>CM023866.1:39317923-41717923 GCA_013389735.1 Phaseolus lunatus | reverse complement strand
TTATCATATTATTCTGAAAATAAAATATAAAGAGATGTTTTATCTCTTGTGATATTGTTCTAAAGATGAAAGATATAATTGTTATTGTTTAAATTTATTATCATATTATTCTGAAGATAAAGAGATATTTTATCTCTTGTGATAATACATGTTAGTTGCATAATAATAATAGTTGTTGAGAATAAAAGAGGAGCGCCCAAAGATAGGGGTGCACACATAAAACAGAATGTTAGCTTGTGGTTAACACCTGAAGATAATTGGTGTCCGTGATAGGTGGTTTTTCTATTAAGATAAAAAATTAAATGTTTTCAGTTATGCTTTCAGTTGAGATTCTATTCTTGTGAATGAAACCTGCTACACGAATAGTTATAAAAGGGGCTTGAGACCCTTGGTAAAGGTACGTTGTTTCTGAATACTAGACTGAAACTGATTACCTTTTTGTAAGCTCTCACTGACTTGATCGTCGGAGTGTGATCAACAGGTGGAGCGCCTCTATCTCAACGGAGCCATCTTCCAGTGCAACAAGAAGACACAAATCAATATCCAAAAGAGACAGGTTAGAAGAGGAGCTTTCCACCTAGGTCAATCGGCGAGTCAACCGGCGAGAACAATTTCCTTCAAGAAAAACACAATATCCTATAATAGAGTATATATCCATAAGAGGTTCATCCTAATGAGCATCACAATATCCAAAGATTTGGCTATTCTGTTTATCTCCATATAGTAATCCTTGTCTTGGAGCCCTTTTGAGATATCTTAGAATATGAATGATAACATTCGAGTGATCAATACAAAGATTATGCATAAATTGACTCACAACAACAATTGTAAAAGACAAATATGGTACAGTAATAATGAAATAAATAAGTTATCCAACTAGTTTTCTATATCTTTCTAGGTCAGAGAATATTTCTCCTTGTTTTACCATTATTTTATGATTTGGATTCATGAGACAATCCATTGGTTTACAACCAATAATACATGTCTCTTTTAGGATGTCAAGAGAACATTTCCTTTGAGAGATTATGCCTCCTTCCTTTGTTTGGGCTACTTCTATGCCTAACAAATATTTGTGATTTCCAAGATCCTTTGGTCTAAAAATGATTGAATAGGTGTTCCTTTAACTGAGAGATTTTAGCAACATCATTTCTTGTAATAACTATGTCGTCAACATATACTATTAAGTACACACATTTTCTAAGAAAGGTGTGACAATAGAAAATAGAATGATCTGCCTCACTTTGTTTAACCCAGACATTTGAATAATATGGTTGAACTTTCCAAACCAAACACATGGAAATTGCTTGAGATCATAGAGGGAGCAACACAATTTATAAATCCTGACCAGACTCCCTCTGAGCAAAAAATCTAGGAAGTTGCTCCATGTAAAAAATATTCTTAATATCTAATTACTGAAGAGGTCGATGATGAGTGACTGCTATGGTAAAGAAAAGTCTGACAATAGTCATTTTGGCCACTGGATAGAAAGTATCATTGTAGTCAAACCCATAGATATGAGCATATCGTTTTGCTTCCAATCGAGCTTTGATGCAATCAATTTCACCATTAGGTCCAACTTTTATTGAATTGACCCAACAATAGCCAATTGTCTTCTATCCAAATGGAAGAGGAACTAACTCTCATTTACCATTTTTTTCAAGGGCCTACATTTCAAAAATCATGGCTTGTTGTCATCCATGATAGTCAAACACCTCTTTCACATTTAATGGTAATAAAATATGTAGAGGAGATAAAAAAACAATAGAAAAGGGAAACACGATGATAACTTAGAAAATTTTAAATAAGATAATAGTTGTGTGTAGATAGAATACATTTAGGAATGGCAATAAGCCAAACTAAAATCCTCATTATTAGGATTTGTAGTGTGGAAAGATAATGGTGAAAAGTTTGATGAAGATGACTCATCATGTGGTATTAGACTAATCATTTGAGTCTAGGTTGATGGGTAGGTTGATGAAAGGAATTTAGATTATTAGGAGAAGTTGGATCAGTTTTTGGAATTTGATATATAAAGGACTTAACTAAAGGCAAAGATAAGACTTGTTGGATAAAGTTAACACCTTATGTGGAGGAAAAGAAAAAATGAGTTTCTTAAAAAAATGTGACTCTTGTCGACATGTAATATTTTTTAGTTTGAGGAGAATAACATCGATAATCATTTTTAAGATAATAATATCCTAAGACACATTTAATAGCTAAGGATGAAAGTTTGTCCAAACCTAGAGACATATCATTTACAAAACACACACAACCAAAGACTCAAGGAGTAATTGAAAAAAGAGGTTCATTTAGAAACACAATAGAATATGAAAATTTATTGGCCAAAGAAGAATATTACATTCTATTAATAAGATAATAGGCAGTAAGAATGACATCACCGAACGATGGACAAGTAGGTTGACATCAATCAATAAGGTACAAGCAATTTCAACTAAATATTTATTCTTTCTGTTTGTCATAACATTTTATTGAGGTGTATGAGGACATGTGGATTGATGTAAAATACCATGTGAATTTAAAAGATGTGAAAAACTAGAAGAAAAGTATTATTTGGCATTATCACTCCTTAAGATCTTGATCACTTGGTCAAATTGGTTTTTAATTTCATTAAGGAAAGACTCAAAGATATTCCAAACTTAATATCTATCTTTCATTAAGTAAACACAAGTATACTGAGAATAATCATCAATAAAAGTGACAAAATAAAAAAACTCAAAAATGTGAATCAAATGACAAAATGAACTATAAAAAAGATAAAGTTTCCACTTGTTTCAATTCCTTTATTTAAAAAAAGATTAAACATATGTTTTCCTAATGGACATGACTCACATTCTAAGACTTGGAGTTTGCTAAATTTAGGAATCATCATTTTTAATTTTTCTTAAGGGTGGCAATGTGGGCTAATCCGCGTTATATTGGTTCGCCCCGCATCAGCCCGCAAAATGCAGGCTGAGTTGACCCATCCTGCTTAAGTAGTGCAAGCAGAATCTATTGGCCCGCCTTGCATAAGGGATGGCCTGTGGACTAGCCTGCATAAGAAAATTAAATTTTTTAGTAAAAATAAAAAAATATTAATGCACTTGTAATATATATAGTAAACAAAAGATCGAGGAGGCAATTTTGTATTTTTTATTAAGGTGTTTCTTCCTGCACCCCATCAAATTTCTTCTTGCACCTCATCAATTTTTGAAATTTAATTTCCATAACATAAAAGTCAATTATGGAAATGGAAATTTAGAAGAGAAAAAAAATTCCAAATAACCTTTCTGGAACAACTATTTTACCTCACAAAATCTAGAACAACTATTTTGGCTTTTAAAATTCAATTTCTAGAATTGATGGGGTGCATGAAGAAATTTGAGGGGGTGCAAGATGAAACATCATTTTTATTATTATAGCCCACCCCGCCTTATACTTGGCCCACGTGGGTTGCAGGTTATATGGGGCGGGCCTAAGCAGGTCTGCAGGTTAAAATAGTGAGTTCGTCCTACGTTTTTTATAGCGATTTGCAGGCCGATCTATACGGCACACCCTATATTGTCACTCCTACTTTTGCTAAATGTATATGGCCTAAGCGATCATGCAAAAGCTTAGGAGAGGCCGATGTTAAACAACATATTAATTGTCTAGAACCAAGATAGTAGAGTCCTCTATATTCATGTCCTTCACCAATCAATAACATGTACCACACTATTGTATAACAAAAGAATTTGTATCAAAGGTTATCAAACAATTTAAAGATTTGGTTAATTGAATTAAGAAAATTAGGTTAAAAGGATAATTGGGGAGAAGAAAAACATATTTTAGGTTCAAGGAGGGGGAAAGGGAGACTTGACCAACTCCATGAGAAGTAACTTTGGATTCATAGGCTAAAGTAATAAAACGAGGAATTTTAGAATGAGAATTAGAAGGAAATAAGGAAGCATTACTAGAAATGTGATTAGAAGCATCAAAATAAGTTATTTATGAACTTTGAAACACCAAGGTTTTAAAATGCAAACATTTGACAAGCACTAGTACAAATTGCGTAATCAATGACTGCTTATAAAGACAGTTCGTAAAGAACAGTCGTAATAAGAGAGGCGGTCACATTTTTGTAGTTTTTCGCAAAATTTTGACATTTTTAACGACGTTTCCTGCCTGAACCGTCGTTATATGTGTTTTAAATGAGATATAATGACAATTCCTAGTGAACCGTTATTATATGTGGACCTTAAGATAGAATGGGTGAGAGATTGTGCTTGGTTGTCATACTTCAACCTACTTTAAGTAAAGGGAGTCCTATTGAAAGCAGAATCCATCAAAAATTAAAATTACAACAACCACAACCAGTACCAATTAATGATGCTTAAAAGACAACGAAGAAATTGTGAGGAACCCTTGTTGACCCACCAAATGTTATGGGAACGAAGAACAAAGGGTAGAAATGAGCACAAAAGACTTTGACGAGTTTAAACATGGTGATTTAGTAGCATGGTAGTTGGATGACGTGTGACGGAGCCTCGATTGGAATTTGGATGCGCAATCAATAGGTTTGGGTCGCTTCGAGCCTTGCATCAGAGGACAAATCTCTAGTGACGAATGAACGATGCAGGCAATTATCAATAGACAATTCCTTTTCTTGATAAAGAGAGACAAGACACAATCGACCTGTTCTAATACAGACTTGAGAAAAATACAAAAGAAGTATAATGAATTGGAAGGAGCATTTTCTTCTCTTAGGATTTTGTATTTATAATAATTTCAAATTTATCATCAAGATGAGAAAGATGAGAAGCGAATATAAAGAGATAGGTATAAGAAAGAGCTACAACACAAAATACACATCTCATTTACAATATTTTATTTAAAACTATTTATTCTAGCAACAATATTTATTTAATTAATTTTCCTATAATAATTATTTTTTTAATTATATTTTTTATCTATAACAATTAATTATGGATATTATATTTCGTAACTTTCTTTTTACACTTTATTTTACCTCTTTTACCCTTTATGCACTTATGTTCATTAACCAACTTTTTAATTTCTATTATCCAAAACTCGTAAAAATTAAAAGTGTTTATTTTATAGCTGTTTTTTTATACGTATTTACTATAATTTTACTTTTTGTTTTGATAGAAATCTACAATTATTCCTACAGTATAATTATAAATCACTTTTATTATTATCTTTTTATGAATTCAATTTTTATAACTTCAATATAAATTCTAGTAATATTTTTAATTAATTTTATTTATATCTGTAATTATCATAAAGGAATGGACGTACATGCGCGAACATGTATCTGTTTTCACCAACGAATCCATTTTTTATTTATTCAAAATATTTCATCTTTTTAAAATTTTGACTTCTCTCTAGCTTTTGTAAGGTTTTTTTTTTTTTTTTTTTTCCAATCAAAGCATGCAAATTAAAAGGTTATAAAGTATAGAAAAAAATTAAATCAAATAAAGTTTTATTTTGAACTTTCTGAAACCAAATTAAAACTTCTCTAAGCTCTATAGTAATTCTTTAATAATTACATGAAATTAAGGTTAAATTAAGGTTAAAGATATATAGAAAATGGAAATGTTGTTGTTTGATGTTGGATTGAAAATTAAGTTATATAACTATTTGCCAACATCTAATTTCATTCAATATAAAAAAATTGTAATATATATATATATATATATATATATATATATACCTTTCCCTTTTGCTCTTCTTCTCACATGCAGACGCTGAGTCGTCAAAGAAGACGGCAGCCGAGAAATTGAAAGGAGGAATGAGAAAGATCCGTTCCTTTTAGTACTCAAGTCCGGCCCACTTAAGTTTTTTATTCCGGAACAATCAGCCTTTTGTTTTACTTCTCAAATAAAATCTAGGATTTTTCTTCCTCATTCACCCCTTTAATTTTGGAAAAAAATTATTTTACTCTTTTAAAAATGATTTCTGGTATACTTTTTTCTGGAATATCTCCATAATATATTTTTAAAAAATATTTCTCATAACAGAATTTTTAGAATAAACTTTATATGAAATATATTATGCATGTTTGGAATGTGTTTTTTGGAATGAATTTTTCAGAATATACTCTGAAGAAGAATTTTTTATAGTAATAACTAAATAAATAAAACATTTTTATCATTTTATCTAATTGACGGGTGTAAGGAGAAATTTTTTGGAGTGAGAAAGAAACACCCTAAAATCTACTCAAGATGGACTGAATTCAATAGACATTATTTTTCTTTCACTTTTTGTTTAATTCATTTAACATTTTCTAAGTATGCTGTAAAAATAAATAAATTGTAAGTTAGAATAATAAATAAATTACAAATTTTAATATAAACTTTATGTTAATTTTTTTATATTTACTGTAATTATAAAAATGTTCTTCATGCGTAGAATTGCGTGGAATTTAATATTTATCCTTCACACAAAATCAGTTTTGTATGAGTAAACTTGTTATCCACCATTATGTTATTTAAATCAGTTTGGTAAGAGTAAAGTTCTGGCCTTTTTCTTTATCAAGTCTTATTATGACTTCTACATTAAATATTACAATTTTTTATTCCTTATAAATACTACTACGTAAGAATTGCAAAAAAAAAAAAATAACGTGAAAAGGACCAAAATTCAATTTTCATGCAACTCGATAACATCTTCATCGCAGTTATATTGAAAGTTATATTGAAAGATGAAAAAATGTTGATACATGATGTTTGGATCAAGTAATATGTTGAGAAATGAGAGTGAAGATTGTTATTGCTGGTTGACTCGGTTGTCGTTGACTCTAAGATAGGTAAGGACTCCTTCCTACCTTGCGGTAGGTTAATGGCTCCGCTGAAGCAGAGGGGTCCTACCTGTAATTGCACTCTGACGCTCAAGTCAATACAGGGCAAAAAACATTAAATGACTAAAGTATCTCAAACCGAGAGTATATGAGAACTCTAAGCTTGTAAAGAATTGTGTTGGTGTGTGAACCTGTGTTTACCTTGGGCGTTACCCCATTATATAGCTATTTTTAGGCTACCTGCCGCCTGCATGCCCCTACCCAACTGCTGCCTCTAGAGAATTTAGGGTTATCTTCAAGGGATTCTAGGGCACAATTTCCCTATAATACCTTGGCAATCTTCTTTTCTTAGAGTGCAACTCTCGTGGGCCTATCTCTTTTCTAGAGTGCGTAACTTAAGGAGTGGCCGCTAGGGTTTTAGTGCCTAACCCAGCGCCGTCAGTCCAAACTTATCTAATAACTTAATACCTCATGTGCCTCAAAACTTTCACGTGCCTCCCATGCGTTTCTAAGGATAATTCTATCGTGTCAGAGTCTTACGTCTTGACCACATCCTACATGCATGGTACTTCTGTGAATCTAGTTTCGTTCTTTAACACGTGTAATTCTGTGGACCCCACTATGGGCCCTACCATGCCGACATCTCCTGTGCCGACCTCTCACTCATGTACCGACGTCCGAGGTCTGACCACTACAAGAATATCATCATATTCATGTCTTCCCTCTTTACAAAGAAATAGAGGAGATGATACTAAATTCACGTAAATATTTGTAAATAATTAGACAAATACACCCTATTTTGTTTTACACTATCTATTGCACATATAATAACACATGAAAAAATATAACTAAAATTAAAAAAAAATTATAAAAATATTAATAAAATAACTATAAATAAAAATTACATATAAAAATTTACTTTTCTTACTTTGTTCTAAAAAAATTTCAATTGATTTTCTAACTTTTAAAAGATAAATAAATTTGAAAAAAAATTAGATAATTTTCAATTCTAAAAAATAAATTTGTGAAATAAAAATAAAAATATTTTATTTTTATATTTTATTTATATATTTAATTAATAATTATATATAACAAAAAATAACTAAAATTATTTAAAAAATGATTTTCAAAAATATATTAATTATATTACAAAATAAAAATATTAAATATATTTATAAAAAATAAAAATATTATATATAATAATAAAAATAAAAAATTAATTATATTATAAAATTTATATACATAATCAATTATATATTATATATATAAATTTCATAATATAATCGATTAAACTTTTATATATATATATATATATATATAAATTTTATAATATAAATTTGATAATAATTATTAATATAATATAAATATATAATATAATAGTAATATTATAAATATATTTATATATTTAAAACAATAAAAAATGAATTAATATTTATAATATAAATATTAAAATATTAAAATAATAATAATATTTAAAATTAATTTATAAAATAATAATATTAATTAAAATAAATTTTTAAAATAACGATAATAAGCATAAATTAAATAAATGAATAATAGTTAAATAAATTTATTAAATAATAATATTATTAAAAATATTATTTTAATATTATTTTATTTGTATCAAATATTTAATAATATTATTTATAATAAGAAATATAAAATTTTAATATAATAAAAAAATATTTATTTATATAAAATAAATAAATTTCCATAATAATTGTTCTTGTCGGTTGACATAGTCGTCGATTGACTCTGAAGAAGAAGCTCTGGTTCCGTCTATCTATGTTGGAATCCGCTCTTCCCCTTTGTCACATTTGAACGTGACAGAGGGTGCCCTACCTTTCACCTGGGATCTCAAGTCCCTTTTATAACCTACCTCTTGTAACAATTTTCTTATCATGAGAATCTTATCTCAACTGAAAGCGTATTCAATGGGAGAGGATTTTGTTCAAATGTGCACTCTCTTAGCGCCACAACCGAACAAAATCTTATCTCTTTGGAATGCATAAAATCTTAACAAAATAACCACCAGGGTACCAACTCATGTACCAGCATCAGGGATCCAATTTGTTTCATGTAGGCATCCTCAGCATGCGACTACGTATCATACATGTAACCTAACTTATCGTGCCCTAACATTCTTGGGCTTAGGTTTAAAGAGAACATTTTACTTGTACTAGATCTGTATGCACTAAGCGCACACCTAAGTCCATTACCACTCTTCGCTGACCGACCAGGCCTCGTGCGCGAAGGATTACATTAAGTACATAAATAAGAGTTAACACACACCTAGAGTCCAATCACATGGCCCATCAACTTGGTTCAAGAGTCGAGCTTACCTGTTTAGTGCAGATGCTGAGCTCCGATCAGCAAGCACTGAACTCTAAACGCTCTGGTATAGTACAATAATATTATTATTAGTTATAATAAATAAAAATAAATTTAATTATTTTTTAGAATATAAGAATAAATTTGTAAAAATATAAAAAACTTGTATTTTTTTTAAAATAATTATTCAACAGTATCGGGAATAATTTATAAAATTCTAATTAAATCAAACCTACAACCATCACATCACCATCACATCAAATCAAATTTACAAAATATTCTCACAACAATTATATCACTAACATACTTTAATAAACTTCCCTCACAACTATCATATCACTCAGATACTTCAATAAACTTTTCTCACACATCCACTATAACATACATCAATCAAAACATACCATTTTTTTTTCACATTTTCTTATCAAAATCTCATATTTTTACTCATTCACACCCTCAACTTTTCACTTTCCAATCCAAAAAAAAAAACATTAAGGATTATATTTTAAATTTGATTTTTGATTCAATAATAGATCTCTTAAGATAATGACGAGGATTCACTACACAAAAACGTGTATGTGGTGGCAGTTAGTTTCGTAAAATCTAATGTTTTTAACTGCCACATTATATGTCTGTAGCAGTACCGCGTACCGCCATAATTCTTGCCGTCACAAAGTTTAATATTGCGGTCAATTGAGAACCGTTATAGCAGACGCCATATAATACATTGTATAAAGTGGCGGTGTTAAGTGTGTAATTTACGTAAGTTATAAATGTCGTAATTTTAAAACTGGATAAACCAATTCTAACGTAAATAGTGACAGTTTTAACCGCCACTTAATACGATATAATATAAATTTAATTTAATTTTTAATATTTATAATAATTTATTTAATTTCGTTTCATGATTTGATTTCATAATATTATTTAATTTTATATTATAATTAAATTTCAGTACACAATTAAATTTCATAATATAATTAAATTATAAGATAAATTAATTTCACAATAAAATTATACCTCATAATATAATTAAAATTGATAAATATAATAATCAAAAGATGATTTTATTCATTCATTAAGATAACAAAGTTGATAATGTCAAACTAATCCAAAAAACAAATAAACTAAATTGTCAAAATATAAATTTTATTTGAATATATTACAACTAATGTCGTAGTCCTAATTCTAATTTGTCTTGCTCCCTCCACTTGATTCAATAATATTCTGGTTCAGTGATGAAATACAACTTCCATCATCAGATGCCTGTAATAGATTAAAATATGTATAGAGTTAAGTTTCAAATTTTAAAAAATAAATGAAAAGAATATTATATATCCAAGGAGTGTGCATGAAAGATCATACCCTCATGGCACTGGCATATTCAGCAGATGATTGATCACTTATTGGGATGGAAGGTTTAAGGTCGTATTCACTGGTTGCACCAAACTCACTACTACTATCTAGTTTCCTGAACTTAAGTTAAACAAAGCTTATTCAAATTATATAAATAAAAACAAATAGAAAAGACAGAAAGAGAAAATAACATGTGACAAATTAATGATTTGAAATAGGAGGAAAGTGAAATGAATGTATAGAGATATTATTAATTACCTGACTCATTTTTGGACACCTCTTTGCTGAGTGCCTTATGCTAAATGCAGCACAAGCCACCATACAAGCCATTTGTTGCTTGTCATAAATCCCCTCTAAACGTGGATCCACAAGCCCTTCAAAACTTCCATCCTCCATTGCCTTTGTAATGTGCAGACTTGTAATCTTAAAATTGGTTCTTAAATAATAGTTAAACATTCAACGCATTCCTAATGAATAATAGTGACAACTAATGAATAATAGTGAGTATGGGAAACATTCAGAAACTGAAAGGTTCAAATTAGAGATGGAAAGTTATAGAAAGTTTGTAGGAATTAATTAAGTAATCATGAAAAACACATTGTTTAAGGCATGGACAACATACACCAAAAACAACCTATGAAACAGTTCGTACTCCAAAATTCACTTAAAACAATGATCTGGCATGGATAGTAAAAAAACAAAAAAATTTAGATTCACCTCAAACAAAAATGAACAAAAATAATTGGGCGTTGCTTCACCCTTATTCATCTCCATATACAACACATCAATGGGTAAACTAATTGTATGATACTTATAAAGGTTAATCTTTTGGAAAAGAGATGCAAAGAGGCCATACTTAGGTTGTGGAAGAAATCTTGCAAGAGGTAACAGTTTCCTTGAGTCAATGTAAAACTTGTCACCAGCTGAATAAGAGGTAGCAACAATCCCTTCCATCATTTTAATCGAGAAGTACTGCAAGTTCACAAAGAAACCACCATAACATAACTACTCCGTTCCAAAATAAAAGCAACCAACAAGTTAAAAAAGAAAAAGAAAGAAACCCACTGATTCATTGATGGGGCCAAATATCTCATCATTTTTCCCAATTTGAGTCATGTTTTTCAAATAGATAGGAGCATTGAAAAAGGGAATAAGCTTCGTTCCAATCGTTCGTAAGCTTCGCCACTGCATGTCCCTCACATGCATGCATAAATGTTGCAACCTCTGCATACACCAATCACCATTAAACGCCAACAACAAAATCAACAAAGCAGGATACTTTTTAGGCTTCAGACACTGTTCGTTAAATACCCAACAGAAAACAAAGAAATTGAAACGTTTCTTAAATTCCATAATGGAAGAAAAAACAACCTACGACTTTGGAGGGTGGCCCTTCGTCGCGAAAACCGCACATCTTCCACCGCCATGACCAAATCCACCTCTACCGCGACCGCCACCGTCGTGGCTACCCTTGAAATCGCCACTGTCGCGGCCACCCCTGAAACCTACACCGCACCCACCGCCTCTAGGGGGTCTCATTGTATAGTGACCATAGAATGCATCCATAGAGGGTTGCCAAGACAACGTTTGGAGGTTTTAGGGTTTTGGGGGCAATGCTCACGAAAATAGGTTTTTGAAGAGAGAGGAATACTTCAATGTTTGGGCCACTATTGGGCTTTCTTGGGACTAAAATGGTGAGTGGGATGGTGAGTTTCTGAGAGAAGATGGTGGATGTGGCAGAGAGAAAATGGTGAGTGGGACAGTGAGTTGCAAAGAGAAGATGGTGAATGTGGTAGAGAGGAGGCGGAGAGCGGCAGGGAGAAGATGGTGAGTAGCAGAGAGAAAATGGTGAGTGGGACAGTGAGTTGCAAAGAGAAGATGGTGGATGTGGCAGAGAGAAGAAGAAGAGCGGCGGGGAGAAGACGATTTGTGGCAGAGAGAAGAAGAAAGGGTTTCAAAGAGAAGAGAAAATTTCAAAGGTTATAGAGAATAAAGTTTGGGAATTATTTAGGAATTACATGGAGGGAACAAAACGCGGGAGAGCACTGATTTAGAAGGATAATTATCACGGTTCTAAATGTCATATTTTAAAGAATAATTATAACAATTATAAAACTATCATATTATATAAATAATTGTAATGATTGTTAATAATCGTTATATTATAACCATCACTATATAAAAGACTTTTTTTTTTTTTTTTAAGTGATTCCAATTAATGAAACTGTCAAATGTCAATAATATATAGAAACATGAGGACATCTCCCACTCTTCTTGGTGATAAGACCTGTACCACTTTCTTTTTTCTCAAATTTCCCCAACAACTATGGGGAGTTTGATGTCCTAAAAGTTTTCCCAAGATGGGAAGAGGTAAATAAAGTTTTTATTTTTAAAAGAGTCAACAGGTGGGGAAGGAGGTTTGGGTTCATAAGACTCTACGATATTAGGAATGCTGACGAATGGAGAAGGAATTAGATAACATCAGAATTGGAAACCTGAAACTACATGTTAGCATACCAAGATATAGAAGAAGTGAGACTCCAAGTCCTCAAAACTAGCTTGAAAAAGGTAATTGGAAGTATCGACAATAAAAAATCCAGGATCATTGGAAATCTGACAACACAAATCAAAGGTCTCATTTTTGTGCGGAAAGAAAAAGGAAAGAAACAATCTTATACTGAAATAACAAAGACAGTGACGCATCCTTCGTCTATACTAGACTCATGGAAATTACCTATTATTTAAGCCAAGAGGGAAATCCCAACATGGTCAGAAAATAGTTATGTTGGTCGAAGGAAATCAAATATAACATTTAAACAACTTTGTGATGAGTTCTTTAAAAGGGGAATGAGCATGATATGGTGAAGGAGACTTTGGCGTCGTCGAGCTTAGCGGTGGTGACAACGAGTGGTTGGTCTTCGAGAACATGGAAGTGATGGAGACAGGAGTGGTGAGGAAGGAAAATATGAAGATTTTAATAAATATTATATAAAAAATTAAATATTTTTAAAATAAACGAAGAAGATATTTTTTAAATATTAAAAAATATTTAAAAAAAAAATCATGCTGACATTGACCATGCCTCATTACTAACATAAATATTATAATATAGTTTATATTGAAACTCATTTTGACACGTAAAAGAAAAATTAATGTTACTTAAAAGTCTAAAGTTTGAATTAGGGACAAAAATCAATTTCGTATTATAATTCAGAGAAAAAGATATATTTAAGTCTTATTATTATTAATGTTGTTGTTATTAATATTTGTTAATGTTAACATTATTTATTAATTTTTTTATTATTATTAATATTAACAATGTGTAAGAGGAAATTAAATCTAAGTCTTGTGGATAGACAAAAGATCTATGACCACGACAAAAAAAAAAGAGTCTGATTATATTATGACTATTATTATTATTATAATAATTATTTTAACAATAATAATTATTATTGTAATGTTTATTCTTATTATAATATAATAATAATTAATATTATGTTTAATAAAATTATAAGAATTATTATTATTATTATATTAATAAAATCAAACTAGTCGATAATTTGTATTGATAGATTTGTTTCTAACAACGATTAATTTGATTTTCGTCGAATTAAATTTGATCACTGATCTGCAAAAATTTAATGACCGAAATTAAATCAGTCGATAATTTATAGTGACATATTTATATTTAGCAATCAATTTGATTTTGATTGCTATTTTGATCACAATTTGTGACCAATTTATTGTGGTCGCTAAAATCGATCATTAAATGATGTTCATCTTGTTGTGAACTTCAACTGGGATCTCAACCAAATTTGCATCAAAAACATTTAGAAGTTGTGATTGTAATTCTCAATAATATTGACAAGAAATGCAATGCAAGGAGACAAATGATATATTTTTTAAAGGTGTTTTATATTTTATTTTTATCAAAAAAAGAATTAAATTAATATGAAGAACTAAGAGGTTACTACAAGAAAATTTGGATATACCTACACCACAAATCTATTGGTAAATCAACATTATTCACAAAACAAAATTAGTAGGTATTTTGGACGAAGGTAATTTACTTAGGGATTGTGTGTCCATGGGTAACTAAAACCATAAGTTACTCACCCACCTAGTCTATAGGTAATACCCACCAACTCTAGTTTGTAGGTAAATTCATAAGTAATCTTGCATATTTTATTTTTAATAGTATCAATAATATTAACGACAATAATATTAATAATAATATAAATAAAAATAACCATAACAATACCAATAATAATATAATAATAACATTAATATATTATTAGTATTTTTAATATTATTAACATTGTTAAAACTATTAATATTAATAATATTTTATTACTATTATTAATATTATTCGTATTATACTATTAATATTAGTATTATAATATTAATATTATTAGTATTATAATATTAATATTATAAATATTCACAAACTCTAGTTCGTAGGTAATATCTCTTAATTTTGGTCCGTAAGTAATATCCACCAACTCATGTTCGTAGATAATATCCTCAAACTTTATTCTGTAGGTAATATCCACTAATTAGAATTAATAGGTAATACCCACCAACTTAAGTCCGTAGGTAATATCTACCCATTCTAGTTTGTGAGTAAATGATATATTATTCACACTCAATAACTTTAATCATGGATTATTGGACTATGATAATAAATAAATTTATTGTTTTAATTAATATTCATATAATTGGGTTTATTTGGGCCTTAACTGATATTTTTGTTAATTTTGTGTTTTTAGACTAAATGGTTTGAAGGAAGCGCCTACCTTTGTGAATGGGCCAAATATGCAAAAGTCGATGTTGCTTCTTGAATCAAAACAGAAAACAAATTGTAAGGAGAAGAAAGAGAAAATAAAATATTCAATATCTCAGAAACAGAATTGGAAGCAAATCTTCTGCAAAATACAAGAATTATGGAAGGTTGGAAACTATTAATAAAAATCTAAACTACAATATTTTCCCAAGATCCTTGGAGCAGAAAAGCCTATAAAAAGACACAAGCCTCAAGGAGAAAGGGGGAGCTTCAGACGATTTTCTTAGTTTCTTTTCTTCTTTGTAATTCTTTTGTTTTGCCTCTGCATTAAAGGCTAAACCTTTTTGTTGATTCTTTTGTAATTCCCTATTGAGTTCTAAGGTTTTGGTCAATAAAAGTTTCAAATTTTAATTAGTTATAGTAGTTGTTTTAATATTATAATCTCCTAGAAAGCTGGTTTTCGTGAAAGTTGTACTTGAATGCATGATTGAGAGTCTTTCTTATCTTAAACTTTGGTTTATTAGTTAGTTCGTATTGTTCTAATTAATATCTTAGATGCATGATTCAAGAGAGAGGAGGTAAGCATTCCCATGGAGTATACACATGGAACAAAGTGGGTACTGATGAAACCAGTAGATGTATGTTTTAGTGGTGAGTTTCAGTTGAATCAAATTAACGCATGTTCAATCTGGTTTAGCTCTGTTGAAGGATTGAGAAAGGATTAATCTTTAGAGCACCTGTGATGAATTCAATGGTAGAAGAACTTAGGGATCAACCATTTTTTAATTGTTGTTTTAATCTCTTCTATATTTTCTATACAACTATCTCAACCTGCTTTTATCATTATTATTATTATTGCTAACTTTTATTATTTGCAGATAGATTCTAAACATTGATTTACTAATTTCATTATTGGATTCGTTGGGAAATGACTTGGGGTCATTTGACCACAATTATACTATCATCTCTCTAGCGTTAGACAGAGCTACACTGGAATCATATTTAATTTAACTGCTAAACGACGACTATCCGTAAATCCGTAGATAATATTGCATACTTTTCTTTAATTTTTTTCATTCTTTTTATTCTCTTTTTATTATTTATATTTGCTATTTATAACTATTGATATTATAATAATACTATTACTATTATTTATATTATTTATATTAAAAATACTACACATATCATTAATATTATTTATATTATTAATGTTATTAATAATGTTATCAATATTATCATATTTAGTATTATGTTAATAATATTGTTATTATTAATTATATTAATATTATAAAAATATTTTTGATATTATCAATGTTGTTAATATTATTAATATATTTAATATTATTAATATTATAATAATATGAATAAAGATATTAGTATTTGTAATAATATTAATAATAATATTAAATTTATCTATGGATATAGGTTTGTGGGTAAAATTTGTGGATAATGTAAGATTTATTTACAGACAAAGATTTGTGGATAATAATTCATAAATAATGTCTAGTTTACCTACAAATTCAAATTTGTAGATAATATTTTGTGAATAATGATAAATTTACTTATAAATTGATATCTGTGGGTAATATTAATAGGTAATACTGAATTTATTTAAAGATTTAAATTGACGAGTAATAATTCATCAATAAATTTAATTCTTTTGTAGTATGCGTTTCAACCCATGTAAAAAAACATGATGAGAAGACTATTTTAAGAGTAATTACAATTTGAATGATATATCATATAATTTTTATTTTTATATTATTTAATTTTATTTATGTTACCTAATATAAAATATTTTATAAAAAGGAGTTTATTTAAGGAATTTTTATTTTATTAATTTTCTCTTTTAAATTAGAAAGTAAAAATTTCGGTGAATGAAAAATTTAAATAGAAAAAAATTAGAATGAGTACAAGAGAATATTTTCCTTATAAAATATTTTATAGATTGATTATAATTTTAATAATATGTATATATATTTTAATGAAGTAACATTTTTATTTTTACTTTTTTAATGAATAAATATTAGGAATACCCTAACTCTATTAAAAAAATTGACAGATTATTTATGTACATAACCTCCAAAACCATCAAAACCTAAGTTAAGAGTCATCCGCAAATGCCATCAAAGAAAACTTTTTATTTTTCTTACTTTTCTATGTGTATGTTAATAATACATTCAAAATATTATTTAAATCAATTTAATTATATAGAAAAGAATGAAAAAGTAATTTGCACTTTACCTTTATACACTTTGACACAAATGTATTATCAATACGGATACTAATGGAAATATTATTGGGAACATTATACAAAGACAAAGTGATTTATTTTATTTTCAATCATTATTTATCATGAGTTATTTTATAAAAAAACAATATAACCATGATTAGAGACTAATAAGGGCAATCAATATTAATAACAATAGAAACTAATTTAGAAACCAAAACATTTTTTAGTTTTCAAAATGGTCTCTAATTTGGTCATTATAGAAACTAATTATTTTTTGTCTCTAAAATTACTTTCTAATAAATGATTTTCTTGTAGTGTATCTTACGAGTTGACTTTGTGAGATTGAGTAAGACGTAAATTCACTTATTAAACTAACATCAAAATTATATTAAAAAATTTATTATTTGGGGTTATTATGTTCATGTTGAACCACTCATAAATATCTAATCTCATAGTGAGATTCATTGGGGCTATTAGGTCACCATTATTGGGCTCATATTGAACCATCCATAAATATTCAATCTCACATGGGGTGTTGAAGATCTTTCACATAGAATAGGAATATGACAAAATATCAATATATAAGTGGGTACAATCTCATTTTACAAATCAATTTTTGCGAGGTTGATAGAAATGTAGGGATGTTTTGTAGTTTTAACTATTCACCCTAGATATTATTTCTTTTACATATGGGTTGGATTTATGTTTTTTATTTGTTTTATTCTTTTTTATCGATAAAAAAAATCTATCAATTTTGATGTACATAGTCTATAAATGAGTTACACTACAAGAAAATTTGGAATTACATACAACTCAAATTCGTATGTAAAACATAGTTACATACAAATTACATACAGAAAAAAATTTGTATGTAAAACTGTCGTAGGTAACTGTTACATATGGATTTGAGATCCGTATGTAAGTGTGTGCAGGTTTACATACAGATATATTCATATGTATTTGTAATTCATTTTTTTTATATATATTTGAAAACACTGAAAATTAGTTACACACCTGCATATACCAAAAGTCATTCCTATTTTCAATACAATTCATTCAAAGACAAATATTCATCAATATTCAAACTTGTCCATAAATTGAAAAGCATGATAAAATACAATATTATTTTCAAATATTCAAAATATACAAATGTATTTCATTCAAACAAAAAAAAATCTAATAAAAGGAAATTCAAGTCATTACAAAGTTTTTAAGAAGCTAATAATTATTATAATCTAGACCAAGTGAATTTTGTTGCTCATCATGATTATCTTGCATGTGATTCTGTTGAGTATTTGGTTGCTAAAAAATATGTTGTGCAACTGCTATTGCTTCAGGTGGTAGATATTGAATCATAAGATCTTGAAAGGATTGAAACCCGAAATTCATGTGTCGAATTTGCTCCTCACTTGTTGATATTCGTTGTCTAAGTTCAACAATTTCTTCTGAATCAACTTTCTTACTAGAAGATTGTTGTGTTTCTTGTAGGTAGCGATCAACATAATCGTCCTAACAATCGACACGCCCAATCTGGTACACTCATCCATTGTACCTTCACTTACAACTTGTAACCATCAACTGTTTTTAATCTTTCCTTCTCATTAGGATCTAATGGAGTAGATATCGAGGTAGACACAGATTGTGACTCAGATAATGCTCGAGAGGATCTACTTTCAAAATCTTCCTATTAAAATGAAAAATATTTGTTATAATAGTAATTAATGTACATGAATTAAAAAGTTGAAAAAAACTAACATGTGTCCGCCTCGATCTATCATCTACAAAATTCCCAATACTCTCCCGTATATGTGTTTGTTGAAGCACTTCATCAACATGGACCGAGCGGCCAAGCTCCTCTGTCTATAAAAAAAAACATTTATAAATTAAAGAGGTAATAATTAATCATAGATTAATAACTTTTTTTATGGGGAAGTCATACCAAATGAATCACGTGTTCATGCACGCTAATGGATCCTCAGGTGTGCAGACATAAACCTTTTTCGGACAAACGATTCTTTTTAGCTGTATCACATTTGGATCGATACACAAGCATGTTCCACTTTTCCAAGAGGCAGTTCTAAACACTATAGTCAATCCATTTTGGTCATTTACCTTCTTGGTGAGCCATTTGTGAAAGGGTGTGAGAAGCCTTCGTATGAAAATTTTTCTTAACTTTTTCCTCATCCTCAACCCTCTATGTGACCTTCCTTTGCAAAACAACAAGAATCATCAATCCAAATTGTAAAATATAAGCATTTTTAAAGGAAATTAAAAACAAGTACCTTAAAACATTGAAAAAATAAATCCCGATCAGCCTTTGGGATTGCCGCCATGTTAGTCATGGCTCACCAAATTATTGCTTAATCACTGGTGCAGAAACGTAAAACAAATGCGGCTATTTTCATTTTACAAATGCGGCTAAACAACCGCATTTGATCAACACACATTTGTAAATCAGAGATTTACAAATGCGGTTAAACAACCGCATCTGTAAATACTATTTAAAAATGCGGTTGTTTCCCGTAACCGCATCTGTAAATGCTCCAGAGGTGTGCCCAGGTTCATGAATGACAATAATTTACAAATGCGGTTGTTTCCCGTAACCGCATCTGTAAATGCTCCAGAGGTGTGCCCAGGTTCATGAATGGCAATGATTTACAGATGCGGTTGTTTACCTTAACCGCATTTGTAAATCAAGGGAATGATTTACAGATGCGGTTGTAGTAAACAACCGTCTCTGTAAATCACATTTACAAATGCGGTTGTAGTAAGCAACCGCATCTGTAAATCATTCCCTTGATTTACAAATGCGGTTAAGGTAAACAACCGCATCTGTAAATCAGGTTTTTTTTTTTAAATGATTTGGTTATTTGTTTTCCCATACGAATTATCTTGTGCAGTTTCATTATACCCATCCCAGCCAGCCAGACAGATAAAGAGATTCAGAGAAACTAAAAGTCAATTTATAGTAATTGATCAAAATGTATAGAAAAATAGTAATAATCTCTATCTATCTTCTTACACTATTGATCAAATCGTAGAGTTATAAAAGTTTAGGAAATATGTGGACCAAGATTGTCTCACATATGTCATGGCTTCCGAACTCATGGGTTCCTCATCCGTGAAGAACTGCATTTCAAAATGGTTGACACATAAATTAGTTTTAAGATAGATAAATTAGTTTGAAGTTATAAAAATAATTTAATAAATCTTACCTCTAGCCAATTACTTGTAAGACCTAGTCTTACAATGGTACTCATCCATTGCATGACGTAATAGCCACACTCATAGCTTCCTGGTTGTTTATTACACTATAATTCAATAAATTGTAAAAGTTAGTATAATTAAACAATGAAAAAAAAAGAAAAATCTTACATACCTTTAATCTTATCCAGTTCAAATTTTGAAAATTTGAATTCGATCTCCCTTTTAGAATGTTATATCCACGCCATGAACTGGTTGAGACAAAAAACCTTGTTAGTGGATTACTTATAGTTTCAACCATAGTTAAGTTTATAGTGTACTTACTTATCAATGATATTCTTAAAACTTGTGGATATCTTCTTGTGTAGGGAACATAACCACAAAGTCGTCCTATCCTTCACTGATAAGACAAGTAATTGCCAATGACCCCTATATCATCCATGAAAATAGTTGAGTAAATTTATAAAACATGAATATAATAAACTTTTAACATATATATATATATATATATATATATTTAAACTTACTCATTAATATAAGGGCACAAATAAACCTCTTTTCCCTCTCTTTCTAGGGTGTTAGTGATGTATGATTGAGTCTCATTTGTCTTTGCTCCAGTGGGATTAGTATATGCAGGATCTAAGAATCCATACACATTTTCCTTCCCCTCAGTGACAGAGACACCATTCAAAAACCTACAAGTAATTAGTTAAATCATAATGAATGCTAATTTAACATAAATGAAAATGAAATGTAGGTAACGATACTTACATCATAAAAAATTGAATGATATTTATATTCAACTCCTGATCCCCAGCTACAAATTCTAGCAGATCTAACATGTATATGTACAATGGTAGCTCAGGGTTTGTTTCAAAAAATGTATCATCCCATGGAACTTCCAGAGGATCTCGTCCAAGTTGTCTAGCAACTATAGCTAAGGAAGCTATAGGATCGTCAAGCGGAACCTCTTGTTTCTTTTTCGGACTTGGTTTCCGACGAGGTTTCTACAAAAAGAAAAAAGATTTGTTATAAATTACATGTAATATATAAATATAAATTAGCACATGAAATGAAATTATTACCAGTGGTTGTGGCATATATCGAATCAGGTGTCTGGGCCAGGCTACAAAGGACTGAAATGCTTCGGCCACAGTTGTTACCTCTTCTGAAGGTAGTGGAAGACGAGCATCAAGTACTCGTACTCTTTCAACCGTGACCTTTGCTGCATCAGGGGAGAGAGGAACGTTATGTAAGGTGGTGGCGTCTTCATAGACTTTTCCAATGGCCACCACCTGAGGAATGATGCCACCTTCTACCAGTAGCTCACATTGCCTCGTCTGGCCAATGATATCATCCCCTGATGCTGTAGGAGCTGCACAACTCCCCTTTGTGCTCTTGGGAGCGGGACTAAGAAGCGTCTGAATCGGCTGCTCAGCACAAAGTTGTTGCGATATCTCTTGTCGCAACTCTAGCCTCATCTTTTCCGTCTCCCTTCTCATCTCATCCATTAGTTCTTGACGTAGCCTTTGCTCCATTTCTTTTTTGCTCTCTTTGGAGGAGGAGGATGAGTGTCGTGGTGCAGCTCCAAAATAAAGTCTAATCACAACTCCTTGTCCAGCTGCACGAACACGACTAGAGTGCTCAGGTTGTCCAATTGCTTCAACAAGGATATCGCAACGACCATCAGCAACAAAATTACCTTGGGAGTCCAAGGCATCCTGCAAGAGACAAAAATCATATGAGGTTTTATTATAAGTAATGCATCATAATAGATGAAAAAAGGCTTAAATAACTTACAATTTTTTCAATGATAAGCCCTGATTGCTCTGAACTTGGTGCACCCGACTTCTTAATTCAGGCCCTCTTCCATTTGTCATGGCGCGTAGGTGGTGATGGAGGAGAAGTGACCCCTGTTTCCACATCCTGAGATGCACTCCCCTGTCTGGATTGCTCCTTTTCAACCATCAGTGCTTGCTCAAGCTTTCGATACCCTGCACGAGACATTATGTGCGGGGTAAGATTCTTTAAAGCTATTTCTTGAGCTTTCTTCCGCCGATGCTGTCATAATTGAAATAAACAAAGTGAATTCAATAATATTAACTCATTAATGTTATATAAGTCAAAATAGTTAAGTAGCTTCACTTACAGTCCATTCTTCAGTTAGACGGCTTTCTTTAAAAGCAAGCCATGTCTCTTCATCAATAAAATTGTATCTTTCATAAGGACTTTCATCCTTAAGCTCACCAAAAATGTATCTCGCCGTGAGTCTTGACTTAAAGGCGCGAAACTTCAGTCTGATATTGGATAGAATCCTTGATCGAAGCGGTTCCACATTAGGAATTTCAAAATTTGCCTGCAAAATAACATCACCAAAGTAAAGTTAGTCAATGAATATTAAATAGCTTTATATGATAACAGTAATTATGTAAAGCTTACCAGAACATCCTCCCACAGCATGTTTCGGTCGACCTCTGACACCTCGTCCCATGAATTAATCAAAATGGAGACTCTCTCACGAGAAAGAACTCCAAGATAGCTATTAAACTCATCTGCATTAGGACCTGATGCCATTCCAGTGTTGATGTCAATGTCAACAGCTGTCTTCTCACCAGCGGCACGTTTCTTTGCCAGACGCTTCATCCTAGTAGGTCCTCTGTTGCCTCGTCCGGATCGGGGTCTAATTGGAGTTTGATCGTCACCCATATCTCTGTTAAAAAAATTATTTAACAAACATTAGTTCATCTGCATGGAAAGAAAATCATATACAACAAAAACATAATATAGTAAATGCATATTATAAAAAATATTTCTAAATTTATTACCATAATGGGTTACAAGTTCATATGTAAATTCCTTCACTGTGGTCTTTACAGGTTGCATGTACATGATCAAGTACATCGTCATCTTTATTAGTTATCATTGGTGTGAATGAATGGGGTTCACCATTTTCAATATCATCTATGGCCTCCCCTTGTTTTTTCCTGTGTAAAACAACATACCAATGTTCTGACGTAGGATCTTTCACGTAGAAAACTTGAGATGCTTGTTGAACCATTATAAATGGCTCATCTCGATACCCTATCTTTCGAAAGTCCACTAGTGTGAATCCTGATTCATCAATTTTAACCCCACTTTTATTGTCAACCCATATACACTTGAAAACTGGAACTGAAAACTTAGTATAGTCAAGCTCCCATATCTCTTCTATAAATCCATAATATGCCATTGATCCAATTACAGGATTTGTATCTTTCGAGGTGGAAAACTGCATTGACTCGGCTTCAAGAGTAACACCAGAATTTTGAACTGTACTGTTTTCATCCATAGACTTAGTGTAAAATATACAATTATTCACTTCGTACGCTTTACAAGAAATGACATCAAACTTCAATCCAGCAGCCAACCAGGTCAAGGTCTCCGATGCCATTGAATCCTTTAAAACCTCCTCTTTAAACCAAGGCATGAATGTTCTATTATGTTCCATCAAGACCCATTTGTCTGCTTGTCTTGGATTATTTGCCTTCACAATGGCTTTATGAGCTTCTATGTAAGGTATAACTTCATCTGTATTATTCAATATATACAAATGTGCTTGCAAGACTTGTGACCGAGATTTGCTTACAATATTCACACCGCGTAAACATTTACTTGTAGAACGCCTATGGTGCCATGAATTAGCTGGAAGACCTATTGGATTTGCTTTTGACATGTAATCTGAACAAAATTCAATACTTTCTTCAGCTATGTACCTTTCAATCATTGAAGCTTCTGGACGATAATGATTTTTCAAATAACCTTTCAAAATTTTCATATACCGCTCAACAGGATACATCCATCTTAAGTACACTGGTCCACACAATCTAACCTCTCTAACCAGATGCACAAGTAGATGAACCATGATGTCAAAAAAAGATGGAGGAAAAAACATCTCCAATTCACATAAGATAACAATAATTTCATCTTGAAGTTCATCTAGTTTTAATGGATCAATGACTTTACAACAGATGGAAGAGAAGAATGAGCACAAACGGGTTATGGTATGTCTAACATTTTTTGGTAAGATCCCACGAATAGCTACAGGCAGAAGCTGTTGCATCAAGATGTGGCAATCATGAGGCTTCAACCCAATTAGCTTCAAATCTTGCATTGACACTAGGCTCTTCACATTTGAGGAATGTCCTTGTGGCACTTTTACACCCTTTAGACATTGACAGAAACTTACTTTTTCATTTTTTGACATGGTATAACAGGCTGGGGGCAAATATGTACGCTTACCCATTTCTATCGGTGCCAACTCCCCTCGTATGTTCATCTCAACCAAATCTAAACGAGCATTTAGACTATCCTTCGTCTTCCCGTTAATGTTAAGAAGTGTACCAATTAAGCTATCACACACATTCTTCTCAACATGCATTACATCTATACAGTGTCTGATTTCTAACCTCGACCAGTACGGAAGATCAAAGAAGATTGATTTTTTCTTCCAAATGTTAGTCACAACTGACTTTTTTTTTACTTACCGAAGGTGTGGTCTATGTTATTTACCTTTTCGTAAACCTCAGCAGCAGTTAGTGGAGTTGGTGGACCACTAGTCTCTTGGTGTCCATTAAAGGCTTTTTTCAACCTCCGGTAAGGATGATGACTTCTAAGAAACCTCCGATGGCGAAGATATACTGTCTTCCTTCCATGTTTCAATTGTTGAGAAGCAGTGTCTTCTTCGCATATTGGACATGCTTTATGACCCTTAACACTATAACCTGATAAGTTACCATATGCCGGAAAGTCATTGATGGTGCAAAATAACATGGCATGAAGCTTGAAAGTTTCATTAGCAAATCCGTCAAATACTTGAACACCCTCATCCCACATTAACTTCAAATCTTCGATTAGGGGAATTAGATAAACATCTATGTCATTCCCTGGCTGTTTCGGACCAAATATCATCATAGACAACATCATGTACTTTCGCTTCATGCACAATCCAGGAGGTAAGTTGTAAATAACTAGTAAAACAGGCCATGAACTGTGATTTGTACTCATATTACCAAACGGATTCATTCCATCTATAGCTAGACCAAGTCGGATATTTCTTGATTCTTTACCAAACTCTGGAAACTCATCATCAAATTTCTTCCACTGAACAGAATCAGCTGGATGTCGGTACATGCCATCACATTTCCTCTCATCTGCATGCCATCTAAGATTCTTAGCATCGTCTGGGTTTGCAAACAAACGCTTCATCCTTGGAATGATGGGAAGATACCACATAACCTTCATTGTGTCCATGCTTTTCCATCTCTTCAATAGTATCATCATCTGTTTGTTTCAATTTATAACGTGATAACCCACACCTCGGACAACTTTTCAACAATTCAAAATCTTTCCGGTATAATATACAATCATTAGGACATGCATGTATCTTTTTATACTCCATACCCATTGGACAAAGAATCTTTTTGACCTCGTAATTACGATTAGATAGAGTATTTCCCTCTGGAAGCATATCCTTCAACAGCTGGAGCAATTCCGTGAAACTTTTATCAGTCCATCCATTTAGTGCCTTCAAATTCATCAATCTTAACACTGCCGACAACCGTGTGAAGTTATTAGTTGATCCAGGATACAATGGAGTCTCTGCATCGCTTGACATACTTCCATATCCATGCGCTTTTGCAAAAGACTCAGCTCCCACATCACGAATCATGTCCTCCAATCGATCATCAACTACATCATCGTGTTCTGCTTCATCCGTGGTGGATCCCACATATTCTTCAGTTACAGAAACACGTGGTAAATTTAATAATTCACCATGTCATGTCCAAGTTGTATAAGATCGAAGAAACCCATCACATAGCAGGTGTTCCCTCATGATATTCACATCCAGTATCCTTCCATTGAAACAATTAACGCACGGACACCTAACCTTTCCTCCATCACGACCACTGTTAATCGCGTTACGCTGCGCAAATTGTATAAATTCTTCTACTCCTCTTTCGTACTCATCACTTATACGAGCACAATGAATCCAACTTCGATCCATTATATATTCTGCAATATAGTTACCTAGGATTTTCTAATAAGTGTTCTATCTCATGCATTTGCCGAGGGTCGAACACCCCCGAACTCAATACCAGCACGTATTATTGTCGGAGGTCCAAATACAAACACGATATTCTATTCTAATGTAACAACTAACATAACATAAATTCTACTATAAACTAACAAATAATTACTAAATAATTTAAATTTTAGAAAATAGAAATTATATAATACAAATTATATAAATTAATACAAATTTATATTAAATAATATACAAATTATAATACATAAAAAAAAATATTCAAAGTACAGCAAATAAAAATTAACAAAATCTAAAACAAAACTAACATAAAAACTACCAACTAAATAATATAAATTTTAAAAATTAAAAATTATATAATACAAATTTATATTAAATAATATACAAATTATAATAAATAAAGTCAAAAATTCAAAATAAACAAAAGTAAAATTCAAAAAATCTAAAAATGAACTAACCTTGTGTGCGAAAATGATGATTCAAGTGATAGAAAACCAGAGGTGGAAGCGGAAGACTGGCGCGACAGCGGTGGAGCAATGCAACAGTAACTTCAAGCACTGCAAGGAAAAAACCATATATAAGAACAGCATTCCTAAAGCGAACTGAAGAGAATGAAATGGGATACGAAACTCACAATGGAAGCAATAGCAATGAAGATGCACAGAAGCAAGGAACACAGCGCAGCGCAGTGCAGCAACAACGACAAGCAAGAGCAAAGAAGAAAGAGTGAAAGTGCAGTGACGCGCTTCAAATTTTAGGTTAAAAACATTTTACAAATGCGGTTATTAGTTAAAACCGCATTTGTAAATGAAAGTTTTTAATTTACAAATGCGGTCATACACATGACCGCATTTGTAAATGAAAGGCATTTCATTTACAAATGCGGTTATACACGTGACCGCATTTGTAAATGAAAGGCATTTCATTTACAAATGCGGTTATACACGTGACCGCATCTGTAAATGAAAGGCATTTCATTTACAAATGCGGTTATACACGTGACCGCATCTGTAAATGAAAGGCATTTCATTTACAAATGCGGTTATACACGTGACCGCATCTGTAAATGAAAAACTTTCATTTACAAATGCGGTTTTAACTAATAACTGTATTTGTGAAACAAACTAATTTCAAAAATGCCACCGCGTTTTTAACAAATGCGTTTTAGCGCGAAATCGCACTTGGAAAGGAGTATTCCTTTCATCATTTTGCACTAGTGAATGGTGGCAGTGATGGCCTTTGATGCAATTTTTTATGGATAAAACCTAAATACCAAAACAAAGTTAGTCAAAATTATAAGACAATAATAGTAAATTATATAAATTGAACTTTATTATATTCTTACCCTCCCCCAATAGGCTGAATCAGAGGGCGATCACCAACTAAGAGGACCTTCTATTCTAAGTTATTGGTTGCAGAAGCTGAATGCGTCCCTCCAAGATTTGTATACAGGGATGGTGTAATATTTGGGTTTGGGGTTGATGCATTAGAAGCAACACGTGAAGATGGTGTTGATGCAGTAACATTTGTTGCTGGTGGGGTGCATGCAGTAGAAAAAATAATAGTAAATAGTGGATTTTTGAAATTTTGGTCCACCCAAATCCCCTTTCATATTTTTATTATTGTAATATCATCATTTTCTTTTTTAATTCTTGCAATTTTTTTTTTCATTTTAACTCCCTCGTATTTTCTATTTCTTTGATATTAATTTAATGCTAAAAATATAAATTGTTGTTTAGTAATTAAATATTATTTTTAATTCAAATAATTAATTTTAAGTCTATATAATTTATTAAATAATATACTTTTATTTAATCAAAATAAGATAAGTTAGTTATATTTTTATTCAATAATTTATTTTTAATATTGTACTTTTATTAAAAAATAATTATAATTTACCAACGTATTTATAATGTTTTAAAATTGTATAAAAGAATCATTGTTATTTATTTCAAATATATTAATTTAAATTTGTTTATTCCAAATATATTAGTTTAATTTTTTATGTATTCAACTAAGTTGTTCAAATGAGTAGGAGAGGGGTGCTGATGAACTCTACCTTATGTGCTTTATGCCAGACCAAGGATGAATCCTATCTACATCTCTTCTTGGAATGTAAATATGCTTTGTGTGTTTGGTCCATGTGCTATAGGTGGATTGGTATCTTATTTGTCCACCTGCTCCTGGTTAGTAATAAATTAAATCCGGTTTGGAAAGGGGTTTGGATAGCATTAGTCAGGTGTATTTGGGACCATAGGAATTCGGTTGTGTTTAAGCAAGGTATTGTAGATGTGGAAGAGATGTTTCAAAAGGCCCAACTCAAATCATAGTTATGGTTGAAGCAGAAGTCTGACTCTTTTAATTACTCCTTAGAGGACTGGGTCCTGAACCCAATGTCTTCCATCAGAAGCTATAAGTAAGTGGGAATCGAAAGGAGTCAAGCTGCGTTGAAGGAGGAAGGAGGTGTCGTAGGTGGTCCTAGAGTGAACTGGTGTTGTGTAGGGTGCAGGAAAAGGTTTTGGTGGTGTTGCTGGTGTAGTTTTTCAAGTGCATCTGTAGGTCCTAGAATAGGGAACGCTCATTTATCGAGGAGCTCATGGATTGGTACAGTCTTCTCTTAAGATGGAGTGGAAAATCTGGTGCAGTAGGAACCGATGGAGCTGTTTGGAAGCCGAATTAGCTTAAAGAAGAATGGTTCTGCAGTTGAAGTAGTTCTTGGTCAGGTGAATTGGACAACAAAATTCAAGACCTTTGGCTCGTATTGTTTTAGTTGACGAAAATAGGGTGCTGGTTTTCTGCAGGTTTGTGTCTCCTGTTGAAGCTGCGATGTGTTTCTTATAACCTGCAGCTTAGTTCCACACCTGAGTGGCTAATACACCAGTTTCTGCTTTGATGCTGTCAAGTTTGTACTCCTCTTGAAGACATCAAAGGGTGATTTGTGGGTGTGATGTTGTCAGGAGTTCTCCTTGACTCTTATAGAGCATGTTCTTTTTTGGGAAGCATATGCTTGTTTTGGTTTAACTGGTTTTAAGCTAGATGGTAGGCTTTGGTTTTGGTTTTTGTATAAGGGTGTTTGGTGATGGTTGGGATGGGTTGTTTGGTGTGTTAAAAGATGGATGGTTTTAAGTATTCTTGGTAACTCTTGCTTCTAATGTGGAGGACGGGTAGAGTGGCAAAGGAATTCGGAGCAGGTTTTAGCAGGGAGGTTTTTGGGTTGCACTAGAGGTGCTGCAGTCATGGACGGGTGCAATAGGGTAGCATTCAAATGGTGTTTTTGTGTAGCTTATGTGGTCCAGTTTGCTGAAATTAGAATGCGCACACGACTTTCTTTTTGCTGTTAAAAGGGACACGTTTACAAGCTTCTGCAGCAATTATGCAGTTGTATTGGCATCCCTCTCTTGTGTTGTTTTCTTTTTTCTGGTTTGGCTCATTGATCTACTTGTGGTTATAGCTACATGTGATGAATGCTTCTTGTATAAGGGTTGGAATATCCTTAAAGTATTCCTCTTAAATTTAATTTAATTTTTAGCTGATAAAAAATAACTAAGTTGTTCAAAATAAATAATTAACATTAAATAGAAGTATTAATACATTCAATTTTTATTCAAAATAATCATTCTAAATAAATGATTAAATCATGCAAAATAAATGATTAAGTCATTCAAAATAATAATTAAACATTATATATAATCCGTATATTTAATTAAAATTGTTCGTAATATTAATGAAACAACATGTTAATATCTTACTATGTTATATACGGATATAATCATTATGTAATTATTTCTGTTTCATGGTACCAAAGTTACATACGGATTATATGTAATCTTTTTTTACTTTATATACGGATTTTTCCATATATAATAGCTATTTACATATTAAATTAAATTTGTATATAAATATTTGTAACTAATGTTCAATTTAGATACAGATTTATACGAATAATTTATTGTAGTATTAGAATTGTTTAAATGCTCTATTATAAATATAAAGTCACTTTATGCTCAACTCAACAATAATAACCAACCAACTTGGTTATGAAACTTGTACAACTGTTGCCCACAAAACCTATGGAAATAAAAAACTTGAGAAATCACTAATCTTAACTTCCTTTAAGATTTTTTTAATATTAAAAATTTCTCCTAAAAAATTTGAAAATATATAATTATCATAAGGATAATTTTTTTTTATAATAATTTTGGCTCTGATTTTTCTTAGATATACACATTTTTTAGAAACCCGATTAATACATAGGTAATATAATGTTCAACAAACATGATTTTTTTAAGATGAAAAAAGATTAAATATCAAACATATTTAAAGGAGTTTTCTTTAAGTCAACAAAATTGATATACATTTCAATTTTTATAATTTTATTAGTTGGCATTTTAAAATACTTTTTTACATGATTTGATGGACTAGAGAGTATTTATAGCTATTCAAAAGACTGTCCACCTAAGTCAAAACATGTCATTCAATCCATTTATTATGAATTCAGTTTACATTTTTTAATTGTAAAGATATTAAATAAATGTATTTTTATTTAAATATTTATTAATCCACACAAAAGGAATAATAATAAAAAAATTATTAAAATTTTAAGCTGCCTAGTGGGAATTTAGTTAAAAGAAATGCGTAGAAGTTAACAATAAGAAGATAATTAGCATTGGAGTTGATTTAGGAAACAAATGAACTTAAAACCAGATCATTTTCCATGGGTGAGATCCAGATGTTTAGGCATTTTTTTTCCCTTTATCGTGTTGAAGATAAATATATATTTTTAGGTTGACTCATGAACACACATGGCAAGCACTTTGCAATCTATGTGAACATATAAGAAAATACATTTATTCATAAGAAATAGATTAATTGGAAGTAGCACCATACATAAATATGAAGCAATTGAAATAGGAAAATATATAATCCATAAAATAAAGAAAGTAATGTTAAATTTGAAACAAAATGAGGGAAATCCAGTCAAAAGGGAGGACCAAAACTAGCTTGATCACAAATTATGATTACTATAAAAATGAAAAATGGTATATACTTGGGTGGGAAGGGAAGATAAAGCAACCGACAAGAAAGGAGAAACATAGGTTAGTTTCCTAGGTTAGGAAATAAAAGTAAAAGAATAGGTATGGTAGTTTAAACCACTCTCTTTCTTCCACTCACTTATTTACATTGACATAATAACAAAACAAAAAATGAGAGACAAGCACACACTGTTTTTCTCTCTCTATCTCTCACACTACACGGACCTCCCTTGGTACCTTTGGCAGGCGGCGCCACTACCACAAAGTCGTAGAAAAAGTCTCACCCTCTCACCTTCTTCCACTTGTCACCACACTCTCTTGCTGTAAAAGAACTCATGCATTTCTCTCTCTCATCCACAAATACTCCAACTAAAAACTAGGGCTACTAGCCCTTAATTTTCACCGTACAACCCCTTAACAACTATCACTACAACAACAAACTCCACCCATGTTTAAATATTAACTCACTTCCTCCTCTCATCTATCTGTCTCTTTCTCTCCTCTCCTTTTTTTTTTTTTTTTTTACATTTCAAGTTTCAACCCATCCACTCTTGGAATTTTATGGCTTTGATATTGGATCAACAATCAAACTTCAAGCACTTTTGTAAAATTTGCAAGAAAGGTTTTGGTTGTGGAAGAGCTTTGGGAGGACACATGAGGGCTCATGGCATAGGAGATGAAGGTGGTCACATGGATGATGATGATCAAGCAAGTGATTGGGAAGATAGGTTGGGTGGCAATGTTCCACCAAGCAACAAACGCATGTATGCTTTAAGAACAAATCCTAATAGGCTAAAGAGTTGTAGGGTATGTGAGAATTGTGGCAAGGAGTTTTTGTCTTGGAAATCTTTCCTTGAACATGGAAAATGCACCTCCGAGGATGCTGACTCCTTTGTCTCCTCTCCGGGCTCCGACGCGGATGACGGTGGCATCGGCGGCGACCGGAGAGGATGTGGGTGGTCTAAAAGGAAAAGGTCTCTGAGAACTAAGGTTGGTAGCTTCAATTACAATTGCCCATCAAGCGAGGAAGAAGACCTAGCAAATTGTTTAATGATGTTATCCAATGCCATTGTAGATCCTCTTGCAGCTGAGCCTGAAGAATCATGTGCATCCGCTAGCAAGGAGGAAGAACAACGACGAAATCCCATGAATTTCATTGCACCATTGTCGTACAAAGTTAATAACAATAACAATATTCACAACATGAACAACCTTGTTGATAACAAGGCCAAAGGGATTTCTAAGGGTTTGTTTGAATGCAAAGCATGTAAGAAGGTTTTCAATTCCCATCAAGCATTGGGTGGCCATAGAGCAAGCCACAAAAAGGTTAAGGGTTGTTTTGCTGCAAGACTAGACAACCTTGACGACAATCTCATCACCGATGATGATGTAATCACACAGGAAGAACTCTTTGCTACAAAATCAAACTCCACCCTCCAATTCGACCATGGCTCCAACCCCACATTGGCCTCTTCCTCCAAAAGGAAATCCAAAGTGCATGAATGTTCCATTTGCCACAGAAGTTTCTCTTCAGGACAAGCCCTTGGGGGACACAAAAGGTGTCATTGGATCACATCAAATGCACCTGACACCTCCACATTAACAAGATTTCAACAATTTCACGACCACTTGGATCAAATACCTAAGTTTGACACCTCTTCTGAACCTCTTGATCTCAAGTTAGACCTTAACCTTCCTGCACCTTCCAATGACCTTGCAAGAAGGAATGTTTCTACAGAAATTTACTTGCAGCCTTGGGTTACATCAAAGGATGTTAAAGATGATAACAATAGCCAGTGTCAAAGTCTCCATCACAATACCAACAATGTTGATATTGACAACAATGATGAGGACAAAAACACTAACAACTCAATGCAAAATTTGGATAACGAAGCTGATAATAAGATCAAGTTGGCCAAACTAAGTGATCTAAAGGACATGAACATTGGAGGCAGTTCTTCGCCATGGTTGCAGGTGGGAATCGGTTCAGCTGTTACTGACGTAACAACTGATAACTCCTGATAATACTATGACAAACTTTTTGATAATATAACTAAAGTGTGTTTGGATTTCAGTTGAAATTTTTAAATTGATTTTCAATTTTTATTAAACATTGTCATAACATGTTTGATACTTATATTTTTAATCTCTGTTGAGTTTAACTCAGCTTAATGTTTTAACTAGAATTCAAACACACTTTAAAGTTATCTTTTCTTCCTTATTTCATAAACACAGAAACAAAATGTAAGTACTTACCATCACTATCACACTTAAAATTGTTAGTTTATCATATATAATTTGCCACTTTTTATATCTTTTGTAAAGTTAATTTTTCGTATCAATTAATTATTCTGAATAAAGTAAATTAAAAGATTCATATTTACAAAGCATCTTGTTCTTTTTATTTGTTTTGTTTCTCAAAGATTTTTTTTTTTTTTTATATTAGTTTACTCTTGGCTCTAATTATTAGATTCATGAGAAAATACTAAGTCTTAAATTATTTGGTCAATAGAAATTATTTTATCGTATATAAATTTATGCTTGTGGTTTTAACTATTTTATCATATAGAAATTTATGTAGTTATACATAATGTGCATGACTTTGATTTTGTACGTGTTATTCCCATGATTTTGTTTTCCCTCTTACAAACTTGTCTCATCCTCGAGTTAACCATATATGGTTTATTTGGCCCAAGCCTTTTCTGTGATACAAATTTTTTAAAGATTTATATAACCATTATACAAATATTTTATATTATTATTTTATTTTGAAATTTTATTTATATTTATGGTTGTTAAAGTATCGTTTTCATTTTTATAATTTTCAAGTTTTATTACTGCATTACCTTTTTAAGAATATTTTTTCTTATAAAAACAATCACCTGTGTATGAACCTGTAAAAATACTAATAATCATAGTTTCATTCAATAAAATATGTAAAAAACTAAACGAAGATAATCTATAGAAGAAAATGTTAATCATAATATTATGTTAGGTGTAATTCTTAAAAATATTTATGATTTAGAATAATTGAAGAATATGTATGAAAAATTTAATAATTGTAAAAAAATTCTAATTAAATATGATCTCTGTAGTGACAGTTCCGCAGGTTCCTTTTGGTTTGCGGTGCCTAAGGTTTTCGAGGTTTGGGAGTTGTGTGCGTGTGAAGTTAGTTTTTTCTGCTTGAGGGTTTCTTGTTTGCTTTCTGAGTTTTTGCATTACCCTGTTGCTGCTGCTTTGGGTCTTTTTTTTTTTTTTTTTGTTTTCTTTTGTTCCCGAAAGTTCTTGCTGGTCTCCCTCAGTGCCAGAGGCTTAACGGTTCCTGCTCCGTGTAGCCAGCAGGTGTGCACCCCACCTGTTTGTTCTTTTGTTTCTTTGGCTTCTTGCAGGTTTTTTCTGAGGGGTCCAACCTCTCTTGGTTTTGAGATTCCTTGGAGTTGTCTTCAACAACATCTTGATCCCTATTAAACCTCCTCATTCTTTGTTTTTGCATTAGAACAATCTCATAAATTGGTGGGATGATAATATTTTTCTTTGAAAACAGGTTTATTCTATAAAAGAAAGTTTTTTTCAGAATGAGAAAATCATCATAAAGATTTCACTTTTTGCTTCAAAATTGAGCATGTTGGGAAGTGACAGAACAATGAACATTCTCTACACCTCACACATTACTCAATTAATAATTTCTATTAGGTCTATACATGCACCCTTTTAAGATTTAATTGCTAGGTTTTGATAGTTTTTTTGAGTTGAAATCTTGACACCATGTACACTAACAAACATATATAACAAACCAATAAATTAATATTTTAATTATATTTAATTATTATTTTCTTAATTAAAAATATTATCATATTATTATAATGGGTTGTCAATTATATGTATTTTATTTTTGGGTGTAAATAAAATATTTTCTTTTTCTTTTTCACTTCCATTACCGCTGTCACACCTTAATTAAATGGGTAGTGATACTTTTTAACACCCACACATTAAAATACATATACTCTATATCCTAATAAATTATTATTTTAATTATATTTATTTTATTTTTTAATTTAAAATTATTATATTATTATAATTCGTTGTCAAATGTAGGCTGTTTACTGTTTGACAAAAGAAACTTTTCCTAAACATTCAACATCAATTTCACAACAATAATAAACCAAGGACAGTTTCAAATTGAAAATTCTAAATACAAATCAAAATTTAAATTTAAACCAAACTTATCTTTCAGAGCTTATAGTATGAGCAATAATGAACCCAAACCACCACACCAAAACCCCTTCAATCCAACTGCAATTCCACAATATAAATCAACCAAAAATCAAATTCCAAAAATCTAAATAAAACAACCACATATTTGACAAAATACCAAAATCTAGCATCGTCTAAGACTATGCGCACGTGAAAAAGGAGCTATGGACAAGCTCAGAAATACGAAGATGGATATGCTTGTGGAACACTAAAGAAATGAAGAAATAAAAAAACGAAAGAAACAAACAAACGAAGAGGACGGAAAATCACAGCAAAAGAAGGACGTCACCTAGCAAAGAGAAACACCAACAAAACGCCACGGAGAGGGGAGAAAACTTAGGTTTTCTAATTTGGGAGAAATTGAGCACGGGGATTTGGGAGAAATTGAGTGCGGGAAAGAAAATTGAGGTGGAGGGTTTATTAATAAGTCTGCGTCGACTAGGCTGACGCATCCCCAAGAGGGCTTGTGGTGTCGACAAAGTAGATGCATATCTTAGACTTTAATTTATTAACATGATAAACAATTTAAGTCAATTTTGTTTTTACAATTATTATCAATTTATTGTATTAATATATATAATAAATAACCAAATTTTTTAACTTTTGTTTTCACTTTTCATTTGCTAATTGGATTAGTATTATTTTTTGATATATTGTGCTTTTTATCATAATAAATGGTAGTTTGGTGGATTTTTTTTCTTGTAGTAGAGGTTTCAGAGAAGGTGATCATTTATATTCTCTACTTTTCTGTCTTGTAGAGAAAGTTCTAAGTAGAGATCTATCTAAGCTTGTGAATGATAAAAAAATTATACATATGACTGGTCCGCAAGATTTTCTCATTCCCTCTCATATTTTATATGCTGATGATATTTTTGTTTTCTGTAGGGCGGATAATAAGTCTCTTAGAAATTTGAGTATTTTTCTTAAAACATATGGTGATTTTTCGGATCAATATGTTAATAATTTAAGAGTAGTTTTTTCACCAAGGATAATTCTACAAGATTTGTCACCAAAATTCAACATATTCTTTCTTGTAGTCATGGTTGTTTGTCTTTCACTTATTTAGGAGTGCCTATTTTTGTTGGTGCTCTAAAGAGTCAATTTCTTCAACCTTTGGCTGATAAAGTCAAATTGAAGCTAGCATATTGGAAAAGTAAATCTCTTAGCATGATGGGTTGGATTCAGTTGGTCAATACGGTAATTATGGGGCTTCTGGCTTATAGCTTTAATTTGAATAAATGACATGTTTCTCTTATTCAACAAATTGAGCAGTGGTGTTGAAATTTTATTTGGACTGGTGATATTCGGCCTTGGTCTTTGCTCTTGAGAGCCAGGTTTCTTAAATCAAAATACGAGTTTAAAATGGTTTATAGATTCTCATCTCTTTGGCCTAGGATTAAGCAGTTTTATTCTACTATACTTGAATATACTTTTTGGACTGTTGGTACAGGTTCTTTTATTAATTTCTGGAATGATAAATTGTGTTATACTTCTTCTTTAGCAAATATTGCAGGGTTATCTGATGATGCTAGCATTCCGGATACAGTTTCTCAATTTTGGACAGGTTGTGATTGGAATATTCCATTGTCTTTACAGCAAATGCCTCATCTTTTTAGTCATATCATGGTTAGGGCAGAACAAAATATTCCTAATTGGACTCTAGATGAGTCTGGTCGATTCACTCTTAAATCGGCTAAGACTTTTTTCTTGGAACCAGAAGTTTCCTGTGGTTGGGGTAAATTTATTTGGTTTTCATCTATCTCGCCTTCCAAAACTCGTGTCCTTTGTAAAGTTTTTCATGGGCGACTTCCTACAGATCAGCATATTCAAAATAAAGGTTTGCATATTTGTTCTATGTGTATGCTTTGTGAAAAGAATGTGAAATCTATTTAACATTTATTTTTTGAATGCCCTAATACTTTGTATATTTGGAGTTGGGTTCGACAGATTTTTCCTACTTCTCAATTCTCTAATAAGGATGATCTTCTTTCTTTTATTAAGAGTGATGGTAGTCCTCTAGTTAAATTGATTAAGCTTGCTGTGAAAACTTTTTCTATTTGGATGATATGGCGTATGAGGAATTATGCTCGTTTTTAGGATAAGATTAAGGTTTCTAGGGTTGTTTTGGTTATTAAATATTTAACTTGTCTAGTGGGAAAGTCGTCTAAAGCTTCAATGAAGAATGATATGATGGATTTCAATGTGATTAAGTTTTTTTATATTAATACTCGTATTGGTAAAATTCTTTGTCCTCTTCCTGTTAGATGGGAGTTCCCTTCTCTAGGCTGGGTTAAAATTAACACGGATGGGGCCAAGGTTATCAAACTCGCGAGTCTACGTAGACTCGTGAGAGGTCAGTAGACTCGACTCGTAGAGTCGACTCGTAAACTCGTAAGAGTTTACTTTCACATGAAAAAAAAATATTTTAAAAATATTTGCACCAAGTTTTTCCAATTAAAAAAGAAAGCACTGCAAACATAAAAAATATGCACCTTAATAAAATAAAAAAACCTAATTTAGTACAGCCCAATAAAAAAACCCAATATGCAGTCCAATAAAAAAACCCCTAATTCCCTAAATCACACCACAAAAACCCTAATTCCATCACCAGCTTAATTCCAGCACTACCGTGGACCTGCCACCCACGACCACTGCAACCGCACGAACCACCACCACCACCATGCGACCTCCTCTGGAGAATCGCCACCACCGCACGACCTGCTCCGCTCGATCTCCACCACCGCACGACCTGCTTCGCTCGATCGCCACCACCGCCGCACTTGTTCAGAGAAGACGTATAACTTCCGCACTCCAAAGAAGACACAGCACCACCAAAACGAACGTGAAACGAAACACAAACCCTAAAAGCATACCGTTTTGGGTTAAAACGAAAACCTAGTTGAACTCGCCAACTCGAAGCTGACTCGCGAGTTTGAACGAGTTCACTGAGTTCATACCGAGTCTGCCGAGTTTACTCCAAAATCGAGTTTATTACCGAGTTAACTAGGTAAGGGTATGTAGACACGTAAACTCGGACGAGTCAACGAGTTGACTCGCGAGTTTGATAACCATGGATGGGGCTGCTAGGGGATATCCAGGTCTTGCCACTTGTGGAGGTATTTTTCGTGGGACTATGGGAGAATTTATTGGAGCCTTCTCTGTGTTTTTTTCTTGAAGTTCAGACTGCTCTAGTTGCTGAGTTTTATGAAGTTATATATGCTTTGGAGAAAGCTCAAAAGATGGGGCTTACTAGTGCCTGGCTGGAATGTGACTCTGCCTTGGTCTATGATGCGTTTACTGCTAGGAAAAATGTTCCTTGGATGCTTCGTAATCGATGGAATACTTGTCTTATTTACTGTGGAAGAATCAGGTTTAGGGTTACTCATATTTTTCGTGAAGGGAATGTGTATGCAAATAAGTTGGCAAATTTAGGTTTTATTCATAGAGAATATTTTGATTGGTATAATAGACTTCCATCTAGTCTATTCTTAGAATTCTTTATGAATAGGTATAGTCTCCCCATGTATCATTTTTGTTAACATATGGATTTTGATCTAGTCCCCTCATATTTTTGTATTTTTTTAATAATATTTTTTCCATGTGATGACAAATAATTGTTATTACTTGAAGTATCAGTCTAGCTCAGATATCAAGTTGCATAATGATACCTACATAAAAACTTTTAATAAAAAAAAACCTTTATTCACCATGTATAAAAACTTAAATAAATAACTTAAGGGTTTGTATACATAACTCAATCCCAAATAAACAAATTAAAGGTTTCTTATAATTCTATCAAATTAAAATAAATCAGTCAAATTTATTAGATATTTAATTAATCATTTTCATAATATCTCGAACATTTATTTAAATTTTGATAAAGTCAATAATTAGTTTAAGCAAAATAATTTTATCCATAAAAAAAAAATTAAAAAACTAAAAATTGGAGTGAAAAATAAAACTCATTAAAGGTGCACACATCAATAATAGGATGCAACAAATAAAATTCTCGAAATACAACTTCTATTTTTATAAACCATCTTTGTAATTAAATAATTGCTAAATTTAATATGTCAATGCTTATGGGGATAAATTTATTTTTAATGAAAATGTGTTTTACAAATTAAATTTACATAAAATCAGCCATTAATTAAACACAAAGAACATAAAAACATATGTGACAAAGATAATGTGTTGAATTCATATTTGTGATAATTCCAAACTAAAAAATTTAAACTACAAAATGAATAACTTTTATAATGATAATATACACTAATATTAACTATTAAATATTTTATAAATTATCTATATTATAAACTTTTCAAAATATGCTCATACAAAATACTGAGTACGGTAATTTTAGCTTTATAACATGCAAATTTAGATGTTTATATCAACAAATTGTGAAACAACTAACTATTTTATAACAAAGATTTAATTACACTCTTCATATTAAAAATCATTACCAAAGAGATTTTACCTTACCTTTTTCTTTTCTTAAGTTTGTTTTCAAATATTACTACAATAATTACTTCCTTATTTCTAAATATTTTCATTAAACCGTTCATGTCAAATTAACATCTATAAAATGTGTATAGTATTTTATACAACATTTGTAAAGTTATAATTTTTTTTCTTTCAATTCTATACTTAACCAAAATATTTTGTATTTCATTTTAATCATATTATAAATTTTTTTCTAATTTTCTTTCCTCACTCATTTCTACTTACTTTCACTTACCTTTAAATTTATATTATTTTCTTTACTCAATTATTATTTTCCTATTTTTTCATTTATTTCTTAACCTTTTCAAATATTTTCTTTAAATAACTTTAATATTAAAGCTTCTAATTTAATTATATTATAAATTAATCCTACATCAATTCGCTTTTAACACTTTAACCGACTAAATAATTAAATAATTTTAATTACATTTAATTAACTTAAACTTATCGACAATAAAAAATTAAATTTCATCTCCTAAACAAATTATTCAAAAATAAATTTATTATTTATTAAAATATTATAAATTCAAAAAATTTAAAACAATTTAAAAAGAAAATATGTTTGCATTGATGACAAAAAAAATAACATTTAACTCATACTTATGCGTCTACTTAGCCGACACAAATCTTCAGAATAATATTATTTTCTAATTAGAAATAATTGTCGACTTGACCGATACTATGCTTAAAGAACATTTTTCATTAATCTGTCGGCCGAACTGACGATAGACGTTTCAAAATTATTATTTTATTTTTACATGCATCACATTAGTCGACACAATCTAGTTTTTTCTATTTCACTTTTTGTGAACGTCTACCAAGTGTGGGATGGACCAACACTAGTTTTGTTTGTATCCGCTTATCATGGGTTTGGTCGACCTTATTTACATCATTCTCTTGACTGACGAAACTCTCTCGTAGCTAATCCACTATTTTTGTTTAGAATTGGGAAGAAGATTTGAGGGAGTGATTTTGAAGTGATTTGAAAGGAAAATGTAAAGAAAGTGAAGTTGTTTGGATTAAGATATGATAGAGTGGATTTATGAGGAAAGTTTATTGAAGTTTGTGAGTGATATGATGGTTGTAATGGGGGTTTTAATTTTTTTAAAATGTGTAAAATGTAAGTTTACAAATTTACCCTTATCTTTAAAAATATTTGAAAAATAAAATATGAGATTTTTTTTTATAGATTTAAGTTAATTAAAATATTTGATGTAAAAAAATATTTATTTTTATTGAATAATTTTATTTTTATTATAAATAAATATAAAAAATATTTTCATAAATTCAAATTAAAATTAAATTTATTATTATTATTAATAATAATATTATTTAATAAATTTGTTTTAATTATTATTAAATATTTAATTTATATTTATATTTGTTATTATTGTTTATAATTTATTATTATTATTGTAATATATATATATTATATATATATATATATATATAAAGTGTTATTTTATATGTATAAAAAGTCAAGGGTGATTTTGATTTTTTAGTAATATTATGTAATCTTTTTTTAGGTTTCTTTGCTTTTCTTCGCTGCACATCGAGGATTGCCTTTACTCCTCTTCCGCAAGTGATCACTTTTCCCTCTAAACAATTGAATGGACACAAACACACATTTTACTCGCTTTTCAATATGAGTGAATAGTATTCACTCGTATGCAAATAAAGTAGTAGTGTCAGTTGGTTAGTGCCATGAATAAAAAATAACCTTTGCATGCATAAACTAATTGAAGAAAATAATAGAAGGCAAAAAGTTGTAGAAATTAATTGAACGTACAAAATTGCAAAACTGCTGAACTGCTGGAAGTTATAAAATAGGAATACTAATTGTCTTGTAAACTGACCATTAATGCAATACTAATGGTAAATAATTTAAGGGTGATAAAATCTGAATTAATAATCAACATTTAAGGCTAATAAAGTCTAAATTAATAACCAACATCCTCCCTTAATTCTGATTTGGAATAACCTTCATGCCCAACATATCTCTTAACTTGATGAAAGCATCGATCTTCAATGACTTAGTGAAAATATCTGCAATCTGATCTTCTAATCTGCAGTATTCCAATTTGATCATGTTCTTCCCAACTTGGTCTCGTAGGAAGTGATACTGAATATCAATGTGTTTACTTCTTTGATGAAAAACCAGATTCTTTGCAAGATTAATTGTAGAGACATTGTCAACATAAATCTTCATTGGAACATCTAGGTTAAAACCAATTTGAGTTATAATATTGCTTAGCCAAACTGATTGATAAGCACTTGTTGTTGCTGCTACATACTCAGTTTCACGAGTAGATAATGCAACAATTGACTGTTTCTTTGATGACCACAAGCAAACAGTCTTTTCGATCATAAAACAATTACCACTTGTGCTCTTCCTCTCGTCTGAATCTCCACCCCAATCACTGTTTGAATATCCAACGATCTCAATCTGCTTGTAAATGAACTTGTTGAGGTGACTCCATGTATCGACTAACCAATCCCACAGCATAACATATGTCGGGTCTAGTACACGTGAGATATCTAAAGCTCCCAACAATCTGCTGAAAGTATGTTGCATCTACAGTTCGCCCATCACCTTCCTTCGTAAGCTTAATTCCAGTTTCAATTGGAGTCTTAACTGGATTTGAATTCTCCATCTTAAACTTTTTTAAAAACTCAGCATCAAATTTCCTTTGATGAATGAAGATTCCATCATCTCCTTGGATGACTTCAATGCCCAAAAAATAGGACATAAGACCGAGATCAGTCATCTCAAATTCCTTCATCATGATATGCTTGAAGTCACCAATCATTTTGAGATTACTTCCTATAAAAATCACATCATCAACATAAAGACATAAAATTAGCAAATCTCCATGATCATTAGTCTTTACATAAAGACCATGATCTGATGCACATTTTTTTGAATGCAGTGGCATGAAGAAATGAATCAATCCTTTTGTTCCAAGCTCTTGGTGCCTGTTTAAGACCATGTAAAGCCTTAGTTAGTCTGTACACCATCTCCTTTTTGCCAGATTGTATGAAACCCGGCAGCTGCTTTACATAAACCTCTTCATCAAGTGAGCAATTTAGAAACGCAGACTTGACGTTCATTTGGTGAATTTCCATTGCCTTTGTGTAGCTAAAGCAATGATTAATCTCACTGTTTCCATTTGAGTTACAGGAGCAAATATTTCTTCGTAATCATAGCCTTCTCTTTGCTCAAATCTCTTTGCCACCAACCTTGCCTTGTATCTATCGATCTCACCATTTGCTTTCACTTTAATCTTGTACACCCACTTCACATCAATTGCTTTGTGTCCTTTTGGAAGATCAGTGAGCTGCCATGTATTGTTTTTATCAATCGCCATCAGTTCTTCATTCATAGCCTCTTGCCATTTGGGGTGTTGAATGGCATCTGCAAATCTCACGGGTTTGAATTTGCAAGAAAAGCAAAGTGAACAAATTCTCCATTGTCATTAACTTCATCATCAAGATTTACTTCGTAATCTTGAAGGTGTACAGGTTGTCGCTGCTGCCTTCTTGGTCTCTCCATCATAGTTGCAATTGGAGCTGCAACTTCAGATTGAGTTATAGCTTCAGGTTGAACTGTAGGTGCTTCAAGAGTGACTCCATCTTCTACATCATCGTTCAAAACGTAAATATATCTTTTTTTTTGAATCCATTTCAGTTGTTGCATTCCATTGCCATTCTTTATCTTCGGAAAATGTAACATCACGACGAACAATCACCTTCTTTGTCATTGGATTGTACAGTTTGTATCCCCCATGCTTATATCCAATGAAAATGGTCTTCACTGTCTTATCATCCAACTTTGATCTTGCTGCCTTGGGGACATGAGGATAAGTAATTGACCCAAATACCTTTAAGTGTTGCACATTGGGTTTGAATCCACTCCATGCCTCAATCGAAGTTGTGTTAGGAACACTCCGAGTGGGTGATCTGTTTATCAAATATACCGCACATGTTACGGCCTCAGCCCAAAATTAATTTGGCATACCTTTCGCTTTAAGCATGGTCCTCGCCATTTCCATGATTGTTCTATTCTTTCTCTCAGCAACTTCATTGTGTTGAGGTGTGTAGGGACAGGTTATGTTATGCTGCAACCCAAGTTCTTCACAGTGTCTCTTGAACTCATTAGCCTTGTACTCACCCCCTCCATCACTACGCACCATCTTAATTAGGCTGCCACTCTGTCTTTCAACAAATGCTTTAAATATTTTAAAGTAGTGGAATACCTCATCCTTGCTTTTCAATAGATAAATCCAGGTTTTCCTTGAAAAATCATCAATAAAGGTTAAAAAAATACTTATTACCTCCAATTGATGATATTTTCATCGGGCCACAAAAATTTGTATGAACAAGCTCCAAAGGAAATTTCGCATGCCAATGCTCCTTAACAAATGGTATCCTGTGATTCTTTCCAAAAATGCAAGCCTCACACAATTGATCAGGTTGATGAATATGAGGTAAACCATTCACTAAATTTCGTTTGGAGAGATTTTCCAAACTTTAAAAATTTAAGTGCCCACAACGTAAATTCCATATCCACGATTCATTATTTACTATTGCATTCAAGCACTTGAAATCACCCATTTGAAAATCTACTGGAAATATGCAGTTTTTTTATAAAAAGGTTTTAAGAATCAAATAACCTTTTTTATCAAAAATTGAGAATTGATTTTCAACTATGTGCATCAAGTAACCCTTTTCGGCCAACTGTCACATACTCAACAGATTACTTTTCATGTCAGGTACATAGGAAACATCATAGATGTACCTGTGATCACCATTCTTCAATATGATAAGAATTCGCCCTTTTCTAGTGACTGGAACGAACTTGCCATCATTGAATTTCACTTTTGTGTGAAATGAGTCATCCAAATCTGCAAACAACTCCTTCTGACCACACATATGATTCGTGCAACCTGTATCCAAATACTAAGTTTGATTGTTTGGAGTTTCATTTGATGTGACTGCCATTAGTACTGCATGATCCTCTTCATCTTGTTCGTGATTACTACCTTCTTGAGCACAATTGGCAGCATGATTATCACCTTTTGATCTGCACTCATTTGCATAATGACCGTGTTTATGGTAGTTATAACACTCTACATTTGATTTATTATACATGCCTCCTCGTCTTCCGCGACCACGTTACCCGCGACCACGTCCTCTACGCCAAGAGTTATTTGAATTTCGATTGTGATTGGAACCAGTGTTGTTTTGCTTAGCACCTCCATGATTCTGGCCACCATGACCTTTGCTGGAATAGCTACCACCACGTCCCTATCCTCTGCCTTGTGAACTATCGTATTTATGATAGGAGCTACCAATTGAGGCTTGTGCTTGTAAAGCCTGTTCAATTGGTTTTTCAATCTTATTGTCATTCATCCGCTGTTCATGCACTCGTAGGGAACCGGACACAATCAATTGTAAGTTTTTCCATCAAGGATAGGGACTGATAATTGGGTAGTGTTCATGATAACAGACTGACTCTGATACCAGCTGTAGAAACTAATTGAAGAAAATAATAGAAGGCAAAAACTTGTAGGAACTAATTGAACGTAATTGCACAGAATTGCAAAATTGTTGAACTGCTTCACACATTTTGATTTACTTCAATAATATATATAATAAAATTACAATTACTGGAAGCTATAAAATATGAATACTAAATAATTTAAGGGTAATAAAATCTGAATTAATAATCAACATTTAAGGCTAATAAAATCTGAATTAATAACCAACATTGCACATGTGTTCCATAATGCATGTACCATACCTTTCTTCCAACCGTCATCTCTTTGTATTAAAGGAGACACAATCTCTTTTTACATATCTAATGAATACTATCTTGTTGGGCTGGAAAATTGTAAAATATTGTCTCCAACGACAGATCATCCTTGAGAGATCACACATCTTGATCTTTGTAATAAACTTGAAACAACTCTGAAATCTTTGGGTCTTTTGGGACTGTTATTCCCCTTGGTAAGGAGTTCTGTAAATTTGCATTCTCAATTCTTAAAGACGTGCATCGTGTGTTACCAATAGATCCTTGTTAAGAATAATGCAAATTAAATTAAAGATAGAATTGAATTATCAACATGCATTCAAAATTAATTCCTAAAATAGAAACTAAAACTAAAAAATACTAGATCATCTAACGTAGTGTTACAAATATTCAAGAACAAAACTTAATTATACAAAACCTCATAATTAATTATGAAACTAGAAGAGAATTAACTCGGAAGAGTTTATCTTTTCATACAATGAATTACAAAGAAGAAAGGAAGAAAACATAGAAAATGTGATGCTTTGTTTTACAAACTTTTCCTTGACAGAATCTTGGTTCGATTCAATGGTTTCTCCTTGAAAATTGTATGTATTTATAGGTTTCTTTGTTCCATGGATCTCGAAATTCAATTGTGATTTATATATTGTTCACGAATTTCCTAGTTTCTAACTCTCCAAAAATTTTGGATTTTGTTTCTTGTTTTGTGACGATTCTATTTCTTTTTAATTTTCCAACTGATTTTCTTTCACAAACTGTTTATGAGATATTATAAATCTTATTCCCTAATTCTTTTATTCATATTTTGTTTCCCATTTTGATTCAGAGAATTAACTTAAACTTTTGCTTGATTAGACCCACTCAGAACAATAGACACTTCCTTTAGACCGCCCATCAGATGCTTATATTAGACCTTATATTAGATCGACTAGTTGATGTTATTCACATAACACTCTTTCTACACCTTGGTCTTTATTACACACATGATGTTGTTGAGGTGTTTTCTTTAGTTAAGTCCTTGTACTTGAGATGTTGGACCGTCAACTCCTCGTAATCACTAGATTGTCTAGTATGATCATCTACTATGAAAAATATTAGACTGCCTACGGTGACTAAAAATACAAGATTATCAGTAAAAACAATTAAAGTCCAAATAAAACTAGATGAATCCTATTTATAATAGTGGATTTATGCATAATTTTAGAATAAGACAACTATGATTAAATATTGTAAATGTGAGTAAAATTATGTTAATCAAAATCCCCACATTTATCCTTTTGCACTCTTGGTCAAAACACTTTGTAGACTCATAACAAATTAAAGGAATACAATGCAAACACATGACAAAATTTACAAAAAATGCTAGAAAGCATAATAGCAAGCACGATAATATTTCAAGAAATCAAAACACTTATTAATGCAATTTTCTACATTTTAACACAGAAGAAGGTAACTTAAATCAAAGGGTGAATTAAGAATGAAAGAACTTTCACTAGACGCTTTCCAAATCTCAAGTGTGTTAGGTTTTTATTTTCACTCAACGCAATCATGCATGCAAAGAGTACCATAGGCTTAGTAAAACTTTAATATCTACAACAATTGAATAACATGCACACAAAGATCAAGAGGACTTCATAAGGGTTATAAATGGGTCAAGGTAAAGACGATACAAATGAGGGAAAAAAGGCTTAGACCATAGAAAATATAGGAAAAATGGGGAATAAATAAATAAAAAACAAGTGTAAGTAGCATTACAATTCAAGACATCAATCTTTTTATTTCAAGACATCACTCTTTTTGTTTCAAGACATCACTTTTTTTTATTGCTTTTTCATATAGTAGATTGTCTAACCTATGCATTAGACGATCTTTTTCATTTCTTTCATTTTTGTTGTGTTATTCCTTCTTTTATCTCTTTTTCTATCTTTTTATGTAATTAGTAATGTGAATGAGGAAATAGTGAAAAATGAAGTACACCCCCACACTTATTCAAGAATCTATTTCCAAAATAATTTCAAATCTCCTTTATCTTCCAAGATAGGGACAATTATGGTTTTTCTGTTTAAATGCTTGTAGTGAGGGTTAAAAAAAAGAAAGAAAAATGTTATAGGCTCAAGGGGCTAACAAGTGGATTATCATAAAGGTAGGCTAATATGGCTATGTGATTTAATTTTAACAAAGAATGTCTCAATCATATTAGTTTATGCACGCAATACAGAGTTGCAAAACAAAAAACAAACTAAGTTCTAAAGTATGAGCAAACATGAATGAAAACACACTAAAAAAACATTAGATGATCTATCAATAAAGCTTAAAATAACACTAGAGACAGTCTTATCACAAATAATATTAATAATTTTTTATTATCATTCGTAAAAGCTCCCTACAATATTTGTGGAAGACACATTTAACTCATAAATTATGTTTTTAAGTAAATATATGAAAATATTATTTGCTAAAAAAATTAAAAGTTATATTTTTTTTCATCAAATTAAAAGTTATATGCATTTATACTTATAATACACAAAAATATTTACATTAGATAAATGATTATATATTTTAAATTTTTATTTTATAATAATTGTATTATCAATTATATTTGAAATTAATAAGTTATTATATTTATATATCCAAAAAAATTTCTCATGAGTTAAGAGTATATATAAAAGTAGTTTATATATATTTCCCACTTTTAACCTATCAAATATTCTCTACTAGAAAATCATTAAATAGAAATAAATTTTAGAGACTAAATAATTAGTTGCTATGTTGACTAAATTAGATACTATTTTAGAAACCAAAAAAATCATTGGTTTCTAAATTAGTTTTTATTATTGATAAATAGTTTCTAAATTGGTATCTAATTAGCTACCAAGGTTTTAACTACTAATTATTTAGATTCTAAATTTGGTAGCAAAAACCAACTAATTAGATAAAACCATTATAGTTACATTACATTCATATACATTACTCACAAATTTTTTATGTGTGTGTTCTAACATGAAATCTTATTATTTCAGTGTTTATTCTAGATATAACATCTTGAGTGGGAGCAGAAGTCCAAATGGAAAGAAACTCACTTGGATGCTCCTTAAGGTATCACTTGGATGCACCTTAAGGTAACCATATATACACTTTAGAATGACATAAAACTTTTTCATATAGTTATAGAACTTTTTGTACACTTTTATATTTAAATTATGATATTACTGTTGAAGATGGATGAAGCTTCTTCTCTGCCAAGTCTTAGTGTGTGTTTGATGTAGAAAATTGCAAGTTTGCTTTGAAGGTTGTAATGATGTAATAAGGTGATCTTGTATATAGGTTAGAGTGAGTTTAAGGTAACCTTTTGCTTCATGACCTATCTCATATGCCTAATCAAGGGGATAAGATCAAGCACAAAGAGTTCTTAAAAAGTTTTCTTAAAAATTGCCTTAAGTTTTCTCATAATAAGTTTTCTGCACTAAAATAAATCTATTATTTTGTAAAACAATAGATTCTTTCTGAACTGGTGCTTTCCATTTAAAATTTTTTCAAAGTTCTATTTGGCACCAAGAAGTTTGACTCAGCCTCTTTTATTACCGTTATGCTGAGTTGGAGGTGGTTTGAAAATCAATCCATTCTTTTTAATCTTCAATCTATTCTTTTTTATAACAACTTTTAACTATTTTTTGAAAAGTTGTTATAAACCGTTTCTATATAAAGAGAGGCACATCTCCATGAAAACAAGTTGTGCAATCACATTTTAAATAGAGATCAAAAGTTTTCAGTGAGAAAAAAAAAGATTTGAATTAGTTTTCGAAAGGTTTTCTAAAAAAACTTCAAGAGTGTTTGTTCTTTGTGTGACTTGATGTTGGTGGAGGTGCTGCCACTACTGTTCTGCAAACTGGGTCACTGTTTTTGGGTTCTTGCATCTTCATTTCAGGTGTTTTCGTTTCTTAATTCATTCTTGTGTAAAGGTGATTGTGTAGACATTTCAAGATAGGGTTTCTTGGAGTGTTCTTAGTGCTGAAATAGAGTTTTTCATCTTTGAGTGCCTTGTTCTTGTAGGGTTCAAGAATTGCAAGGTTTTGTAATTGTTTTGAATTGGTTTTAGTGGATTTCACCTTGGTGTGAGGTGAGATTGAATGTAGCTCTTTATGAGTGAATCGGTATAAACTGTGCTTGCATCTTTCTTCTCAATCCTTGCACTCTTTTGTACTTAATTGAATAATCTGTCAGGAAATAAATCTGTTCATTTAAAATTGAATCTGTTATTTATGGGCTTGTTCATACTGTTCTTCTTTGTTCTGAAAAAATCTTTTAATCACAATTAGCCTTCTAAATCTGTGTGTTGACTGGTTTAAAGAACAAACAATTTCTTTGTAATAATCTTGTTTTAAGATTCACTTTCTTTAAAGAATTGTATCAAAAGAACTTTTGTTGATCTCTTGATGTAAATCTTGTTCTTATTGCTGCTGTAGAATAACTCATCTTGTTCTGGAAAACTTCTTTGTTTAATCTCAAAGCTAATTTGACCTTGTTTCTGGTTTTGTTAAAGTGTTTTGAAAAATAAATCTATTCTTTTCAAAATCAATCTGTTCTTTTTCTTCAGAATTACTGTAAACCAATTTGTGTTTGCGAAAATTTTATATCTTCAATTCAACCCACCCCCCCCCCCCCCCCCCCCCCCCCCCCTTGAACTTAGACTCTAATAAACCCAACAATTACGTGCATTATTGTTTTAGGAATTTGATCTTTTATACAGGATTAGAGAGATTATATAATAAAAAAAATACACTTATAATGACGATTCCCATTGGAATCATCTTTAAAAGCCCTCCATAGGCATTTATAACGACGGTTCCAGACTAGAATCGTCGTTATAAGTGTATTTTTTTATTTTTTATTTATTTATTTGGTAGGATGTTAGCTTTTGCACGTGTTGTTAATGTAGGTTTATAACGACGGTTCTAGAACTGTCGTTATAAATAGTTGATTTATAACGACACTCACAATAACGACGATTTGGGAATCGTCTTTATATGACATTTTTAGTCATCGTTAATGAGTTATTATGTACTAGTGTAAATATTGTCTCATGTGTTAATTCATCAACAAGTTAAAAGGGTGTTTCTTCATGTATTTGTACATTTTTCTTCTTGTACCTCTACCTTTTTTGAAATATCCAAATTATCCTTAACAGTTTTGGGTGATTCTGAAATAACGGGTGTTTTGTAAGCAAAAAGTTTTTTCAGAATAAGAAATCAAGAAGACAAAAAATCATTATGAAATGTTATTTTTGAAACACATTTTTTGACTTATGAAATGATAAATCTAGAATTCATAAAATGCGTTTCAAAAAGTATGTTCTAGAAACATTTCGAAAAGAATAATGTGAAAGTCATTTTTAAAAGGGATAAAACAATCTTTTCAAAAAATATGGGGTGCAGGAAGAAATTTGTTGGGATGCAGGAAAAAACACCCCAAGTTAAATTTGATTGATGGTTTATTACTTTTTATTTATTTATTTATGCTAAATGTAAACAATAAGAGAAAAACTGTTGAACCATTTATAAATATCGAACCATTATTGAAAATAGTAAAAAAAACATTGTTATTCCATATATATTGATTTAAGTAGACAAAATATTAAGCAAAAGAAAAAAAGAAAGCTTGTTTAGGAGGGTGTGTAACCCTTTACCTATACCCCAGAAATTAAAATGTCAATTTTATAATTTCACTATTCAATTTTAATTTAATTACAACCTTCATATTAAAAATAACATTAGGAAAATAAAATTTTATCTTGAGTCTTTCTTTTTCTAGGTTTGCTTTTAAATATTACAACTTTAATTTAGTCCTTATTTTTTAATTTCTAAAATTATTAATTCATATAACACTATATGTGAAATTAATAGGGATGGCAAAACGGGCTACTCGGCTCATTTTGGCCCAATCCGTCATTTGTCCGTCAAAAGTAGGATGGTTCGTTAAGGTTGTGTGGACTAGAAATAGTAAATTGTTCCATCATAGGACGGGTTAGCGGGTTGGCACGCCACTTTTCAAATTTTTTGATTTATTTATTTATTTAGAATTTTTTGTTGTTTTAGATCTATTTACTTGGTTATGATAATTGATATCACTTTTTAGACAATGAAAATACAATAAAGAATAATAAAATTAAATCAAATTTTAATATCTAATGAAAGAAGATTTAATACCTAACAACATAAGGTAAATATTAACAATACTTCAAATGAATCAAATGATATATAAAAAAATTAAAGTAAATAAAATTTTGTATGAAATGTTGATCACTGCCAATTTTTATATGAAATCTCTCTTTAAAAATAAAATAAAACAAAAGCTAGCTTCCCCCACCCTTTGCCTAGCTCTTCGGGTTGGAGAGTTATACAGGCCAGACAAAAAGAAAGTTAGTCTCTCTAAAATGTGTATAGTAAAGTCATAGTAATTTATTTAAATTTTATGCTTATAAAAATGTGTTTATTTAACTTTTGTGATATTATAAATTTTGTAACATTTTCTTTCCTCACTCATTTTCATTTATTTTTAAATATCCCTTTTACCTGTTATTTTCTTTACTCAATTATTTTTTTTCTCTTTTTCATTTCTTTCTTAATCTTTTCATATATTTTTTTTTAAAAATTTAAATATTATAGTTTTTCATTTAATTATATCAAATATTAATCAAAAAATAATACTTCTTCAATTTACTTTTAACACTTATAATCAATTTAATAATTAAATAAATTTAGTTACATTCAATTACCATAAATAAAATAAAAAATTATAGGTGACTCAAACCAACACAACTATAAAAAAAAAAAAAAAAAAGTATGCATGGATCGACCTGACAACACAACAGCCAAAAATAAAAAGTTATATGTGAACAAACCAACGCAACTAAAAAAAATAAAAATATACAGAAACAAATAATATTTATATGTGTTTTCAGTCCACGCTAATCTTTCGAATTATTAAAAAATTTATTTTATATATTTCGGTCAAGTCAACAACGCAATGTATTTGTATTTATTTTTTTAGTTTTTTCTCCGATGAACGTTCCTCTAGAATGGGTTTAGCTCACTTTATTTATTTTCTCTCTATTTAACGTTTATTTGATCTCTATTTACGTCTTACTTAAATCCAGACTTATTTTTCACACTTAATATGCCCTTTTGTGTGGGATAATGTTTCCAATAATATATTTATATATTCGCTAAAGTTACTGCATTAAGCACTCTAACCATTTCCTTGGAATTTGGAGGTTTTATTATTAAACATTTCTTATTTCATTTATTTAATCATTATTTTTCATGGAAATATTACGACGCTTGTTAAACGTTAAGGATGCGTTATTGATTAAATATTGAGGTAAAAATACATAACGATTATTATTACTTTGATATGTTTCGTTATTCTTTCATCCTTTTTATAATATTAGTTAAATTAGATAATTGTTATGAAATTGTTCTATTAAATAATATTAACGCATAATTTTTATAATTTTATCATTTCACTCATTCGTTATAGTAATATAATTAATAAAACTTCAAAAAATATTAATTTGATTTTGAAAAACTGAAAGAGAGAAAATTGAAGAATTAATTCAATTGCAAGATTGAATGAATTCTCTCCATCATATCTATTAAACGTAAAGTGTATTGATTATTGAATTGTAAATAGTTTTATAGATTAAACACTAGAAAAATAATATAAAAAGTAAAAAATTAATATTACATTAATTATCTTTATAAATTTTATCAATAAGTGTTTACTGTTGATAACGGATTCTTATAAACAAGTTTTGATTTTATATATTATGTATGAAAAAATTGTGAATGAAAAAGGATATTCAAAATTTTACTATAGAAATTATTCATGACTAAAATTGTGAATACACCATTGAAATGGTATATAAGATTATACAAGAGCTGTTAATGGTAATTGGTTATTACATGCAAGAAATGTTTACAATTTTGTATTATTTATTTATATATGAATTTCTTATACAACATGATAACTAAATTTATTAATAAAATAATAATACGTTGACAATTCTGCGTTATAACTAAAAAAAATATTAATTGATATGTAAACTTTATATAAAAAGATGGAATAATTTAAAATTACATTGTTGCATGTGACAATTGTAAACTAACATTGTTCCATGGTGGCAGTTGCGGTTTGAGTTGTATGTGAGAATCTGAAAGAGATAGTGTTTAAAAATTAACAACAGATCGATAAACTAGACCAGGTTTCCAGCCAGATGGAATTACACTATCAGCCACAATGGTTTTCCTTTGGTTCTTGCCATCTTCGGTGAGCTTAATGGAGAATGGTGGTTGCATCCTTGAACCTAAGTTCAAAGCCCACCTTGAACCCCATGAACGATGCATTGGAAGCCATGTGTCAGAATTAGCTTGCTTCAGCTCAATGTCCACAAGGTCACCATCCCCATTTTCATATTCTATTTCAGTTGCAAAATAGAATGGGTTGGCCCCATTATCGATGGTAAAGGTTATAGAGTTCCCAAAGGAGCATGCAACCCTACTAACCCAAAAGGGTATTTCAAATTAGTGTTACCAAAATAATCTCACAAAAATTACCATTCTTCAGAAAAAGTTATTATTATTAGCTGTTAAGCTTATATATGATGGAACCAAATATGTAAAAGAGTTAAACCTTTTGTAGAGAATTTGAAGTTCTCCAACATTACGAAGATTATCTGCTTTGTCTGGAGTAGCCATGGAACCAAATGCAGTGCCACTCAGATCAAAATGGACTGCTCCTAAGAAACAGCCAGGGCATTCATCAGTTATCATCACACTCACTGCATTTCCTGAACAAACTGTGTTTTCTGTGCATTTCACCTGAAAATTGAAGTATACATGTTTGAATCACTATCTAATAAGAGAGTCTTTTTATACCTTTGAACTTCTAAACATAACACATGAAATAGAAGAAACAATTTGAATATTAATTATTCTAAACAAGAAGAGCAAATAACCAACAAGGTTGCATGCACCTGATAACAAGCTCCACATCCTCTGCCACCTTTGAAAAGAGAAGGACCTCCAGCTGAGATCATTTTAGAGAGTGGAGGTTGCTCCACACTCTCAACATATCCACAAGCACCCCCTACACAACAACATCAGAAGAAAAAACACCAATGTTTCAACTCATCATGTTGTTACATTGAAAAATAATGTTTTACAACAGATTATCTATTCATGCATGACAGATTTAAATACTTCAATACGTGAAAAATGTTGAATATTAACACTTTTTTTTTTCAGTTAATTTAATATGAGCATGCTAAGTAATACTCACCATCAGATCCAGCACCCTCTGGTTCCCCGTACCATGTAGCTGCTGCTACTTTCCATTGATCATCGTTTTCAATTTTGGAAGAATTAAATAATTTGAGACTGAGACCATGGCTAGGGTTTAGGAGCAGGGAATCGAGTATTACAACAAACGAGATGTAACTAAGAACTTCCATGATGCGATTTCTAAGTAACAGATATTGGGAATAATCTCCCGCTAGTCGTATTTATAGACCAATGTAGTTGCACAATTGTCATTATAATAATTTTCAAAATAAAATAAAAAGAGAGAGATCATTAATCCATTGTTTCCCTAATTTTAATTGTTTTTTACTATTTTACTCACTATAAAAAAATTATTAAATAAAAATTTTCACTATTTTACCAACTATAAAAAAATTATTAAAAAAAATCAATTTTTTAAAAATAAAAAGTAATTAATTATTACAATAAAAAATTAGATATTATTTTAGAGATTAAAAAATTATTGATATTTAAATATTTTTATTATGAATAAAATTTATAAACTAATTTTTAAATTGGTACTTATTAACTACTAAAATTTAACTATCAACTTTAAAAACTAAATGAATTAATAGCTAATTAAATATTAATTTATAAATTTTATTAATAATAACAAATACTTTAAATATTAATAATATTTTAGTCTATGAAATAATATTTAATTTAATTAATTTAATAATTAATTATTTTTTATTTATAATTAACTTTTAATAATTAATGATTTTTTCGTAATAGTTGCATAAAGAAAGAAACTTATATTGCGTTTCATCCTTCAATAATTACATATTCCATAAAGGTTTGATGTGCATATTCGATTTGAAACTAAAATGGATAGTGTGTTAAATTCAAATTTTGTTTCTTCTAATTGTTGTATGTATTGATTCTAAAATGATTTTATAACGTTTTTTAGATTACCACTTTCATTTTTCTTATTAAAAAAATGCTGCGTTGCATATCCATATGCATGTGATTCAATGCATGCCAAATTTAAACAGACTGAAACCATAATCTGTGTTACGTTTCCTCCTTAAAATAACCAAGTTTTTGTGTCATTTCATTTTTTTTTTGTTACCAATACAATGTTAATTTATTGATAAATACAAAAACTCATCATTTTGAAATTTTTTAGCTTCAAAAGTCAAATTAACTCAAAAATATATGTTCATTGGGAAATGGAAAATTTTCCAGTATACCTAATTTCATTTAAAATAATAATAACTTATTTGATTTGTAAACTCTCACAAAAATGAGGAATATAATATACATACATATATATATATATACATATATATATATATACATATATATATATATACATATATATATATATATATATATCACAAATAGAAATTTCATATTTCGTTGCATTTTTTTAAAAATATTTTGTGAAACTTTATAAAATTCACATGATAATAATCTCCATAAATAAATTAAGGGAAAATCTTACGAAGTAGCAAAATTCTACTAATATATAGAATACATAATTTCAGTGATATATATTATATATATTCAATTCAAATGAATTACATAGAAAAGTTGTTTTTAAATGTTTATCCAAACACAAACTAGGTGGATTCAAATCATTGATATTCCAGCATGGTGGCAATCAGCCTAATTTTCACTGATTGGTAATGCAAATTCAGTACAAACTTTATAAGATGACTCAATTTTCCATTAGGCATTTATAGTTTGGCTACGTTTTCTAAATATTATATATTTAGAAAAAAAAATAACCTAGCAATTGCAATTACGTAAGAATTAACCTGCCACAAACACAAAATTACAATGAATTGATAATTTGGTAGATACACAAGTTATAATAGGTTGGTCTGCTAACACACCTCCAAAATATTAGGTTTGTTTGCACTTTAAACAAGTTACAAATATCATTTTACTACTTAACTTGTTCATTTGGCTTTATCTCTGTTCCACATTTTCTTTCTTTCTAAAATAAGTTTTTCAGTTTTTCTTTTTATGTAAAACGCAACTTTAAAGTCAAGATTAAGAGCATATGCAGGGAAAGTTGACTGGGAATAATATATGAGAATCTTTTAAGTAGGATAAATACTCGTAGATAATGCTTTAAAATAGTCACTTTTTAATTAGCTATGAAAAATAATTAATTAAAATACTATTCATAAAAAATATTATAAATATAATAAAGTTATAAACTTCTAAATCAAGAGATAATTCTCTCAAAAATATGTTAAAATATATTTCTTCACTCTTCTTTGAAATTGTAACATCAAATTTTAAAAGATTTCAAATTATTGTACCTCGTTTTAAAAATCAAAATATATTAAAAATATTTTTTCATTTAAGTGATGTATGGTATTGGATTAAGATTTTGAAACATTTTAGTATAAAAAATCTTTATGTATTCCGTACAATATTTAAAATGAACTATAAAAAAGAAAAAAAAAAGAAAAAAGAAAAGGGGTTCACATCACACTTACATTCAATATTATAATCAATTAATTTTTATAGTTTCATTCAAACGTTTGAATGATTGGGTAAGTATGCAAACCACAGGAACTAAAGCTTTGTTCTAAGTATGACACGTAGGTTCATTGCCTCCAAATTCTCATGAATAAGATGTCTTCCATGAAAAAACAAAAATTTGTGTCCCTAAATATCCGCAGCTATCATTGGTTACGAATAGATGACATAGTCTTTAGCAATAGATAATGAATACCTTAAAACTATATTAAATTTAAATCTATTTATCCTAATGACTTAATCTATTTTATTTCTTTAAAATGTGATTTTATTAGTTCCCGTATTTTTATTTTGTTAGTTAGAATGTTTTTTATTTATTTTGGGCCGTTTAAATCTTGGGCTTTCCTTTATATTTGTCACTATGTATTTTAGGTTTGGTTATATACTTTTTACCGTGTGACTTAACACAAATTTTTTTCTATTTTGGTATCAGATTTATCTTCTTTGAAGAGCATTAGAACCTAAGTCCCATATTAATATTGGAATTGGAAGCAAACTACGGTAGACAGGCCTCGAACTCAAGCCCCTTCAGTAACCAAATAAGCATTAACTACTAAATTAGACAAGTTCTTCTGTCATATTACAATTTTTATTATATATACTTATAATTATTAATAATAGTTATATTGATATTATATTAATAATATTAATAATAATAATATGAATAATAATATTAATATATATAATTTGAGATTTTCTTGTAGTGTTTTGGTATAATGCTACATACACTATTGCTCCTTCTTTCAATTGTATTGTCAAAGACATTAATCTGTGGTACTATAGAATGGGGGCATCTTTCAGATGAAAGATTAAACTTTTGAGAACTCAATACTCTTATATTTCTGCTGAAAAATTGCATGTATGTGATGTATCTCATCGTGCCAAACAAAAAAAACTTCCTTTTGCTTTAAATAGATCTCATACCGCTAACATCTTTGAATTACTGCATATGGACATTTGGGGTCCTTGTTCTATCAGTTCCATGCACGGTTTTAGATATTTCTTAACCATTGTGGATGATTTTTCATGTTTTACTTGGGTTATTTCTTTACATACTAAATCTAAAGTTAGAAATCATATAGTTAATTTCCTTGCTTACATTGAAAATCAATTTAAAACTACTGTTAAAACTATTCGCACTGACAATGGTGCTAAATTTGCCATGAAAAATTTCTTCTCTTCTAAAGGCATTGTTCATCAAACCACTTGTGTAGAAACACCTGAACAAAATGGGATTGTTGAAAGAAAACATCAACACATTTTAAATGTTACCCGTGCTTTGCTTTTTCAAGAAAATTGGACTCCTTTATTATGGAATTTTGTTGTTCAACATGTTGTTTTCTTAATCAATTGCACTCCCACTCCTTTGTTGCACAACACTGCATCTTATGAAAAATTGAATTGTAGACCATGTGATCTTTCTTCTTTACGTGTTTTTGGATGTTTGTGTTACTCTAGCACTCTCACTGCACATAGAAAGAAACTTGATGACCGTTCAGTGCATGGTATCTTTCTTGGTTTGTCCCCCAACACAAAGGGATATATTTTTCTTAATCTTAAAAGTCATAGTATTGAGGTCTCAAGGAACATTATCTTTTACAAAAACCATTTTCCATATAAATTGAACAAAGATTCTTGTGCGAATTCCAACAATCTTTCTTTGCCTATTCCTCACAATTATGATTCAAACTATGATATTACTTTTTAAAATGATTGTCATCCTCATGAGACTATGGGTACTGCGCAAATTGATGAGGACATGGATCCTAACCAAAATGGTGAGACCCTGGATACTCCACAAATTGATGATCTGGACATACCACTGAGGAGATCAAATAGACAAAGAAAGGCACCAGCATACCTTGTAGATTTTCAAACTGAACAAACAGTGTAAGTACTAAATATCCCATTAATAATTTTGTTTCTTATAAATCTTTATCTCCTGCTTTTAAATGCACTATTCTTTCTATTTCTTCCCATTCGGAGCCTCACACTAACAAGGAAGCTTCAAAACATACTTGTTGGAAATAAGCTATGCAAGAGGAGTTGACTGCACTTAATGCTAATCACAATTGGCAGATTACCACACTTCTGTCTAGAAAAACAGCTATTGGCTGTCGTTTGGTTTACAAGATAAAGCACAACTCAGATGGGCCTATTGACCGGTACAAGGCACGTCTAGTTGCCAAAGGGTACACACAATTGGAAGGCCTTGACTTCATAGATACCTTTGCTCCTATTGCAAAATTAACAACATTGTGTCTCCTACTTGTTGCTGCTTCCAATGATTGGATTCTCAAACAACTCGATGTCAATAACGCTTTTTTTACATGGAGACCTCCTTGAGGAAGTGTATATGCAGCCACCACCTGGCCTCACTCTCCCCTCATCAAATCACGTATGCAAACTCCAAACATCCCTTTATGGTCTTCGTCAAGCTAGTCGACAATGGTAAGCCAAATTATCTAACTTCTTACTTTCACATAATTACACATTGTCATCTACTGATCATTCATTATATTTAAAACACACTCATACTAAACTCACTGCTCTTCTTGTATATGTGGATGATATTGTACTTGCTAGAAACGATGATGAGGAAATTACTCATATTACTACCTTGCTGGATCAACAATTCAGAATTAAGAATTTAGGGGACCTCACATATTTCTTGGGATTGGAAGTGGCCCGCAAAAAATATGGTCCACATATTAGTCAAAGAAAGTACACATTAGATATTTTCCATGAAACGGGAATGCTGGATTGCACCCCCATGCCTACACCCATGCCTCATTCCTCTCGTCTTTCTTCCACAGACAACGTCCCACTCAATGAAGAAGAATCATCTACCTACCGCAGACTTATTGGACGGCTGATCTATCTCACCAACACACGACCTAACATAGCCTTTAGTGTCAACAACTTAAGTCAGTCCATTTCTTCTCCTACAAAGCACCATCAACAAGCTGTTTTTCGCATTCTACGGTACCTTAAGGGTAATCCTGGCTCGGGAATTTTTCTCCACAAGAACAGTACCAACCAGCTTCGCGGTTATAGTGATTCTGATTGGGTCACATGTCTGGAAACTAGAAAATCCCTTACTGGCTTCGCCATTTTCTTGGGTGAGTCTCTTATATCATGGAAGTCCAAGAAACAACAAACTATCTTAAGAAGTTCTTCGAAAGCTGAGTATAGAGCCCTTGCAGCAACCGCTTGTGAAATTTAGTAGTTGACTTATATTCTTAAGGATCTTGGTATCTCTTACATTGAACCTGCAATCCTATTCTGTGACAATCAGTCAGCAATTCATATTGCCTCAAATCAGGTTTTTCATGAATGCATCAAGCACACATAAAGATTGATTGCCACATTATCCAGGAAAAAATTAATGCTGGTCTTCTCAAGTTCCATCACTTCCTCGATAAATTGTTGACATCCTCACTAAACCACTATCTCCTTCCATATATACTGATCTCAAGACCAAGTTGGGAATGTAAAATATCTATTCCCAACTTGAGGGGGATGTTAGTTAGAATGTTTTTTTATTTATTTTGGGTTAGTTATTTGGGTCGTTTAGGCCTTGGGCTTTCCTTTATATTTGTCACTATGTATTTTAGGTTTGGTTATATATTTTTACCGTGTGACTTCTGTAATTCAAATTTCAGTTCAATATATCAAAATACACTTTTACGTTTCCCTTTTCCCTCTGGTCTCATTCTTTCAACCCTTATAGGGTTTTACTTGTTTTCATCTCTTCATCTTTCTCATCACAGGCCCCATTCACTATTTACGGTATTCTTCCGCTCAATTAACACAGAGGATTTTTTCTATTATATTTATTACAATTTCTTAAATTATTTTTTATTTAAATTTAAATTTTGAGTATTATTTAGTTGTACTTGTATTTTGAAGTGAAATTTTACTTTTAAAATATAATTTATTTGACTTTATATTTTTTAGGATAACTTTTAATAACTATATTTAAAATATATAAAAGATTTTTTTTTACCACATGTAAGATAATTTTCACAGACATTAGTCTACTAATAAATTGTGTTTTGAATGAGCAGCAGGTATTTAGTAGTATGTCCGTTCTAATATATGTTATTATCTATAGTGTTATTTTTCTTTCATAAATTACTAAAAAGTCATTATTTTTGTTGACTTTGGTCCTTATATTTTGGAAAATCAATTTAATCTTTTTATTTATCACGGATTCAAAAATGGTGATTTTATCAATAAAAATTAATTCAATAAAAAATTTAAATATATTGACTAGTATAAACTTCAGCAAAATAATATATTTTAATTAAACGTTTTTATTTCAAATAGTGGTTTTGATCCCTAATTATACTCTCACCAGATTCTTTCTTTTGTTCCAACATACAAAATATAATTAAAATAATCAATTTGTTTAGTAATAAATAATTAATTCAGTTTTTTTTTTCACTTAAACATAGTCATAGAAAATCCAAATACTAATCACAATAATTCAATTTCATTTCAATCATATAAACCACACGTGAATTTTATTTCTACAGTCAGGAAGTCATTCTACAGCAGAAGGTCCATTTAAGGTGGTTAAAGCAGGGGGACTCGAATACAAAGTATTTTCATTATGTTATCAAATGGAGAAGAAGAAGGAACACCTTGTGCAACCTGAGAGACAAGGGTCAGTGGTACGACGAGCAGGGTGTGGTGAAGGAGAAGGTCAGAGAATTCTATGAAGAAATATTTTCTGCAGAGGTGTGTCAACGAGTCAAGATAAATAACGCAAGGTTCAACAGAATTACATATGAAGATAATGTTTTGTTCATAGGGAAGATATCTGAAGAGGAAGTTAAGAGGGTAGTGTGGAGTTGCGATAGTGACAAAAGTCCGGGTCCTGATGGCTTCAATTTTAGGTTCATCAAGTTTTGTTGGGAAGAGATTAAGGATGACATCATAAGAGCAGTCCATAACTTTGAGGAAGAAGGAAGATGGCCAAGGGGTACAAATTCATCTTTTATTTCTTTGATTCCTAAAGTCGATAATCCACAACATCTAAATGATTTTAGACCTATTTCTCTGGTTGGATGTTTATATAAAATTGTGGCAAAAGCTTTGTCTCTGAGGATGAAGAAAGTGTTGCATAAGGTTATAGATGTTAGATAGTCTGTGTTCTTGGAGGGCAGAGGGATTTTAGACAATGTATTAGTAGCAAATGAAGTGATGGAAGAAGTTAAGAGGAGTAAGAGAAGTTGTGTATTCTTCAAGGTGGACTATGAGAAGGCATATGACTCAGTAGCTTGGGAGTTTATTTTTTATATGTTGGAGATCGGAGGCAGATCCATAAAGCTCAATACGCTTTAGTACGCGAACGACACATTTTTTTGCAAGGCGAAAGTTCAAAGTGTTTTTGTTATCAAGGCCATCCTAAATTGCTTCGAATTCGCCTCTGGCCTAAAGGTTAATTTTCAGAAGAGCAGAGTCGGTGGGGTAAGTTGTAGTTCTCTGGTGGTACAACAGTTCGTGACTATTATGAATTGTGAGATGATGAAGACATCGTTTAAATATCTGGGTTTCCTGTCTCTGTATGAAATGTCGGGGATGGTGATGAAGGAAATAGTGAGGTTGCAGAGAAAATTTTTGTGGGGATGGGGATCGAAAGGTCGGAAAATAGCGTGGGCCTCGTGGAAAAAGGTATGTGAACCAAAAGAGGAGGGGAGGGCTTGGTATGATAGATATAAGGCATTTTAATATTGCCTTGTTAGGTAAGTGGATATGGCGTCTAGGCTCTGAAAAGACGGGTTTGTGGAAAGAAGTTCTAGATTCAAAATATAGAGGTTGGAGGAATCTTCAAAGTCGAAGAAAAAGTAGTACTGATTCTCTCTGGTGGAGGGATTTGAAGGAGGTTCGGTCTTTTGACGAGTGGAAAGACAACTTCGAGGATACTTTTTCATGGGAGGTTGGGAATGGGAGGGAGATAAGTTTTTGGGAGGATAGATGGGTAGGCAACTACAATCTAAAGGATCCCTTCCCAAGACTTTGCACCGTTTTTTCCACCAAGAATTCATCCATTTGGGACGCGGGGGAGAGGTCTCAGATTTCAGAGTGGCCTTGGAAGATCTAATGGTGAAGGAACCTGTTTGAAGGGGAACATAATCAGGAGCAACAATTAATGCAAATTCTGGGGGAATAGAGGGTTACGTTGGATAAGGAGGATTCATGGGCTTGGAAAGACAAAGAGTCAGGGTTTCCAATATCCTTAAAGAAGATGTTCAAGGGGTTGACAGGGAGTTGTTTGGGGGGTTTTTGGAGGCTTAAGGCACAACCATCTTCACATCTCACAGCATGGAGGGTTCTAGAAGACAAAATAGCGTCTAATGCAAACTTGGTTAGAAGGGGATTATGTATGTCTTATATTGTGTGCAGTTTGTGTGGGGAGGAAGAGGAAACCACGTTCCATCTTTTATGTACAGGTAGAGTTGCCTGACTCGTGTGGTGTAAGTGCTACGAGTTGATGGGGCTGGCAGCGACGGATCATAGGGAGCCAAAAAAATTTTTTGAAAGTTTCAGCATGAGTGGTGTCAAGGATAATGTAAATCATATATGGGATCGTGTGTGGATAACAGTAGTAGGAGAGTTGTGGATTCATAGGAACAAGAGGATTTTCAGAGGTGGCAGGATAGACCACTTAGAAATCTTCACTCTAGCACAAATGAAGGCTTGGTCATGGGTTTTGTCTAAAATGCATGGTGTAAGTTTTTCGTATTCAGATTGGTGTCTTGAGCCTTTGATTTGCATGATGTCAGTTTCTTTTTCTGGGAGATAGGTAGTTTGAGTATAAGATGTCTGCTTGCATGGTTTGTAGTTGTTGTTAGGAGGTTAGAAGATAATGGTCTTTGACAGGTCTTTTGCACAAGGGTTGAGGTATCCCTGAAATACCTCTTATTTATTCATTCGTTTTTTGTCGATAAAAATAAAAAAAATATATATTTTCAATCTCAATAAGTTGATTTTATTTCAATCATATAGAGCTCATATCGGTCTATTTCTAAACACAATGCTTTGATTTCATTTCAATCATATTAACTCCACATAGATCCATTTCCAATCACAGTACCTTGATTTCCTTCCCGAGTACTTTAATGTCATTTTAATCATATTGATTGCATATGGATTTATCGTCTTTGGGAAGACTCATTAAGTATGCCTTTACCAGAGACTAACATCTAATCCAATACCTAAGACTTAGATTTACACACGAATCTAGGAGAAAGGATTATGGTAAGTTTAAACATCCAATACCATGTGACTACAAGCGGTCACAGTGTGTATGAACTCCTTCATCAATTTCTCACTAACCAATTCTATGTGGCTTAGATCTCCAGTGAAACTAGAGGATCTATGTTAAAACATAGGTTTTTAATACTTAATGTACCAATACACAACATCTCATACATTATCCTAAATGTATGACATCAAGTTCATACAAGCTTTCATCATTCACTTACATTACATATCATTTACATACAATGCATATCAATCAATCATACATTATTTCAGATTTCTCAAATCAATTACACATATATCTCAATTTCGTACATCTTCCATCATTCACATCAATCCATATCATTTAGATTTTGCACAATTCAATTAATCATATATATTTAAGATTTCTCAAATCAATTACACATATATCTCAATTTCATACACATTTCATCATTCACACCAATCCATGTCATATATCATTTTATATTTATAAAAGAAATCATATATAATCAAATTCATTGAAGATACAAGAGGAAAATAAAGAGAAAGAAATAAAATTCAAAAATTCATTCAAATATTATTCTTCAATTATTTCAATACAATCTCAATTGTTCAAAATCATATAGTCATCAATCCCATATCAAATTCAAATTAACAAACTTTATACCCTACATGTGTAATCCATTTACTAGATTAACTTATTATCTAAATCAACTATCCTAAGGTTCTATAAAAAAATATAGATAGTTTCCCTTACTTGAATTGCTTGCCTTCCAAGCAACCTTTTAAAATCTGATCCTTTTAAGTCTGGATAAGCTTCAAATTATGGGAACCTATAGAAAGTTATCCAAACATAGTTAAAATTCAGTATATAATAGAATAAGTTGAGAGGATCACTTTTCTCAATTAGCCCTTCAAAGATTGATGACCAAATCTTAAGGAAAAACAGAGGATAAGGAATTTTTAGAGTAAATACATAACTTACTCTTTTTGAAAGTATGATCATGTAGAAATGACCCATGACTCATCAACTACAGTAGGGTTAGATCAAATTTTTGAAATAGATGAGGTAAGGAGGAAGAAAATTTGAGAGAAGGAAGAGAAGGGAACGAAGAAAGCATGGGTGTGTGTGAGAGAGAAAAAAATAAGAAAAAAGTGAGAGGGAGGGTCACAATGTTACAATTATTCCTAATAACAAAAAATTTCATCCTTAAAAATTAGATTACCAAGAAAAAGATTCAATTTAATGCTCATATCTTCTCTTTTATTTCTAAATTGTTATCACTGTAGATAAGAACTCATAACACCCCAAACTCTAAACCCTAAATGTTGAACAAAGTGCTTTGACGTCTCTAAATCCAAGAGGAATGCTTGAAGACCTTGCTGCTGGTTGTGTGTGTGTGTTTAGATGTATTAAAATTTGTTAATCCACTCTTTATGATGATCCAAGGTTAATTGAATCTTATCCTTTTGAAAAAGATGTGTTTTCTAAAGAGTGAGAAAATTCAACTTGTTGAAATGTCGATTCAACCGGTTGTTTTACACTTAGTTGATTTTGAAAAGCTTGACTTTGTTTGACTTTGTTGTCAAGTCAATTTAACCGGTTGATTTGTGATTTCAATCGATTAATTTTTTGAAAACCTTAATAGAATTTTTTTCAGTTGTGCCAATTTGTTTTTAAAATTCAAACTGCTTTTGGTTCTTGAATTAAATGTTTTGACCAACTGATTGGAGTATAAAAAGTTTGTTTTACGCTCCTGGTCATTAACTAAGAAAGAGAGCTTAATCACAAAGAGTTTTTCAAGATTTCAAAGAGCTTTGGATCATTTTCAAGTGTGGAATAGGATTGTCCTGTATTCTCTGTACTTTAATCTTTGACTGTATCCAGGTGTACTTTATTCCTTTCTTTCTTGATCACTGTAATTCTGTGTGGATTGGTGTTGTGCAGTTTTAGAGGTTGTTTTGAAAATTGTGTGGTGTTGCCAAAGGTGGTGTGTGTTCTTGAAGGGTTCAAGATCACCACTTTGGTGTGTTGTTTGTAATTGAGGTTTGATCACTTAGTGAATTCTCAGTGGTTAGTTGATGACTAGATATAACTCTTGGTTAAGAGTGAACCAGTATAAACATCTTGTGTGAATCTCTCTATCCTTACACTCTTTAAACTGCTTTAGCTTTGATTTTTAATACTATTGATATAAACATCCGATTGTTTCGCAAAAACAACCGGTTGATTTTCGTGATAAATTGTGTTTCAATATAGGTCATTGTATTAAATTCACAATTGAATGAACAAAAAAGAAAAATGATTGAACAAAACAAACGATATGAAGGACGTGACAAAAAGATTTGAGGCAATAATGAGCTTTTTTAGTTCAAAATTTTCAAGGTCAATTGCCTCCTGAGTTGACTATGTTCAATCCTTCATCAATAATGTTTAAAAAAGTTAAATAACTTGTTTTATTTTTTAGATTTACATTTCTAATTATGATACATGTTTATATTGTAGGTTTCTGATCAAGGAAGTATGTTAACTAATAGAACACATTATGAACATCAAGAGGAGCATATATGTGATTGTTGAAGATATAGTTTAATATGGAAAAAAAAAATTTGTCCTATTTTGTGCTTTGTGAACAATATATTATGTTTTTATTTTTAGTACTTCATAAAAGTATTTGTCTACTTGATATTTTTAACTCATATTTTATGTTTGAGTTTGAACTTCAATGTGTCTACTTATATATTTTGGTATAAATTTAAATTTAGTTATATATGTATAACTTGTCAATTGATGAATGTTATATCAATTTATTTTTTTTATTTATTGAAAAAGTATTTTAACAAATAGATAAATAAATACAATAGATGTAAATAATTGGGTTGAAAAAAATACATGAAGGCTTAAATGATAAATGAGTAAAAAAACAAATATTCATAATTATGAAACCTATGGTATTTTACAGAAGTTCTGAAACCTATGATATTTTATGAAGGTTTTGAAACCTATGTTATTTTATGGAAGTTCTGAAACCTACAATTTTTTATGAAGGTTTTGAAACTAATGGTATTTTATGAAGACTTTGAAATTTATAGTATTTTACGGAAGTTTTAATTTAATAAAGTTTATAAAGGTTATGAAATGCATGATAGTTAACGGGATTTTCTAACCTCCTTTAAATACTGACTATTCCTAAGATTTAAAAAATCTTAGAAAACACGTTTCTAACGGATAGTATAGTGAAAGAAATTAGTGAGAGAAATTACAAACCCATTACAAACCCAGATGAAAGTTTTAACCTTTGATAATAAATCTTTCATTAAAACTTTTTTTCTTTGTAGTGGTTAAATAGCGGCATGTTGTTTTATGTTTTCATATCCTCGATATTTGGGTCTATTGGCAAAAAGTTTCATTTCACCAATTTTGATATGATCCAATTTTCGCTCTAAAGCCGCTGCGTCTATCACGTTATTGAATCTGTCAAACCCGAACCAGAACCCTCACTTGTTAAGCCTCTTTGATATGAAGACCTCTTGAACATTACCCACCTCTCAAAATTTTTCCTCATTTCATATTCTCCAAAGTTTGTCGGAAAGTGAGTCAGGAAAAACAATTCTCCCATCTCATAGTGAAATGGAGATAGATGTTTCTAATATCGGGCAGCCATAGCTGTACATTCAACTCTTACATTTTACTCTGAGACATGTTACGAGTCTAAGCCGATATTTGGTGAGAACATACCCTGAGAAATAGTGAATACAGAAGATTTTACAAGCTCTATGATATAGATAGATGTGATATACTTACACAACGAAAGCACTCATTAACTGTTTATTGGCACAAAGTCATCAACCTCATCCTCCTCTTATACACACACAGCCTCTTTCTTTCCCTCCCTGAGAACTTGTAGAAACTCTTACCACACACACATGATGAAACTTAGATAACGGATTCTTAAACAAATTTTGAATTTATATAATATGTATGAACAAAGTGTGATTGAAAAAAGATATTCTACTATAGAAATTAGTCATGACTAAAATTGTGAATACTTCATTGAAATAGTATATAAGATTATACAAGAACTGTTGATAATAATTGGCTATTACATATACAAGGAATGTTGCTGTACAATTTTGTATTATTCTATCTATATATGAATTTCTTATATGAACACTAAATTTATTTATTCATGTGAGATTCTGAAAGAGGTAGAGTTTAAAAGTTAACAACAGATCGATAAACTTGACCAGGTTTCCACTTAGTTGGAATTACATTATGAGCCACAATGCTTTTCTTTTTGGTCGTGCCATCTTGAGTGAGCTTAAGGGAGAATGGTGGTTCCAACTTTGAACCTAAGTTCAAAGCCCACTTTGCACCCCATGAATGTTGCATTGGAATCCATTTCTCAGTATTAGCTTGCTTCAGCTCAATGTTCACAAGGTCACCATCCGCATTATGATATTCTATTTCAGTTGCAAAATAGTATGGGTTGGCCCCATTATCGACCGTAAAGGAAATAGAGTTCCCAAAAGAGCATGGAACCCTACAAACCCAAAAAGGTATTTCAAATTAGTATTACCAAAATACTCTCACAAAAATTACCATTTTTCAGGAAAGTTATTATTATTAGCTGTTAAGTTTATATATGATGGAACCAAATGTATAAAAAGAGTTACACCTTCTGTAGAGAATTTTAAGTTCTCCAGCATTACGAAGTTCTTGTGCTTTGCCTGGCTTTGCCAAGGCACCAAATGCAGTGCCACTCAGATCAAGATGGACTCCTCCTGCGAAACCGCCAGGGCATAAATCAGTGATCATCACTTTCACTGCTTTTCCTGAACAATCTTTGTTTTCTGAGCATTTCACCTGAAAGTTGAAGTATATATATGTTTGAATCACAGTTTAAAACTAGTAAAATAGAAAAGCACACTATCTAATAAACAAATATTGTATCTAATAAGAGAGTCTTTTTATATACCATTGAACTTATAGACTAACACATGAAATAGAAAAAATAGTTTGAATATACACGCAAATAACCAACAAGGTTGCACGCACCTCAAAACAAGCTCCACATCCTTTTCCACCTTTAAAATGAGCAGAACCTCCAGCAGCGATCATTTTAGAGAGTGGAGGTTTTCTCACAGTGTCAGTAAATCCACAAGCACCCCCTACACAAAATCAGAATAAAGACAGGAATGTTTCAACTCATGATTTTTTTTTTTTATCAATAGTAAATAATAAATTAAATGGATCACTTGTGGGTGATATAAACCCATATACAAATCTTAACCTATTTATATTAAGGGTTTTCCTGATGCAAATCCAAACTAAATGTGTTTGGATCAGGTTTTAAATCTATATCCATAATTTTATAAAACAATTTAGATTTTTTATAATTTTTTTAGATTTGGATAGAATTTTAAATTTATATTTATATTTTTATAGATTTTTATACATCTACACAATATTAAAAAAATATTAGTATAATGCAATTTAAAATTTATCTTTTTTTATAAATATTAATTATTAACTTTTTGATGTTAAACTCATGTTTTTAATTATACATTAATTTAAATATTTTATTGTAGTTTAACATTTTTATGATTATGCTTTTATTATTTATTTAATATATATTTAAATAAGTAAGTTTGATTTTGGGAGAATTTTTTTATCCTAATTTCACTTTCTTTTATATCTATTCAGATAAAATATAAATTAAATAATTTTAAACGTTTAATTTTTAAAAATTCGTATTACACACGTCTTAATATTGATAAAAAAATATGTTTAATAAAAATTACTCCACTATTTTTATTAAGATAAAACATTCTCTCATTTTCTATTTTTTTTATATGCACATCAATCATGCATATGTTATGAACCATAAATATGAAAGATTTCAAGCATATTTTAATATTGTACGGAAAAAATTATAATTCCTGCATAATCTTAAAAAAAAAAAGATATTTAAAATCACACATCCACTCAAATCAGCACCTAACAATCAAATAAAATGCAGATTTTCAACTCATGATGGCTAGAAACTTAAACTCCATGAAGGTGTGATATTGTAACATTGAAAAATAATGTTTTACAAGAGATTGTCTATTCATGCATGACATTTAAATACGTTGAATACGTAAAAAATGTTGAATATTAACACTTTTCAGTTAATTTAATATCAACATGCTCATTAATACTCACCATCAGATCCAGCACCCTCTGGCTCTCCGTACCATGTAGCTCCTCCTTTTTTCCATGCATCTTTAGATTTGTCACCATGGCTAGGGATTAGGAACAGGGAACAAAGTATTACAACAAACGAGATGTAACTAAGAACTTGCATGATGCGATTTCTAAATAACAGACATTGGGATTAATCGCACGCTAGACGTATTTATACACCAATGTAGTTCCATATTTGTCATTATAATGATTTTCAAAATAAAATCACTGGTATATAAGTATCCAGGAAGAACAGAGAGAGATCATTCATCCATTGTTTCCCTAATTGTAATTATTTTTCAAAAACAATAATAGCAATAAGAGAGAGATCCATATGCATGTGATTCAATGCATGCCAAATTTAAACTCACTGAAACCATAATCTGTGTTACGTTTCCTCCTTAAAATAACCAACCTTTTTTTGTGTCATTTCATTTTTTTCTTTTGTTACCAATACAATGTTAATTTATTGATAAATACAAAAACTCAACATTTTAAAACCTTTTAGCTTTAAATGTAACCCCCATAACATCCCCCCACAAAGTCACCTTTTTTCTTCTTTTTTTTTATTCTTTCTCTTTCCTAACTTCTCTTCTCTCCCTTCTCTCTTAATTTTTTTTCCAAATTCTCATCTATTTTAGTATCAGATCATACCACACTGTAGTTGAAGAGTTAAGGAACATTTCTACCCGATCGAATTTTTAAAAAAAATAAGTTCATTTTTACTCTAAATATCCTTTATTCTCTGTTTTTTATCTATGATTTAGTCATCAATCTAGGTGAGGTCAGTTGAGAAGGGTAATCCTCTCAACTTCTTCTCCTATATACTGAATTTTAATTATGTTTAGATAACTTGCATTAGACCCTTATATCTTGAAGCTTATCCAGACTGAGGAGATAAATTTCTAAAGGTTGCTTGGAAAGCGAGTAATTAAGATAAGGAAAACTAATTTTAACTTGCAATAGTACCCTAGGTTAGAAGATCTGAATCTGGACAAAACGTGGTCTCAAGTTTCAATTTCTCTTACGGAGATCTTATTTGATAAAATAATTTGATTTTATGTTGTGTGAACATGTATAAATATTAGATTTTGATAGTTTGGAAGTTAAATATTGTTTTAATGTTAGAAAGATTCTTGAATGTTATGAATTTTTAAATGTTATGTGATTGAATGATATTTATCATATGTGAATGGTGAAAATTGTATGAAATTGATGTCGTACATTTGGGATAATGTATGAGTTGTTGTTTGATGGTGCATTAAGTATGAAAAACCTATAATTAACAGAGACTATCTAGTTTCACTGATGATCTAAGTCATATATACTAACATATCAGGTGGTGAGAAGCTAATGAGGGAGTTCATACACACTGAATCCCGTTGTAGACACTCGGTATTGGATGTTTGAACTTAATTTGATCCTTGATGTATGGATTAGATGTTAGTCTTTAGTAGGGGCATACTTAACGAGTCTTCCAAAAAACTATGGATTCATGTGTAGTTAGTGTGATTGAAATGAAATCAAAGTTCTATGGATTCAAATGATCCAATGATTGTGATCACAAATAGATCCATGTGTGGTTTATATGAATGATGGAATAGGTATTGAAATTTTATATGACAACATTTAAAGAGATGTTTATAAATGATTAGTCTGATTGGTTCTTTTATCATGAATGAAGTATGTTATGAAATTTCTTTTCATCAGCTTACCCTTGCTTTTCTTGTTGTATTGTGAACTACGATGACTGTACTACATACACAAGCAAATGATCATATAGGTGCTAGAAGGTCTGCAGGACTTTAGGATGTTGTTTTGAACCTTATATTGTAAATATCGTATTTATATAAGTCCTAATAATCTATTAGGAACCTTTTGAAATACTCTAAGCTTGTATATAAATCTGTAGAACTTGTATTATAATAGTTAGATGCATTTTTGGAGTGTTACATTTAATGTAACCCCCGTAATAGCCCCTCACACAGTCACCTTTTTTCTTCTTTTTTAATTCTTTCTCTCTCCCAACTTCTCTTCTCTCCCTTCTCTCTTAATTTCCTTTCCAAATTTTCATCTATTTTAGAATCTGATCATACCACACTATAGTTGAGGAGTTAAGAAACATTTCTACCCGATCAAATTTTCAAACAGAGTAAGTTCATTTTTACTCCAAAGGTCTTTTATTCTCTGTTTTTATCTATGATTTAGTCATCAATCTTTGTGGGGTCAGTTGAGAAAGGTAATCCTCTCAACTTATTCTCTTGTATTCTAAATTTTAATTCTATTTGGATAACTTGCATTAGGCCCTTATATCCTGAAGCTTATCCAGATTGAGGAGATAAAATTTAGAGGTTGCTTGGAAAACGAGCAATTAAGGTAAGGGAACCTACTTTAACTTTCAATAATAGCCTAGGTTAGAATATCTGAAGGTGACACTAAAAAATTGTGTAAAAAGTGGCGGTTTTAATATGGCAATTATTAATAACTGCCACAAATTTTAGTATATTCGTCATTTGACTAACCGCTACAATTATCTTTCAAAATATGTCATTTTCAACTGTCACAATTATCCTTCAGAAAAAAAACAAGTTTTCCTTCCCTCATTATTCCCAATTAATTTTTGAAAATAATTTTGGTAACCAAAATTAATTTATTCCTAATTATTTTTGAAAATCTGGTTTTAGTATTGGAAACAAACTTTTTTCCCACTCTTTGCCTAAACAGTCAAGCCTCTCTCTTCCTAAAAACTCAAACCCTAAAGAAGCTCTACCTAAACACTCAAACCTCTCTCTGCCTAAACACTCAAAACCTAACGAAGCCCTGCTCACGAACCCTCATCATGAAGCCCTAATCGCGAAGCTCTACCCGCAAAGCTGTACTCGCAAAATCCTTTGTGCTTCACGAAATCCTTTTATCCGAAATCACTACCATCGACGCCTCCGCGAAAAGATTTGTTCAGGTTTTTCATTATCCGAAAACGACTTCCACTTCTACACTTTTGTGCATTTCAATCTAGCCAACTGTGTTTCATGTTGTTGCGCTGGAGGTAGTGGAAGGAAGGCGGAGTTCTACGGCATTTGCATTTCAGCAAGGTAGCTTGTTCAAGTTGTTTTCGCCATCTTGTTTCGTTGCTTGATATTGTAGGAAATTACGTTTCGTTTCGTTTCTACATTTTAGAGGGCACACAAACCCTAGAAAACATATTTTTCATCTTCATCTCTTAATCGTAGGCACACTTCACATCTTCTTTGCCTGAGAGCTTTTTCTTCTTGCGGTGCATTTTCTTTCTAGTGATGCATTTTCCTTTCGTCAAAGCTTTCACTGAAAATCTCTTGGAAATCTCTCCTGTTCATCTCGTTTCACTTTTTAATTTTATAATTTTTGCTCTGTAAGTTTTCTATAATTGCGTGTTTGTTTGACTTGTGTTTGTTCATGTTTGGTGAGATGTGCTCCTTGAATGCCCTGAAGCATACATATAAACCACAAAGGATCAAAGCCGATATAGTCCCTGTTGCAGTTTTTTGTTTTTCTCTGTTTTCTGGAAGTTGTAGTATTCATATTAGTTCATATGTTTGGTTAAGGTAGAGAAGGTTTTTAGATGCTAATATGCTACGATTCCTGTGGGTGTGTTTTCCTGTCTTGTGGTTCTGTTTTTTGGCATTTGAGTTGGTTTATACAGGGATGATTTATGAACCTGCTGTAGGCATTTTGCTTTTTTGCTTGGATATAACCAGATGAATATTTGGTTGGGTTGCCTAAAGGCTGTTTTGATTAGTCTCATATGTGGGGCTTATCTATATGTAGGGAGAGTGAGTGTTTTTTTAGGTTCTGATTTATTCTCTTTTTTTAAGAGATGGAAAGGTTGGATGTTTTGTAAAAAGGTTGAAACACCCCTAAAGTGTCCTGTTTTAATTTTATTAATTCTTTGCTGATAAAAAAAAATGTCCGTGAGGATTTTATTTGAGAAAAATTTGTTCGTGTTTGTTTTACGGGATGAAACAAAGATTATTATTCATTTTTTTTATGAGTTAATTAGAATAGTGATTATGTGTTTGAAAGTTCAAATTCTCCATTCATGAAGAACCAATGTTAATGGGTTATGTTTGGTTTTTTTTTTTTTTTTTGGTATGATAATGGATTTTGGAAGATAATGTAATTTTTATTATAAATGGTTGTTGAAGTTGTCTCACTTATCTGGTTGTGGCTATGAAAAAGTGCTTACCATACTTGATAATGTCAATAAGGTGAGATTATGCTTGGTCATGCTGGACCTTGAGTGTAATGACCTGGTTATTGAATTGTTTCAGCATTTCTTGAGATTTCTAGGGTTAGAGCTTGACAATATGTCTTTTACCTGTTTCTTCCTGACCCTGATCTTACAAGAAAATGAACAAATTTCCTTATATCTTCTTACACCTCTGTTGGATAGTGTAGGAAATATCAGAAACTCAGTTGAATACTGTGTCAAGTTGTAATTTGAAATACATACTTTTCTATTTCAAGTAATAATTAATCTTAATCTTTATATTTAAAATGGTGATTTTGGATCTTATAATTTTATAATTTGTGAATTGTTCCCGTGTTTTAATCTTCCAAGTTTGATAAATAGAGCGAAATTGAGAATTATTAAAAATGTGAAAAGCAAGATTATAATTGTAATGTATAGAAAAGTAAATAAAAGTATATTGTAAAAAAAAATGGGAAACAGAAGTCACGTGAGGTTTGCCTTGTTTTGATGCTTGATTGATGTATGATGTAATGTTCATGAAAACGGTCTCTCTTTTCTAATTAACACAAACTGAGATATAAAATAATTGAAAAATAAAGATACTATATAAGTTATATGAAATACACATCAATCATTTGACTAAACTAACTGACTACACTAACTGTAAAAAAATCTGAAAGTGTTTTTATATTAGTATGTTAAAAGCTAATAATTATTAAGTATTTCATATATTTTATTAGATATTCTTTTAAGAATATTATTTTGCATTCTCATTAAAAATAATTAATAAATTTAGCATAGAGTTTCTCGGTATCATAGATAGGTATGAATTAGAAGCATGCACACAAATTCTTACAATGACATGACACTTTCCCACTTGATCTAATAATCTTAGAAGCAAATTCTTACAATGACATGACACTTTCCCACTTGATCTAATAATCTTAGAAGCATACTAGGAAAAACAGATAACACTCTCTTACTTAGTAATTAGGACAAATATCAGAAAGATGGTTTATGAGATGCAAAATCATGTTTAAATAGCTACCACCATCTTCAATACGTGTATGCATTCCATTTCCATGTCAATTCACAAACACATGGTGGAGTTCTTGATTGGTTTCTTGTGGATTCCTTGAGGAAGAGGAGTCCAGTGATTTAACTTATTGTGAGTCTTATAAATTTAGCTTGGAAACGGTAGAGCTTTTGCACATATACTTTGTGCATAGGTAATGCTAACTTCTCATTTTCTATAATGCTTGAAATGGTTACTCCTGGAACAACCATAACTTTAAATCTGAAGGAAGTTATGTGCCAGTTTTGGATGATTCCTGTATTTTTTATATTTATTTTTAATTGCAAGCATTTGCAGAGGAGATCAAGGCAAGGTATGAAAAAACGACTGTCAATTTCTAGAAAACTTTGGGTAAAATTGTATTGGAAGTCAAGAATTATTTTAAAAATAAGTTTGGCTAATGTCTGATGTATGTTTAATTTGAACTAGGATGGATGACTATGCAACGGATGATTATCAATACGAGGAGAAGCTGAAAAAAGAGACTCTTGCATTTTTCGTGTTGGCAACGTAAGATTTATGTACATAAAAATGGTTGAAATGTGTGGTGAGTATGATGCTTTTTGACTTGGCATGACATATATTGAGATGGTGTTTATTGCCTTGGTCAACCATACGTTGTCTTGTGCGAGTGAGGTGTTGCGGAGTTGATGGAGGATCTGTTTGTGGTTTAGGTTGCTAATGGAGAGTGATGTATATCCTTATTTCTTCATGATATTCAATTAACTTTTATGCTTTCAATTCATTGAACACAGGGAACAAAAAGAATAAGAATTTTTCTTATTGATAATCGTTATGTACGTGTGCTTCAATAAAATAGCCATCATTCTTTAAGGCCAAAGCAGTGAAAAGAAAAATAAGAAGAAATCCTTCAGATTCAGCATCTAATTTTTCCAATCTCATGAATTGTCAAGAAATCAATGGAGAGTGAAGACTATGCAATAAAAATAGTTACATAAATTAGCACTTAATGCAAACATAGTTTCCCATGCAACGTATAAAAAACTCTGTTCTCGTTACTAGAGAAGAAAATGACAACCATGCTGTCGTGAAAGCCTTTAGTAGCCCTTGAGAGAAAATGGTCTTGCTTAATTTGAAATCCCAAAAGATTTTGTAGCTTTCTCCATCTTTGACCTTTTGATTTTTGCCTGTTGGTAGTTTCAATTTTTATTTTTGTAAACAATGTTCCTCGAGAAAATGTTCATTTGTACTAATTTCTGAGATCCTTTGTTCCACTTTGTTTTTAAACATATCTTTTCAGGTTTGATCAGCCTACGAAAATACGAATTATTACCTTCATTTTGGGTTCCACTTTCAAACTTTAAGTATGGAAAGGTTTGATATCTTCACTCTTCTATTTTTCTATTTATCTATGGTTACAGACATATTGATGGGAACCTTTATTCTGAGATTAGGTGTGAACATGTTCCACATTGGTGGATATACACCACTCATTTTGGCGCTAGCTGATGCCTGCCACTTGAATTACAAGCATTTTGCATTTTATGTATTTACTGGTTTAGTACATTAACCTCCATAATTTTTAAAATATTATAATTTTAATCAATCTTAGTTTAAATTTCATTTTTGGATTTTGTATTATCAATAAATATTATGGAATGTTTTGCAGTTCCTTTTGAAACCGGTAATGAACAAATTGTTATCCTTTAACTGTTTCCGTCCAATGCTCAAATGTGTGTATATCTCCAAAGCAAATATGAGTGAAAAGATATTCAAGGAGTGAAAAGCAAATATGTGTATAGTATATTAACTTTTTTTATCCTACTTGGTTAGGATGGAATCAGCAACTGAAAGCATGCACAATGTGGAGTATGATATGAGAATCTCAACTTAAATCTTGAAGAGTCCAATTCTACATTTATTCTTTTTCTTAATCTTCTTTTTCTCCCCTGCCAGTTCTCTTACCCTGATTTATTCCTACTTTTTTTATTAGGGAATTCTCAATAAGTAGTATCAGTGGATGTTACAGTTACAGTTACAGTTACAGGGGGTTTTCAAAAGCCAATTAACTTTGAATGGTATTTTTACGAAGTTAACCCTCCACATTGCACAAACTCATACTTTTTAGTACTTTTTTTGTCTTTTGGTTTTGCATGTAGTTCATCTGACTCATTTATTTGATGTCTACAATAACAAAGAAGTTTGCGCCTAACAACACTGTCAAACCAATTGATGTAGGAAATGGGAAAACTACCTCATGCGAATCTCTCTTGGTGATCCAGCTCTCAAGATTCACATATTGCTTTCAAATTGAGCTTTAATCTTCCTGCTTCATGTTATGCAACAATGGCCCAAAAGGAAGTTGCTGAAGACTTCAACATTCGTGAGAACCCCATTTGAAAATCTTGTGTCTAGTAATGTGAGGTTACAATTAATCATGATTGGGAAAAACTTCTTGCATTGGGAATATGTACACACAGAGTTGTAAGAACGTAAAATGGTAGAAACTTTGGTCCCAGCTTCGCTAAAACTGGGGTCAGATATATTTGCTTGCCTGTTTGGATAACTTTTATGGGTGAGATTAATCATTTAATTTTTAAAAGTGAGGATAAAACAATAACTAGTTGATTCTACTTTTTTATCACTATGATTTTGAGGAATAGAATTGATTCTTGTGTTATCCAAATACACTTTATATTTTTTAAACTCTACTTAATTATTTCGGCATGATTGAAATTGGTTGGGTAAAGTGGATCAATTATTCTTGCTGTTGTGTGCACATATAAATTCTTTTATTTGAAAATTATTGCAGGTTGCACATTACAAAAAATTAAACCAACAAAATGCGCGCAGATACCCAAATAGCAATATTTTATGGAGAAGGAAGTGATTTTAGAACTGAGAGAACACCATGAAAAGAAGTTTACTAATTTTATGTTGCTATAATATCCTGTTAGATGAGACAGAGCAAAATCCTCTATCGGGTAAATTTGTTTGTCTTTTTAAATGTTCTTTAACCCTTTTCTTAATTATTTCTATATTTCATATATACTATTTTGTGAATGTATTATATATATATATATATATATATATATAATAGAAAATCTTGTAAAATTTTATATTATAAATTATTATTTGCTTTTGTAGAGGGAAAAAAGTTAGATTATAACCCGATATAATCTACCGTGTAAACTTTTTTTTTTATTTTTTATTGTTAATGCTTACTTTATGTTTACATAAAATTGATTTCATTTTCACTTTGTAGAACATGTGTAATAGAAATAGAGATATAAGGAAGACACAAATTATTTCGCACACTGGTGGTGCTATGTCTTTGTCAAGAAGAAGAAATAATTTGGTATTTGTTTACTTATATTGTGCTCTCTATTTTAATATATTATAATTTTTGCCACATTATACTTATATTATTGTTGAACATATAGAAAATTGAGATTGGTAAGAATATTGAATGAGCTGAAATGTGGAAGATCACACATAAGAGGAAAAATAGCACATATGTGAATGATGAGGCAGTGGAAATTGATTTATTTCAGGCATCAGATAATGAAAGTGGTGTTCCATCACCTAATCAAGTAATAGGATCAAGTGCTGGAAGCAAAACTGATTAGGGATGCGTGTTTTAATTTTAAACTTGATTAGGGATGTATGAACTTTTTATGTGTTTTAATTTTTAATTATGTATAAACTTTTGAACAATATTATGTGTGCTTTAATTTTCAATGAAATGAATGAATGATTATAACTTTATACATTATTTTATTTTATTATGAAAATATATTATTATGTTTAGGTTAATTGTATAAAACAAATTATAAAAAAGTGGTGGTTAAATTTTATTTATTCATAATTAAAATTACGTCTGTTAAAAGCGCCAGTACTTACTTATATTATGGCGCCAGAATCTTCTTCAATGAATGTAAATTGCGACAGTTATAACTGACACTACTTACACATAAAAACTGTCACAACTTACAAAATGTTTAAAGTGGTGGGTGTTGAGGCGGGCAACGTAAAACCGTCACATTAAACTTTGTGGCTGCCAGTTCTGTGGTGGTTTGAAAAATCGCCACAAGTATATATTGTGGCAGTTATAAACGCCAGTTTCTACAAAAATAACCACCGTAATATATACTTTTTTTTGTAGTGTGAAGGGGACGTGGTTTCCTCCATTCCTTCCTCCTTCCCTTCCTCCCTTCCTCCTTCCCTCCATCCCTCCCTCCATTCCTCCTTCCCTCCACTGCAACTACGCATTGCCATTGTACCGAAGGAAGGACGTTGTTGCCATGCCGCCTCGCCGTTGCTGCCACACTAGTGCTCCTCCACGATGTTGGTTTTGCTTCGTTGTGTCATCGCTCACTTGCGTCACTTTTTCCCGCCAGGTTAGTGTTTTAATATTCTTTATTTTTTATTAGTATTTTAATATTATTTATTTTTTTAATAGTTTTTTAATATTCTTTATTTTTTATTAGTATTTTAATATTATTTATTTTTTTAATAGTGTTTTAATATTCTTTATTTTTTATTACTATTTTAATACTTTTTAATTTTTTTATTATTGTTTTAATACTCTTTACTTTTTTTAACAAATTTGTGAATGCAACATGTTGATTCTGAGTCCGAGGGTGTTTGATCCTTGACAATTTGGACTTTTTTTATAATGAATTAGATAATATTTGTATACATTGAACGCTTTGATGCTGAGTCTAAGGGTATTCGATCTTCGACACTTTTTATTTAGTTTTTATAATGAATTATATAATATTTGTTTGTATTGAACGCATTGATGTTGAGTCTGGGGGAGTCCAACCTTCGACAATTTTGATTTAGTTTCATAATGAATTAGATAATATTTACGTTGATGCTGAGTCCGAGGGTGTCTGACCTTCAATAATTTTGATTTAGATTTATAATAAATTAAATAGTTTTCTTAGTTTACCAGCTCTATGGATTGGAGTAGGATTAATACACCACTTATAACTAATGCATACGAAAGAGGGGTGGAAGCATTCATACAGTTTGCACTAACATAATGCCGTTAGTAATCATAATGGAGTAAGAATGAGGTGTCCTTGTGTGAATTGTTTGAATGGAAGAATATTGAATGTTTCCAAAATTAGAGAACATCTTTTATGCGGTGGGTTTTTGAAAAATTATACGACATGGACATGGCAAGGTGAATTGTTGCACTTACCAAGTGTCCGCGAAGTTTCTGAGTTTTTTGATTTTCCAATGGACGATAGATTAGAGAACATGATTCGTGATGTGGGAGCAAAATCTTTTGCTCAAATGGTTTTCGAAAATATGTCTAATCACTAGTGCAAAATGATGAAAGGAATACTCCTTTCTAAGTGCGGTTTCGCGCTAAAACGCCTTTGTTAAAAACGCGGTGGCATTTTTGAAATTAGTTTGTTTTACAAATGCGGTTGTTAGTTAAAACCGCATTTGTAAATGAAAGGCATTTCATTTACAAATGCGGTCACGTGTATGACCGCATTTGTAAATGAAAAACTTTCATTTACAAATGCGGTTTTAACTAATAACCGCATTTGTAAAATGTTTTTAACCTAAAATTTGAAGCGCGCCACTGCACTTTCACTCTTTCTGCTCTGCTCTTCCTTGTCGCTGTTGCTGCGCTGCGCTGTGTTCCTTGCTTCTGTGCATCTTCATTGTTATTGCTTCCATTGTGAGTTTCGTATCCCATTTCATTCTCTTCAGTTCGCTTTAGGAATGCTGTTCTTATATATGGTTTTTTCCTTGCGCAGTGCTTGAAGTTACTGTTGCATTGCTCCGCCGCTGTCGCGCCAGTCTTCCGCTTCCACCTCTGGTTTTCTATCAGTTGAATCATCATTTTCGCACACAAGGTTAGTTTATTTTTAGATTTTTTGAATTTTTGACTTTATTTATTATAATTTGTATATTATTTAATATAAATTTATATTATATAATTTTTAATTTTTAAAATTTATATTATTTAGTTAGTAGTTTTTATGTTAGTTTTGTTAATTTTTTTTTGCTGTACTTTGAATATTTTTTTTTATGTATTATAATTTGTATATTATTTAATATAAATTTGTATTAATTTATATAATTTGTATTATATAATTTCTATTTTCTAAAATTTAAATTATTTAGTAATTATTTGTTAGTTTATAGTAGAATTTATGTTATGTTAGTTGTTACATTAGAATAGAATATCGTGTTTGTATTTGGACCTCCGACAATAATACGTGCTGGTATTGAGTCCGGGGGTGTTTGACCCTCGGCAAATGCATGAGATAGAACACTTATTAGAAAATCCTAGGTATCTATATTGCAGAATATATAATGGATCGAAGTTGGATTCATTGTGCTCGTATAAGTGATGAGTACGAAAGAGGAGTAGAAGAATTTATACAATTTGTGCAGCGTAACGCGATTAATAGTGGTCGTGATGGAGGAAAGATTAGGTGTCCGTGTGTTAACTGTTTGAATGGAAGGATACTGGATGTGAATATCATGAGGGAACACCTGCTATGTGATGGGTTTCTTCGATCTTATACAACTTGGACATGGCATGGTGAATTATTAAATTTACCACGTGTTTCCGTAACTGAAGAATATGTGGGATCCACCACGGATGAAGCAGAACACGATGATGTAGTTGATGATCGATTGGAGGACATGATTCGTGATGTGGGAGCTGAGTCTTTTGCAAAAGCGCATGGATATGGAAGTATGTCAAGCGATGCAGAGACTCCATTGTATCCTGGATCAACTAATAACTTCACACGGTTGTCGGCGGTGTTAAGATTGATGAATTTGAAGGCACTAAATGGATGGACCGATAAAAGTTTCACGGAATTGCTCCAGCTGTTGAAGGATATGCTTCCAGAGGGAAATACTCTACCTAATCGTAATTACGAGGCCAAAAAGATTCTTTGTCCAATGGGTATGGAGTATGAAAAGATACATGCATGTCCTAATGATTGTATATTATACCGGAAAGATTTTGAATTGTTGAAAAGTTGTCCAAGGTGTGGGTTATCACGTTATAAAATTGAAACAAACAGATGATGATACTATTGAAGAGATGGAAAAGCATGGACCCCCAATGAAGGTTATGTGGTATCTTCCCATCATTCCAAGGATGAAGCGTTTGTTTGCAAACCCAGACGATGCTAAGAATCTTAGATGGCATGCAGATGAGAGGAAATGTGATGGCATGTACCGACATCCAGCTGATTCTGTTCAGTGGAAGAAATTTGATGATGAGTTTCCAGAGTTTGGTAAAGAATCAAGAAATATCCGACTTGGTCTAGCTACAGATAGAATGAATCCGTTTGGTAATATGAGTATAAATCACAGTTCATGGCCTGTTTTACTAGTTATTTACAACTTACCTCCTGGATTGTGCATGAAGCGAAAGTACATGATGTTGTCTATGATGATATCTGGTCCGAAACAGCCAGGGAATGACATAGATGTTTATCTAAGTCCCTTAATCGAAGATTTGAAGTTAATGTGGGATGAGGGTGTTCAAGTATTTGACGGATTTGCTAATGAAACTTTCAAGTTCATGCCATGTTATTTTGCACCATTAATGACTTTCCGGCATATGGTAACTTATCAGGTTATAGTGTTAAGGGTCATAAAGCATGTCCAATATGTGAAGAAGACACTGTTTCTCAACAATTGAAACATGGAAGGAAGACAGTATATCTTCGTCATCGGAGGTTTCTTAGAAGTCATCATCCTTACCGGAGGTTGAAGAAAGCCTTTAATGGACACCAAGAGACTAGTGGTCCACCAACTCCACTAACTGCTGCTGAGGTTTACGAAAAGGTAAATAACATAGACCACACCTTCGGTAAGTCAAAAAAAAAGTCAGTTGTGACTAACATTTGGAAGAAAAAATCAATCTTCTTTGATCTTCCGTACTGGTCGAGGTTAGAAATCAGACATTGTATAGATGTAATGCATGTTGAGAAGAATGTGTGTGATAGCTTAATTGGTACACTTCTTAACATTAACGGGAAGACGAAGGATGGTCTAAATGCTCGTTTAGATTTGGTTGAGATGAACATACGAGGAGAGTTGGCACTGATAGAAATGGGTAAGCGTACATATTTGCCCCCAGCCTGTTATACCATGTCAAAAAATGAAAAAGTAAGTTTCTGTCAATGTCTAAAGGGTGTAAAAGTGCCACAAGGACATTCCTCAAATGTGAAGAGCCTAGTGTCAATGCAAGATTTGAAGCTAATTGCGTTGAAGTCTCATGATTGCCACATCTTGATGCAACAGCTTCTGCCTGTAGCTATTCGTGGGATCTTACCAAAAAATGTTAGACATACCATAACCCGTTTGTGCTCATTCTTCTCTTCCATCTGTTGTAAAGTCATTGATCCATTAAAACTAGATGAACTTCAAGATGAAATTATTGTTATCTTATGTGAATTGGAGATGTTTTTTCCTCCATCTTTTTTTGACATCATGGTTCATCTACTTGTGCATCTGGTTAGAGAGGTTAGATTGTGTGGACCAGTGTACTTAAGATGGATGTATCCTGTTGAGCGATATATGAAAATTTTGAAAGGTTATGTGAAAAATCATTATCGTCCAGAAGCTTCAATGATTGAAAGGTACATAGCTGAAGAAAGTATTGAATTTTGTTCAGATTACATGTCAAAAGCAAATCCAATAGGTCTTCCAGCTAATTCATGGCACCATAGGCGTTCTACAAGTAAATGTTTACGCGGTGTGAATATTGTAAGCAAATCTCGGTCAGAAGTCTTGCAAGCACATTTGTATATATTGAATAATACAGATGAAGTTATACCTTACATAGAAGCTCATAAAGCCATTGTGAAGGCAAATAATCCAAGACAAGCAGACAAATGGGTCTTGATGGAACATAATAGAACATTCATGCCTTGGTTTAAAGAGGAGGTGTTAAAGGATTCAACGGCATCGGAGACCTTGACCTGGTTGGCTGCTGGATTGAAGTTTGATGTCATTTCTTGTAAAGCGTACGAAGTGAATAATTGTATATTTTACACTAAGTCTATGGATGAAAACAGTACAGTTCAAAATTCTGGTGTTACTCTTGAAGCCGAGTCAATGCAGTTTTCCACCTCGAAAGATACAAATCCTGTAATTGGATCAATGGCATATTATGGATTTATAGAAGAGATATGGGAGCTTGACTATACTAAGTTTTCAGTTCCAGTTTTCAAGTGTATATGGGTTGACAATAAAAGTGGGGTTAAAATTGATGAATCAGGATACACACTAGTGGACTTTCGAAAGATAGGGTATCGAGATGAGCCATTTATAATGGTTCAACAAGCATCTCAAGTTTTCTACGTGAAAGATCCTACGTCAGAACATTGGTATGTTGTTTTACACGGAAAAAAACAAGGGGAGGCCATAGATGATATTGAAAATGGTGAACCCCATTCATTCACACCAATGATAACTAATAAAGATGACGATGTACTTGATCATGTACATGCAACCCGTAAAGACCACAGTGAAGGAATTTACATATGAACTTGTAACCCATTATGGTAATAAATTTAGAAATATTTTTTTATAATATGCATTTACTATATTATGTTTTTGTTTGATATGATTTTCTTTCCATGCAGATGAACTAATGTTTGTCAAATAATTTTTTTAACAGAGATATGGGTGACGATCAAACTCCAACTAGACCCCGATCCGGACGAGGCAACAGAGGACCTACTAGGATGAAGCGTCTGGCAAAGAAACGTGCCGCTGGTGAGAAGACAGCTGTTGACATTGACGTCAACACTGGAATGGCATCAGGTCCTAATGCAGATGAGTTTAATAGCTATCTTGGAGTTCTTTCTCGTGAGAGAGTCTCCGTTTTGATTAATTCATGGGACGAGGTGTCAGAGGTCGACCGAAACATGCTGTGGGAGGATGTTCTGGTAAGCTTTACATAATTATTGTTATCATATAAAGCTATTTAATATTCATTGACTAACTTTACTTTGGTGATGTTATTTTCCAGGCAAATTTTGAAATTCCTAATGTGGAACCGCTTCGATCAAGGATTCTATCCAATATCGGACTAAAGTTTCGCGCCTTTAAGTCAAGACTCACGACGAGATACATTTTTGGTGAGCTTAAGGATGAAAGTCCTTGTGAAAGATACAATTTTATTGATGAAGAGACATGGCTTGCTTTTAAAGAAAGCCGTCTAACTGAAGAATGGACTGTAAGTGAAGCTACTTAACTATTTTGACTTATATAACATTAATGAGTTAATATTATTGAATTCACTTTGTTTATTTCAATTATGACAGCATCGGCGGAAGAAAGCTCAAGAAATAGCTTTAAAGAATCTTACCCCGCACGTAATGTCTCGTGCGGGGTATCGAAAGCTTGAGCAAGCACTGATGGTTGAAAAGGAGCAATCCAGACAGGGGAGTGCATCTCAGGATGTGGAAACAGGGGTCACTTATCCTCCATCACCACCTACGCGCCATGACAAATGGAAGAGGGCCCGAATTAAGAAGTCGGGTGCACCAAGTTCAGAGCAATCAGGGCTTATCATTGAAAAAATTGTAAGTTATTTAAGCCTTTTTTCATCTATTATGATGCATTACTTATAATAAAACCTCATGATTTTTGTCTCTTGCAGGATGCCTTGGACTCCCAAGGTAATTTTCTTGCTGATGGTCGTCGCGATATCCTTGTTGAAGCAATTGGACAACCTGAGCACTCTGGTCGTGTTCGTGCAGCTGGACAAGGAGTTGGGATTAGACTTTATTTTGGAGCTGCACCACGACACTCATCCTCCTCCTCCAAAGAGAGCAAAAAAGAAATGGAGCAAAGGCTACGTCAGGAACTAATGGATGAGATGAGAAGGGAGACGGAAAAGATGAGGCTAGAGTTGCGACAAGAGATATCGCAACAACTTTGTGCTGAGCAGCCGATTCAGACGCTTCTTAGTCCCGCTCCCAAGAGCACAAAGGGGAGTTGTGCAGCTCCTACAGCATCAGGGGATGATATCATTGGCCAGACGAGGCAATGTGAGCTACTGGTAGAAGGTGGCATCATTCCTCAGGTGGTGGCCATTGGAAAAGTCTATGAAGACGCCACCACCTTACATAACGTTCCTCTCTCCCCTGATGCAGCAAAGGTCACGGTTGAAAGAGTACGAGTACCTGATGCTCGTCTTCCACTACCTTCAGAACAGGTAACAACTGTGGCCGAAGCATTTCAGTCCTTTGTAGCCTGGCCCAGACACCTGATTCGATATATGCCACAACCACTGGTAATAATTTCATTTCATGTGCTAATTTATATTTATATATTACATGTAATTTATAACAAATCTTTTTTCTTTTTGTAGAAACCTCGTCGGAAACCAAGTCCGAAAAAGAAACAAGAGGTTCCGCTTGACGATCCTATAGCTTCCTTAGCTATAGTTGCTAGACAACTTGGACGAGATCCTCTAGAAGTTCCATGGGATGATACCTTTTTTGAAACAAACCCTAAGCTACCATTGTACATATACATGTCAGATCTGCTAGAATTTGTAGCTGGGGATCAGGAGCTGAATATAAATATCATTCAATTTTTTATGATGTAAGTATCGTTACCTACATTTCATTTTCATTTATGTTAAATTAGCATTCATTATGATTTAACTAATTACTTGTAGGTTTTTGAATGGTGTCTCTGTCACTGAGGGGAAGGAAAATGTGTATGGATTCTTAGATCCTGCATATACTAATTCCACTGGAGCAAAGACAAATGAGACCCAATCATATATCACTAACACCCTGGAAAAAGAGGGAAAAGAGGTTTATTTGTGCCCTTATATTAACGAGTAAGTTTAAATATATATATGTTAAAAGTTTATTATATTCATGTTTTATAAATTTACTCAATTATTTTCATGGATGATATAGGGGTCATTGGCAATTACTTGTCTTATCACTGAAGGATAGGACGACTTTGTGGTTCTGTTCCCTACACAAGAAGATATCTACAAGTTTTAAGAATATCATTGATAAGTAAGTACACTATAAACTTAACTATGGTTGATACTATAAGTAATCCACTAACAAGGTTTTTTGTCTCAACCAGTTCATGGCGTGGATATAACATTCTAAAAGGGAGATCGAATTCAAATTTTCAAAATTTGAACTGGATAAGATTAAAGGTATGTAAGATTTTTCTTTTTTTTTTTTCATTGTTTAATTATACTAACTTTTACAATTTATTGAATTATAGTGTAATAAACAACCAGGAAGCTATGAGTGTGGCTATTACGTCATGCAATGGATGAGTACCATTGTAAGACTAGGTCTTACAAGTAATTGGCAAGAGGTAAGATTTCTTAAATTATTTTTATAACTTCAAACTAATTTATCTATCTTAAAACTAATTTATGTGTCAACCATTTTGAAATGCAGTTCTTCACGGATGAGGAACCCATGAGTTCGGAAGTCATGACATATGTGAGACAATCTTGGTCCACATATTTCCTAAACTTTTATAACTCTACGATTTGATCAATAGTGTAAGAATAGATAGAGATTATTACTATTTTTGTATACATTTTGATCAATTACTATAAATTGACTTTGTTTCTCTGAATCTGTTTATTTGTCTGCCTGGCTGGGATGGGTATAATGAAACTGCATAAGATAATTCGTATGGGAAAACAACTAACCAAATAATTCTAAAAAAAAAAAACCTAATTTACAAATGCGGTTGTTTACCTTAACCGCATTTGTAAATCAAGGGAATGATTTACAAATGCGGTTGCTTACTACAACCGCATCTGTAAATGTGATTTACAGAGGCGGTTGTTTACTACAACCGCATTTGTAAATCATTCCCTTGATTTACAAATGCGGTTAAGGTAAACAACCGCATCTGTAAATCATTGCCTTGATTTACAAATGCGGTTAAGGTAAACAACCGCATTTGTAAATCATTGCCATTCATGAAACCTGGCACACCTCTGGAGCATTTACAGATGCGGTTACGGGAAACAACCGCATTTGTAAATAGTATTTACAGATGCGGTTGTTTAACCGCATTTGTAAATCTTTTATTTACAAATGCGTGTTGATCAAATGCGGTTGTTTAGCCGCATTTGTAAAATGAAAATAACCGCATTTGTTTAACGTTTCTGCACCAGTGAATGATGCAGAGACTCCTTTGTATCATGATTCAACTAATTTCACACAATTATCAGTAGTGTTAAGGTTGATGAATTTGAAGGCAATCAATGGATGGACTAACAAAAGCTTTACATAATAACTTCAATTGCTAAAGGACGTGCTTCCAGAAGGAAATACATTACCCAATCGAAATTATGTGGCAAAAAATATTATTTATCCAATGGGAATGGAATATAAAAAAATACATTCATGTCCTAATGATTGTATTTTATACAGAAACGTATGGTAATTTAAGAAGATGTCCCAAGTGTGGTTTGTCATGTTATAAAGTTAAAGTTGGTCAAAAAGAATATAATGGTGAAGTCATAAAGCAATGTCCTCTTGCTAAGGTCGTTTGGTATCTTCCAATAATTCCAAGGCTTAAGCATTTGTTTGCAAATGCAGATGATGCTTAAAACCTTAGGCGGCATGTAGATAACCGAAAATGTGATGGACTACTTCGTCATCCAGCTGATTCTTTGCAATGGAAAAAGATTGATAAAGAATTTCCTGAATTTGGTAAAGAATCAAGAAACTTAAGACTTGGATTGGCTACTGATGGAATGAATCCTTTTGGAAATTTAAGTAGTAATCATAGTTCATAACCCATTTTGTTAATGATTTACAACTTACCTCTTGCTTTGTGTATGAAGCGCAAATACATGATGTTATCTATGATGATCTCTGGTCCAAAACAACATGGAAATGACATAGATGTTTATCTTAATCCATTGATTGAAGATTTGAAATTATTGTGGAATGAAGGAGTTGATGTGTTTGATGCGTTTAAGAATGAATCTTTTTGATTGCATGCAATGTTATTTTGTACTATCAATGACTTCCTGCATATGGAAACTTGTCAGGTTATAGTGTGAAAGGTCATAAAGCATGTCCAATATGTGAAGAGAAGACATCATATGAGCAGTTGAAACACGGAAGAAAGACCGTGTATCTTGGGCATCGTAGATTTCTAACGAAATACTTCTCGTATCATAGATTGCAAAAAGGTTTTAATGGATACTAAGAACATGACATTTGTCCCACTCCCTTATCTGGCCTTGAAATTTATGAAAAGATCAAAACTGTTAATGTGACTTTTGGAAGAATGAAGAAGAAACAAATTGTAACTAAAATATGGTAGAAGAGATCAATCTTTTTTTATCTTCCATATTGGTGTAAGTTAGATGTCAGACACTATATAGATGTAATACATGTAGAAAAGAATGTGTGTGACATTTTAATAGGAACACTTCTGAAACATTAAAGGCAAAACAAAGGATGGTATGAATGCACATCTAAATTTGATTGAGATGAATATACAAGAGGAATTGGCACCGCGAAAAGTTGGTAAAAGTGCATACTTGTCTGCAGCATGTTACACTTTGTCAAAGAAAGAGAAAACAATTTTTTATGAATGTCTTAAAGGTGTTGAGGTACCACAAGGATACTCTTCAAATGTTAAGAGTGATTTGAAACTAATTGGCTTAAAGTATCATGATTGTCACATTCTAATGCAACAAATACTATCGGTGGCTATTTGTGGAATCTTACCAAAAAAAGTTAGGCATAACAATCACTCGACTATGTTCATTTTTCAATTCGATATTAGTAAAGAGATTGACTCTTAGAAGTTTGATGAACTTGAAGAAGAAATTATTGTTATCTTGTGTCAACTCAAGATGTTTCTTTCTCCCTCCTTTTTTGATATCATGGTACATTTGGTTGTTCATCTTGTAAGAGAAATCAGATTGTGTAAGCCAATTTATATGCGATGAATGTATCCAATTGAACGATACATGAAGATTTTGAAGGGATATGTGAAGAATCAATGTCATCCGGAAGTTTCCTTTATTGAAAGATACATTTTAGAAGAAACTATTGATTTTTGTTTCGAGTACTTGTCAAAAGCCAAATCTATAGGAGTTCCTGAAAAATGTTGGCACTCTAGTAGATTCATAAGCAAATCTAGAGAAGAGGTTCTACAAGCACATTTGTATATCCTGAATAACCCTGATGAGGTATTATCATACTTAGATACCCACAAAGACATTGTCAAATATAAAAATCCAAGGCAATCAGAAAAATGGGTGTTAATTGAGCATAACAAAACTTTCATCCCATGGTTTAAGCAACAAATCATGAATGACCCATCAGCATCTGAAACATTAACATGGCTTATGAACGGTCTAAAGTTTGACGTTTTATGTTGTTCTAGCTATGAAGTAAATGGTTGTTTGTTTTACACAAAGTCTCGAGATGATAGGAGTACAGTGCAAAATAGTGGAGTCACTTTGGAGACAGAGTCCATGCAGTTTTCAACTTCAAAAGATCAAAATCATTTTGTGGGATCAATACCTTATTATGGTGTCATAGTAGAGATTTCGGAAGTTAATTATACCAAGTTTATTGTACCTATTTTCAAATGCAAGTGGGTTGACAATAAGACTGATGTCAAAGTTGATGAATTAGGAATGACTTTGGTTGACTTTCGAAAGATAGATTATCATAACGAACCATTCATAATGGCATATCAAGCTTCCCAATTTTTCTATATCCAAGATCCTATGTCTGAACACTGGTTTGTTGTGCTACATGGAAAAAAAACAACATAATGACCTAGAAGATGAATAACCAAACAATGACATTTGTGAGATTGAATCACTTACAAGAACAACGATCAATAAAGAGTACGAGGATGTTGCTAATGTTGTACATGCAACTTGAAATGATCATGACGAATTAATATATATTTGTATGTGCATGTGTTTCAGGTTTAGTTTTATATTTTTATTCTTGATGCTTATCATATTTCTTTCATAACAGAAACATGGCAGATGATGAAGTTCCTCGTTCAAGAACTAGTAGAGGAACCACTACATTAAAGACTATATGTATAAAGATAAATAAAGGTCAAAAAATATCATTGCCTATTGATGTCAACACTTGTGTGGCCACTGGACCAAATGCGACAAAATTTAGCAGTTATCTCGGAGTAGTTGCTCGCAAAAGGATATCTATCTTAACTGATTCTTGGGATCACGTCACTGAGCATGAGAGAAACATGATTTGGCAAGATATTCTAGTATGTAATTGTTTTTACTTTTTTCAATCTGAAGTTTTTTTTTATACTTTGTTCAATTTAAAGGTTGTTAATGAAATAATTATCCCAAATAATGTAGACACATTACAATATCCCGAATGTGTAAACCTTAAGAGCGAAGGTTCTATCTTCAGTGAGTGTCAAGTTTCGTTAGTTTAAATCAAAATAGACAACAACTTACATATATAGTGCAAAGAAAGGATAAAATCCTTGTACTAAATATGCATGCCTTGATGAAGAAACTTGGCAATAGTTTGTGAAGATTCAAGAAACTGAGAAATGACAGGTTAATATCACTTGTTTTATTTGGATGTAGTTTATATTAACGTATTATTAATTTTTTAATGTTGATGATAGGATGTTCGGAAGAAAGCAAAATCCAATCAGGCTTATAATGAGACCCCACACTTATTGTCCCGTGGTGGTTATAAGATGTTAGAGCAGAAGATGCTTGAACAAAAGATTAAAGCACGTTCTACTTCTATTGAGGAAGGGAATAGTGTAGATTCTTTTAGGCCTCCATCCCCACCATCCTGACATTAGAAATTGAAGAGTGTCCGTCTAAAGCCATCAAGGACATGGACTTCTGAGGAATCACAACGAACAACTGAACAAATTGTAAGAAATATGTTCTTTATGTGTTATTTTAAATTCAATGTGTGTTGAAGTTTGACTGTTTCTTTTCATTTGTTGTAGGATTCTCTTGTTGAGCAAACAACACAGGGGACTTTTAATCCATATGGTCGCGAGGATATTCTTAATGTTGCTATCGGACGACCTGAGCACCTTGGACGTGTTCGTGTTACTAGATATGGGTTGGGGATTTGGTCATACTTTGGACCCTCATCACATAGCAAGGAACATTAGTCCAGTCAACCTAGCCAGGAGTGTTTGCCATAATTACGGCAACAGATAAAGGCTTAGGTAACTCAAGAGATTAAAGAAAGCTTAATGGATGAGTTTAATAAGTGAATGGATAGGGAGTTTGAAAAGCAGTGGGAGAGTTTAGGACTCTTGCAGCAACCACCTACTATGGTACAAGATGACCTGCCTCCTATTAAGAAAGTCAACACTAAAGGGAGTTGTTTGGTGGTTGATCTATCAGGGGATGACTTTGGCTCAACTAGCCAATGCAAGTTATATGTTGATTATGATTCTTCCACCCGATTCGTTGCCCTAGGTAAGTGTTATTAAGGGTCACAATGTTACACACTGTGCCTCTTCCTTCTAATTTGATAAAGGTCACAATGGAGAAGGTCCTTTATGGTGATGTTGCAATTCCTATGCCGACTTCAGAGGTGACAATTGTAGCAGAGGCATTACATACTTTCATTGTATGGCCTAGACATCTCGTCAGACCTATATCAGACTCTACGATATATCTTTGAACTAATGGGATTATATATCAAATATATTATATCTTTGTACTAATTATTTTTTTGTTTGTTGATAAGTAGTAGGGACCTAAGACAAAACTTCCTTTGCAAAAGAAGAAATAATTCTCCATCGATGATCTTGTGGCAGCATTGGTAGAAGTTGCTATAACTTTAAATACAACCATCGTAGAGGTTCCATGGGATGCCAATGTTTTTGGAAGGCATAGTGATGTACCGTTGTACTTTCACATGTCTAATTTGTTGAACCTTGCATCTAAAAATCAGAAGATTAACATAATAGTTATGCAATTATGGATCATGTAAGTTCAATTATTAAAATCTTTATACTTTTTGATTTATTATATATATTAGTAATAACTTATTCAAATTTAGGTATATTTGTAGATTATGCTTCAATGAGAGGAAACAAGATACATTATGGGTTTTTAGACCCTCAACTCATTCAATCACCTGGAAACAAGAAGTCAGAAACACAAACATACATCACCACTGCCTTAAAGAATGAAGGAAAACGAATTTATTTTGCTCCATATATCCATGAGTAAGTCCATATTTATTAAATAAGTTATACTAAATTATTTAAATAAGAGAAACTAACTGATTTGTTATATAGGCGTCATTGACAACTATTGATCATATTTGTTCAAGATCATATCGTTGCATGGTTTTGTTCCTTGCATAAGAAACCCCCTAACTATTTTAAACACATTATAGATAGGTACAACAATTTTATTTAACATTTATTATTACTTATACATTATATAATGTTATGTGTTCTAACATGAAATCTTATTCTTTCAGTGCTTATTGTGGATACGACATGTTGAGTGGGAGGCGAAGTGCAAACACAAAAAAACTCACTTGGATGCACCTTAAGGTATTTAAAGTATATTTGTTCACTCACTTTAATGTGTCTCATTCATTCATTTAATAAAATTTATTTTGACTTGCAGTGCAATAGGAAATCTGGAAGTTATGAGTGCGGTTATTATGATATGCAGTGGATGTCGACTATTGTGCGAGTTGAAATTGATAGAGATTGGGAACAGGTAATATCTCAATACAAAAACACTTTAAAATTTAGGGTTTATTATTCATGCACTAATTCAAAAAAATTTCAAATGTCACAGTTTTTCAATGACCCACAGTTGCTAGATTTGGAAGCATTAGAGTATCTGACGACAACATGGTCAAAATATTTTGTAACCATGTATAACACCTTGGGATAGATAAATTATTGGAATAACATAGAAGTTTTTCATATATTTGCAGAACATTTTGTAGAATGTTATATGTACTTAATTTATTGTATGTATTCTTCATATTTAAATTATGATATTATATGCTTTTATTTTCTGGAAATTTGATATTTTATGCAAGATTAAGGTGTATATATATAAAATAAAACACTTTTTCAAATACATATATAACGACGATTCCATGTGGAACTGTCTTTAAAAATACTATTTTTTAAAAATTTGAAGCCAGAATCACAGATTTAAAACAATGATTCTAGTGGAACCGTCTTTAATTTTTTTTTTCATTATTAATTTACCAAAATAACGACAATTTGTTACACGTGTCGTTATTATTCTTTTATAATGATGGTGCCTAAACCGTCGTTATAAATAACTTATTTATAACGACACCCAAAATAATAATGGTTCCAAAATCGTGTTTATATTGACTTTTTAACCATCGTTAATGTGCTTTTCTGCAGTAGTGTAATATGATTGTATTTTTTATACATATCTTTTGTAGTTTGTGTTGTGTGTACTATGGAATATATATGTTTTGTATAAGGTTGTGGGGGTAGCAAAATATACATAAAAGAAGACTTCTTGGCAGTTGGTTCTTCATGAAGTTATTAGGGGAGGTTTTGGAGAAATTTTTCTGATGATGTTGGTTTTGAGACACTATAGTATATAGTTTTCTTAAGTCTTGTAGGTTTGGTTTGAGACTCTTTTTATTGGACATTCTCTTTATAATATGGTTAGAACACCCCTCAATTGTTCCATATATTTTATTTATTTATCGCTCCTAAAAAATAATAATAACTTATTTTAAATAAAAACTCTGACAAAATATGAATCACAAAATAAGGACTATTATTTATATATATATATATATATATATATATATATATATATATATATATATAACAAATAGAATTTTCATGTTTCTTTGATTTTTTTTTTTTAAATATTTTGTGAAACTTTATAAAATTCACACAATAATATCTATAAAACTCATTTTTTTACTAATTTTTTTAAAAAATTAATACAAAAAATTATTAAATAAAAATAATTTATAGAGACTAAAATAATTAGTTACAACATTCATTAAATTAAATATCATTTTATAAACTAAAAAATTATTGGTATCTAAAACAGTTTCTATTATTAATAAAATTTATAAAATAATTTTTAAATTAGTATCTAACCATTGACTATCAAGATTTTAATTATTAACTTCTTTATTTTCTAAATTAGTCTCTATTAGTCTTTTAAATACTAGTTTAGAATCTAAAATATTAGTACATAAAATCTTGATAGATAATTTAGATACCAATTTAGAAACTACTTTATAAATTTTTATTGATAATAGAAACCATTTTAGATACTAATAGTTTTTTAGTATATAAAATATTATCTAACTTAGTTAATATAGTGACTAATTATTTTTTTTTTCTAAATTAAATTATTTTTTAATAATTTTTTTTTAGTGGTGAGGAAAAATCTTACACAATTTATATAATTATGCATTTTGGAAGGCCATCAACCTGAACATTTTTGGATGATTTTGCATAGAAAATAATATTTACAAAAACTGTTTTTAAATGTATGTAAGTATGTATATATTTTTTGGATTGTATTATAAGTCAGATTTAGGTTAAAAAATATTGAGAATGGAAATGACTAGCCCTCTTTTTAAATAGATTGATGTAACTCTCAACTACTTCATTTAATTTAATTAACACGCTTGAAACACAAAATTACAATGAATTGATAATTTTAACACCCCTCCAAAACATTAGGTTTGTTTGCACTTTAAACAAGCTACAAATATCATTTTACTACTTAACTTGTTCATTTGGCTTTATCTCTGTTTCACATTTTCTTTCTTTCTTTTTTTATAAAATTTTTATGTTAGGTATTACTATTTAACTTGACATCTCAGCTAAACTGACGTTTCAAATAACAACAATCATTTGTCATCACATGAAAAAAATATTATTAAAAAAATACAAAAATACAAAAAATACAAAAATATGGGAGAACTAAACCAAAACTCATATATTAACAACAATGATACATAGGTAAATTATATATATTCATAAACAATTATAAAAGCATACTAGATGGAAGTCAACTTATCAACATATAATTATACCAATTATATAATTCTCTATGAATAAATCCTAAATTAACCAATTTATCAGCACACATATTCCTTTCACGAAAAATATCACATTTTCTTTCTTTCTAAAATAAGTTTTTCAGTTTTTCTTTTTTCGAAAAATATCACATTTTCTTTCTTTCTAAAATAAGTTTTTCAGTTTTTCTTTTTTTTTAAAAACGCAACTTTAATTTAAAGTCAAGATTAAGAGCATATACAGGGAAAGTTGACGGGGAATATATGAGCTATGAAAATAGCTTTAAAATAGTCACATTTTAATTAGCTATGAAAAATAATTAATTAAAATACTATTCATAAAAAATATTACAAATATAATAAATTTATAAACTTCTAAATCAAGAGCTAATTCTCTCAAAAATCTGTTCAAATATATTTCTTCCCTCTTCTTTGAAATTGTAACATCAAATTTTAAAAGATTTCAAATTATTGTACCTCGTTTTAAAAATCAAAATATATTAAAAATATATTTTCATTTAAGTGATGTATGGTATTGGATTAATATTTTGAAACATTTTAGTATAAATAATCTTAAAGTATTCCATACAAGATTTTAAATTATATCTAAAAAGAAAAAAGAAAAGGGGCTCACGTCACTCTTACATTCAAAATTATAATCAATTAAGTTTTATAGTTTCATTCAAACGTTTGAATGATTGTCTAAGTATACAAACCACAGGAACTAAATCTTTGTTCTAAGTATGGTACGTAGGTTCATTGCCACCTCATTCTCATGATAAGATGTTTTCCATGATAAATAAATAAAATTTTGTGTCCTTAAATATCCGCAGGTCAAATTGGTTAGGAGTAGATAACACACTCATTAGCACTAGATATTAAAATTATATTAAATTTAAATCTATTTATCCTAGTGAATTAATCAATTTTATTTCATTAAAATTTTATTTAATTAAGTCTTGTATTTTTATCTATATTTATTTATTACAAGTTTTAAGATTAATTTTTATTTAAACTATTTAGTTGGAGTTGTATTTTAAAGTGAAATTTTATTTTTAAAATATAATTTATTTGAGTTTATATTTTTAGGATAACTTTTAAATTAATATATTTAGACTATATAAAATAAATTTTAATAAAATATCTACCACATACATGTAAGAAAATTTTTACAATAATCTAGCTGATAAAAAAATTAAAAAATTAAAAAAAGACATTATAATCTAGTGAATAGACTGTTTTTTTTAATGAGATGCACTTAGTAGTATGTCCATTCTAATATGTTATTATTTATAGTGTTAATGTTTCCTTTCATAAATTATTAAAAAGTCATTATTTTTTCAATTTAGTCCTTATATTTTAAAAAAATTAATTTTATATTTTATATTTTTTTATCACGGATTCAAAAATGGTGATTTCATCAATTTAAAATTAACTCTATAAAAAATTTAAATGTATTGACTTGTAAAAACTTATGCAAATAATATATTTTAATAAAAAAATTATTTTAAATAGATTTTTATTAATTTTATCTAATCTCTTCTTATAATTTTTTATAAATAGATCTACTTATTTATACTTATAGTCTACTTAAAGCCACACATAAAGTTGAATCCAAAAGTTACAAACTACATGTGAACATGGCAGCTAGGATGTTTGATAAAGATTTGGCATAAATCAAGCACAAAAGTCAGAGGAACCTACACAAATTAGATACATACACACTCTCAATATAAAGAAGAAGCAGCAGAGTATAAAAGTGAGTGTATTGGTGGGTTCAAGCAGAGGCAGCAGCAGCCAATTCTATCCCTCCACTATTTCTATCTCTTCACTTCAAATAGTGGCAGCTTTTATGTACCTCTATAATTATACTCGCGTCCTCTTCTTCCTCATTGTTTCAGCAATGCATTTGAGTTTAATTAGAATAATTATCCAAGTCATAATAAACCACTTAGAAAGGAACACTCTCTAATAATCTTTGTGATGGTCAACCTTTATCAAAAGCGTCAAGTTAGTTCATATGAATCTTCAAATTCCAAATCACATGTCCTCCAATTGTTACGAATTCAAAACTTTAGAACTTATTTACCCTCAAGACTCTACAACTCTTGCTTATATTTCTTAGTTATCATATTGTGGTTCATCCACCATGTATCTCATTTTTCTCAATGCATATAACTGTTAGATGATGTATATAAAGTCTACTTCATTACATCATGTGTATTGCATTAGACGGTGTAGACGATTGCATTAGACGGACTTTATGTTGTCTAATGTTATATTTTGGTTTACATTTTACATGTTCTGTTTTCTATTTTTTTAAGATTTTCTGGTTTATCCTCTCAGTTTATATACTGCAGGATTGTTTTTGTAACAATGTGAGTTTTCTAAATGCATTACTTCTCTTTTGACTCTTCTCTTCTTCTCCTTCTTTACAGAGTATCATGAGCTAATTTTTTCTCTCTCATGGCTTCATCTTCTACCTCTATCTCTCAATCTTAGATATCACCATCAACAAATTTCTTTTTTCTCATCATTTCACTACTTCTATTAGTATCAAACTCGATGATGAAAACTTTCTTATCTAGAAACAGCAAGTCATGGCGACGATTCACGACCTACAACTATCCAAGTTTCTTGATGGTACTAATATTCCACCTCACTTCCTCACCACTAACGATGTTTCTCACAATCTTGTCAATACCTATTTTCTTTGCTACATATAACAAGATCAATTAATTATTGCATGGTTGTTGGCCTCCATGACAACACCACTCTTGAAAAATATGGTTGGTCTTGATTCCACTTCTCATATATTGGATCGTTTGATGATATATTTTACTTCTCATACTCGTGCCTAGATTAAAAAACTCAAGCTTCAACTCAAAACAACCAAGAAAGACAAATCCATCACTCTTTATCTTCTTGAAATCAAGAAAGTTGCCGACTCGCTTGTTGTTGTGGGTGCTCTTATCTCTGCAAAAGATCACATAGAATCAATTCTTAATGGCTTACCTGATGAGTACGGTAATTTCGTCACCTCTATCATTTCGCGTCTTGACCCTTACACTATTGATGAGAAAGAAGATGTATTGCTTGAGCAAGAACAAAGGTTTGAAAAGCATAAACTCTTTAATAAACAACTTATTCAAGCTAACACCATATATGTTATTTCTTTACTCGTCCTCGCTCGAATCAATTTTTTCCCCATGGAGAACATAATGTTTTTCAACCGTCTAACCTATATAGACCATCTAACATGAACATGTATAGACTATCTAATCAGTCTAGACCATTTAACATGTATAGACAGTCTGATTGTTCTTCTAATTTTTTACCATCTACCAGGCATATGTAAAATCCTTTTTTTGCTTTGTGGTCTTCTTCAACTCAATTTTTTCAAATATGTGGCAAAACTGGTCATACTGCTCTTCAATGTCAGCATAGGTTTAATCAGCAACATTCTTCTCTAATTCATGCTAATATTTCTCATTTCTCGTTTACAGTAAATGAACTCTACTGTTAAAGATTCTTTATGGTATCCTGACAGTGGAGCTTCGCATCATATAAAAAATGATCCTACCATTTACTCCTCTAAGCAAGCATACCATGGTTTTGATAATGTCAAGATTGGTAATGGGTCAAGTATGGCAATTCAACACATTGGTTCTACTAATTTGATTATTATGCATACTCAAACTAAACATGTTTTAAAAGATTTATTAGATGTCACTCAAATTACAAAAAATTTCATTAACATGTCTAAATTTGCCCATGAGAATCATGTTTATTTTGAATTTCATCCTAATACTTGTCATGTGGATACCTATAAGATAGGTCCTCCTGCTCATTATTTTAATTCCTCAACATCACAATCTTCTTGACCAATTTAACTTTAAATTATTTTAAAAAGGTCACGTTATGCTTAGTCAAGAACCATTTTTTTTTTTGTTTTTCACGAGGGTTTATTGACCTCAACAACATTTTGTGTGCATCTATGTAAGGAAGAACATCATTAGTATAGTTTAATATATAGAAATGTGTTTGGAGAACTTTATGTTGATCTTTTTGAACCACCATTAAACCTTGTGTGCCTTTTACCTTCATTCCTTCCTTCATACTAAGACTTTGGAATGCCTACAACATCTACTTCTAAAATTTATGTTGTACAAAATTCAATTGCTTCCTCAATAATGCATCTCTCAACAATAAATGCTTATGGATAGTATGGATTCTTCACATACACTTTCAATATCTTCATGCATCGCTCAACTAGGTACATCCATTGTAAAAAGACAAGACCACATATTCTAATTTCCATCAATAAATAAACTATTAGATGAACCATGATGTTAAACAAAGAAGGAGGAAAATACATCTCTATTTGGCACAAGATAATACAATTTCATTTTCTAAGTCATCTAACCTATTAGGATCAATTACTTTCCTACAAGACTAGTGATGACTTGTCTAATATTTTTTGGTAAAATGTCACGAATAGCCCCTAGGAGAAGGTCCTGCATGAGAACATGACAATCATGATATTTTAAGCGCAGAAGTTTCAAATCTTCCATTGACACAAGGATCTAATATTTGAATAATACGCTTGTGGTACTTTGACTCCCCATTGGCACCCACAAAAACTTATCTTTTCAAATTTTGACAAAGTATGACATGTTGGAGGTAAATATGTTCGTTTACCATAAGATTGTGGTTGTAATTTAAAACGAACACCCATCTCAACCAAATTTTAACAAGCATTTATATCATTCTTTGTCTTTCACTACAAGAAAATCATTAAATTGCAACTAATTTTAGGGACTAAAATAATTAGTTACTATTGAACTAAATTAGAGACCATTTTAGAGACTAAAAAATTATTTGTATCTAAAGTGGTGTCTATTATTAATAAAAATTTATAAAATAGTTTCTAAATTAGTATCTAATATAGCTACCAAGATTTTAACTACTAATATTATAGATTATAAATTGGTCTCAATTAGTCTTTTAGAGACTAATTTAGAATCTAAAATATTAGTAGTTAAAACCTTGGTAGCTAATGGTTAGATACCAATTTAAAAACTACTTTATAAATTTTTATTAATAATAGAAACTACTTTAGATATCAATATTTTTTTTAGTCTCTAAAATGGTCTCTAATTTAGTTCAATAGTAACTAATTATTTTGGTCTCTGAAATTAGTTGCAATTTGATGATTTTCTTGTAGTGTTTCCTTTAATGTTTAGCAATGTGTCAACTATACTATCACAAATATTCTTTTTCTGATGCATTACATCTATGCAATGGCTAACATCTAACTTGGACCAATATGGTAGTTCAAAGAATATCAATTTCTTCTTCCAGATGTTTTTCACACCATTATGCTTTTTGTGTTTTTCCAAAACTTACTTCAACATGGCACACTTGATTGTACACTTGCTCACCATTAAGGGTGGAGGTGCATTTTTGTCCTCCTCACATCCTTGAAAGCCTTTTTAAACCTACAATAAGGGTGAGTACATTTCAAAAGCCTTCGACACCCATTGTAAGATGTCTTCCTCCCATGTTTTAGTTAATGATAACTTGTGTTCTCTTCACATATCGGGCAAGCATGATGTCCTTTACAACCGCTCATATTTTCATATTTTGGAAAATCATTAATGGTGTAAAATAACAATGCACTCAAATTGAATTTCACCATTTGATATGCATCAAATACCTCAACTTTTTCATCCTATAACAACCTCAAGTATTCTATTAATAGACTTAGATAAACATCATGTTATTTATGGGTTGTCTTGGTCATGATATCATCATAAACAACATCATATATTTTCTCTTCATACACAATCAATACAAAAAATTATAAATAATGACCAAAACAAGTCATGAACGATGTTTGCTACTTAAGATACCGTAAGGGTTCATTCCATCAGTTGCAAGACCAAGTCTAAGATTAGTTGGATCACTCCCAAACTAAGGATACAAACAATCAATTTTCTTCCATTGTGGTGAGTTGATAACATGTAACAACCCATCACATTTTCTTCCATTTGTATGTCACATAAGGTTCTTTGCATCATTAACATTGACAAAAAAAATGTTTAAATCGTGGTATGATTGGAAGATACCATAATAGTTTTACAAGATGACCCTTTTTCATGTGATCTGCAGGATCGTCATCTGCCTTCACTTTGTATTGTGATACCCTGCATCTTGGACACTTGTGCGATATTCAAACTTTTTTCTATACAATATACAATTGGGACATGCATGTATTTTCTAGTACTTCATAACCATCAAACAAGTATTTTCTTCACCTCACAGTGATGAGTCGATAATGTATTACCTTCTGGAAGCATTTAATACAAAAACTTGAGTAATTTAGTGAAGCTTTTATCAGTCACCAATTTCTTTCCTTGATATTAATTAATCTTAATATTGTTGACAAATGTGTGAAACTTGTACAAAAAAATTTCTGAATCATCTTTCAACGAATCATACATGTGTATTTGTTGGAAAATAAGTCTTCCAATAGCACGGATCATGCACTCCATACGATCCTCAAAATGTATATTAGACTATTGACATTGAGATATATGTGGTAAGTCTACAACATTACCATGTCAGGTCCATGTTGTATAGCTCTTCAAGAAACCATCACAAAAACCATGTTCTCGTATCAACTGAATTTCTAGTCGTCTCTTATTCAAACAATTAACTCAGGGACAATAATATCTTCCATTTATATCTCTCTCATTTTGTAGAGAAAATTGTAAAAACTCTTCAACGCCATTCTCATACTCATCATTGACTCAACTTGCATTTATCCAACTTCAATCCACGACTATAATCAATTTTTTAAGAGAATGTGTGACCTTATCCCATTCAAGAAGATTCATTTTTTTTTTATATTTCATTAGTACGTAAATTTTAATATCTCCAAAATATTGACAACATTTCAAATCGGTCTTCAACTAACATGAAATGAAAGTGGTGACATTAAGTCAACCACAATCAAATATGCATCCAAAGACCAATACAAAATTTCATGAACCAAAATTTCATGAAATATACATAATGTCATTAATTATACATACTAATGAATTATGAAAAAGTATTTAATCTTCCTAAACTCTCCAAACAAACAATTCAAGTTCAATAAAATGATTGTTATTACTACATCCTTCTCTTTTTTAAACATAAGAAAACTTATCAATAATTAAAATTAAAAGTAGTATTAAATCTTTAAATTGAATCACAAATGGGAAACTAAGGTTCACTAGATTTAATAAAACACAATACACATTAGTGAAGGTCAAACACCCTCAAACTCAATACAAAGATGTTCAACCTATAACAATTAACAATAACAAATCACAACAAAAAAAGTATCGATAAAATTGTACTCATATCAATAAAATCTAAATTTTAATTCCAATATTCATTTTAATTTCTAATATAAAGTTAAATTTTTTCAAATACTAATTTCAATATTAACATAATGTTTATAAAGTAGTGGTATTATTTCAAATAATTATAACAACGGAGTCTTATATAGTGAAACAATGTTAATGTGTTTCATTATAAACTAAATAAGCAGAAAATTAATTCTCTAATTGATCCAATTCATATTTAACCTAATGATCATGCACCTCTAGCTATAGAGCTATATTCCAACTAATCCACTCTACCCGGATCAGGTATTTGCTTATCACCAAGAAAGACCATTACGAGATTTATTAACACCAATAAATACAAAAGAAATATATAGACTTGTGTCAACTACTATCCGCATTGAAAGACAACTTTTTACCGATTTATAAGACTTCATTTTTATTAACATAAATAAATAAGTAACAACTCTGCATTTCAACTCCTAAAACCAGTAGCACAGTACCTACTTCATTTGTGAACTAGTTTCTTCAGAAAATGTGTTTGCTTCAGTCTCATTTCCAAAAACAAAATCTCTATACCTGAAACACATAATGGATCTCGCGACGGTGAATTGTGTAATTGGAAAGTTTTTTTTGAATTGTTTAGTCGGAAAGTCTTTTGACTTTTAAATTATATAATCTAAAAGATATTTTTATTTTTGGATTATAAGATTACAAAAAAAATTAAAAAATAAAATGTTTATGTTTATGGGGTGTAAAAGAAATGTACGGAGGTGGAAAAAAAAAACCAAATGGGTCCAAGCATGTGTGATTGAAATATGTTATTCTTCTTGGGCTTATGCTATTCACACCTCTCCTTTTCATATCTTGCTTCCTTCTCACCTTTACACACTTATGCTTTGTTCGGATTGGAGACTGGAAAGTTAAGGGTGTGGGGGAGTGAAGTGTGAGGATTTGAGAAGAAAGTTAAGTGTGTTTGGATTGGGGTGTGTTAGAGTAGATGTGTGAGTAAAATTTATTGAAATACGTGAGTAATGTGATGGTTGTAAGAATATTTTAAATTATTTTTAATGGTATAACTTGTAAGATTACAAATTTACCCTTATATATAAAAAAAATAAAATATTAATTAATTTAAAGCACATTTTAGTTAATTAAAATAACTTGAATCATTAAAATAGATTCTCATTAATAAAAGATTCATAAAAATTAATTATATAAATATTTTAAATTTAAATTAGTATCTCAATTCAATAGTATAATATAAAAAAATATAATTATTCTAAATTTTCAATATTAAAATGGATACTCATTAATAAAACAAAAAATTAATAATTACATTAATAAAATAATTATATTATTATTTTTATTTATAGAATTTAAATATTCAAATTCTCATTAATAAAATCAAATATGAATTACTGTCAATCAAATTCTATTATTTATATTTTTCGAATTTAAATATTTAAATAGATTTGGTATTCTCACTAATTAATCAAAATCTAAATTATTATAATATATAATTGAATTCTATTATTTATACTTTTAGAATTTAAATATTTAAATGGATTTTCTATTCTTATTAATAAATCAAAATCTAGATTACTATAATAATTGATTTTTGAATAATATAATATAAATAAAATTACTAAAATAATAGTCTATAATTTCAAATAATGTATTTTATTAATTTTGATTAATAAGAAAAATATATTTTTTTAATATTTCTAAAAAAAAATACAAACAGAATATTAAATTAGAACAAAAAGAACACCTAAAAAATCAAAGGAAAAATCATAAAAAACAAAAATTAGAAAATTTGGAAAAAAAAAATGAACATAACCAATCAATTATGTTTTGTCTTAAAAAAACAACATAATCGATTATCCACTATTTTTAAGAGCCTAATCGATTTTGTTTTTCCTTAAAAAAAGAACCTAATCGATGTTGAATATCTTAATAGCATAATCGATTATGTCTATTTTAACACATATCACATAATCGATTATCCTCCTAAAAATAGAAACTAATTGATTATGTTGTATGCTTAATCGATTATCAACTATTTTTTAGGATATAATCGATTAAGTTCTATGTGTTTTTTTTCATGCATAATCAATATATGCATTATGAAAAATTTTTAAATTATTATTAATAATTTTATTATTATTTTATAAATTAATCTGAAATATTATTATTGTTTTAATATTTATATTATTAATATTAATAATATTTTTTCATTATAAATATATAAATATATTTATATTTTTAGGTATATATGTATTTTTATTTTATTAAAAATATATTTAATATTTTTATTTTTATTATGAATATATTAAATATTTTTTGGATATTTACAGTTCATTTAGAATAAATTTAAATAAAATATTTGAAAATAAAATAAAAATGTAGTTATCATTGTATTAAAAATATAAGGAAAAAGAGTTTCATTTATTTTAAAAAAAATAATATATATATATATATATTGAAGTGAATTTTTAAAAAGTATTAAGGGGATATGAATATATTTTATTTGTAAACTTTAACAATTTTGTCCTATCTATAAATACACCCTTTTCAAAATGATTTTTTAATATAATGACTATTTTTAATTGTCATCATTATATATTAATAGCATGATGATGAGCTGAAGATGAAATTACATTAAGAAAATATGTTGTGTCTCTTTGTCTCTCTTTCTTTTTTCCGTTCTTTTTTTTAGTAAAAAATACCTTTTGTTTTTGTTTTCTTTTCGATTTACTTTTCTTCATTTTTGTATCTTTATAATTCATCGACGAATATTATTTTAAATTTTTTAATTCGATTATTTTAAAAAATAAAATATAAATAAAATAAAATAAAGAACAGAAATTTAAGACTAATTTTTGTACTTTAAACATAAGTATGGTGTAATTTTGGTTCATAAATATCAAATTATGTGAATTTGGATTTCAGTATAATATTAGAGTATTTCACTGCGAGTTGCTTGTATGAGTTTTTCTTATTGAGAAAATTAATATTTTAATATATATTTATAAATACAAATTCTTAAATTTGAAGAAAGATATTTATGTTTGTGAAATCTATTGTAAAATATTTTTTATTAATAAAAAATATATAAATATTTTCCATTGGAAAAATATTAATGTTAATATTATCTCAATATACATATTAGTGTCATATGTATCAAATTGTAACAATGACATTTTAGTTAGACTAGTTACTCTACTAAAATTGAATTATTCATTTTTTATAGTTACGATACTAAATTTAATACTTCATTTCTATTATTTTCAAAGAGAAATATTTTTTCTTTCTTTTATTGTCATACCAACAATTTGTCAAAAGAAAATTGAAGACACACTAACAATTGCTCCATCGAAAATATGTGGGGAATAAACGTGCAATAAAAAAATTATAGGAATCAAAATTTTACAATAAAATAAATATAGAAACCGAAATAAAATTTAAGTCATTTGTATTATATATTTGTTTTAGGTAAAAATGAATTCTTGATAATGACTAATAGTTTTACATTTATAATTTATAAAATTTTAATTTTTAATTATTATTAAACAAATGTTTCCAATATAATTTGATTTCGAGTTAAATATATATATATATATATAAAACTATTATTTTAACATTTTTTTAACCTTTATAACATTAAAAGAATTTCACTTTATGTAATAATTTAAAAGAATTTCACTTTATGTAATAAACAATTCTTAAAAAATTCTTGTAATGTAATTGACAGAAACAAGTAGGAAATGGAGAATCTCTGAGATAAAAAGTTAAAGAGGTATATGTAGTAAAATTTAGCTGAGAATATATATGCACACGATAGTTTCTTGAGTCGTGCATGAGCATTGTCCATAAGGACTTATCAACGATATGTTGTGCAAACTCTCAAGGTACAACAAGAACTTCTCAAGTGGTACTAAGTATCACAATAAGTATTTAAAACAAAGAACGCGTATGATAGAAAAAAGAGAACGAGATAAGGTTTGATTTAGAGGAGATGAGACACTTATTTATGGTGAGTGAAGACTAACTGAACAATGCACAAAAAGCTCAAATGAGATCCACAATTTCATGCCCATAAACTAAAACACCCCAAAAATGAACATCACACTAGATATAAACTTTATTAATTCACATAAAATATGTATAAATACACTTGTTTACAAAAGAAGGGAAAAAATCCTTATTTCTATATTTCTCTCTAAAATATTGTTCTAATACGTGTACATATATCTGTTTGTGTACATGGTACAATCACCGTTCATATACAAACAAACACATGCTATCGAAATAAAGTTCCAACATACGGAAATATAATTAAAAGAATCAATTTGATTAGTAATTCATAATTAATTAAGTTTCATTTTCACTCAAACACAATCATATAAAAATCCAAATATTAATCACAACAATTTGATTTCATTTCAATCATATAGACCACACATGAATCTATTTCCAATCACAATAATTTGATTTCATTTTAATCATATAAACCACACATGAATCTATTTTCAATATCAATAATTTGATTTCATTTCAATCATATTGGCTCCACATAGATCTATTTGCAATCACAATACCTTGATTTCCTTTCAATCCCCCAATATTTTGATTTCATTTCAATCATATTGATTGCATATGGATCTATCATCTTTCAAAAGACTAATTAAGTATGTCCATACCAGAGACTAACATCGGATCCAATACACCAAGACTTAGATTTAAACATGAATCTAAGAGAAAAGGATCAGAGTAAACATTAAATATCGTGTGACTACAAGCAATCACAGTGTTTATGAACTCACTCATGTACTTCTCACCAACTGATATCTTAGTCTATATAACTTATATCATCAGTGAAGCTAGATAATCTCTGTTAAAACATAGACTTTTCATACTTAATGTACCAATACATAACATCTCATACATTATCCCAAATGTATCAAGTTCATACAAGCTTTCATTATTCACATACAATACATATAATTTACTCATACATTATTTAAGATTTCAATATATCTCAATTTCCTACACCTTCTATCATTCACACAAATCCATATCATTTTGAATTTGCACAATTCAATTAATCATACATCATTTAAGATTTCTCAAATCAATTACACATATATCTCAAATTCATACACTTTCCATCATTCACACCAATCCATATCATATATTCATTTTATATTTATAAAAAGAATTCACATATAATCAAATTCATTGAAGATACAAGAAGAGAAGAAAGAGAAAGAAAGACAATTAAAAAAGATTAATCCGAAGGAAAATCTATTCAAACATCATTCTTCAATTATTCAAACTCATATACTCATCAATCCATGATCAAATTAATTTTAAATTAACTTTATACCCTAAGATGCATAATCCATTTACTAGGCTAACTTATTATCTAAATCAGTTATCCTAAGATTCTATAAAAAAACATAGATAGTTTCCATTACCTAAATTATTCGCCTTCCAAGCAACCTTATAAAATATTATCCTTTAAGAATCTGTATAAGCTTCAAAATATGGGAACGTAACATAAATTATCCAAACATAGTTAAACTTTAGTATATAATAGAATAAGTTGAGAGGATCGCTTTTCTCAGTTGAACACCTAATATTGATGACCAAAATCCTAAGAAGAATAAGGAGTCTTTAAAGTAAATATAAACTTACTCTATTTAAAATAGATGAGGTATGAAGGAATAAAATTTGAGAGAAGGAAGAGAAAGGAAAGGAGAAAGAATGGGTGTGTGTGAGAGAGAAAAAATAAGAAGTGAAACGAGGACGTCAAAGTGTTACATAAACCCCACCTTCCTTGCTACCAACTTTGATGGCATATCATGGTATATAAACTCTTTGAAAATGTGTAATCTAGACAATGTAAAACTCTTTTGCATTTTATATTACTCACAATATATAACAATACTTACAATTCAAAGATAAATAATTATATTGATAGTCATTATGTATGTTTACATACTATTAGAAAATTATTAAATAAAAAACTAATGTTTTAATTAAATACTATTTTAGAAATTAAAAAATTATAATTTTTAAAATTAATTCCTGTAACAACACAACAATTATGAATTGTTCTGAAGAACTATTTAACTAAAAAATTTCAAAAAGTACAATGAAAATTAGAAGTAAAAAGGTGTGGATAAGTGCATTACAATGTGAATTAAGTATATATATTTTCAAAATCAGACAAATGTGAAGAATCATCAAATATCTGGCATGCATGGAAGACAGGGCACACATATAAAATTTCTTATATGTTTGCTTATGATGGTTCTATGATTCTATCCACCCACTTTGTTTTGTGTTTATTTTTTGTGTGTGCCATATTCATTGCTCCATTGACATGGATTTGGGTGGGTACGTGGAGACATATAACCCAAAAAGATTACGATATGGGCGATGCATGGTTGGATTAAATATTAAGGTCCACGAACTGTTTTGTCTGTGGTTCCATTGTCGCATCAAATATAATAAGTTAGGTTAGAGCATGTCCCTTATGGGTTTCGCCTTTCAAGGCTTCATCTCCACCATCCAATCCTCACCACTTTCATTCTAATTTCATAATTTTTTTCTTAATTAAATTGTAATTATTTTATAGATTTAAATATTCTTAATAATATTTTTATTAAAAAAATTTATATTAAATATTTAAAATGTTTTTTATTTTTGTTCAAATACTTTATCATTTATTTTTGTGAGGATGATTTATTTTTGTCTTTTTCTCACCAACTCTTTATTTAACCTACTTTTTCTACTTTTAATTTTTCATTTTCACTCTTTTTAAACTAGTTGATCCACTCGTTCTTTTTCTCTTTAAGGGCAAGTTAATTAACAAGTTAAAAGAGATTGGAGAAAGATAATACATGTTGATCAACAAGTTAGAGATGAGAATATAAAAATAACGGTTATCATCTGTTAACAACAAAATACTTAAACGAAAATAAAAAAATATTTTAAATAATCAATAAAATATTTTTTTAATAATTATAAATTAAAAAAAAAAAACTCAAATGTATACAATAATTAAAAATTATTTTTTTTATAATTTATAACGTGATCCGTATAAAATTTTGCATTTATTTACATTACAACTGATGAGGTGTATATACTATTTGTGTGGAGCATTCAACAATGATGCAAGCCTCTTTGCTTCCATTGGTTTTGTGTTGACTATTTATGGGATGCTAAGTCTACCAAAATGTTGATTTGGGTCGTTCTTTTCTTATTTTTGTCTGGTTTTGACTAACGCTAATCAAATGCTTTTGTGTAGTGATTGATACTTTTCAAACAATTAAGTGCAAATAAATTGTAAATAATTTCTTCTAAATAAAATTATGTCGTACATAATTAATTTTTTATGAGATAGTAGTCACCAACCGAAATTCCTTTTTGGTAAATTCGTGGTTTGATACAATAAATATTGACATTTTTTTTTTAGTTTAATAAGTAAAAAATTAAGTTTTTGTTAAAGGTTAAAGTAGTTGAACATGTGTTTGATCTTTAATAATATTTCAGTCTCAAGTTCTATGGGATAACATTGTTAGGGTCAATCACATCAAAAGTAATCCACTTTGGAATTCAAAGCTCCATCACAATTTTGTTCTTGAAATACATCTTAGAAGGTTAAAAGAGGTATTTAAATTGTTCTTGATTTCAACTCCTAAGAAATGCAAGACTATTGATGTTGTGTGTGGGAATGCAATAACAATTTCAAAAATGAACCTTTGTTCTTCTTAGACCTCGACTAGGAGACTAGTTCCAATGTGCTCAATGGTCTCACATTGCTTAAGAGTCAACATTAAGAACAATTTAAATACATATTCTTTAACCTTCAAGACATCTTTTGAGAATAAAACCATAAAGAAGTTTAAAATTTAAAATAGACAAGATCAAGATTTCATATATGGTAATTGAATTTAAGTGATGCTATCTAAAGTAGACTTTAAGTTGAAATAAATACTTAGCTTGTTGAATGGTTGAATAAAAATATTTTAGAGAACTTTCTCCAAACTTAAAGTGGTGAATAGGATATATGATAAAAGGTGGCGGAATGTCAATACATTTGAATACATTTGAAACTATATAGTTGGACTCAATTGATATATGTGGGTTTTAACTAGGGATGGCAAAATGGGTCAACTCGACCCATTTTGACTTGACCCGCCACTGTCCTGCTAAGGTGATACACCTGTCCTACCTGAGGATGGATTGACAAGTTGACCTGTCACTTTTTCAATTTTTTTCTTTTTTTGTTTTTGTTAGTTTTGGATCTATTTACTTGGTTCTAGTCATTAATATGACTTTTTGGATAAAATATTTCAAGGAAGAGTAATAAAATTGACTCAAACTTTAATATTTTAATAAAAAAATGTTTAATGTCTAACACAATAAAGTAAACATCAACAATACTTTAATGAATCAAATAATTTATAAACAAAATAATGTAAATAAAGTTATATATAAAACATTGAATACTGTCAATTTTAATTTAAAAACATAAGATTTTTCTTTAAAAGTATCAAAAATAATAAAGTTAGTCTGCCAAAGTGAGTTTAACTAATATAGATTGACAGGTTTAAAAAATTAATACGTCCCATCTAAATGATGGTAGGTTGGCGAGCCGATCCATCGAACTTGACCCGCTTTACTATTCCTAATTTTTAACCCAATTCAAAAAGCCTATAAAACAAAAAATAATTAATGTTTACTTTAATTAACATGAAATGTATATCATTTAGTATCATTTAAACATGCAGAAAAAATCTAAATCACATCATATAAATGAATTGTATAAATTGAATTACATATTTTTTTTATTAACATAATTATTGTAGTCTTGAAGCAATGAAAAATTTAGTAATAGATCCAAGTGGGAACTATTATAAGACAGGTATAGGAGGCAGAGTTATCTATCTAAAGCCTAATAATTGGCATTATGTCAATTACTTTTCTTCTTTCCTTCTCAAAGTAGGCAGAAAGAAAGGAAGATGAGAGATTCAATTTCCTTTAATTACTCTAAAATGAAGATGCTTTGTCCATTTTCATGAACCGATATTGAAGTTGTCTTCAGAGTTGGTAATGCATCATCATCCACACACACACAAAAGGGCCATGTTGTTAATTATATTGATTTGTACATAAAGACACATGGCAGCTTTGGATGGTCAACTTCATCAAGAGCATGAAGCTTTTTTAGTAGAATATCATATGCTTTAACTTTAGTTCTTTTTCAACTTTCTTTTAATCATCATTTCTCTCTCCTTGCTTTCTTCTAATGTAATGATCTTACTGAAATAAAACAACACCAGTCTTTAGGTGCAGTGCTCCATCATTTGTTGTTAGTTACTTGGAGCAACATTCCACATGCATATAAAATATGTTGGTTCTATATTTTAAATCGTTCAATGAATTCAGAATAAAATTTTATTTGAGTTTTCCAAAAAGTGCATGCATGATGTTGCAAAATAAAAAAAAAAGGATTAAATCATTTAGGTTTAATAAAAAAATTGTGAGGTTTAATAAAAAGTTTGTGAGTTTTAATTTAATATTCTTCTCCACAAGCAGTTTCATTTTGTCGTTAAAGTTTATTAAATCAATATTACAAAAATACAAGTATATAAATTTATCAAATCTAAAATAAGACCCATCTCATGTTTTAATTTCCGCTAAATTTTGATTTATGAAAATACATTAATAAAACATTTTAATGAAAAAAATTTCCAAACTTTAATTTTCTAAACTAATAATATTCTTAAATACGTGTAATATCTCAATATCCACATTTTCAATTAAATTAAAAATTAATTTCTGCAATAACATTATTATTCCCATCCTTCACATAATTAATTAATTTATTTATTGATCTCCCTATAATCCAATTTGGAACAAAAAGGTTGGAGCTTAATTTGGATTAAAGTATAAAATCACAGTCTTTTGCGTAATGTGAGTATTATTATACGATCAAATTATTTTGAAATATTATAAAGTCGCTATTATTTTCAGTCTTACAAGTTTCTTTGTTAATAATACTATAATTAATGCATTGAAGAATCCACCAATCTATTAAGGAGATTAAACTATAATAAGAAAACGAATAAGCTAAAAATTCATTAATGAAACCTTCTAAAATATTTGAAAAAAAATTACTTTCAATATATAATTTAATTATGATATAATATTTTTATTTACTAAATATTGTTCGGTCTTCCTTCCTTTCTCCCTTTATTCATCCGTGAATTAGTATTTAAGTGATTAATTTTGAATTTTTTTTATTAAAATAGCATATTTAGAATATTTATGTTTTCTAATAGGATAGTGTGTTAAATGTTTATCAAAATAGGATAATAAGTCAACTAATTATCCAAATAACACGATTTAATCTAACACTTTAGAGTTTTTTATTCCAAACTTGATATATCTTATTTTTGTTCTTTTATTTGAAAAATAATTTTAAAATAAAAAATATTATCTTAAAATAAATATTTTTAAATATTTGACACAATATACTAATATATAGAAAATAAATTATCAAAGTGTACTATTTTAGTCAAAATTTTGACTAATTTTTAATTGAAATAGTAGTTAGATTAACATGTTTTGTTTTATATTTATTTTTAAAAGGTTATTCTCGTAATCGTCATGAATAAATGAATTCTGAAGTTCAGACATTTGAATAAACTTGATATCCCAAAAGTCATCTATTAATGAGAAAACATATGTAAAAGAAATAAAGACAATATATAAATAAAGATTCATATATATAATATGGGAGGACCTACTAAACTTACGCAAAAGTCAAGAAAACTTATACTTCAATATGTCAAATCGATGTTTAAATAAAACTCCCCCTAATACAAATGACAACCTATCAAACAAACAAAAAAATCAATCCTAAAATCAATTCAAAATTTACTAATCTATCAATTTTCCCTCCTTGTAAATAAAACAAGGAAAATTTATAATCCTACACAAAGTCAAACAAGAGTTCCACCTCCCCTTTTAGATCAAGCCATAATGAAATATTTATAAAGACATTAACAACAACCTTTAAAAACCATTCATTTATTAGTCAAAATATTCTTAAAATTCAGTTTTCAAAGATAAAATCACTCAATAAATGAAGAGAAACTTTTTATGTGTACTTTTTAATATTTCTACTCAAAATAATTATCTAAACATTACGTTTCAAAGTATCCTTCAACACCATCAAAATTATATTTCACAAAATTACCACTAAGAAATCTTCACACTACACCTTTTCCATTAGATATTATATAAATATCCATTTAATTTCTTTTAAGAAATAAAGCCACGTGAAAATTATCTTACATAATGTGGTAAAAAACTAATGAAGTTAGTTTGTGAAGATTGACAACAAATAAGTGTCACCTTTAATAAGATCTAATTTTTGTAATAAGAACTTATAATTTCACAACTCTACCTCTAAAAAATCATACTTAAATCTTCTGATGATGGTTCAGATTGTCATCATACATGTTGATTTTAATGACGATTTTTCTAAAACAGGTCGTCATATAAGCATCTACAATGACAGTTCTCATTAAAAATGGTTGTCATATGTTGCATATACGATGATGATGTTTAATAAAAGCATTGTTATAGGCTATATAGAGGTTTAAAAGGTGCTTATTACAAGTACAAATTAGACAATGATTATAGTTAAAACCATCGCAATAGGTGAGATATTCCCTCATTTTGGTCTTTACAAGTTGCATGTACATTATCGAATACATTGTTGTCATCTTTATTGATCATCATTGATATAAATGAGCGGGTGTCACCAATATCAACTTTACAAAATTCATCTTCGTTAACCTTCACTTGTTTTTATTTCGTGCAGAACAAAGACCAATGTGCTAACGTATCTTTGACATAAAAAAACTTGGGATGCTTGATGTGCCATGACAATGACTTGTCTTGATAACCTTTCATTCGAAAGTTAACCAATGTCATTGTTTCATGTCAACGGTGAACGCAATTTAGTAATGACAACAAACATATTTGGAGAAAGATGAAAACAACAACGTGGAGAAAGACTAGAACAATGATCGCAACATTTTAAGCGGGCGACGATCTGATAATAATAGTTATTGTGATGAACAAGGATCGAGAAAGAGACCAAAATAATACACAGAGATCAGCAGACAAACGATAATGGAGACAAAATGTGCTATAATGGAGACAAAATAGAAGATGAACAATGACAACATAAAAAAAACCACACCCTTTTATACATATAATGGGGATACAACATCATAATATACTCCTATTACAATCATAAAAAAATATAAGATCATAATTTAAAATGAATTATCATGATAAAGTTAAACAAAATTGCTAAAATGTCATCAATCAAAATTTAATAAAAATTCTCTTAAATTATCATTATATTGGTTTTATATTTTACACTAATGAAACATATTCATTAACTAATCTTATTTTTGGAATACAACTACTAACTTGGCGTACAATATCTCCACAATTTTGCATGATTAGTATTTTTGTATCTAATCTCTGTCTTCGATCTCTTAGTCTAACCACTTTCTATCTCGAGGTATTATATTAAGATGTGAAAAAAACTCATTTTCCATAGCGATTTCCATTTGCTGTGTTGCTACGATGCTTCACATAGCTCAGTGTTACCACCCACTTGATTAACTTATAGATTAAGGAAGTTTGTTAGAACACTATAGAATATGCTATCAAAATTTCGCTCGTCTTTCACCATCAAAACTCATTAAAGAGTGAAAAGTGAAAAAAAAAAAGGAACAAATTAAGAGATGAACAAATTTTGACTTCATCAAATTTCCCTTCTTTCTTTCCTTCCATCAAGCTGTGATTTACGTGATTTGAAAGCACTCAGCCCCATACCTTTTTACTGTAAACCCCACTTTAGCTTTTGTCAATTGATTTTATCCTTAGATCTAGTTTACACATAATAATATTTGAGTTTAGTTAAACAAGACCTAAACACATATTTTTATCAAAGTCACATATCATATACCCTTTTGTTTCTCTTTATTTTTCAAATTATGTTGTGGAATGTAATTTGAGTGTGAACAAGTTCAAGATATTGACACTTATATTTTCAAATTTCTATCTAGAAAAACATAGACAAGTAACAAATTAAGAACAAAGGGTTGAAAATATGCTTACTTAAAGACAGAATAAATCTAAAAAATCCTTCAGATCATCAAATAAAATCCCAAAACTCTTGATATAATTAAAACTCACTGTTTCCTTGTAATAAAACAAGAAAAATTTGTACATGACTCTTATCTGCCTTACCTATGTTCTAAAGTTTCAATCCCCAAACAAATATATAAATTTACACTCATCTATGCACATAAACTACCTTTCTTGATTTGCAGGAAAAAATATAAAAATAAAATTATAACAGCAAAACTCTCTAAGCATTCTACAGCATTACACGTGTGATTTGTGTGTAACCCCTTTCCTCTGTATGCCTTGCTTTGATCTCTTCAGCACACCTTAGGGTCCTCTCAATGTGGTAACCTCCTCCAATGCTCACTTCCCTCTCCAAATGGCAGCAATAGCTCTCAAATACACTCACATTCACATGCAATTTGAAACCCATCATGAAAAGAAATTCAAGCTCCAGCTCATTCAATTCATTTGTTGTCAATCCTCCAACTCTTGCAAAGTATGAATTTCTGAAATTCCTGTCAAATAAGAAGAAGCCACATTAGTATCTATCACATGATGCACTGTTTTCAAATCCAAGAAATAAAAAAAAAAACAAATAAAAAGACAAATTATGATGCATTAACAACAACATCCACCTAAACTAGGTGACCTAACAAAATGTCCACTTCCTAGGCTGTTAGCCAGTAGTACTCTCACTGATTGAGATTGAAAAGAAACAAGCTTTGTCTCAATTTAACAAACCCCTTACCAAATTATTATCTAGAATTTTTTTTTAGAATTGCTGTTCAAAAAGGGTTACTATAGTACACACATAAATCTAAAGTTTCTGGTACAATTAATTTTTGGATTAACAGTTGAATGAGTTTGTATGGACACATCAAAGGTTAGAGGCAGAGTTTTTCAATATCAGTAACTTTCCGGGGTGCCATAGGTTTTTTTACAGAAAAAGTAACAATTGATAGCAGTTTCATGTCTTTTAAAAATTCTTCTTCAGAGAATCTGTTATTAAGTATATTAGAAAAAGAAAATGATTAACATTTCATCAAAATTAGTTAAACCCCAGAGATGAACAAAAAACAAATAGAGAAACAAAAGAGGGAGAAGAGAACTTACATATCTTCCACATACTTAGAAGCCACCATAATAGTTGTTATCAGAAGTCTGTGCACATTTCTGGCATTGATCCTAAACCCAGGATTGTTTTGGCAGAACCGGTCAATATAGACATAGGCCACAACATACACTGATGGTCCTGCTCTAGTGTACCTGAAAATTCTCTCTAGATAAGATTGAATGGTCATATCAGGAATCTCCCTACAATCAAAGATGTTTGTGCTGATGGCTTTGGACAAAGCACTTGAACAGTTCTTCACAATCCTCTGAGTCCTAGCCATGCTCCTCTCAATGAGTGCTGCCAGTACATTTATCACTAATGGGGTGTTGGAATCTTCTTTGTATGAATAGGAATACAGATCATAGCGTAGCTTCCTAGGGGATATTGCAAGAGAAGAAGAGGCCATGAGAAAAATTGCTTCTTTTTACTTTAGAAGTGGAAGGTTTTGAAAGGGATTGATCTAATAAGCTCCAAATCCAATAGGGTATTTGCTGCTGAGAATTAAACAGCAACTGATGATGGGGTTGTGTTAGTGTTGATGAAGAAGGTTTTTGGAAGAAGGCTTTATATATAAAGGAGAATTGGGATTGGAAGAAGGGGAATAAAGAGAGAGATTTGTTTCTTTATTTTATTTTTATGATGAAAATATTATTCAGTGATATTTTACGGTGAGAGGAAGAAAACTACAAAAGAAGGGTTTTGGGCCATTTGGAATCAGTGATAGTGGGTGGAAGCTTGATAATAAAAAAACATAAAAATGAAAACTATTAAGATATGAGTGCCTCCTCTTTTTTATGTCAAAGTACAAACACTCCAGCTAAGATTTCTCTCTCTTAGTTGCATAAAAAACAAGACAGTGTCTTCCACCATGTTCTTCTCAAGTTTCGGATGCATGAATCACCCTTCAATTTTAGCCATTGATCTTGTTTTTTAAATAATCAATAGCAGGAAGCAATAACCTGGAACTTGCTCAACATATTGTTACTGTCCATTCAATTATTTATTATTTAAACATGAGTTAAGTTTATTTTTCACTTATACAACGTTTTCCTCATCTGAAGTTCCTTTCCTTTTCCATTATTATTATAGAGTATCCAACATTTATCATCACCTTCAATTTTCTCTATTTTCTAAAGTCACAAATCAAACTCTAGCCACTATAGTACAACCACTTAGTTCCTCACTGTTCATACCAACTCAAACTAGTCCTTCAACTCCTTTCTCACTTAAAAAAAAAAAACTTACAAACTTATTATCTTAACATTTTAAGTTGAATATAGTGTCTTCTTTTATATGAAATACTGATAGTTTAATGGTATGGAATCTTTCCCATAATTATTTTGCTTTTGCAAAAGAAATTTATTTGTATACAATACTTTACATAAAAAGAAGGAAAAGTTAGGATAAAGAGAAAATAGCAAGAGAAATATGATATAAATAAGATAATTTTACTAAATTTTAGAACTATTTAAAGATAAGTAATGAATTTTTGTACTATAAATTTTTGGTGAGATTAATAATGTTGTGAAGATGAATTTCTCTTGTTGTCGAAACTTGAATGTAGAAAATGTAATATGGCAGAATCCTCCAAAAGAAAAGCTATATAGCTGGCAGGTTATTGAGTGGGTGTTAGGGACCTACAAAATTAAAACACACCTAAATGTAACTATAATCTAGCAAATGATTAATTAATATTATTATGATTAACAAATAAATACATACTAATTCACATGAAGAAAGAAGAGTGTCATTTTCGTTTCTAATTAAATTGAGTATTGACCATTGACCTTTGCCTTTGAGATCTGTGCTCTTTGCAACTCCCAGTGGCAATTCCCGCGCTATACGACAAAATTTAGGTATTTTATTCCATCATCTATGCCTAAGCCCCAATTAAATTTCATTAACTTTTATGTAACATCTATTTCAGTCTTTTAATTTGTAAGAAAATAATAAGAGGATTATAATTGAATTTAAAACTGTTTTTAATCATGAAAATCAAACAACTTTCATTTTGGTCCCAATAAAAAATATTTTTAATTCTCTAAAATTTAAAACACACGTGCAATGGGCCTGTCTTCAATGCCACAATATTGGCTTTAATTTGTGACTTGAGCTTAGCACGTGCATTATCATTTAACCTTCTTTGTTGTTTGTGCATGATCCTTCTTGGGAGAGATTGGAGAATTGTTGTATTGTCTCTTTATTTTAATATAATTTTCTATGTAAGATTATATATTTGTGAATAGTCTAAATACATATAGATTATATATTTGTGAATAGATTGATAAAAGTTCCATAATAAATGGTTTAGTAAGATTAATAAATTCTTAATAGTATATATTTTAGATAATTTTGATATTATATTAAAAATAAGCTTTTTTTTATTTAAAAACTCTTATGTTAGGTATTATTATGAAACTTGACATCTCAAGTTAGACTGACACCTCAAGTAACAACAACAATCATCTTCCACCACCTAAAAAAATATTATATTAAAAAATAAACTTTAAATCTAACTCAACCTTATAAACTCATTTATAAGATGAAATTTGTATCTACTTATATATTATGAAATATTTTTATCTATAATTAATGTTAGATCTTCAATAAATAATTATTTTTATCTTTATAAAAAATAGATTGTCTTTATAAAAAAAAAGTTAATGCAAAAAGTGACATCAAGTTGTTCTAAAAATAACATTGGGAAAAGGAAAAGCATGAAACTATAATCAATGCTAAGATCTAGTCTAGATGTTGTTGAAAAATAGATTATTGTTGAACACAAAACTTTAATTTAGTAGGTGAAAGATATTGAATGTTAAAGATTGATGCTTTAAGAGTTGAACGGCATGCCGCCAATAAATTTCCAACTTATTACCTTTTGATGATATTGGCCCATCATACCCGCTAAAACCCTATGATACAATAATTTTGCCATGTGAAATCTCTGGTATATATTAATGAATGCATAGAGAAACAAATATAATTTCAAACATAATAAAATGCACTTGAATAAACAACCTAATCAAGTATTTGTTATATAAAAAGTGGATTTTTAAGGTGCATTATTTGAATTTTATATGTCGAGTAAAAATTGACATATATCATGACACACAAAAATTTAATTTTTTTACCTAGGTAAGGTCATTGATATAAAAAATTTATTTAGTATATTGATTAAAGCATGAATAATCATCTAAAGGTTTATTAATACTGTAACATTACATATTTTTCACCTACTTTTTTATGTTAATTAAGATTATAATTTATATAGAAAATGAGTTTTTTTTTTAAATATTTATTTATTTTAGTAATTTTTCTCCTTGTAATTAACACTATACAATTTCTTATATATAACAAATATAATTTTTAGACATAACTTTTTCACTCTTTGTCTAACAATATGACACGTTTTAGATGTTCTAGACTACAAATGGTACTTGTTAATATGTCTTCATGTCCTTGTGAAATGAATTATTCTTACGTGTCTTACTTCCTCAAGTGATCCTTGAACACATACATTTGAAAATGAATTTAGCAAATACATAATAAATTAATAGTAATATGTACATAAAAATTTGAACTTAAATTCTAATGAGTTACTTACAATTGACTTATGAGCTTCTCCAAATGAGTAATCATATGTTGATTTTTGGTGAGCTCTCTTCCATTTATCATGGTGTGTATGCAGAATTATCATACTTGCACCTAAGTCAATGACGCTAGAGTATGATCGACTCCAATTATAACAACTCCTATGAGGTAATGTATGGGGGTGGATATTCTTTTTCTAAATTTCTTGTGCAAATTTCCTCTTTAGACTTTTATATACATTACATATAAATACAACTACTTACAAATATTGTTACAAAATAATTGTAGTACAAAACCAAAAATTACAATTTTCACTTTAACTTAATGATAAGGTCTAATTGACTTTCCTGAAAGACATGTTATGTCTCCTCGTCGAGGAATTGGTACTTTTCACATGAATTTTTCTCACTCTACTCACCATAAATATTAGTGACTAGTAAGGTTATTCATAAATTCCTCTACCATTGCCTAACATATGAAATTCATTTCAACCTCAACAAATTACTGTTCAAGAGGACATATTTGAGTTACATAATAAATTTCAATTGTATAAGATATTTTTATGAGTTTATTTATAATTAATTAAATAAGGAAAGACTTCATACCTTGATAATTTGTCATATTTAGAACTGACCCTTACAATTTTCAAAACTACAGTAAGTTTTTTTTTCTCTGTCTAGAAACTGCTTACCTAACCAATTAATTACCTTCTTCTACATACATATAACATATTTACACTTCATTTGCATCACATAGTACACATTTCCATTCTATCCTTTCATATATGAAACACAACACAAAATGTCCACATCTCCACGAAGGAAGAAGTCTAAAGCCTCTAAAGGTTCTTCTCAAAACAGGTGCTCACATTTAAGCTTGGTTCTCTAGTGATAATGAATGGATTGCTCTTTTTCTGCATGAGATAGGCAAAAAAAATAATCAATACACCAAAGCTGAATAGTTTCAACTAGCTGAAAGAGCAAAATTTGCAAGATGTTAGAAAAATCTTAAAGCATCAAAAGCTTTAGCATTTTCTGGAGATGAGTGGTAACACCTTCCCTGATCTTGTTAAAGTATTTTTCACTAGTTTTTCCTTTGAAGGGGAAATTTGCACTCTTATGTTAAAGGAGTTGACATGGAGATTACTCCAGCAGTTTGGACCGCTCTTACTAGACTCAAATTCTCTGGTTTTGAGTTGGTAAAGGAAATACTAGGGTTGTTGAGGATTTTAACAAAATCCAGTACTACAAAACCTGTTTGAGTCAAAGGATTTCATGTTGGTGGCTTAAAACTGAATGAAAGGGTGATAGTTTTTATCACTGCTTGGATTCTCACACCATGTGGGAGCAATCATGATGTCCTCATTGGAGAAGATCTTGTGTTGATCTACTGTATTATGAGCAAGGTAAAAGTCAATTGGATATTATTCATGAAAGAGCATATGTTGAAGTCCATTAGATTGTCTGACTATAAGTTCCCCTATGTCATTCTAGTCTCAAATTTTACAATATTTTGAGGTTAATCTTGAAGGTGAGCTTTCAAAACCTGTGAAACCAAGCCATGAGATCAATAATGTCTCATTGATTAAAATGGGTTTTGTTAAGAAAGAAGACAAATGGATCAACAAAAATGAAGAAAACCGCTCTACTACTGGACCAAGTGGCATAACTACAAATGATTATGGTATGAAGGCTTTAGTATATTATATCCCTGTTAAATATTGTGGTGAACCATTTCTCATTTTGAAAAGATGATGCTCAACCATATGGATACAATGGCTAGTGATAAAAATGATCATTATGAGTTCTGTGTTGCATGTTTTCAACATCTGGATGATCTAATTAAAGTTGTTCAACAACAACTTGCTGAGTTCCACTATGGAAAGGAGACCTAGGATTTACATGCATTCTTTATTTCTGCTTTTTGTTATGTTTGTTTCTTTGTCTTATGTTTTGTGTTTTATTTGTTGAAGACAAAGGGGGAGAAATGTGTGTTTTTGTATTTTTTTTTTTTATGCTACACTGTATTGGTTTTATACTATATGATCTGTATGGTCCTGTGGTTTTTGGATTGCATGTTCTTTTATTTTGTAGGGCTTTCTCATCAAATTCCATCACATTATCATTGAAGATTTGTTTTCATCAAATAGGAGAAGTGTGTTGACCTTGAAGATCAAAGTCACAACTTTATTTATTTATTTATTATAAATGCTTTCATGTTAGGCATCAATATGCAACTTGACATCTCAGCTAGGCTGACACCTCAAGTAACAACGATCATCTAACATCACATGAAAAAAGTATTATTAAAAAAAAATAAAAAAGAAAGAAAATACAAAAATATGGGAGGACTAGACCAAAACCCATATGTTAACAAAAACGATATATAGGTAGACTATACCTATTCATAAAGAATTCTAAGAACAGACTAGATGGAAGCCTATTATACCAATGAAATGATTCTCTATGAATAAATCCTAAATTAGTCAACTTATCAGCACACGCATTCCCTTCACGAAAAATAAGAGTAACCTTGAACCTGGTTTTCCCATAGTAATTAAGACAAGTATTCCATCGATTACGAAGCATCCATGGAACATTAGTTACAACTTTATTTGATGTTTCCAAATTTTACATTGAATATTAGAGGCACAATATGTGTGTGTGTGTCTAGGTAGATTTTGATGTATTTTTGTTCATTTCTTTACAATGCATTATGATCCAAGTCCACTCCAAAAACCGTTTGTTTTTCTAAATCTACTAAGCTTTTTAATTGGTTGATTGAGATATTAATCTTTTAAAATTACCTCTACTGGAGTCTTTTGGACTATAGTAAGTACTTTTAACTGATTGATTTATCGTATTAGCATGTTAAAATCACTTAAACTTTTCTATTGTTTTAAAAATGTTTGTTTACTTTTTGTTTTGTAAAATCAAGGTATAATTACCTTATTCATCACTACATTTAGGATTAATATTCAATTTAGTATAGTGGTTTTAAAAAAAATCAATTTGGTCCTAATGTTTTTTAAAATGTATCCAAATTGGTCCTTTCTGTTAAGTCGCACCAAACGACGTTAAGTGGTGCATATGTGGCAGAGAGAAGGGGTGATGTGGACTGTCAATTAAAAGACACATCAAAATGGGTGTTTAGGGTTTGGAGGCATGAGATTGGGTTTGGCAAAGATTAATAAAGTGTGGTGGTTAGGATTTCTGTTTTGTCGTAAATGTTCTTGGATGGTGGCTTTTTCACAGATACGAGGGTGTTGACAGTTACGAAGGTCGTTTGTGGTGGACTTCAGTAAGGATTCGTTGGTGGGGGAAGAGTAAATAGGTTTTGTGATTTTTTCGTGATAAGTGCCTAATTTCCGTAATATTTCATATTAAAATATAGGCACTTATGAGCATTAATTGCTAATTTACATATAAAATAACCCCTAATTTATGAATTTATACCTTTTTACATTTTTTATGATCTTTAATTGAATAAGAGCATTTTATTCCTAAATTTGGTTTTAATTGCATGTTTTTATGGAAGAATGGAGATTTGGACTAAAGAAGAATGATATACGCTAAAAGGAGAAAGCTGGAAGGCCCAGAACGTGCAAAAGAGAGAGAGAAAAGTCCAACTCAACAGCAAGAATGTGTCAGATTAATTGGACTATTTTTATGTTTTTATTATTAAGCCCATAAGTGTGACCTAGGAAGTCACTCAACCCTAGCAAATTAGGTTAAATAGGGGACTAGAGGCACAACCTTAGTGTGCCAGATTGAGAGGAAAACACCAAAGAGTGAATTGTAACCCAATTGGGAGAATGGAAGGTGCTAGAAGTATGCGTGGCTAATTCTACCTTGGGATTGGTAGTAATCTGCTCGAACTCTTATGTATTGAGGTGATATCTTATATTAAAATATTCAGTTCTTGATTGATTATTGGTATTGTTATTTTACTTTTAATTTTTCGTGACAAATTGAGAATCTTAAATCTGACTGGAAAGTATTTTTAGGGTTCTGACCTAAACAACAATACTTAACATATTTGAGTGCAAGGAATAGACTTGAAATGTTAATTGCTATTAACGTCTGAGCTTCGTTCTAAGTTGTTCTTATAATTATGCAAGGGATCGATAGTTAGGGAACATTCTTAAGGATTTTATATGCGAGGAATCGATATAAATGGTTTTTATACGGGCATCAATTTCAATCAAAGAACTTAATATTGACATTCTAATCAAAATACATGAGAGTGAGACAGATGAAACCTAATCCTCATTTTTCCAATTGACGCAATTACTCTTTGATTTGTTTTCTTGTTAATTCTTGCCATTATAACAATTTCCAAACAACTTTTTATTGTTCTGTTTCATATTTAGATAATATTGTACTTGATAATTCAACTGTTCCTTGTGGGATCGATATCCGTCCTTAGGAACAAATTATTACTTCTGACAATGCGGTGCACTTGACGTAAAAAGTCATCAGTTTGCAGGTTCATTCGTAGCTTCGTTTGTGGTGGGAATATCTGCCTAACCTTAGAAACGAACAAGAACGAAACTGCATGCTCAACAATGGTTGCACCTCCAACAATCGTTGTCCCACACAATCGCACTTTAGGGGCTCGGGATCGCACCTCACAAGCTCACTGCTTGCAATTAAAAAATCCTAACCCCCAATTGCAATTCAAAAAACACCCCAATTGCAATTAAAAAACCCCTAACCCCCAATTGATTTTTCCCTAAACTAATATCTCATGCCTCTAAACCCTAAACACCCAATCTAATGTGTCTTTTAATTTATAGTCCACATCACCCTTTCTCTCTACCACATACACACCACTTGACGCCGTTTGGTGCGACTTTTAACAGAAAGGACCAATTTGGATACATATTAAAAAACATAGGGACCAAATTGATTTTTTTGAAGATCACTGTACTAAATTGAATATTTACCCTAAATGTAGAAATGTAGGGACGAATAAGGTAATTATACCTAAAATCAACAAGTTACTTCAAAAAATCAATCTACTTAATAATTGTTGATTTCTACTGTTAAGTGAAATTAGCTTATTATTTTGAGAAAACAACTTGCTGAATTTTATATGATTTTATGCTTTTATAACATAATTATTTTCAATGATTAAACCATTTTTTTTCTTCATAGAAAACTTATAAAAAGAGTTTATCTATATATTACATGTAACGAATTAAAAATCAGAAAGACAAAAATACTTATTTTTTAAATCTTGGAGAAATTCTTTGTGATTATTAGATCATTCTTCTATTGAAAAGAAAGTGCATATGAGGTTTCATAGTGCTAGTGTTATCTATTGTTTCTTAGGTATTTTTCATCCTTTCTCTACATTTTCTGTATGCTGTTAGGCAGATTCAAATAGTTTTTGTTAATCTGTAGTGGGTTGTTTTGTGTGTATGTCTAAAGGTTCTTGTAGGGTTCAAGAAGTAGTCATTTGATTGTATAACTTTGTTACCTTGTGTTTTTAGTGAATTCACAGCTGGTTAGGTTAAGGACTGAATGTAGCTCTTCTGGTAAGAGTGAACCAATATAAAAGATTTGTGTGATTATCTTTATCCCCCTCTTTATTGCTTTAATTCTTAGCGTATCAAATATTCACTGTATTTCAATTGATTGAATAAATATAAAACTAGTTCATATCTTTTATGTTTGCCCATTAATCACCTTTATAACTGGTTGAAAACATAATAATTAATCAATTGATTTTATCAGAATTTTCAATCTAACTTCTAATTTTGCGAAAATCTTTTGAAAAAAACAATGCACTCCCTCTTATTTTCGGCCAACCATTCTAACAATACCCATTAATAGTCATAGGGTCTAGTTTCTTCTCTTGTGGGTTATAAATTCTTACTTCATATGAGCATTCCCAAACCCGTATATGTTGTAAACTGGGTTTCCAACCTTTGAATAACCCAAAAGGTGTCTTTAAAATAAACTTGGTTGGAACTCAATTTACTATATACACAACCATCTTAAGTTCTTCAATAAATAAGAATTGAGGAAGTTTTGTATTACTTTTCATGCTTCTCACTATAACCTATTAAAGTTTGATTTCTTCTTTCTACCATACCATTCTGATATGGAAAACCAAGCACAATGTACGGGAAAATAATCATAGGGTCTTGAAGAATTTCGCAAATGGTTTAGGTGCTTGTCCATTCTTTTTTATCTACCACAATACTCTCCACATCTATCATATTTTACAATCTTGATTTGTTTTTCACATTGTAGCTCTACTTTAGCCTTAAAAACTTTAAAGGAATCCAATGCTTCATCCTTAAACTGAAGCAAGTAAAGATACACATACCACGAGTAATCATCTATAGAGGTGATTATGTATCTTAGACTACTTGCATTCATATTTGAACAAAAAAATATTTGTATGAATAATTTCTAGTAAGTTTTAACTCCTTTTAACACCCATTTTGGACTTGTTAGTTTTCATACCTTTAATGAAATCCACACAAGTCTAGAATTATAAAATATAAAGTACTAAGTACTCCATCATTTACTAAACATTTAATTCTCTTAATGGAGATACGTACCAATCTTCGGTAACACAACATAGAGAAATCTCCATTTATAACACATTGTTTTCACCAAACAGAAACATGCATAAAATTATAAACAACGTTGTTTCGTAAATTAATAGAGTAAAGACCATTACATAGTTCACCAAAACCAATAAATTAAAACTAAAATTCATAAAATTAAAAGAAAAATCCAAAGGTTGAAGTTGGAAATGAAAATCAAGTTCTTACTAATACTAAGAACATGAAAGGCTGTTTCTTAGCACAAAATAAAATCATTGCTTGAAACTAAACTACATGTCCTAACCGCCTCCATGTGTGACAATACCTTGCTTTCTGAATAGATGCATTGCTCACTTCTCATTGATCTCCTTAGGTTTATACACTCCAAAGTATTACAAACATTAATTGTAGATCCATAATCAATCCACGATGTGTTATTATTAATACTAGTCATATTAAATTCATAACAAACAAAAGTAAATGAAATACCTTTCTTCTCTAACCATCTCTTAAACTTTTTACAATTTTTCTTCATGTGTGCCTTTTTTTATTCAGATGAAACATTGACTCTTTATTTATATTTAGCCAAGTAGGAATCTTTCTCTTCTAGTTTATTTGATTCTTTTTATTCTTAAGAGAAGGGTTCAAGTTCACCATTTCATTTGCTTCCATTAGCAACATTTCCTCTTCTTGAACACACATGGTCTATAATTCATTAATAGACCACTTATGCTTATGTGTGTTGTAAGAAATTGTGAGGGGGGCATATTGATGAGGCAAAATACGTTATCCTAGAATAGAATCGGACATGGTAACCTCCAAGTCTTTTAGTTGAGGCAAAATTTTCTTATGCACATGATATGATCACAGACTTCCTTAATCCCAATGTGTTTTATGGATAAAATTTGTATTTTAAAGGTGTTGGCAAGAGATTTTTTGAATGTGCTAAATTTCTCATCAATAGCCTTTAGTAAATCTCTAACATTGTAATGTTGGTAAACAAAACCTCTTATTTTAGTAGAAATGTTGGTCTTTATGAATTTTATAAAGAGATTATTTGACCACTCCCATTTTTTGTAAAGATCTACAACATCTGGAGTGTTAGTTTCAGTAATAGCTCGTGGTTTTGGTTTCTTAATAGCATAGTCCATCACACACATACACAAAATTGCATTTAGTACTTTTAGGTCTCATATACTCGATTCTCAGTTAAGACATTCATTCACATCAAAAGTGTTAACCATTAAGCCAAACACTTTTTCTAGTTTATAAAAGACAAACAACAAGACAATGAAGCATTATGCATTTAAGTTGTCTTCTACTTTGAGATAGATTAGTTTGACTCATTTTACAACCCGTGAACCTGAAAACAAAACCTGACTATTTTGGAATGATTTAAACATAAAAAAATGTCATTTTAATTACAAGAAAATTAGAAAGGATATCAAATTTTACAAATGTGGAAACTAAAATAAACTAACCTTTCACTATTGTTGCTCTCACTATTCGCTCCTAGTTTTCGAACTCTTGCTCTCAATACATAATAATGTTGTATGATGAAGAGGAGAGTAGACTCAAGGACTGAAAACCAAGAATGTCCGTCTAATTTATAGAACTCTCATCCATCATGAAGTTGTGTACATTGGAAAACTTGACAAAAATATGACACAATATCCACATTATAATGAACCATATTCATGAACAAGAAAAAAAACTATACTTATTATGGAGGAGATAAACATATTATGAAAAACACATACACATTGAGTATAAACTGATTATCTACCAAAAGATTAAAAGTACTAAAAGAAGAAGAAGAAAAAAAAGAATAACTATCACAAAAAATAAATAAGGCAAAAAGGAAATTTATTTTACCCTAAAAAATTGTATATGTGATTGTTCATTAGTCCTATATATATACACAATAATAATAATAATAATAATAATAATAATAATAATAATAATAATAATAATCACTATAAAGAAAACTTGAATTAATGTAAAAAAAAAACACAAGGAGAAGAAAATCAACGATTAATCGTCTGATGTACGTTGGGTAAGTAGCAGATGCTAAAACTATGGAAGCAAAATAAATTTGCATCGGCTTTGAATGTGACGCAAATATCATGGGCTAAGCCCATTCTATAACCAACAAAAAATGGAGGCAATTTCACCTACTAGACCACCAAAAGAGTGATATTTTTAAAAAATAAAAAACCATTATGTCGGTTAAATCGACGAAAGAGTGAAATTAAGAAAAAAAAAAGCTTTACGTTGGCTAGACCAACACAAAGTTAGGCGAATACAAAAGTAAAACAAACTTTACGTCGGTGCAAAATGGGATGCTAAAATAGATTAAAAAATCAATTTAAGGTTGGCGTGGACTTGACCGATGCAAAAGTAAAAGAAAACAATTTTAGGCATTATAAGGTCCATCCTATATAATCAATTTCTTTCAAATTCAGTATTTCATTTTCAAACCAATAATAGAAGGCCCAATACATACACCTTAATTAAATGGACTGCCTATTTTTAGTTCAAGTTCACCATAATAATAAAAAAAGCCAACACATTCAACAATGATAAATCAAGCAACAATAATAAACAAGGGTAGTCCCAAACTGAAAATCCTGAATGTAGATCAAAACTGAAAATTTAATTTAATTTTAAACTAAGCTTACCTTTCACAACTTATAGTCTGAGGAAGACTGAACCAAGACCGCAAAGACGGAGTAGTGAACCAGCTCAAAAATATGAAGATAGAATGCCTCTAGAGCATTGTACAAATGGAGAAATAAAAAATGAAAGGAAAAAATGAAGAATAAAGAAACTAAAAAAAAAGGATGACGTCAGCCACTGGAGAGAATGTCAACGGAGTGCCATGGAGAGGAAAGAAAAGCCATTGGAGCGATGCAGAGAAGGGAGAACACGTGACAAAGAGTGGTGTGAGTAAAGTGGAGGGAGCAACACTGAGAGGAAGGGAGAAACAGAGCATGAAGGAGAAATCGTGATATGGAATGGAGTGCAGAGTGAAGTGGAAGGAGCGACATGGAGAGGAAGGGAGAAACTCAGTGCGAAGTGTTTAAGTTTTTTTGATTTGGGAAAAATGAACACGGGGAAGGGTTTATCACGTAAAACCTTACACAATATTTGCGTTAGCCAAGTCGACATAAAAATTGACACAATATTTACTTTGGCTAAGCCGATGCAAAACTTGAATTACTTTTTTATTTTTCTTTCCACTTTCACTAAGCATTTGTCAAATGTAGGATTAGCTCACGCCACTTATATTTGTCAAATGTAGGATTAACTCACGCCACTTATATTTGCATTGCTTATCGTGGTCTTGACTAACGCAAATTGCATCCTTTTGTTGGCAACAAAATCAGTTACTCTACCATTTTGTAATGAATTATTATTATTATAATAAACTGTTATTATATATTTTTTTCATTCACATTTCCTTAAAAAATATATTATTTAGGTATTAAAAAGGCAACGTTTGAATGATTATTATAAAAAAAATAAAAAAATAAAAATTAATTTATATAAAAATTAATTTATTAAAACTCTCTTCTATAACTTCTCTCTTTTTAAAATTTTTTTACATACAAATTAAATTTTAACTTATCAGAAAATTGAACTCATTTTTTTCTGAAATTTTTTTTTATAATAAAAGTCATCCAAAAGATATCCTATATCTTTATCTTTTACACATGAATTATAGTTTTTTTTTTTTCTCATTTTGAAAGGGGTTGGTAGTGTACAGGTTCTGAGTGTGATTCATAGAAGTTGCAGCCTTATATGAAATTATACATAAAAGAGTGAGAATGAATGATACGCCAGAATATGAACAGTGTAGCATGGTAGCATAAAGTGGTGAACCAATGAGATTTTTGCACGCCTCTGACCCAGTTCCATAATGTTTCTCATCAATCATCTCAGATCAACCTCAAACAATTTGTTTGCATGTGCATGCAATTACCATCACTAATATCCAAATATTAGAACACCATCCACAGATAAAACAGTGGTCATTTTAGAAAGTTAAGTTATATATATATATATATATATATATATATATATATATATATATATATATATATATATATATATATATATATATATATATATATATATATATATATATATATATATATATATATATGAAAATTGATAATCAAGTTTAGTTAATAAAGTTTTAGAGAAAATCCATTTATAATTTTTGGTTTTGACATTTAAAGTATTGAAAGTTAAAGAAAATACTTTTAAGTTTCATTATATTTTTATTCTTTAAAACTGTGTTGGAAGGTTAATATCTTGTTTGGATGGGTAATTTTATTGTTCAAGTGGATTTGGAGGCTGAGAAAAAGTCCATTTGTATTTGATAGATATAATTTGTGACAATTTACTTGGGAAGAAAGAAAAAAGAAAGTTTTATTTAAATTTTTAACTTCAATTTCTAAATGATGTAAAACATAATTTTTTATTTAATAAAAATATTAATATTAATAATTAATAGCTTTTATACATCAACAAGATACATAAGAACAGTAAGTGATAACTAAGATATAAAAGGAAAGAAAAAAATAATATGGAGGAGATGTATTAAGAGTTAGTTGTTTTATGAAAACAATGTAGAAGATATGTGAAGACAATTGATAATTAAGTCTAGTTTAATTTTATTCATTGAAGTGGGTTAAACTATTTTACTTTCTCTTATTATAGTAGGGTAGTCTTGGTAGTTATTTCAGCTGCATAATGAGTAGTGATGATGGGTAGTTTTGGTTGTTATAATAACATAATTATGACTTTGCAATATATATATTTATATATGTGTGTAATTATGTTTCCCTCCCCTCTCCCTCACATGCATGGATATCCCCACATATTTAGTTAAATTGTGGGAGGTTAGAAAAATTAATTTATGCAAATAGGTTGATATTCTTAACCTATCATTTTAAAAAGTTGATTTTAAATTTAATTTAACATTGTTAATTTTAAAAATATTTTTATAACATATATTGTAATTTGATGATCTTTTTAATTGAGATTTTCAACAAATTGCAGGGATATAGTTTAAATTATATATTTTAACTAATTTTAAATTTGAATCATTGATATATATTTTAGTAATGAATAAGTGTTTTTCTAGATATTTTTACTGAAAAAGAAACCTCTATATCTTCAGTAGGAAAACTCTCAAAAAATTTCGAGAATATATGGAAAGAAATCTATATTATAATTTAGAGCATTTGATTTTTGTTCAAATTTTACAACATAGATTAAAACCAAAGTTTTGTCCAAAATAAATATATAAAAATTAAATTTAAGTTTAGGTAACTAACTTATGAAATAAGATTTATCTTTCATTTATATACTTTAAGTTAATTCATTGCATAAACTATTTTCTAACTTTCAAAAATCACTTCACAGAACACTAAGTTCAAGTGAATAAAAATTCATTTTACTTCTTATGATCTAAAAGATCAAGTAAAAGTTGATAAAAAAAAAGCCACACATTTTTGTTTAATTGCAACGGTATATAAAAAACTATTACAAAATAATTTTATCTTTCTCAAATATAGTAATTATTAAGAATTGAACTAACTCAATTTTATAAAACTAATTTATAAAATAAGATTTATCTACATTTTTATATTATGAAATATCCTTACGTTTCTTTAAGTTAAAATCTGTTAATTTCGTATGTAAGAATATATATATATATATATATATATATATATATATATATATATATATATATATAAATTCAATAAATTCTCGTTAAGATAGATCTAAATAATACCATATTATATAACTCATTGCTGAGATAATTGATAAAAACATATTACTTAAATAATTTATCTGAATTTAGTAAAGCAGAAGAACAGTGAGCAATGGGCACCTTTGCATTCGATTTCATTGTCTCCTGGCATATCTATTCGTATATATGAAGTACAGAATTAGGAACCGACATGCATAATTGATTTAGAAGAAAAGTACTTAGATATTATTAAATGCAGCAAAAGAACAAAAACAAATGAAAAAGTTTTGAGGCATGAAATATATATCTTTGCAGGGTTTTTGTGGCCAGAAGATCATGCACAACAGACGTATATTGGCATGTCTATAAGTTTAGGTCACAAGCCGACATAATCTAGGGTTGGACATATTCTAATGGATCTTCCAAGGACCTTCTTGAATGAGACAAACTAACCTAATAATATATGATCCATAAACCAGCATTTAACTAGATTCAAAGGTAACATGTCAAAACAAAATGTACTCTTTTAGCATTGCAATGAAACAGATCTAGTGATACAAGTTGGTGTGATTAATGCATACATAGGAGAAATAAAGATTTTATATATAGTAGTATATGGAAGACAAGAATCAAACTTTGGATGTAGGTCTAAACAAAAGGTAGTAAACAAAACAAGTCATTTATTTTCACATTTCATTCATATTCACTATTTTCACTACAAGAAAATCATTAAATAAAAACTAATTTTAGAGATAAAAAATAATTAATAGTTATAGTGACTAAATTAGAAACCATTTTGGAAACTAAAAATTTTGATTTCTAAATTAGTTTCTATTATTATTAAATGATTTTTAAATTGGTATTTAATTAGCTACCAAGGTTTTATATCCAAATTAGAAATCATTTAACAATAATATAAACTAATTTAGAAACCAAAAGTTTTTTTAGTCTCCAAAATGGTCTCTAATTTGGTTACTATAGCAACTAATTAATTTTTTATCTCTAAAATTGATTTCTAATCAATGATTTTCTTGTAGTGTTCTTTCTATTTCATCTCTTAATTAACACACACTTAAAATTTCATAAATAACACTAAAAAAAATATTAAAATTAAAAAATTATTAATATTTAAATTAACTTTTATTATTAATAAAATTTAGAGTATTTTCTAAATCTATCAAAATTTTAACTAGGAACTACTTTAGATTCTAAATTAATCTTTAAAATACTTACTATTAATTTAAAATTTAAAATAATTAGTATACAAAATCTTAATAACTAATATTAAATATTAATTTTTTTTATAATAACATAAACTATTTTAGATGGAGGTCTTTGAGGTTAGTTAGATATTCTGAGTTATGAGATGGAGTTTTTTTTGTGTCTGTTTCACCAGAGGTTAAGGTTTTTTTTTTTTTTTTTTTTTTTTTTTTTTTTTTTTATAAGGATTAAACTATTTTTGAAGTGATTTGTATTTTTTTTTTTTATAAAAAAAATTAGATATCAAGAAATTTTAAATTTATAATATAGTATTTAACATAGTTAATATAATAATTATTTTTTTTTTAAATTAACTGATATTTAATAATTTGTGGTAGTTTGAGAATATAATTTTGTTTTCTAAATTATTGTGTTGAAAAATTAAGAGTATATTACTTTTTCTAGCTGACATTTTGTCTTTTTTTTAGTGAGCTGAAACAGTAAACTACTCGTTTTTTTTAAACTACTCGTTTTTTTTTTAAAAAAATTAGGAATATTCTATGATTTGTTTTAATCTTTATACAAAATCTTAAATGAAAAACAGTTTGAAACAGGAGAGGAAGTACTTTGTTACAAAGTGCACATTCACTCCTTTGTTCCTTTAATTTTCTTTTCCCCACATTGTATTTTTTTTCTTTTTTGATTTTTCTCACGTTACTTTAAATTTTAAGCTTTAAAATTTGAAATTGTTAGCTCTCCATTAAATATGAAGTTCTTTTATACAAAATAAAATTTGAAATGGCAGTTGCAAAAGTGAGTGTCTTTAAAGAAAGAAAATCATGAACTTTGAATTCTTTAAACATTACAGAGAAGCCAATAACTTGTATCAAAATTCAACTAACTCTCTTTATCACATCTCATTTTTAAGTCGTAAATGGTATCTAATTTCTTAAAAATTCCATATTAATTAAAAATATTATTACATTATAATATATAAAGATAAATATATATTTTATCTTATAAATTGATTTTGTAAGATTAAGTTGAAAGAAAAATTAACAAGATGATTATATTACAAGAATTATTCTATTCACAATTACACAATTTTAAGACATAATAAAAGCGAAATCAATTACACTAAAAACTCGTTTCAATCCCTTTATTTTCATTCTGACCCATTGGAGGAAAAGCCAGTGTAAGATGCCAAAAGAAGCCCAAAGTGAACCCAACAAAAAATTATTCTCTTGAAACAAAGATGGACAGTACCTTTATTTATGAACATTTCTTTCTGCACTCTCACAGTTTCCATGTTTACTCCATGAAGGTGGTTAAAATATAAAACTCTCCTTTCTTGCTCTCACTTCCCACTTTTCATCACGATCACCTTTATTTATGCGTTGTGATGGACTCGAAAACAAAATCTTTATATTATGCAATTTAAAAGAAAATATTTTAGATTGTAAAATCTAAGAGACTTCTAAATTATACATTTCAAAAATTTTTTATAAAAAAATAAATTTCAAATTATGTAATTAAAAAAAAAAATCATACAATAATTTTTAGATTACACAATTTAAATAAAAAGACTTTCAAATTTTACAATTTAAAAGTCAAAAATAAATTTTAGACTATACAATCTAAAAGTTTTTTCATATAAAAAATTCCTTCTAGACTACACAATGCATAAGTAACTTTTCATAAAAAAAGGTAAAGTAGAAATTTTCATATTTATGAAAGTGCAATAGAAAATTCTTGGAGTGGAAAAAAAAAATCGCCTTATTTATATTTGAATTGGGCCAAAGGCCTAGTGACGTTTGAGGATTTTCAAGTTTGTTTCATAGACAATGCACTTGTTCGCATAAGCTTATCAAGAAATAGTTATAGAATATAAAATAGGAAGAAAAAAATATTTTATAAATTAAAAAAAATATATATACATTGTTAATGGAAAATGGGACTACATACTAAGAATGCATTATTAACAATAAGTTGATGGAGAGACCAATGTTTAACAACATAGAAAAGAACTCAAAGTGTAAGTTTCACTACCAAGATAAAAATACACAACAAATTATTTTTTTGCTAAACACCAAGATGAAACCGAATAAATATTTGAAATTATATAAATAAAAAAATGACATTCAGACAAGAGCATATATTATTATATATGATCATTAAGGCCAAGACAATCAATATATCATCAAGGGCTCATACTTATAATCAACACAAAAACAAATAAAAATTTAAAGATTTCTTACACTTGTAGATTTCTAATATAGGAGGCTTAAGTGGCAGGGAAATGGTGAAAGTTTTGAATCCTTGTTCTTGTACCAATAGAAAAGGAACCATAGCCATGGTGTTAATGTGAAACAAAAATGAAGAGAAGAGAAAATTTGTAGGAAAATCTTATCAAACAAATTAGAAATGAACTCTCTTGATGGAGAACTCAAATTATACATGGAGAACTCAAATTAGGGGTGTTGAATCGATTAAAAATTCGAAAGTTGATTCAAATAATATAGTAAAAAAAATCTAAATTTTTACATTTTTTTTTCTAAAAATTGGCTTGTTCATTCCGTTTGTGGTTTGAATGTTTAAAATTAATCTAAACCAAATTGAACAACAATACCTTTAAATTCTTTTTGTTATTAATATAACAATGATAAGTTACAAGGGTATTTATATTACAATTTAATTCCATTTTTGGTTGAAAATACATTCAAAACAAATATAAAAAATATGTGGTTTCAATTTGAAAGAAAAAATCCAAACTAAATCAAACCAATTTGTGCAGTTTGATTGGATTGACTTTTGCGATTTTTAAGTTTAATTCTAATTTTTTATTAAAGATTTACTATTTTTTCATCTTCTAAATTAAAATATTATAATAAAAAATATGCTATTCGAAATCTAATAATAAATATATTAAATAGTAAACTAATAAAATAAAATATTAAATAATTAAAAGTTATATATTGTTATAGTCTAAAGATAACAGATACGAAATAAAAATTTAAAATTAACTTAAAAAACATAAAATACAGTAATAGATAAATTGAGAGTGTGAAGTTGATAGGATCAAATCAAACAACTTAACAAGAAAATTTACGTTGAAGTGTATAAAATAGTGTCCCATAAATAGAAACTAATTTTAAAAATAAAAAATAATTAGTTGCTATAGTGATTAAATTAAAGACTATTTTAATAATTAAAAAAATTAATTTTTAAATTAATTTATATTATTGTTGAATAGTTTCTAAATTGATATCTAATTAGCTACCAAGGTTTTAACTACAAATTATTTAGATTCTAAATTTAGTAGCAAAAATCAATTGATTTCTAATTTAGATACCAATTTAGAAATCATTTAACAATAACTAATTTAGAAACCAAAAATATTTTTAGTCTTTAATTTAGTCACTATAGCAACTAATTATTTTTTGTCTCTAAAATTGATTTATATTTCATGATTTTCTTGTAATGTATTATAATAATAATATTAATAAATATATTTAAAGTATATTGAGGTTCTACTTGGTTTTATTTAGTTTTAAAAATTTTAAAGCACAAAACAAATCGAACCGCCACTACATGAAAACTATTAAATAGAAACCAATTTTTAGAAACCAAAAAAATTAGTTGCTATAGTGACTAAATTAGAGACCATTTTAGAAATTAAAAAAATATTAGTTTCTAAATTAGTTTCTATTATCGTTAAATAGTTTCTAAATTGGTATCTAATTAGCTACCAAGGTTTTAACTACCAATTATTTAAATTCTAAATTTGGTAGCTAAAACCTTGATAGCTAATTAGATACCAATTTAGAAACCATTTAACAATAATAAAAACTAATTTAGAAACCAAAAATTTTTTTAGTCTAAAAAATGGTTTTTAATTTAGTCACTATAGCAACTAATTATTTTTTGTCTCTAAAATTAGTTTCTAATCAATGATTTTCTTGTAATGCGCTCAATTTTTAGAACAAACAATCTAAAGGTTTTTTGTTTTTTTATTAACTATTTGGATCAGTTTTTTATTTTTCTTTTTAGATTACGCATTTTATATATTGAACTCGAGACCCAATTCTAACTTTACCAAAATTATTAAATAATATTAACATTAGTAATAATAGTAATATAACTATTATTCAACTTACTCCACTATTCTCTCAAGTTTGTATTTTTGAAATATAAATTTTTCAAATATTAAATAATATGGTCTATTTTAACATAGCAAAAACAAATTAAGACATGTAACCAAATGAACCCAATTTGATCTAAGGTAATTTAGGTTTAAGTATGTCTAATAAAAAATACAAAATCTAACCCAACTTGAAATTTTTTTATTGAATGGGTGATAAATTTGCTCGAACTCAACGTGTGTCTTAATAAAAATTATACATGTAAAGCTCAAATATTAAATAATACCTAAATATGTTTACGGAGTGAAAATAAATATAGAAATTGCAAGTGATATAACGTGATAGAGAAAAATAAAGAAAAATTATAGATGTTAATTAAATGTTTTAAAATAAATTATTCATGTATCATTGCTTTTAAATATTTAGGTGAAAGTTTTCCATAAATCATTTACGCTGTAATTGGATCAGGGGGTGCATTGTTGAATATGTGATTGTGGAGGGATGGGAGAGTGTGGAAGTGGAGGGATGCATGCAAAGTGGTTCCTCTTAGTATTGGAGAGATTTACAAAGGAATAAAGAGAAAATCACGTGTGCAGAAGTGTTATTACATATGTGCTTCTCATTTTCTTTCACTTTGTTTTATATGAGTTGATGATATAGTTGTGTTTTCTTCTTTGCATGCATACACAAATAATCCATGCAAAGATTCTTGACCTTGGTTGGCACAGGGAACATATTCATTTGAATTGTGTGAGGGTGTTTAGTGCAAGTCATAGTTGTTTGGAGAGTGTGGTGAGTGAGTCGGTGCTAGTCATAGTTGTTCGAGAGTGTGGTGAGTGAGTCAATGCCAGTTTCATGTTTATCTTCCAAGTGACCTGAGGTATTGATGGAAGAGGCCCAAGCTCAAGCCCAAGCTCAGGCCCAACAACTAGGTCCATGGCAAAGAGAATTCAAGAAGTGTGGGACTCTACTACTAATGACAGAGAAACTTTTCTTTATATGTTCAAAGATTCCTCAGAGGACCACAAGGAGTAGAGCCCAAGCCATGGGAGCTGAGCATAAACTAATTTCAGTTTATTTGTAATTTCAGTAGAGTACGGTACATTTAGCATAATAGGGGAGATGTGCTTATCATTGTAGCTTGAGTAAAGCCTTTTAGGGTAGGAAGTTGACCTAGCTTTTAGAACTTTGCTCCTAAGGTGAGGCATTGACTTTAGTCAATACCCTAGCAGCCCCCTCTTTTGTGTATTCCCCATCCTATCCTTGGTCCTTGTCCTCCAAGGCACTTGCCCCTATAAATAAGGGTGCTTGGCTCATATTTTGAAAGATCAATTTATATGAGTAAATGCTGCCAAAATTATGCTAGCTTATACTCTTTGTCTAGTCTCTTTAGGTTAGACACTTTGATCTTCATTTTCACCTTCCTCTAAGTGATTTGGCCCAACCAATCATTCTCCATACTTTTCATGCACCTACAAGGAATCCATAGCTCTATATGAGCCATCCTTGATCCATCACCTCCATTGCTTCTGCCACCTTTTCACCTCTTTTCCTCAAGAAGAACAAATGGTCATGAAGAACCACCCATCATTTGGTATTTAGAGCTTTGGTTCTTCAAGAGATAAGTGTTCTCTTCATTTTATTTTTTGTGTATTCTTCAATATTTCGTGTTGTTCATTATTTGTTCTTGATTATCTTGCTGTTTTAATCTTGTTTTTAGTTCATAGTACTGTTTTTAAAGTGTTGTACGGTTTTATTATTTGGTTCAACTTGTTCTTGAGCTTCCATTTTCAAACTGTTTTTAGGTTCCATTGTGTTAGTTGTTTTTGCTTTTATTTGAGTCTTATTGATGTTTTAATTGGTTTAAAGTGATTTTGGTTGAGTCATTTTGATTTTTGAATCCATACTAGTTTTGTCAAAGTCATGCTCATCCTACAATGTCATAAATTCTAAGTGGTGCCTATTGTTATTGATTTGGTAGCTTGATTTTGTTTTGAGTGCAGTTTATATTTATGAAATTTGAGCTTTGGTGCATTTTATATTTTCATATTTGAGTTCATACTTGTTTGTTAGTTCCGTACAAGTTCTTTTCCAATCATTTCCATTGTGTCTTTGAAGTTTCATTGGTGTTTTTTTAATTCCAGTTTAGGATTTCTCTGTTTTCACTGTCACTGTGCTGGCTGGAATCGTTCCCAGAAATTACATTTGTTGATTAAAAATTCTGAAATTCTGGATTTGAGTAGTTTGATGTGTTAAGAAAATGTGAAAAAAAGAAGCACATCAAAATACAAGAAAAAAAAAAGATAAATGAAATACGAATAGAGTGCAAAAATTCTAACTTTGGAAAAACAGTGATGCGGCAGTGATTTTGAAAAAATTATTACAATTTATTGGCTCACTATTTTGGTGAAATTCTAGTGCCTAATTTGAGCTTAAAAATTGAAGTTTCTATGGTTAAAATTTTAAGTTCAAATTTGAAGTATTATGTCCAGCATAAATTTGGAAAGTTCTGAACAATTTACACAAAAAAAATTTGTAGTACTGTTTTGGTTTTATTCATCTATTCTAGTTCCATTCACTAGGATTCCACTTTGTGTGCTACCTTTTCTTGTGTGCCTTAATTTTTTGCTTGTCAATTTTATTGAATACTCTTTCAAGTCTTGTCAAATATCAACTCCATTTGCAATAGTCCTTAATTTTAAATTTGAGTTTTGTTGCTTTAAAACTTGCTTGACCTCTCTTTGGTGGAATTTACCTAAAAAGTGCTTTGGTGAGTAGTGGAGCTAAAATTTTGCTTTGGTGAAAGCTATATCGCTAAACAGAAGCTGGATTAAAGATTTAAGGTTGAATAACCTAAGGAGACAAAGCAAGGGACAACATCAACCTCATTGAAAATACACAAATATACACAAAGGGAGCTAAAAGTGAAGGAGTGCATAGAATAGGTCTTTAACTTTTGTGCATCAAATTTTTTTGACCTAATATTCTTCGTATTTCTTTGAGTTGTATTTTGCAAAACTTTGATTAATTAGTGGATTAAATTTCGTTTTAGACGGTGAGTGTGTCTTGAAGGTTCAAAAGTGCTAACAAGCCTCACCATTAGGAGTCGTCTAGTTTAATTTCTTTTTTTGCAATTTAAATTCTTAGTTTTTAAAACATTTTTTAGTTTCTTTCTTTAGAAAACTCTTTGTTTGTGTTGAAGCAGTTTTCATTGAAAGGAGATTTGTGAAGTGCATTGGGATAAGTTCTGGCTAGGAAAGACTTGGTACTTAAGAGTGTCCATTGTGACCCACCTCTCTTTCCTAGGAATTTACCTTGTGTGTTAAACTCCCTTTCCTTCTTGTGAAAAATCTTTTAAATACAAAGATTAATATGTTTATGTATACTTCTCATCATAGTAGAAGTGATTCAAGTTCTTCATCAAAACAATTGAAAAATATTTCTCAAGAACTTAAGTCACTTCAACTATGGAGGCAACAAGAGATTATTCAAAAAGAAAGAGAAAACATTGAAAGAGATGTTTATCTTGCCATTCTTGAGAAGGAACTTAGAATTTTAAGGCAAAAAGAGGAGAGAAAAATTAATGAAAAACAAAGCATAGAACATCCAAAGAACCTAGAAAAAGAAAGGCAACAGTCATAGAGATGAGGAGCATAGTCATAGAAGAAATAATTATAACCCTCATTATCAAAAAAAGAAAGGGATGTGTTTTGAGCCTAGAAGTTTATATTATTCTATAGAGCCTGAAGTATACATTCCTTACTTTGATGGAAATAAAAATGTTGAAGCATATTTAGAATGGGAGACAAAGGTTGATAAAATCTTTGAAAAACACCAATTGGATGAGTTTAGCAGATTTTCCATGGCTACCCTAAGTTTTCAAGAATATACTAGGTCTTGGTGGACACAAAGGGAAACTGATGTTAGAATTGGTAGAAAATCAGAAGTACTGAATTGGGATGAATTAAAGATGTGTATGAGAAGAAAAAATTTTCTGCCTTCATATGTGAAAAAGAAGAAGCTCAGAGAAGAAATGAAAGAGCTTGTAGAAAAAGGAAGAAAATTTATAAATGGAGAGAAAGAATATGATAGAAGAGAAGAAGAATTTAGAGAAAAATTACAAGCTCTTAGAGAAAGAAAGATATAGGAAAGAAGAAAGAGAGAGAAAAGAATTAAAGGAAAATCCTTTCTTTGGAGTTGAACCAGACATTGACTTAAATTCTTCTTCCATAGAAAACCCTTGTGAGAATATGTTTGAAGAAAAATCTGTGTGTGGAGCTGAACCAAATATAGATATAAACCTTTCCTCCACAGAAAAGCCAAGTGAGGGGTTGTTTGAAAAAGAAGAAGCGAATCTAGAAAGAATGAAGAGTATCTTACAACACCTCCTACAAGCATAGTGGGAAAAGAATCCTTAAAGGGGGATTGCAATACTTTGAACTCTCCTTTTCCTTTGAATCATGATGCTTACTCTTATTCTCAAAAATATAAAAAACAACACTTTGTGATGTTGTTGCTTATCTTGGGCAATGAACAACACAAAGGAAGAAAAAATATTTTTGAAAAGGGCCCTATTTCTTTCCAACAAAACTTTTATAAAAATAGCAAAGGGCCTTATTTCCTTACTATTTTATTTGAATACACTAGTCTTAATTTTCTTATCTCATTTTTCTTTGATGTTTACTGTAGGTTAACATTTGATCTTGGAGGATGAACATAGTTTTCAAAGCAAGAATAAGGCTGCCATTCAAGATCAACCCTGTAGATCTGAGGAAAAATCCTCTCAAGAAAGAGGGGATGATGGAAGAGGCCCAAGCTCAAGCCCAAGCTCAGGCCCAACAACTAGGTCCATGACAAAGAGGATTCAAGAAGAGTGGGACTCTACTACTGATGGTAGAGAAAATTTTCTTTATATGTTCAAAGATTCCTCAGAGGACCACAAAGAGTAGAGCTCAAGCCATGGGAGCTGAGCATAAACTAATTTCAGTTTATTTGTAATTTCAGTAGAGTAGGGTACATTTAGCATAATAGGGGAGGTGTGCTTATCATTGTAGCTTGAGTAAAGCCTTTTAGTAGGAAGTTGACCTAGCTTTTAGAACTTTTCTCTTAAGGTGAGGCATTGACTTTAGTCAATACCCTAGCAGCTCCCTCTTTTGTGTATTCCCCATCCTACCCTTGGTCTTTTTCCTCCAAGGCACTTGCCCCTATAAATAAGGGTGCTTAGCTTATGTTTTGAAAGATCAATTTATATGAGTAAATGCTGTCAAAATTATGCTAGCTTCTACTCTTTGTCTAGTCTCTCTAGGTTAGACACTTTGATCTTCATTTTCACCTTTCTCCAAGTGATTTGGCCCAACCAATCACTCTCCATACTTTTCATGCACCTACAAGGAATCCATAGCTCTATATGAGCCATCCTTGATCCATCACCTCCATTGCTTTCGCCTCCTTTTCACCTCTTTTCCTCAAGAAGAACAAATGGTCATGAAGAACAACCCATCAAGTATGTTTTACATATTCCACAATGCATAATCGATCAAGCTCATGAAAACACATGATCCATAATCGATTAACCCATACAAAACAGTGCATAATCAATTATTCATAATGCATAATCGATTACCTTCTATTTTTTTAGCACAATCAATTATGTTGTGTATTTTAATGGAAACATAATCGATTATGATGTTAAAAATATATTCATTGTCCGTTTTTTAAGGCAAAACATAATTGATTATACTATTGAAAACTGTGAATAATCGATTATGTTCGTTTTTTAAGACAAACCATAATCCATTATGTTATTTTTTTTCTAGATTTTCCAGTTTCAGATTTTTGAATAATTTTCTATGCTTTTTTTAATTTCATTTGGGAGTTTTGAAGTATTTTCTTTTATGTAAATCCTTAGCTACACCTTCATCTTCATCCATCAGGTTCTTGTGTTCTTCTAAAAGTATGTAATTTTTATTTTAAATTTATATTTTATTTATGTTTTTGTTGTATTCATGAGTTTATGTATATGTTTATTTATTATGTATTTAATTTATTTTATAATTATTTAATTTCAATAAGTTTATGGTTTAGTTGAAATTAAATGAAAGTTATTGTTATATTTATAATTTAGTTTATATCTTGATTAATAATCTAAGCCCTAACCTTATGATTGAATGAAATCATAATATAAAGTTATTATATATTTCAAAAATTATTAATTAATATATAAGAAATTGTTGTGAATTGTTATAATGCAAAAGATTATATTACATAATTTAAATTTGAAGTTATATTTATGTACAAAAATTAGTTATAATTTAAATTAATTATCATATGTGAATAAAAGAAGTAAATATTTCATTTAAAATTCATTACTTATACTAATAAATTAATTATCCCTACTTTAAAAACTGTTACTCATTTTATGTAATTTATTATTGTATTTTCGGGAAAAAAAATGATCAAATATAAGTTTTCTTTTGATACATTATTTTAAATTAGAAATCTTATTACATTATTTGAAATTATAAATATTAATATAAATTCTTATTAATCAGAATTAATTTCATACATTATTTTAAATTAGAAATATTAATATAAATATATTTTTTCTTATTAATCAGAATTAATTTCATACATTATTTGAAATTAAAAATATTAATATAGTAATCCAATTTTTGTTATATTATTCTTATTATTCAGAATTCATTTCCAACATTATTTGAAATTAGAAATATAAATATAGTTATCCAATTTTTGTTTTATTAATCAGAATCCAGAATCCATTTGAATATTTAGATTATGAAATTAAAAATATTAATATAATTATTTTTTTATTAATCAGAAATGAAATAATACAGTATGTGAAATGATACAGTATTTTAAATTAGAATTATTGATGTAATTATTCTTTATTTGTTTTATTAATGAAAGTCCATTTTGTTAGGAAAGATGGCTTTAAACTAGAGGGGGGGTGAATTGTTTAAAGAGGTTTTCGCAAACTTTTCCAAGCTAGAATGAATATTTTTCAGAAATCAAATGATTAAGCAATTCAGTTTGCCAAAACAGCAAGCAATACAGCACTGCCAGGAAAACAATCGGTTGTTTCTTCGAAACAATCGGTTGTTTATACCAGCAAACAACAAATAAACTGAAATTAAAGAGTTAGGGATAGAGAGATTTTACACAGATGTTTATACTGGTTCACTCCAACCCAGAGCTACATCCAGTCTTCTTAGAAACCCTGAGGAAATCCACTAAGCAATCAAACCCAGATTACTTACACAACAACCAAGAGAATGACCTTGAACCCTTCAAGACACACACTCTCCTTGGTCAACATTGAGATCTCTGATCTTGAATACCTCAAGGTCACACAGACAACCTCAGCAGCATATACAGAAAAGATTCAACAGTTTACAGAATTACACTTGTTACAGATGAGATCTGAAATCAATACAAGTGAAAACCTATCCCAATACTTCAATCAATCTCTCAAGCACTTCAGCAATCTCTTTTTCAGTTCTTAGTACTTTTTATATCCTCTTCTTTTTCAAAAACAAAAAAGCTTATATAATACAGATCTTTTGATTATAAAAGGAAAGATTGTTTATCCATGATTGCTCTCAAAAAGATTGGTCAAAGCATTTAATGACTGGAGCGTATACAGTTTCAAATCATTTAAAGCTCAGTCAAAGAAAACAGTTTTTCTGTTATGGTTCCAAAACAAACAATCGATTGTTTCCTCGAATCAATCGGTTGTTTTGTTACTTAACAGTTTTCTCCAATCAAAAACAGTTTTCAAAACTTTCTCAAAACATCTAAGTATAAACAATCGGTTGTCTCGACAGAACAATCGGTTGTTTCAACTTAGTTTGAAAAACACTTTGTTTCATTAAAGATTGAGATGCTTTTTGCTTTTGAGATTAAATCTAATATTGGTTTACACTTTGAACTACCCCAGAACAAAACTATAAAGCAGCACAGCAGCATCACACAAGCAGAGGCTTCATCATCCTTCAAAGGATTTGGATTCTTCAAAACCTTGAACTCCACTTGGTTCAACACATTTCAATATTTAAATTATGAAATTATAAATAATTTATAATTATTAATTTTTTTATTAGTCAGAATTGAAATGATATATTATTTTAAATTATAAATATTAATATTAATATCTTTTTTGTTTTATTAATCTGAATCCAGAATCCATTTCAATATTTATATTATATTTTTATTAATCAAAATTGATATCATAGAGTAATTTAAATTAAAAATATTTATCTATTTTTTTAATTAGAATCCATTTTAATATTGAAATTTTAAAATTAAAAATATTTTTTATTAATCAGAATTGAAATCATAAAGTAATTTAAATTAAAAATATTTATCTAATTATTCTTTTTTGTTTTATTAATCATAATTCATTTCAATATTAAAATTTTAGAATTAAAAATATTCATATAATTTTTTTATCGTATCAAAATTGAAATCATAGAGTATTTTAAATTAATTTTTTTTATATAATTAGTTAAATTTTTATTTTAGTGTTGCCATGCTTGTATTTGATATATAATATATGTTGTTATTGGTTATTATATCTAGTTTTGAGGATAATCGTAGTGATGTAGTTTTATATTGAAATGGTAATTGTAATCGTAATAGTAAATGTATGTGTATTCATAATGGCAAATGTTGTACTTACACTTACTCGTAATCATGTTGTCAATTACATGGATAATGATATGAATTTAGCAGTACATTTTGATGAAGGAGAGATGATAGATTTTCAAGACACAGTTGTGATTTATAATGATCTTGGTTGTGCGAACATGAATCTAATAGCATAAATACAACGACAAATTAAAAAAAAAAAAACACTCAAGTTGAATCAGTGATGATCCTTTGTATGACTGCTTTTGGATTGAATTTGTTACGTGTGATACGTATACTATAAACTTTATTACTGAGTTCCAACCACAAAAAGAGCATAACAGAAAAGAATTGATGGAGTACTTGGTGCACATTGAACTTTGTTATGACATTATTCGCATAGATCAAAAGCCTTCATTTAATTATGTGAACGAATTAGGAAAATTGGACTTGTTAAAGATGCAGATCGATCAACCGTGGAAGAACAAATTTCCAAATTTCTCTACATTATTGGACATAATGTGAAGAATCGAAGTGTTTCATTCTTCTTCCATCGGTCTAGAGAAATAGTTTCTTGTCACTTTCATAATGTCTTGAGTGAAATTTTGAGGTTGGAGGCAGAATTCTTAAATCAATCACATTGTACTATTATCCAACCACATATCTTAAACAACAATTGATTTTACCTGTACTTTAAGGTTTATTTATGACAAAATTATTTTAAAATTTGAATAATATTTTATGTATTTATGTTTAACTAAAATTATGAATTTTGATTTACATTAGAATTTTTTAGGGGCCATAGATGGCACTCATGTACGCGTTAAAGTCCCACGTGGCGATCCACCTCGTTTCCAAGGTAGAAAAGATTGGCCAACCCAAAACGTATTTGCAAGTTGTGATTTTGACATGAAATTCACATATACCCTGGTCGGTTGGGAAGAACTGCCTCAAATTCAAGGATATTGAAAGAGGCTTTGATATGAGACATTCTTTGCTTATTCTAGAAGGTTAGTTTAAGGTGTTTAGGTCTGCAAAACAATAAATAGGTATACTAGTCATTACTAATGCAGATTTCCACAATGTTTGTAGGAAAATACTATCTCGGTGATGCAGGTTTTATATTAAAACAAAAAATAATAACACCTTATCGTGGGATTAGATATCATTTGAAAGAATATCCAAGAAGAGGTCCACAAAATGCTAAAGAATATCTTAATCATCGACATTTATCACTTAGAAATGTAGTTGAGAGGACTTTTGGTGTAATGAAAAAGCATTTCCCAATTATAGCTAGTGGGACTGAGCCACATTACGATGTTGACACTATGAAAAATATTAGCTTGTTGTATTCTCCATAACTTTCTTCGCGAGGTCAACAACGACGAGTCTTTGATTGGAAGTAGATCGTGAATTACTGCAACAAGATGTACAAGTTTCAACTTCTCAAGCTCATGAGGATGATTATAGGCTAGGTTCACATATTAGGGACACTATAGCCAATGAAATGTGGCAAGATTATGTAAACGTCTATATTTAAGAGAATGTACTGTTATCCTACCCCTCACTCATATTGCCCTCCAAGTCACTCCTTTCTATATAAAGGGTGCCTTCCTCCATGTATTAACAAGTTAATTTTGAATAGTAAAGAAACTCTACAGGAGTGATTTTGTGAGACTTGTGGGCTCATGTTGGGTCTTATCTTGGGTGGGTAATATCTCAAGTGGCAGCTTTTGCACCACTCTTCTTGGAGTTCTCTAAACTCCAAGTGGCATGACATCTTCCATACTCATAAGCTTTCTCTATCTCTTCATCTTTTCCTTTTCTTCCTTTTTGCTTCCTCTTTGTGCCAACTTCCATATAATCTTCTTTTTCTTATATCCTTTTATTTTTCGGTCCATAAATTGTCATCTTCACCTTTGTTCATGTTAGTTTTTGCACCTTCATCATCATAATCACCATATAATTATCTTCTTTTCTCTTTGCCCTTCTGAAGTGAACTTTCACACTTACTTAACCACCTGGTTAAGTTCGTGTCCAGTGGGAATCTTTTTAGGGTTCTCACCTTAAATTGCTAATCCAAAATTCTAAACAAAAGTGAAACCTTTAAAATGTGCAATCTAAAATCAACTCACATCAGGTGAGGACAACTTGCTAGGAAAATTCACCTCCAGACACAACACATTTCAGTGTTAACCTAACTGATAATAATATGGATTATATCTCGGAGCAACCAGAGTTTGAAGATACAGATGACGTCTCCTGGTCAATTGCCCCACATGTTCAATAAGGTGACACTCCATCAAACACTCTATTTGTGCCTTCTATGGCCTCTGGTGGCACATCTTTTTATAGAGGATCAAAAAGGACGTCCCACCGTGGACGCAGTTGACAAAAATTTTGCTTTGTTGAATACTAATATTCAACAATGTGTATCCTCCATTAACTAGGGAAACAGACGACCTCAGAGTTAGTTGACATTGCTTGTGTACAAGCAACTGCAACACTAAATGTAGTTGGGGAAATCAGAAGAAGAAATGACTTATATGGTCAACATGTATACCATCAATGTCACCATACATCCTACCAGTTATCTAAGATATTTGGGCTAACTGGTGGAGCTGAATATCCACGATGAACAGGTGACGGATCAATGCTACAAGTTTTTGTGTGAAAATCCAGTCAGAGTTAAGCAACTATTTAGGATGTCATATGAGCGCAAGATGACAAAGTTGTTTGCATTTATGACTCAGCGTTGATTTCATGTCTTTAACTTGTATTTTAGGGTTGTATTTGATTTAAGTTGTTGCCTTATTTGTATATGTATTTTTTTATTGGATAATTCATTTTTCAGAACTTGTAGTATTGTGTTTCATGACTTGTAGTATTGTGTTTCAGAACTTGTAGTATTGTGTTGTTGGATGATTTTAGTATTATGTTTTAGAACTTGAGTATTGTGTTTGATAACCTATACTATTGTGTTTAATAACTTCTAATCACTTTGGTTTACTTTAGATTATGTTTCATAGTTATTTTCAAGAACATTTAATTCTTTATACCAAGTTATAATTGCATTATCCATGACATCATCATCCATGAAAAGGCAGAGAACCCGTAAGGGTAAAGCTCCAACACATAATGGTGAAGTTTCTCCTACCCAAGAAAAATGAATTGAGGACATTCTTGATTATTCACGATATTTTAGTACAGAACATCAGATGGTGGTTTATGAGAAGAGGTTTCATGGGAGACTAGTATTATCACCGAAAGCTATACATTTTCCATTTTTCGCCGCACTAGGTTTTCAATTTCAAAACCATTTGAATTTCCAAGGATTACAACCATTCCTTGGAATGAAGCTTCCATATTAATAGGACTTGGTCAGAGTATTTTACACAAATTGATATCAGTTGATTTTAGGATTGCACATTTTAATGATTTCACTTTGTTTATGATTTTTGGGAATCAATAATTATTTTGAGAACCCTAAGAAGATTTCCACTGGACACAAACTTAACCAAGTGGTTAAGTAAGTGTGAAGGTGCACTTCATAAGGACAAAGAGAAAAGACAATAATATGGTGATAATGATGCAGCGAAATTAAGAGCACAGAAGATGGAATGACCGAATGAAAATAAGGTAGATAAGAACTTAAGGATAAAAGGGAAGGCACAAGAAAGGAGTAAGAGGAATAAAAGGAAAAAGATGAAGAGATAGAGAGAGCTTATGGAGAATGGAGGATGTCACGCTACTTGGAGCAGAGGGACTCCAAGATGAGTGATGCAAGATTGAGATATTACCCACCCACGATAAGACCCAACATGAGCTCACAAGTCTCACAAAATCACCCCTGCAAAGTTTCTTTACTATTCAAATTCAAGTTGTGAATATATGAGGCAAGACACCCTATTTATAGGAATGGGTGCCTTGATGGACAAGAAGGGAAAGGGTAGGATGGTAAAAAGGAGAGGGGCGACCATAGGGGTTTGACTAAGTTAAAACTACACCTTTTGGCTCTTCTTCTAAAAGCTAGGTTAAAAACCCTAATTCTAGGTGCCTTGTCTTGAAAAAAGTAGGTTTGGTGTAAGCCCATTTCGCTAAGTACACTCCCTTTTATGCTATGTGAACCTACTCTAGCCTATTTTGCTATTTGGACCCCAAAAGTGAGTCCTAATTATTTACAAACATATTTTTATCTTTTAAAAAGACTAGAAGAAAGAATATTTAATGTTCTAGTCCATGCCCAATTCTTCTTCTTCTGTTGAGGTCCTCCTGATATTTGGTGGGATTTTGTCTTGACTTCTGAGATGACTGATCACAGTATGATTTGTCTTTTAAGTCCTTGGTCATCTTCTTGGCTACTTGGATTGTATCACAAATCTTAAGTTCATAGTTGTTGGTGAAGTTTCTATTGAGATTATCTCAAAACAAATTGAAATAAGATAAATGGATTGGATGAATGTGGCAAATTTGAGGTATGATGGCATTAAGTTAACCTTTAGTACCATCCCTGAGGGAGTAAATTATGATTGACCAGTGACACTATCATCCATGATTCGTGAACGAGTACAAGGTGAAAATGTCAGAAATGTAGGTAGTTTGAATATGAATGACAGATTGCTTGATGAAAACTCATCCAACCTCGAAACATTTGGCTAAGAAGATAGGAAGTAGAAAAAGGAGCTTAGAAGACTCTCATCTCAGGGAGAATTAGTTGTTGTCTGCTCTTCCATTTTGCTCTAGTTTTATAAACATGGTATAGAGTAGTATATGCTTTATTTTGGGCTTGTATTTGAGCCATTTTCTTGGATCAATTTTCAAGGGCAATGTATTGGGCCAATTAGAGTAGGGTTTAAATAGAAAAAGAAAGAGTCTAGCTAGAGTTACAATTAGGCCTCCTTGGACCCAATGCAATTCTAGACCATCTAGGGTGCACAAATAAATTACTAGAGTGCAAATAGAAAGCATGGAGTGGCAAGGAAGGCATGAAATTCCTCATGTCATCCCCTTAATGGAGAGGATTCCCACCAATGCTAAAAGGTCATTTGTCTTCATGGGAATGGAAAGGATTCTCTCCAATTAGAGGAGGACACTTGTCAACCCCTAATTTGAGAGTATTTTCTCCAATTAGAGAGGGGTACTTAGTTTGCACTTTGGCTGCCCATAACACTATAAAGACAAGTGCTAGACCCCTTGTAAATTAACTTAGAATTGATTAAAGAATTGCTACCAAAATTTATGCACATCGTGTCTTCTTTGCTCACTCTTTACTAGCACTAGTTTTGTGTCTAGCTTAGAACTTCTTAGGAGTTTGCATCACCTCTCTTAAGCTTTATTATCATTCTCCATACACTAATACTTCATGGTTTCTTTCACTTATGTTAGCCACCCAATCCCACCAAATTTTGCACCCCAAAAATACAAAACAAAATACTCATAACAATGCAAGCTAGGATTTTCATGTTATGGTGAATAAAAAAATGATATATTGATTAATTGACCATATTATATCATGTAACACATGATGAAACGTCGGGATAACAACATGGCTTGTCGTATGCCATTTTGATAACATGGATCATGCAAGTGTATGGGTTGGACTTGTCAAATGATGCATCGATAATGCTAGGATGGAATCATTCGTATGAGGAAATTAAATATCTTCTAGGTAAATGATGTTTGGCAACTTGTTAGGCCTGACGAGGTAGACGAAGAACATAATGAAGACCTACCATTGTCAGAAGAACATGTTCAAGGCGGTCAATCTCAACCCTCAATCCCCCATGATGCGCAAATATTAACCCAAATTTGGAGTGGGATACAAAACATCCAGGAAAGTATGACCACCATGAGGTTGGATAACAATACATGTTTGGACATGTTTGACACACGTTTTGACAGGATTGATGAAAGGATGAACCGATTGGAAGATCAAATGAACCAGATTGAACGTCATCAACAACAATGATTGTATTATGATTATGTTATTCTTATTTTCATGTTGAACATTGTTACAATTATTATTTAATATTTATGTTTTATTGTTGACATCATCATTTAATATTCCTGGAATGCAAGTTCTCCATTGTTTTGTTTACATTATCCATTAATCAAAATTAGGCTACATTATCATTTTTTGGAGAATTGAGAGCATTGCTTCAGTATGCTTCAATGTTTGCGTATAACTCATCATCATCGTGTAGTTGTACCGGCTGTGGTATGCAGAAACGTTGTACTTTTACCCATGGTGGTTGGAGCATGAATGCCTTCGTTGCATCTATTTGCGATTGTGGAGATTTTGCAATTTTGAGAATAGCAACAACCAAAAAAAAAAAATACTGGAAAGCGATTTTGGGGTTATTCTAACAAGGTAACATTTATTCAATTAGGTTTCATGCAAAATTAACAATACTATGTCAAAGTTATTCATTCTTGTCATTTTATGCTTTTCTTCAAAACAGATTAAAAGTGACATGGTCCTATGCTGCAATTTCTTCAAATGGTGCATTGAAGATGTTGACGATGAAAAAGATGCAATTATTGTCAGACACAGGAATAAAATGTGTTTCAGAGAAACGTTTGAAGGTCTACACAAAAAAGAATCCAGATGTTGTTAGAGGAGGTGTTTTCTTTTTCTAATTGACATTATTATGTTCAATTTTGTTAAAATTTTCATGTTCTTCAGATTATGTAATGATTTTATGTATTTTTGCCTTCAATCAATTACTTTATTTTTTTTCATTATTTTATACCATTCAAATTCAATAAAGAATGATACATGAAATATAAAATATCACTTTTTATGTTATTAGTTCATATATCATAATATTTTTAAATTTTAATCATTAAAAGAAATTATGTTAGCCAAATTTTAAATACTCATTTACTTTTAAAATATATTAAATTTTAAATAATAATAATAATAATGAAAATCATCAATAATAAATAATATATATATAACAAATATAATACAAATAAAATAATCATAAATAATATTAAAATTATCTAAATACATAAATTTAACTAAGAAAAATATTAAATTATATTATTAATAAAATTAAACAATATTAATTAATTAAATGAATGAATGAATAATAAAATAAAATTTTAATATAACACAAAAATATTTAATTTAATTTATTTATTTCTATTTTATATTATTTTATATTATTTTATTTATAATTTTAATTAACTCAAATCTATACAAAAATAACTCATATTTCAATTTTCAATTTATTTATATATAAAGGTAAATTTGTAATCTTATATTTTACACTATTAAAAATATCTTCACATCACTCACATACTAAATAAATTTTTCTCATACATCCACTATAACATATCTCAATCCAATTCATTTTTCCATATTTTAAAAAAGTTCAATATAATTCTAATTCTTTTAAAAATTTCAATCAGTCTTAACTTTTTTAAAAATTCAATATGATCTTAACTTTTTAAAAGTAACTGATGGGTGGTCCCACCTTTTTAACCCAATTGAAAGTAGTTGTTCCAAAATTTCTTAAATTTGTAAAAACGTATATAATTCAACGTGCAGTTACAAAAATATATATGTTTTAATGATGAAAATCTAATAAAAGGAATCACATTCAATTGTTTTAAAAATATTTGATCATATTGAATTTTTAAAATTAAGAGTTAAAAAGGTAATTAAATATTGATAATAACTAATTAGAATTAATTTTGTGAGTGGTTGACTGTTTGAAAATATTTATAGTGTAATTATACGTTTTCAGTTTCAGAATACAATCGAAGTTTCAATTGAATTTTGGCTGAAACTTTAAAACATATAAAATCAATTAATAAAATTTTGAAATAAATGTAGGTCTTCTTTTATAATTACAATCAATCAAGTTAATTCATATACTAAGAATAAATAGGTATTATGAATTGAATCCCTAAAAAAAGTCATTAAATATATCGATTAAATTAAGTATCGTATTTGAGATTAAATAATAGTATCTAATGTAGTTTTTGATATTAATAAAAATTATAAATTAGTTTCTAGATATTAGTATTTAATTATATATTAAGATTTTAGTTAATGATTTTAGAATATAAATTAATTGGTAGTTAGATTTTGGTAATTAATTAGATATTAATTTTAAAATTAATATTTAAAATAATATTTAATTTAATTTAATTAATATAGTGATTAATTATTTTTTTTCTTTAAAATTGATTTCTATTTGCTTATAGTAAATAATCATGATTTAAAAATATTTTATTGAGTTTATGTCTTGTTTTACCCATCCATGATACAATTTTATTTCATTAAATCATAGTATTAATCTGATTACATTGATAATATAAATTAAATAACAATAAACCCAAGACTTTCAACCAAAGAAAAATATGCCTACAAGAAAGAATATAGTTCATATGTTGGAAATAATAAAAATGTCTCACATTATTTGTCCAAATCAAACAAAGACAAAAACGAAAATCGAAATGCAGAAGCTTTTATAAATCTATTTATAAAACGTTTTACGAGTAAAAAATTGCGTTTAATGTTCCTTGTTTATCATAATGGACATTTGTTAACAATTGATCCTTCAAAAGTTGCATGGTCATAGTAAAAAAGAGAGTAAATTATTAACTTCTGAAATTATAAATTGTTGTGACATTACTTTCTGAAATAAAGAAAATGCCAAATAAGTTACTGAGTTTAATTATGTAAATTGATATTGAAACAATATTAATATCATTAATTAATTTGCTTTTTGAATTTTTGAATTATATTTAAAAAAATCATTTAGTTTATTTTAATTTAGTGAACTAATATCTTAAGTAATGGAGGAAATGAACATTAATAAAGTTTTATCATTTAAATAAGTGTATCTGACTCAATTAAAATCATTTAGAAAAAATATATATAAATTTTTAGTAAAGATTATTTTTTATTACATTATTATTAAAAATTCATTTAAAACTTGTTAAGATGAGTAAATTGGCTAAAAAAAGGATTTTAAGTTGGTTTAGGAACTTGTTGCTTAATTGTTGTTTTTTATATATCTTTTGCTTGAACGTTAAGCTGCTACTCGAGAATCGGAGTTTTAATTTGAGTGCAGAAGATTATTGCTTGAGTAACCAATTGAAAGTTTATGCAATAATTCTCCTTAGTCAACCTAAATGTACAAAAGTTGAGCGAGAGAGGGGTAATAAATATTCCTTCGTCTCTAAACACTCCTTGTTCAAGTGATGATTGGTTATTTAAGTCATTAAATTTTAAGAGTTTTTCGTCCTTGTTTCCCATCGCTCAAACAACACTATGTGGCTTAAGCAAGGAGATACCAATGAAAACTTTTCTTGTATTAATTGGATGATGATGTATTGTATGCAAATATGATGTTATTTAGTGATTGTGAGTATTAAGTTTAATAAAAATCCCCTTTCTTCATCAATGATGTAAACAATGTAGATTAAAATATTAATTGGTTAGAATTGAGGAAAAATTTATGAACACCATAACATTTGTAAGATGTACAAGCTAAGATTACACTAAACCTACCTCATTGTTGATTTTGAGATCTAATATTAGATTAAAGTCTTGTTTTACATCAAGTGTTAGTCTTTGATAAAACATCTTTAATAAGAATCTTTTATAAAGTGTTTTCTTATTCTTCTCTATTTTGTGTATATTTATACTTCAGCTTGATAAGAAATTTATAATACATGAAAATAATAGTAAATAGAATTGATTGTGATGTAAGTGCTGAAATACATCATAAGTTATTTATATAAAATAATATATTGTATTCTATTTACAATAACTTACTCTTTTCTTGTAATATTTAAAATAATCATTATAATTGCATTTAATACATAAGTATGCATGTTTAAAAGCTGAACTTGAAACTAGGATGGATATATATATATATATATATATATATATATATATATATATATATATATATATATATATATTAGTTATGTGTGTTTTTGTTATTTTTTTTTTAAATATTATTAGCTTGTATAAACTTGTGTTAGATAATATTATACTATGTGTGTTGTTTTTAAAACTCGGTTATTAAAATATATACATGATCAAATATGTAATTACAAGGTCCTTATAATCTTAACAAGGACACTTGAAATTGTCTTTTTCTCTCTGAAATAGTTTTCTAGGTGGATCTTTACCTTGAGTCTCACATAGGTTCAAGTCTTTTAAGACTCATGGTTTATCTAAGTGATTTGGTAGCTTATTAATTGTGATAATCTTGCTTAGCCTCCTAATTTCTTGTAATCATGTCCCTATTACTATTTGCAGTATTTTGGCGGGTTGAATATGCTAAGTGTGTGTTAGTGTCTCTACTAGTGATTGTTTCGATATCCTGACTATGTCACGGTGGCAAGGTACTTGTCTTATCTGAGATGTGGGAGTTCTCGACATTGCAATCTTTTATATACCAAGTTGAAGTAGTGTTAGGTATTTTCGAGATCTAGGAATTCTTGGTTAGATATTGTATATTGGCCTCTCAGGCTCGAGGAGGTGAAAAGTTGCAAAGATTCTTAAGAAAAAAAGAAAAATTCATTTCTTTGTTGGAATGTCTCCCTATTTCAAGATATGGTGGGCACTACCATATTGGCTTCCCAGGTTCGAGTAGGTGAAAAAAATATAAAAAGTCTTGAAAAGATAAGGAAGGGTTGTGAAGATTCTAATAAACCTTGAGAAGCGCACCCCATGAATGTGTTGTTAGAATGGTACAGAGTGGATGCAATTCGTCACACAATTTGGATCTTTAGATCCGACACAATTTGACAGTTGAGGATTCATGACTCTTTGTCGGCACCCACCACTTGAGGCCTATAAATAGGGGTTCAATATGACATTGAACTCATATGTTCTTTCAATTTTGTCTGAAATTAGGAGCAGTAAATCAAGGTTTTCACTGATAAGTGTGGCCAATTTTCTTGAGGTGATTATGTGTGTTTTAGGTTCTAGTTTTGAGGAGTTTTTGGGGTCATCAGTGAGAGATATGTGTTGGTTTGAGGTTGCAAAAGAAGCCATGAATTTAAGTTTGACCGAGAGTTCTGTTGAGATGATGTTCCTTATGTCCAAAGATCTTGTGGTGGGAATAACTATTGGACCTATAAAGGTAATCGAGGCAGTTCCTATTGTTGCGACCGAGGAAGTAGCAAAGAAGGTTGAAGAAAGTCGTTCTCAAATATGAGGTTATGAGTGGGTTGATTACAATATCGGGAATATTTTTAATGTATCGATCGACGTCGGTTCTTAAGTCTTTTGTTACCAACGTAGATATCTTGGTTGAGGGTATAAAAAATGAGGTGATTTGTTTCATTGTTGTTAAGCAATTGACACTGTATGCCATGGCCGAGAGAATTCAAAAGATGATTTTTTTCTTCTTCTATGTGTGTTTGCTTACTCATGTTCATGTTCAATTTCTGATGGACGAGTTCACTATAGGGGTGCTTCGTGTGCTTAACATGTGTCCTTCACAGCTTCACCCTAATAGTTGGACTTTTTTTCAAGTGTTTCACATTTATGTTTAGAATTGATGTGAGAAATGCCCCTCAAGTCTTTCTACACTATTACAATACTCATCATGGTGAGCGAGTAGGTTGGTTATGACATATTGGCCAACTGATGTCATGTCTACTAGCACCTTATACGTTGTTGTATAAAAATTTCAAAGATGGATTTTCAAAGTCTTAGTTGAAGGGAAAGGTCAAGAGTGTTTTCAAAGTCTAAGTTCCATTTTACTGGATGAGGAAACTAGTTAAATACCACTCTGGGCTAAGATTCATGATGACAACTTGGGACATCGGTATCCTCATCATGCTTGAGCAACTTCCGAAGAAGTTTCCGACCCCAAAACTCTTCTCATGTAATTAATGGTATGTGTTGTCTTTTTTTACATTTTTGTACTTTCTCAGATATTTAACTCGACAAAATTTACCCTTTTTTGCAGATATCATAAGTTCCATCAATCTGAAAAGGAAGACGTATTTCAGTGAGATTTGTTTTAGTTAACAACCACCTTTATTGGAAAAAGAAACTGAGGTAAGGGTGCTAACAAAGGTTGTCGAGGAGTAGGGAGTGGGGTATGTCTGTTCGTTGGTGGCAGAAGGCCAGAAGTAGCACAAGAGAAAGGAGCAAACTTCTTGAAGGTTACATGAGAAGTCTTTGTCTCCGTGGCCTCCAAAGTGGAGTCGTCATGGTCTTAGTGAGACATCTCCTCCCTTTCCCAAAGGTCTTTTTGCTACAAAGCTAAGGGTGACTGACAAAAACTCATTTGGCCTTAGCATGTTGAGAGGGAATTGTACCGATCGACAACCCCAATCGATCGAGGTAATTTTGATGTTGAGAAGAGTTTATATAAGGGTAAATTGATTCTAGTTGAAGAGATTCCTGACAATGAGGAAGAAAGCCCTTCTTTGGGTGCCAATGATGGGAGTAATGGTGTTGTTAACACCAAAGGTGTAATTTATTTAGAGTGAGTATGATTTTGGCCAGTAATGTCATTTTGTTTTTTATTTGTTTGGGTGGCCGATAATGCTTTTTTTGGTTTTGAGACTTGATTGTGGTGTTTAATTTTTGTTTTGGAAATGGATATAAATTTTAACTTTCAGGAATGTTCTCTTGTTTTTACTATATTTTCACTAATAGATTCATTTTTGCATTGGTTTCGAGCGTTTCTAATGATAAAGCACTTTCAAAAGATCTTTTAAGTAAATTCAATTTAGTCGGGAAAATGATTTGTTAGTGAGTGTCTTTCTCGAGAGGGATTCACTGGTGAAACATCCTTAGCTGAAAGCAACATTTTCTTGAAAGGAACTCACTGGCGAAAATATCCCTGCCTAAGAAGTTGGCTTGTAAGTGGATGTACTTCTCAGGAGGGATTCACTTGGTGAAAAGTTCCTTGGTCGAGAAGGTGGTTTGTAAATGAGTGCGCTTTCGAGAGAGATCACTTAAGTGGAAACTTCCTTGACTAAGAAGGCACAATATCCATTTTTGCTAAAATTGTTATAAAAAAAATCTTTTTAGAGATTACATCATTTTCACCTAGCTAAAATAGAATTCAAGGTGACTGACATTCCAAGTTCTCGGTATTTCTTTGCCTATGAGTTGTTCAAACCGATACACACCATTATTCAAGATTTCACGAATTGTGAAGGGTTCTACTAGTTCAACGCGAACTTTCCCTCACTAGCATTATTTTGAGCTTCACGTATTAATTGCCAAACGAGACTCCTTTGTGAAAATATCTCGATTTAACCTTGGTGTTGTATCTTTACGTTGCTTTTTTCTAACATGCTTCCTCTTGTATCTTTGCCTTGTTGTATAATTCTTCAAGCAGGTAAAGCTCTACACGCAGGTGAGTATTGTTGACGACCATGTCGGCCAATTGAAGTTGGATGGTTAGCTCTCCTATTTCGGCTGACAACATTATGTCTGCTCCATACGTTAGGTTATACAAGGATTCTCCTTTTGACATTTGCGGCGAGAACCTGTATGCCCATAATACTTCTAACTATGTGAGGAATCCTAAACTTGTAGATGATATTTTTTCACACAAATTTCTAGACCTGTCGAGATGATATGCGAGTTAACGGTTTGATCTCAATCCATTTGGTAAAATAGTCAATTGTAACCAAAAAAAACATGCACTGCTCGGATTCTAGTGGAAAGACTCCCATAATATCTATTCCCTGTAGAGCGTAGACCAAGGCGAGCTAATTCCTTGCAAATCTTTAAAGGTTTTCCAAATAATGGTCTCATAGCATCCTTTCTTCTTCATGTTAGCTAACTTTGACAACAAGATGATGTGGCCTACCATCAATTGTGAGTTTCTTTTAGATTGTATCTTTCGTGCCCTCATATATGTGGTAAGTGTCAGGTTGACCTGATTATTTGATATTTTGAACTTAAGGTGAATGATTGTTTTATTTTAATTTTTCCTAGGTTCTTTAGAACTATCTTAGCTCTACTCCCCCTTTTGTTAGATGGCTTGTCAACATCTAACACCCATGTGTCGGTCCGGGTGATAAAACCACTTTGTAACTTGGTTGCGAAATTAGTTAGGTACTAGGACTAGATTGGATCTGATTTCAAACTTTGACAGATCAACTAAATTTTCGATCATGTGTCCTGTAAGCTCGGGTTTGTGCAATATTTTTTATATTGGGCAATCAGTTTTAACAACAATCTGGTGGCTCTGGAAATATGGTCTTAAACAATTGGCTGCATGCACTAAGGAAAACACCACTTTCTCGATAAGAAGGTATCTCGTTTCAGCATCTTGGAGAACCCAACTTATGAAGTAAATCAGTCATTGATCTGGAATTTCTTAAACCAAGACGGTGTTGGTTGCGTCTTCTAAGATCAATAAGTAGAATTGAAGATCTTTTTCGAGTATTAGCTTATTGAAAATGGGTGGGGATGACAAGCATGTTCAAACTTCTGCAAAAGCTTTTTCACACTCTCTATCCCATTTGAAAGCCTTGGTATTTTTCATCAGCCTGACAATCGACACTGTGTTTTTATTCAGCCTTGGTTAGAATCGAGAAAGGGATGCCAACTTTCTGACCAACCTCGACACTCTTTTTATGTTTACGGGGCTTTTCATATTAACAAAGCCCGAGACTTGTCCGGTTGAATTCGATCCCCTGATGTGTGAGCATGAATCCTAGAAATTTCCCCTTCTGAACTCCTAAGATGCATTTTTCTAGGTTTAACCTCATGTTCTAACTTTTGAGATGAGAGAAGATTTAAGCCAAGTCGACCACATGTTGCTTAATTCTGACTAACTTCATTACCATGTTATCAATGTAGACTTCCATATTCCACCCTATTTGATCTTGGAATAGTTTTTCCATTAACCTCTGATATGTAGCTCCCACGTTCTTTAATCCAAAAGGCATTACCTCGTAATAATAGTTCTTCATTTTGGTAATAAAAGTAGTATTTTCACTGTCTGGGGCATACATGAGGATCTGGTTGTATCTAAAATACCTCGTATAGGAAGCTCATGACTTGGTGCCCTTTCGTCCATCAATGAGGCAATCAAAGCTCAGAAGTGGATAACGTCTTTAGGACAGTCTTTGTTGATGTTAGTGTAATTGATACATTCGTCATTGTTTGTTCCCCATTTTTACCAACATGACATTAGCTAACCATGTTATATATTGGACACTCTCAAATGAATCTAACATTCAACAATTTCTTGACCTTCTTATTAGATACAAGTTGACTTTCTTTTCCCAATCTTCTATTCTTTTAGGAGATTAGATTTGGCCTCCTTGCAGATATGTAGCCTATCGAAGATGATTAGGAGTCAATCATCGGCATGTTTGTCACTGTCCACGCAAAAAGATCTCAATTTTCTTGTAACAGTTTAGTTAGTGACTGCACATCTTGTTCTTGAAAATGTTCACCCATCATGGTTATCTATTCCTTGGTTCCCATTGGGCAACCGATCGTCTCCTCCTTTGGATCCATTCTAACATCATAATTTGTTCGGGGATCTAGGTCAGTCATTGGTACAATTATTCCACTATTTGTACAAGGTTGTGGCAGGATAGACAAGTTCACCTTGAGGCTCACAATGTAACACTCTCTAGTTGTTCTCTAGTTAACATGAAATGTAACCACTTCGCCCCATTCTGAAAGGAATTTCATGGCTAAGTTAGGAGTGGACACGACTGCGTCAAGGATGTTTAGTGATGATCCTCCCCATAAGATGTTGCTGACAAAGTAGTACCCTTTGTGAGATGGTATTGATAACCTTCACAACAGGACATCCCTTCTTTTGTCGTCTTCGATATCTTGGTGTGGTCAGTATTGTCTTCTTTCTCATTTCTTGGGACCACGTTCGTATGTACATGACCTTTTCCCGTAATCTTTGTGCACATATATACATAGGTGGTTGACTTGTACCGACCCTTTTATCTTAACACACAATGCTACACAATCCTCAGTTGTATGCCCATAGTTACGATGGTGATGGAAATGTTTGTTGTGATCAACATTCGGGGGAGTCATGACTTTTCGCAGAGTAGGTAGCAAATTAACACTTGGGGCTTCCTTAAGTATCTTTACTCTATCTGCGTTCTACGACGTATAGTGAGTGAATTGAGGTCCCTATATTGACTCTCTTGGGCGTCTTCCAAGTTGAGGTTGTCTAATATTGAATTGGGTTTGGTTGATCTTTTTGATTCTGAAACTCTTTCTATTCTTTTTGTTGCATGAAATTAGTTGATTTTTCAATTAGTTCATCCAAGTTTGAGGCGGATTTTTTTAAGAAGCTGTCAAAGAAAGGACCTAACATCAAAGCGGTTACTATATGATGCATGAAAACTTCAAGGCTCGAGTTTTGGATGTTTAGGGCCATCTTGTAAAACCTTTCCATGATGGCACACAAGGATTCAGTCTTCTCCTATATGATGTTGACAACTGCTATAGACATCAGGTGATAAGGTCTACTGGTGACGAATTGGGCTCCAAAAATTTATACTAGTGTGTAAAAACAACCAACAAATTATAGGGGGAAAAAGGGTGAACTAGCTCAACACGATTCCTTTAAGGGAAGTTGCGAATACCCTACATAGAATAGCGTCCTCCGAGGTATATAGGTTAACTTTGGTTTCATAAATATCTTTGTGTTTATCTGGATCCAATGTTCCATCATATTGCTCCAAGGACGGGTTTTTCCAATTAGGTGAAAGGTTGGTCTCCATGATTCCCTTGGTAAAGGGGTGTCACAATGATGACGACCTAAAAACTGTTTGAATGGTATAAGGTCAACTTTGAGTCATATGATTACTGTTATCCTCGTGGGTCTCGAGAAGGGGTGGTTGGTTATAAATGGCTGGTTCTTCTCGATCTGGCTTAGATTTTAGGGGAATCTTGTTACTGCTCTCCAATCTTCGTCTTAGTCATGTGTTTTCTTCTCGTAGTGCATCTATTTCCTTCGCATTCTTCCTTTTCATTGTTTTGATATGCCTTCACATTTCTAATCGCAGGATGATGTGGTCAGTGTGATTTTGTTGTGTTTCTTTGAGGATAGGTCTTTCATTATTCGTCATCATTTGTGTTGCAACCATGTGGTTTAGTAATGTCTGTTCCATGGTGGATGCCAAAATGCACTTGCAAGGCCTTTATAACCTTAACAAGGTCACTCAAAAATGTCTTTCTCCGAAGTACTCTTCTCAGTCTGACTTTGCTAGATCTTGGCTCTCCTTCTCAGTCAGACATCTCAGTCTTGGAAGGGTGAGGGCACCTACAAAGGCACTCTAACACTCGAGTAAGAATATGTTTTAAAGTTGTTTGTTAGAAATTCACTCAAAAGTCCTTTATTGGTGGGGTTGCCTCCTATTTATACTATTTGTAGATGGGCCTTTACCTGTGGGACTTGTGCAGGTCCAAGTCTTCTAAGACCCATGATTTATCCAGGTACTTTTGGTAGCTTATTAATCGCAGTAATCTTGTTTAGCCTTCTAATTTCTCGTAATCATGTTTTTATCACCATTACATTCCCAATCTTTTATATGTTGAGATGAAGTAATGTTATATTGTTGAAATCTAAGAATTATCGGCTGAGTATTGTATCAAATCTATATAGGTGTTTAGTCTCCATAATAAATTATATGAATATATATATATATATATATATATATATATATATATTTTAAACTTTAAATAACACGTTATTCGAACCGATGATATGATTATATCTTTTCATAACTCAAATCTTAGAATTTCTTTTTCCTACAATTTTGCCATGATATTTTTCTTGGAAACATAATAGGGGTTATTAGAATAATTCTATTAACACTTAATAACTATAATCATAGATTTTTGGACTGTAATAATGAATAAATCTACTATTTTAATTAATATTTTTCTAATTGGGTTTATTTGGGCCTTAATTATTATTTCTATTAATTTTGTACTTTTAACCCAAATTTCTTTTTTCTAAAATCAAAATAGAAAACAAAATATAAAATAAATAATTAAATCTGCAAATATCTCAGAAAATGAACTGAATGCAAATTTCTACATGGATATTCTCTCAAAATCATGCAATTAAAATTTCTCTGCAAAATCCTTCAGAAATAGAGCAAATATACTTTGAAGATACTATTCAAGAAAATCTTCTGCAATATCTCTCACAACAGTGCTGGAATCAACTACAATCAATGCACAAATCTAAAGAAAATTGGAAACAATATATCTGGAAGAAAAGAAAGAACAAAATATGAGACTATTAGGGAATGAAGATATATGTTTAATAATTTGAAACATGAAAGGAAGCATCTGATAATTGTAAAACAATATTATAAGGCAGAATTTAATAATCTGATTTTGTGCAAGGAAAAGAAGATTATAAAAGAGACTTCAGAGGAAGGAAGATGGGGCTTTTGGATCGCGTTTCATATGAGCAAACACATTCTAGACCTAGTTTTATTTTATTTTTTGTATTATTCTTGTTTTGCCCCTACATGGAAAACTAAACCTTTTTTTATTGATTTCTTTATAATTTCCCATTGAGTTTTGAGTTTTTGATAAATAGAAGTTTTGTTTTTTACAATTCACTGTACTAGTTGTTTTTATCTTCTAATCTCCTGGAAAACTGGTTTTTGTGAAAAGTTGTACTTGAACGCATGATTGAGAGTCTTCTTTATCTTAAACTTTGGTTTCTTAATTAGTTCACATTGTTCTAATTAATATTTTGGGTATATGATTCAAGAGAGAGAAGATAAGCATTCTCATAGAGTATACACATGAAACAAAGTGGGTACTGATTAAACCGGTAGATACATGCTTTAATGGTGAGTTTCAAGTTGAGTCAAATTGACGCATGTTCAATCTGGTTTAGCTCTATTTGAGGATTGAGAAAGGAATAATCTTTAGAGAACATATAAGGAATTCATTGGTGGAAGAACTTGGGAGTCAACCTGATTCTTTTTACTATTTTATAATATCTACTTTATCTTTCTGCACAACTATCTCAATTCGCTTTTTATCATTATTGTTATTGTTAATTTTTATTGCTTGTAGATAGATTATAAATACTGATTCACCGATTTCACTATTGGACTCGTTGAAAGACAAATTAAAGTTATCTTACCACAATTATACTATAATCTCTCTAGGCATTAGACAAGTTTACAATAGGATTATTTTAATTTGACAACAAAAATGACAACTATCAATAACACAGACATTTTTTATATAATAAAGATTAAAATGAAGATTTTATCATGTTATGTATATACTCTCTACAAACAAGTTCTCAACGTCTCATTATAATAGGTAGGAGACTATTACTTTTATGTTTAAATAGGCTGGATAAATCTTCTTTACTACTAATGCAATTGTAATTAGAATATGATTGCGTAAATATTAGATCGTCATATGATTTATGATACATAAAATAATTATTTTTTAATTAATTTACAGTACAACTTTTTCTTTTTGCAAAAGTGTATTAAAACTAGATGCAAACAATATTTGGGAACCGTATATTATCTTCGATAATTAAGAGGTTGAATTGTATATTATTGGATACGAATATGTAATGTTAGGCATGTGAAAGCATGAGGTGAATCCAACGATTTATACAGTATTCAATAATTTATATGTTGAACTTTAACCAAACAAAGCATGTTAGATATCTTTATTGTAAGATGTGTAAACCAAACGTTTCTAAGACGTGTCGTTGTGGTGTAGATTCGAAAATTGGCATTTGGGTGATCGTGGGGTAATTATCCTCTCATCATATATGGTTGCGTTGTGACTCATAAATTAACATTATTAATTAAAGGCTGGCAAGTTAGTGAATAGGCCAAAACGTACTTATAGCAGACAAGTTGTTCAATGCATCAAATAGTTTAAATGTGATTTTGGAAGTCATATAATAACATTCAATTTGGCGTCACTCGAGATCACAAAAACAATCATTTTATTTTATTTTATTAATAATAAATAAATAAAATTGAAAAGACTATTTTTGAAAGATACTTCGACCTATATTAAAAAAAAAACCAAGATACCTACAAGCGAAAACCAGTTCAAATCTACAGTAAATCTACTCAAAAAATAACCTAATAGAAAACAAAAAGAATATCACATCATAGATATTAAATGTAAGTAAAATCAGATGAGTATTAGAAGAAGAAAAATTGATGAGAGTGCATCACACAAGTAAAATTAAGAATGCATATATATTCAGCAAAAGATGCATATAATATATTATGTTGCAGGAGAAATAAAAGAAATTGTGTCTAAGAATGACACCATTTTGAAGGAAGAAGAAAGTGCATGCGATTGAAATATCACTCACTCATCATTCAGTTACTTTTATGCTTTAATTTCAAAATTTTATTAAGATGCGATTCGTTATAAATTAATTGGTTTTTAGTTGATATAGAATTTTTTATATATTTTTTTTATATTAAAATTAAATATGTATTGATTAGAGTCAAATAAGTCATGTGGTATTATCGATTGGGTAATCAATCACATTAAGAGACAAGTTAACAATAAATGACAAATAAGGAAACATCATATAAATCAGAATAACCTCCTAATAAATTTGGGTTATACTTCACAAAATTCCGATGACACTTCGAAAAATTAGCTAACACTATACACCAGATACGACCCATGAGTCAAATAGTTCACTATCAAACACTATAAATAAACCTTCTACAGAGGAGTAAGGTACATTTTTATCAGTTTTACGTCATATACTCTTAATTTAAAGTACTTACTTGATCATCGGAGAGAACCTTCTACATGTTTACTTTCGACTGAGCACTAAGGAGTTAAGAAATAGAAGAGTTGAAGTCTGAAAGAGTAAGTTGAAGAACTAAAGCATGGGAAGGAACAATCAAATAGAAGAGAGTGACCGACACCAACAATGAATGCTACCATTAATCTCAGGATCTAAGCTCATATAATTACAAAATATTTTGAATGTAAAACTAATAAATTTTACTAACTTTACTAAGTAAGTAAATCAGAATACGAATGTAATTTTGGAAAAATGTTATTGGGAAGTAGCATACACTCAAATACACGCTTATTGATCACTAGAAGTACTAAAGCAACTTAAATGGAGATGCTACACCCATTAATTTTTTTTTCTTTAATAGAAATACAGTTTATCCAATTATAAATTTAATTTGAATTATAGAATTATGACACAATTAAATCCAAATCAACATGTTAAATTTAAGCTTTCTATTGCTGTTATTTCTCACGTTATTTTCAAGTTGGTTGTTCAATTAATAGAAGAAATAAGAATAATAAAATTATATATAAGCATATATAATTTTGTATGAGGTATGACTGATGGGCTGACATATTTGTAAACAAAATAGTGAAAAATAGAGTTTTTTTTGTTAGTTTTTGTTATCAATAATAAATAAATTAAATTAAAAAGAGTATTTAAGAGTTATTTTAATCATTATATAGAGTTTTTGTTAGTATGATCATGTAGGGAGGAGATGCTATATTGATGATCAAATTTTTTGTTTTGTACATATTATTTTTATATTTGAGTTGAAACCATCCAATTATCTCTTTTAATATATATTTTTCGTGCTGATAATATATATATATATATATATATATATATATATATATATATAATATGTTTTTATGGAGTTTGTTTCTCCAATTATTCCTTGCACAATTTAATAAATAGACAAGATTGAAAATGTTTACACAAAATGGTTAAAACCAATTTAGGTCACCACTCTTTCAAATAGTACTTTATGTTTGCTTTTTTCACTAATTACTATTAATATTACTATTATTATTGTTATTATTATTATTCTTATTATTATTACTATTATTATTTTTTTTATTATTAGTATTATTTTTATTATTATATTATTCCTTATTACTATTTTTATTATTATTAGTATTTTTATTATCATTATTTTATTATTAATATTATTATTGTTATTATAATAATTCTTATAATAATAATAATTATTTTTATTATTATTATTAGTACTATTTTTATTATTATTACTATTTTATTATTATTATTATTATCACTGTTATTATTATTATTCTTAATATTATTATTATTATTATGTTATTATTATTATTTTTTGTCATTAATAATAATATATTATTATTATTATTTATTATTATTATTGTTATTATTATTTATATTATTATTATTAATATTATTATTATTATTACTTTTATTATTATTGTTTTATTATTATTATTATTATTCTTATTCTTACTATTATTATTAATTTTATTATTTTAATTATTATTATATTTTTTATTATTATTAATATTATTATTACTGTTATTATTATTGTTATTATTATAATTTTGTTGTTATTATTATTTTTATTGTTACTATTATTAATAATAATAATATATTATTATTATTATTAATATTATTATTACTATTATTATTAATATTATTATTCTTCTTATTATTATTATTTTTTTTATTTTTATTATTTTTATTTATATTATTATTGCTGTTATTATTATTGTTATTATTATTATTATTATTATTATTAATATTATTATTATTGTTATTATTATTATTATTTTATTATTTTTATTATTATTACTATTATTATTATAATATTAACAATAATAATAACAGTAATAATAATATTAATAATAATAATAAAATAATAATAAGAATAATAATAATAGTAATAACAATAATAATAATGATAACTCTCAATCTCATGTCTCTTTATATAAACTCTCTCTCTATCACATAAACACTCTCTCTCTACCACATAAACATTCTCTCTGCCACATAAATATTCTCTCTGCCACTTAAGCAATACCTGATGTAGTTAGGTGAAACTTAACTGGAAAGACTAATTTGAATACATTTTAAAAAATATAGGGATCAAATTGATTTTTTTTTAAATCACTATATTAAATTGACTATTGACCCCGAATCTAGGGACGAATAAGGTAATTAAAACAAAAAATTATTGATATCTAAAGTAGTTTCTATTATCAATAAAAATTATAAACTAGTTTTAAATTGGTATCTAGTTAGGTGGCAAGGTTTTAACTACCAGTGATAGAATCTAAAGTAATTGATAGCTAATTAGATAACAATTTAAAATTTATTTTATAAATTTTATTAATAATATAAACGATTTTAGATACCAATAAATTTTTTAGTCTCTAAAATAATACTAATTTAATCAATATAATGACGAATTATTTTTTATTTTTAAAATTAATTTCTATTTAATAATTTTTTTTAGTGTATATAGTTAAATTTGTATGTTTATTACAATATGCAAGTTGTGTGCATATCTTTGACCAATCAATTTGTTTCAATTTTAAAGTTTATGACAAATAAGTTATGATTTTACATAAATGGTTTTTTCATATAGGTTACAAAGATTTTTCTAAAAATTTAAAATAATTTAATTAGACAACTAAGATTTCTTTTTAAAACAAATGAATTGATTAAGAAAAATAAAAATTCAAAACTGATTCAAAATTAATATAGATATGTTTACCGTTAATAAGGGATAATATAATTAATATTTTTATTCTCATATATTAAACAAATTCAGATAACATAAAAAAGACCTATACATAAATATTATTTAAAAAATATAAAATTCATATTAATATAAACATTAAAATTTTAATTATAGATAGGGTAACATAAATAGAGAGGCACTGTTACCCCTATATTTCGTTGCAGTATATATTATAGAATTAAGAATTCTTTTATTCCTTTAATAAGAATATCTACATTGAACACAAATTTTCAAGATTTAAAAGATTGAAAGATACAATGCTGTGTGCAAATCTTCCACTAATGCGCCTAATCATAAAATAAATAAATTCATTGCTTTATATTCTCGTAAAAAATAGTAAAATATTATTACTTATATAAATTTTGTTAGATCCATAATTTCAAATGGCATGCTATTTAATCAAAACCAAACAAACTTTGCATGGGTAGAATATAGAACGTGACCTCCATGACCACAAACGTGATCATCCTACGACCACCAATGTCACTATTAAGCATGTAACAGAATTCATCTAGTGTTTGCTTTGTACATAAATATTTATTTTTTATATTTTGTTTTCTGTTATATTCAATATTGTTGTATACCATATAAATACCCTTAGGTGGTATTAGTATTGTTAAAATCGTAACTCGTAGATAGATCGGAAAGAGAAAAAAACTCGTAACTCGGGGATCGTAACTCGACTCGGAAGAGTTACTATTCGGTTACTATACATAAGATAATTAAAAATAGACTTATAATTCATAAAATGGTCCAAATATATAATATAACTAAATGGTCAAAATACATAACATAATTAAAAGTAGATTCAACATAATGTTTAATACAGATAAACTATCCAACAAAATCATTCACATTCATCATAGGATAATCATCTTCGTCCTCCAAAAGATCTTCATTTTCATTATCATCAATTGGAGGAACTTCCAAATCATCATCAATTGGAGGAACCTCCAAATCATTTGTTGCTCCTTTACTAGCACCATCTTCTCCAACTTCAAGTAATATGTCTTCATCTAAACCATATAATGTTTCATTTTCCTCCACAGTCCATTCATCATTAGAAGAAAGATCATCAATAGTATATTCTTTTGTTTTTCTAACATCTTTCTTCTTCGTCAATCTTGAATTAGTCATCACAAACACCACATCATTCATAGTCATTTGGTGTAAATGATTTCTTTTCTTAGTGTGGACCTAAATAATTATAAAACTAGTTAACACATCATATGATCATCTAAAAAATAATTATGAAATCACTTTCAATAATTTAAATTCTTACCCTTTCAAAAGCACTCCAATTACGCTCACAACCAGATGAACTACAAGTCAAACTCAAAACTCTAATTGCAAATCTTTGTAGTTCTGGATGTTGATCACCATATGATTCCCACCATTGTGATGGAGTTTTGGTCTTGAGTCCAAGCTGAGCTAAGGGAGTACCATACAATCCAGACTTGGTCTTGAAACTCTCTAATTGAAGATCAATTTTACCCATCACACCAAGGTCTCTCACCAACCTCTCCAAACATTCATGTAGTCCACGTTTCACCCATAATCAACTTTAAAGTCAGGATGATAGTGTAACATGGGATTAAGATAATAGCCTGCAGCATGCAATGACCTATGCAATTGGTTGTCCCATCTTTGATCAATGATTTCCCAAAGGGGAGTGTAGCTAAATAAGATAAAAATAAATAAATTAATCTCCAAAACAAGTCTATATATCTAATTGAGAAATCAAATATAGGTAAATTACCTTTTACTAACTCCATTGAAGAGACTTTGTATCTTCTCTTTTGCAATATCCATCTCTTCATAAATAAATCCCATGGCTGGTTTCTCATATGAATCAACCATGCGCAGCACTTTAATTAGGGGAAGAGCACCCCTCAAACAATTTAAAATGTTTTTCCAAAATCCCTTGTCCAATATCAAATTTTCCACCAACCCTCCATCTCTAGTTTTTGCAAATTGACTGGATTGCCACTCCGAGGATGTGAACATCTCAATAAGTGATCCTTTATTATCATTCAAGCATCCTAAAGTCAGATAAGAGGTGGCAAAACGAGTATTGGCTGGTCTTATCTAATCTTTTCCTTCACTATATTTGTTCAACAAGGAGATAAGACTAGTTCTAGAGTAAATGTAGGTTGTAATTTTCTTACCATTGGCGATTGTGTCGTGATGGAGTGGTATTTTCTTTTCAAAATCTTCCAACATCAGATCAATGCAATGAGCTGCACAAGGGGTCCAATACAACTTTTTCCTCTTTTGCATTAACAACTCCCCAACTGCTTTATAATTTCCTGCATTATCTGTTACAACTTGGATGACATTTTCTTCCCCCACCTCTTCAACAATATCATCTATCATTTTGAAGATTTTTTCAGCGGTCTTGCATATATCAGATGCATCAATAGATTTCAAAAAGACAGTTCCTCTTGGACTATTTACCAAAAAATTAAGTATAGTCCTCCTCTTCCTATCCGTCCATCCATCTGTCATTATTGTACATCCAGTTTTTTTCCAAATAACTTTATGTTCTTCTACAATCTGCTTTGTCTTCTCAACCTCTTGCTTCAAATACTTCACTCTTATTTCATGATATGATGACGGCTTTAATCCAGGACCATGTCTACCAATTAACTCAACCATCCTCTTAAATTCATCACTGTTTGCTACATTAAAAGGAATAGCATTATTGTAGAAAAACCTAGCCATCTCTTGACATGCATCCTCTCTTTCATTCTTCTTGAAAATTGCATTAATAGTACCTTGACTTCCCTTTCTTTTAAAGATATTTGATGAGTTCCCAATCTCTTCTCCACTTAATCTTTTTCTAGAACCTTCTTCTGTTTGTCCAATACTACTCTCTTCTCTAGAGATTGATTTCTTTAACAAACTTCGCTGCAGATTAATAACAGTATCCAACATTAATTTTATAGCATCTTCCGGCACCGATACACAAGCTCCCACATCCTTTGAAGTCCCTGCTAGATGGTGTTTTAATTTGTAAACCCCTCCTGTCAAAACTTTTTCATAATACTTACATTTTAAGTTCCTTGTTTTTCCATCAACAAAGACACAATGTTTCCACGCTGGATCAGTTCTTCCACTTGCCATTATAAGTTATAACTTATAACCCAAATCGCGTGAACAGTGGCGGAGCAGAGCAAATCGCATGAGCACTGGCGGAGTCGAGCAAATCTCGTGAGCACTGGCGGAGCAGAGCAAATCGCCTGAGCACTGGCAGAGGTAGTGCGATGGTCGTGCGTAGTGACGGAGGCCACAAGCGCGGTGGTGGAAACGCGCAAATGGCGAAGGCGAAATGCACCGCTAGCGGTGGAGACACGTAGCACAGATGGCGGCGACGAAACAGTGACCACGATCGGCGGCCAAACGGCGCGACAGAGGCACAGGTTCTTCAAATTAGGGTTACGTTTTAGGATTAGGGTTTCTGAGACTCAAATTAGGGTTTTTAGGTTTTTATTAGGTTTTAGGGTTTTTTTTAGGTCCGCATCATGGATTGCGGAGGCCCATGGATCACCCGATCCAACCCCTGGATCGCCAGGTCGGTCCGATCTGGTGAGAATCCGATCCAGCCACCGATCCAACGTGTTTTCTGCTTAAAAGATCGTAAGATCGCGATTTTTACGATATAAATCGCGATCTTAACAACACTGGGTGGTATATCTAAAATACAAAGTTCTTGGCTTTTAATCTTCTAAATTCTTTCTTCATCTTTCTTCTCCTTATATGGTATCCAGAGCAAAAAAAAATTCTCTGTCATGTTTTCCGCTACTAATTCTTCTTCTACATATTCCACCACCAATTCTTCATCTTCCTCTTTTCTCATGAGGTTTCTTCTCCCACATCAGTTCACTATCCCCATCACTCTAAAGCTGGATAATGACAATTTTCTTCTTTGGAAGCAACAAGTTCTGGCTACCGTTAGGGGTCTTAATCTTGAACACTTTCTTGAAGGAAGTGGTGTCCTTGATCGGTACCTACCGTCCACCGCTAGTCAACCTCCCAAACCTAACGATGCCTATCTTCACTATACCCAGCAAGATCACCTTATTGTTGCTTGGCTTCTTGCGTCGATGACGTCCATCGTTCTCAGGAAGATGGTTGGTCTCGAGAAATCAATGGAAACGCCTCTACACTTCCTACTCGTCTCGTACCAGGGCAACAATCAAGAAACTGAAGCTTCTTCTTAAAGCCCCCAAAAATGATAAGTTCGTCTCCACTTATCTTTTGGATATTAAGAAAACTATAAATACCTTGGTAGCAGTTGGTGCTGATATCTCCACTGAGGAACACATCAAAGCGATTCTTGATGGCCTCTCAAATGAGTATGATGGTTTCATCAAATCAATTATATCACGCACGGATCCATATAGTGTTGATGATCTCGAAGCTTTGTTGCTTGCTCAAGATGAGCATTTTGAAAAGCACAAAACGTAGTTGTCTCTTCTCCAAGCCAATACTGTTTCTGGAAATGACACTATTACAAACCCTACAAATGCTTGTTCTAGGTTTAACCCTAATTCTTCTCGTGGTGGACGTATGTCTTCAAGAAATCATGGTTCTTCCCGCTCAAATCGCTTTACCAATGCTCGTATTCCCAACAATAATGCTTCAACCTTCAATATGCCTTGGCACACCGTTAAACATCTGTGTCAGATTTGTGGCAAAATTGGTCATACAACGCTTTGTTGTTGGCACAGGTATGATCAATCTGAACAAAATTCCTTCACTACTAACATGTCTCAATTTCCCTCTCACCCAGATGAACAATCCTCCATTCTTAGAGCACCATCCACCATAACTAATCCTCTATGGTACCCTAATAGTGGGGCATCTCGTCATATCACAAATGATTTAGAAGTTTTTATCAATAAATCCACCTATCAAGGCACTGGTCAAGTTCGAATTGGTAATGGTACAGGTATGCGTATTGCAAATATTGGTACTACTAAGTATACTTCATCACACACTAATACGACTTTTATCTTATGAAATCTTCTTCATGTTCCTCATATCACAAAGAATTTACTTAGTGTATCTCAGTTTTTCAAGGATAATAATGACTACTTTGAATTCTTTCCCAACGATTGTTATGTGAAACATCAGGTAACCAAACAGCCTCTGCTACACGAAACTGTTAAAGATGGCATCTACGTTTTTCCTGAGCCTATTTTTTCTGTTTCTGCTAATGCAAACAGTACTTGACTTAAACCTGGAAATTCTGATATACAGCTTTGGCATGCTAGACTAGGCCACTGTAATTACAATATAGTCAAAACAGTTTTACAAAACTATAATATTCAATTTGATGGTTGCAAACAGGTGATGCATGTGTGTTTGGCAAAGCTACTCAATTACCTTTTAAAGATTCGACTATTGTTTATAATTCGCCTTTACAATTGATCTATATTGATATTTGGGGTCCTGCACCCATTCTTTCTTCCACTGGAGCATTTTTTATATCTCTTTTCTTGATGCTTTTTCTAAGTATACATGGTTGTATATCGTACATAGTAAATCTCAGGCTTTCTCTATTTTTAAACAGTTTAAGTCTTTAGTTGAAAATCAAACTGGTAAGCATCTATAGGCTATACGAACTGACAGTGCTAAAGAATTTTTATGTTTTAAACCTTTCTTACATGAGCATGGTATTCACCATAGACTAACCTGTGCTTACACACATGAACAAAATGGTGTCATAGAACATAAACATAGACATGTGGTTGATATTGGTTTAACAATTCTTGCTGCTGCCTTTTTACCTTTAAAATTCTGGGCTGAAGTGTTTCATGTCGTTGTTCATATTATTAATATTTAACCTACCGCTGTTCTTAACAACAATAATCCATATGAAACTTTATTTGGCATTAAACCTGATTATGCTCACTTAAAACCTTTTGGTTGTGCATGTTATCCTTTTTTACGTCCATATCATAAGCATAAGTTCAATTTTCGCTCTACATGTTGTGTTTTTCTTGGGTATAGTCTACAGAACAAAGGATATATTTTTTTATCTAATACTGGAAAACTAAGGGTGGGCAAAAAATCTGGTTAAGCTAATTTGATCCAATTTTTAATTGCTCTGATCCATTTTAAATTTGTTTCTTTAATTTGAATTTTATTTTGATCCAAATTTTAGTAGTTTTTCCAAATCAGATATCCATTTTACTTATACAGATTTTAAAAATTGGAAAATCTAAATTCTCAATCCAAATATTCTATTCCGCTCTAGATCCAGAAATTGCGAAATACTCTTTCTATGCACCTCCAGCAAAACACAACGAACGAAGCACACCACCGCCTCCAACTCTCTCTCCACCGTTTCCGATTCTCTCTCCACCATCTCCGATTCTCTCTCCACAGCCTCCGACTCTCTCCACCTCCTTTGAATCTCTTTCCACCATCTTCAGCTTTCTCTCCACCTCCTCCGATTCTCTCTCGACCGCCTCCAACTCTCTCTCCACCGCCTTCGACTCTCTCTCCACTGCCTATGGCAAATCGATTTTGTCGCATCAAAGCACTCTGTCTCTCCAGCAAAAGCAACTTGCAGGTAGGTTTTGTTTTTGATGCATCTTAATATTTTTTCAACTCATTATTACTTCTATGTTTGCCATGAATCATCTTTTCAATTCCAAATATGTTTGCCATAGTTTATCCAAATCAATTTTTGGGTATGATTAACTCCCATTTTCTAGGGTTCCTACACTGCAAATAATAGTGCAAATTTATATTTAAATAACTATAACTTTTATCAATCAGCACTAATCAATAATGATTAAAAATCTCTTACACTTTTCTTGAACAAATCTGCTTATGGGGTCTAATCATTTTGGCACTACTTCATGAGATTTTGATTCATTTTACCTTATTTAGGGTGCATGGACCTAGTCTTCACTTAGCTTTTCTTTTGTTTAAACAAATACCATAATGCATATATGACTCCATTAATATGTAGTATATTCCTGCGCATACTACAGAATATGTCAGTTGGGATAGGAACAACTTTGTTCACAATAAAAGACTGAAGTTTAAATCACAGACACTAAAATTGACCTTGTAAGATTTCATTATGCATAGCTGGAACAATTTGGTGAAGAGGGAAACATATTGTAAAGGTTCCAAGTTGAATCTATGAATTTCTTAGAGTATAATGATTTGTAATAATGATGTTGCATAGTAAATATAATGCCTCTAGTTTGTGAAAGTGTTCCAAGTCCAATATGAGGAGAAATCAATAATGGATATTCTAAAAAAGTGTTCCAAGTCCAATCTATATATAGTGTGCATTATGGTACTTCCACGCCCCACATTTGCACCATCCTTTCTTGCCTTAACAACCAAAGAACACTTCCCTTTGGTTTGTGAAAGAAAACACTTTACCTCAGCCCATAAATTTTCAATTATGCATGGCTTTACTAGTTTCATATTCTAGCACAGTAGCATCCCCAACCCTACAAAACCACACTATTATTAACCATTTATTTGTCATAGGCTCATAGCTACTTGATTTGTCCGAATTCCATGAACCCAAATAATTCTGCATCATTACAAACTGTTCTAACCAAAAAAGTTTCTTCATATCTAGACCCAACCTATCATTTTCTTGCCTAATTGAAGTTATAAGTGAGTTGTTAAAAATGGTTTGTTTAACAATGTTTCTTTAAAAAATTTAGAGTATATAGTAGAAGGTGTAATTTTCATATTGAAATTCTGACGGAGAAAATACCAAAGTAGGCTACAGAACCCAATGGAGTACAGTGTGTTACCTCCCACTTACTTCTAAGTAACTCTACTTATCACCCCCACAATGTCAATACCACTACGTGTAGTGACCTGTGAAGCGGACATACTGGTTTGACATTTATAAGGTTTTATCTTTATCTATCATTGCTAAATAAATTGGTCAAACACATTGTTCAATTTGAGCCTCACACATATAGATTTCCATGGCTACAATTTAATGATGTTTTTCTGTTTTTTGTGCAAAACATTGATAAAATTCCTTTGGTCAGTTGTCCAATTCTGGTAATTCATGTGAGTCTGCTCAATTCAAACTAGTATGTTATATTATAGTATTAAATAGAATGTTCCCTCATACTGAAATTCTTGAAAACAAGTAAAAGCATGATTCAATACAAAAGTCTGCACTTTGTTCATTTTTATATAGCTAAAATTATGTTATATGTGATTAAAATATTAAATTATTTTAATATTTTTTTTTATTTTCAAAGTGATTATAGTTTAATATACAAAAATTTATTAAAAAATTATTTTATTCGACCACCTCAGATAACTTAGTCCAGCTCTGCATACTCTACTGGAAGAGTTTTGTTTGTTGTTGTTCTTTTCTAAGAGATTAATTATAATTATTATGGTTTCAATTCTTGAAGTTATGGTTGCTGGTCTCCTCTGCTTTATGTGGACAGTGCTCACTACATTGGGCTTCATTATGGTATAGTTCTGATAGGAAACTAGCTGATACCATCTTCTTTTATTGATATTTAGAAGTAAAATTTTGTTGGTTCATGAAATTTCTGGTGTTTGAAAGTTATATCCTTCTCTTTTTTACTTCTAACTAATTATGTATGTTCAGTTGTTCGTTCAATGTTGTCTAAATCCATACTTAGTTAGAATGTGCCTATTTTACTTGAAAACACTGCACAGTAATAAATTCCATTGTGTTTTGAGATGATTTAGTACATAACATAGAATTTCTGACTCTAGACTGATCAAGGTTTCATAAATCACAATTCTTAATTTTTTCTTGTGTCTGACAGGCAGTGGAATTTTTGTCTTCCAATGAATTTGATTCATTTTCATGGGGACATTCTGGGGATAAAGTTGTTAAAAAAATTATTTTAACAAGTGTACATACACTAAAAAGTTACTTACAGTGTGGTATTATGGTAATGGTTCTATTAGTGAGATATGAACAAATTAGTATGAATAAAGGAAAAATGACAGAAAAATAGCTGAATTTTGAATGCTTTAAGGTGTACTCTTTCTTAATTTTCCAAAAGCTTCCCATTAACATTTTATATTCTAAATATTTTTATATTTATAAAAATTTTATTAAATTTTTGGTATTATTAAATTGTGATTTTATTATATTTTTTGATATTTATATAATATTAAATTTTTTGTTACATATTATCATATTAATATTATGTTAGTTTTTTTTTAAAAATATGGATTTGGATTTATAAAAATCCAAATTATTTTTATAAAGAATATGGATTTGGATTTAAAATCCAATCCAAATATTTGGATTTGGATTTTGTAAAAATCCAAATTGGTTTTATAAGAAATATGGATTTGGATTTAAAATTCAATCCAAATATTTGGAATTGAATTGGATTTTTCAAAATCTACTCCATGACCACCCTTATGGAGACTATATGTATCTTGCCATGTTGTTTTTAATGAAAAATTATTTCTTTACTCTCTTTCTGAGTACAATTTTCATGTCTCTTCTGATTCTATGGATTTTTCTTCCAATACTCCTTCTATGCTTATGCTCTTACCTGCTTCCTCTCATAACACTTTACTTATTCCAGCACCTGTTTCACACACTCTATCATCTATATCCTAAGAAATTATTTTTCCTTCTTCTAATATTAATGAGGTTTCCACTGATCTTCCTATAATCGACAATGCTCATCCTATGATAACTAGATCCAAAGTTAGAGTGTTTAAACCCAAGACTTATACAACTATAGTATCTTATGCTCACGAACTGGTCTCTCTTAAAGTTGCCTTATCCTCATCAACTTGGTTACAAGCTATGCAAGATGAATATCGGGCTCTTCTTCAAAATAAAACATGGAGTCTGACTTCTCTGCCCTCTGGTGCTAAAGTTGTGGGTTGCAAATGGATTTTCAAAAACAAGTTCAATGAGGATGGCACTTTTCAAAGGCATAAAGTGTGATTAGTGGCAAAAGGCTTCACACAATCTCCAGGTTTAGACTATAATGAAACTTTTAGCCCTGTTGTCAAACCTATTACCATTAGGGTTATGTTATCTCATGTTGTTGCTATAAATTAGCCTATACATCAAATTGATGTTAATAATGCCTTTTTGAATGGAGATCTCACAGAAGATCTCTACATGAAACAACCTCCAGGTTTTGAATCCTCTAATTCTACTCTCATTTGTAAGTTACATAAAGCTATATATGGTTTAAAACAGGCACCGCTATCCTGGTTTACTAAGCTTAGTTGCACTCTTGAAGATCTTGGTTTTCATTCTACAAAAAGTGATACTGCTCTGTTTATTTAGTTTACTAATACTTCTACGTTATTTGTGCTCATTTATGTGGATGATATAATCATCACTGGATCATCTACTCATGCCATTAAATCTCTTATTTCTCATTTAAGTTCCAGATTTGCTCTTAAGAATCTTGGTCCACTGCATTATTTTCTTGGCATTGACGTTTCACAGGTTGCTGATGGCAGTCTTCACCTCTCTCGGTCTAAATATATCAATGATCTTTTGCAACGTACTGATATGACCACTGCAAAAGCTCAACAAACCCCTATGTTGTCTTCCCTTCATCTTTAGCAGGATGGCTCCACTGTTGTTTCGAATGTTACTCTATATTGATCTGTGGTTGGAGCTTTACAATATATTCTCATCACTTGGCCTGATTTATCTTATGCTGTGAACAAAGCCTGCCAATTCATGCATAATCCACAAGATCATCATTGGAAAGCAGTCAAAAGAATTCTTCGCTACCTTGTTGGTACCACCCTTCATGGTCTTCTTATCAAACGCAATTCTCATTCCTCCATCCTTGGTTTTGCTAATGCTAATTAGGGCACAGATCTGGATGATAGAAAATCAACGACAGGATATGCTATTTTTCTTGGTTCAAACATTATATCATGGAGTTCTCATAAACAAAAAGTTGTGTCACGGAGCAGTATAGAAGCATTGTTGCAGTTTTAGCAGATATTATATGGCTTTTGTCTTTACTCAATGAGCTACACATTCACCCTACTTTGCCTAAAATCTTTTCTGATAATTTGGGAGTTGTTCTTTTAAGTGTCAACCCAATTATACACTCAATGACCAAACACTTTCAACTGGATATGCATTTTGTTCGTGATTATGTTCAAAAGAAGAAAGTATCTTTGGTTCACCTTCCTGCACGATATCAAGTAGCTAATGTGCTTACCAAACGTTGTCTATGTCAACTTTTACTCATTTCAGAGATAAACTTATAATAGTCATTAATCCCACCATAAGTTTTAGGGGGGGGTGTTAAGCATGTAACAGAATTTATCTAGTGTTTGTGTTTGTCTTGTATAGGGATATTTATTCTTTGTATTCTGTTTTCTGTTATATTCAGTATTGTTGTGTTCCATATAAATACCCTTAGGTGGTATATCTGAAATACAAAGTTTTTGACTTTTAATCTTCTAAATTCTTTCTTCATCTCTCTTCTCCTTATAGTCACCACCGCATAGTTAGAGAAGAGATGAAGGACTATGATAAAGACAACTATAAATACAAACTATAAATTCTAAACCCTAAACCTTAACAAACGCATAAACCTTAACACCAACAAAAGAGGTAATTATTTTATTTTTTATTAACAAACAATATCGTTTTGAGTTTAAACAACAAATCATCTAAACACACCAACTTGAAGATAGACTCACAAGTACAACCGAGTTCATTGAGTTTGTCAAATTTATTTAAAAACAAATTTGTTTTGGAGTTAACTCATCTAAAATAAATAAAAACATAAATTAAAAAGTTAACGAATTAACTTGTGAGGTTGATAATCATCATGCAGATTACTATTAACAAAGTAAAAACTAAGTAGATTCATTTAGTAGAGAACAAATTTCAACAAATACTTAACATTCTATATTCAAACTTTATTAGGTCATTATAGAAAAAAAAAAAAAATACTTACAATGAACAGAAGAAACCACGTCTGATAATGTACAACATCTTTGTACTGTTGGAGCACAGAGAAATTACATTTTATTTTGCTTGTAAAGTGAAAACTTTTGGCTCTTCACTTAAATCTTTCTAACCATAGACATACACACAAAAGCTTATCACGCCCTCCTGAGAAGGTAGAACAGTATAACTCATTTCTTGGAGGTAGAATCTGGAGAATGATACATCTGATTATACAGAGCAGCCATCTTACTGTATGCATCCACTGTCACTGACTGCATGAAGTTTATTCTCATTAGCAATCACTGTTATATATATATATATATATATATATATATATATATATATATATATATATATATATATTTCATAGATGCTATTTATGTTTTAAAAGTAACTCAATGATTGCAGTGTTATCATATAACCAGGAAGGAATCAGAAACAAATGTAGGGAATATTTTAACAAATATATATCTATCCAATTTTATAAAAATATTCAAAATTATCACAATCATCAAAGTAGTGTTTAGATATTAATTCTAAGATAAATTAAGAGTTTTTAAATAAAATGTAAGATTATGAATATTAATTATTAGTTTCACATGGTGCATGAAATATTTATCTGTGTTAATCCTAAACTTTTGAGAAAATGTGATTAATTACATTTTTCAAATTTATTATATTAGAATGACACGTGATACTCTTTAAATCATAGTCAATAACCATCTAATAAATTTCACATTGACTGTTATGCATTAAAAGCAAATTTTAGAAGATATATAATTGAAAAAGATAATTGTTTTCTTTTTTAAGGTTTATATATTTAAATAAAAATACTTTAGAATATCATAATGAATGTCCTAAAACTTAACAACAACAAAAACAAATAATAAGTCAAGGAGTGTTAGAAAAGAGAATATCTGTTAATGAGTCTCACCCCAGACTATCTATCTTATATATAATGTTTTAAGTTAAACTTACTACATTGAAAAGGTTAATAAATATTCTTTAACTCTCAAATAAAGCCTAAAAAATAATCTTTATGATAAAATTTTAAACAATACAAGGGAAAGACTAAAAAATCCTTAAAAATAAATCATACTGAAATATTTCGTTTCAAAATGGAAAATGATGATTATCTCTACATGAAAAACTATAAAAGGAAAATAGTTCATTTGTAAAAACAAAATAATATTATTATCTTCACAAAACTAATAATAATAAAGTCAAATATTTTATCAAAAATATTCTTATTTAATTCTAAAATTTAAATTATTTTTAATACTAAATTAATATTTTATAATATAATTATTTAATTTCAAATATAAATTATTTTTAATATCAATATATATATATTTATATTTAAATTGCAAAAATTTAGGGGGCCAATGTAACCCTACTCTTCAAAACAGAAACCAAAGACCCAAACCCCACCCCCACTACCTTTTTCTTTCTTTATTTTTCTTTTTCTCTTTCCCTCTCCTTTCGCTCTTCAACTTCTTTTCCATACATTATCTATTCCAAAATCTGATCACGCCATGGTGTAGCTGAGGAGTCAGGGTACATTTCTACCCGATCAGATTTTCAAACAGAGTAAGTTCATTTTTACTCTAAAGATCCCTTATTCTCTGTTTTTTTCTATGATTTAATCATCAATCTTAGTGGGGCCAGTTGAGAAAAGTGTTTCTCTCAACTTTATTAAGCTCGTACTAAAATTTGGTAATTTTTGGATAACTTGCTTTAGGTCCCTAGATTTTAGAGTGGTTCCCCTGCTTGAACCGGAATTTTCTCGGAATAAGAAATTTCAGGTAAGGAAAGCTAAATTTATTTTTTAATAGCACCCTAGGCTAGAAGATTCTGGATGTGGAAGGGACGTGATCCCAATATTCAATTTCTCTTGCAGGAATGTTGTGTGTTTATATTTTGTGTTGTTTGTTTATATATTATTTAAACTTGTAAAAATATTATATTTTGATGGTTTAGTATTTAAGTGTTATTTTTTTATATTAAATAAGATTTTAAATATTTTGGATTGTGTTTTGGAATGATACTGTATGATGAAAATGATATGAAATTGATGTCATACATTTGGGATAATGTATAAGTTGTTGTTTGATGGTATTAAGTATGAAAAGCCTATGTTTAACGGAGATCCTCTAGCTTCACTGATGATCTAAGTCATGTAGACTAAGATATCAGGTGGTGAGAAGCTGAGAGAGAGTTCATACACACTGGGTCCCGCTGTAGACACTCAGTATTGGATGTTTGATCTTACCCTGATCCTTTCTGTTGGATTCACTGGTAATCTTTGGATCAGGTGTTAGTCTCTGGTAGGAGCATACTTAATGAGTCTTCTGGAAGACAAAGTGGGATTGAAATGAAATCCAATGACTGTGATTGAAAATAAATCCATGTGTGGTCTTTGTGAATGATGAAATTGATATTGAGATTTTATATAACCATATTTAAAGAAATGTTTATAAACTATTAGTTTGATTTGTTCTTTTTGCATGAATTTAATATGTTATGAAATTTCTTTTCACTAGCTTACCCTTGCTTTTCTTGTTGTGTTTGAACTGCGATGACTGTACTACGTACACGAGCAGATGATCGTACAGGTATCTGAGGTTCTGGAGAGCTTTAGGATGTTATTTTGAACTGTATATTGTAAATATTTTTATTTCTATAAGTCTTAATCATGTATTAGAAATGTTTTGAAAAACTCTAAGTTTGTATAGAACTAGTAGAAATTTTATTGTATTAGTTAGATGAAATTTTCTAGAGTGTTACAGCTAAGGACCCTAAGTCACAACCTTGCTCTAAACAAGGAAAAATACCTATGATATAATTTATTAGATAGAAATATACCTTATTCAAAGTTGAGTGTTATAATTAATATGAATATATTTTCTGTCTACTATGGTTGTAGATGACACAGAATGTTGTGTTGTGTACAAGGTGTTCAAAATTTCAAGAGAAATTAAACAAGAATTAGTGGAGGAGAAGTGACTATACATGGTCGTACGTCAATTCCTAACCATAAAAAAAATTATTAAATATTATTTAATAATAATATTTAAAATAATTTATATTATTAATAAATAATTTGTAAATTAATATCTAATTAGTTAATAAAATTTTAATTATTATCTTTAAAATCTAATTAGTTAGTAAGAAAAACTTAGGTAACTAATTATATATTAATTTAGAAAATACATATTAATAATATAAATTATTTTAAATATTAATAATCTTTTTAATTTTTAAAATAATATTTAATTTATTTAATATAATGATTAAGTACTTTTTATGAATAAAATTAACTTCTATTTAATTGTTATAGTGAATAGAATAATATTAAGTAAATTCCATGATTAATTTATGAGCATGAAATAGTTTCTTGAAACAGTGTGTAAAGGGGCAATACCTTTGCTGGTTCTCCCAGTAGTCGATCACCACAGGAAGCCATAGACATGAAAGGAGGAAGGTGGAGCATGGGAGGAATGGAGGGAATGTTGATGTTGTTCATATTCATACCCATTTCCTTACTCATTCTCATTCCAATGCCCATTTGAGTCATCATCATCGACATTTTAAGTTGTTGCTGTTGCATGGCAATTGGCAGCATAATCGAAGAGTACATTTTCATCCAATTCATCATCTGCAAATGTGCTTGCAATTGCTTCATATATTGGATAACCTCATCCAGCATCGAAGCTTTATCGGTCTGCTAAATAAACCACACCAAGTAACTCTCCTTGTTAATTGTGTTAGATTAAAGCAGACTGTAATACATTAATTAAAGCTTACTATTTCCTTATAGTGTACTACTGTACTAAAGTCATTTTCATATCTATGGAGTACTCTCACCCACATATGTATATATGGATTAGTCCTTGGCCACATATTCCTTTAAGAAGTACTTGAAAGAGCATTTTTGCTTTATGAAAAGATAAATCATCTTATAAACTAATTTAGATTTGATTCAATTTGTTTTGTAGAATAAAGACTGCTCTCATTATAACTTATAATGATTGCTCTCATTCCAACTTTTGATGAATGCTCTCATCTATACTGTGTAAATTGATTTTCTCTTTTAAGTGCAGATTTTCATTTTTTTTTAAGGGATCTGTAACCAAACCTGTATGTAAACAGTAAAGGAAACAGAATATAAGAAGAGTGAGTGGTGAGTAGGTGAAGAAATTAAGGAAGATGGTGGAGCTGAATCATGTATGGTCACTGTTTCTGAGTGAGTAGAATTTGAAAAAAGTGTAGTGTGGGAACATTTTTTAATGCGAAAAACCTGGCTCAGTCAGAAGTATTCTTGTTTACCTTGCTGGAATTGGGGACCAGTTTTTGCAATTCCTTCATTCTTTGGTTGATCTTATCTCTCCTTCTCTGAAAAGCAAAGATAAAGGGAATCAATGATCAAGAAATTCCTGATAAAATTCACACAAATGATACTTGTTGCACAGAAGAGGAGTCACGTAACCCTTTCAGATTGGTTGTGTACAGCTGAAGCTTTTATTCTTTTGTTGGATTCACAAGATCTGTCAACTCCACTTCTCTTGCAATCCTCTTCTCCTGCCTCACTCTAACATTTTCCATCACAATAACAAAAAATATCACCAAATGATTACAATAAAAACTGAATAAAAATAAAACCCATTTCAAATCTGTTGGAAATTTACTTCTTTTGGATTAACTCTGGATAAAACACATTATACTTTTTTCAAAATATTTATAAGTTGGTAGAATGTTTTTTTTTAAAAAATACATCTAAACACACTAATTTAAATACTCTTTTGAAATAAAAACTTGTTTCTACATTAAAAAAAAGTTATTTACTTATCCTTATAATATTCAAACCTTTTCATTTTTTTCTTTAAAACAACACGTGACTGTATCAATTATTGAGAAAATGACATCACATTAATATAATACCTATCATTTAAGCATTCTTACAATGTAAGCTAATAAGAAGAAGGAAGTTTGAGGTTAACAACAAAAGATATAAATAAATTACATTAAAATAATCATAAATAATAATTAATTTTTTTAAACTAAAAATATTATTGATATCTAAAATAATTTTTATTATTAATAAAAATTTATAAAATAATTTTTAAATTCATATCTACTTTCTACTTTATATTTTAAATTAGTCTTTATTAATTTTTCAGAGATTAATAAAAATTTATAAAATAATTTTTAAATTGATAACTTCTAATTACTTTATATTTTAAATTAATCTTTATTAATTTTTCAAAAATTAATTTAAAATTTAAATATAATAGTTAAACTTAGGTAGTTAATTTAAATATAAATTTATAAATTATTTTATAATATTTTATTAATAATAGAAACTATTTTAGATTTGAATAAATTTTTAGTACTTAAATTAATATTTAGTTTAGTTATATAATAATTAAGTATTTTTTATTTTTAAATTTAATTATTAGTATTTAAAAAAAATTAATGTTAAAGTAACAAAGTATATTTATCCTAACAAAAACTATGTAACTTATTGATTGTAGGTGCCAAATTATTCAAATGAAAGTAATCACTCCTTTAAAATCATGTAAACAAACATTAAAATATTTTTTATATTTACAAAAGAATAAATGGTTTTATAAGTTAATACTCACAAACTATAAAGTGATTAGTATATTTGTTTCAAATGAATACGAACCATACCTGCGACCTACGGTGGCTTACGGAATCACGGTCGTCGTTGGCAGTGGTCTCCGTACACTGCTTACCAGAGCTCCAGGTGTTTTCCGGGCAACCCATGGTGGCTGAATTGAAAGTCACGCTCAACTCCCTTGGATAAGTGTCACTACCACTCACACTCGAGTCCTTGCCGCCACTCAACTCATGCGTTGTGGAACCACGCGCCACCACCCCAGCTCCAGACTCCACGCGCCTGGAGTAACCCTTCTTGCACGCGCCAAACATTGTGCTCTGTTTGGGGAAACAGGGCACTAAGGCGTCCTTAGTAACTGACTTGTGGCAGTTTTTGCCGATACGATGGTTCACTATGGACTCCAAGGTTCCACTTGTGCGAGGTACGTCCCATATTGCTTGGTTCCGGCTGTCTTCATGGGTCGAAGGTTGTCCCTTTTTGCATGCCACTTTGTAGCCCAACCTGCAAGAGTAATACAATTCAAAGAATCCATCTTCCACAATTAAGAGGGATAGGGGGCATAGTTTTGAGCTGTAAAAGGACTGAAATTTGAGCAGAAATTTACATTGGGACTTCATGGGCTGTGAAATTGGTGTTGGAAAGAAGAGGGAACTTTGTGGGTGTGGGAATGGTGTTGTCGTCCACATCACAGCTAGGGACACGTTGGCTCATCTCAGAGTTTGATTGTGGTGTGTGAGGAAAACCAGTTCTTATGCTTTCTGGCTTGTGAGTGTGTGGAAGAAGAAGGGCATAGAAATGTCAGATGTGTTTGAATAATTGCAAGATTGGCTTCCAATATAAGACCTACCATTGGTTGAGGTTTTTCAACTATTTCATTATTGCTTTCAACTTTAACATCTACATTTATTTATTTATTTATTTATTTATTTATTTATTTATTTATATATATATATATATATGTGTGTGTGGGGTAAAAATATGAGTTTCATTGAAATGATGGTAAGACAAAATAATATTGATAAATACTTTATAAAAATTGTTATTTACAACTTTGGTTAATCATTCCACAAGTATGAATTTGAGTTTAATCACCTAAGAAACTAGCAAAAGCAATAATAATTCTTTTTGTTTAAATAAAATTGTATCTATTAAAGAATGTTTGTGTTTCTATTAGAAAAAAGAAATTATTATCCATTCATTAATAGTGGTTCTCCTGTAGTGACACATAAGATTATCTTCACTAATCAATACGTATCTATACAAACAAAATGATTGGAAGATGGATTTTCAGTAGCCATTTGTTTTATTTTGGATACAATTATTGGAGGTGTTTGGGAAGTGAATTTGGATATGTTTTTTAATTTAATTAGAATAGTGAATGAACTAAGAGTTCAAACACCTTTTACTATGTGGTTGAATCACATATCCTCTCCAAGGGTAAGTATATTTATTTTAAAAATTATATCAGTACGATTTCTGGTATTAATATTATATAATAAAATAAACTCTACACATTAAAGTCAAATGGATAGTTTGTATATATGTCCATAAGTTTGTGTTTGGATTGGCAAATAAAAAAAAAGGAAAATTACAGAATGAAACAGCTAAAGGCGATTGGTAAGATTTTGTATAGTTTAACAATGTTATTACATTTTATTTTTATTTTTATTTTTAAAACTATAATTAATAAATTCATAAAAATATTATTAAGAAAAATAATATTATTTATATTGTTTACAAATACAAATCCGGTGATGAATTTACCTACGAATTTTTATCCATGAGTATATAAATTTATCTACAAATATATATCTGTGGATAATATTAAAATTAATAATAAAAAAAATATTAATAATACAAATTATAATAATATTATTATTAATAACATTAAAAATAATATTAATAATAATATTAATAACACTAATAAAATTATTAAGAATATTGTTAATATTAATTAAATTATTAATAACATGAATAAAAATATTAATATTAACATTTTTTTAATAAACTCATTTTAGACATAATTATGAAATCTAACATTCTAGTTAGGCTGACATCCCAAACCTCAACCATCATTTTTCCATCATATTATAGAAAAGGTAAACAAGCAAACATGAGAGACTAAACCAAACCCATGCAAAGAAATACAAAACAACTCTCTAGAACCTAAACAAAATGATACATAAGGAGTTTATACCTATTCTGGAAAAAGTTTAAGTAAAGTCTAGAGAGCAAACTAGGATACCAAACAAACTTAAGCTGATTAAGCAAACTTATGGATGAAAGCTTATCAACATAATGGTTACCCTAACTAAAAATATGTGAGACTTTAAACTCAATCATTTTACAAAAAGCCAGACATGTATTCCATCTACTATGTATAGTCCAAGGAATAAGATGTAAGTGCATAGAAGAGAAAGCAAAGCATATCAGGATAGAATCACTCTCCAGCCATAATCGATAATACCCAGCCTGTTGAGCTTGTTCAATATTTATGATAACTCCCATGAATTCAGCAAAAATAGACAACTGAACATCGAAGAAAGAAGAAAACCCACCAACAAACTCTCCCATATATACTGCTTCTAAAATTCTTGGCACATGCAGCAAGACCCGGAGAATCCTTGATAGCACCATTTGTACTAACTTTAATCCAGCTAACCTGCCAGAAACTCCAAACAACTTGAATAGGCTGCAAAAGTTTTGTTAACCTCATTTATTGCAAAAGATTTCAAAACAAAAATGTCATCATTCATGAATTTCTTAAAAGAGTTTCTAAAATGTTTTACATAGTTATCTATAGTCTCAATAGCCATATGAGTATTGATTTCTTCCAAAAACCTCAGGTGATTTCTCATGCTCCAAGTTATCCACACTGAGAAAGTAATGGCTACAAGTAATAATATTAACATGTATTAATATTATTATTATTAGATTAATACAGATATTATTAATAAAAATAATAACATTATTCATATTTTTAATATTTTCACAGATATAGATCTATATTAAAATTATTATTAATTATTATAATAATATTAATCATATAAATAATAATATTAATAAAAATAAAAAGAATATCAAGAACATTAAAAATATTAATAATTTTTAAAAACGAAAATTTTGTCTCTTCACATCATTTTGCTTCCGACCTGGATTGAAAGAACAGACCGCTTACAAGTTGCTTAGCTTGCTCACACATATTATCTGATTTGTAAGCAATCCGACTTCGAAGATGATGCTTAGGATTTTTGGTTTTGGAATTAAGGTGCAAATTTGGTATTTAGTTTTTGGAATGAATAAGTTAAAATGAAGTCTTCGAAACCTAGTGAATTCACTGACAAATGTATATGATATATAATAAAAAACAGTGGCCAAAAATGATATTTAACACCCGACACTTTAAAAACCCCACATTTTTAAAATGTTCTCTTAAAATTTTAGTTAAAACACCTCCATTTTAAAAACGTTGCCTAAAATGTTGTTTAAAAAATTCATGATTTTAAAAACATTGTTTAAAGTACTTATATTTTAATTTTTCTATCAATGTTTTATAAAATGTTGCTTAAAATAAATAGACAATGTTTTTCTTAAATATTTTGAGCCAAAGACAAATAAACCTTACTATATGGACAATAATAAAAAAAAATTGTTGCTTATACTTTCTTTAAACAACACTTTTTTACCTGTTAATGTTCTTGCCGGTTGACTCTCCTGTCAGTTGACTCTACGATAATCACACGCCTCCTTCCCTCACCTTGAATTATGCTTTGCCGTCCCGAAACAACCTGCACCTGCAAGATAGAAAGGGGCGCCCTAGAGGTCGTTTGCACTCCAACGCTCAAGTCAAAAACTGGGCAAGCACACCAAGTGTATTGAGTATTTCTGTTTAGGTATAGAAACTACGTACCTTTGTGAAGTATTTTACTACCCTTTTATAGTCTAGGGTTTCTTCTGCGCCGCTACCCATATTTAGGGTTTACAGGAATACCCTTGCGCCGCTATCACCCAGGCTTAGGGTAATCTAGCACATAAGGTTTCCTTAACTAGAGTGCAAACTCTAACAGGGTGGACACCTGGGTAACCCCTCGTGCACCTAGTCTCTGGGGCCACCTATCCCTGGAGTGCCTTCACTGTTCATGTGCCATGCATGTAGCCTTACCGGAAAACCCTAGTTCTGATGAGTACTCAACCCCTCAGGACTCTACACCTAACTGTGTTTTCCCTACTACATGCATAGACACTTCGTGACTTAGGCCTCTCCCTACCTCTGGGCATTTTACTGATAATTGGTCTTCCCTTCAGACCCATCGTAGATGTTCTAGCTCTGTCATTCGAAACACCCAAGATTGATGTCACCTCATCCCACTCTGTTGCCGAGGATTCATCATCCTGCTGAGTGACGAGGACACATCAGTCCACTCTGGTGATCGACCTGCTGATGACTAATCATCCCGCTAGTCCATACTACCTGTGGGACCCAGCCCACGAGGCTCTAGCCCATGCTGTAGGACCTAGCTGACACGGCTCACCCTTACTAGCTGTTCTCGGTGTCTGAGGACTAGTCGGTACACAAGCTCCCCAGTCTCGAGCTGTTAACTTGTTCAGCGAAGAGACTAAGTCATAGGCTCGGGCGACCTACGTGGCACTGAGCGAAAGGACATGAACAGTGCGCTGAAGGGACATCTCACCAACCCCCTCTTAGTCTGCGGACACGTGGCTAGATCAGCGGTTAAGGTTTCTTAACGTTTGCACTTCCTTGCCTATGTTAAACCCTTTCAAAACCTCGCGCCTCTACACTGTTTCATCACTTTCCACTCAATCCTCCATACTTTCTAACTTCTCTCGTACGCTTCTGTTCTACTCCAACCTCTACACTCGTGACTGTTCTTCTTCGCTTACACAAAGGTATGATTTTTATTCTCCCTTTCTGTCTTCACCTTATGATTCTGCTACCCTTTTCATGCCATGTCTGCACTGGGTCTGTTTATGATTTCTGCATTTTAAGGTTTCTGTTCTTCTCTATTACTTTCTCTTTTCTTCTGTGAGGCTTTGCCCGCCATTGTTCACGTCATCGCTTTCTTCTAAACCCTTTTTTCCTTCTTCCTGCCTCTCATTTGTTTTAGATTCGAGATGGCCAGAACTAAAACCACCTCCAACCCTCCTCCAGCCGTTGACTACAGGGCCCTCTACCCCTGGGCCTCTGAGGATCTCCTTGCTGAGACCTCAAATCTTACTTCCAACGAAGACTGGAGGAAGCATAAAGATGACGAGAACGAGATTAAAGGGTGCGTCTTTGGCAGAGGGAGCGACGCGTACGTCTTGGTTCGACCATGTACCAAGGGTGAACCTGTATGCGCTGACGATCGCTGTAACGTTGAGGAGCCCTTCTTCTTTCTGTATGCCACCATCTTTAAGAGGGTTAAGGTTCACCTGCCCTTCACCGGATTCGAGAGGGCTCTGCTTACTGAGCTGAATGTGGCACCTGCCCAGCTACACCCCAACAGCTGGGTCTTCATCAGGGCCTTCTCCATACTCTACAACAACCTAGGGTTCACTCTCTCGGTGGATGTATTCCTATACTTCTTCGAGGCGAAGAGCCCTGGGAAAAGACTTTGGGTAAGCCTTAATGGAGTGGCGGGGAGGGTTCTACTAACTCTCTTCTCGCAGTCATACAAGGGCTTCAAGGGAAAGTTCTTTCGAGTCTGTTGCAGCTCATACGACTCCACTATGCTCGACAGGTTCCCATTATATTGGGTGGAGAAGTTGAGGTTCAAGAAACCCCGCGGACTCAAGGAGCTGACGCCCTTTGACCGTGATGTGTGCCAACTCCTCTCCAGCTGGGGTGTGGTGTTCGACACCACCCAGCTGATTAGGCACGAATATGATGCTGAAACCCTCAGCGTCTATATCGGTATAATTGCCTTCATCTCATACCTATTGACACTCGTGTTTTATGCATGACACTTCTCACTCTTTACTTATTGTTCATTGCAGGTATGGTATTGGACGCTGAGAAGAAGAAGAGGCTGACTGACTTGCTGAGTCGCCGCGCAGCGGGTGACTCAGGCCCTCTGGCCCTTCCTCACCTGCTGTGGCTGCCCTAGGCCCCACCTCTGATAAGCTAAAGAGGGCAGCTGCAGTAGTAATCTCTGAAGACGATGACACATGCTCTGGCCTCGTTTTTAAGAGGAAAAGGGTGGAGACCGCTGCAGAGACCTCTTCTGCAACGGAGGGACAACCTCCATCCTTTAGGGAGCACCTTCCCAGCACCTCATCTCCCCCCGAGCCACTCCTGGCGCTCGAGGGTGGAGGAGAGAGTGCTCCTCCAACCAGCCAAGTACCTCCTGCCCCTGAACTCCCTCCTCTTCTCCAGCGGACTCTCGCTCACATGTCCGGCCAAGAGCGATGGAGGCCATGGACAGGGATTCACTAAGGGACCTCATCAGTCACGGCCTTGGTGAGTTCCTTGCTGCCTCAACTTCCTACTGGTCAAAGAGAACACTGAGGCAGAGTTGTAGGAGAAGGTGGCCAGACTGGGGAAAGAGCTGGAGCAAAAGAAAGACTTGGAGCTCCAGGTTCGACTGGCAATCAAGCGCGAGACTGCTCTGAATCAGGAGCTGGGCAGTCTCCGCCAATTGGATAAGGAGACCAAGAAGCTCCTCTTCTCCAAGGGGCAGGAGGCCCTCCAACTTGAGGCCAAAATTCTCCCCCTCCGCAACAAAGTCATCGAACTGGAGGAGCAACTGGAGGGGGCCCAAGCTAAAATAACCAAGCTGGAGGAAAGGGCCACCAATCAAGAGGTTAAGCTGGGCAGAGTTGAGGAAGAGCTCACCCAACAAACCGAGTTGCTTAAGAAGACCGAGGCGGAACTTACTGAAGATGTCGCCGACGCTTATGGGGAGGGGTTTGGCGATGCCCTTGCTCAGTTTGCCTGCGTGCATCCTGAGATGGACCTCTCGCCATTCTCTGTATCGATGCAGGTAGTCGATGGGCAAATAGTGCCTAGATAGGTCTTCTGAACAGCTGTACTTTATGGCTGAATTCCATGTAACAATCTTCCAATATAATTAATATTTTTAACTTTGCCAACTTTGTGCGTATAAACTTGTTCTCCTTGGCATTTCTTGCGTGATCTTCCTCTCTGGTACTTCAGTGATTGTTTGGGCACTTTACAGTACTTGGCCTATAACTTTGACTCCTCATAATGTAGCACGCTTAACTGTGATAAAGGGTGATGAGTGTAACTCCTCTTTAGGATAAGAGATCGCACCGCGAGCGAGCCTTGGCAAATGGACTGCATCACTTTATTGACCTCTCCTTCCAAACCACCCCAATCAACCCTGGTGTTCTCACTCAAGTGGGAGGATATCATCTGCGAACCCCTCTCTTCCACTTCGAGACTTCTAACACACAGGCTATTCCTTGGTTGTCCTCTTATCGCCCATAGGCATGTGTGATTTCACTGGTGAACCTTTCTGTGCAAGTTGGGAGTTCTCACTCGAAAGGGGTAGGTGTTCCTTGCGAACTTACCTTCCCACTTACGAGACCTCTATCCCCAAGTGACAGGCTCGAACTGACCTCACATCGCTCACAAGCGAGGAGGATTTCATTGGTGAACCTTTCTGTTCAACTTGGCGTTCTCACTCGAAGGGGAGGTGTTCCTCACGAACCTACCTTCCCACTTACGAGACCTCTAACCCCAAGTCACAGGCTCGAAATGCATTGTATAAATACATTCAAAAATATATCTTAACTGAAAATTTTATTGGGTGACCTCATTAAAAACCCTTAAGAGGGAAAAAAGAGTGTCCCCTAAACTGTGTACAATGTTACATAGTTTTAACTGAAATAAAATTTCAAGTGAGTCACATTCCATGTTTGAGGAATCAGACCACCTTCTAGAGTCTCAAGCCTATATGCTCCATTTCCCAGGGCCTCTGTCACTCTAAAGGGACCAGTCCACTTAGGGGATAGCTTGTTCTCTAGTTAGTAGGCAGATGCCTTCCGCATGACTAGGTTGGCGACCTGGAACTGCCGAGCTCTCAACTTAGAACTATGTTTGAGCTCAACCCTCATTTTCAACGCCTCGGCCTTGATTCCTGCCTCTTTCCTAACTTCATCCAAGAGATCTAAATTCACATTCCTTTCCTCATTTGACTCCTCAACCATGAAATTCTAGAAACGTGGTGAGCTCTCCTGGATCTCCACTGGGATCATGGCGTCTGAACTGTACACCAAGCTAAAAGGGGTCTCCTTGGTGGTGGACTGCGGAGTGGTATGATAGGCTCATACAATTCTGGGAACCTCCTCAGCCCAAGTTCCCTTCGCCTTTTCCAGCCTTCTCTTCAGCCCTCTAAGTAGAACTCGGTTGACTGACTCGACCTGTCCATTAGTCTGAGGGTGCTTGACTGATGCGAACACCTGCTTGATTCCCAACTCTGTGCATAGTTTTCCCAATTGTTGCCTTGCAAACTGGGTGTCATTATCAGACACCAAGCACTTGGATACACCAAAGCGGACACTATATTCTTCCACACGAAGTGCTGGATCTTGTGGGCTGTGATTTGTGCTACGGGCTCAGCCTCGATCAACTTTGTAAAGTACTCTATGACGACCACGAGGTACTTCATCTGCCGCACAGCCAAAGGAAAGGGCCCCAAGATGTCAATTCCCTAGGTGTGGAATGGCTAAGGACTGTATATAGATCTGAAAGGGGTCTCCTTGGTGGTGGACTTCGGAGTGGTATGATAGGCTCATACAATTCTGGGAACCTCCTCAGCCCAAGTTCCCTTCGCCTTTTCCAGCTTTCTCTTCAGCCCTCTGAGTAGAACTCGGTGGGCTGACTCGACCTGTCCATTAGTCTGAGGGTGTTCGACTGATGCGAACACCTACTTGATTCCCAACTTTATGCATAACTTTCCCAACTGTTGACTTGCAAACTGGGTGCCATTATCAGACACCAAATGCTTGGGTACACCAAAGCAGCACACTATATTCTTTCACACGAAGTGCTGGATCTTGTGGGCTGTGATTTGTGCTACGGGCTCAACCTCAATCAACTTCGTGAAGTACTCTATGGCGACCACGAGATACTTCATCTTCCGCACAGCCAAAGAAAAGGGCCCAAGGATGTCAATTCCCCAGGTGTGGAATGGCCAAGGGCTGTATATAGATCTGAGCTCCTCTGGAGGCACCTTGTGCCAATCTGCATGTAGTTGACACTGTTTGCACTGCTGCCCGTACTTCGTGCAATCTTCCCTCATTGTTGGCCAGTAATACCCTGCTCGAATGGCCTTTGATGCCAAAGCGCGACCTCCTATGTGACTCCCACATATTCCTTCATGGAGTTTTGCCATTATACGCCCGCACTGCTCACCATGCACACACACCAAAATGGGGTGTGTGAACCCGTGCCTATACAGCTCCCCATCAATGAGTGTGTACTTAGTTGAGTTCTTCTTCACCTTCCTCGCCTCTATTGGCTCTATGGGCAACATCCCATCAGTCAAGTAGCGCTTGTAGGGCGTCATCCACGTTTCCCTACTCTGCAACAAGAATACCTGTGGCGACGTCTCCTCTAGTACCACATATGCGTTGACCCTTGGCTTCTTCAAAGTTTCCTGGGTCAACGACCGATGACTCCTCTTCCCACCATCTACCTTGCTGATTTGGTGAATTCCTACTAAATTATCAGCTGTGTAGGTGCGAGGTGTCCTCAGGGTCTCCTGGATGACTGTCCTCTACCTGCCTCCTTGCCTGAGCTTGCGAGATTTGCCAACAAGTCAGCTCGGGCATTCTGATCTCTAGGCACATTCACTAATTCAAAATCCGCAAAGGAACTCTTCAACATCTGAACATACCCTAGGTATGAGGCCATCTGAGGGTCTTTGGCCTGGTACTCTCCCGTGACCTGACCTGTGACTAATAGGGAGTCACTCTTTGCCAAAAGACTCTGTGCTCCCATCTCCTTAGCTAACAACATTCCAACGATTAGAGCCTCATACTCAACCTGGTTGTTGCTAGCCTTGAAGGCAAATCGTAGGGCTTGCTCAATCAACAGCCCCTTTGGTCCTTCCAAGATCACCCCAGCTCCACTACCCTGTTGATTGGAAGACCCATCTAGCGAAAGTACCCATCTAAAATCAGGTCCTTCCTGTTGGGTCTCTGCCGAGGACATCTCGGCCACAAAGTCGGCGTATACTTGGCCTTTGATTGGGCCTCCGGACTAGTACTGTATGTCGAATTCAGACAATTCCATCGCCCATCGCACCATCCTCCCTGCTACATCTGGCTTCTGCAAGAGCTTCCTAATGGGTAGGTCTGTCATCACCACCACCATAAAGCTTTGGAAGTAATGGTGAAGCCTACGCGCCGAGAACACTACGGCCAATGCCGCCTTTTCTATAGCCTGGTACCTCACCTCTGGCCCTTGCAGCACCTTGCTAACAAAGTAGATAGGCTTTTGGCTTTGGTCCTGCTCCTGCACCAAGACTGAACTCACTGCCCTTTCGGTGACCTCGAAGTACAAGCGTAATGGGGTACCGATCTGTGGTTTGCATAGTACTGGCAGGCTGGCTAGATATTGTTTCAACTTGAGGAATGCTTCTTCACACTCTTTGGTCCACAAGAACCTACTGTTCCTCCTCAAGCATTGGAAATAAGGGTTCCCCTTATCGCCTCCAGCTGACACAAACCTAGAAAGGGCAACCATTCGTCCTGTCAATTGTTGCACTTCCTTAACCGAAGTCGGGCTCCTCATGGCTAAGATCACCGCACACTTGTCCGGATTGGCCTCGATTCCTCGTTCTGTTAGCAAGAAACCGAGGAACTTACCTGCTTCCACTCCAAAGACACACTTCTCTGGATTCAACTTCAATCCATATTTAGCTGTCGTAGTGAATAGCTCCTCCAAATCGGAGACGTGCTGATCTCTCACCTGGGATGTCACCACCATATCATCCACATAGGCTTGCACGTTGCGCCCCATCATGGGCGCAAGGACCTTGTCCATTAGCCTTTGGTAGGTGGCGCCTGCATTCTTCAACCCAAATGGCATGACTGTATAGTAGTAGCAGGACAACTCGGTCATAAACGCTGTCTTGCTCTCGTCCATCCGGTGCATCTTGATCTGGTTATAATCAGAAAACCAAGAAGCTGAGTAGCTTGCACCCCGAGGAGTTATCTACCAGCGCATCAATACTCGACAAAGGATAAGAATCATTTGGACATGCCTTATTGAGGTCAGTGAAGTCCACACACATCCTCCACTTCCCATTGGCCTTCTTTACCAACACCACATTTGCTAACCACTCAGGATATTAGATTTCCCGTATGTGACCAGCCTTGAGCAACTTTTGCGTTTCTTCCCTGATCATCTGCCTCCTTTCTTCGTTGAACTTCCTCCTCCTTTGACGGACAGGTTCGAATTGGGGATTCAACGCAAGGCGATAACACAAAAAATTTGGGTCAATGCCTGGCATATTTGAGGCAGACCAAGCAAAAACATTCAAATGCCTCTCTATGACTCCCACTACTTGGTCTTGAACATCTTGGCAGAGGGATTTGCCAAGCTTGAACACTCTGCCCCTAATCTCCCTCTCTACTACCTCCTCCGCTAGTTCAGGTCATCTCTCTCGGGCAACCTCTCCTCGGGGCAGGTTAGTATCAGCGCACTCTCCACCCGGTGATTGGGTGGTCACCGTGCACACTCCCCTTCTTGTCTTAAGGCTATTCTCGTAGCACTTCTTAGCCTCCTTCTGATCTGACCTAATGGTGATCACCACACCTTCCATCGAAAGCAACTTCATCTTCATATGCCTCGTCGACGCTACGGCCCCCAGTCTGTTCAAAGCTGGCCTGCCAAGCAGTATGTTGTAGGCTGATGGGGCATTCACTACTAGATACTTGATGTTCTTGGTGCGGTAGGCCACCCCGTCAGTGAAAGTGGTCCTCAACTCTATGTATCCTCGCACCTCGACCTGGTCATCTGCGAACCCATACAGATAGCCAGTATAAGGCCTTAGCTGATCTGGGGACAACTGCAATTTGTTAAAGGTCGACCAAAACATCACATCGGCCAAACTCCCTTGATCGACGAGGACCCGGTGCACCCTTCTTCCCACGGTAACCACTGATATCACCACTGGATCATTGTCGTGAGGGACGACGTCCAGGCAATATACCTTTGTGAATGTGAGGTCGATATCTGGGAAGTGGTCTTCCTCACACGTCTCAACTGCCATCACCGAACGCGCATACTTCTTGCGCTGCGATGAGATGCGCCCTCCTCCTGAGAATCCACCTACGATGGTGTGGATCTCACCATGTATGGGCACTTCGTGCCCCTGATCAGCCCTCGGCCCCGCCACCACCTCTTCCCCTTGTGACTCCCGCAAGTAATCGTTCAGGAAGTCGCTTTTGACCAGCTCATCCAGCTGATGACCAAGGGCCAAGCAGTTTCGAATGGGATGGCCAAATGCTTGGTGGAACTCACACTAGGCGCCTTTGTTGGGCCCCAACCTCTTGTCTGTCTTTGGGGGCATCTTTAGCCTTTCTGCCACGTTGGGAATGGCGATCAACTCTTTGAACTCTACCAGGAAGTTATGTTTGGGGGGCACATCCTCCTTGGCGCGTGCCCTGGTTTGAGGTTTCCTAGTCTAGTAGGGCTTTTGCTTTCCCTGGGTTTTCTTTTCTATCGTCACCTCATGTACCCACAGGGGCTGAGGTCGACTAGGTGCTCGCGGTCATGAAGAGGCTGCGCTCTCACTCTTTTCATTGAGTTCTCCTTCGGCAGCAATGTGAGCAACAGCACGACGCTTGATATCACTGGAGGTCTTCGGGCGACTTCTAATAAAGGACTCACTGAAAGGTCCTGGCAATACCCCCTTTGTGAAGGCATGCACCACCATATCCTCATCTTTAGTGTGCAGCCTCACCACCATCGCCCCAAATCAATTGAGGTAATCTTTAAGATACTCCCTCTGATATTGCCTAACATCAAATAGGTCATAAGACACCGGTGGGGGAGCCCGGTTGATGATATACTGTTCTCTAAACAGCGTGGAGAATTGTGCGAAGGACGTAATATGTCCCTCAAGCAGGCTAACAAACCACTTCAGCACTGTCCCCGTCAACATGGTCATGAAGAGCTTGCAATGCACCGCATCAGACCCTCCTGACAGCATCATCTGCGTATGAAACACCGTGAGATGCGCTTCTGGATCCTCCACCCCCGTGAACACAGTCTTAGGGCCCATGAAGGTAGCTGAGACCACCGTGTCCATGATTGCTTGGGAGAAAGGCATTGGGAAAGCCCTTGGCAGCATTGGTGGAGCCCGATCATCCACCACACGATCCCTTGCCTGTTGCAACTTGCGCAAGTTCACGCGCAATTCTTCATTTTCCCTGTGTAACTCCTCGTTCCTGGCCTGTGATGCGGCCAGGTCCATCTGCATCCGCACTTGATCTGCCCTTGATTCCGCCACCGTCTCCTGGAGGGCGCGCATCGTTTCCATGAGTTGTTGCATGGTGACGCTCTCACCCCCATTTGGCGGGATAGATCCTTGCCTGTTATTCCTCATGTCTCTAGTTTCTTCTCCTTTGCTTGTGTATGGGACCTTGTTTTACTTCGGCCCCACGGTGGGCGCCAAATGTTCTTGCCGATTGACTCTCCTATCGGTTGACTCTACGACAATCACATGCCTCCTTCCCTCACCTTGAATTATGCTTTGTTGTCTCGAAACAACCTGCACCTGCAAGATAGAAAGGGGCGCCCTAGAGGCCATTTGCACTCCGACGCTCAAGTCAAAAACTGGGCAAGCACACCAAGTGTATTGAGTATTTCTATTTAGGTATAAAAACTGCGTACCTTTGTGAAGTATTTTACTACCCTTTATATAGTCTAGGGTTTCTTCTGCGTCGCTACCCATATTTAGGGTTTACATGAATACCCTTGCGCCACTGTCACCCATACTTAGGGTAATCTAGCACATAAGGTTTCCTTAACTGGAGTACAAACTCTAACAGGGTGGCCACCTGGGTACCCTCTCATGCACCTAGTCTCTGGGCCACCTGTCCCTGGAATGCCTTCACTGTTCACGTGCCATGCATGTAGCCTTACTGGAAAACCCTAGTTCTGATGAGTACTCAACCCCTCAGGACTCTACACCTAACTGTGTTTTCCCTACTACATGCATAGACACTTCGTGACTTAGGCATCTCCCTACCTCTGGGCATTTTACTGATAATTGATCTTTCCTTCAGACCCATCACAGATGTTCTAGCTCTGTCATTCGAAACACCCAAGACCGATGTCACCTTGTCCCACTCTGCTGCCGATAACTCATCATCCTGCTGAGTGACGAGGACACATCAGTCCACTCTGGTGATCGACTTGCTGATGACTAATCATCCCGCTAGTCCATACTACCTGTAGGACCCAGCCCACGTGGCTCTAGCCAATGCTGTGGGACCTAGCTGACGCGGCTCACCCTTATTAGCTGTTCTCGGTGTTCGAGGACTGGTCGGTACAGTTAATATGTCAGTGTGAGGTGAAAAATGGTGTAGTGTAATATTAATAACACTAATAATAATAATAATAATAATAATATTAATAATAATAATAAAAATAATATTAATAATAATAGTAATAATACTAATAAAAATATTAATAAAATTAAAAATAATATTAATAATACTAATAATAATATTAATAACATTAAAAATAATATTAATAATAATATTTATTATTATTATTAGTAATGTTAATAATGTTCACTACAAGAAAAGATGGTTTTAACGGGGATTTATTTTTACATTATCCAGGGTTAAAACCTCTATTAAGTCATTTATCCAAGGTTACAGTTTCCCCCATTAAATCATCCCTGGGGAATGTGTTTCCCAAGTTTTTTTAAACCTTAGGAAAAGTTTTTTAGAATCCCTGTAAAATACCATGGGTTTAAGAACCTCCGTAAAATACCATGGGTTTAAAAACCTTCGTTAAATATCATGGGTTTAAAAACCTCTGTAAAATACCATGGGTTTAAGAACCTCTGTAAAATACCATGAATTTCAAAATTTCCATAAAATGGCTTGTCGTTTGTAATAAAGTTCAACCCCATTTTCCACCATCTCTAACGATCCTCTGGACTTCTCTCTTCCACCGTAAACACACTTCTCTTTGGCACAGGCTCGATGGCCGCCAATAATAGTCCTAACAAGGAATCACAATTCAACCACACTTATGTTTATTATATCCAAGAAGAAGAAACACTATACAAGGCACTATCTTCTTCTTACTCCAATATTGTTTCTTCCATCCCCTTCCTACCCCAACTTGGGTCACAAGTCACTTATCTAACTCAGCAACAACTAGTGTTTATCACAGCTTTATATATCCTAAATAATTGCATTATCTGTTAGATGTGGACTTTAAAGCCATGTGTGTTCTTGGCTAAAGATACCAAGAACATATTGCAAGGAGAAATTAACTTTATTACTTCTCACTTTCATGGTGAATTAATCATTAGATGCATTTTAAAATAAAGGTCTTAATTTAAAATATTTCAAAATTATGAGGATTAAATATTAAAAATTATAACTAAAACTAAAATTGCACATAAAATATATGCACATCAAAAGCTAAAACTAAATAAGTCAGGTTTTTTGAGGTATGAGGTCATAAAAAAATCTAGAAATTATGTAAATCAACTACCATCAATCATAAAAAATATGCAAATACTGTTGAAATACTTATTATCCAAGATTAGTTGTTGAAATATTTATTCTTCAAGGTTATTTTGCTGAGATTTTAAAATAAAATTTTGACACTTTAGAAAACTTATTTGTAATGTAAAGTTACACTTTCAAAATTTTAGAGAATTTAGTTATAAAATATATTAAAATCATATAGTTTTTAATTATTTATTTATAAATAGATTTAATTATATTTATTTATTGAAGTTTGAAAAATCTGGAGTGTTTTATTGAGGTTTATAATAAATTTTTGGAATTTAATGAAGGTTAACAAAACCTCCGTAATTTTGTTGAAATTTTATAATAAACCTTTGAAACATAACAAAGATTAAAAAGACTTTCGTTAATTTGCTGATTTTGTAGAATAAACATTTGGAACTTGCTAAAAGTTAAAAAAGTCTCAGTTATTTTGCTGAGATTTTTAAATAAACCTTTGGAATTTATTGAAAGTTAAAAAAACCTTTGTTATGTTGCTGAGGTTTTAGAATAAACCTTTGAAATTTAATGAAGGTTACTCTGTTATTTTGTTTAGGTTTTAAAATAAACCTTTGGGATTTTACGAAGGATAAAAAAACCTCCGTTATTTTGCTGAGGTTTTAAAATAAACCTTTGAAATTTAACAAAGGTTAAAAAAACTTCCGTTATTTTTCTAAGGTTTTAGAATAACTTTTGGAACTTAACAAAAATTAAAAACACCTTCGTTAAGTAAATTATTTCCTAAGGTTATATTAACCTCCGCTAAATAATCTCCATTAAAACCCTTTTTTCATGTAGTAGTTATTAATAATTTTAATATTAATATTAATATTAATAACAATATTCATAATTTTAATAACAATATTATTAAAAATTTTAGTAATATTAATAAAATTATTAATATTAATAATATTATTAGTATTATTATAATAAGAATTATTAATATTACTTATATTATTCTTGTTTTTGTTGTTAATAATAATAATATTAAAGAGTAGGTAATAATCCTATGTAATGTTGAATTTACTGATGAATACAAATTTGTGGGTAATATTCCATTTGTAATGTTGAATTACTTACGGATATAAATCCGAGGATAATAATTCATATGTAATGTTGAATTTACCTACAAATGAATAATAATAATTTGTGGGTAAATCTGATTTTTTTATAGTGTATGTTAATAGTTTGATTAATTAAAAATTGGTTTCAACTGTATAATAACAAACTATTAGCTAAGCAATATTTTACTATGAGAGAAACTTCAAGCTGTAATCTTTATTTAAAAGGAATTTCTTATTATGAAAATAGATTGAAGTTTGCTAACACTTCAATTGAATCATGCTAATCTTTTGTATGTTTCTTCCTTGATTCTCCCTTATTATCCTTCTAATTGTTTTTGCAGGGTTTCACTCTTATTATTTTTTGTTTGTGTAGTAGATGATATAAGTGAATTTGTTTGAGCTATTTCTATAACAAACTCGTGCGGTGAGCATGGAACAAACAACTTAAATTTGAGGATTCCTTGTATTAAAAGTCTTCCCAACATTGAATTTATGTAATGAGTTTGTATATTCATTCTTATATGCAATGCTTATGACTCATTAGTGTCAAAACTTTCCAACTTTCTCCTCTCAATAACCCTACAAATGGTGTGGTGAACTTGGAATGAACACATGAGTGGGTTTTAGATTTAAAGATTCCTGCATCAAAAGTTTTCTTACCAATAGTTTCAGGTAATCAACTCATTATTGTAAACAATGATATAAGTGAATTACCATTATTGCTTGAGAGAAACTGCACAAATGTGAAAGGAACTCACACTTGAATGGGAGATTATTAAGAAGTGTGAATTTAAGAACAAAAAGAGCAATATATAAGAAATAAGACTCAAAAACACATTGCTTTAAGGTTTTAATTTAGAAGTAATATCTTAATCTCTTACATGAAATGTTCATGACTCGATTTTGTTAAATCTCTCCAGTGTTTCCCCTAGAAAAAAATCCAATATCACTTATAAAAAATAATTAAATAGAAATCAATTTTAGAGACTAAAAATAATTAGTTGTTATATTGACTAAACTAGATACTATTTTAGAGACTAAAAAAATATTGATTTCTAAATTAGTTTCTATTGTTGATAAATAGTTTCTAAATTGGTATCTAATTAGCTACCAATATTTTAACTATCAATTATTTAGATTCTAAATTTTGTAACAAAAACTTTGATAGCTAATTAGATACGAAATGAGAAACTATTTATCAACAATAAAATCTAATTTAGAAACTAATAATTTTTTAGTCTCTAAAATAATATCTAATTTAGTTAATATAACAACTAATTATTTTTTGTCTTTAAAATTAGTTTTTATTTAATGATTTTTTTTTTAGTGTATGTGTAACATGATCAACTATAACTTAGTTAAAGTTATAAGAGATTAATCTATGAATTTAATGAACAAAAGAGTGAGCAGATAAAGTTTAACCCTAACAATATCTATAAAATATTGTAGTGTTTAAGATTTTTTTTTTAACGTTTTCCTTATTTAATCTCACTTAATAACGTATGAAGTTTATAATTATTAATACGTAGAAAAGTCTTAGCGTGGGATTCTCCGGAGAATGTTGACGGATGATTGATTGTATTGTATGGAATGATAAAGTGAATTACATGTCAAGTTTTGATTTCTATCTTGTTTCATTGCATTGTTGAGTTATGACTTCACACCATGATGAAGACGTGGATCTGCTTTTTCGTAGTACAGTTAAAGAAGTAGTTCGGTGATGTAATATAAAAGAAAGAACAAATCAAAATAAAATAAATTGAGCTTTTTAGTAATCAACTAAATATCTAAATTAAGGATGAAAGATAAATGTTTAGACTTTTGGGCTTGTGGTTAAATTTTTTATATAAATAAATTTTTAAATTTTTTACCTGTTTATGTATAAGTTCTTTCGGATTAAATATTTTAAAAAGGTATTTATTTATATATCAAATATCAAATTTATAAATATACATTTTTTATGAACCCATTTAAATAAAATCCTTAGTCTGAATCTATTAACTAGATACTATTTTTTCAAGTATCGATTTTGAATATTTATTATGTAGTAATTTGTTTGATTGATCAAGAATATAAAAAATAAAGTATAGCTTATGAGTGTTTGATAAAAAAAAAAAAAAAAAGAGTATTTGATGATATAAAAATATGAAAAAATGAAATAGATAAGTAAACATATAAAAGAAATTCTAGAAAATAATACAGTAAATCTCATTATATTTTAAAATTATTTAGTTTAAACATACTTTTTTTGTCTTTATAATTTTATTAATATCCAACTTGATGCCTATAAAAAAAGTTAATAAAACATTTAATTTTTCAATTTTAATTTAACATTAATATATCATCTAATTTCGCTAATATATTTTAACTTAAGAAGAATATTAATAGTAACATTTAATTATAAACTTTAACATCAACTTTTATTCTAATACTAATATATGATACAATTTTTAACTTAAAATGTTTAGATATTCATTATAAATAGTAAATTCAAAACAAGTCAACTTAAGAAAAAATAATGGTAGTGACATTCATTAATATCATAAAATTTTATTATTACTGTTAAATATAAACGAGAGTTAATCTGATTTAATTTTTAGAATTCAATCGTTTCTCTTTGTTGTCTTTATGGAATCTACACATCAGAAAATGTTCTTTTGTTTGTCTTTCTATGTTTATTTAATTTTTTTCATTTTTTGTTTTAAATTTCCAATGTAATTGTTTAGGCTATTTTTTAGAGTTTCTTTGTTTTTTTATTTTTTCTTGGCATGAGTTTGGTTTAGTCCCTCATGTTTTTATTTTTTTTATGCTATTTTTTATGTGATGGCACATTGTCTGACATGAATTTTAATAAAAATAAATAAAATTTTCCTTTTTTTTTTCTTTCTCACTAAATATATCTTATCAATTTTATCAGATTTACTCTAACTCATCTTCTCATTTAAATAAAGTATAAGATTTATTTATTTATTTTTATGTAAAGGTGATATTTATTAAAATTACAAATATTTGTTACGTTTGGGAAATTTTTGTAAAGGTGTAAAAAAGTTGCCTACTTAAACATATGTTATGTATTTTAATAAAAAAATGCTTAAATTTTTAAATAATTAAGATAATATTTAAAAATATTTTTGGTGGTAGATCTTTAACAAAGATCTTAATATGAGATCTTTTATTTACAAGAATTTGCTTTAGAGAGAAAAAAAATCTCCATTAATATTTGTTAGGTTTGGGAAATTTTTTTAAAGGTATAAAAAATGTTGCCCACTTAAAAATAATGATGTTGTGTATTTTAGTAAAAGATATTTAAATATTTAAATAATTATGCAAGATAATATTTAAAAATATCTTTAAACAAAGATCTTAATATGAGATCTATTATTTACAAGAATTTGCATTAGAGAGAGAAAAGATCTCCACAATGGAAAAAAAGTTCTTTTACAAGAACTCTCAAGCTTCAAAATGATAAAAAAATATTATATTTTAAATTCTTATTTATTACAAAAAGAAATTGTGACAAAAGGCAAAATATACATAGAGGGTTGAATTGTGTTTTGAAACATTTAAAAAAAATTGCAAATCAATATATAATTGAAGTCATCAAACAAAGTTTTAACTTGACATATGCACTATGAAATTCTCGTTAGAATAATCTAATGAATATGGTTAGACACAACTTCAAGCGTGTTTCAACAAAACTCTCATTCTTTAATTAGTTGTAGATTAATAATATACAATTTAAAGAGATAATGATAGAAAAATATGTGGTAAATAATGTGAGGTAAGCTATATCAAGAGAGGTGAATTGGTTTTGAGAACTTTTTTTAAAAGATTAATAATTTCTTAAACCTTTTTGAACAAGTCTTATTAGAAAACTGAAAGTAATTAAGTGTGTGATGAATATTGCACACACACAAAAACAACAACAATATGTTAAAAGATAGAGAAAGGATGAAAAATATTACACAAGATTTATATTGCTTTATGATGGAAGAGGCCCAAGCTCTGGCTCAAGTTTAGGCCCAAAAACTAGGTCCGTGGCAAAGAGGATTTAAGAAGATTGAGACTCTGCTACTGATGGCAAAGAAACTTTTTTTTATATGTTCAAAGATTCCTCAAAGGACCACAAGAAGTAAACCCAAGCCATGGAAGCTAGTTTCTTTATTTGTAATTTTAGTTTATTTGTATTTTCAGTAGAGTAGGACTCACTTTGGGGGTCCAAATAGCAAAGAAAGGCTAGAATAAGGTGTATATAGCATAATAGGGGGTGTAGTTATCATTTTAGCTTGTTTCTAGCCCATTAGAAAGGAAATTTGACCTAGTTTCTAGAAGAACAAGCCTAGGTGCGGGTTTGACTTAGTCAAATCCTAAAGGCCACCCTCTTTTGTGTATTTCCCATCCTACCCTTGCTCCTTGCTCTCCAAGGCACCATCTCCTATAAATTAGGGTGTTTGGCTCATGTTTTGTAAGATCAATTTTAATGAGTAAATGCTGTCAAATTTTTGCTAGCTTCTACTCTTTGTCTAGTTACTCTAGGTTAGACACTTTGATCTTCATTTTCACCTTCCTCCAAGTGATTTGGCCTAACCTATCACTCTCCATAGCTTTCATGCACCTACAAGGAACCCATAGCTCTATATGAGCCATCCTTGACCCATATCATCCATAGCTTCCGCCACCTTTTTACCTCATATTTCAAGAAGAACAAAATGGTCATGAAGAACAACCCATCATTTGGTATCTAGAGCTTTGGTTCTTCAAGAGATAAGTGTTCTTTTCATTTTATTTTTTTGAGTCTTCTTCTTTATTCCATGTTGTTCATCATATCCTTAAATGTCTTGTTGTTTTTTAATTTCATTTTAAGTTGGTGTTGCTGTTTTTAAATTTCTATTTGGTATTTTGGTTCAACTTGATCTTGAACTTCCATTTTCAAACTGTTTTAGGTTCCTTTTGTGTTAGCTATTCTGTTTTTATTTTATTTGAGTCTTATTGGTGTTTTTAATTGGTGCAAAGTGTTTGTGGTTGAGTCATTTTGATTTTTGAATCCATACAAGTTTTGTCAAAGTCATGTTCATCCTACAATGTCATAAATTCCAAGTGGTGCCTTGATTTTGTTGCTTGAGTTTGTTTTGAGTGTAGTTTATATTTCTGTTTTTGAAGCTTTGGTGCCTTTTATATTTTCATATTTGAGTTCATACTTGTGTGCTAGTTCCATACAAGTTAATTTCCAATCATTTCCTTTGTGTTTTTGAAGTTTCTTTATCGTTTTCTAATTCTAAGTTAGGATTTCTTTGTTTTCACTGTTACTGTGCTGGCTGGAAACGTTCCCAAAATTTAATTTTGTGGCTGGAAAATTCTGAAATTTTATATTTGAGTAACTTGATGTGTTGAGAAAAAGTGAAAAAAAGAAGCACATCAAAATTCAAAATACAAAAAGAAATGATAAATGAAATATGAACAGAGTGCAAAAATTTTGACTCTGGAAAAACGGTGATGCGGCAGTGATTTTGGAAAAATTATTACAATTTATTGGCTCACTTTTTTGGTGCAATTCCAATGCTTAATTTGAGCTTAAACATTGAAGTTTCTGTGATTAAAATTTAAAGCTCAAATTTGAAGTATTTTGTCCAGCATAAATTTTGGAAAGTTGTGAAAAATTTACACAAAAAAAATTTGTAGTGCTGTTTTGGTTTTATTCATCTATTCTAGTTCCATTCACTAGGATTCCACTTTGTGTGCTACATTTTCTTGTGTGCCTTAATTGTTTTGCTTGTCAAATTTTATTGAATACTCTTTCAAGTCTTGTCAAATATCAACTCCATTTGCAATAGTCCTTAATTTTAAATTTGAGTTTTGTTGCTTTAAAACTTGCTTGACCCTCTTTGGTGGATTTGACCTAAAAAGTGCTTTGGTGAGAAGTGGAGCTAAAATTTTGTTTTGGTGAAAGCTATATCACTAAAGAGGAGCTGGATTGAAGATTTAAGGTTGAATAACCTAAGGAAACAAAGCAAGGGACAACGACAACCTTATTGAAAATACACAAAAATACACAAAGGAGCTACAAGTGAAGAAGTGCATAGAATAGGTCTTTAATTTTTGTGCATCAAAATTTGTTTACCTAATTTCATTGTATTTCTTTGAGTAGTAATTTTCAAGAACTCTGATTAATTATTGAATTAATATGTCTTAGACGGTGAGTGTGTCTTCAAGGTTCCAAAGTGTCAAGAAGCCTCACCTTAGGATTCGACTAGTTTTAAAAGCTTTCTAGATAGCAATTTTCATTTGTGTTTTATTGCTTTGCGTAGTTTTCTTGCATAAAAATTTTTGTTTTCATCTTTGATTGTGCTCTAAGTAAATTTCTTAGAGAAAGGTTTGTGAAAGTGTTATGGGATAGTATCAGGCTAAGGAAAGGCTTGGTACTTAAGTGATCCTAGTGATCCACCTCCCTTTCCCGGGAAATTACCTACTTTACTCAACCTATCTTTCTTTTTGAAAATTAATTTTATCACAAACCCTAAACATGTCTACTCATTCTTCAAGTCATAGTGAAAGTGATAGAAAATCCACAAAATCTCTTTTGAAACAATTGGTTAGAGATTTTCAATCACTATCACTAAGACAATTGCAACATGAGGCTCAAATTTTGGAAGATAGAAAAGAAAGAGATGCTCATCTTGCAGTTTTGGAAGAGGAGTTCAATATTGTTAGAGAAAAAGATGAATACATTCGAAAATTAAAAAAAATCACATGCATCACATGCATCTAGTTCTAGGTCAAGTGACTCACATGCTGAGGGGAGTTTGAGAGTAAATGATTATTATCAACCTTCACCTAGAAGAAGTAGGAGAGCAAACCACCCAAAAGAGACTAGGGTAGACTTACCTCATTTTTATGGAAAGGAAAATGTTGAAACATACCTAGATTGGGAAATAAAAGTAGAACAACTTTTTGCTTGCTATCATGTTTGTAAGGAAAGGAAGGTACCCTTAGCCACTTTAAGCTTTCAAGGAAATGCTATGTATTGGTGGATAGCCCTAGAGAGAGATAGGCCCCTTCACAGGACCCTCCCATAGAATATTGGAATGACCTTAGGGGAGCCCTGAGATGCCGCCATATTCCTTCATACTACGATAGGGAGTTAATGGACAAGCTCCAAAGACTCCAACAGAAAAACATGAGTGTAGAGGAGTATAGGCAAAAGATGGAGCTCTACATGATGAGAGCCTTTATTAGGGAAGAAGCCACCACCACCATAGCTAGGTTCCTGAGTGGTCTCAATCTTGAGATAAGGGATAAAGTGGAACTTTTGCCCTACCGGGACTTGAATGACTTGATCCAACTTTGTATAAAAGTTGAACAACAAAATTTGAGAAAAGAATCAAGTCGCAAGGAGAGTTCTTACTCAAAATCTTATCCCAATAAAGAGTATAGAAGAGAAAGGGAGGATAGCCTTACAAAAGATAAACCCAAAGAAACTCCCAAAAGTGTAGGAAAAGATGTGTCTACCTCACAACCCCGCAGTAGAGACATCTAGTGCTTCAAGTGTCTTGGTAGAGGCCATATAGCATCTCGATGTCCAAATAGGAAAACCATGATCTTAAGAGGGAGGGATGATTATAGGAGCCAAGATGAAGAGTCTAGTGGGGAAGAAGAGAAGGAAAGTAGTGAAGGGGCATATCCTTGTGAGGGAGAATTAATGATGATCAGAAGAACCCTCAACAATCAACCTAGTGTGAACCATGAAACACAGAGAGAGAACATATTTCATACAAGATGTAAAGTTTTAGAAAACATTTGTTCTCTCATTGTGGATAGTGGCTCTTGCAACAATTGCTGTAGCACTAAGATGGTTGAAAAGCTTAATTTACAAATAATACCTCATCCAAAACCTTACAAACTTCATTGGATAAATGAAGATGGGGAATTAACTATAGATAAGTGGGTAAAAATCAGTCTTTCTGTGGGAAACTATAAAGATGAGATTTTATGTGATGTAGTACCCATGGAAGTCTGCCACATCTTATTGGGAAGACCATGACAATTTGACAAGAAAACCATCCATAATGGTGTTACCAACGAGATAACTTTTACCCGTAGGGAGAAAAAGTTTGTACTCTATCCTTTAACACCTTCACAAGTGGTAAAGGACCAAGTACAAATGAAAATAAAGAGAGAAAATGAAAAAGACAAAAAAGAAAGGGAGGAGAATAAAAGGAAAGATAGAGAAGAGAAAGAAAAGAGACAAAAAGTGATGATAGAAAAGGAAAGTACAAAAAATCCTTTGTTTGGAGTTGAACCAGACATTGACTTAAATTCTTCTTCCATAGAAAACCCTTGTGAGAATATGCTTGAAGAAAAATCTGTGTCTGAAGCTGAACCAGATATAGATATAAACCTTTCCTCCACAGAAAAGCCAAGTGAGGGGTTGTTTGAAAAAGAAGAAGAGGAATCTAGAAAGAATGAAGAGTATCTTACAACACCTCCTACAAGCATAGTGGGAAAAGAATCCTTAAAGGGGGATTTCAATACTTTGAACTCTCCTTTTCCTTTGAATCATGATGCTTACTCTTATTCTCAAAAATCACAAAACAACACTTTGTGATGTTGTTGCTTATCTTGGGCAATGAACAACACAAAGGAAGCAAAAATATTTTTGTAAAGGGCCCTATTTCTTTCCAACAAAACTTTTATAAAAACAGCAAAGGGGCTTATTTCCTTACTATTTTATTTGAATACACTAGTCTTAATTTTCTTATCTCACTTTTCTTTTATGTTTACTGTAGGTTAATATTTGATCCTGGAGGACAAACATAGTTTTCAAAGTAGGAATAAGGCTGCTGTTTGAGATTAACCTTGTAGATCTGAGGACAGATCCTCTCAAGAAGGAGGGGATGATGGAAGAGGCCCAAGCTCCAGCTCAAGTTTAGGCCCAAAAACTAGGTCCATTGCAAAGAGGATTCAAGAAGATTAGGACTCTGTTACTGATGGCAAAGAAACTTTTCTTTATATGTTCAAAGATTCCTCAGAGGACCACAAGAAGTAAACCCAAGCCATGGGAGCTAGTTTCTTTATTTGTAATTTCAGTTTATTTGTATTTTCAGTAGAGTAGGGTTCACTTTAGGGGTCCAAATAGCAAAGAAAGGCTAGAATAAGGTGCCTATAGCATAATAGGGGGTGTAGTTATCATTTTAGCTTGTTTCTATCCCATTAGGAAGGAAATTTGACCTAGTTTCTAGAAGAGCAAGCCTAGGTGTGGGTTTGACTTAGTCAAACCCTAAAGGCCACCCTCTTTTGTGTATTCCCCATCCTACCCTTGCTCCTTGTTCTTCAAGGCACCATCTCCTATAAATTAGGGTGCTTGGCTCATGTTTTATAAGATCAATTTTAATGAGTAAATGCTGTCAAATTTTTGCTAGCTTCTACTCTTTGTCTAGTCACTCTAGGTTAGACACTGTGATCTTCATTTTCACCTTCCTCCAAGTGATTTGGCCTAACTTATCACTCTCCATACCTTTCATGAACCTACAAGGAACCCATAGCTCTATATGAGCCATCCTTGACCCATATCATCCATAACTTCTGCCACCTTTTTACCTCATATTTCAAGAAGAACAAATGGTCATGAAGAACAACCCATCACTTTAGATCATAAGAAACCATACATTCAATCTTAGTTATTCAATCTTGAGACAACTAAAATCCACTATCTTTATATGTCTATTACAAACATTCAACACATGCAAAACATATACAAGATAAAAAAACACAACAAAATCAACTTTTGAATACTATTAAGGAGGATATGTCAAACTCTTGAAAACTTTCAAGAGAACAACAATTTAGCCCTTCCACACAAAGATGAAAAGATATTAACAATTACATAGCAAAAGTAGTCACAAGTGAAATTTAGTAGTAATAAACAATCTTTATAGTTCTTTGAGAAAATAAATAGAGTTGAAAGAATTCTTGAAATCTTGGAAGCACTCTTGAAACAAATGAAAATAGCTCAAAATGATCTCTTTAAACATTTGTAATTATGATTCGTAAAGTATGATCATATGTGTTGAAGAGTGAATCAAAGGTTGTATTTATATAGTTTTTGAAAAGTTGTTTAAAAATTAAGTCAAACAAATTTAATCGATTATATTAAGTTGTTAATCGATTATTCTCAATAAAATATAAATATCAGTTAAAAATGCTCTCTATTTTAATTGATAACTTAATCAACTATTTGCTCTTCATTTATTTCTAAAAGGAACTTAAAATAATATTAATCAATTATTAAACTTGTTAATTGATTATTATCTAAAATCACTTAAAAATCATTTTTTTGTTATTTGTTTTAATCCATGATCAAAATAGATAATTGTTTATCCTATTTTGGAAACATATCAATAACAAATTAGCCGATTACATAAAACCTTAATCGATTAAAAAAATATTTCAAATATTTTTCATTACATTTTAACCTTTCAAAAACATTTTTTTATGTTTGAAGTTAAGATTAGGTTGTGTACTAAACTGATATTCTTGTGATTACCTTATGTGAATGACTCTTAAACACATGCAATGAAAGTTATAACAAACAATACATCTTTAACATACTTTTCTTCAAACATCATCATTAAAACAACTTCTTGACTTTATTCTTCAAGTCCACAAGAGATTTACACTCGATGTTTTTAAATTGGTTCCTCTGAAATCCTATACTACATACAATTCTCAATCAACACAAGGTAGACTAATACTACAAGATACAACACAAATATTCTTTGGATCACAACCACTCCTAGCTAAACACAAAGTATTATTTGGACCATATCTACTCTTGGCTAAACACAGTATTATTTGGACATGCAACTACTCCTAGCTAAAACTTGGTTATTATTTGGACCAAACCACTCTTGGCTAAACATTTTGTTTACACAAAGGGTGTGAGCTAAATAATCGCAAGTTTGCTAACTAAAAGAGGGTAACATACTAAAATGGATACAAGATTGATAATACTCTTTTAGGTTTCTAACGAATACAACAATGTTCTTGCTTACAAACTAAGGATTTAATAATTGTTAAAGATTACAAGAGCTTTGTTATCATTCTTGTCATTGTGATTTTAGTCCTCCTTTTTTCTTCAAAAGATCTTTTATATATACTTGTTGAGAAGAAAAGATTCGTTGCAAACATTTTTGAGGTCTTGAGAAGTTCTTCTTTGTCTAATGTATGTCCAGTTCAAGCTTGAAGATGCATTAAATTCTCTTCATGCAACATTCAATATATGTATATCTTCTTTACCCAACTCTTTGATACACAACATAAGTTATCAGGCATAAGGAAATTTTTTTTCCCTAAACTGGAGTATAGAATAGGACTTAACAAGGTTGATTATCTTCGTAGGATTGTCATTCCACCTTTCCAGAAAAGTTGTTTGTGTGGAGAAACTTTAGGTGCGTTCTTTACGAGATCTTTGATGTAGACACTTCATTATGAGATCTTCTTATAAGAAACGAAAAGACAAATATCTTTTGTAAACATAGAATAAACATTTGTAAGTATTTGATGTGTACTATGAAATGCTTCAAACTATGTGTACTTATTGTTTGTCCAAACAAAAACTTACTAGATGAAGTTATATAAGTAAAATGTTATGCATTTGTTCGACTAAATGAAACACTTACATCTGTCAATATTTGATACTTATCAAATCATGTTTTATACTTTGTTTTTAAGCACATAATCATAACCAAATATAAGGTCGGTTGAACTTTGTTGGAACAAAAATTCATTGTGAAACCTTCAGAAAACTTACTTGAAAAACTTAAAGTAAGATCCATAATAGAACATAAATAAAATGAGATTTTATATCTTGCATAAAATAAAAGGCTTAATTATCTGTTTGGTCCCAACATTAAGGGGTCAAAGTCGCTTTCATGGTTAGATTTTAAAAAAAAATCACGTTGGTCTCACAATTTTTTAAAATAGTGCAATTTGGTCCATTCTGTTAAATTGATATAAACATCATTAATTGGGGATGATGTGAGACTCTGACACGATTAAAAACACATGGAGTATGCAGTTAGGTTTCATTGCAACACATCATGTATATGCAATTTGCTGATGTGGAAAATTTGTGTGTTTGGTGAACATTGAAGGAGAAGAAAATTAGAGGAAGAAGATTAAGGGTTGTACTGGAAGTAGTGATTGTGCAATTTGGAGTGTTATATTGAGAATTTTATTAGTGTTGATTGCAGTTTTGTTGTTCGCGCTATTAGGTGTTGGAGTTCATTGTCATCTATTGTCCTTTTAAGGTTAATCCTTGTTCTTTTTCACTTCCATTGTTATGGGATTGCTTAGATTAGGGGTTTATTCTGAGTGTGATGAGTTTGTAGAGGCTGAGGTTGAGGCTAATAAGTATATGAAGGATTAGGATATTGGCCATGTGTTAGAAGATTCTTCCTGGTTAAGGGAGGCCAATGAAAAATTTGTTGGAGTGAAAGTCCAGATTGAGGGAATGGGTGAAGGATTATTTGAAGGGTTTCTTAAGGTTGAAATGTTATCTCATGAAGATGTTGATGGGGTTAGGGCTACCACAACAAGGAAGAGGAAGAGAAGTAGAAGCCAAGCAAACAATCTCATGGAAGGTTATGAAAACCCAATTTTGTGGATGATTTGTAATCATTGGATGATGATGATAACCCAAATGATGACATAGGTGTGAAGGATAGAGATTGTTAGATATTGAGTGAGATTCACAAGAAGATCAGAGTGAAGAAGTTGATAATGGGCCATGAAGTAGTGGTCAATTTCCTACTTTTATGATGCCGAAAACCATGGTTGATTTCCCATGGGATTTAGGGACCTATTTCATAGACAAGGAAGCTTTCAAAGATGCAATTTGAACACATGGTGTCCATTATGAGAGAATTTTGGAAATCTTCAAGAATAATAATAGGAGAGTTAGGGTTAAGTGTATAGGAGCCCAAGGAAAGAATGAGTGGTTTGGAAAATATGGCCACTGAACATCAACTAGTTCTTGGAAATTAATGAAAATCAATGACATTCATACTTGTAGTAGATAATTCAAGGTAGATTTACTCAGTACAAAATGGTTAAGTTGGAATCCTCTATTAGACAAAATCCAAAGTTGAAAAGTATTGATATACGTAATAAAGTTATCAAAAAATGGAACATAAGTATTTCTAAGTCAAATATGTAGAAGGCAATGTTAATGGCATCAAAGAATGTGCATGACTCATTTCAAGAGCAATACAAGAGGATTTATCACTATACCCATTAGCTATTGAGATTAAACCCAGGTCAACAGTTAAAGTACAAGTAGAATAACATAATGGGATGTGAGTGTTTAAGAGGTTTTATGTTTGTTTAAAGGCATGCAAGGATAGTTTTTTAGAATGTAGGATCATCATTGGTTTGGATGAGTGTATTTTAAAAGGATATTATGGAGGATAACTATTAACAATAGTTGGTAGGGACCCTAATGACCAAATATTATCATTGACATATGTTTTACATGAAGTTGAAAACAAGGACTCATGGTCATGATTTTTTAATCTTCTGATTAAAGATTATGGGGTTGCAGAATTGTGTGCTGCAAACACATTCATCTCTGACTAATAAAAGGTATATAGTACTTGTCCCTTGTCTATGTTTTTGTATATGTTTTACATGTAACTTTTGTATGTATCCAGCTTCACAATGTTTGTTTTCTGCCATAAAGAACTTTTACTTGAAGCAGATTAACAATTTTGTGTTAGACATTTGTATTCCAATTTTAGAAAGAAATTTCCAGGTGAAAAACTTAAAAGTCTAATGTGGAGGGTACCAACTAGTACATATCCCAAAGCATGGGAGAGGGAGATGAGAGATATAAAGGATATCAATGTTGAGGTTTTCAAGCATCTCATTGCAATACCCCCAAGGCAAGAATTCATAAGAAAAAACTTCTTTTGTATTCATGCCAATGTATTGCTTCCTCATACGCTCTTTGTCTCATGTTTTCTACTCACATTATTCAATTTGGTTTGTTATTATCTGACATTTGTTTCTCCATCAATTAGGTTTTTTTTTCTTTGACTTTTGTTGGTTTTCATTACCAATTTGTGTTTCTGCTTCTTATTGTATTTTGTCTCTTCACAGACATCTTTCATTATCGATTCGTGTTGGTGAGAATTGTAGCACTCATGGGGAAAGAGAAATGGTATGGAGTAAGATGCATGTAAAAGACTTAAGTGCAAAGGCAAAGGGTATCGAACCAAAAAACTAAGAGGAAGAATTAGAGTTGGTTGGGGGTTGGAGATGTTGAACCAAGTGGAGTTCAAGGTTTTGAAGAATCCAAATCCTTTGAAGGATGATGAAGCCTCTGCTTGTGTGATGCTGTTGTGCTGCTTTATAGTTTTGTTCTGGGGTAGTTCAAAGTGTAAACCAATATTAGATTTAATCTCAAAGCAAAAAGCATCTCAATCTTTAATGAAACAAAGTGTTTTTCAAACTAAGTTGAAACAACCGATTGTTCTGTCGAGACAACCGATTGTTTATACTTAGATGTTTTAAAGAAAGGTTGAAAATTGTTTTAAAAGAGGAAAACTGTTAAGTAACAAAACAACTGATTGATTCGAGGAAACAATCGATTGTTTGTTCTGTAACCTTAACAGAAAAACTGTTTTCTTTGACTGAGCTTTAAATGATTTGAAACTGTATACGCTCCAGTCATTAAATGCTTTGACCAATCTTTTTGAAAGCATTTATGGATAAACAATCTTTCCTTTTATAATCAGAAGATCTGTATTATATAAGTTTTTTTTTGGTTTTGAAAGAGAAAAGATATCAAAAGAACTAAGAACTGAAAAAGAGATTGCTGAAGTGCTTGAGAGATTGATTGAAGTATTGGGATAGGTTTTTCACTTGTATTGATTTCAGATCTCATCTGTAACAAGTGCAATTCTGTAAACTGTTGAATCTTTTCTGTATACGTTGCTGAGATTGTCTGTGTGACCTTGAGGTATTCAAGATCAGAGATCTCAGTGTTGACCAAGGAGAGTGTGTGTCTTGAAGGGTTCAAGGTCATTCTCTTGGTTGTTGTGTAAGTAATCTGGGTTTGATTGCTTAGTGGAATTCCTCAGGGTTCTGAGAAGACTGGACGTAGCTCTGGGTTAGAGTGAACCAGTATAAAACTCTGTGTACAAATCTCTCTATCCCTTACTCTTTAAATTCAGTTTGTTTGTTATATGCTGATATAAACAACCGATTGTTTCGAAGAAACAACCGATTGTTTTCTTGGCAGTGTTGTTTTGCTCACTGTTTTGGCAAACTGAATTGTTTAATCCTTTGATTTCTGAAAGATATTCATTCTGTTCTGTAAAAGTTTTGCGAAAACCCTTTAAACCATTCACCCCCCCTCTAGTTTAAAGCCATATTTCCTAACAATTGGCATCAAGAGCTTGGTTCTTGAAAGTCATTCAAGTTTATCCTAAAATCTTTTTTCTATGGCTGGAAAAATATCTTTTGAGGAGGGTGCTTCAATCTACAAACCACCTTTATTCTGTGGATTGAATTATAAGTTTTGGGAAGCAAGAATGAAAATCTTTATTGAATCAATTGATCAAAGAATTTGGGACTCAATTGAGAATGACCCTTACATTCCAAAATTCAAAAGGAATAATTCCTTTATTGTAAAACCTCTGTCCAAATGGACAGATGAGGAATGTAAGATGGTTCAGCTTGATAGGTCTGCTCAAAACATCACAGCTTCTGCACTAGATACTAATGAATTTTTCAGGATTACAAAGTGCAAAACTGCTAAGGAAATGTGGGAGACTCTCAAGGCTGCTCATGACTCAAAGGAAGCAATGACAAAGAGTCAAGTAAGAAGGAAGAAAAGGCAGAATAAGAAAAGTCTCAATCTTTGCTTAATGGCCAGAAAGGAGGATGACTCATGTAGTGTAAGTTCATCAAACTCTTCAAACTCTGAAAATAATAGTCAATTGCTTCAAGCCTTTCAAGAAACACATGAAGAAGCAAACAGATTGGCTCTCTTAAACAATAGATTGAAAGAAAAGAATAGCTGGCTTAAAAATAGGGTAAAAGCACTGGAAGAGGATTTAGAAAATTCAAAAATGGATTTTGAAAATCTGGAAATCATTTACAAAAACTCCTCTTGCAAGTGTGATACTCTAATTTGTGAAAATTGTGAAAATCTTGAAAAGAAGGTACATTATCTTGTTAAAACAGTGGATAAGCTTTCAAAAGGCCAATCTAACTTTGAGAGTGTGCTAGCATCTCAAAAGTGTGTTTTTGGAAAATCAGGATTGGGCTTTAATCCACAAAACCAGCAAGATAGGTTTTCAAAATCATTTTCAAGGGTGCCAGAAAAACAATCGATTGGACCATCGAAACAATCGGTTGTTACATGCTTCTATTGCATGAAGAGAGGTCATTCTGTGCGATTCTGTAAAATCAGAAAACATGCTGTTCCTAAAGGGCTTATGAAGTGGATTCCCAAGAAAAATAAAGCTTGTGTTGATAAGTATACACCAGATGGACCCTCATTCATAAGGGGACCAAACCTATGTACTTGAGAATTTTCTTTGTAGGAAATCTTGGAGGAGAGAAAGCAGCTTTGGTACTTGGACAGTGGATGCTCCAAGCATATGACAGGGGACAAATCAAAGTTCTTGAGAATATCCTTCAAGCAAGAGGGTCATGTCACCTATGGAGATAACAACAAAGGAAGAATTCTTGGAAGAGGATCCATAGGAGATGAGAGCATCTTGGTGATTCATGATGTGCTCTTTGTTGAAGGCCTAAAGCATAATCTGCTGAGTATTAGCCAACTGTGTGACAAGGGGTATCAAGTGATGTTCAAGGCAAACTCATGTGAAATCTGTCTACCCAACACTAAAGAGGTAATGTTGGTAGGTAAGAGAGTTAATAATGTGTATCTTCTAGATATCTCTTCACCTTGTTCAATTGGATGTCTTCTATCCAAGCAAGATGAATCTTGGCTTTGGCATAGAAGAATTGCTCATATTCACATGAATCATTTGAACAAGCTTATATCAAAAGATCTTGTGATTGGGCTGCCAAAACTCAAGTTTGAGAGGGATCACATTTGTGAAGCTTGCCAAAAAGGGAAACAAGTGAAAAGTTCTTTTAAAACCAAAAATGTTGTCTCTTCATTGAGACCTCTTGAACTCCTTCACATGGATCTCTTTGGACCCTCTAGAACTATGAGTCTTGGTGGAAATTATTATGCTCTTGTTATTGTTGATGATTTCTCTAGGTACACTTGGACCTTGTTCTTGGAGTCAAAGAGTGATGTCCTTGCTGCATTCAAAAAGCTAGCAAGAAGTCTTCAAAACACAAAAGGCAGTAACATAGGCTCAATAAGGAGTGACCATGGAGGAGAATTCCAAAATGAGAAGTTTGTCAAGTTCTATGAGAAGTTGGGAATTCTACACAATTTCTCTGCTCCAAGAACACCACAGCAAAATGGAGTTGTAGAGAGGAAGAACAGGTCTCTTGAAGAGCTTGCAAGGACAATGCTTAGTGAATCTTCACTTCCTAAGTATTTTTGGGCAGATGCAGTGAGTACCTCCTGTTATGTGATGAATAGGGTGCTTATAAGGCCCATTTTGAAGAAAACTCCATATGAACTTTTCAATGGAAGAAGGCCTAACATCAGTCACCTCAAAGTCTTTGGCTGTAACTGTTTTGTTCTCAACAATGAAAAGGAAAGCTTGGGAAAATTTGATGAGAAAGCTGACCTTGGCATCTTCATTGGTTATTCCCTTACAAGCCATGCTTATAGAGTCTACAACAAAAGGTTAATGACTGTAGAAGAATCAGTTCATGTAGTCTTTGATGAGGTAGATCGCAGAATTAGTGAGAACCCAAAGATCAGTGCTGAGGAAGATGAACAGAGCATCAGTTTGGAGAAGCTGGATATCTGTGCAGAAAAACAACCGGTTGATTCGCAGAAACAACCGATTGAAATTCTGCAACAGAGTGAGCTGCCCAAAGAGTGGAGAATTCCCAGAGATCTTTCAGTGGATAACATCATAGGGCAGATAAAGGAAGGTGTCTCCACACGTAGCTCCATCTCAAACTTCTGCAGACACACAGCTTTTGTCTCTCAAATTGAACCAAAGTCAATTGAAGAAGCTCTCAAGGATGAGAAGTGGGTTGAAGCTATGCAAGAAGAGCTAAATCAGTTCGAAAGAAATGAGGTATGGTTTCTTGTTCCTAGAACTAATGAAATGAATATTATTGGTGCAAAATGGGTTTTCAGGAACAAGCTAGATGAGGAAGGAGTGATCACAAGAAACAAAGCAAGGCTAGTTGTCAAAGGCTACAATCAAGAAGAGGGCTTAGACTATGGTGAAACCTTTGCTCCTGTGGCTAGATTGGAGGCTGTGAGGCTGCTGCTGGCCTTTGCATGTATGAGTGGTTTTAAACTCTTCCAAATGGATGTAAAAAGTGCCTTCTTGAATGGCTACATCAATGAGGAAATCTATGTAGATCAACCACCGGGTTTTGAAGACCACAAGTATCCCAATCATGTTTTCAAGTTGAAGAAAGCTTTGTATGGTCTGAAACAAGCTCCAAGGCAGTGGTATGAGAGGCTTAGCAACTTTCTGCTATCTCTTGGCTATGAAAGAGGAATGGTAGACAAGACTCTCTTCATCAAGAAGTCACATGCAGAAATAATTCTTGTGCAAATATATGTTGATGACATCATCTTTGGTGCTACACAAGATAGGTTGTGTGAAGAATTTGTGGCTGCTATGAAAGGTGAGTTTGAAATGTCTATGATGGGAGAACTATCTTTCTTTCTTGGATTGCAGGTTAAACAAACAAAGGATGGGATCTTCTTAAGTCAATCAAAGTATTGCAAGGAGATTCTCAAAAAGTTTGAAATGGAAAATTGCAAAGAGGCAAGCACTCCAATGCCATCAAGCTGCTACATGGATGCAGATACTGCTGGAAAGAGTATAGATCAAACAAAGTTCAAAGGTTTGATTGGATCATTGCTTTATCTAACAGCAAGTAGGCCGGATATCATGTTTGCAGTGTGCCTATGCTCAAGGTATCAAGCAAATCCTAAAGAGTCACACTTCAAAGCTGCCAAGAGGATTCTGAAATATCTCAAAGGAACATCATCTGTAGGCTTATGGTATCCTTCTCATTCTCCAATACACTTAATTGGTTATTCAGATTCTGATTTTGCAGGTTGTAAGCTAGATAGAAAAAGCACAAGTGGCACTTGTCACCTTCTTGGCTCTAGCCTAATCTCATGGCATAGCAAGAAACAAGCATGTGTTGCTCTCTCTACTGCTGAGGCAGAATATATAGCTGCTGGTAGCTGCTATGCACAGATCCTATGGCTCAAACAACAACTTGCAGATTTTGGATTACAAATCAGCAAAGTTCCCTTGATGTGTGATAACACAAGTGCAATCAACCTTACCAAAAATCAAATCCAGCACTCAAGGACCAAACATATTGAAATAAGACATCATTTTATCAGAGATCATGTGCAAAATGGAGACTGCGAAGTGAAGTTTGTGGAGACCAAACTGCAGTTAGCTGACATCTTCACAAAGCCTTTGCCAAAAGAGCGGTTTTTCTTCTTAAGAAATGAGTTAGGTATCCTTGATCTAAATAATCTCTCTTAAAATCTGTGTTTGGTACATGTTAAAGTCTATTTGTGAAGACAAATAGAGGGAGAATTATTTGGTACTTGTATTTCTGTATCTTATTTGCATAAAATGTTTAAAAAACTCTGAGTGTAAAGTGTTTTCTGCTGCTGATAAAAACAACCGATTGTTCCGTGTAAACAATCGATTGAATTTTATGTTTAAAAAGAGGATTAATCTAACTTGCTGCTGTAAGAAGTTTTGGATAGTGCAGATGTCTTCTATACAAGAACTGCTTCAGATTTAATCAGTACAACACAAGCACCAGGGATTTGTCTTCATCAAATAGGGGGAGATTGTTGAACCAAGTGGAGTTCAAGGTTTTGAAGAATCCAAATCCTTTGAAGGATGATGAAGCCTCTGCTTGTGTGATGCTGCTGTGCTGCTTTATAGTTTTGTTCTGGGGTAGTTCAAAGTGTAAACCAATATTAGATTTAATCTCAAAGCAAAAAGCATCTCAATCTTTAATGAAACAAAGTGTTTTTCAAACTAAGTTGAAACAACCGATTGTTCTGTCGAGACAACCGATTGTTTATACTTAGATGTTTTAAAGAAAGGTTGAAAATTGTTTTAAAAGAGGAAAACTGTTAAGTAACAAAACAACCGATTGATTCGAGGAAACAATCGATTGTTTGTTCTGTAACCTTAACAGAAAAATTGTTTTCTTTGACTGAGCCTTAAATGATTTGAAACTGTATACGCTCCAGTCATTAAATGCTTTGACCAATCTTTTTGAAAGCATTTATGGATAAACAATCTTTCCTTTTATAATCAGAAGATCTGTATTATATAAGTTATTTTTTGGTTTTGAAAGAGAATAAGATATCAAAAGAACTAAGAACTGAAAAAGAGATTGCTGAAGTGCTTGAGAGATTGATTGAAGTATTGGGATAGGTTTTTCACTTGTATTGATTTCAGATCTCATCTGTAACAAGTGCAATTCTGTAAACTGTTGAATCTTTTCTGTATACGTTGCTGAGATTGTCTGTGTGACCTTGAGGTATTCAAGATCAGAGATCTCAGTGTTGACCAAGGAGAGTGTGTGTCTTGAAGGGTTCAAGGTCATTATCTTGGTTGTTGTGTAAGTAATCTGGGTTTGATTGCTTAGTGGAATTCCTCAGGGTTCTGAGAAGACTGGACGTAGCTCTGGGTTAGAGTGAACCAGTATAAAACTCTGTGTACAAATCTCTCTATCCCTTACTCTTTAAATTCAGTTTGTTTGTTATATGCTGATATAAACAACCGATTGTTTCGAAGAAACAACCGATTGTTTTCTTGGCAGTGTTGTTTTGCTCACTGTTTTGGCAAACTGAATTGTTTAATCCTTTGATTTCTGAAAGATATTCATTCTGTTCTGTAAAAGTTTTGCGAAAACCCTTTAAACCATTCACCCCCCCTCTAGTTTAAAGCCATATTTCCTAACAGGAGATACCTGGCACAAATTAGGTAAGAGGGGACACGAATGGGAGTGAGAGAGAGAGAGAAGATGTCTAACAAAAAGTGAGGTAACTATGTGAAGATTACATGATATAAGGATAATTGAGATAGGGAAAAAAGGGATTTTAGGTAACCTCATTCTGTACTAATTCCTCTTTCTAGTTGTCTTTCTTATCTAACTCTAAAATTCTGCTAGTTGTTATAAGTTATGACTAATATTGAGCCGTGACACTAGTGACTCTTTCAACAAGTGTATCGAGTCAGGTGTAATATTTTGTCTCAAGAGATGGATGTCGAACCCACAGGGAATAAATTTTCTTAAAATTTTACTTTGTGACACTCACTAAATATTGAAATATGTACAATAATTTGATTCAAGATATATTGACATTGTCTAAGTGATTTTTTCATGTATATTTAAATAAAAACAAAGTAAATGGATAGAAAAGTTCAGTTAACAAGATTGGGATTGAAGTAATCTTTCTCACTCATCTGTATTTTGGATAAATAAAAATGTATAATGCTTTTAACTACTTGATATTGATTTAACAATTAAAGTCATTCACATTGATTCCTCAAGTATGAAATTCTTAAGAACGTCTCCTAAACATTGATTCCTCAGCTATTTAGCAGATTTCTTAGCATGAAGAGAAATATGTTATTAAGCATTTGATATATTAAAACATATTCCTAGCATCAAAATAAATCAAGTATTTTCATTTAGGTTGGATTTTTAAAAATACTTTCTAGTTAAATCCAATAATCAAAATTAAGAGTATATTGATAAGATAGAATCTAGCTTTAATCATGAAATGAAAATACCAATATCCAGTAGAAACAAAATATCATATATAAATATCACCCAAAATACATAAGAGTTTGAAAAGATTACATTTAATCCCAAAGAAAGGAAGTTAGCTACTCATGGTAGCCATTACAAGCACCAAAAGTTTATGGAAAGCAATAAAAGAGAGTTGAGAGCTTTGCTCCTTCACTTCTAGCTTCAAGTATTTTTCCAAGACCATTTTCCCCTCTCTTTCTTCGTTTATAACCCTTTTCGTTCTTTGGGTTAGTGACATCTCACTTAAGATAGCCAATGTCGCTTAAGCTAGACTCAAGGTTGTCTTGAAAAAAAAAATAGTCTCCCTCAAGCGAGCTATATTTCGCTTAAGCGAGACCCTTGATTCAGAACACCCCTTCTCTGGAGCATTCTCGCTTGGGTGAGCTGCTTCTTGTTTGAGCAAACCTTGGGTTAAACTTGGGTGAACCTTCACTGGAACAAGGTTTGCTTATGGAGAATTCTCGCTTGGGCGAGTAGAATCTTACTTGAGCAAACCTTGGGTGAATCTCAAGCGATTTTGGGGGAGCTTTTCATTGGAGCAAGGCTTGCCTCTGAACAATTCTCGCCTAGGCGAGACTTGTTTGCTTGAGCGAGGTTTCTTGAATGTTCAAGACTCTTGTTTTCAATCTTCCAAAGCTTTTCTATACATCTTCTAGTCCTTTACTTTATCCTTTCTTAATTTCCTAAGAATAACACAAAATTGTGATTAAATGGTTTCATTAGTCTAATAACTCAAAAATATATTGTTGAATTCAATATTTCTCACATTAGAGTTGAGTGATATCTTAATTAATAATTAAAACTCATAAATGTCTAACTTTTTGCATGAAATTTTACTAAATATTAATATGTCAAAAACACTTTTATGTTATTGTAAACAAATTTTGTGGATTGAATAATACTAGAAAAATCTTATCGAGCTATCCTTTTCCTGTAGTGGTGTTTTCTCTCTTTGTTATTATAATGTTGTGTGGCTTCTTTTGTAGAAATGGGTTTGATAGGAAGGAAGGAGAAGAATATATTCTTAATTTGGTGCATTGGAACCTAACATATCCTATATTTGATTCATTATTTGGAAAATAAAATTATCAATTGAAAAATAAAAACTAAGGTCTGGAAATATTATAATCTAACTAGGAATGGGTAGAGTTGTGGGATGAATGAATTATAAGACGACACATTTGATGTAAACTAGACAACAATCTAACTCCATTTTTGTTTTTTCCTATCCACAAGTTTTATGCTTTGTTTGGATTAGGGAGTGGAAATGAGGGAGTGAATTTGAGATGATTTGAAGGGAAAATGTAAAGAAAGTTAGGGTGTTTGGATTAAGGTAAATAGAGTGAAAAGTGTGGAGAAAGTTTATGAAAGTTTGTGAGTGATATGATGGATGTGATTGAAATTATATTTTTTTAATTGATAAAAATGTAAGTTTACAAATTTATCATTATATTTAAAAATGTTAAAAATTAATTTTATTTATTTATTTATAAATTATAAATATTTTTAATTAAAATATTATTAAAATATTTATAATTATAAATATTTGATAAAAACTTATTTTTATTTAAAATAAAATTATTATTTTTATCTTTACTTTTTTGTAATTAATATAATTATTATATAAATTTATTTCTTTATTATTAAAATATATATTTATTTTTATTATTATTTATATTTATAATTTATTATATATATAATATGATTAATTATGTTTTTTTATAATAATAATTTTTTTTGAAATTTTGATTATATTTTTTATATTTAAATTATAATTCTATTTTAAATAAAAATAAAAATAATTTAAATTTAAAATACAAAGGATGAAAAAGTAAATTAAAATTTAATTATATATATATATATACACACACACAACTTTCTTCGCAAATGTGCGAAGGAAGTTTGGAACAGATTGAATTTTGTAATTTATGTTTTAGGTTTAATTACCTTTTTCATCCCTATATTTGGGGTTAATAGTCAATTTAGTATAGTGATTTTAAAAAAAATCAATTTGGTTCCTATATTTTTTAAAATGTATTCAAATTGGTCCTTTCCGTTAAATTTCACCTGACGCCGTCAGCGGTTGCTGATGTTGCAGAGAGAGAATGGTTATGTAGTAGAAAAAGTACTTATGTGGCAGAGAGTGTTTATGTGGAAGAGAGCGAATGTTTATATAAAGAGAGAGGTAGGATTGAGAGTTATTATTATTATTATTCTTATTATTATTATTTATTATTATTATTACAATTGTTATTATTATTATTATTATTATTAATATTATTGTTATTATTATTATTATCATTATTATTATCATTATTATATTATTATTATTATTAATATTATTATTAATATTTTATTATTATTATTATTATTATTATAACTATTATTATTATTATTAATATTATTGCTGCTATTATTATTATTTTTATATTATTTTATTATCATTATTATTATTATAACTATTATTATTACTATTATTCTTTGTTATTATATTATATTTACTATTATATATTATAATAATAATAAAACAAAAATAATAATTATAACAAAATAGTAATAATAGCAATCATAAAAATAATAATAATAATAATACTAACAATAATAAATAATATAATAAGAAAAAAACTTATTATTATTATAATATTATAAAAATATTAATAATAATAAGAATAAGAATAATAATAATAGTAATAATATAAATAATAATAATAATTATTATTATTATAATAACAACAATAATACTAATAATAATAACAGTAATAATAATAATAATAAATTATAATAATAATAATAATAACTATAATAATAAACTAAGAATAATAGTAATAATAATAAGATAAAATAATAATAACAATATAATAATAATAATAATAAAAATAATATTATTATTATTGTTATTATTATTATTATTTATTACATTATTATTTTTATTTTTATTATTAATAGGTTTACCACATTTCCAACAGACATTATTTTTCTTCACCTTTTTATATTTGGGTTTTCTATTTGGTTTACTTTCTAATGGTGGTAAGCTAGTTCTTTTGTATGGCTTCCTGTATGGTTTTCGTTCTATTTTATTTTGTTTTTTAATTATTTTCTTTTTCTTAGCACTAGGTGCTCTAATGGGTTCCATCCCATATTGTTGGCAAAAGTTTCCTATTTCTCTTTTGTTCATCATACTTTCTTTTTTGAGCTTATTCTGGATTTTAAAATCTGTACAAATTTGTATACCTGTTTCTACTATTATATTATGAATTTGACCATAGGTTAATGAATCATAATTTATTGGTTTTCCATAATATCTTTCTAAATTCATCCTTACCTTTTCTGCAAATAATTTTGGTAAGCCGGCTATAAATCTTTCTTTCCAGAATCCGGCGAAACCGTCTTCTCTTAAAGTTATTTTTGATAAAAAGGTATCCTTATACCATCTATAATCTGACATAGTTGGACAATACAAATTTGCTAATTGGTTTGCTGATCTTTCTTTAAGTATATTGGGATCTCCTACAAAGTTTTGAATAATAGAATATATTAAGGTTGATACAGCATCTTCTTTTTGATCTTCTCCTTTAACACTATTAACTATTGCTTGTCTATCTAGTTCAGTGCAAAGATTGTCCCACCAACCTTTTAGTTGGCCAGTAAATCCTTGAATAATAATTATAGCTGCTGACTTATCACTACAACCTTTCGTTTTATGGGCGGTTGCTGCCATAACCATTTGACAAGTTAAATCTAATATTGCTTGTTCACTTAATCCATCTAGATTCCATTCTACTATATCATTCCCTGAGAAACTATTCTGTACTAATTCTCCTCTTTCTTCAAATTGTACATCTGCTGGTGTTGGCCTATTATACCAATTTCTGAGCTTAGGGTAATTTCTTAATTTACTTACTTGTAATGTGTTTATAGAATTTTTATTTATTTCTTCTATTTTCTTTTTTAATTCTTCTATTTTTAAATCTGTATTACTTCTTAGTTTTAATGATTCTAATTCTTTCTGAGGTACATTAAACAATTTATATATAGGTTTTACAGGTTCTTTCGAACTACTTGGTTCTTCCTTAAATGTTAATTTTTCTATTCTATATAATTGTTTTGTCATAACATCTAATACTGTATTTGAATAGTTAATTTGTGAATGTATCTTTTTATATCTTTTACCTCTACTTGTCTTTCTTCTAATTTTACATCTTTATACGGACTAGCTTCTACTTCGAATTCTTTTGATGGTTGTATTTTTATTCCTTGTATAGGAGGATACTCTGATTCGATAATTTCATTACTTATGGTTTTCCAAGTATTGGTTATCTTCTGTAATGGATATATCTCTTTACTACTAAATGGGTATTCTAAATCATGTTCTTGACTATATAATCTAAACCAATCAAAGAAGTAAACATTTATCCTAGTTTTCTTTATATAATTATAAAATTCTGTTCTAAAGTCTTCTGTTTGTTCCTTAGTATATGTTTTAAAGTACCAATCTCTTTTATCTTGGTTATACTTAGCATTAAAATCTTCCCTAATCCAATTTTTATCTATTTCAAAGACATCTTCTTTAGTTAATGTGTTTAATATTTGTGATGCCGTAGGAGAGTATTGAGGGGATTCTGATTTTCTTGATTCTGAATATACTGGTTTACTAACTATAGGAGTAATATTGTTTAATCCTTTTAAATCTAGATTTATGGTAGAGTTATCTACAGAGTGTCTGGATGGTTGTTGTTTATGAATTATTTGTGGTTCTCTTATCCTAAGTGAACCCGTTCTATTCATTCTTAACCTAATATCAGTACCATCTTGAATTATTTCTCTTATCTCAGTATTATAAATCTTTGGTTCTTCTATTATATCTTCTAATATCCATTCTTCGGGAATGTTTCTTATTACCTGTTCGTGGGTTAATCTTTTAGGGGTTTGTATTGATGATTTTCTAAGATTTGCTTCTACTAATATGGTTTCATCTCTTGGTGAGGATCTTAAAGCTTTGTAGTTATAATCTATCTTTGTAACTTTGTAGTAAATTCTGTAAATTATCTGTATTGGGCCTGCGGTTTCATCAACTATCTTATCTGGGGTGTTAATATATAATTTTAAGGCGTTACTGGTTTTTTCGTTTTTTATATTCATTGAAAAATTTGGATAACAATTAAAGAAGGCTGGACCATCATGTAAATTACTCTCTAATATTGCAATTATTGAATCGTTAAATTTTTTAAGTCTAATATCTCTTAGCATTATTAAGATTGGACTATTTATTCCTAATCGGTAATTTGGCTTTGCTGCTACTTGTATTAATCCTAGATGTATAAAATTATATCCATTTTTTATATGTTGATCTAATAGTGATTGTTCTAATAGATTAATAGTTTTATTATTTTTAGTTCCCGGATAACTATATTCCACTATGTGTATTTCATCCTGATTAGTTGACCAAAATTTATGCTGTTTGTATACTTCACATTTTTTAACTATTGGTATTGACCAATTATGTAATGAATTTTCTATTTCAGCTATCTGTAACTCTTTTTCTCTATTGTTTTCAGAGTTAGAGGAAGATGAGGCTTCTTGCTGCGGAGTTCTAATTACTATTTGTTTATCTTTGTTTCTTAATCCTAAATCACTTAGGGTTCTAAGAATTTTTGGCATCCTTACTCTTTCTCTAGTCTCCATGCTACGGGACCACTGCTGACCAACGGATTTATTGCCTCTCTCAGGTCTTACCACCGGGACCACAGCTGACCAACGTATAAACACCTCTCAGTGCTACCCTAGAGACTCTTTGAAAGAAATAAGAACAACAAAGGTTCTTATTACCTTGGTGATATAGTTTTAAGATTCAAAGACTCACAAATAATAATTATTATTTACGCAGTAAAGTTGCGTAATCTTCCCTTTATCACTCTTTTAATTATATTAATAATACGTTTGTAATATTGTTTCTTGCAATGATATCTAAGGGGATCTGTAATCTTTTCTTCAGAATTTCTATATCTTGCTAATTTAAGATTAAATTTTCTATGATGCAATATGGCGTTTCTTAATGGGTTGGGGTTTCTTCTCCTAAGCCTAAGCATGGTAATATTGCCAGTTTGTGGGTTCATCCAATATATGTAAAAGTCACTGGTTATTCTAAAAGGCATGTTCTATACCCCCCAGAGAAAAACCAAATATAAAAACAGTTATATGAAAACATAAAATAGTTTATGCAACAAATATTGAGCCTTACTGGCTCTGATACCAAATGATGCAGGATCGATAATAGAAAATGATAAAATGTGCAAAGTGATGAAAAACAAGTACCCACAAAAGCTAGACCCATACAAATGAACCAAGAATACTTAGAATATTGTAAAAAAGAAATTCAAGAATATTTAGAGAAGGGGTTAATACGACCCTCTAAGTCTCCTTGGAGTTGTACAGGCTTTTATGTGATGAAAGCCTCTGAACTGGAAAGAGGAGCACCAAGATTAGTTATAAATTATAAACCGTTAAATAAAGTATTAAAATGGATTAGGTATCCACTACCTAACAAAACAGATTTGATTAAACGAATTCATGACGCAACTATATTCTCAAAATTTGATATGAAATCAGGATATTATCAAATCTCAATAGAAGAAGCAGATAGATATAAAACCGCTTTTGTAGTACCTTTTGGCCATTATGAATGGAATGTAATGCCACAAGGACTTAAAAATGCTCCCAGTGAGTTTCAAAACATTATGAACGATATATTTTACCCATACATGAAATTTGCTATAGTATATCTAGATGATGTATTAATATTTTCAAAAAATATCACAGATCATAAAAATCACTTAGAAGAATTCATAAAATTAATAAAAGAAAATGGTTTAGTGGTATCAGCAAAAAAGATAAAGATATTTCAGACCAAAATAAGATTTTTAGGATACGAAATTTATCAAGGGACTATTACCCCGATACAAAGATCATTAGAATTTGCAGACAAATTCCCAAACGAAATAAAAGAAAAACAACAATTACAAAGATTCCTAGGATGTGTAAATTATATAGCAGATTTTATTCCCAACATTAGAATTACTTGTGCACCATTATATTCTAGGCTTAGGAAAAATCCTCCAGCTTGGGATGATAAAATGACAGAGGCTATTAAAAACATAAAAACCCTAGTTAAAAATTACCTTGTTTAGGAATACCAGATCCATCAGCCTTTTTAATAGTTGAGACCGATGCATCAGAATTAGGATATGGGGGTATTTTAAAGCAAAAAGTATTTCAAAATTCAAAGGAACAAATTGTACGTTATTATTCAGGAATTTGGAATTCATCACAACAAAAATATTCAACAGTCAAAAAAGAGATTTTATCAATTGTTTTATGTTTACAAAAGTTTCAAGATGATTTATTTAACAAAAAGTTTTTAATCAGGACTGATTGTAAATCAGCCCCTAGCGTTTTAACCAAAGATGTTCAAAATTTGGTTTCTAAGCATATTTTTGCCAGATGGCAAGCATTACTATCATGTTTTGATTTTGAAATTGAACATATTAAAGGAGAGAAAAACTGCCTTCCAGATTTTCTAACTAGAGAATTTCTGCAGGCTTCATCATGAGTAAAATTCCTGCAAAAGCTAATAGCAAAGACCAATATGGCCCCCCACTGGGGTCATCCACCAGTAGTAAAGGCCAAAACTCCGCATCAGTATCATTAAAACCACAAATCCCAGTAAAAAAGAGCTTGGCTGAAGTAGTAAGACAATCCTCATTACCATCACCATCACAAAATAGATACACCCCACTTGTATATGCAAATACCCTAGTTGGGCCTAAGGACTTTTTAAACAAACCTTCCAACCTATTAAACACCACCATAACCATTCCACAAACACCCCAAATCTCTTCACATGAAGAATATGTAGTAAAGCCTGATTTATTACCTATAATTACTCTCGAAAAAGAATGGATAAAGGAAACTCCTATTAAGACTGCAGAGGAACTATTTCCTCCACAAACCCATTACCCTCCTAAAAATTTACATAAAACCAGAACCTTTTATGAGTTTATATTAGTGGACACAGACTCAATAGAAGTAATCCATACACCAGATGAACAAGGAAAGATTTTATATTCAAAAATAAAAATATTACAGGTATTAACTCCCCAAAATTGGGATCAACCTCTCCATAAACCAAAATCTTTTTCAAGAACCTATCATCCCCAGTATTATTCGTATTATGATTATATGGATGCCTGGAGTCACGTTTTATACCTAAGCCCAGGAAGACATTCTTGGTTCTTATGGTTTAGACGAGGCATTTCTTTAAAATTTCCAAAATGGTTTTTAAAATGGTTTGGAGAATTTGGACCTCTTCCTACCATTTTCCCCTCAAAAGTATCAGCAGTATATGATCATTTCAGGGAAAAATCTACTTTTGTCCCTGGATACAGACTAATATCATTTGTAGCTTCTCAGTCTATCACTTGGATTATTTCATGGGATTATGTATTCACCACCCCATATGAAGGTATAGAGATCAGAATGTTATCAAGAAGGATCAGGATAAAGTGGTGGAAGAACTTTAATCTTGATCTTATCAGTGTAAATCGTATTAATGAATGGATGAAAGCACAAGGAATAGCAGTAAAAGACTCTAGTATCAATGAAGAATCTTTATTTCTCACAAACAAACAACAGATAATGGCCGCCCTGGCATCGGCATCATCCAAAGAAGAATTTGAAAAGACCTTACAACTAGCATCATCATTACACGGCTCTACCAAGGAGGACTCAGAAGCCGGGTCTTCTCAATCAAATCCATACTATCAGAATGAGGATATGTATTATGACTAAAGAAATGTACATCATCAGGATATGGAAGAATCTCACAACAGGAACCTTATCACTGGAAGATCACATCATGAAATCAAGACCACTACTTTATTAAAGTAGCTTTATTAAAGTTAGTAACATTACTTTATTAAAGTAGCTTTATTAAAGTTGTCTGCCACAAAATATGTAAAAATCAACGTGTAAATAATTATCAGTTTGTCTTGTAGTATAGCGGTGTTTCTATATAAAGAAGCCTTCAAAATGTAAGGAGGCAGAGTCGTTTTGGAGTGTGAGTTTTAGAGTTCTTGTAAACAATCTCTCTCTAATAAAATTTTCAATGTTTTCTCAAAGCTGTGTTCATGTAAGTTTTCATCACTTTGCACATTTTATCATTTTCTATTATCGATCCTGCATCATTTGGTATCAGAGCCAGTAAGGCTCAATATTTGTTGCATAAACTATTTTATGTTTTCATATAACTGTTTTTATATTTGGTTTTTCTCTGGGGGGTATAGAACATGCCTTTTGGAATAACCAGTGACTTTTACATATATTGGATGAACCCACAAACTGGCAATATTACCATGCTTAGGCTTAGAAGAAGAAACCCCAACCCCTTAAGAAACGCCATATTGCATCATAGAAAATTTAATCTTAAATTAGCAAGATATAGAAATTCTGAAGAAAAGATTACAGATCCCCTTAGATATCATTGCAAGAAACAATATTACAAACGTATTATTAATATAATTAAAAGAGTGATAAAGGGAAGATTACGCAACTTTACTGCGTAAGTAATAATTATTATTTGTGAGTCTTTGAATCTTAAAACTATATCACCAAGGTAATAAGAACCTTTGCTGTTCTTATTTCTTTCAAAGAGTCTCTAGGGTAGCACTGAGAGGTGTTTATACGTTGGTCAGCTGTGGTCCCGGTGGTAAGACCTGAGAGAGGCAATAAATCCGTTGGTCAGCAGTGGTCCCGTAGCATGGAGACTAGAGAAAGAGTAAGGATGCCAAAAATTCTTAGAACCCTAAGTGATTTAGGATTAAGAAACAAAGATAAACAAATAGTAATTAGAACTCCGCAGCAAGAAGCCTCATCTTCCTCTAACTCTGAAAACAATAGAGAAAAAGAGTTACAGATAGCTGAAATAGAAAATTCATTACATAATTGGTCAATACCAATAGTTAAAAAATGTGAAGTATACAAACAGCATAAATTTTGGTCAACTAATCAGGATGAAATACATATAGTGGAATATAGTTATCCGGGAACTAAAAATAATAAAACTATTAATCTATTAGAACAATCACTATTAGATCAACATATAAAAAATGGATATAATTTTATACATCTAGGATTAATACAAGTAGCAGCAAAGCCAAATTACCGATTAGGAATAAATAGTCCAATCTTAATAATGCTAAGAGATATTAGACTTAAAAAATTTAACGATTCAATAATTGCAATATTAGAGAGTAATTTACATGATGGTCCAGCCTTCTTTAATTGTTATCCAAATTTTTCAATGAATATAAAAAACGAAAAAACCAGTAACGCCTTTAAAATTATATATTAACACCCCAGATAAGATAGTTGATGAAACCGCAGGCCCAATACAGATAATTTACAGAGTTTACTACAAAGTTACAAAGATAGATTATAACTACAAAGCTTTAAGATCCTCACCAAGAGATGAAACCATATTAGTAGAAGCAAATCTTAGAAAATCATCAATACAAACCCCTAAAAGATTAACCCACGAACAGGTAATAAGAAACATTCCCGAAGAATGGATATTAGAAGATATAATAGAAGAACCAAAGATTTATAATACTGAGATAAGAGAAATAATTCAAGATGGTACTGATATTAGGTTAAGAATGAATAGAACGGGTTCACTTAGGATAAGAGAACCACAAATAATTCATAAACAACAACCATCCAGACACTCTGTAGATAACTCTACCATAAATCTAGATTTAAAAGGATTAAACAATATTACTCCTATAGTTAGTAAACCAGTATATTCAGAATCAAGAAAATCAGAATCCCCTCAATACTCTCCTACGGCATCACAAATATTAAACACATTAACTAAAGAAGATGTCTTTGAAATAGATAAAAATTGGATTAGGGAAGATTTTAATGCTAAGTATAACCAAGATAAAAGAGATTGGTACTTTAAAACATATACTAAGGAACAAACAGAAGACTTTAGAACAGAATTTTATAATTATATAAAGAAAACTAGGATAAATGTTTACTTCTTTGATTGGTTTAGATTATATAGTCAAGAACATGATTTAGAATACCCATTTAGTAGTAAAGAGATATATCCATTACAGAAGATAACCAATACTTGGAAAACCATAAGTAATGAAATTATCGAATCAGAGTATCCTCCTATACAAGGAATAAAAATACAACCATCAAAAGAATTCGAAGTAGAAGCTAGTCCGTATAAAGATGTAAAATTAGAGAAAGACAAGTAGAGGTAAAAGATATAAAAAAGATACATTCACAAATTAACTATTCAAATACAGTATTAGATGTTATGACAAAACAATTATATAGAATAGAAAAATTAACATTTAAGGAAGAACCAAGTAGTTCGAAAGAACCTGTAAAACCTATATATAAATTGTTTAATGTACCTCAGAAAGAATTAGAATCATTAAAACTAAGAAGTAATACAGATTTAAAAATAGAAGAATTAAAAAAGAAAATAGAAGAAATAAATAAAAATTCTATAAACACATTACAAGTAAGTAAATTAAGAAATTACCCTAAGCTCAGAAATTGGTATAATAGGCCAACACCAGCAGATGTACAATTTGAAGAAAGAGGAGAATTAGTACAGAATAGTTTCTCAGGGAATGATATAGTAGAATGGAATCTAGATGGATTGAGTGAACAAGCAATATTAGATTTAACTTGTCAAATGGTTATGGCAGCAACCGCCCATAAAACGAAAGGTTGTAGTGATAAGTCAGCAGCTATAATTATTATTCAAGGATTTACTGGCCAACTAAAAGGTTGGTGGGATAATCTTTGCACTGAACTAGATAGACAAGCAATAGTTAATAGTGTTAAAGGAGAAGATCAAAAAGAAGACGCTGTATCAACCTTAATATATTCTATTATTCAAAACTTTGTAGGAGATCCCAATATACTTAAAGAAAGATCAGCAAACCAATTAGCAAATTTGTATTGTCCAACTATGTCAGATTATAGATGGTATAAGGATACCTTTTTATCAAAAATAACTTTAAGAGAAGACGGTTTCGCCGGATTCTGGAAAGAAAGATTTATAGCCGGCTTACCGAAATTATTTGCAGAAAAGGTAAGGATGAATTTAGAAAGATATTATGGAAAACCAATAAATTATGATTCATTAACCTATGGTCAAATTCATAATATAATAGTAGAAACAGGTATACAAATTTGTACAGATTTTAAAATCCAGAATAAGCTCAAAAAAGAAAGTATGATGAACAAAAGAGAAATAGGAAACTTTTGTCAACAATATGGGATGGAACCCATTAGAGCACCTAGTGCTAAGAAAAAGAAAATAATTAAAAAACAAAATAAAATAGAACGAAAACCATACAGGAAGCCATACAAAAGAACTAGCCTACCACCATTAGAAAGTAAACCAAATAGAAAACCCAAATATAAAAAGGTGAAGAAAAATAATGTCTGTTGGAAATGTGGTAGACCTGGACATTATGCTAATAATTGTAAGGTCGCAAAGAAAATAAACCTATTACAAGATGAAGAATTAAAGAAAACCCTCATAAATGTATTAATAAATTCTGAATCAGAAGATACAACTGAAGAAGAAGGAGAAAATGAAGAAATAAATAAATTAGAACTAGATGAGATAGATTCATCAGAATTAAGTAGTGAAGAAAATATTAGCAGTAAAGAAGATTATTGTATAGGACCAGGATTGTGTAATTGTGAGAACTGTCAGAAATCAATTAACATGCTAAACAGAGATCAGACTAGTACCCTAATCTCTATTATAGATAGATTAGAAGATTCTCCATTAAAAATGAATTTTTATTACAATTAAATGATTTAATCACAAAAAGTGAAGAAGTGAAGAAACCCATAGAACCTATAAATATAAAAGATATTTATAAAAAATTTACACCAATAAATCAACAAGTAAGTATAAAAGACCTACAAAATGAAATTAAAAATTTAAAGCAAGAAGTGCAAAAAATCAAAGAAAACGAAGTTGGACTAGAATACAGATTATTAGAATTAGAAGGAAAAGAATTATTACAGAAACAGAAAAAGGAGAAATAGAACATAAAGAAGAGGCATCTACCTCAGATAATTATATTAATCTATTAAGTCTCATAACAACCCACAAATGGCATACTGAAGTGAACTTAGTGATAAAAGATGAAATCTTTAAGATAACAGCCTTAATAGATTCAGGAGCAGATGTAAATTGTATAAGAGAAGGAAAAATACCTACTCAATACTATGAAAAAAACAACAGAAGTAGTATCAAGTGCAAATGGAACAGATATGGAAATAAGATATAAATTATCTAATGTCAAAATATGCAAAAACCATATTTGTTACCATACCTCGTTCATATTAATGAAAAAGATAAATGAAACTATGATCTTAGGAACCCCATTTTTGACTTTATTATATCCATTTCAAGTAACTGAAAAAGGACTCATAACAAATACTTTAGGAAAAGAAATTTGTTTTGAATTCATAAAACCACCTAGAACTAGAGAATTAAATCTATTAAAAGAATCCTCAGTATCCTTGATAGAAAGTAAGAAAAAGCAGATAAACCTATTAAGTAAAGAAATAAAATTTAAAAGGATAGAAGAACAGTTAACAACAGAAAAAATAAAACTCTTAGTAAAAGAATACCAAGATAGAATAGAAAAAGAAATATGTGAAACAAATCCTATAGCATTTTGGCATAGGAAAAAATATACAGTATCATTACCATATATAGATAATTTTGATGAAAAACAAGTACCCACAAAAGCTAGACCCATACAAATGAACCAAGAATATTTAGAATATTGTAAAAAAGAAATTCAAGAATATTTAGAGAAAGGGTTAATACGACCCTCTAAGTCTCCTTGGAGCTGTACAGGCTTTTATGTGATGAAAGCCTCTGAAATGGAAAGAGGAGCACCAAGATTAGTTATAAATTACAAACCATTAAATAAAGTATTAAAATGGATTAGGTATCCACTACCTAACAAAACAGATTTGATTAAACGAATTCATGACGCAACTATATTCTCAAAATTTGATATGAAATCAGGATATTATCAAATCTCAGTAGAAGAAGCAGATAGATATAAAACCGCTTTTGTAGTACCTTTTGGCCATTATGAATGGAATGTAATGCCACAAGGACTTAAAAATGCTCCCAGTGAGTTTCAAAACATTATGAACAATATATTCTACCCATACATGAAATTTGCTATAGTATATCTAGATGATGTATTAATATTTTCAAAAAATATCACAGATCATAAAAATCACTTAGAAGAATTCATAAAATTAATAAAAGAAAATGGTTTAGTGGTATCAGCAAAAAAGATAAAGATATTTCAGACCAAAATAAGATTTTTAGGATACGAAATTTATCAAGGGACTATTACCCCGATACAAAGATCATTAGAATTTGCAGACAAATTCCCAAACGAAATAAAAGAAAAACAACAATTACAAAGATTCCTAGGATGTGTAAATTATATAGCAGATTTTATTCCCAACATTAGAATTACTTGTGCACCATTATATTCTAGGCTTAGGAAAAATCCTCCAGCTTGGGATGATAAAATGACAGAGGCTATTAAAAACATAAAAACCCTAGTTAAAAAATTACCTTGTTTAGGAATACCAGATCCATCAGCCTTTTTAATAGTTGAGACCGATGCATCAGAATTAGGATATGGGGGTATTTTAAAGCAAAAAGTATTTCAAAATTCAAAGGAACAAATTGTACGTTATTATTCAGGAATTTGGAATTCATCACAACAAAAATATTCAACAGTCAAAAAAGAGATTTTATCAATTGTTTTATGTTTACAAAAGTTTCAAGATGATTTATTTAACAAAAAGTTTTTAATCAGGACTGATTGTAAATCAGCCCCTAGCGTTTTAACCAAAGATGTTCAAAATTTGGTTTCTAAGCATATTTTTGCCAGATGGCAAGCATTACTATCATGTTTTGATTTTGAAATTGAACATATTAAAGGAGAGAAAAACTGCCTTCCAGATTTTCTAACTAGAGAATTTCTGCAGGCTTCATCATGAGTAAAATTCCTGCAAAAGCTAATAGCAAAGACCAATATGGCCCCCCACTGGGGTCATCCACCAGTAGTAAAGGTCAAAACTCCGCATCAGTATCATTAAAACCACAAACCCCAGTAAAAAAGAGCTTGGCTGAAGTAGTAAGACATCCCTCATTACCATCACCATCACAAAACAGATACACCCCACTTGTATATGCAAATACCCTAGTTGGGCCTAAGGACTTTTTAAACAAACCTTCCAACCTATTAAACACCACCATAACCATTCCACAAACACCCCAAATCTCTTCACATGGAGAATATGTAGTAAAGCCTGATTTATTACCTATAATTACTCTCGAAAAAGAATGGATAAAGGAAACTCCTATTAAGACTGCAGAGGAACTATTTCCTCCACAAACCCATTACCCTCCTAAAAATTTACATAAAACCAGAACCTTTTATGAGTTTATATTAGTGGACACAGACTCAATAGAAGTAATCCATACACCAGATGAACAAGAAAAGATTTTATATTCAAAAATAAAAATATTACAGGTATTAACTCCCCAAAATTGGGATCAACCTCCCCATAAACCAAAATCTTTTTCAAGAACCTATCATCCCCAGTATTATTCGTATTATGATTATATGGATGCCTGGAGTCACGTTTTATACCTAAGCCCAGGAAGACATTCTTGGTTCTTATGGTTTAGACGAGGCATTTCTTTAAAATTTCCAAAATGGTTTTTAAAATGGTTTGGAGAATTTGGACCTCTTCCTACCATTTTCCCCTCAAAAGTATCAGCAGTATATGATCATTTCAGGGAAAAATCTACTTTTGTCCCTGGATACAGACTAATATCATTTGTAGCTTCTCAGTCTATCACTTGGATTATTTCATGGGATTATGTATTCACCACCCCATATGAAGGTATAGAGATCAGAATGTTATCAAGAAGGATCAGGATAAAGTGGTGGAAGAACTTTAATCTTGATCTTATCAGTGTAAATCGTATTAATGAATGGATGAAAGCACAAGGAATAGCAGTAAAAGACTCTAGTATCAATGAAGAATCTTTATTTCTTACAAACAAACAACAGATAATGGCCGCCCTGGCATCGGCATCATCCAAAGAAGAATTTGAAAAGACATTACAACTAGCATCATCATTACACGGCTCTACCAAGGAGGACTCAGAAGCCGGGTCTTCTCAATCAAATCCATACTATCAGAATGAGGATATGTATTATGACTAAAGAAATGTACATCATCAGGATATGGAAGAATCTCACAACAGGAACCTTATCACTGGAAGATCACATCATGAAATCAAGACCACTACTTTATTAAAGTAGCTTTATTAAAGTTAGTAACATTACTTTATTAAAGTAGCTTTATTAAAGTTGTCTGCCACAAAATATGTAAAAATCAACGTGTAAATAATTATCAGTTTGTCTTGTAGTATAGCGGTGTTTCTATATAAAGAAGCCTTCAAAATGTAAGGAGGCAGAGTCGTTTTGGAGTGTGAGTTTTAGAGTGTTTGTAAACAATCTCTCTCTAATAAGATTTTCAATGTTTTCTCAAAGCTGTGTTCATGTAAGTTTTCATCACTTTGCACATTTTATCATTTTCTATTATCGATCCTGCATCATTTGGTATCAGAGCCAGTAAGGCTCAATATTTGTTGCATAAACTATTTTATGTTTTCATATAACTGTTTTTATATTTGGTTTTTCTCTGGGGGGTATATTACAATTAAATGATTTAATCACAAAAAGTGAAGAAGTGAAGAAACCCATAGAACCTATAAATATAAAAGATATTTATAAAAAATTTACACCAATAAATCAACAAGTAAGTATAAAAGACCTACAAAATGAAATTAAAAATTTAAAGCAAGAAGTTCAAAAAATCAAAGAAAACGAAGTTGGACTAGAATACAGATTATTAGAATTAGAAGGAAAAGAATTATTACAGAAACAAGAAAAAGGAGAAATAGAACATAAAGAAGAGGCATCTACCTCAGATAATTATATTAATCTATTAAGTCTCATAACAACCCACAAATGGCATACTGAAGTGAACTTAGTGATAAAAGATGAAATCTTTAAGATAACAGCCTTAATAGATTCAGGAGCAGATGTAAATTGTATAAGAGAAGGAAAAATACCTACTCAATACTATGAAAAAACAACAGAAGTAGTATCAAGTGCAAATGGAACAGATATGGAAATAAATTTTTAATTTCATTTTGTAGGTCTTTTATACTTACTTGTTGATTTATTGGTGTAAATTTTTTATAAATATCTTTTATATTTATAGGTTCTATGGGTTTCTTCACTTCTTCACTTTTTGTGATTAAATCATTTAATTGTAATAAAAATTCATTTTTTAATGGAGAATCTTCTAATCTATCTATAATAGAGATTAGGGTACTAGTCTGATCTCTGTTTAGCATGTTAATTGATTTCTGACAGTTCTCACAATTACACAATCCTGGTCCTATACAATAATCTTCTTTACTGCTAATATTTTCTTCACTACTTAATTCTGATGAATCTATCTCATCTAGTTCTAATTTATTTATTTCTTCATTTTCTCCTTCTTCTTCAGTTGTATCTTCTGATCAGAATTTATTAATACATTTATGAGGGTTTTCTTTAATTCTTCATCTTGTAATAGGTTTATTTTCTTTGCGACCTTACAATTATTAGCATAATGTCCAGGTCTACCACATTTCCAACAGACATTATTTTTCTTCACCTTTTTATATTTGGGTTTTCTATTTGGTTTACTTTCTAATGGTGGTAGGCTAGTTCTTTTGTATGGCTTCCTGTATGGTTTTCGTTCTATTTTATTTTGTTTTTTAATTATTTTCTTTTTCTTAGCACTAGGTGCTCTAATGGGTTCCATCCCATATTGTTGGCAAAAGTTTCCTATTTCTCTTTTGTTCATCATACTTTCTTTTTTGAGCTTATTCTGGATTTTAAAATCTGTACAAATTTGTATACCTGTTTCTACTATTATATTATGAATTTGACCATAGGTTAATGAATCATAATTTATTGGTTTTCCATAATATCTTTCTGCCTGCGGTTTCATCAACTATCTTATCTGGGGTGTTAATATATAATTTTAAGGCGTTACTGGTTTTTTCGTTTTTTATATTCATTGAAAAATTTGGATAACAATTAAAGAAGGCTGGACCATCATGTAAATTACTCTCTAATATTGCAATTATTGAATCATTAAATTTTTTAAGTCTAATATCTCTTAGCATTATTAAGATTGGACTATCTTGTTCACTTAATCCATCTAGATTCCATTCTACTATATCATTCCCTGAGAAACTATTCTGTACTAATTCTCCTCTTTCTTCAAATTGTACATCTGCTGGTGTTGGCCTATTATACCAATTTCTGAGCTTAGGGTAATTTCAATACCTTCATATGGGGTGGTGAATACATAATCCCATGAAATAATCCAAGTGATAGACTGAGAAGCTACAAATGATATTAGTCTGTATCCAGGGACAAAAGTAGATTTTTCCCTGAAATGATCATATACTGCTGATACTTTTGAGGGGAAAATGGTAGGAAATTTGTTTTGAATTCATAAAACCACCTAGAACTAGAGAATTAAATCTATTAAAAGAATCCTCAGTATCCTTGATAGAAAGTAAGAAAAAGCAGATAAACCTATTAAGTAAAGAAATAAAATTTAAAAGGATAGAAGAACAGTTAACAACAGAAAAAATAAAACTCTTAGTAAAAGAATACCAAGATAGAATAGAAAAAGAAATATGTGAAACAAATCCTATAGCATTTTGGCATAGGAAAAAATATACAGTATCATTACCATATATAGATAATTTTGATGAAAAACAAGTACCCACAAAAGCTAGACCCATACAAATGAACCAAGAATATTTAGAATATTGTAAAAAAGAAATTCAAGAATATTTAGAGAAGGGGTTAATACGACCCTCTAAGTCTCCTTGGAGCTGTACAGGCTTTTATGTGATGAAAGCCTCTGAAATGGAAAGAGGAGCACCAAGATTAGTTATAAATTACAAACCATTAAATAAAGTATTAAAATGGATTAGGTATCCACTACCTAACAAAACAGATTTGATTAAACGAATTCATGACGCAACTATATTCTCAAAATTTGATATGAAATCAGGATATTATCAAATCTCAGTAGAAGAAGCAGATAGATATAAAACCGCTTTTGTAGTACCTTTTGGCCATTACGAATGGAATGTAATGCCACAAGGACTTAAAAATGCTCCCAGTGAGTTTCAAAACATTATGAACGATATATTCTACCCATACATGAAATTTGTTATAGTATATCTAGATGATGTATTAATATTTTCAAAAAATATCACAGATCATAAAAATCACTTAGAAGAATTCATAAAATTAATAAAAGAAAATGGTTTAGTGGTATCAGCAAAAAAGATAAAGATATTTCAGACCAAAATAAGATTTTTAGGATACGAAATTTATCAAGGGACTATTACCCCGATACAAAGATCATTAGAATTTGCAGACAAATTCCCAAACGAAATAAAAGAAAAACAACAATTACAAAGATTCCTAGGATGTGTAAATTATATAGCAGATTTTATTCCCAACATTAGAATTACTTGTGCACCATTATATTCTAGGCTTAGGAAAAATCCTCCAGCTTGGGATGATAAAATGACAGACAGAGGCTATTAAAAACATAAAAACCCTAGTTAAAAAAATTACCTTGTTTAGGAATCACAGATCCATCAGCCTTTTTAATAGTTGAGACCGATGCATCAGAATTAGAATTGGATATGGGGGTATTTTAAAGCAAAAAGTATTTCAAAATCAAAGGAACAAATTGTACGTTATTATTCAGGAATTTGGAATTCATCACAACAAAAATATTCACAGTCAAAAAAGAGATTTATCAATTGTTTTATGTTTACAAAAGTTTCAAGATGATTTATTTAACAAAAAGTTTTTAATCAGGACTGATTGTAAATCAGCCCCTAGCGTTTTAACCAAAGATGTTCAAAACCTGGTTTCTAAGCATATTTTGCCAGATGGCAAGCATTACTATCATGTTTTGATTTTGAAATTGAACATATTAAAGGAGAGAAAAACTGCCTTCCAGATTTTCTAACTAGAGAATTTCTGCAGGCTTATCATGAGTAAAATTCCTGCAAAAGCTAATAGCAAAGACCAATATGGCCCCCCACTGGGGTCATCACCAGTAGTAAAGGCCAAAACTCCGCATCAGTATCATTAAAACCACAAATCCCAGTTAAAAAAGAGCTTGGCTGAAGTAGTAAGACAATCCTCATTACCATCACCATCACAAAACAGATACACCCCACTTGTATATGCAAATACCCTAGTTGGGCCTAAGGACTTTTAAACAAACCTTCCAACCTATTAAACACCACCATAACCATTCCACAAAAACACCCAATCTCTTCACATGAAGAATATGTAGTAAAGCCTGATTTATTACCTATAATTACTCTCGAAAAAGAATGGATAAAGGAAACTCCTATTAAGACTGCAGAGGAACTATTTCCTCCACAAACCCATTACCCTCCTAAAAATTTACATAAAACCAGAACCTTTTATGAGTTTATATTAGTGGACACAGACTCAATAGAAGTAATCCATACACCAGATGAACAAGGAAAGATTTTATATTCAAAAATAAAAATATTACAGGTATTAACTCCCCAAAATTGGGATCAACCTCCCCATAAACCAAAATCTTTTTCAAGAACCTATCATCCCCAGTATTATTCGTATTATGATTATATGGATGCCTGGAGTCACGTTTTATACCTAAGCCCAGGAAGACATGATCAGAATGTTATCAAGAAGGATCAGGATAAAGTGGTGGAAGAACTTTAATCTTGATCTTATCAGTGTAAATCGTATTAATGAATGGATGAAAGCACAAGGAATAGCAGTAAAAGACTCTAGTATCAATGAAGAATCTTTATTTCTTACAAACAAACAACAGATAATGGCCGCCCTGGCATCGGCATCATCCAAAGAAGAATTTGAAAAGACATTACAACTAGCATCATCATTACACGGCTCTACCAAGGAGGACTCAGAAGCCGGGTCTTCTCAATCAAATCCATACTATCAGAATGAGGATATGTATTATGACTAAAGAAATCTACATCATCAGGATATGGAAGAATCTCACAACAGGAACCTTATCACTGGAAGATCACATCATGAAATCAAGACCACTACTTTATTAAAGTAGCTTTATTAAAGTTAGTAACATTACTTTATTAAAGTAGCTTTATTAAAGTTGCCTGCCACAAAATATGTAAAAATCAACGTGTAAATAATTATCAGTTTGTCTTGTAGTATAGCGGTGTTTCTATATAAAGAAGCCTTCAAAATGTAAGGAGGCAGAGTCGTTTTGGAGTGTGAGTTTTAGAGTTCTTGTAAACAATCTCTCTCTAATAAGATTTTCAATGTTTTCTCAAAGCTGTGTTCATGTAAGTTTTCATCACTTTGCACATTTTGATCCATCAGCCTTTTTAATAGTTGAGACCGATGCATCAGAATTAGGATATGGGGGTATTTTAAAGCAAAAAGTATTTCAAAATTCAAAGGAACAAATTGTACGTTATTATTCAGGAATTTGGAATTCATCACAACAAAAATATTCAACAGTCAAAAAAGAGATTTTATCAATTGTTTTATGTTTACAAAAGTTTCAAGATGATTTATTTAACAAAAAGTTTTTAATCAGGACTGATTGTAAATCAGCCCCTAGCGTTTTAACCAAAGATGTTCAAAACCTGGTTTCTAAGCATATTTTTGCCAGATGGCAAGCATTACTATCATGTTTTGATTTTGAAATTGAACATATTAAAGGAGAGAAAAACTGCCTTCCAGATTTTCTAACTAGAGAATTTCTGCAAGCTTCATCATGAGTAAAATTCCTGCAAAAGCTAACAGCAAAGACCAGAAAATGATAAAATGTGCAAAGTGATGAAAACTTACATGAACACAGCTTTGAGAAAACATTGAAAATTTTATTAGAGAGAGATTGTTTACAAGAACTCTAAAACTCACACTCCAAAACGACTCTGCCTCCTTACATTTTGAAGGCTTCTTTATATAGAAACACCGCTATACTACAAGACAAACTGATAATTATTTACACGTTGATTTTTACATATTTTGTGGCAGACAACTTTAATAAAGCTACTTTAATAAAGTAATGTTACTAACTTTAATAAAGCTACTTTAATAAAGTAGTGGTCTTGATTTCATGATGTGATCTTCCAGTGATAAGGTTCCTGTTGTGAGATTCTTCCATATCCTGATGATGTAGATTTCTTTAGTCATAATACATATCCTCATTCTGATAGTATGGATTTGATTGAGAAGACCCGGCTTCTGAGTCCTCCTTGGTAGAGCCGTGTAATGATGATGCTAGTTGTAATGTCTTTTCAAATTCTTCTTTGGATGATGCCGATGCCAGGGCGGCCATTATCTGTTGTTTGTTTGTAAGAAATAAAGATTCTTCATTGATACTAGAGTCTTTTACTGCTATTCCTTGTGCTTTCATCCATTCATTAATACGATTTACACTGATAAGATCAAGATTAAAGTTCTTCCACCACTTTATCCTGATCCTTCTTGATAACATTCTGATCTCTATACCTTCATATGGGGTGGTGAATACATAATCCCATGAAATAATCCAAGTGATAGACTGAGAAGCTACAAATGATATTAGTCTGTATCCAGGGACAAAAGTAGATTTTTCCCTGAAATGATCATTTACTGCTGATACTTTTGAGGGGAAAATGGTAGGAAGAGGTCCAAATTCTCCAAACCATTTTAAAAACCATTTTGGAAATTTTAAAGAAATGCCTCGTCTAAACCATAAGAACCAAGAATGTCTTCCTGGGCTTAGGTATAAAACGTGACTCCAGGCATCCATATAATCATAATACGAATAATACTGGGGATGATAGGTTCTTGAAAAAGATTTGGTTTATGGGGAGGTTGATCCAATTTTGGGAGTTAATACCTGTAATATTTTATTTTTGAATATAAAATCTTTTCTTGTTCATCTGGTGTATGGATTACTTCTATTGAGTCTGTGTCCACTAATATAAACTCATAAAAGGTTCTGGTTTATGTAAATTTTTAGGAGGGTAATGGGTTTGTGGAGGAAATAGTTCCTCTGCAGTCTTAATAGGAGTTTCCTTTATCCATTCTTTTTCGAGAGTAATTATAGGTAATAAATCAGGCTTTACTACATATTCTTCATGTGAAGAGATTTGGGGTGTTTGTGGAATGGTTATGGTGGTGTTTAATAGGTTGGAAGGTTTGTTTAAAAAGTCCTTAGGCCCAACTAGGGTATTTGCATATACAAGTGGGGTGTATCTATTTTGTGATGGTGATGGTAATGAGGATTGTCTTACTACTTCAGCCAAGCTCTTTTTTACTGGGATTTGTGGTTTTAATGATACTGATGCGGAGTTTTGGCCTTTACTACTGGTGGATGACCCCAGTGGGGGGCCATATTGGTCTTTGCTATTAGCTTTTGCAGGAATTTTACTCATGATGAAGCCTGCAGAAATTCTCTAGTTAGAAAATCTGGAAGGCAGTTTTTCTCTCCTTTAATATGTTCAATTTCAAAATCAAAACATGATAGTAATGCTTGCCATCTGGCAAAAATATGCTTAGAAACCAGGTTTTGAACATCTTTGGTTAAAACGCTAGGGGCTGATTTACAATCAGTCCTGATTAAAAACTTTTTGTTAAATAAATCATCTTGAAACTTTTGTAAGCATAAAACAATTGATAAAATCTCTTTTTTGACTGTTGAATATTTTTGTTGTGATGAATTCCAAATTCCTGAATAATAACGTACAATTTGTTCCTTTGAATTTTGAAATACTTTTTGCTTTAAAATACCCCATATCCTAATTCTGATGCATCGGTCTCAACTATTTAAAAGGCTGATGGATCTGGTATTCCTAAACAAGGTAATTTTTTAACTAGGGTTTTTATGTTTTAATAGCCTCTGTCATTTTATCATCCCAAGCTGGAGGATTTTTCCTAAGCCTAGAATATAATGGTGCACAAGTAATTCTAATGTGGGAATAAAATTGCTATATAATTTACACATCCTAGGAATCTTTGTAATTGTTGTTTTCTTTTATTTCGTTTGGGAATTTGTCTGCAAATTCTAATGATCTTTGTATCGGGGTAATAGTCCCTTGATAAATTTCGTATCCTAAAAATCTTATTTTGGTCTGAAATATCTTTATCTTTTTTGCTGATACCACTAAACCATTTTCTTTTATTAATTTTATGAATTCTTCTAAGTGATTTTTATGATCTGTGATATTTTTTGAAAATATTAATACATCATCTAGATATACTATAGCAAATTTCATGTATGGGTAAAATATATCGTTCATAATGTTTTGAAACTCACTGGGAGCATTTTTAAGTCCTTGTGGCATTACATTCCATTCATAATGGCCAAAAGGTACTACAAAAGCGGTTTTATATCTATCTGCTTCTTCTACTGAGATTTGATAATATCCTGATTTCATATCAAATTTTGAGAATATAGTTGCGTCATGAATTCGTTTAATCAAATCTGTTTTGTTAGGTAGTGGATACCTAATCCATTTTAATACTTTATTTAACGGTTTATAATTTATAACTAATCTTGGTGCTCCTCTTTCCAGTTCAGAGGCTTTCATCACATAAAAGCCTGTACAGCTCCAAGGAGACTTAGAGGGTCGTATTAACCCCTTCTCTAAATATTCTTGAATTTCTTTTTTACAATATTCTAAGTATTCTTGGTTCATTTGTATGGGTCTAGCTTTTGTGGGTACTTGTTTTTCATCAAAATTATCTATATATGGTAATGATACTGTATATTTTTTCCTATGCCAAAATGCTATAGGATTTGTTTCACATATTTCTTTTTCTATTCTATCTTGGTATTCTTTTACTAAGAGTTTTATTTTTTCTGTTGTTAACTGTTCTTCTATCCTTTTAAATCTTATTTCTTTACTTAATAGGTTTATCTGTTTTTTCTTACTTTTTATTAAGGATACTGAGGATTCTTTTAATAGATTTAATTCTCTAGTTCTAGGTGGTTTTATGAATTCAAAACAAATTTCTTTTCCTAAAGTATTTGTTATGAGTCCTTTTTCAGTTACCTGGAATGGATATAATAAAGTTAAGAATGGGGTTCCTAAAATCATAGTTTCATTTATCTTTTTCATTAATATGAACGAGGTATGGTAACAAATATGGTTTTTGCATATTTTGACATTAGATAATTATATCTTATTTCCATATCTGTTCCATTTGCACTTGATACTACTTCTGTTGTTTTTTCATAGTATTGAGTAGGTATTTCTCCTTCTCTTATACAATTTACATCTGCTCCTGAATCTATTAAGGCTGTTATCTTAAAGATTTCATCTTTATCACTAAGTTCACTTTAGTATGCCATTTGGGGTTGTTATGAGACTTAATAGATTAATATAATTATCTGAGGTAGATGCCTCTTCTTTATGTTCTATTTCTCTTTTTCTTGTTTCTGTAATAATTCTTTTCCTTCTAATTCTAATAATCTGTATTCTAGTCCAACTCGTTTTCTTTGATTTTTGAACTTCTTGCTTTAAATTTTAATTTCATTTTGTAGGTCTTTTATACTTACTTGTTGATTTATTGGTGTAAATTTTTTATAAAATCTTTTATATTTATAGGTTCTATGGGTTTCTTCACTTCTTCACTTTTGTGATTAAATCATTTAATTGTAATAAAAATTCATTTTTTAATGGAGAATCTTCTAATCTATCTATAATAGAGATTAGGGTACTAGTCTGATCTCTGTTTAGCATGTTAATTGATTTCTGACAGTTCTCACAATTACACAATCCTGGTCCTATACAATAATCTTCTTTACTGCTAATATTTTCTTCACTACTTAATTCTGATGAATCTATCTCATCTAGTTCTAATTTATTTATTTCTTCATTTTCTCCTTCTTCTTCGTTGTATCTTCTGATTCAGAATTTATTAATACATTTATGAGGGTTCTTTAATTCTTCATCTTGTAATAGGTTTATTTTCTTTGCGACCTTACAATTATTAGCATAATGTCCAGGTCTACCACATTTCCAACAGACATTATTTTTCTTCACCTTTATATTTGGGTTTTCTATTTGGTTTACTTTCTAATGGTGGTAAGCTAGTTCTTTGTATGGCTCCTGTATGGTTTTCGTTCTATTTTATTTTGTTTTTAATTATTTTCTTTTTCTTAGCACTAGGTGCTCTAATGGGTTCCATCCATATTGTTGGCAAAAGTTTCCTATTTCTCTTTGTTCATCATACTTTCTTTTTTGAGCTATTCTGGATTTTAAAATCTGTACAAATTTGTATACCTGTTTCTACTATTATATTATGAATTTGACCATAGGTTAATGAAATCATAATTTATGGTTTCCATAATATCTTTCTAAATTCATCCTTACCTTTTCTGCAAATAATTTTGGTAAGCCGGCTATAAATCTTTCTTTCCAGAATCCGGCGAAACCGTCTTCTCTTAAAGTTATTTTTGATAAAAAGGTATCCTTATACCATCTATAATCTGACATAGTTGGACAATACAAATTTGCTAATTGGTGTGTGATCTTTCTTTAAGATATTGGGATCTCCTACAAAGTTTTGAATAATAGAATATATTAAAGTTGATACAGCATCTTCTTTTTGATCTTCTCCTTTAACACTATTAACTATTGCTTGTCTATCTAGTTCAGTGCAAAGATTATCCCACCAACCTTTTAGTTGGCCAGTAAATCCTTGAATAATAATTATAGCTGCTGACTTATCACTACAACCTTTCGTTTTATGGGCGGTTGCTGCCATAACCATTTGACAAGTTAAATCTAATATTGCTTGTTCACTTAATCCATCTAGATTCCATTCTACTATATCATTCCCTGAGAAACTATTCTGTACTAATTCTCCTCTTTCTTCAAATTGTACATCTGCTGGTGTTGGCCTATTATACCAATTTCTGAGCTTAGGGTAATTTCTTAATTTACTTACTTGTAATGTGTTTATAGAATTTTTATTTATTTCTTCTATTTTCTTTTTTATTCTTCTATTTTAAATCTGTATTACTTCTTAGTTTTAATGATTCTAATTCTTTCTGAGGTACATTAAACAATTTATATATAGGTTTTACAGGTTCTTTCGAACTACTTGGTTCTTCCTTAAATGTTAATTTTCTATTCTATATAATTGTTTTGTCATAACATCTAATACTGTATTTGAATAGTTAATTGTGAATGTATCTTTTTATATCTTTTACCTCTACTTGTCTTTCTTCTAATTTACATCTTTATACGGACTAGCTTCTACTTCGAATTCTTTTGATGGTTGTATTTTTATTCCTTGTATAGGGGATACTCTGATTCGATAATTCATTACTTATGGTTTCCAAGTATTGGTTATCTCTGTAATGGATATATCTCTTTACTACTAAATGGGTATTCTAAATCATGTTCTTGACTATATAATCTAAACCAATCAAAGAAGTAAACATTTATCCTAGTTTTCTTTATATAATTATAAAATTCTGTTCTAAAGTCTTCTGTTTGTTCCTTAGTATATGTTTTAAAGTACCATCTCTTTTATCTTGGTTATACTTAGCATTAAAATCTTCCCTAATCCAATTTTTATTTATTTCAAAGACATCCTTTAGTTAATGTGTTTAATATTTGTGATGCCGTAGGAGAGTATTGAGGGGATTCTGATTTTCTTGATTCTGAATATACTGGTTTACTAACTATAGGAGTAATATTGTTTAATCCTTTAAATCTAGATTTATGGTAGAGTTATCTACAGAGTGTCTGGATGGTTGTTGTTTATGAATTATTTGTGGTTCTCTTATCCTAAGTGAACCCGTTCTATTATTCTTAACCTAATATCACTACCATCTTGAATTATTTCTCTTATCTCAGTATTATAAATCTTTGGTTCTTCTATTATATCTTCTAATATCCATTCTTCGGGAATGTCTTATTACCTGTCGTGGGTTAATCTTTTAGGGGTTTGTATTGATGATTTCTAAGATTTGCTTCTATAATATGGTTCATCTCTTGGTGAGGATCTTAAAGCTGGTAGTTATAATCTATCTTTGTAACTTTGTAGTAAACTCTGTAAATTATCTGTATTGGGCCTGCGGTTTCATCAACTATCTTATCTGGGGTGTTAATATATAATTTTAAGGCATTACTGGTTTTTCGTTTTTTATATTCATTGAAAAATTGGATAACAATTAAAGAAGGCTGTGGACCATCATGTAAATTACTCTCTAATATTGCAATTATTGAATCATTAAATTTTTTAAGTCTAATATCTCTTAGCATTATTAAGATTGGACTATTTATTCCTAATCGGTAATTGGCTTTGCTGCTACTTGTATTAATCCTAGATGTGTATAAAATTATATCCATTTTTTATATGTTGATCTAATAGTGATTGTTCTAATAGATTAATAGTTTATTATTTTAGTTCCAGGATAACTATATTCCACTATATGTATTTCATCCTGATTAGTTGACCAAAATTTATGCTGTTGTATACTTCACATTTTTAACTATTGGTATTGACCAATATGTAATGAATTTTCTATTCAGCAATCTGTAACTCTTTTCTCTATTGTTTTCAGAGTTAGAGGAAGATGAGGCTTCTTGCTGCGGAGTTTTCAATTACTATTTGTTTATCTTTGTTTCTTAATCCTAAATCACTTAGGGTTCTAAGAATTTTTGGCATCCTTACTCTTTCTCTAGTCTCCATGCTACGGGACCACTGCTGACCAACGGATTTATTGCCTCTCTCAGGTCTTACCACCGGGACCACAGCTGACCAACGTATAAACACCTCTCAGTGCTACCCTAGAGACTCTTTGAAAGAAATAAGAACATCAAAGGTTCTTATTACCTTGGTGATATAGTTTTAAGATTCAAAGACTCACAAATAATAATTATTACTTACGCAGTAAAGTTGCGTAATCTTCCCTTTATCACTCTTTTAATTATATTAATAATACGTTTGTAATATTGTTTCTTGCAATGATATCTAAGGGGATCTGTAATCTTTTCTTCAGAATTTCTATATCTTGCTAATTTAAGATTAAATTTTCTATGTTGTTTATGGCGTTTCTTAATGGGTTGGGGTTTCTTCTTCTAAGCCTAAGCATGGTAATATTGCCAGTTTGTGGGTTCATCCAATATATGTAAAAGTCACTGGTTATTCCAAAAGGCATGTTCTATACCCCCCAGAGAAAAACCAAATATAAAAACAGTTATATGAAAACATAAAATAGTTTATGCAACAAATATTGAGCCTTACTGGCTCTGATACCAAATGATGCAGGATCGATAATACAAAATGATAAAATGTGCAAAGTGATGAAAACTTACATGAACACAGCTTTGAGAAAACATTGAAAATTTTATTAGAGAGAGATTGTTTACAAGAACTCTAAAACTCACACTCCAAAACGACTCTGCCCCCTTACATTTTGAAGGCTTCTTATATAGAAACACCGCTATACTACAAGACAAACTGATAATTATTTACACGTTGATTTTTACATATTTTGTGGCAGACAACTTTAATAAAGCTACTTTAATAAAGTAATGTTACTAACTTTAATAAAGCTACTTTAATAAAGTAGTGGTCTTGATTTCATGATGTGATCTTCCAGTGATAAGGTTCCTGTTGTGAGATTCTTCCATATCCTGATGATGTAGATTTCTTTAGTCATAATACATATCCTCATTCTGATAGTATGGATTGATTGAGAAGACCGGCTTCTGAGTCCTCCTTGGTAGAGCCGTGTGTTTGTGTAATGATGATGCTAGTTGTAATGTCTTTTCAAATTCTTCTTTGATGATGCCGATGCCAGGGCGGCCATTATCTGTGTTTGTTTGTAAGAAATAAAGATTCTTCATTGATAATAGAGTCTTTTACTGCTATTCCTTGTGCTTTCATCCATTCATTAATACGATTTACACTGATAAGATCAAGATTAAAGTTCTTCCACCACTTTATCCTGACCTTCTTGATAACATTCTGATCTCTATACCTTCATATGGGGTGGTGAATACATAATCCCATGAAATAATCCAAGTGATATGATGAGAAGCTACCAATGATATTAGTCTGTATCCAGGGACCAAAAGTAGATTTTCCCTGAAATGATCATATACTGCTGATACTTTGAGGGGAAAAAAAATGGTTAGGAAGAGGTCCAAATTCTCCAAACCATTTTAAAAACCATTTTGGAAATTTTAAGAAATGCCCCTCGTCTAAACCATAAGAACCAAGAATGTCTTCCTGGGCTTAGGTATAAAACGTGACTCCAGGCATCCATATAATCATAATACGAAATAATACTGGGGGGATGATAGGTTCTGAAAAAAGATTTTGTTTATGGGAGGTTGATCCCAATTTTGGGGAGTTAATACCTGTAATATTTTTATTTTTGAATATAAAATCTTTTCTTGTTCATCTGGTGTATGGATTACTTCTATTGAGTCTGTGTCCACTAATATAAACTCATAAAAGGTTCTGGTTTTATGTAAATAGGGTAATGGGTTTGTGGAGGAAATAGTTCCTCTGCAGTCTTAATAGGAGTTTCCTTTATCCATTCTTTTTCGAGAGTAATTATAGGTAATAAATCAGGCTTTACTACATATTCTTCATGTGAAGAGATTTGGGGTGTTTGTGGAATGGTTATGGTGGTGTTTAATAGGTTGGAAGGTTTGTTTAAAAAGTCCTTAGGCCCAACTAGGGTATTTGCATATACAAGTGGGGTGTATCTGTTTTGTGATGGTGATGGTAATGAGGGATGTCTTACTACTTCAGCCAAGCTCTTTTTTACTGGGGTTTGTGGTTTTAATGATACTGATGCGGAGTTTTGACCTTTACTACTGGTGGATGACCCCAGTGGGGGGCCATATTGGTCTTTGCGTTAGCTTTGCAGGGAATTTACTCATGATGAAGCTTTGCAGAAATTCTCTAGTTAGAAAATCTGGAAGGCAGTTTTCTCTCCTTTAATATGTTCAATTTCAAAATCAAAACATGATAGTAATGCTTGCCATCTGGCAAAAATATGCTTAGAAACCAGGTTTTGAACATCTTGGTTAAAACGCTAGGGGCTGATTTACAATCAGTCCTGATTAAAACTTTTTGTTAAATAAATCATCTTGAAACTTTGTAAGCATAAAACAATTGAAAAATCTTTTTTGACTGTTGAATATTTTTGTTGTGATGAATTCCAAATTCCTGAATAATAACGTACAATTTGTTCCTTTGAATTTTGAAATACTTTTTGCTTTAAAATACCCCCATATCCTAATTCTGATGCATCGGTCTCAACTATTAAAAAAGGCTGATGGATCTGGTATTCCTAAACAAGGTAATTTTTTAACTAGGGTTTTATGGTTTTTAATAGCCTCTGTCATTTTATCATCCCAAGCTGGAGGATTTTTCCTAAGCCTAGAATATAATGGTGCACAAGTAATTCTAATGTGGGAATAAAATCTGCTATATAATTTACACATCCTAGGAATCTTTGTAATTGTTGTTTTTTTTATTTTCGTTGGGATTTGTCTGCAAATTCTAATGATCTTTGTATCGGGGTAATAGTCCCTTGATAAATTTCGTATCCTAAAAATCTTATTTGGTCTGAAATATCTTTATCTTTTTTGCTGATACCACTAAACCATTTTCTTTATTAATTTTATGAATTCTTCTAAGTGATTTTTATGATCTGTGATATTTTTTGAAAATATTAATACATCATCTAGATATACTATAGCAAATTTCATGTATGGGTTTAAAATATATCGTTCATAATGTTTTGAAACTCACTGGGAGCATTTTTAAGTCCTGTGGCATTACATTCCATTCATAATGGCAAAAGGTACTACAAAAGCGGTTTTATATCTATCTGCTTCTTCTACTGAGATTTGATAATATCCTGATTTCATATCAAATTTTGAGAATATAGTTGCGTCATGAATTCGTTTAATCAAATCTGTTTTGTTAGGTAGTGGATACCTAATCCATTTTAATACTTTATTTAACGGTTTATAATTATAACTAATCTTGGTGCTCCTCTTTCCAGTTCAGAGGCTTTCATCACATAAAAGCCTGTACAGCTCCAAGGAGACTTAGAGGGTCGTATTAACCCCTTCTCTAAATATTCTTGAATTCTTTTTACAATATTCTAAGTATTCTGGTTCATTTGTATGGGTCTAGCTTGTGGGTACTTGTTTTTCATCAAAATTATCTATATATGGTAATGATACTGTATATTTTTTCCTATGAAAATGCTATAGGATTTGTTTCACATATTTCTTTTTCTATTCTATCTTGGTATTCTTTTACTAAAAGTTTTATTTTTTCTGTTGTTAAATGTTCTTCTATCCTTTTAAATCTTATTTCTTTACTTAATAGGTTTATCTGTTTTTTCTTACTTTTTATTAAGGATACTGAGGATTCTTTTAATAGATTTAATTCTCTAGTTCTAGGTGGTTTTATGAATCAAAACAAATTTCTTTTCCTAAAGTATTTGTTATGAGTCCTTTTCAGTTACTTGAAATGGATATAATAAAGTCAAGAATGGGGTTCCTAAAATCATAGTTTCATTTATCTTTTTCATTAATATGAACGAGGTATGGTAACAAATATGGTTTTTGCATATTTTGACATTAGATAATTTATATCTTATTTCCATATCTGTTCCATTTGCACTTGATACTACTTCTGTTGTTTTTTCATAGTATTGAGTAGGTATTTTTCCTTCTCTTATACAATTTACATCTGCTCCTGAATCTATTAAGGCGGTTATCTTAAAGATTTCATCTTTTATCACTAAGTTCACTTCAGTATGGCCATTTGTGGGTTGTTATGAGACTCTAATGGGTTCCAGCCCATATTGTTGACAAAAAGTTTCCTATTTCTCTTTTGTTCATCATACTTTCTTTTTTGAGCTTATTCTGGATTTTAAAATCTGTACAAATTTGTATACCTGTTTCTACTATTATATTATGAATTTGACCATAGGTTAATGAATCATAATTTATTGGTTTTCCATAATATCTTTCTAAATTCATCCCTTACCTTTTCTGCAAATAATTTTGGTAAGCCGGCTATAATCTTTCTTTCCAGAACCCGGCGAAACCGTCTTCTCTTAAAGTTATTTTGATAAAAAAGGTATCCTTATACCATCTATAATCTGACATAGTTGGACATACAAATTTGCTAATTGGTTTGCTTGATCTTCTTTAAGTATATTGGGGATCTCCTACAAAGTTTTGAATAATAGAATATATTAAGGTTGATACAGCGTCTTCTTTTGATCTTCTCCTTTAACACACTATTAACTATTGCTTGTCTATCTAGTTCAGTGCAAAGATTATCCCACCAACCTTTTAGTTGGCCAGTAAATCCTTGAATAATAATTATAGCTGCTGACTTATCACTACAACCTTTCGTTTTATGGGCGGTTGCTGCCATAACCATTTGACAAGTTAAATCTAATATTGGCTTGTTCCTCACATCCATCTAGATTCCATTCTACTATATCATTCCCTGAGAAACTATTCTGTACTAATTCTCCTCTTTCTTCAAATTGTACATCTGCTGGTGTTGGCCTATTATACCAATTTCTGAGCTTAGGGTATTTTCTTAATTTACTTACTTGTAATGTGTTTATAGAATTTTTATTTATTTCTTCTATTTTCTTTTTTAATTCTTCTATTTTTAAATCTGTATTACTTCTTATTTTAATGATTCTAATTCTTTCTGAGGTACATTAAACAATTTATATATAGGTTTTACAGGTCTTCTTTTCGAACTACTTGGTTCTTCCTTAAATGTTAATTTTTCTATTCTATATAATTGTTTTGTCATAACATCTAATACTGTATTTGAATAGTTATTTGTGAATGTATCTTTTTTATATCTTTTACCTCTACTTGTCTTTCTTCTAATTTTACATCTTTATATACGGACTATTCTACTTCGAATTCTTTTGATGGTTGTATTTTTATTCCTTGTATAGGAGGATACTCTGATTCGATAATTTCATTACTTATGGTTTTCCAAGTATTGGTTATCTTCTGTAATGGATATATCTCTTTACTACTAATGGGTATTCTAAATCATGTTCTTGACGATATATCTAAACCAATCAAAGAAGTAAACATTTATCCTAGTTTTCTTTATATAATTATAAAATTCTGTTCTAAAGTCTTCTGTTTGTTCCTTAGTATATGTTTTAAAGTACCAATCTCTTTTATCTTGGTTATACTTAGCATTAAAATCTTCCCTAATCCAATTTTTATCTATTTCAAAGACCTTCTTTAGTTAATGTGTTTAATATTTGTGATGCCGTAGGAGAGTATTGAGGGGATTCTGATTTTCTTGATTCTGAATATACTGGTTTACTAACTATAGGAGTAATATTGTTTAATCCTTTTAAATCTAGATTTATGGTAGAGTTATCTACAGAGTGTCTGGATGGTTGTTGTTTATGAATTATTTGTGGTTCTCTTATCCTAAGTGAACCCGTTCTATTCATTCTTAACCTAATATCACTACCATCTTGAATTATTTCTCTTATCTCAGTATTATAAATCTTGGTTCTTCTATTATATCTTCTAATATCCATTCTTCGGGAATGTTTCTTATTACCTGTTCGTGGGTTAATCTTTTAGGGGTTTGTATTGATGATTTTCTAAGATTTGCTTCTACTAATATGGTTTCATCTCTTGGTGAGGATCTTAAAGCTTTGTAGTTTAATCTATCTCTTGTAACTTTGTAGTAACTCTGTAAATTATCTGTATTGGGCCTGCGTTTCATCAACTATCTTATCTGGGGTGTTAATATATAATTTTAAGGCGTTACTACTGGTTTTTTCGTTTTTTATATATCATTGAAAAATTTGGATAACAATTAAAGAAGGCTGGACCATCATGTAAATTACTCTCTAATATTGCAATTATTGAATCATTAAATTTTTTAGTCTAATATCTCTTAGCATTATTAAGATTGGACTATTTATTCCTAATCGGTAATTTGGCTTTGCTGCTACTTGTATTAATCCTAGATGTATAAATTATATCCATTTTTTATATGTTGATCTAATAGTGATTGTTCTAATAGATTAATAGTTTTATTATTTTTAGTTCCCGGATAACTATATTCCACTATATGTATTTCATCCTGATTAGTTGACCAAAATTTATGTTGTTTGTATACTTCACATTTTTTAACTATTGGTATTGACCAATTATGTAATGAATTTTCTATTTCAGCTATCTGTAACTCTTTTTCTCTATTGTTTTCAGAGTTAGAGGAAGATGAGGCTTCTTGCTGCGGAGTTCTAATTACTATTTGTTTATCTTTGTTTCTTAATCCTAAATCACTTAGGGTTCTAAGAATTTTTGGCATCCTTACTCTTTCTCTAGTCTCCATGCTACGGGACCACTGCTGACCAACGGATTTATTGCCTCTCTCAGGTCTTACCACCGGGACCACAGCTGACCAACGTATAAACACCTCTCAGTGCTACCCTAGAGACTCTTTGAAAGAAATAAGAACAGCAAAGGTTCTTATTACCTTGGTGATATAGTTTTAAGATTCAAAGACTCACAAATAATAATTATTATTTACGCAGTAAAGTTGCGTAATCTTCCCTTTATCACTCTTTTAATTATATTAATAATACGTTTGTAATATTGTTTCTTGCAATGATATCTAAGGGGATCTGTAATCTTTTCTTCAGAATTTCTATATCTTGCTAATTTAAGATTAAATTTTCTATGATGCAATATGGCGTTTCTTAATGGGTTGGGGTTTCTTCTTCTAAGCCTAAGCATGGTAATATTGCCAGTTTGTGGGTTCATCCAATATATGTAAAAGTCACTGGTTATTCCAAAAGGCAAATTTGTTTTGAATTCATAAAACCACCTAGAACTAGAGAATTAAATCTATTAAAAGAATCCTCAGTATCCTTGATAGAAAGTAAGAAAAAGCAGATAAACCTATTAAGTAAAGAAATAAAATTTAAAAGGATAGAAGAACAGTTAACAACAGAAAAAATAAAACTCTTAGTAAAAGAATACCAAGATAGAATAGAAAAAGAAATATGTGAAACAAATCCTATAGCATTTTGGCATAGGAAAAAATATACAGTATCATTACCATATATAGATAATTTTGATGAAAAACAAGTACCCACAAAAGCTAGACCCATACAAATGAACCAAGAATACTTAGAATATTGTAAAAAAGAAATTCAAGAATATTTAGAGAAGGGGTTAATACGACCCTCTAAGTCTCCTTGGAGTTGTACAGGCTTTTATGTGATGAAAGCCTCTGAACTGGAAAGAGGAGCACCAAGATTAGTTATAAATTATAAACCGTTAAATAAAGTATTAAAATGGATTAGGTATCCACTACCTAACAAAACAGATTTGATTAAACGAATTCATGACGCAACTATATTCTCAAAATTTGATATGAAATCAGGATATCATCAAATCTCAGTAGAAGAAGCAGATAGATATAAAACCGCTTTTGTAGTACCTTTTGGCCATTATGAATGGAATGTAATGCCACAAGGACTTAAAAATGCTCCCAGTGAGTTTCAAAACATTATGAACGATATATTTTACCCATACATGAAATTTGCTATAGTATATCTAGATGATGTATTAATATTTTCAAAAAATATCACAGATCATAAAAATCACTTAGAAGAATTCATAAAATTAATAAAAGAAAATGGTTTAGTGGTATCAGCAAAAAAGATAAAGATATTTCAGACCAAAATAAGATTTTTAGGATACGAAATTTATCAAGGGACTATTACCCCGATACAAAGATCATTAGAATTTGCAGACAAATTCCCAAACGAAATAAAAGAAAAACAACAATTACAAAGATTCCTAGGATGTGTAAATTATATAGCAGATTTTATTCCCAACATTAGAATTACTTGTGCACCATTATATTCTAGGCTTAGAAAAATCCTCCAGCTTGGGATGATAAAATGACAGAGGCTATTAAAAACATAAAAACCCTAGTTAAAAAATTACCTTGTTTAGGAATACCAGATCCATCAGCCTTTTTAATAGTTGAGACCGATGCATCAGAATTAGGATATGGGGGTATTTTAAAGCAAAAAGTATTTCAAAATTCAAAGGAACAAATTGTACGTTATTATTCAGGAATTTGGAATTCATCACAACAAAAATATTCAACAGTCAAAAAAGAGATTTTATCAATTGTTTTATGCTTACAAAAGTTTCAAGATGATTTATTTAACAAAAAGTTTTTAATCAGGACTGATTGTAAATCAGCCCCTAGCGTTTTAACCAAAGATGTTCAAAACCTGGTTTCTAAGCATATTTTTGCCAGATGGCAAGCATTACTATCATGTTTTGATTTTGAAATTGAACATATTAAAGGAGAGAAAAACTGCCTTCCAGATTTTCTAACTAGAGAATTTCTGCAAGCTTCATCATGAGTAAAATTCCTGCAAAAGCTAACAGCAAAGACCAATATGGCCCCCCACTGGGGTCATCCACCAGTAGTAAAGGTCAAAACTCCGCATCAGTATCATTAAAACCACAAACCCCAGTAAAAAAGAGCTTGGCTGAAGTAGTAAGACATCCCTCATTACCATCACCATCACAAAACAGATACACCCCACTTGTATATGCAAATACCCTAGTTGGGCCTAAGGACTTTTTAAACAAACCTTCCAACCTATTAAACACCACCATAACCATTCCACAAACACCCCAAATCTCTTCACATGAAGAATATGTAGTAAAGCCTGATTTATTACCTATAATTACTCTCGAAAAAGAATGGATAAAGGAAACTCCTATTAAGACTGCAGAGGAACTATTTCCTCCACAAACCCATTACCCTCCTAAAAATTTACATAAAACCAGAACCTTTTATGAGTTTATATTAGTGGACACAGACTCAATAGAAGTAATCCATACACCAGATGAACAAGAAAAACACTCTAAAACTCACACTCCAAAACGACTCTGCCTCCTTACATTTTGAAGGCTTCTTTATATAGAAACACCGCTATACTACAAGACAAACTGATAATTATTTACACGTTGATTTTTACATATTTTGTGGCAGACAACTTTAATAAAGCTACTTTAATAAAGTAATGTTACTAACTTTAATAAAGCTACTTTAATAAAGTAGTGGTCTTGATTTCATGATGTGATCTTCCAGTGATAAGGTTCCTGTTGTGAGATTCTTCCATATCCTGATGATGTAGATTTCTTTAGTCATAATACATATCCTCATTCTGATAGTATGGATTTGATTGAGAAGACCCGGCTTCTGAGTCCTCCTTGGTAGAGCCGTGTAATGATGATGCTAGTTGTAATGTCTTTTCAAATTCTTCTTTGGATGATGCCGATGCCAGGGCGGCCATTATCTGTTGTTTGTTTGTAAGAAATAAAGATTCTTCATTGATACTAGAGTCTTTTACTGCTGTTCCTTGTGCTTTCATCCATTCATTAATACGATTTACACTGATAAGATCAAGATTAAAGTTCTTCCACCACTTTATCCTGATCCTTCTTGATAACATTCTGATCTCTATACCTTCATATGGGGTGGTGAATACATAATCCCATGAAATAATCCAAGTGATAGACTGAGAAGCTACAAATGATATTAGTCTGTATCCAGGGACAAAAGTAGATTTTTCCCTGAAATGATCATATACTGCTGATACTTTTGAGGGGAAAATGGTAGGAAGAGGTCCAAATTCTCCAAACCATTTTAAAAACCATTTTGGAAATTTTAAAGAAATGCCTCGTCTAAACCATAAGAACCAAGAATGTCTTCCTGGGCTTAGGTATAAAACGTGACTCCAGGCATCCATATAATCATAATACGAATAATACTGGGGATGATAGGTTCTTGAAAAAGATTTTGGTTTATGGGGAGGTTGATCCCAATTTTGGGGAGTTAATACCTGTAATATTTTTATTTTTGAATATAAAATCTTTTCTTGTTCATCTGGTGTATGGATTACTTCTATTGAGTCTGTGTCCACTAATATAAACTCATAAAAGGTTCTGGTTTTATGTAAATTTTTAGGAGGGTAATGGGTTTGTGGAGGAAATAGTTCCTCTGCAGTCTTAATAGGAGTTTCCTTTATCCATTCTTTTTCGAGAGTAATTATAGGTAATAAATCAGGCTTTACTACATATTCTTCATGTGAAGAGATTTGGGGTGTTTGTGGAATGGTTATGGTGGTGTTTAATAGGTTGGAAGGTTTGTTTAAAAAGTCCTTAGGCCCAACTAGGGTATTTGCATATACAAGTGGGGTGTATCTGTTTTGTGATGGTGATGGTAATGAGGGATGTCTTACTACTTCAGCCAAGCTCTTTTTTACTGGGGTTTGTGGTTTTAATGATACTGATGCGGAGTTTTGACCTTTACTACTGGTGGATGACCCCAGTGGGGGGCCATATTGGTCTTTGCTGTTAGCTTTTGCAGGAATTTTACTCATGATGAAGCTTGCAGAAATTCTCTAGTTAGAAAATCTGGAAGGCAGTTTTTCTCTCCTTTAATATGTTCAATTTCAAAATCAAAACATGATAGTAATGCTTGCCATCTGGCAAAAATATGCTTAGAAACCAGGTTTTGAACATCTTTGGTTAAAACGCTAGGGGCTGATTTACAATCAGTCCTGATTAAAAACTTTTTGTTAAATAAATCATCTTGAAACTTTTGTAAGCATAAAACAATTGATAAAATCTCTTTTTTGACTGTTGAATATTTTTGTTGTGATGAATTCCAAATTCCTGAATAATAACGTACAATTTGTTCCTTTGAATTTTGAAATACTTTTTGCTTTAAAATACCCCCATATCCTAATTCTGATGCATCGGTCTCAACTATTAAAAAGGCTGATGGATCTGGTATTCCTAAACAAGGTAATTTTTTAACTAGGGTTTTTATGTTTTTAATAGCCTCTGTCATTTTATCATCCCAAGCTGGAGGATTTTTCCTAAGCCTAGAATATAATGGTGCACAAGTAATTCTAATGTTGGGAATAAAATCTGCTATATAATTTACACATCCTAGGAATCTTTGTAATTGTTGTTTTTCTTTTATTTCGTTTGGGAATTTGTCTGCAAATTCTAATGATCTTTGTATCGGGGTAATAGTCCCTTGATAAATTTCGTATCCTAAAAATCTTATTTTGGTCTGAAATATCTTTATCTTTTTTGCTGATACCACTAAACCATTTTCTTTTATTAATTTTATGAATTCTTCTAAGTGATTTTTATGATCTGTGATATTTTTTGAAAATATTAATACATCATCTAGATATACTATAGCAAATTTCATGTATGGGTAAAATATATCGTTCATAATGTTTTGAAACTCACTGGGAGCATTTTTAAGTCCTTGTGGCATTACATTCCATTCATAATGGCCAAAAGGTACTACAAAAGCGGTTTTATATCTATCTGCTTCTTCTACTGAGATTTGATAATATCCTGATTTCATATCAAATTTTGAGAATATAGTTGCGTCATGAATTCGTTTAATCAAATCTGTTTTGTTAGGTAGTGGATACCTAATCCATTTTAATAATTTATTTAACGGTTTATAATTTATAACTAATCTTGGTGCTCCTCTCTCCAGTTCAGAGGCTTTCATCACATAAAAGCCTGTACAACTCCAAGGAGACTTAGAGGGTCGTATTAACCCCTTCTCTAAATATTCTTGAATTTCTTTTTTACAATATTCTAAGTATTCTTGGTTCATTTGTATGGGTCTAGCTTTTGTGGGTACTTGTTTTTCATCAAAATTATCTATATATGGTAATGATACTGTATATTTTTTCCTATGCCAAAATGCTATAGGATTTGTTTCACATATTTCTTTTTCTATTCTATCTTGGTATTCTTTTACTAAGAGTTTTATTTTTTCTGTTGTTAACTGTTCTTCTATCCTTTTAAATCTTATTTCTTTACTTAATAGGTTTATCTGTTTTTTCTTACTTTTTATTAAGGATACTGAGGATTCTTTTAATAGATTTAATTCTCTAGTTCTAGGTGGTTTTATGAATTCAAAACAAATTTCTTTTCCTAAAGTATTTGTTATGAGTCCTTTTTCAGTTACCTGGAATGGATATAATAAAGTTAAGAATGGGGTTCCTAAAATCATAGTTTCATTTATCTTTTTCATTAATATGAACGAGGTATGGTAACAAATATGGTTTTTGCATATTTTGACATTAGATAATTTATATCTTATTTCCATATCTGTTCCATTTGCACTTGATACTACTTCTGTTGTTTTTTCATAGTATTGAGTAGGTATTTCTCCTTCTCTTATACAATTTACATCTGCTCCTGAATCTATTAAGGCTGTTATCTTAAAGATTTCATCTTTTATCACTAAGTTCACTTCAGTATGCCATTTGTGGGTTGTTATGAGACTTAATAGATTAATATAATTATCTGAGGTAGATGCCTCTTCTTTATGTTCTATTTCTCCTTTTTCTTGTTTCTGTAATAATTCTTTTCCTTCTAATTCTAATAATCTGTATTCTAGTCCAACTTCGTTTTCTTTGATTTTTTGAACTTCTTGCTTTAAATTTTTAATTTCATTTTGTAGGTCTTTTATACTTACTTGTTGATTTATTGGTGTAAATTTTTTATAAATATCTTTTATATTTATAGGTTCTATGGGTTTCTTCACTTCTTCACTTTTTGTGATTAAATCATTTAATTGTAATAAAAATTCATTTTTTAATGGAGAATCTTCTAATCTATCTATAATAGAGATTAGGGTACTAGTCTGATCTCTGTTTAGCATGTTAATTGATTTCTGACAGTTCTCACAATTACATAATCCTGGTCCTATACAATAATCTTCTTTACTGCTAATATTTTCTTCACTACTTAATTCTGATGAATCTATCTCATCTAGTTCTAATTTATTTATTTCTTCATTTTCTCCTTCTTCTTCAGTTGTATCTTCCGATTCAGAATTTATTAATACATTTATAAGGGTTTTCTTTAATTCTTCATCTTGTAATAGATTTATTTTCTTTGCGACCTTACAATTATTAGCATAATGTCCAGGTCTACCACATTTCCAACAGACATTAATTTTCTTCACCTTTTTATATTTGGGTTTTCTATTTGGTTTACTTTCTAATGGTGGTAGGCTAGTTCTTTTGTATGGCTTCCTGTATGGTTTTCGTTCTATTTTATTTTGTTTTTTAATTATTTTCTTTTTCTTAGCACTAGGTGCTCTAATGGGTTCCATCCCATATTGTTGGCAAAAGTTTCCTATTTCTCTTTTGTTCATCATACTTTCTTTTTTGAGCTTATTCTGGATTTTAAAATCTGTACAAATTTGTATACCTGTTTCTACTATTATATTATGAATTTGACCATAGGTTAATGAATCATAATTTATTGGTTTTCCATAATATCTTTCTAAATTCATCCTTACCTTTTCTGCAAATAATTTTGGTAAGCCGGCTATAAATCTTTCTTTCCAGAATCCGGCGAAACCGTCTTCTCTTAAAGTTATTTTTGATAAAAAGGTATCCTTATACCATCTATAATCTGACATAATTGGACAATACAAATTTGCTAATTGGTTTGCTGATCTTTCTTTAAGTATATTGGGATCTCCTACAAAGTTTTGAATAATAGAATATATTAAGGTTGATACAGCGTCTTCTTTTTGATCTTCTCCTTTAACACTATTAACTATTGCTTGTCTATCTAGTTCAGTGCAAAGATTATCCCACCAACCTTTTAGTTGGCCAGTAAATCCTTGAATAATAATTATAGCTGCTGACTTATCACTACAACCTTTCGTTTTATGGGCGGTTGCTGCCATAACCATTTGACAAGTTAAATCTAATATTGCTTGTTCACTCAATCCATCTAGATTCCATTCTACTATATCATTCCCTGAGAAACTATTCTGTACTAATTCTCCTCTTTCTTCAAATTGTACATCTGCTGGTGTTGGCCTATTATACCAATTTCTGAGCTTAGGGTAATTTCTTAATTTACTTACTTGTAATGTGTTTATAGAATTTTTATTTATTTCTTCTATTTTCTTTTTTAATTCTTCTATTTTTAAATCTGTATTACTTCTTAGTTTTAATGATTCTAATTCTTTCTGAGGTACATTAAACAATTTATATATAGGTTTTACAGGTTCTTTCGAACTACTTGGTTCTTCCTTAAATGTTAATTTTTCTATTCTATATAATTGTTTTGTCATAACATCTAATACTGTATTTGAATAGTTAATTTGTGAATGTATCTTTTTTATATCTTTTACCTCTACTTGTCTTTCTTCTAATTTTACATCTTTATACGGACTAGCTTCTACTTCGAATTCTTTTGATGGTTGTATTTTTATTCCTTGTATAGGAGGATACTCTGATTCGATAATTTCATTACTTATGGTTTTCCAAGTATTGGTTATCTTCTGTAATGGATATATCTCTTTACTACTAAATGGGTATTCTAAATCATGTTCTTGACTATATAATCTAAACCAATCAAAGAAGTAAACATTTATCCTAGTTTTCTTTATATAATTATAAAATTCTGTTCTAAAGTCTTCTGTTTGTTCCTTAGTATATGTTTTAAAGTACCAATCTCTTTTATCTTGGTTATACTTAGCATTAAAATCTTCCCTAATCCAATTTTTATCTATTTCAAAGACATCTTCTTTAGTTAATGTGTTTAATATTTGTGATGCCGTAGGAGAGTATTGAGGGGATTCTGATTTTCTTGATTCTGAATATACTGGTTTACTAACTATAGGAGTAATATTGTTTAATCCTTTTAAATCTAGATTTATGGTAGAGTTATCTACAGAGTGTCTGGATGGTTGTTGTTTATGAATTATTTGTGGTTCTCTTATCCTAAGTGAACCCGTTCTATTCATTCTTAACCTAATATCAGTACCATCTTGAATTATTTCTCTTATCTCAGTATTATAAATCTTTGGTTCTTCTATTATATCTTCTAATATCCATTCTTCGGGAATGTTTCTTATTACCTGTTCGTGGGTTAATCTTTTAGGGGTTTGTATTGATGATTTTCTAAGATTTGCTTCTACTAATATGGTTTCATCTCTTGGTGAGGATCTTAAAGCTTTATAGTTATAATCTATCTTTGTAACTTTGTAGTAAATTCTGTAAATTATCTGTATTGGGCCTGCGGTTTCATCAACTATCTTATCTGGGGTGTTAATATATAATTTTAAGGCGTTACTGGTTTTTTCGTTTTTTATATTCATTGAAAAATTTGGATAACAATTAAAGAAGGCTGGACCATCATGTAAATTACTCTCTAATATTGCAATTATTGAATCATTAAATTTTTTAAGTCTAATATCTCTTAGCATTATTAAGATTGGACTATTTATTCCTAATCGGTAATTTGGCTTTGCTGCTACTTGTATTAATCCTAGATGTATAAAATTATATCCATTTTTTATATGTTGATCTAATAGTGATTGTTCTAATAGATTAATAGTTTTATTATTTTTAGTTCCCGGATAACTATATTCCACTATATGTATTTCATCCTGATTAGTTGACCAAAATTTATGCTGTTTGTATACTTCACATTTTTTAACTATTGGTATTGACCAATTATGTAATGAATTTTCTATTTCAGCTATCTGTAACTCTTTTTCTCTATTGTTTTCAGAGTTAGAGGAAGATGAGGCTTCTTGCTGCGGAGTTCTAATTATTATTTGTTTATCTTTGTTTCTTAATCCTAAATCACTTAGGGTTCTAAGAATTTTTGGCATCCTTACTCTTTCTCTAGTCTCCATGCTACGGGACCACTGCTGACCAACGGATTTATTGCCTCTCTCAGGTCTTACCACCGGGACCACAGCTGACCAACGTATAAACACCTCTCAGTGCTACCCTAGAGACTCTTTGAAAGAAATAAGAACATCAAAGGTTCTTATTACCTTGGTGATATAGTTTTAAGATTCAAAGACTCACAAATAATAATTATTACTTCTATTATTATTATCATTATTATTATTATGCCTATTATTATTACTGTTATTATTATTATTAATATTATTTTTATTATGATTATTATTATTATTATTAATTTTATTATTAATAATATTATTTTTCTATTTATTCTTATTATTATTACTGTTATTATTATAATTATTATGGTAATAATAATAATTATTATTATTACTATTTTTATTGTTATTATTATTATTAATATTATTGTTATTATTATTATTTTCATTATATCTATTATTATTATTGTTATTATTATTATTATTTTTATGAATATATTTTTTTTATTTTTATTATTTTATTGTTATTATTATTATTACTATTATTATTATATTTACTATTATAATATTATTTTTATTATGATTATCATATTATTAATATATTATTATTACTATTATTATTATATTTACTTTTATTATTATATTTACTGTTATAATATTATTTTTGTTATTATTATTATTATTATATTTACTTTTTATTATTATATTTACTGTAATAATGTTATTTTGTTATGATTATTTTTTATTATTATTACTATTATTATATTTACTATTATTATTATATTTACTGTTATAATATTATTAATAATAATAAAAATAATATTAATAAATAATAACAGTAAGAATATTAATAGTAACAATAATATTAATGTTAATAATAATAATAATAATAATTATAATAATAACAATAATACTAATAATAATAAGAGTAATAATAATAATATTAATAAATAACAATAATAATAATAAAATAATAATAATAATAGTAGTAATATTAATAATAATAATAGTAATATTAGTAATAATAATAATAATAATAATAATAAATAATAATAATAATAATAATAATAACTCTCAATCTTATATCTCTATTCACATAAATATTCTCTCTCTTCCACATAAACACTCTCTCTCTGCCACATAAACACTCTTTCTGTCATGTACGCATTCTCTCTCTGCCAGATCAGCAATCGCTGACGTCGTCAGATGAAATTTAACGGAAAGGACCAATTTATTTAAATACATTTTAAAAAATATAGGGACCAAATTGATTTTTTTTAAAACCACTATACTAAATTGACCATTGACCCCAAATATAAGGATGAAAAAGGTAATTAAACCTATGTTTTATGTACATTACTTTTTAAAATTCTATGTCTTTATATTTATTAATTAACTTTTTAGTTTCCTTTATAAAAAAATCTATTCATGAAACTTTTTTTTTTTATATAATTATAGTCATAAATTTTTAAATAAAAATTAAAATATTTTAAAATTATTGTTTATATTTTGTTATGATTGTAATTTTTATTTTGATAAAAAAATTACAAGTATTATATAATGATAACATTATAAAATGGGAAAAAATCATAATTGTTTATATATATATATATATTTATTAACTTTAATATAAATTTAATCAATATTTTTAAATAAATTTATTGTAATAGTTAATTTTTAATTATATTTTAATGTTATTATTATAAAAAAAATCCATTCGTGTATGCATGTGTTTTCACGTAAATATGTTGATTAACTGTATGCCCTTGAATTAAAATTAAAAATCATTCTCGATCAAAGTATTGAATTTTATTTGAAATTGAATATAAATTAATTTTATTCTCAAATATTGAAGCAAATGATTAATTTCTTCTTGTGTAGATTTTATTAAATTATGACATAATCTCTTATGATACAATATTAAGTTTATATTATTTAGCGACCGTATTAATCATTCTGTCCTCTTTTTAAATTATTTCATGAAATATATTTTACCTAATAATAACATTTTAAATGATTTATAAGTATATTATTTTTATTTAGTAATCGTTTGATTTGTTATATTTTGTCAATAACTTCTTATTCACTATCTTAACTTATCATTTTTCAGTTCTAAATTGTTTAACTTTTAAGAATTATTTAAATATTATTTTATTAGGATAAAATTGTCTTCATAATTTCCGATTAAGATAAAAATATATTCGTAATCTTCTTAATTAACATATTTTGTTTCCTAGGAGGATTGACTGTTAAATAAATAAGGTGATAAGAATGTAATTTGTCTGTTATTAATGCAATTAACATTTTTACTATTTTTTTTTCTTTCAAAAAATGTTATTATACCTTAATTGTTTTAAAATCTCTCTCTCATATATCTTTTTTTTTTTCTCCCTTTTTAAAATATTTCAGAAACAATTAGATGGCTCAAAACCAAATTTTTATTAGAAGATACCAATAATCAGCAAAACATGGTGACATGGCATAATGTGATTGGTTGTTTTGACGTGGACTAAGCAAAGTCAAATTTCTGCTTCTCTCTCTATATATATATTTATCATTGTAAAGCCACGCAGTGGTAACGTGAAACGAGTTGGTGACCGTAGCTCTATATCTCCGGCGAGTTCTTCTCTCAAATCTGCAGCAACCACCAACACCAGTAACCGGAATTCATACCAAGGTTCCTTTTTTTCCATGTATTAATGCTGATAATAGATATGAGCTTTTCTTTTAAATGTTAGGGTTTTGAAATTGATTTTGTGTATCCTTAAACTGTTATGCTTCGATGCTTTCTTTTGTGTGTCTTTTAAATTTTATAAATGTGAATGTAGTATTTATTTTCACGTTTTGAATTGTTCCATATGTTAAATTAAGATTATTCTAGTACTCTTATCGTGAATGATTCCGCCGGCAGTTGTAATTAGTGTTAACTGTGATGTTGTGGATCCAATTCCGTTTTGCCTTTTGTTGTACCAGAGGGGTACATCGATTTTTAGGTTTTATGATTGTTTAATAAGGGGTACATCGATCGGGAAATTTGATCGTTTTTGTTTTTGGGATCTGGGTAGGTTTGTGATGCAGAGAAGATTAGAGTTTGCAGATCTGGAATTCTAATTTTATTAGTGCTGTTGAGTGATGTAGTTTTGGATGCAGTTTCTTAAAGGGTAAAGGCAGATGCAGTTTTGGATGCATTTTCATAAATGCTTTTAGTGTTGTTCTTCTATCAGGATTTCTGTTTCATCTCAGTAATCTATATTGACCTTTGATGCAAGTTTTTACTCTGAATTATTTTGGTGAAGCATAAATGAATGAATTTGAAGAGATGGTTGTTAAAATTAAATGTATTCATGTCAAATCTTGAATTTGAATTAGAGAGTCATTGCTTTTTCATTCATTTGAGAGTTGAGTTCTTGAGATTTTCTTTCCATATCTAACTAACTTCAGTTTGGATTTGTTCTGAGGGGCGACTGAGTTAGCTGTGAGAAGATTTAGTTGTAGTAGTTGATTTGAGGTTTTGTATTTTGTTTTTTTATTTAAGATTCCTAATGTATGTATGAAACGTGTGTCTCAGAAAATGGCTTTAGGTGGAACAGCTCCCCCAAGAGGAAGTGCAGCAGCTACTGCAAACATGAGGAGAAGGAGAACAACCAGTGGTGGGGCCTCTGGAGGAGCAGCTGGAAATATGCTCCAATTTTACACTGATGATGCCCCTGGACTCAAGATATCCCCAAATGTGGTTCTTGTAATGAGCATTGGCTTTATAGCATTTGTTGCTGTTCTTCATGTGATGGGCAAGCTGTATTTTGTGCGTAGGGAGGCTTAGAGAAAAGATTTAGGTCCATTTTTTGGATTTTTAATACACAGTCTCTGTTATGAAACAGTCTCAAATCTTTTCCTTGCTTTTGTATTTATTTTTAAATGTAAAACAGTTGAAATACTTTGGTAGTAAGAAATATTTTGTTACATCTTTTCGTTTTTTCAATTGGTGATATATGTGTTTTAGTTTCCCTCAGGCGCTTAACTGAGATGAAAATTGAAGTATTAAAAGTTATGCTGTAGATTTATTTCTAACCAGGTTAACTTTTATATTTTGTTCTCCGTGGATCAGTAAGAAATCCATACATAGCGGAATTTCTAGATTTTACAGACCTTTTATTCAAATTTATGAGGCTGAAGGTGTTACTTTTGTAATAATGACTTGGACTGGTTTCTGGCTACATGCATCTCCAAGGAGCTAACTTGCCTTCTATTTCCTATTTAGAGTATGTCAGGGATAACTCTGAAATTTTGGATTTCAGCTGTTTTTGTTTAAACAATCTCTATAAGAATTATCAAGTTTGTCTGATAATATTTGTTTAAATTTACAAAAAATAAACTGTTTTTTATTTTATTTTATATATCTAGATGTAGTTTATGATTAATTTTCTAAAAGTTGATTTTATGTTTTGAGAAAAAAAAACTGAGTTACTCTCAAATTTCTTAACAACATTTTTTTTCTTTTTCATACTTATTTTTCTTAATTTACTATATAAAAGTTGATTTTGTTCTTCAACCCAAAGAAAATTAATCATATTTATTGTTTTAGTATATTTATTCAAACAGAAGTTAATTCTGATTATAGTCGATTTTAATAATAATTTATGGTTGTAAATATATATAATTATTAAATCATTTAATTTTTAGAATTATCTGAAAGGTACTCGCAGAACGGAGGAGTCCCAGATTCCTGTTAATGCTAAGCAACTTCTAAACTTTTGCAGTTCACCATGTCCTTGTCGAAGTTAGTGATAATCTACATGGAAATTCCAGACAATTATTTCAGAAAGATTTTACAATAATTTCAAGTTGGCAACAGCTGATTAGTGTACTTAAACATTGGCTAAATTTTTTCTAAACAAATTTGCATAATTTCAAATGCATTCTCAACTTGTTTTTCAATTAAAGGTTTTTTTCATTATTGATTTCTTAATTCAGATCCTAAGGTGTAGTACTGTCATTAGCAAGACATTTTCTACTTGTGTGGATCTTTTTATTTGCATGAACTAAACTTTAATTTTGTTCTGCGATGAAAAACATCTATTATTCCAATTTGAGATCACTTTCAACATGTTGCGCACTTTTTTTTATATACCTTCAATGGATAGCCTCTTTTCAAAATATGGAATCTGCAACTTCTTATATTGCATGACGCATTGATTCCAACCCATTGAACCACTTTTTTTTTGTTGGTTTCCTTCTTGTGAACATGTCCAGTGAGTAGCATTATGCTGTAACTTTACACATCTTTGATGGATAACACGTATAAGAAGAATTATTGTTAAAAACTCTTTCTGAACATTAAAAAAGTAATTTAAAGGTTTGTATTGCTAGACTCATTTTAATTTTTAAAAAGAAGTTGAACAATTGGAGCGAAAAGTTGCTGAAATTCTTTAATTTGATGTAACATGGAAGGACTCAAAAAACAGAATTAACAACTTGCAACGATGTTCACTATTGGAGATGCTATTAATTATTTTTTTAATATAACTTTTCTCTTGCTCCTACTTGCAAAAGAGCATGAACATGAATAATAAGGATCATAATCATGCGTCCGAGCCACGTCAGATGAAAAAGTTGTCTTAAAGCACAAAAATCTTGTTCACACCCATAATTCTGGTTTGACCCACAGAGCCATATGCCACGCCATGCACACCATAGCAACTTCCCCATAGGCCATGCCAAAGCACACAATAGAAAAAAGCTTCTCTCCTGTCACACTCTCTCTTTCACTCTTTCTCTTTAAATTTATCACTTTACTCTCTTTTTCAAAACCAGAAGAAGATGAACACCAACAACAAGTGGTAGAAAAACAGGACTTTGATCGGAACCATGGTTTTTTGTACTCACTTTCTCTTTCAATCTCTCTGCCTTCTGTCAGCTTCTTATTCTTAGCTCTGCTCCCTATCCATGCTCTTTTAGCAGCTTCTATAAAACAAACTCTTCTTGGTTCCAATTTCAGCTCACAAGGCTCAACTCAACCGCGCCCTCAAGTTTTAACCACTGTTTTATTCATGTCACACGGATATTACACTCTCAAGAAGGCTTCTAGAGTTTTCCTTCACCATGTCACAGTATATGGTGCGATCTCTTGTTTCTGCTTTGCTTGTGTAATTTCACTGCACTTTTCTCTACAACCACCAACTCTTTGTTTTCTTTTTAGAAACACTGTGTTGCGTCACCCCACTTGAAAAAAATATTCAAAACTTCTTCTCTTCTGTGAGTGCAATGATCACCATTCCTCCTTGGACATTCTGAAGTTTGAAAAGCAGAAAGTGAGTTTGCTGAAGTTACTTTGTTCTTTTTTTTTTTTCACCCTCACATGGTTACTGTCTTCTGTCTAGTATAGTCTCTTCCTTCGTTTGTTTTTACTGCTCTTTTTGTTTATATCCACCGAGGATTTGATTGTTACTCCCACTTTTTTGTGTCCTTTCTACTGCTACTGTTGCAGTAGTATAATAACACTAGCTCCTTTGTGCCTCTCTCTCTCTCATTATTTTTCTTGCATTTGAAACTTTCTTATACTTGTGCGTGATAAGGTGGTTGTTTGTTTTCCTTTGGTTTATACACTATGCTTTATTGGGACCCGCCAACCTTTATCTACCGTATGTAAGCAAAATGGAATGGCAGTGCGTTTCTGTAAGGAAATAGTTGCTTTCTGCAAAATTCATGAAGCGCTCCACTGAATGCATTGCTACAATATAGATATTACTCTGATGAAGCGAGTGCAATTCATCCCATTCCTATCGCTTTGTTTTGCTTTTTATTGTCCATTCCTAGTGTTCTCAATAAATCCTTCTTTCAACGATGATATGTTGGGGTTGATTATGTTCAAGGCTGGTCTAGAAGATCCAAAAGGAAAACTCTCTACGTGGAATGAAGATGATTATAGTCCCTGCAACTGGGTTGGTGTCAAATGTGATCCTGTAAACAATAGGGTGTCTTCTCTTGTTCTTGATGGATTCTCGCTTTCTGGTCACATTGATAGAGGCCTTTTGAGTCTGCAGTTCCTTCAGATTCTGTCCCTTTCTAGGAACAACTTCACAGGGACCATTGCTCCTGACCTTCTCGGCAATGGCCAGTTACAAGTTGTTGATTTGAGTGAGAACAACCTCTCTGGGCTAATTCCAAATGAGATTTTCCAGCAATGTTGGTCTCTGAGAGTAATATCATTTGCCAACAACAACCTCACAGGTAAAATTCCTGATTCTTTGAGCTCCTGCTACTCTTTGGCAGTTGTGAACTTTTCCTCTAATCAGATACATGGGGAACTACCATCTGGAATGTGGTTTTTGAGGGGACTACAATCAATTGATCTTTCAAATAACTTGCTGGAGGGAGAGATTCTAGAAGGAATTCGGAATCTGATTGATTTGAGGGAGTTGAGGCTAGGGAGGAACCTCTTTACTGGTAAGATTCCTGAGCATATTGGAGACTGCTTGCTTTTGAAGTTGGTTGATTTCAGTGGCAATTCTCTCTCTGGGAGACTTCCTGAGTCAATGCAAAAGCTCTCCTCATGCACATTCCTCAGCTTGCAAGGGAATTCATTCACAGGTGGCATTCCACATTGGATTGGAGAAATGAAAAGTCTAGATATATTGGATCTTTCTGCAAATAGATTTTCCGGTTGGATTCCAAAGTCAATAGGAAATCTTGATTTGCTGAGTAGGTTGAATCTTTCAAGGAATCAGATCACGGGAAACCTGCCAGAGTTGATGGTAAACTGCATTAAGCTTTTGACTCTTGACATGAGCCACAATCACTTGGCAGGCCATCTTCCTTCATGGATATTTAGGATGGGTTTACAAAGTATCTCTCTTTCTGGGAATAACTTCAGTGAGGGAAATTATCCCTCACTTACTTCCATTCCTGTATCTTTTCATGGCCTTCAGGTTTTGGATTTGTCATCAAATGCATTTTTTGGCCAACTTCCATCTGGAATTGGAGGTCTTGGTAGCTTGCAAGTCTTGAATTTGTCCACCAACAATATCTCAGGTTCTATTCCTGTGAGTATAGGAGAACTTAAATCTTTGTACATTCTTGACTTAAGTGACAACAAGCTTAATGGAAGCATTCCTTCTGAAATAGAAGGGGCAATATCACTCAGTGAAATCAGGCTACAAAAGAACTTCCTAAGTGGAAGAATTCCAGCCCAAATTGACAAGTGTTCAGAACTAACATTTCTGTAAGCACTCTATCATTGCTTCCATTTTTCATGCTTTATTCTTCATAATATAATTTAGGTGAGTTGTTTCATAAACCTTTCCTTGGTTCTATTTTAGTTACGAAAATTGAAATACCGTATTTAAGAGTATACAATTTTTTCTGATTATTTCCCCTTTGTGCATTTCAATGGAATGTTACAGGAATTTATCTCACAACAAGCTTATTGGCTCAATCCCTTCAGCCATAGCAAACCTAACCAATCTTCAGGATGTGGATTTCTCATGGAATGAACTCTCTGGAAGCTTACCAAAGGAGTTGACAAATCTTTCCAACCTTTTCTCGTTTAATGTTTCATACAACCACCTTCAAGGTGAGCTACCAGTGGGTGGCTTCTTCAATACCATCTCTCCTTCATCCGTCTCTGGTAATCCATTGTTATGTGGCTCTGTTGTTAATCACTCATGCCCTTCTGTTCATCCAAAGCCTATTGTGCTAAATCCCAATTCTTCTTACTCCAATCCTGGCTCTTCCTCACAAAACCATCACCATAAGATTATGCTCAGTATCTCTGTCCTTATAGCTATTGGTGCTGCTATTTTTATTGTCATTGGCGTGGTGGTTGTTACTGTTCTAAATATTCATGTGAGGTCTTCAATTTCTCTTTCTGCTGCTCCATTTATATTCTCTGGAGGTGAGGACTATAGTGGTTCACCAGGGAATGATCCAAAGTGTGGTAAGCTTGTGATGTTTTATGGTGATGCGGAATTTGCTGATGGTACTCATAATCTTCTTAAAAAAGACAGTGAAATAGGTCGCGGTGGATTTGGAGTTGTTTATTGCACTGTCCTTAGAGATGGTCATTATGTTGCAATCAAGAAGCTTACAGTATCCACTTTAACCAAGTCACAAGAAGACTTTGAGAGGGAGGTTAAGATGCTTGGGAAGACCAGGCATCAAAATCTTGTGGCACTTGAAGGTTATTATTGGACTCCATCCTTGCAGCTCCTAATTTATGAGTACCTAGCCAGGGGGAGTTTGCAAAAGCTTCTACATGATGATGATGATAGTAGCAAAAATACACTTTCTTGGAGAAAAAGGTTCAAGATCATTCTTGGAATTGCAAGAGGGTTGGCCTATTTGCACCAAATGGAGCTAATTCATTATAATTTAAAGTCAACAAATGTCTTCGTAGATTGTTCTGATGAGCCAAAGATAGGAGACTTTGGCTTGGTGAGGCTAATGCCAATGCTAGATCGTTGTGTTTTGAGCAGCAAAATTCAAAGTGAACTTGGATACATGGCTCCTGAGTTTGCTTGCCGCACAGTCAAGATAACAGAGAAGTGTGACATATATAGTTTTGGAATTTTGATTTTGGAGGTGGTGACAGGAAAAAGACCAGTGGAATACATGGAGGATGATGTGGTTGTTCTTTGTGACAAGGTGAGGAGTGCATTGGATGATGGCAAAGTGGAGCAATGTGTTGATGAAAATCTTAAGGGTAATTTTGCTGCAGAGGAAGCAGTTCCTGTGATAAAATTGGGGTTGGTTTGTGCATCACAAGTGCCCTCAAAGCGTCCAGATATGGCTGAGGTAATCAACATATTGGAGTTGATCCAATGCCCTTCTGAAGGACAAGAGGAAATACAATGAATTTTAAGTTATAGTGATTGAGACATAACACATATTGCATACCTGGTGAAGAACAATCCAGTTTGCTTGCTTTAATGCTATACAACATAAATCATGCAAAGAATATTCACTCAATTTCTTTCCAACTTTTGTTTCTTGCTTCAGTTGTTGTTAAGTTTTGTTATTTTTACCTTTTCTTTTACTTTTGGTCATTTCAAGTTGTACTTCTGGATTTTTCTTCACCAGTTTGGCTGCTAATACAATAGTGTTTCAATAGTTCTCTTTCCCTACAAAGCATGAATTTCATTTTCTAAACATGAATATTCGTTGCATTTTTGTTTGCTTTATGTTCTTCTGGGACAAACTGTGTTTCATGCTGGTACGAAACCCACATATCTGGTTACTATTTATAAAAATTTCATTAATTTGATATTTTAAAACAGTATTTGATTTTCTTAATTTTTTATTTAAATTTTAGTTAATATAATAATTTTAAAACAAAATAAAAGAATGAATACCCTTTTATTAAAAATATAAGACGGATAATTTTCATTTATTAAAAATATAAAAATATAATTCTTATGTTAAAACTAGAGAGAATGTAGGTGTTATTTAGTTTATCTTCTAAGAAAATAAGTGCAATCTCCTCTTTATTTAATTTACTTCAATTGAAAGGTTAAGCTTAACCTATTAAAAAAATTAGTGTAAGTTTAATTTATGTAAGTAATTAATTACTTTTTCTTTTATGATTTTTTTAAGATTATTTTTCATATTTATCAATATAGCATCTAAAACTATTAAATTAATTTCAATCAATGAAAAAAATATTATTTTTTATTTTATTCTTCTAAAAATATTTATAGAAAACTTATACAATTAGGAAATAATTGGACAAGTTAACATAGTGATTAAATGCCTTACACATGCATATATAATGAAAAATCCATTTTTTATTATTTAACTATAGATCAATCTCTTCATCTTTTCCACATGAAACAAAGACTTTGGAAATTTTGGAAAAACCAAATGAATGGGGAACAAAGACAAAGCAACTTGCAAAGAAGAGTAAGATGATAAAAATATATGCCACGAATCCAACAAATAATAATGCCCAAAGAGAGGGAATGTGAAAGAAAAAGAAAAAGTAAAGTGAAAAAGCACTCACTTGCTTTATTAACACTTAAAGCTAGAATCGGACTCAATTTTGATTCCTCATAGTTAAACGTACTTCTAATAATTTACTTAATTGTCTAAGTGTCCCCTTTAATAATTATAAAAAAAATTAAGCAATTTTATTGATAGCATTAATTTGATCGATAACTTATTTCTATTTTAAAGCCATTTTTAAGTTTTTAAGATACCAAATTTTTTAAGTTTCTATTTTTTTTGTAAACGGTACCTTTTTTTTCTCTCTCTACATAGTTTAGTCCTTTGAATTTCAATAATCTCCGTTGAATCTCCAATAATATAATTGTGTAATTTTAGTTTCTTGATAAATTATTAATCAATAACGAAAATCTTAGCAATTTGAAATCATACATTTATAACGCTTTACAATCTGTATTAACAAAATTAAAACTTAAGTAACGTAAAATACAACTTTAGGAGAAAGCAAAAAGTAAGGTCTAAACATGCTTTTATTCTCCATAAAATAAGTGATTTTTTCTATTGTGATTTTTGTAAATTTTAATCTCTTTAAAATTGAAAATCATCGGTTTAATTTTTAGTATTATATGATGTTACTTAACTGCTGATTTATTAATCAAAAGGTCAAGTGGGGTACAATACTTTGTAATATAATATCATTTATAGAAACCTAAGAAACTCTTAAAATATATAAAATAAATGTTATTTATCTATCCTAAAAGAAATATTGTAAACTAAAAATAGTGGTTTAAAAATTTAGAGAAATGGAAATGAAAAATGAAATTAAAAGTAAAATTTACACATTTTATAAAAATTTTAAAAAAAATATTTTAAAGTTTACAAAAATTAAAAAATATATATAAATTTTTAAAAAATTAATTAAACCATTTATTTCATTAGCCAATGTATAGGTGGCTACTAATTATTTTTCCAATTCTAATTCTTTTGAGAAAAAATAATCTAAAAGTACCAATTAGTGTGTTTATTGGTTATTAATTATTCTGTGAAAAAACACAATTGAGTAATTAAAGTGATTGTGGTAAAAACAAGAGTTGAAAAGAGAATCCTATAACTAAGACGATGTTCTTGGACATCATGAAAGTGTTCAAAAGCAGCACCAACTAACTTACTTTTTCAAATGCCAACATTTGGTGCAGTGCTTTGTAATCATAGCCATCTTCAAACACCCTCCACTGTTTATCATTACTGCTGTCTAATTCAATGCACACACTGTAATGTTCTTCACTACATCTTATTGATGATTTACATTTATACTACCATCTTCTAATTAAGATGATTATGCATACACTAAAACCCATTAAAATTATTGTAATTGACTTTTAATTGTAGTGATTATTGCTGTCTTATTCTAGAGTGCACACACAAAATATTAATGTAGAAATATCTCTCTAAAAATATAATATCATAATTTAATATAATTAATAATTAAAATAATAATATAAGTAGATATTAAATCTTTATCTTACGAACTGATTTAATAAGATTGAATTATATTTAAAATTTACTTTTTAATATAATATTAGAATTAACATGTATTGATGTGAGAGATATAAAGTTAGAGATTCCACATCAATAACTTCACTTCTTAATAACAATAATATTTTCATAAATATTCTTATAATCAATGTTAGAAGGTGTGGATAATTTATCCCCTCTAATATTTGAATTTTTTAATTCAAATATATGTAATATTATTTATTCTTTCTAAAAATATTAGTTTATCCTCCTATTAAATACAATAGGTCTATTGAATTTGTAAGATGGTAAAAAATAAATAGTGTACTTTTATATCCAATTATATATGTACTTTTGAAATTAATAATATTTAATTTTTATAGTATAAAAATGTGTAAAAGACGATTATAATTTATTCAAACTTAAATATTTTAGATTTCTCGTCATGAAATTATATACTTGTTTACGAAAATTCATATTTTTTATAAATATTATAAACTATTTTCTTATCTCCGCTAAAATAATTTTCTAGATCCACCACCACTAATTTAAAGTACACATAAAAATCGAAGCAATAATTAGATGCAAGTTTCAATGACACACATATATATAATTAAAATAATAAATTTAAACATTAAAAATATAAAAAAGAATAATGTTTTAAGTATTTTTTATTGACTCGTGAATTGATTTTTACTGATTTTTCAGATTTTAGACCCATTTATTGTAAGCTGGTTTTTTTCTTTTTCTAAGAAATTGACCGTTATATTAATATAATATGAGAATATCAGAGTACAATGGTGTAATTCTTTTCAAATATAATATTATTTAATAACATTATATTTTTTCAAATAAATAACATATAAAAAATTTTATATTAATATAAATTTATTTAATAACTTATTTATATAAATTGAAATTGAAAAAAATGTTACTTTTTCAAAATATATTGAAATATATTAAAATAGACAAAATATTACTTTTTGAAAATATATTGAAATATAGATCATTTTATCATTTTTATTTTATTATTCAATTTTAATAAAATTTGACACAGATAATTAGGATGATATAGAATTGTAATTTAACAATTAGATAATTTTTTTTTTTACTTTTACTTTAAGTAATAAGAAAATATGTTCATTATAATCTCAGAGACAGATTTGATACTATCAAATATTTATCAAATACTTAAATATGAAATTAATTAGTTGGAATATTTTCCAATTCAATCGAAAATAAATTTAACTTACTTTTATAAAACTAATTATAAAATACACATTATTTTTATTTATATATTATAAAATTTAATTTTATCTCTAATAAAAATAACATATCCAACAATACAAATAAAAAGATAATTCTTTTTTTTTATATATAAAAGATTTTATGTTAAATATTATTATATAATTTCACATCTCTAGCGCGTTAGACTATAACAACAGTGAAATCAATCAAATAAAGACAAATCTTACTTATGAACTAATTTATAAAAATAAATCAAACTTAAATCCATTCTATAATATAATATCAAAATCTATTTTAATAAAAATGATTTATTGTACCATGTGCTATGAAGTTGTCACGGGAACACATAGATTATTATGCCCGAGTTACTCTAAATATCACTTTCTAACCATAGTTATTGGTAGAAATAATTAAGCAACTTAGTTGTTTGTAGAAATAATTAAGGAGAAGTATGTGCAAGGTTCACTGTACAACCAAGAAAATCAAATTATTGCAATAAAATGTGAGTTGATTCTACCCCACACCACACCTTTCACCTTTAGGCTTCTTAGTGGAGACACAATCATACTCAACCCATACCCTTGCCAAGGACGAACTGGACCTGTACCTGTATGCAATTGCATGCATGCTTCTTTATTATACACAAAACTAAAAAAGATAAGATACTCTTTCAAATATATTTACTACGAAAACTATTTCTTTTAAATTTGTCTTAACATATGTTGAATCTTTCCCTATTTTAGCACATATTGTAAGCATAAATTTTTTATTAATATATTATAATAATTTTGTAAACATATAGGTCACTTTTCTTGAATTTAGTTAAACTTAAACTACTTTGCAAAATAGTGTTAAAATTTATCCAAAATTTATTACAAAATTAATAATTATGTCATTTATGTACGAAATCCAATAAAAATGTAAGGAAATATAAAAGTACAATATAAAAAATTTTACAACATTAAGTTAAGATTTACACTCACTTATATATATTATGAAAGATTCTATATGGTTCTGATATTATATTAAAAAATAATTTTAAACCTAATTTAACCTTATAAAATCGACTCATAAAATAAAGTCTACACTCACTTCTATATCATAAATGTATCTTTAATCGATGTGTGATCTCTAATAAAAAGTTAAATTTATCTTAGTAGAGTTGAATTGAAATTGGTAAAAGAGAAAAAGAAGTGAAATAATGAGAAACGTATTTGAGTAATCAAATGAATTTATGAATATTTGATTATTTTTTTAGAAGTTTTGTGCATTTAATAAATGGAAATGCATTGACATAGGTAGGGTATGTCCTAGGAAGGGTGTTTCAAAAGCCTAATGATAGTAATTTACAATGAGAAAGGTAGTTGAGTACATGAGGCCTACTTATGAACACTATATGATTGTCCTAATAGCTTGAACAACACTAAAGGGGAATAAAATTGTTTGTGCCTACAAGAAAAGAAAATAAAGAAGCATAAGAAACAAAGCAATAACCAAACAAACACTAACATGATTAACATCCATCGTGCCTCTTCAGACGTGATGTCCCCGTATCTCATGCTTTCAAATCTCAAGTGCGATTAAAGGGTCCCTCACTTCTAAATATAAAATAAATAAATATTATTTGGATCCATGTTGTGGGAATATTTGCACTATATGTTGTAATCATATTGAAACATTAAAAAATGGTTTTCTTTTTGCTAATGGTGCATGAATTGGGAAGGAGAACATTGGATTTTAAATGGCCATATATATATAATCGAAGTTTTTTTTCATGGTATCTTAAAGTGTACAATTAAAAAGTTAATCTATGCTTTGCCTTATTTTTCGCTGGTAAAATATATTTTTAACACTATTATATGAATTCACTTTGAAAGCAGTGATCGACCTTCGTGTATTACGATAGACTTTACTATTACTGGATCAAGAGACTTGATTTTATACCTAAGATCTTGACTTTTGAAAATAATAAATATATTCCGACAAACTTTTTGCATGAGTATGGGATTAATTGCGTTGATTTTAAGTTTAGTTACACTTAGTTTCTCATCCTTTTGAAAGATGAATGCAGTTAATTGTATTAATTAACCATTTTTCATGTGTAAGGAAAAGAGTAACAAATCACTTATTTTTAGCTATATATTTTTTTTAACAAAGAATAAAATAGACCAATAGGGACATTTCAGAAATATTTTAACATGTATACATAAATCAAAGTTCAAATCCAAGTAAACTTGGAAAAGGCGTAGATATCATAAAATATGTCTAATCTCACTAAATTTAGAAACATAAACTTCTATTATGTCTCCTCAACTAATACAACTATTCAAACCGAGAAATTGCTAGATAAAACCCACATATGCTCATAGGACAACAACTACATAGGTTGAGGTTTAAGCACATTTGGTTCAGACAACTGCTCATCAGCTGCTACAGTGGTTGAAGCCTAGACAATTTTAAATTGTTTCAAATTATGATAAAGTTGGACAGGTCCATAGAACACCATTGTGACTTCTCCATCCATGTGTTTTATTTTGTCCTAATTATTCTGTTAACCCCCATCCTTTGTCTCATTATTTTATGCCCATTCAAAATAATCAAAGGTATGCACAGTAGGTATCCAGTAAAGCTTGGTTACCAATGCCTGCATTTTCAATGTTATTAGTCATAATTGCTTGCACCTTCTCTTTGCACCTATTTTTGCAACAAATAACATAACCCTTTCCCACCTCTACTAGAAAATCAAAGATAAAAGACAACATATAATGTTGTGATGATGCACCTACCCGAGACAAATTACTTAAATACTTGATACAAAGATAAGACTGATGGGTAAAACCTAAAGAGTTATTTATAGTTGATTAAATTAAGACATTGTAAAGGGTACAAGATCCAATCAGAATAGGAGAATGAAATGTATGACACTTTATTTTTCATCCAAATTCATGCTTTCAATTTAGGCAAGTAGAAAAGTTCATCTTCATCAACCTTCTCGTCTCTAAACACAACATTGTTTCTATGGTCCCAAGTACTCTAGATAATAACTATCCATACCCTTTTCTGCACCAAATTTTGCTTATGATTATGCTCAGAAAGCCAAAATTGTTCAAAATGGCACCACAGGTTATTATGCTACACAAAATGGTCCCGATTCTTAGTTATATGAAAATTATTTATGGGATCTTTACTTAAAAAGGTTTAGATTATTATTTGTTGATTTTTAAATGACTTAAATTCTCATTCTTCTTGATTTTTAATTGAAAATTTTCTTGTCTAGATGTTTTAAATTAGAGGGATTGATTGAATCCATAATTGACTTTACACTGTAAAAATTTCTCCATGTCTAAATAATGTGAGTTGATTTTAAGATTACATATTTTATGGGTTACTCTTTTGTTTATGATTTTTAGATTAGCAATTATGGTGAAAAACCCAAAGATTTCTACTAGACACGAACTTAACCAAGTGGTTAAGTAAATGTAAATGTTCACTTTTAGAGGACAAAGAGAAAACACAATTATGGGGTGTGGATGATGATGAGGTGTGGAAAATAAAGAGCATATAACAGAAAGAAACAAGATGGAAACCGAAATGGAAAAGAAGAATACAAGAATATAAAGAGGAATGGAGTTGGCATAAGGAATGAAGAGATGAAGAGTTAAAGGAAGCTTATGGATGATGATGGTGGTCACGCCACTTGGAGTGGTGAGAGACTCCAAGATGAGTGGTAAAGAGCCACCACTTGAAGTGCACAAACACCCAAGATAAGACCCAAAAAGGAGAGCACTCAAGACTCACTCAACACTCTAACAAAGTTTCTTTTCTATTCAAAATTCAAGGTTCCAATTACATGAGGCAAGACACTCTTTATATAGGAGAGAGTGACTTGGGGAGCAAGAGTGGGAGGGGTAGGGGTGTCATTTGTGAGAAATCTTCTAGAAGGTAGGTCAAAAAACCCTAAACCTAGGTGCACTTGTCATGAAAGGTGGTTTTGGTACAAACCCAATTTATGCTAAGTACACCCCAATTTATGCTAAGTGAACCCTACTCTAGCTTATTCTTCTATTTGGACTCCCAAAGTGAACCCAATTTATTTACATAAACTTGTCTTGTGAAAAGACTAGAAGGAAGAACATCTGATATTCTGATTTATGTCCGGTTCTTCTTCTGCTGAGGATCTCTTGAGGTTTGGTGGGGCTTGGTCTTGTATGCTGAGATGACTGACCTAATTATGAAGTGTCTGTTGTGTCCTTAGTCATCTGCTTGTCAAGGTGGTTTGTAGCACTAAAGTACTATTTTTTATCTCATAATTTCTCAATTTATTTTCTTAAGAAAATATTTTTGAAGAGGTGTTTTAACCACATAATCAATTACACTAATAACTAAATTCTAACTCCATAATTTTGTTTGAAGAAATTCAAAGTAGACTCTAAATCCATAATTTTGTTTGATGAAACTCAAAGTAACTCACCACAATAATTATAGTGACAAAATCATTAATGTGAAAGTATGACTAAAATCACAACCAAAAGTAAGATGAATATCGGTTTAAAAAATGGACCTCTTGTGATTATTATTTTTTTTTTTTGAAATTTTTTACATAAAGGATAAGAATAGACAATAACAATATTAAAATGAATCAAAGAAAACTATAATAATATTATCAAGATAAAAATACACATATTTTTACACTAGTTCAATTCCACAAAAATTTACATCTAGTTTAATTCATAAAATTTTAGTTGGACTTTCCACTAAATTCTTGAATTATTCAATTACAAACACATATGTAACTAAAACAATAATTGCACAACACTTTTTGAAATATCTTAAAGAAGAACTTCAAAGTAATAAAACCATTTAATTACCTAAAAACACATCAGTTACAAGCGAATTAAGAAAAATATAAAAAAAAGGAAAAATTTTACCTGAAATAATAAATATTTTCTAAAATTATAGTAAAAACTTGTAACATGTTGAAACTCTTAACTACTATTGAGAAAATCATTTTAACAAAGTGTTGACAAAACTTCTTCATAAAAACTCTCTTTAGAAAGCCACAAAACTTCTTTTCAAAAAAATTATTAAAAGTGTGCTCATTGACAAATGTGGAAGAGGTTTATTTTTAAAGAGTGAAATAATGATATTGCGTCACTTAACTCCTTTATCTAATTTACTTACAAATTTTGCTCACTTATTTCAAAAGGAATATCCACCTCCATTTAATCAACTACATAAATCATATATAATTGCAAAAATATTTATTTATGCTTTTATATTTAATTAAGTTAATGTAATGCCATAAAGTATTCCATCAAATCTCACTCCTTTAAATACGTAGATTAGTGGTAAGCATGAGTTATGATTTATACAGTCTTACCTTTATATCTCACACACCCCTCACACTCATTATTAATGGACAAGTTAAAATAAGTTAGTATACAAATATAAATTTAACTACATTTTTCATATCCAATTTTTGTTTTAATCTATAACAAAAGGACAAAATCACTCATATTTTTAATAGCTAATAACATTAAAATAATTAAATATTAATAATATAAACCAATATATATATATATATATATATATATATATATAAACATAACTTTTAACATTAATTTTAATAATATATACTATAAGTAATTAATCGGTTGATCACCCTTAAAAAAATTCATATTTATTTATTTATTTTTTCATAAAAATAGACATAAATTAGTACGGAATAAATTTTATATTATTATTATTATATATTTATTATTAATAATAATATATAATATTAATTTATTAGCATTACTAATGTTATGTATTTATTAAAAGAATATTAGTAAATATAAATTAATATATTTTAACCTGAATATATTTATCAATATTATTTTTTATATTTATTAATAATATAAATCATTTTAGATATTAATAATTTTTTTAATAAAATAATATTTAGCATAGTCAATATAATAATTAATTTTTTTTAAATTAGTTTTTATTTAATAATTTTTTTAGTATTTATTATTATTATTATAATAATAATAATGATGGTATTATTAATATTTACAAATTTTACATTATTAATTTATGTTTATTTTTTTAAATTTTATATTCTTAATATTTAATAAATACCTATTAGTTTTATATTTATTAATATTATTATTTTATATAAGTTTAATTTGTTACTCTCTCGTTCTTTTTCATAGGAGCTAATTCACTATCTCTAGTTAGTTAGTAGTAATAAATGTGTCGTAAATTATATTTATATTAGTAAAAAAAAATGACTTAGGCATGGGATATCAAATGAATCCATTTTTATGGGTATTAACTCGTTCTGATTTTGATAGATAATTTCTGTATTGATTAGGTATCACTACAAGAAAATCATTGATTAGAAATCAATTTTAGAGAAAAAATAACTAGTTACTATAGTGACCAAATTAGAGACATTTTAGAGATTAAAAAAAATTTTGATTTCTAAATTAGTTTATATTATTGTTAAATGGTTTGTAAATTAGTATCTAATTAGCTACCAAGATTTTTGCTAATTAGATACTAATTTAGAAACCAAAAATTTTTTTAGTCTCCAAAATGATCTCTAATTTGGTCACTATAGCAACTAATTATTTTTTATCTCTAAAATTGGTTTCTAATAAATGATTTTCTTGTAGTGTATAGATATGTGTATAGGTAATACCTAATTTTTTAAATTGGATATGAGAACGAGGATGAACATAGAGATATTCACCCGTTCTTGTTCCTATCCGTCATTACCCGTCCCACTACCCATCTGTACTCATACCCGTCCCCGTTTTAAAAGACCACTTTTAATTTATTAAGTAACCTAAGAAATGAACTTTTCTTTGGTGCTTAGTTTTCCAACTTATTTCTATTCCTTTTGACTTTTACCAATTGTCATTTGGTACTCTTATTTGATATTTATAAAATTATATATTTTTTTAATATTTAACATTAGAAAAAGAAAAAGTGTATCTTTTTGACATTGAAAACTTAATAATATCATGTTTTCTTTGTTGTGATTTTTATTTTAATAAAAACATTATTTAATTAATATTTTAAATAGTAAGAGAACGTATATATGAGCACGAATATGAGTATATCCATTAGATATATGAATACAAATGAGAATAAATTTGTACTTAGTAGATAAAAATAAAATAGTCAAACTCGCATACTGTAACATCCCTAATTTTACCCATATTTAATAAAATAGAAAGCAAGAAAAATCAATTAACATATGAACTTACAACTATCTCATAATTGTATCTCAAAAAGATACCCTTCTTCATAGGAATTTTAATATATACACAAAAAGTTTAAAAAAAAACAAACAAAATAAAGTATTAAAACTAAATCTATCTCATCTGCTCACTGAGGAGCTTTATTACCTGCAATCTAATATGCTCCCGTGTAATTATATGATCATCACAGATTAAAGAAACACAACCACAAAACAAAGCAAAGGGTAAACTAGCTATTTTTAAAACTTATAATATAAATATAATTTGAAATATCAACATAAAGCCATCAATTCCCATACAATTTCACAAACCCTCAAGTGTTTATCAAATTCATAAATCATCTTTCACATGTCAGACTTTTACTGACTCACAATACATAGATACTTGACTCTAATTCCGAAAAACTTGTGTATTGAAATTAGAATCTTGAGACCTGCACGTGTCATACTACTCGCTGTGAATCCACACAACCATGCGCATAAACATCTCAATATCTCATCATCTCATCATCTAGTATGACAGGGTAAATTCATATGACTTGAAAGACCATATTATATTTTAAACCGCAGATGAAGTCATATGAAACTCCATGTACTCTCACCAACTGAATAACTTCATCTATGTGATTCCATTATATTAGTAGAGTCAGGATCGTCTCATTGGATTGGGATCTGACATACCAATACACCCTAATAACAATCTCAACACGGTATTTCCTTTCCTGAAAATACTATGCTTTGATTTTCACATCACTCCATATCTCATATAACACCTCAATGCACAATTCAATCATATCATATTTTAAACTTTTTCTAAACAATCCAAACATATCTCAAAATTCACTTAAACACATAACTAAGTTCCAAATATATGCTCTTTAAGTCATTCATCATCTAAAATCAAGCAACCACTTCTCATCAAACATCTCATTTAAGTAATTCAACAAAATATTCAAAAATAATTCAACTCATTTATATCATCATTCAAACACTTTCAATTCTCAATCACAAACACTTTCAACAAATTATTCACCTTAAAATCAATATAAAATATTCAAAATTAACCATTTCAGTCAATATATTACTTTACTCTTCAAAAGAGACAATCCTGCAAACATAAATTGGAACTCGTGACCACGTCACCCTCACGTCTAGATCTTCTAACCTAGGATTTTATTTATAAAAAAAAAAAAAAACTTGCTTCCCTTACCTAAACTTGAGCAGATGCTCCCTAAGAGATCCAAACTACCAAAAGCTCAAGGGTAGCCTAACCTGCACCATAAATAACTATACCACTAGGATCCTGAGCTAATAGAGACTACCTCTGAAGATAAAAGCATCACATGCAAGCTTGAACTAAAGACAAACCTAACCAAATCAAAACTAACTCAAAGGAAAATGAGTCAAGAATGAACTTACTCTATCTGAGATTTTGATCGGTCAATCTTGTAGTCTTCCCTGTCAAGACTCTAATGGTGTACTCTGATCGTCAAACTGATGAGCGAGGAGGTCAGAATCTTAGAGAGAAGGTAGAGGAAAAGAAAATAGAGTTTTTAGAGAGATGATGGTTCTTTTAAAATGAAACCTGAATAACTGAATTTCAATTTATATGCTCTTTTAAATTTAATAATAAAATATTCAGGTGTCATTTTAATTATACTTCTACTTTAAACTATTTTTTCTTTGTCCTTACATTCTCCCCAACAAGAAAAATTTTCGTCCTCGAAAATTGACTTGTGATAAAGAGATAGGGATAGGTTTCTCTCATGGTTTCTTCTATTTCCTAAGATGAATCACCAAACCTATCAACCCACACTACCTTCACCATATTGCTGAGCTGTGTACTCTGAAGATATTCAATCTTAACTAGTTTTACTTTAAAAACAACATGGTATCCTTGATTTGCACATTATGCATTTCCAATGCATAACTAGGTTCTTGGATATACTTCCTTAGTTGAGACACACGAAAGACATTATGTAGGTTTAAGATCTGATAAAGTCCAACAAACTTCAGGGATAACTTCTTCGTGATAGCTCGTCCTACACCCTTGGTAAGTGATACTCTCGGTAACACATTGTCTCCAACTGTAAACTCCAAAGGCTTCTTCCTTTGATCTGCATATGATTTCTACCTACTCTGAGAAGCTTTCATTTTGTCTTGTTTTTGCTTCACCTTCTCAGTGGTTTGTTGAATTAACTTTGGTCCAACCATTATTATCTCACCATGCTGATACCAACATAAAGGAGTTATGCACTTCCTCCCATACAAAGCTTCATATGGTGTCATCCTAATACTGACATGATAACCATTATTATAAGTGAACTCCACTAGAAGTAACATCTCATCACAACTTCCTAGATGATCCAATACACATGTCATCAACAGATTTTCTAAGGAATGGATCATTCTCTCAGACTTCCCATCTATTTGAAGAAGATATGCAGAGCTCCTTCTCAATCTAGTTTTAATGTATCTGATAGAGTCAACCAAAACTGTAAAGTAAAACCTGGGATCTCTATCAAAAACAATACTTGAAGGCACTCCATGCAATCTCACAATCCCTTTGATGACAACTGTGCCAACTTGGCCATATTATTCTCACATTAATTGGAAGAAAATGAGCGCTCTTCATCCATCAATCATCTGTCTGATCACTCAAAATGCTTTGTGATCTCTTACTATTCTTGGCAAATAGGTAATAAAATCCATAACAATGTTATCCCATTTCCACTCGGGAATATCCATATGCTACAGCAACCACTAGGTCTCTAATGTTCTACCTTTGCCTTCTGACATGTAAAACTTGCCACAACATACTAAGCTATTTTTTTTCTCATGTCAAACAACTAAAAGGACTACTTTAGATCTTGGTACATCTTATTCATATCAGCATGTAGACTAAGATGACTTTTATGACCTTATTTTAGTATCATTGTCTTCCTTTCTTCATTTATAGGTATGCAAATTTTACCCTTAAATTTCAAGATCCCATCTTCTTCCATCACAAAGTTCTTATCTTGATTTGTACCTAGTAACTCCACTATATGCTTCTAACTAGAATCCTTTAACTGTTTTTCCTTGATAATTCCAAGTAAATCATTAGTTATAGTTAACTTACTACAACTAATATGATCAACATGGAATTGCACTCCTATATTCAGATTTCTTAACTACTCAATCAACTTCTACTTTTAAATCATCATTGCTGACACTTGTACTGACTTCCTACTTAGAGCATTTGTAACTATACATCTGTTGGAAATCTTAATCTTTCATAAACTCCACCCATCTTATCTACCTTATGTTCAAATTCTTTTGATCAAACAAGTATTTCAGACTTTTGTGGTCACTGAACTCCTGAGATTGAGCTTTATACACTCCAAATCTTCAAAGCAAACACCATAATTGCCAACTCTAAGTCATGAGTAGGATAATTTTCTGATGAACTTTGAGTTGCCTTAAAGTAGATGCAATTGCTCTCTTCTCCTGCCTTAAGATACAACCCAATCCCTTATGTGAATTATTATAATAAACTTCAAAATATGTTACCGTGTCTGGAATCATCAACATTGGAGCACAAGTCAACCCTTTTTTTTTTCATCTCTAAGAAAATCTGCTCACATCTGCCTGTCCAAGCACAAGGTTGATCCTTGTGAGTTAGTTGTGTCAAAGGTGCTACTACCTTGGAAAAATCTGTAATGAACCTCTGATAATAGCCAACTAGACTCACAAAACTCCTTATCTCTATAACTGTCTTAGGGTGCTCCATTGAAGCATTGCCTCCACCTTGGTTGGATCCATAGAGATCCCCATAACTGATATTACATGCCTTAAGAAGTTGACTTCTTTCAACCATAACTCACACTTAGAGAACTTAGCTTACAATTGCTTCTCCCTCAAAATATTCAACATTGTCTTCACACGTTCTCCGTGTCCTTCTTCGGTCCTTGAATAAATAAGTATACCGTCAATAAAGACTACAACAAACTTATGCAAGAAAAGATGAAAGATTCCATTCATAAAATCCATGAATAGAGATGGAGCATTGGTCACTCCAAATGGCATCACCATGTACTCATAGAGTCCACAACAAGACCTAAAGGTTGTCTTCTAAACATCTTCAACCTTTACCAAAATTTGGTGGTATCCAGATCTCAGATCAATCTTTAAGAACACTAAGGCTTCATGTAATTGATCCATCAAACCATCAATTCTGGGTAGAGGATACTTGTTCTTGATGGTCAACTTATTGAACTACCTGTAGTCCACACACAACTAAGACCCTCCGTCTTTCTTTTTAACCAACAACACTGGAGACCCATGGAAATATATTGGCCTGATGCATTACTTCTCTAACAAATCTTCCACTTGTTTCTTCAATTTAATCAACTCAGCTGGAGCCATTATGTAAGGTCCCATTGACACTGGTCCAACTCCAGGTACCAGATCAATGGAGCATTCCACTTCTCTCTTTGGAGGTAATCCAGGTATTCCTTCTGGAAATACATCCCCGAATTCCTTCACCACGAGTATATTACTCATCTCATTTTCATTCTTAACTCCCATCTAAGTTAAGATGATAAAATAACTTGATCTTTCCTTCAGTTTAGATCACACTTGTTGAGTAGACATAGATTTTGATTCATTGGAATTTGGAAACAATATCTTCTATTGAGCACAACCTTTTCAGAACCTGATTGGCAGATAACCAATCCATCCCTGAAATAACATTCAAATTCATCTCCTACATACTTGGCATAAAGGAGTGTGTCAATTCTGAATCATACAATGCTTTCAAATCTATATCAACTAAACAACATCTATTCTGCATGAAACTTTGCTCCTATCCAAGTAATTTCTCTATCTGTTGCCTTTCAACGGTTTTCTTTGTCGAACTGTAACATAAGCACAATTAAGATGTCTCATATTTCTTCTTTACTAATATCATTGATATTTCTAAGGATGACATAATCAACTTGTAAACTTCTTTCTCCACCAAATCTCAAATTTCCTTTTAAGTTTTGTTGTTTAGCTAGAGCCATCTTATACTACGTTATCGACACTAATATCTTCCAAGCTCCGGATCAAAGAAGAACATTCCTACTTTCATCTTGGAAATTAACTTTGTTAGTCTTTATGGAAACACATGCTTAAATCTTTAATCCTCCCACATACTATTTATTTACTCTCCATAATTTATATCAATTCCGAAACTAAACCATAGCACAACTAAATCTAACTTGCAACTTGCTCCACACTTGTTGAGCAACTATCGATTTTATTTTCTAGAGATTTTGAAACGATTATTTTCTATTCCTACAACTATAAGAATGAAATCGATAAGGAATCAGTTCATTCAGAAGATAACATCTGAATCTTTCAAAGGCAAGCGTCTCAAAATCATCTAGAATTTGAGTTGATCAACAAAATTATAACACATAATATAAATTATTATACCAAAATAATTATTGGAGTAAAACTATTAATTTAAAAGACAACTTCTAATTAAATACACAACACTCAATAAAATGAAATATATCACACAAGAATTAAGTATATGCTCTACATCAAACTTTTAGAATTAAGATAGAGAATCAGCTTGATTCAGTTATGAGTGTGCACCCTCACAACTTTATCAAGATCCTTTAATTCTTAATACTAAAATTTTCATTTAGAACACACCTTAACTCAAGCACAAACAAGATTTGACAAACATTCTTCAAACATGCAATCTAAAGCACACACAACATTTCAAAAACCTTTGAAAAAAAACAATCTGAAAACTTTTCATTATATATTTTTTATTTAGACTCAAACAATTATCTATAAGCAGAAGAAACACAATGAACCCACTACCCTCAGGACATCCTAAGGATGAACTGCTCTAATACCATAATATAACATCCCTAATTTTACCCATATTTAATAAAATAGAAAGCAAGAAAAATCAATTAACATATGAACTTACAACTATCTCATAATTGTATCTCAAAAAGATATCCCTCTTCATAGGAATTTTAATATATACACAAAAAGTTAAAAAAAAACAAAACAAAATAAAGCATTAAAACTAAATCCATCTCAACTTCCATCTGCTCATTGAGGAGCTTTATTACCTTCAATCTAATTTGCTCCCGTGTAATTACACGATCATCATAGATTAAAGAAACATAACCACAAAACAAAAGGGTAAACTAGCTATTTTTAAAACTTCTAATATAAATATAACTTGAAATATCAACACAAAGACATCAATTCTCATACAATTTCACAAACCTTAAAGTGTCTATCAAATTCATAAATCATCTTTCACATGCCAGACTTCTACTGACTCATAACACATAGACACTTGACTCTACTTCCGAAAGACTCGTGTATTAAAATTAGAATCCTGAGACCCGCACCTATCATACTACTTGTTGTGGATCCACACAGCCATGCGCATAAACATCTCAATATCTCAATATCTCATCTTCTCATCATCTAGTATGACAGGGTAAATTCATATGACCTGAAAGACCAGATTATATTTCAAATCAAAGACAAAGTCATATGAACCTCCATCGAATCTCACCAACTGAATAACTTCATCCATGTGATTCCATTATATTAGTAGAGTCAGGATCGTCCCATTGGATCGAGATCTGACATATCAATACACCCTAATAACAATCTCAACACGGTATTTTCTTTCCTGAAAATACTATACTTTGATCACACTTTCACAACATTCCATATCTCATATAACACATCAATGCACAATTCAATCATATCATATTTTAAACCTTTTCTAAACAATCCAAACATATCTCAAAATTCACTTAAACATATAACTAAGTTCCAAATATATGCTCTCTAAGTCATTCATCATCTAAAATCAAACAACCACTTCTCACCAAACATCTCATTTAAGTAATTCAACAAAATATTCAAAAACTATTAAACTCATTTACATCAACATTCAAACACTTTCAATTCTCAATCACAAACACTTTCAACAAATTATTCACCTTAAAATATATATATATATATATATATATATAATATTCAAAATCAACCATTTCAGTCAATATATTACCTTACTCTTCAAAAGAAACAATCCTGCAAGCAAAAATTGGAATTGGTGACCACGTCACCCTCACGTCCAATCTTCTAACCTAGGGTTTTATTAAAAAAAACTAACTTCCCTTACCTGAACTTGAGTAGAAGCTCCCTAAGAGATCCAAACTACCAAAAGCTCAAGGGTAGCCTAACCTACACCACAGGGTCCTGATAAAAAAAATCTAACTATACCACTAGGATTCTGAGCTAACAGAGACTACTTTTGAAGATAAAAGCATCACATGCAAGCTTGAACTAAAGACAAACCTAACTAGATCAAAACTAACTTAAAGGAAAACGAGTCAAGAATAAACTTACTCTATCTGAGATTTTGATTGGACAATCATGTAGTCTTCGCTGCCAGGACTCTAATGGTGTACTCTGATAGTCAAACTGATGAGCGAGGAGGTCAGAATCTTAGAGAGAAGGTAGAGGAAAAGAAAATAGAGTTTTTAGAGAGATGATGGTTCTTTTAAAATGAAACTTGAATAACTGAATTTCAATTTATATGCTCTTTTAAATTTAATAATAAAATGTTCAGGTGTCATTTTAATTATACCACTTCTACTCTAAAACTATTTTTTCTCGGTCCTTACACATGCCATTGCCACCTTTGATTAGGTATTAATAACAAACATAAGCTATTTTTTTTTTCAAATATTAGTCACAAATATAAACCAATTTTATCTCATACAACACTACAAGAAAATCATCAATTATTTAAATTCTAAATTTGGTAGGAAAAACCTTGGTAGCTAATTAGATACCAATTTAGAAACTATTTAAAACTAATAGAAACTAACTTAGAAACCAAATTTTTTTTAGTCTTTAAAATGGTCTCAAATTTATCCAATATAGCAACTAATTATTTTTTGTCTCTAAAATTAATTTTTATTTAATGATTTTCTTCTAGTGCAATCACACTATTTATAAAGTACTCTTCACTTAATTTAGTTTAATTTTCAATGATCTCTTTTATTCTTCAAATAAAGTTTTACGATGGACATCTTTAAAAATGTTTATTTTTAAATAAAATTAGTGCAACTAAATATTGTAACAACATTAAATTTTTTTAAAAAAACCAACAGAAAGCCCCCCTCACGCACCATTCTTTTTATTTCTTCCTTCTCTCTCCATCTCTCTGACTCTCTCCCTTCTCTCTTCATTTCTCACTCCATACATCATCTATTTTAGAATTTGATCATACCACGATGTAGCTGAGGAGTTAAGGAACATTTATACCCGATCATATTTTTAAACAGAGTAAGTTCATTTTTTGCTCTATAGATCCTTTATTTTCTATTTTTTCTTAGGATTTAGTCATCAATCTTGGTGGGGCCAGTTGAAAAGAGTAATCCTCTCAACTTGTTATACTATATACTGAATTTTTGTTATGTTTGGATAACTTGCATTAGACTCTTAAATTTTGAAACTTATCCAGACTGGGAGGATAAAATTCTAGAAGTTGCTTGGAAAGCAAGCAATTAAGATAAGGGAAACTAACTTTAACTTTTAATAGTACCCTAGGGTAGAAGATCTGAATGTGGAGGGGACATGGTCCCAAGTTTCAATTTATCTTGTATGGATGTTTTATATATTGTGTTGTTTGTTTATATATTAGATTAGATTTTGATGGTTTAGTATTTAAGTGTTTTTTTTATGTTAAATAAGATTTTAAATATTGTGGATTAGGTTTTAAATGATATTGTATGATGAAAATTGTATGGAATTGAATTCATACATTTGGGATAATGTATGGATTGATGTTTGTGTATTAAGTATTAATGCTTATGTGGTAACAGAGATCTCCGAGCTTCACTGATGATCTAAGTCACATAGACTAAGATATCAGGTAGTGAGAAGCTGATGGAGAAGTTCATGCACATCGTGGCATATGAGATGCACAGCTTGGGTTGTATTGAACTTACCCTGACCCTTTCTATTGAATTCGCTGGTAATCTTTAGATTAGGTGTTAGTCTCTGGTAGGACTTACTTAATACGGGTCTTCCGGAAGACGTTGTTTGTTGAATATCTTGGATGTGTAGATCCATGTGAGATTTATGTGATTGTTTTATTATTGGGATTTGAAGAATATGGAATAATTGAGAAATTGATCATGTAATTTGGTTTTCTCTTTTGATTTAATTGTGTATATTATAAAATTTTATTTTCACTAGCTTACCCTTGCTTTTCTTGTTGTGTTTGAACTGTGATGACTGTACTACGTACACGAGCAGATGACCATACAGGTGTAGGAGGTCTTGGAAGGCTTTAGGATATTTTAAACCTTATATTGTAAATATTTGTATTTCTATAAGCCATAATCTTGTAATAGGAATATTTTGAAAAAACTCTAAATTTGTATGGAAACTGATAGAACTTTTATGATAATAATTAGATGTATTTTCTTGGGTGCTACAAATACTATTTATTATCTTTCTTAATTATTGGTGATTTTAAATAAATTTAGGACAAATACATACTATTGAATGTTTCTTTGATTGTGCATTTGAGTTTTTTTTAGCTTTTATTCCATTCTCTCTCTTTTCCACCTACCTTTGTTCTAGTTTCCTTTTTCAAAATTACCATCTTTTTTGACACTTTTTGAAAGATGCTTCCTTTTACTAGGTATTCAAGAATGCATCATTTTTTTGACAAGTTGAGTTGATTTTCCCATTTCGTCATCTAGTTAAAGACTTCCAAAATATTCATTATATGAAATATTATTAAAAATTGTGTATTTTTTTTATCAAATTCTTTTATAATTTGTTCAAAAAAATGTTATGAATGCTCCTTTCATCATGTGAAGACCAAATAATTGAAAATTTTAGTTTGAAAATTAAAATTTCACTATTATTATTTTATGTCATATTTTTATTTAAGGAGGATTTTTAAAAAGATTACAATTACAAAAATAATAATTAATGCTACTAATTAAATTAACAATTTTTTCAATAAATATAAATTAGTTATCAAGCAAGATAGTCATGAAGTTCTCTATTCTATCCTTTTTATTTCTGTTCCGTTATATATATATACATATATATATATATATATATATTAACTAAAAGTGAAAAAAATGTAATTAATATTATTTGTAGCTTATTTTAATATTAAAAGGCCACTACAGCTTATTTTCATTGTAAGATATGGACTGGTCTATTGGTCACATGAAAATTGCCTCATTTTGACACGGCCCAAGTACTTGTAAATAGGTAAGGCATTTCTACCTCCACCTTCATATTTTTGTTTTACACTTTTATAAATATGCAAATTTTTATTTTACATTCTTTTTTAAATGATACGATGTAATAGTTTAAAGTATTTTTTTGGATTACATAATTAAAAAATATATTTGAAAAAAAACTTCTCGATCTCATAATTTGAGAATTATATATAATTTTTAGATTATATAATCTAGAATTTATTTTTAACTTATGTATTGAACAATCTTAAAGTCATTTTTTTTTCTTAAAAAAGGTTTTAAATTATAAATTCAGAAACGATTCGTATAATCTAAAATCTAAAAATGACTTTCAGATTGTATACTGAAATTTTTTAAAATATATATATATATATATATATATATATATATATATATATATATATAATCCAAAAATTTTTTTTAAAAAAAATGACTTTCAATATGTAATTTTGAATGTAATCTAGAAATCTTTATTAAAAACAAATCACATTCAGATTGTGTAATCAAACTCTTTTGGATTATTTTAAAATAGTTTTTTGATTTTTAAATTATACAATTCAGAAAAGACAAAATGGGAATTACATATTTATGAGGTGTATGATATTTATAGGGTGTATGATGAAAATATGGAGGTGTAGAAAGAAATATCTAATAGTTAATAGATTTGAGGAATTGATTTCGAGAATAGTCAATGATAATGTCCATTCATGTGGGGTCTGTCTTTATTTATTTTAAGTTTTTTGTTTAAAAAGTAAAAATAAACCTTAAATATTTGCATTTTCTTTTTATTCTTCATGCAATGTTCTATTTGAGTTTTTAATATTATAAAATTAGGATATTAAATTTTTAATCTTATTTTATACATTATTTAATTATTGGAATACTTTTATTAATACTAGTTTGATTCTTTTTGGATCACAGTTCAACCATTACACTATGTTTTTAGTACTTCAATGGCTGATTTGGTTTTTAAATATCGCTATAAACTCTTTCAATAGTTCTTAATTGTTCCAAAAATGTAGCATTAAAAATAGTAATTATATGATTTAAATGAAGGAAATATCAGTGCAATAGACATTTTTTTAATACGTAACTATTGGACCCATTTCAATATTTTAGATTTAGGGTTATCAGCCAAGTTTTGTTTAATTATGATATGTAAGTAGATTTATTACTGTTGAGGTCTATTATTAGTTAAAAGGTTAAATTAATCGAAGTATTTCACAATTTTTAATTAGGTTTGTACAATGAGATTTGGTTTGGAAAGATAAGAATATTTATTATTAAACCTTTTTAACTATTTCTTTCGATCAGATTCTTAAACTAGTGTTTTATTAATTGGGTCCTTTTGTCTAATGTTGGTATGGAAAAGTAATCATAGAGATCTAATTAGTCTATAAATTTATTATTCCAATGTCTAAAACCGACATTCTCAAGCCGACATTCTCGCTTCCGCTTCGTCCAGCACTGCTCGCGCGGGTCTAAAGCATTGAGTTTTCTTACATTTTCACTTCAATTTTTTTTTCATTTGTTTAGACTATTTTTTTTTTTATCTCAACAGGTTTTAAATTTAGTATTCTCAATTAGGGTTTTTAAGCAGTTTTTTTTTTCTATCCGTAAAGAATAAATAAAAATGAGATAGTTTAGGAGTGTTCCAACTCTTATAGAAACACTTCAAAGGTATCCTAATCCTTATATAAAAAGGTCATAATCAACCCGAATAATACTTGACCAATATACAATCTTTAGGCTCTATAAACCATCTAACTAATCTTCAATAATAAATAAAAAAATTGTATGTCACATCAAAAGAAAACATCAACTACCCTAACAAGATCCTTATAACTAATCTCTAAACAAAGCAGGGCAAAACATTAATACAACCAAAACATTCCCTAATATCACCAAAAATTCACAAACACATACAAATCAAAAACTCTCGCCTACAAACAAGTCTTACAAAAACTCACTCACACCTGAATCTGCTTCCTTCAAGCCTAAAAACCTTAAGTAGTATTTTCATCTTTACAATTTCATTGAATCCTATTTTTTGCTGATAATTTTTTTTTTTCATTGAATCTAAATATTATTTCACAAGTCTATCTAGATTTCATCTTACAATATGAACTTGCTACAAACTCACTGACTCAAACAGTTGTTTTTTAGAAACCTTATTTTGATGCAAAAATTTAATTAAAAAAAAAGTCAAGAACATGAACGAATAAAACATGTTTCAGGATGTAATTAAAAATATTAAAATAATTTAGTTTATACGTACTAATTTAATTTAATTAGATTTTTGAAATATAAATAAGAAATATCATACCTAAACACTTTAGCATTTTTATTATGAGCAACAAAAAATATATAAAATGAGAGACACTACCCCAACCCTTATAAAAAATATCCTTATAAAAAATATTTGTGATCCTAGCTACATTTAATACACATTCCTATTTGATGTCTAGATTAGCCAAATGAAACATCCTTACACCAAACAGTGATCCTAAACCAGTTTATAGCCCTTATGCACAACACAAATGTAAAATTCGCACTAAAAATGTTTTTTTTTATCAGCAAAAAATAAATAAATTAAGAAGAATACTTTACAGGTGTCCCAATCCTTATACAAGAACCTACGCCTACTAGATCTAGCTTTCAACTACAAAAGATACTACAAGCTGCATCCAAAAATGTTATTCCATGTATTCAATCTATATAAACAGTTGACATGCAGATTTGAACCAAAGGTTATATAATCTACTCAAAAATTATCCAGGGACTATAATCTAAGTTTTATTATGTCTGTAATCCACATAGCATTGATTTGTATTCCTCTAAGCTTTGTCGCCCATATACACAAATATAGAACCTAGGATGCACAAAGTTGAATTTTTCCTGCATAGAATTATATCGAAGGATATAGGATATATAGCCTGATAAGATTAGTTTATATCTTGATAAGATTAGTATCACAGATATATTGCTTGAGCTTAAAAAACACAGGTGTTTAACATAAAGATTTTATGTGTGTTAGTGGACTAAGACAACAATCCGAATATGAAAAAATAGCCTTAGGGTACTTAATGGTTATCCATGCCCTAGATTTAATATGTACCAATGTAAAGACTTATACACCATTGGTTTAAGATTTTTAAATATAACATTATTTCTATGTATCCACAAGGTCCACATTGTAGCTACTTACACAACTTTCCAAATTTGGTTACCCTTATTTAAATCCATATGGTGAAAGCATAAAAAGTGTTGTTTACCATTATAGAGATGTACCACCATTTTCCCTAACCAAGCATCATACATGTTCCAAATTTGATTCCACATGTAAATAAGATGGCTATTGGTTTCTTCTAGACTATTATAGATAACACAAGTTTTCTCTACTTGGATATCTCTTTTGAGCAAGTTATCTATTGTAGCAATTTTATTCAAGAGGACCCTCTTAAAAAAAAGATAAGGTTGAGGTTTAAGGCCTTAACATTCCATAGATAAGTAAAACTTACATCATCCTCTTATAAGGGGAAACTATGTATTTAGCCTCTAAGGAGATTGCACACCCACAAGTTCTATCTCTCTTCCACTTCTACTCATCTAGTTGATCCCTATGTATTGTAATATCCTGAATGATATGTACCAATTACTCAACCATTAGTTTTTCCCACTCAAACCAATGCCTTTTCCTCCACGTAAGTTTCCAAATCTAGTGGTTTGTTTCCCATGATCCACACTCCCTTATTTTAAGGCATTTTTTGTTTTGAAATATTATATATTCTTAGATATTTCTCCCTTAAAGACTTATCCCCTATCAAAGTATCATCCCAAAATAAGATCCTAATACCCGACCCGACCTTACACAAAATATTCTTTCTAAACCATTTTCTCCCTTTTCCAAACCCACTTAATTTCCTAATATCTCTCCACCACAAGGACTTACATTTATTCTATTTATTTTTAATTAGAGATCACCATGAATCGTATTTCGATTTTAGATTTTGCACCCATAAGCCATCCTCATCCTTTTCTAATCTCCATGTTCATTTACCTAGCAAGGCCTTATTAGAACATTTGAAATCTTTTATAAACCACATACTGATTTAGGTTTGCAAATATGTTCCCAACTTTACCCACATGATCTTTCTCCCTTCTTTACCCCAACCCCACAAAAACTCTCTTTGAATCTTAATAATTTGCTTTCATACAAGTATTGAGGTTTTAAACAGAGATAAATAATATAAAGGCATAGTTGATAGCTCTAATTTGATTAAGGTAGTTCTACTGACAAAGGAACTATGTTTTTCCTTTTTGTTTAGTTATATAATCTCTTTCTAATTTTTGCTATCATATCTAACCAAAATTCTTTTTCTATGGTTTCCTCAACTAGAATGCCACTACAAGAAAATCATTAAATAGAAACTAATTTTAGAGACAAAAAATAATTAGTTGTTTTATTGACTAAATTAGAAAATATTGTAGAGACTAAAACAATTATTGGTTTCTAAATTAGTTTCTATTATTGATAAATAATTTCTAAATTGGTATCTAATTAGCTACCATGGTAGCTAATTTAGTCAATATAACAACTAATTATTTTTAGTGTCTAAAATTCATTTCTATTTAATAATTGTTTAGTAGTATGCCCAAATATTTAAATGGGATTCCCACAATGCAATAGTTAAGCAATTCTTATGAAGGATTAATGTAAAAGAAAAAATTTGTTTTTTTGAAAATAATACATATCATTTTTATTTTGATTTATGTTATAGAATGTATATTTTTAAATCATACTATTTTAGCAAGGCAAAATATATATTTTCTTTAAATAATAAAAAAAAACGTGTATATAACATCAAAGCATTCCTATTTCCAATAATAATTAGTTGTTAATGACAAAAGAGAAAGTAAAAAGGAAATGTTAAACTTTAGAATTTTATCCATTAAACATGTTTACTTTTAGTTTCATTTATTTTAATTATGAGTTTAACTCACTAGACTATTACGAAGTTAAGTTAGATTGAGTCATAAATTAAAATAAATATAATTTAATCTAAATCACCTACAACCCTAATTTCCGAGGAAAAAAATTGATTGTTGGGAAAGGTTGATGTTTGACTCGTATGACCTGTTTGGTTGGCACTAATTAAGGTCATATGCGACAAAGCTTCCATGCTTCTACTTTCTTTAAAGGGAGAAAATAAACCTTATTTATCAACCAATCATTATACATGTTCTTTTATGCAACTTCTTTGGTACGTAAGCCTTCTAAAAAGAGAGTAACATATGAAGATAAAACACAACTTTTAATTTTTTGTTTCAGTAAAATAAATAAATTTTAATATTTTTCAATATTTTCCTTATCCAAAGTTTAATACCATTACGATATGACAACATGTAGTACTTAATTTTTTCTAAAGATACGTGTTGATATGACTCCATGCACATTTTATTTGGTGTCATGTAGAATCGCAATGTAACTTTCCTTAAACACGTAAATAACCAATGTTATGTGACGGAAAAATCAAGGTGTATATTTTAGATTTTAGAGGAAAATAAATGAGATAATTTAAAAGAGTAACCATAATCAAAATTTACTTATTTTATAGTAGTTAAAAAATATTTTAATCTAAAATATATTGTAAAAATGTTACATTAAGGAACCAACTTGATGTGATTCATACAACCATGTTTTAATTTAATACTATTTTTTTTTTTATAAAAGTCAATTTCTTTCTTTAGTTTTTAATTTTTTTAATGTGATTATTTTAAAATGACTCTTGCTTCTTTTATATTGTCTTTATGTTATCAAGTGGGTGATGATTTGGCATAGAAAGTGGGACACATGAAATTTGATTTGGAACACCTTTTCAGTGGCATAATTGTTGGGATGAAATTTGTCACTTTTATGTAGTTGACTTTTTTTTTATCAGCAATGAATTAATTAAATTAAAATGTGACACTTTAGGGGTGTCCCAACCCTTATACAAAAATCAAAAGCAATTGTCGTAAGTCAGTGATTGCTATAAGGTGCACCTACTATATAAACCAAAAAAAGCCAACCAGACCCACAAAGAACCTATAATTGACTCAAGCCTTAATAAAAACACTGCTTATAAACAACATCATAAAAAAGCCTTGTTATCTGCCTTAAGGTTTCATCTGCTCCCTCATTGTGGCTCCACACCTACATCAAAAAAGCAAAAATGCACCCCTTAAAAAAGAAGTTGGCAGCATATAAAACTTCACGTATAGTTGACAGCATTTGGTGCCCTTTTCTAACAAGCCTTGCCTTTCAAGTCCACCAAAAGCGAAACTACCCTGCCTGGTGGCCTATTGAATTATGAAATTGGCACTATATTCCTCTCATCCATTGGTCTCAATGCCAATCAAGGATACCAAAAGTGCACCACTGTGACATCTCCATTCCCGGTCAACACCTACCAAACTAAACTATTGTGCATAAAAAACCTGCACCAAAGAAACAGAACCAACCATCAAGCAGGTTCAACTTTTCAACTTTGCCCTTTTCCTACATCTTCCAGCTGCATTTTCTTGTAAACTTCTCCAAAACCACCTTTTGCAATCTTGTTTACATTTAAAAAGAAATAACAACAACACTGCACCAGATTGAAATGGAATCAAGACCAGCTGCTACCAAACATAGAAACAACCCTTAAACTCAAGACCAACTCCTTTCAAAACTGTTTTGTTGAACCTAATGCATCAGAAAAACTAGAGTGCCCCTTCCAATGGCTGTCCATAAAAGAAGAAATAGAGACAGCTAGTGCTCCATGTTTGGAAATCCTGCCAAACCCCTGCACATACCCAGCTCAAGAAACACAACCATTTATTTACCCCTTCAAACCTTAGCCGAAGCAAATCTGCGTCTAAGATTTTCTCCTTCAAATCCTTAACCACAGTAATTATGCATCTTCTTGCATAATAAGGACACAGGTTCATAAAACCACCACCTCTTTAACACCTTGGTTCCCTTGTAGATCACTCTGTTGAAATGGGCTAGACCATCGACTCTTAAATGTTCATAGTAACATGATTCTTGCTTCTCCAAAATAAAATAATTAGCATAAGGGTCCTACTCTTCCCAATTACCTACAGCTTTTAATGCACAATACAGGATTCAAGTGCCAATCCGAAAACGAAAAGATAAAGGCTTTGACCTTATGCTTCAACCATAACCACGATCTTAGTTGAGCCATCTAGAAAACTTCCTCCGCATCAGGAACTCCTTGCTTAAAAATGACCATGTTCCTCTGATCCCATATACCCCTTACTACTGCCACCCATATACCCTTCCACTCCAGGTTTTGTTTGGAATTCAGATGTACTAAATGAAAGCTTTCAAAATGAACATTCAAATCCTTATGTTGAGCACCCAGGGTACCTATCCACCTAAAGCAAAGGGACCAAACCCGCTGCGCAACATCACAATCAAAGAACAAGTGTTGAGTTGTCTCTTCTGAAGCCCTACACATCTCACACCAAGTAGGCCTCACTACCACACCTCTCCTACTAAGGCAGCTACGTGTTGGCGTCTTATCCAACAGAATCCTCAAAGCAGTGGTTAAAACATTGGGAAAGGCTTTAACTTGCCACAGCTGATTAAAAATACCATTAACTTGCCCTACGCCATAGTTTCCTAGGCAATCGTAAGTTGATTTCACTGAAAACCCCCCTGTAGTATCACCTTTCCATATCTGCATATCCTTTTCCTCCCTCTTGATAGCACCTGTAGATATAAGCCCATACAATTCTTCCTCTTGTATAGATTCCCACACAAACCTCTCCCTTCTCCACCTTAACCGCCACCTCCATACTGACCCTTCCTAACCTCCGACCTCTCCCACTTTACTCCCTTGGTCTAGAGATATAGAAAACAACCTAAGGTAAAGATTTTTTAACTTATAATTCCTTATCCATTCATCCTCCCAGAATCTAACCTTATCACCTGAGCCAACTTTCCATTGTAAAGCTGATTGGAACCACCCTTCTTCTATATCCTCAGCACATACCTTGGCCAAGTCTCTCCACCACCACGATTGAAGTTTTTCCTGTAACGGTCTTCGATCTGTATCCGTACAATATTTTGACACTAAGATGTCTTTCCACTTCCCTTGTTCATAACTCAGAAACCTCCATTTCCACTTAGCTAGAAGAGCAGTATTGAACATACTAATGTCTTTGATCCCCAAACCCCCTTCCTCCATCGGTTTGCACACTTTCTCCCAGCTTACCCAGGCGATCGATCTCTTCTCTCTTCCCCACGCCCAAAGAAAGCTTCTTTGGATACTAATGATTCTATTATACACCGACATCGGAGCTTTAAAAAAGGATAAGTAGAAAAGGGTAGAGCCGTTAAAACTGATTTAACTAAGCATATCCTTCCCACCATCGACAAGAATCTCCCTTTCCAAGCACTCAGCCTATTGGTTATCTTATTAAGGATAGGTTCCCAAAAGGATGTCTTTCTTGGATTACCTCCAACAACAACTCCCAAATATTTAAATGGTACCCCCATAAGAGTACAATTTAAGGTATTTGCAAATAGCCTTAATGCACTCCTCTCAACATTTATACCAGCTAGTTTGGATTTGTGAAAGTTGATCTTTAACCCAGAGGCAATCTCGTAACACCTTAGAATTGCTTTTAAAGAAAAAACATTGTTGTAAGAATCTTCACACATGAACAGGGTGTCATCAGCAAATTGTAGCACACAAACTTCAACCTCATTCCTCCCCACCTTCACACCTTTAATAAGATTTACTTTGAGGGCTTGTCTTACTAGCCCTGCTAGACCTTCTGCAACGATCAGAAAAAGAAACGGGGCTAAAGGGTCTCCCTGTCTCAGTCCTCTTGTTGGTCTAAATTCCTCCGTAGGACTTCCGTTAACTAACACAGACACTGACGCAGACTCCAGACACCCTTTTATCCATTTTAACCATTTACTGTGAAAGCCCAACCTCTCTAACATATAAAGAAGGAAGTCCCACCTGACCGAGTCATATGCCTTTTCATAGTCCACCTTTAAACACAATCCTCTCCTCCCATTCCTCCTTAATTCCTCAACTACCTCGTTGGCCACAAGGACACTGTCTAACATGCCTCTACCCTTCAAAAAAGCCGACTGACTAGCATCAATCACCAACGGTAAAACCTCCTTGATCCGGCACGATAACACCTTAGTTATAATTTTATAGATAGCTCCCATAAGGGAAATAGGCCTGTATTGGTCCAAAGAAGTGGGGTCTTTCACTTTAGGTATTAATGCTATAAATGAAGCATTACAACCCTTGGGAATGCATCCCGAATCCTGAAACAACTTCATAGCTTCCACAATATCGTGTTTAAGAGTAGCCTAGTTATCCCTAATGAAGTTAAAGTTGAACCCATCCGGTCCAGGGCTTTTTGAGCCTTCACATTGCCAAACTGCTTCCTTTATTTCCTCCTCTGTGAAGTCAGCAATCAAACTTGCACTAGACACATGAAACAAATTCTTAAACTCCACACCGTCTAGTCTAACCCCATGATCTTGTGTTGCTTGAAATCTATCTTGAAACATCTTTTTGGCTTCCCTACGAACAACTTCAGGTTCCTCATACCACAAATTATTTACCTCCACTCCTTTCACTTCATTCCTAAGACGTCTCCACATAAACATAGAGTGGTAGTACCTTGAGTTAGTATCACCATACTTCAGCCACTTTACTCTCGCCTTTTGCCTACATAGGGATTCCATCTTAGTATCAAGTAACCTCAATTGGCTTATAAGCTCCATCCTTCTCAACTTAGCATCTTCACCAATAGTACTAATATCATCTTGGTTGTCTATATCCTCAAATTCCTTCATAATCCTCTTCTTACTTGTTTCCACGCTACCAAACACATCTCGATTCCATACCCTTAGGTCTGCCTTCAGAAGCTTCATCTTATCTTTGAACCTAGTTATACTATTACCTTGAACACAATATGACCTCCAATTAACCCCCACCATCTCCTTAAACCCAGGCTCCAACAACCAAGCATCAATGGATCTAAATGGTTTTGGTCTCCAATCTCTGACTAGAGATTTCACCACTATGGCACAATGATCTGAAACCACTCTCGGTTGAACATACTGCTTACAACTGGACCACTTTTGGATCCATTCCTCCGAAACCAATACCCTATCAAGTCTACTCTTCGCTGAACCATTAGCTTTGAACCATGTGTATTTCTTACCTACGACCGGTAACTCCACCATATAATTCCTCTCAATAAAACAATTAAAACCCCTGATTTCGTTTTCACTTCTGAAAGCATTAAAGTCTCCACAAAAACACCAGGCCAAGTTCTGATGTATACTCCTGATATTTGACAGCTCCTCCTATAAAGACTCCTTTTCATTCAAGTTGCATGAAGCATAAATATTTATCACTGCACAATGACACTTAGATGCAATATGTTGCCCAAAGATAGCAATATAACCCCTTCCCACCACATGCCTTTCATAGCCAAAAGTATCTTTATGCCACATAGTTAACGTACTCCCTGCTCCACGTTCACCTTCATTATGAATCCAGCCAACCTTGTTATCTCCCCATAACGAAAAGCATCTAGAATCTGTAATCGTAGAAGTTTTAACCTCTTGAAGACACAATAAATCCGCTCCCTCCTTGGCAATAATATGCCTAATATAATTAGCTTATGTTCCCCCTCCCAACCCTCTGATATTAAGATTGACGATAATCATAACGACTCATGTTGGATGCCCTCCTCTGACTTCTTCCTAATCTCCTTATCTCTATCTTCCATCCTTCTAAATTCCTCAATTATCTCTTCCTCATTCCCGCAACAAGACATCCTTAATTATTTACCCACCTCCCATATTTTAGATGGATCATCTGGATTACCATCCTTCCTTAATCTGCTATTGCACAAAATAATGTCACCTTCAGACGCATCATTTGAATTAAAACTGAACCTGGAGGACGAGTTGTTCCCGTAGTGTAGGGATCCTACTCCCCCTTTAGACCTCCACTGCGATCTCGCACTAGTTTCCCCCTTCTCCCACATATCTCGTAACCTCCGCACATGCAGGGGGTGTTGAAATTATCCACCAACAAAGCTCCCTAAGTTCCGCTCTGCATGTGTCCCATACTCCAATATGCACCAGTCCTGCCGCTACCACACACGTCTTCTTCGCAGGTTCGATTAATAAGACTTGTTTGCGGGCCCTCACCTACATCTAGGTATTCTATCTCAACTCCGCCAATGCCAGAGGAGGATAGCGATGGACATCGTGCCTCCATCTCTCTCGGAGTATGTCTCGCTTCCCCTTTTTGTCCCTCACTACTGTTACAACCCTCGCTACTACGCCTCCTGTCCGCGTCGCCCCCTACAAACACTGATTCAGGGCCTCCCCGCTCACCCCTTGTGCCTCTCTCAACAAGTTGGGCTTCACTGCCTTGTAAATGGGCCACTCCCGATTTGGGCCTGCTTAAGGTGTTAGAAACCTCAGCGGACTCCAAAATATTAAACACAACATTTTGAAAAGTCTAACATACACATTTGACCTGCTCCAGCACAGATAAACCTGCCTCTCCAGCTGAGCCCTTCTGCACTCGTTTAGCTTCTTTTGTGAAAGAAGAGGTACTTTCCTTTTGCACTCCCTTCCCACTGCCTGAAAAACATTCCTTAACTAAATCCCCTTTTGTCTCTTTCAAAAAGAAATCTTGACCTTCCCTCTTGCATGTGATCTCCTGCCACGTCCCCTCTCCTCCATTACCTTCCTCGTTGTCGCTCTTCCTCCCGGAGAAGATGGTTTCATCGACAAAAGAATCCCTTGAAGACACACTATCTGAAGAGGCATAGCGAATACACTTGCACTTACATAAATCTCCACCTTGGCTAGAGATCTCCTCTACAATATGTACTCGATATACTTTACCATTAATCCGCATATTTTTGGACAAAGAAGCACTACTGGTCTTTTGGAGCCTCACTTGGATTCTAGCGTATTCTAGATTATCCCATAGAACTGTACCATCATCAATTGACACCAAAGTGGCCACTTCTCCCACCACCTTTGTAAGACAATCCTTATTCCACAAACAGAAGGGCAAACCATAGCATCTAACCCAAACTAATCTATGACTAGCTTCAAGGGATTCAGACCAAGGCTTAAAGTCTTCAAAAACACTAACAAACCACTCTTTGTTTAGGTTAATGACATCTTCCATACATTCACCTTCTCTTGGAGTTAATAAAACCAGATTATCCCCCATATACCTCACCCTAACCATACTCATCCCGCCTTTGAAGAGTTCTTCTTGGAGTTGACTGAAGTCTAGATCTGGCAGCATTTTACCAACCATACTGCTAATCATCCACGGTAGAACTTTCTGTTTGGTCTCAAAACCAGTAGTTTTCCATTTCACATCTGGAGAACTTCTCACTGCATCAGCATAGGACTGCTTGTTTTTTCTTAAGTTCCATACCTCCTTCTATAGCTTTTCCTTTCGAACCTCCTCCCTTGTAATCTTCGCAAGAACATGATTGTTAAGTCTACTTCCCCCTCTGGTCTGATTACCTTCTTCATAACCTTCTCTACTATATCTTGGAACACATGAAGGTTCATGTTCCCTATGTATATTCGGTCCAACTCCTTCTCAAGTCTTCCAACGTTTGCGACATTAAAGAATCTCACAAACCCATACCTTCTTCCCCACTTATTTGGCTTACGTGAGATGAAAACCTCCTTCACCCTTGCCCACTTCTGAAACACCCTAATCATGTCGTATTCCCCATGAGTGGCTGGAAAGTTTGAGAAAAAGAACGTGGTGGCACTTTTTGACGACCTATGACTCTCCACTGGCCTCCACCGTTCATCCTTCCTATACCTCTCATCCACTTCTGACCTCTCCCGATATCTCTCCCGGTTACCCATTAACTTGTTACTCTTTGTTGTTCCAGTTCCAAACTTTTGCACTGACCGTGAAGACAACTTCCTCATACACTCTCTCTTCACAGATGTGCCACTTTAGTTCTTAGCCTGTCAGTTTTGTGATCAGTTCAGACAAGACCCTTATCCCCTGTGACATGAACAAAAAAACTCCAATTTACTCGAGTTCTTATCATGAACAAATACCATTTGTTGCCTTCATCTTCTTGATCACGTGGTATCATTTAAATTATTGGAATTGAAAAAAAAATTATGTAGTTGACTAGGTCATCTTGTTTTCCTATTTGAAGTGTGTTCTTCTTCTCTTCTGTTGATGAGTTTGTTTCACTGCTCATTAATGTCTGGATACCAATCTTCATCATCTTGTAGCTGTAATGGATGAGGTTTACAACACCAGTGTAACTTCTCTCATGATGATGGGAGTAGGAGTTCCTTCGTTGCACCCATTTGTCATTGTGGAGATTTTGTAGAACTGAGAACAATTACAAATGTTAAGAATGTTGGGAAACTATTTTAGAGTTGTCCAAAGTACAATTTAGAGTTATGGAACTTTGTTTTGTTAAACCTATATTTCTTCTTTCCAACTACTTGATTTTGTGGTTTTGTTCAAAAATAAGTGACAGTTGAGTAGTGTTGGGTTGTAATTTCTTCAAATGGTGCATCCAAGAAGTTGGTGATAAAAGAGATGAAATTATTGTGAGACAAGTGAAGATATATAATCTAGAGAAAGTTGTCAAGGGGTCTAGAAAATGAATTCAGTTGTTGTTAGTGGTGTTATGTTTACTTGTAATTAACATTATTATGTTGCGTTTCTATTAAGTGTAATGTAGTTGTGAAACTTTTAGTAATGTAAATGACTTTGTGTAATCTTATGTTCAAGTAATAAGTATGTAGTTCAGATATTATTAACAGATTCTCAGTTTCCAACTTTTCATAATTCTCAAATTTTGTTTCCAATTTTATCACAAACTTTATTTCTTTATTTCCAACTTTATTTCTCAGATATTGTAGAATTTTTTTTATCTTATTTTTCTACTTAGATTTCGTTTTCCATTTTAATTCAAAGAAATAACTTGAACTTTTTCATATTCGGCCCACTTGTAGAGGTAAAAACTTCCTTCAAACCGTCTAATAGACTAAAAGCACAAAATTAACAAAAATAAAACTTAAGGTTCAAATAAACCCAATTAGATGAATCTTAACTAAAATAGTGGATTTATTGATGATGAATCTATTATTAAAGCTATGAGATTCATAATATTTCATAGGTTTTTCTCTTGTCCCTGTACTTGTTTTACTCTTTTTGTTCTAAGTACAACTAACCCCACACATATCTTCATCATATACTATATCAACTTCAATATTTCCTTCACATAATCCTTCATTCTTTTCATTGTCAATATCACCTTCGACTTCCACATCCAAAAGTTCTTCATTGGGATCCCTTAACCAAGAAGAATCTTCTGAGATGTTATCAACTTCCTCCACATCCCCATTCTTAGAATCCTCCACATTAATCCTCTCAACTTGACCCTCACCATCATTCATACTGTCAGACTCAGTATCAGCCACATGAATACTCACAGCCTCAACCTCAACCTTAACATGATTACCACACTTAGCCTTAGCCTCAACCTCACTATGAACCCCTCCTCATTCCCCCTATCCACCTTAGCCTTACTCACATTACCATTCCCAGTCTCATTCCCAACCATATATTCTAAAAGATTATCAACAATTTGAGGTTTAGACACAATGTGTACCATATATAAATGTTGTTCACCATATTGCAATGTTAACTATATTAATTGTACCATTGTCATCAGATAACAAATGCAACCTATCTTCCAACACATAAGACCCACCACGAGAATACTACAATTCCTTAATTGTTTCATACCTCATCTCTTTTAGAATTCCTAGTATCTAAAAATAATTTCATGTATCTAAGTCACATGACCATCTACTTGTCTCACCAACATATTTTATTTTGTCAATATTTACAAACTTCCCATGTGGTGGACTATAATGTTAAAAAAATCCTTCGTACATGACAATCAATAAATAAACATATCCTTATGAAATATGGATACACACAGAGATCAAACAAATTACAAAGCAATCCTTCAATTAATACACATAAAAGGAAATGGTGGACCATAGAGAACAAAAATTTTCATGTGGTGGGACCCTAAACACTAATTAACTGAAAAAGTGTAATAAAACTAATAAACTACACAAATAACTACATACAAACAACCAACACCTCAAAAACAATATTTTAATCCCACCATAAACCTTAAATCAAGGAATCCCACAACAATCGAAATCTAACCAAGTGGGACTTACCTTACAAAGTCAATAGAAAATCACTCAGTACACAAGCCAACAACGCTAATAGCAAGAGCCCAATCGTCACACTACAATGCACAACATCACTCTCAAAATCTCTCAATCCTTTGAGAACAACCCCAAATTCCTTCTTGTTCAATGTTCAGGAAACATAGAATTTCCACCTCTGCAAATGCCTACAAATGATGTGTTCCAAATGAAATTGTATAGGTATTCCAAATGAAATTTCATGTGTACCACTCTGTGTACCAAGTCATCACCCACTTAATGTCATAAAAAACAATCTAACTGAAGGGACCATATTGAGTCATTTTAAAAATAGTTTAGGCCATATTGAACAAATTAAAAATTGAGGGACAAAATTGATTTTTAGCCCTTAATGTAAGAACAAAAGGTGATATTAAACCTTTAATATCTTTATATATAGAAGATCAATCTAGTTTCTATCTTAAAAAATAGGATGAAAACTTGTACCGTTGAAGAAATAAAACACTGTACATACACCAAAAATATGAATTACAAATTATATATTAAATATTAAATATTTTGTCATTCAACTTGTGGCTATACAATATGTTTGGTAAACACAAGTGAATTTAGCTGATCAATTAAAAAAACACACTATTCTAATAATAAAAGTTAGATCTCTTAATCTCTAAAACTAAAAAATAAAGACATAAAATTTATAAATTTTAGAGGTCATCAATATATCCAATAAAAAATAATGTTTCCCAACAAACGCACTCACAAATAAAAACATGCAATAAGATAACATTTAGTTTAAGTTGGTACTTCAAGTTCTACATTCACAAACAAAAGTACTTTATCATATGTAATTTTACAAAGAAAAACTTGCAAACTTATTGAGGTGAGGTGAAAATACTATTCCTACTTCTCCTTCTTCATAATATTACAAATGTATGATTTTGATTAATAGCTACTTGCCAATAAAAGAAAAATAGTTAATAACATTGTACAAAAGTTCTATTTCCACCAATTCTTCTACTTGAAAGTGTTGGTTTCACTTAGAAATAATGTGAGTTATTGACATGAAAGAATGAAAAAAATAAATATGATAATTTGACAATTCCAAAAATTGTATACAACTTTTGAAATGATGAATTAGAAAAAATATTAAAATAATACTATTAGGAATTATAATGTAGTTGTATAAAAATTTTGAGTTGTCAATGTATCATTATTCTGAAAGAAAATATGAAATTCCAAGGAAAATAAGAATTTGTAAAATACTATTTGGCAGTATTTGCACTTTGTCATGGTTACAACTAGATCTGATACCTTGCTTTGACAAGGAGTCGTAGCATTTTGCACATACCACCCACCCCATAAAAAAAGTTAAGACAAACACACAATATAAAAGAAAAACACACCCCTTTAAGCCTCCAATGCCACACACATTTTCACGTATAAAGCCACCACCTAAAGAAAAATGATACTTCAGAAACAGTTTCAGAAGCAACGAGCAATGGATGAAGTGGCGAAGATCCGGAAGAGGTTTGGGGATGAACAAAGCACTCTACTGGACCAATTTGAGAGGCTGTCATTCGAGTCTCACCTCAACAAGGCCATGCTGAAAAGGAGCCTATCAGAGCCAGGGTTTCCAAGGTCTCTGTCACAGCCAAGGCACGTTAGTGTGACCCCAACAATACCTCTCTTGAATCATGGCAAGCAAAGACGTTGTCGTGGGTCAGGGCTGCATAAGGTTCTCAAGAAATTGCTGAGACCCATCATTGGCAGAAAGAACAGTAGTGGCGGAGAAAGGAAAAAACATGTTCCTGATCCTAGGAATCCACTCTCTTGGAAGGCTTTTAGCAGATCACTAAGGTTCTAACTAAGTGCTTTTAGGTTTTCTTACATTCATTCCATTTTTTTTTTGTCTTTTGTTTTCATGATTAAACATAGACTTTGTATGTTGTATCTGACTTTGCTCTACTAGTATCACATGATTGTAATCACTAATGAATAATGGAAGAAACATGCTTTGTCTTGAAAATGATTAAGCACAATCTTTTAGCCTTTTTTTAACTTAGAATTGAAGCTTCATTTGGAATATTGTTGAGTGGATTAAAAAGATAAAACTTCCATTCTAAAGAAAATTTGGGTTTACTTTGTAATGGCTTAGAATTTTGATGACTGAGATAGTTTTTGCATTGTTCTTCAATTCTATCTTCTTTGATATTAATGCTATTTTCAAAAACCTGTGGGTTTGTTCATTCCCTTACGCTACCGAATAGCATTTTATCAAGTAAACATTTGAATTTTTTTCGTTTCCTTCAACACGTTAACTAGGTAAAAGCCTTAAAGGAGCCTAGTGGCAATTATTGGTAGAAATTTGCATTAAACTCGCAATATATTCTTATGATGTCCCATTGATTAAAACAAGAGTTGAAATATGTTTTTTAATCTTGTATTTTAAGGTTTTATTACATTTAATGTCGATTATATATTTGAGACTCACACAGCTCTAACACCAGCACGCATACAACCACACTCAAATCGGAATGCTCCATCTAAAACCAATTTGGCATGTTCTAAATCAAAACACACAATGTAAACTTAACATGAAACCCAAAAAGCCACATAGAAAAAAAAAAAAAAAAAAAAGCAATAGGTTGACACCCAAATTCACTTGCAATCAAATATATTATTATTTTATTTTAAAATTTTATTTATATTAGTTTTTATGAAGAAAATATAATATTTTATTATTAAAATGAGTTGTAAAGTGAAAGTGAGAGAAAAAACTAGTATTAAAGATTGTTTTAGAAAACAAATCAAGAGAGCAACAAGGAGAGAATGAAAAAAAACTGAAAGAAAGTTAGAAAGAGTTTAGAATAGAAGAAAATGTTATATATATATATATATATATATATATATATATATATATATATATATATATATATATATAAACAGGAATCATCTCCATTTTCTTTTATTTTTTATTTTTTTCCTCTTTTCTTTTCCTCATTTTCTTATATTTCTTCCTTAAAAATAGGCCATTATTGGCATGCTCTGTCGTGAGGGAGTAGGTTGATTAACTTATGTGGGACAACCAAATAAATAAATATTAGCAAAAGAGATTTGTTTTCCTACTCTAAATTTTTTTTATTAAATATAAAATCAGTCTTATAATAATTTAGTAAGTCTAATCATATCGGGAATTTTAAGTGTAAGACAGTGATTAAAAATAAGTAAATCAAATTTCATAATTTTTTAGATGAGACAAGTTTCACAAATTGAAACATTTTTGTTTAGTTTTAAAAAAAAAAACTTATAATTAAACAAACATACTACAATTAGAAAATTACATATCACAATAAATTGAACTAAAAATTTACTTCATTGTAACCCCCCACCACATCAACACACAACATACCCCACCACTTCAACACACAACATAAATTCCTTCTCTCTCTTCTTCTCTCTTATTTTTCTTTTCAACACAACATACATTCTTTTTTTTATATATATAAAATTTTCATGTTAAGCATCACTATGCAACTTGACATCTTAGCTAGACTGACACCTCAAGTAATAACAATCATTTGTCATCACATGAAAAAAAATAAAGAAAATACAAAAATATGGGGGGACTAGACCAAAACCTATATGTTAACAAATACATAGGTAGACTATATCTATTCATAAAGAATTCTAAAAACAGACTAGAAAGAAGCCTATTATACCAATGATATGATTCTCTATGTATAAATCCTAAATTAGCCAACTTATTAGCATACACATTCCCTTCACGAAAAATATGAGTAACCTTAAACCTGATTTTTCCACAGTAATTAAGACAAGTATTCCATCGATTACGAAGCATCCATGGAACAATTGTCCTAGCAGTAAACGTAGCACAATCCAAGGCAGAATCACATTCTAGCCACACATTAGTAAGTCCCATCTTTTAAGCTTCCTCCAAAGCATGTATAACTACATAAAATTCAGTAACCAGAGCAGTCTGAATGTCAAGAAACACAGAGAAAGCTCTAATAAACTACCTCATACTCCCACGAAAAATACATTCACAAGTGGCAAGACCTGGATATCCCCTAACAACCCCATTAGTGTTAATTTTAACCCATCCTGGTGAAGGAAACTCCCATCTAACAGGAAGAGGATGAAAACCTTTACCAGTACGAATACCAAAAAACTTAATCACGCTGAACTCCATCATATCATTCTTCATTGAAGCTTTAGACAACTTTCCCATTAGACAAGTTAAATCTTTAATAACTGAAATAGCCCCAGAAACCTCAATCTTATCCTGACAACGAGCATAATTCCTCATACGTCATAGCATCCAAATAGAAAAGGTTATCATAGCAAGCTTAATCAATTTAAGCAAAGGACTATCATCACTCTTAATAAAAGAAGATCATCCTTATTAGAGAAATAAGAAGTAGGAAAAATATGTCGAACCCAACTCCAAATAAACAAAGCATTAGGGCATTCAAAAAATAAATGTTGAATACATTCTTTTCACAAAGCGTACACATAGAACAAATATGCAAACCTTTACTTTGAATATGTCGATCTGTAGGAAGCCGCCCATGAAAAACTTTCAAAAGGACAAGGGTTTTGGAAGGCGGGATATATGAAGACCAAATAAGTTTACCTCAACCATAGGGAACTCCTGATTCCAAGAAAAAAGCCCTAGCCCGATTTAAGAGTGAATCGACCAGACTCCTCTAAAGTCCAATTAGGAATATCGTGTTCCGCTCTAACCATGATATGACTAAAAAGATGAAGCATCTGCTGTAAAGATAAAGGAATATTCCAATCACAACTTGTCCAAAACTGAGAGACTGTATTCGGAATGGTAACACGATCAGATAACCCGACAATATGTGCTAAAGAAGTTGTAGAACATCATTTATCATTCCAGAAATTAGGGATTAGGGTTTTTTGAATTGTAATTGGGGGTTAGGATTTTTTAATTGCAAGCAGTGAGTTTTTGAATTGTCGGCCAATAATCCCATAGACCTAAATCGCTTACCTATTTATCACATTTGGAGAAAAAATAGTTGTCTCTAAAGGATTCACGCCTCACTAGTTTACCTCCCCCTGCAAAATGGAAGAGAAAAATCGATTCCCCTATTGTGGAGGCTACAATGAGAGAGTTCATTAATAAGATTTTGAAGGATTTTGTGGTTGATTTGTGGTACTCAGATATTATTCCTGATAAGGAATTTCCATAGCAGATTCAAGCAATAATCATGGATGTTCTAGTTGGAAGGGTTAAAGAGATAAACCTGGTTAACTTGTTGACAAGGTATTTGGTTTTTCATCTCCTTTATTTTCTGTCAGGGAAAATATTATAAAAACTACTAATTGTCTTATCTTTCATTTACATTTTAGGGATGTAGTAGATTTAATAGGTGATCATTTAGAACTTTTCAGAAGAAATCAAGTTGTTATAGGTGTTGATGTTATGAAAACATTTTCTTCTGAGGAGAGGGATGGCAGATTAAAATTTCATCTATTGAATTAAAAAATCCTAACCCTCAATTACAATTCAATAAATCCTAACCCACAATTTATTTTTCAATAAACTAATCTCTCAATCCACATCACTTGACACCTCACGGAACACCTAATCCCACCTTTCTCTGCCACATAAGCAGCACTTAATGTCATAAGGTGCGACTTAATAGAAAGGACCAATTTGGATACATTCTAAAAAACATAAGGACCAAATTGATTTTTTTTAAAACCACTATACTAAATTGAATATTGACCCTAAATGTAGGAACGAGCAAGGTATTATACCTAAAATGTAATGTGGTTGATTAATAAAGTGGACAAAATCTCTTTTCGAATTGTTTTGGTTCTAATCATATGTTTTTGGTCTTTTTTTTTTTTTTTTGCTAAATAAGGTAAAATGAGAGGTAAGTTAAATTGGTTGGGTTGGAATGGATGATTCTATTTCTCTTTGGAAGGTTGTTGTGTGCTTTGGCTAGAGAAGGATGGTGTAACCTTGCTTTTTAAAGCAATTTTTGTTTTTAGGATGGGTTTTGTTATTAGGTTGATTTTTGCATTATTAAATGGATTTGATGCTCATGATCATACCTAGTACAAGGCTGGAAAGGATTCTGTTTTGCAGGTCTAAAGTGAAATGGAAGACAAAAGTATGTAGAGATGTAGGTTTTGTCATAAAATCTGCCTTTACAATGGAGATAGCTATGGTTATGAGGTGGCGAATGGTTCTAGTGATTTGAATGGTAAATGTTGGTGTGTGATGAAAGGAGGAAGACCATAACTCCCAACGTGATGGGCATAATTCAGAGGGACAAACGAAAAGGGGGACACCTACGTGAAGAAGATGGAGCTTGGTACCAACTCTTCTTGTTACTGTTTTTCTATTCTAATGTTGCCTTATATAGAAGTTGTATTGTTGCACCAACAATGGCCTAGATTTTGCTACATACAATGTTCAATGCAATCACTTAAGTTTTTTTTTTTTTTCCAGATTATTATATGGGGTTGTCTGGATTGGAAGCTGCAAATTACGTAGCAGTAGAGGTTTGGTTAGGTTCAACAACTCACTCTGTTAGTGCAGGCGCAAAATGTACAATATTTGTTTTCTCTATTATGTTTTTTAGAGTTTTTGCTTTATTTAGCTTTGGAGGAAAGTAGACCTGTTGTTTTGTAAAAGGTTTAGGGCACCTCTCAAGTGCTCCTCTTTATTTACTTTATTCTTTGCCGATGAAAAAATATATAAATAAAGGCATTATAGATTTAGGCTAATATTCACTTTTGGAGTGCTCTCTACCCCCGAATTGCACCCAACACCAGCTATATACGCTTAGCCCCAAACCCTAGGCTCAAGCATATTGAGGTGCAATTTTTTGGGGTGCACATGACTCAAATTCGTTTATCACTAGCTTTACGTGCTCAAGTACTTGCTTTGTGCTCTCAACACCAACCCCTTGGACTCAAGTTGATTGAGGTGTAGTTTTAGGGGTGCCCTTGGTCTCAAATTTGCTTAGCACCAGTTTTCTACGCTCAAGCGCCAACTCTGTGCGCTCAACGCCAGTATCTTGTGCTTATTATAACTTCCTGAGCTCAAGCTCTAGCTCCTTAGTGTAGCGCTAACTCCCCAGGCTTTAGCCATTTTTCTAGCATTAATTATTTTCACTCAGTTGCCTTTTATTTCTTTTATATAGGTATTGAAATTTCATTAAATTTTTTAAAAATTTATCATTTTGTAAGTTGTACATCATTATAACTTTCTAAGACCACTATTTGATTAGGTTCATGCAACTCACGTATTTAAAACAAGTAAATCCAACACTTATAAAAAATGTAAAGTAAAAACTAATGTGTATGTTCAATTGATTTTTGAAATGTTTAAATGGTATGTATTGCTTGAGAATGATGAATTTGTATGAAATTGATGTTATATATTTGGTATAATGTATGGATTGTTGTTTGATTTATGTATTAAGTATTGACACCTATGTTTTAATAGAGATCCTCTGACTTCACTAATAGTTTAGGTCATATAGACTAAGACATCAGATGGTGAGAAGTTGATAAGGGCGTTCATTACACAACATGACCCGCTATAGACACACAATATTGGATTAAACTTACCCTAATCCTTTCTCTTAGATTCACTTGTAAATCTAAGTATTGGGAATTGGATAAGATGTTAGTCTCTGGTAGAGCCTACTTAATACGATTCTTTCGGAAGACGTCAATTGATATTCCATTTGTTGAATATCTTTGATGAATAGATTCATGTGTGGTCTATATGATTATTGTGTACTGATATTGGAATGAAATTGAGTTCTTGTGGTTGATACATGGGTTTTGTATGTCTACATTTGCATATGAATTTCAAATCTAATTGTTTCTTTTTACTTATACTTTCGTATATTAGAAATTTATTTCATTAACTTACCCTTGCTCTTCTTGCTATTTTGTGAACTATGATGACTGTACTTTGTACACAAGCAAATACAAGTGTAGGTACAGGGACATCTAGATGCCTATAGGCATTTTATTTAACTTAGTCTTGCAAATATTTTGTATTTATATAAGTTTTAAGTGTACCATAAACATATTTTGAAATATCATATGCTTTGAATAGACCTTTTTGTTGAGTTTACAACATATTAGATACCGTATATTTGGAATGTTACATTTAGCATATGAAAGTTATATATTATAAGGTATTTTTAAAATGAGTTTCCCAACCAAAGGAAAGAAAAATAAGTAAAAAAATTGAATGGATTTTTTTATAAGTTAAAATTAGTTCATGTATAAGTTAATTTGTAGAAGTTCTCTTATATAATTTTTCAATTTTAATTTTAATTTTTAATTTTGTATATAAATTAATTTTAACTTTTTATTTATTTATTTTGTATGAAGTAAAATTTTATCTAAATAGGTCCTAGCCAAATTAAGTTTCCTCCAAATATAATTTTTATATTATTATTGTATTATAATTCTTAACTATAAAACATGCAATATATAACAAAATTTATCCAATTAAATTATAAATTTGGTTTATAATAAAACCATTTGATATAGGTTTCATATTTTATAAAGATTATATATATATATATATTAATATATTTTGTAGATATTTCTTTATTATGTAAATCTAACTTTAGTTTTACATAAATATTAAGCCAAGATCTTAGAACTATATGATTTTCACAATCTCATAAGTTGAAATATGTGTACCTTAATCTGTGAAGATTTGTTCTTAAATAGATTGATAATAGATGATAAAATATGAAGAAAAGAGACAAATGACAAAAATGGAAAATTGGGAGTAAAGATCATAATTGTAGTAATCTTAAATTGTTCAGTTGGACAATTTACAAAAATTAGTCATTTTTTAATAGTTCGTTAATATGTATGTTTTAATCTATATTTCATATATTTTAGCAAATTTTTGTTAATTGCATTTTTATTTGTTGGTCTTCGGGTTCATATTTAATTATATTTATTCTTATGTTGTTGCTTTCATATCATCCAAAGAACAATGCAAAATATTGTCAATATTTTGTAAAAGATAAGATGCATTGGTTGAAATTTACATAGTAATCAACTATAAAAATGGAGTATTATTGAATGATATATATAAAAAAGGTGAGATTTATATGCATCGTGATAAAACTTAATTCTAGTGATGCACACTCAAAACAATGATATGAATTAGAGTTGGATTAATTGAACACACATAAGTGATGATACGAGAGAAGAGTGGAAAAATTTATACAGTTTTCATAATGTAATGCCGACAGTAGTGATGGTGGAGTAAGGATTAGGTTTGTGAATTATTTGAATGAGAGAATTGCACATTACTAAAATCAAGGAACCTCTTTTGTGTGATGGATTTCTTTGAAATTATACAACATAAACTTGACATGGTGAATTGTTAAATTTGTCAAGTGACTATCAAACTGAGGAGTTTGTTCATTCGACCATGGATAACGTATCAGAGGATACAATCCTTCATGTTGGAGCATAATCTTACTCAATTGCATGTGTATAAAAATATGTCTAGAGGATGTAAAGACTTTATTATATCCTAATTCAACTAACTTCACGTGATTATTATCAGTGTTAAGAATCAATGATTATACCAATAAAAATTTCACAAAAACATTTTTGTTATTCAAGTACATGCTTTCAAAATGAAATACACCACCCAATCAAAATAATGAGGAAAAAAAATGAACTTTCTCTTATGGGTATGAAGTATAAAATGATACATACATGCCTTAATAGTTTGTATTTTATAAGAATTTAAAGATTTTGAAAGATGTATTTTTGCATTACAAGTTCAAGGATGGTACTTAAGACAATAATGAGGAAGTGGTAATTGACAATTCATTTACAAATGTTATTTAATATCTTCTAATAATTTCCCAATGGACAATCCCTTTGTTGTTTAATATCTTCTAATAATTTCCAAAAGACAATCTTTTGCTAATGTTGTTTAATATCTTCTAATAGTTTCTCACACTCACATCTCTCCCCACCCCTCTCATGCACCCACCCCTACCTCTCCACCCGCACCCACACACGATTTACAACTAGTAAAACATTATTATTTTTACATATTTATCTAAAATGTAATGTATTTTGAAAAAATAGAATAAAGTTTTATATAAATTTTATTTAAATTTTAGACTTATTAATTATTATTATTTTTACATGTGAAATTTATTTAAAATGTGATATGTGTTTTGAGAAAATGGAATAAAAGTTTTATGTAAATTTTATTTAAATTCATATATGAATTTCTTAGCAACTTATCGGTGAGCTACTATTTATTAATTATTTCAAAATTAATAAAGTTTGTAGTAATAGGTAATTATTAGCTAGGACATTACATGTATAATATTGAGGAATGATCTTAAACTACGATAAAGATAAAGAATAAGCAAGAATTAAATAGAAGTCCACTTGTAAATGACTACCAATTAAGTAAATAAGGAAATAAAAACATAATGTAAATTAATTATAAAAACAAATATAAAGTAAAGAGACACTCCCATGATACACATCTTCTTATAAGTTTTTAGTAGCTCATCTCTTAATGATAGTAATGATTAAATTTTAAGAAAGTGTAACTATATAAAAAAGTTCTCCAATTGTTAATTTTTATTTCCAAGTAATTACTCTCTATGTTCCTAATCGTCGCGAGAATTTTTTTTTGTCCTTTTTTATCAACCAATTATTTAATGGATAATTTATTATTTTCCACCTTTTTATCTATCTTCTCATTAATCAATAAAATTAAAAAAGAAAGACGTTAAAATGAAATTACAAAGAAAAATGAAAAGAGAACTTAGTTTTTTTTTTTTATCAGCAAATAGCAATAAAATTAAATGGGTCCACTTCAGGGGTGATCCAACCCTTTTACACAAGTAAAACTCTAAAAAACCAAAACAAAAGCATACAACATCAGTCAAAGAATGAGAAGTTAACTGACGATATCATAAAAGAGAACCAGGATTAAACCTTAACTGCCTAAAAACCTCTCATACATGCTATAAGGAATCTAAACACCAATCAGAATAGGCAAATGAAGCATAACGAGATTTTGCATTAATCCGAAACCAAACCTTTACCTGCATCATTGCGAACACTTCTGACACGTCAACCACTCATTTCTTAAAAATGACAAAGTTCCTGTAGTTTCAGATTTCACTCACTACGCCAACCCAAATTGTACCCCAAATTGACTGAATCTGAATCCTGACACATCCTGAACTGCAAAAAATTTGACTTAGGGTCAATGTGAGTCACAAACGACACACCAAGCCACTGAAAACAAAGACTCCAGATGCGTTAAGCAAAACTGTAAACAAAAAACAAATGACGATAAGACTCTTCCTCCTTCCCACACAAACAACACAAGGAATTCTCAACCAGCACCCCGTGTCTTTCCAAATTGAGTCTAGTAGCAATCTTATTCTCCATCACCCTCCAAGCAGTGAATAAAGCAGCAGGCAAGGCTTTACACCTCCACAACTTGTTGTATATTGGAGAAACCACCACATCTCGATCTCTCCTTATCGAAATGTAGGTAGAATTAACTGTATAAGATTGAAACTCCCCGGCCTTCCAAACCCACCTGTCCTCCTCACCCAAGACCAACCTCGCACCTTCCACAACCTGATATAGCTGATTCACCAAAAGCTTCTCCCAATCGAATAAAGGTCGTCGCCAATCAAACTGCTAAACCCAATGGTATGCATCATAAAGAGAGTTGAAGACTCCTTTGATAATAAATAAGATGATATTGACACAAACTTGCAGGAAGGTGAATTCTCTTGAAGTTCATCAAGATGTTGACTCCTTAGAAGTGTTTCATGAAAAAAAAAAAATCCAGATTTTTAAATTAAATGAGAAGGATAACTATAAATTTGATTTAAATAAATTTCCAAAAGAACTATTCAAGAAGAAGATAATGATGAAAAAGTAGCATTCCAGACAAATAAAGTTCTTGGTTAGAAAAATGTTTCAAATTATCTCCCAAAAATTTTATTGAGAATTTTGTATTTTGAACTTTGAATGTTTCCTATTTTTGCAATATTTTCCATCTTTATGTAAACTCTATTTTACTACAACCACATTTTATGAAGGCACAAAATGTATACTATAATGTAATTGGAAGAAATAGGTAACGGAAATTAGAGGGAAGAAATATTTTTAACCAAAACAATATGAATGACTATAATCCTATCACATTACAATATATATCAATGAGTGTTTAAATAATTTAAAACTTCTTGCACGATATTGAATTGCACTTCGTTTGAATAGGTCATTATCCTTCTCTTTTCGATTTTCTTTATTACTATGTGGAATTTTTATATTTATCTGAACCTTGATTTTTTTATGTATCATACATAATTGTAAAGTTAAAAATATATGATTGGATTTCACCGAAGAAAAGTCTCCAAATGATTTCATCATTACTCCAACAAGCTCATCAATATTTTTAGGTGATTCCTTATGTTGTTATGATTATATAAAACTAAAAAAAATCCAAGATCTAAGACATTTAAATATAAATAATTTGATGATTGACACATCAAACAAATATTAAATTCATATGCTTGAAGGAACTAAATATCATCATATTTAATTATCTTTTGTTGGATTCATATCGGAGACACTAAGTCCTCTTTTCTTGGTCACTTTTCTTGAATAGTTGGAAGAACTTTCTTAATAAAAAATATCTTATAAATTTTTGTTCTATTGAAGTTATTGTTTTTGTTTCCATTGTACATATATATTAACATTTATCTTTTTAGCTAGTTCTTGAGTAACAATTGGAAAAACACTAATTTTGCCCAAAAAAATTTCATTTCCTTTTGAATCAACAAATCTTGGTTTAGTTAAAACAACTAAAAACATAACTCTTGGAATAAATTATTTGCTTTTCAAGTATGATGTGTGTCATCCTTATCGAGTACATGTCATGCATTTCAATTTATTTTTTTTCTTTTTCAAATGTGTTGAACATTTCTAAGAGAAATTGAAAATAATGAAGCCACTATACTTGCACTTTTTCTTGTAAATTTCCATCAACTAATATTAATTTAAAATATATTTATTAATAATAGAAATTATCCTAAATATCAATAATTTTTTATTTTTTAAAATAAAATAGCATTTAATTTAATATAAATAATTATTATTTTGTTCTAAAATTAGTTTTTATTTAATTTTTTTTAGTGATGTAGGAAATTTAAATAAGAGTCATATCAAATTTCTATGTGAAAAGCAAGAATCTTTTAATTTTTAAAATAAAAATTTGTGGTGGTAAAAAAATTAAGATTAAAAATTATAAAAAGGAATTTATTTTCACTGAGGGAGAACAAAAAAGATACTTCAAGGTATTCTACTTCATTGCAGAGAATTCAAGATTTTAATTAAGTAAAAGAGAATAAATTAAATACAAAATTATGGTCAGTAATGTTCAAACTATCAAAGAATAAAGAATGTTAAACAATAAGATTACCAATGAAAAAATTTAAAATATTTATTACAAATTATCAAAATTAGTGCTTTGAGGGGTGGTGTAAAAAAATCTTAAATCATATTTAATATTAATTTATAAAATATTATATTTATAATGTAAAATAAATCAATTATATAAATTAAATGTCACCATTCCAGCTTAACTTTCATGACTAGTGGATGGTTTATTTAATCTAATCCTAGTATTTTGAAGGGAAAACTGATAAGGGTTGAATCAGGAGGGGAAAATTTCTCTATTTTCTTATATTTAAGAAATGTCTGTATATTATTATTAATCAGAAGTGATGAGAGCAACTGCATCATCTTCAATAAATGAAAATGAAGTCAACGGATGTGGACTGGTGAGTAGTAATGTTTTATAAACTGTATACAAATCTATCTTATTAAATGCATAAAATCTGAAATCTGTTGCTTTCATATATATCTGTGAAATTAAATTAACCACAAGTTCAGAAGTGTTTGGATAGTCTCTCAGTTACATTAGTTTTTTTTCTTATTTTTCTTATTTTTACGAGTGTTTTGTTCTTTTGATTTGCATGAATATAATTCAGAGTGTCTTTGTAGGTTGATTTTTTCCTAGTTGTTCGGTTGGATGTTGATCTGTTTCTCAGTTTATGTTTAGGGGATGAGCTTGCTTTGTATAAAGGTTGAACCATTTTTTGAAGTAGTTCCTATTTATTTAATTTTTATTATTGATAAAAAAAATTAAACACAAATTCATTTTTACTAACACGATATCCAAGTCATTTAAAATAAAAGATTTATTTAAATTTATAAAGATTTTGGACGTTCCACATGAACTATAAATAAAGTCAATTTATAATATATAAGTAGATGTAGATAGTTGAGTTAAACTTTCTTTATATGGTATTAAAGTTATTCATAGTTTATTTAGTAAGAGTTTATTAGATCTATCGTGTGACCCACTATTGGATCATCCATAAATATATAATTTTACGTATGAAATGGAAGATCTTGGTATAGATAAAGTATTTTAAAAAGCTCAATGTTGACTAGTGAAAATTAATGACAACCTATGTAGCACAGACACTGACACGGACACGGATACGACACGGACACGGACACGGAGATACGTATAATCTCTAAAATGCAGGACACGGGAACACGGATCTATATATTATATAATTATGAATTATATAAATTGACTATAAAGATTTATGTGCACAAGTATGTTTCAGATTTTTTTTTGAAGCAGAAAGATGTTTTTCATGACTGGTTCAAAAGGATTTGTTTCTTATTTTTATACTCATAATAAAAATTTATACAATAAATTTGAGCTTTTAAAAAATTATTGTATTTCCATTTTTTAAAATTGTGTTAAAACCGTGTTAGAATTGTCAGAAATCCAGTAAATATTTTTTAAATCGGACACTTCACTGATACGTATCCTACGAGTGTCTTACGAATGTCGTGTCAGACACGTGTGTCCAACACGGACACTCTATTTAAGAGAAGTGTCTGAGATATCATAATAAGTTTGGTGGCAAGTTGTAAATAAAATAAAATTTACTATGTCAGTTCAGAACTTATATAAAAAATATTAATATGTTAGTTACATAAAATCTACTTAGTCTGTTGATTCTAGAATTGATAATAAGTTCCGTATGCACTACTAAATCCATTTTTGTGAGAGGAAGAAAAGAAAGAGAGTAAATATAAGTTATAGAGAAAAAACTGAAAAAGAAAGTAAAGAGTAGATTTAACACATAAGTTTTTAGTTTAAGAAACATGTAATGAAAATAAAATTAGAAAATTATTTGATTTAAGAAAAAAAAATGAATAATTAATAGAAGTCTCCCTTATACCCTTACAATATTAATATCTTAATTTTTTAAAAATAGTAAAATAACACAATTGATTAAATATAGAATGTATAATCGTAAAAAAATTGCGTATAAACATAAGCTAATCGTGAATTGTAATCTCCACATAACATAATGTATGAATCGTGAAAAAGTTATGTAGACACTATAAATAAAACAGTGAAAAAACGAATTATACATCAAATGTGACATTTTTGGATAAATTAAAAATGATTAGAGTATGATCACAAAGTTTATGTTTCTTAAAAGAGACTTTTTACTAAATAACAAAACTAAATTCATAGAAAAATAATATTTATGTTCAATTTATAATTCAAACAAAATAAGGAAACCAATTCATAGAAATTTTTTTTAAAAATAATTTAATTATTTATAAATAATAATAATAATAATAATAAATTATAATGTTCTTCCTTAAATATGAAAACATAACATCAATATAATATAAATGATTATATTAAAAGATAATTAATTAAATATGAATTATGCATCTCAACTCAAGTAAAATAATTAATTATTTTCTAACTTAATCAATTGTTGTTTATAAACCGAGTTTCAGATAATTTATTAATACTAAAAATAATTGATTGGGTTATTTATGATAATCGATTATGTTATTTATGATAATTAATTATATTAAATTATAATTAATTAATAGAAGATTATTTTACTAGTATTGAGGATTGCAAAATCCATCTACATGGTCGGATCATTTTATCAAGGGGGATAAACCTCTCATCCACTTTGATTTAACTAAAAAGTTGCAACTTGTGTGTAAGGTTATTGGACTGTGCAAAACAATCCTTCTTGGGAAGGGTTTCTATGAGTTTGAGTTCTCTTCTTTAGAAGACATGCGGTGGGTTCTCGGGGTTGGTTCATGGTAGTTATCTCATGGCTTCTTAAGATTTTTTTCCTTGACAAAAGATTTTATTCCATCTACTATGAAGAGTACTAAAACTCAGGCCTGGGTTATAATCTACAATTTGCCTTTGGAATATTGGAGACCGAGGGCGATATTTTCCATCACTAGAGGCATTGGTACTCTTTTGTCTTTGGATGATCATACCATAAAAAAAAAAATAGGGGTCTTTTTGCTAGAGTGTTGGTGGATATTGATCTTTTGTCCTCTCTTCCAAATAAGTTTTTGGTTAAATGTTCAGGATTTGCATTTATAACAGACGTTGAATATGAATGACTCCCTTTATTTTTCTCTCACTGTAAGATGATTGGGCATGAACTTGCTCAGTGTCGTGTGATTCATGCTCAGGGACGTGGGGAATGGGAATAAGGGAAGGCTGTGGGGGACCCAATGGTTCCTAAACAACATAAAGAGTATTAGAAAAAAGATTCGTAGCCGACGCTTGTGGATGGCTCTATTGGTAATCTGACAACTTATGTTTCTAGTGGGACTAAGGCAGGGTCACACTTGGGTCAACTTGATTATGATAAAACAGATGGAGGTGAGGATGATTTTGCAGATATGCCTACTCTTGAGGATGCATCGGCTCATGATAGGTCCTCACCTAGGCAAGAATTGTTCAGTCCCACTTCTGATATAGTTAAGGTTTCAAAACTTGGGCTGGTAGGCGATTCACAAATTGTTATGCAAACCAAGGGGTTAGATTCACAACTTGTAGTAGATTCATAGGACATTACAACTCCTATTGATAATCATCATGTGCAAGTCTCTGCTACTATGGATGAACTGTCTCTGTCACGTCATAGCTCTCCTCGGATGGCTAAATCATTTGGTGATGCCAAAGCACTATTCCCAGTTAATGATAAGTTGGTCCTGCAAAATTACTTTTTATCTCTTAATGGTTTGGAAACTACAGACGAGGGAGGTGATCCTAATACTAGTATGCCAATTATTCTGACTTCCATTGTTGTCTTTAATTCTTAACATATAACTGTTGAAAATTAGGTCGTCTCCAAATTTTGGGCGGATCCTAGTGCGATGGAGGAGAATGCTAGTGATATAAGGGAGGAATTTGTTCATAATACTAGAAAACCAGGGAGACCACCTAAAGGGACTGGTAAATCCAAAAAAAACTGCTAAAGCAATTTCATCCAAAAAGTTGCAATGAAGGTTTCTTTTTTTTTTTTAGAATGTCAGAGGATTGACAAACCACAAAATTGTGGAGATGTTGTTTAATTTACTTAAACTGCATAAACCTCTTCTTGTTTTTCTTGCTGAACCTATGATGTTGTATGTTGATGCTTTAGATGTTCTTTTCAAATATGTTAATATGCATTTGATTGCTACGTCTCCTATCATTAATAAAGTTGTTAAGCTTTGGTGTTTGTTGGTTCCAAATCTTATCCAAAATTTCTTGGTCAATGATTAGTTTATTTTTGTAAATTGCCTTTTGCATGATAAATGCTTTAGCTTTGTAGGAGTTTATGGTGCTAACACATACTTGGTTAGACGATTTTTGTGGAAGGATCTTAGTTTTTTCATGGGGCCTTAGTGTATTTTGGGAGATTTTAATGTTGTTCTCTCGGCTGATGACTGCAAAGACTAATCAGGTTTCTTGTAATGATTTTTTTGATTGGATTAATAATAATGATCTTACTTGTATGCTTTTCTTTGGACCTCGTTATACTTGGTGTAATGGAAGGAGAGGATTACACATAATTGATAGAAAATTGGATAGGGCTTTATGTAATGGAGTGTATCTGGATGAATGAGATTCTTGTACTTATCAGGTTTTTGTTAAAAATTGTTATGACTATTACCCTATTCTTGCTAGTTTTGCTAGTAGTTGTTTAAGGAAGGTTAGCAATTTTCTTTTCTTTTCTATGTGGCTTCAGGATAGTTCATGTATGAAACTTATTCATGATTCTTGGACTAATACGGTTGTTGGTTGTCCTATGTTTAATTTTCAACATAAGTTAAAAATGTTGAAAAATGAGCTCTGAGGCTGGAATAAAAATTCTTTTGGTAATGTTCACAATGCAATGCTTCTCAAGCAGGGTCTCCTCCTTGGTATTCAACAAATCTTAGATACTGCTAGTTTATCTGATATTGATGGGCTTCTCTGTCAAGAAAAGATCGCTAAGGAGGAGCTTGACCATGCTCTTCATTGTCAATATTTGTTTTGGAAAGAGAGGGCCTAGATGCTCTGGTTTAAAGATGGGGATATAAATACTGCTTTTTTCCATGTTGTGATAAAGAGGAGAAATAATTCTAGTGGAATTCATCGCCTACAGATTGATAATGGGGTTATTGAGGACCCTAAACTTATTACGGATTATATTTGGATTTTATAAAAATATTTATGCTGAGTCTATTTCTTATGATCAGGATAGAGGTAGTATGGAAGATTTTATTGGTACTTATACTCATGAACTAGTTTCCTCTGAGGAGAATAATATGTTGATTAAATGCTCGCATTCTTTGGAAATTAAAAATGCAGTTTTCAATCTTAATGGTAACAGTGCTCTTGGTTCGGACAATTTTGGTGGTGTATTATATCATTCTTGTTGGGACATTATTGGGACGGACGTTTGCAAAGCTGTTCAACAGTTTTTTAAACAAAACAGGGTTCTTCCTAGAATGAACAACAATGTGGTATCTCTTATTCCTAAGATTTCGGGTGTTGACTCCATTCAATACAGGCCAATTGTTGTCGCTAATTTCAAAATTTAAGATTATTTCCAAAATATTGGTGGATAGGCTTGCAATTGTGGCTGCTAAAATTATTTCTCCTAATCAATATTGGTTTCTGCAGGATAGACAGATTCAGGATTATGTTGATATTGCTTCTGAAGCTATTAACATGCTTTCTAAAGAGGTTAGAGGAGGTAATGTGGCTTACAAAGTTGAGATTCATAAAGCATTTGACACTCTGAGTTGGAAGTTTTTATTATTAGTTTTGAGACGCTTTGGTTTTCATCCCTTATTTTTTTGGTTGGATTAGTACAATCCTTCGTTCAACTATGTTTTCTATCAGGATAAATGGTAGTTTGGTGGGTTTTTTTCCTTGTAGTAGTGGTGTTAGATAAGGTGATCCATTATCTCCTTTACTTTTTTGTCTTACAGAGGAAGTTCTCAGTAGAGGTATCTCTAAGCTTCTAAATGATAAAAAGATTCTACATATGGTTAGTCCGCAAGGTTATATCACTCCCTCTCATATTTTATATGTTGATGACATATTTGTTTTCTGTAGGGCAGATAATAAGTCTCTTAGAAATTTTAGTTTTTTCTTAAAACATACGGTGATTTTTCAGGTCAATATGTTAATAATTTTAAGAGTAGTTTTTTCACCATGGATAATTCTGCAGGATTTGTTACCGAAATTCAACGTCTTCTTTCTTGTAGTCATGGTTGTTTACCTTTTTATTATTTAGGGGTGCCTATCTTTGTTGGTGCTCTAAAGTGTCCATTTTTTCAACATTTGGCTGATAAAGTCAAATTGAAGCTAACATCTTGGAAAGGTAAATCTCTTAGTATGATGGGTCAGATTCAGTTGATTAATATGGTGATTACTGTGTTTCTAGCTTGTAGCTTTAATATGTATAAATAGCTTATAGCTCACTGAACACTTTAACTGAGTTTCTTTTCTATTCAAAATTCAATGTGTGAAATACATGAGGCAAGACACTCTATTTATAAGAGAGAGTGTCTTGGAGAACAAGATAGAGGGGTAGGGGTGTCATTTGTTGGAAACCTTCTAGAAGGTAGGTCAAAGAAACCTTAAACCTAGAAGCACTTGTCATGAAAGTTGGGCTTGACACAAGCCCAAATTAGTAAGCACACCCTACTCAAATTACTCAGCACACCCTACTCTAGTTTATTCTTCTATTTGGACCCCCTAAAGTGAGCCCAATTTATTTACATATCTTCTCTTGTGGAAAGACAAGAAGGAAGAACTTCTAATATTCTGGTTTGTATTTGGTTCTTCTTCTGCTGATACTCTCTCTCGGTTTGGTGGGCCATAGCTTTGTATACTGAGATGACTGATCATAGTGTGAATTATCGTTTGTGTCCTTGGTCATGTGCTTGACTAATTGGGTTGTATCATGTACCTACCACTTATTAAAACATGAACACTATGTGTGTTAATCAAAATTTATCACCAACAAATGAGATAGCACAGATGATAAGATGTTGATTAAGTGTTTCAACAAATAAAAAATAATGTAAGGAGGGAATAATGAAAAATGGTTGAGGAAATAATCATATGTCTCAAATCAAAATAAAATCTAATTGAATTAAGTGATGAAACATTTACAGTCTGTTTGGATCAAGGGTGCACTGTTATTATAGAGGGTGCACCCCCTGTTTGTATCAATTGACGCATAAGGGTGGAGGGGGGTGTGGAAAGAGAAAGGGAGTTGTTTTTCTGTGCCTTGCACCATTACAGAGAAACATCAATGAAGAGAAGGAAAGCTACGTAGGATTTGCGATTTTACTTTGGTGCCCTTGATATATGCATTTTTCGTGACTTGATCACTCATTGTTAGCCAATGCCACTGCCATGCATAGATACACATCTTTATTCATGCATGCAGAGATTCTTGACTTTTCATGGAATCTCGTTGACTGACTGTGTGTGTTGAATGCATTGCCTTCTAGGTTAATATCATAAATACATCAATAAATACACTCATTCACGAGCTCTTATTTATATAGCCATCACTCTCGAAAACACAACACATCTTCATTTTCATTGTTTGGGTAATTCACTTTAGAGTGTTTGGTGAGTGAGTAGAGTGCGAAAGTTAGAGAGGTGTGCCATTTTCATGACCGGTTAGTGCATCTTCGAAGTCAGGCTAGACATTTTCAAGATTTTTCATAGTGCTTAATCGATTATACCTGAAAAACACGTAGGACCTCATCGATTATGGCCTAAGAAACAATTGATAATCGATTAAGCATAAAGCCTTATCGATTAGCTTCTATTTTTAAGAGAGTAATCAATTACGTGTTATGTCTTAAAAAGGGCCAAATCGATTATGTTATTTAGATATTTTACATAATCGATTAGGTTGGTTTTTAATGAAAGACATAGTTGATTAGGTTCCTAAAAACAATGACTAATCGGTTAAGTTGGTTTTTTAAGACAAAACATAATCGGTTATATTCATCTTTTTTTTTTCCAGATTTTGCAATTTCTATTTTTTATAATTTTTTTCTTTGGTTTTTCAGAGTTTTCTGTTTGTACTTTTTTTTTTATGTGTTCTTTTATTATATATTTAATTTATCTAATTTATTATACAATTGGTTAACTTGAAAAAGTTTGTGCTTTACTTGAATATGTTTTAGAAATTATTAATTGATATGTAAGTAATTGTTGTAAATTGTATTAAATTTGTTGAATATGTTATAAAAGATTAAATTACATAATTTAAATTTAAAATTATATTTATGTACAAAATTAGTTATTATTTAAATTAATTACCATATATGAATTTTAGATGTAAATATAAGTTTTATTTTGATAGATTATTTTAAATTACAAACTTATACATTATTAGAAATTCGAAATATTAAAAACAAAAATTATTTTCTTATTAATCAGAATTAATAAAATATATTATTTGAAATTAGAAATATTAATTTAGTAATTTTATTTATGTTATATTATTCAAAATTCAATGGATATATATTATAGTAATTCAAATTTTGATTTATTAATCCATTTGAACATTTAAATTTTAAAATTATAAATAATAATATAATTATTTTATTAATGTAATTATTAATTTTTTTTATTAATGAGTATCTATTTTAATACTGAAATTTAAAATATTTATATTTTTTTATATTACATTATTGAAATGAGATAGTAATTTAAATTAAAAATATTTATGTAATTATTTTTTATGAATCTTTTATTAATAAGAATCCATTTTTAATTATTAAAATTTAAAAATTATAAATATATATGTATATATAATATGTATATGATTTTTTATTATATTACATAATTGAAGTCACACATTAATTTATATAAGATATTTATTTAAATTAAAAATATTTATGTAATCATTTTTAATTTTTATTTATTAATGATAGTCCATTTTAATGATTAAAATTTAAAAATTATAAATATTTATATAATATTTTTATATTACATAATTGAAGTCATATATCAATTTGTATGAGATAGTGATTTAAATTAAAAATATCTATGTAGTTATTTTTGTTTTTTTTTTATTAATGAGAATCAATTTTAATGATTCAAAATTTAAATTATAAATACGTATATAATTTTTTTTTATATTACAGAATTTAAATAATGTAGTAAACAGTATTAATATTAGAAATATTTATATTATTATTTTTTATTAATCAGAAATAAGTCATACATTAATTTAAATGAAAACTATTTATGTAATTATTATTTTATTTTTTTATTAATTAAATCCATTTTAATAATCAAAATTTAAAATTATAAATATTTATATGATTTTTTTATTATATTACATAACTGAAGTTATACATTAATTTATATAAGATAGTGATTTAAATTAAAAGTATTTATGTAATTATATTTTATGAATCTTTTATTAATAAGAATTCATTTGAATGATTGAAAATTAAAAATTAAAATTTTTTTATATTACAGAATTGAAGCATACATTAATTTTTAGGAGATAGTGATTTAAATTAAAAATATAAATGTAATTATTTTGTGTTTTCTTTATTATTAATGAGAATCCATTTTATTGATTCAAAATTTTAAATTATAAATACGTATATAATTTTTATTTATATTACAGAATTTAAATAATGTCGTAAACAGTATTCAAATTAGAAATATTTATAAGATTATTTTTATTAATACATTAATTTAAATTCAAACTATTTACGTAAGTATTATTTTATTAATTAAAATATATTTTAATATTTAAAATTTAAAATTTGAAATATTTATATGATTTTTTTTATTATATTACAGAGTTAAAGTCGTACATTAATTTATGTGTGATAGTGATTTAAACTAAAAATATTTATGTAATTATTTTTTATGAATCTTTTATTAATGAGAATCCATTTTAATGATTCAAAATTTTAAATTATAAATATGTATATATATTTTTATATTAAAGAATATAAATATTGTCGTAATAAACAGTATTAAAACTTAAGTCATGCCTTAATTTAAATTAAAACTATTTATGTAGTTATTATTGCATTTTTTTATTAATTAAAATCCAATTTAATATTCAAATTTTAAATTTATAAATATTTATATAATTTTGTTTCAGTAATCTGAACTTAAGTCACACATTAATTTAAATTAAAATATTATTGTAGTTATTATTTGATAGTTTCATTAATTAAAATCCGATTTAATATTCAAATTTTACATTTATATATATTTTTGTTTCAGTAATCAGAACTTAAGTCATACATTAATTTAAATCTAAAATATTGTTGTAATTATTCTTTTTTTTTCTATTAATCATAATCCCTTTTAATGTTTAAAATTTATAATTATAAATAGTTATTTAATTAAAATGAGATAGTCTTTTAAATTAAAATATTTATTTCATTTTTTATTAGTTATTATAATTAATTTTTAAGGTAATTTTATTGGTGTAGTTTTATATCGTATTCATAATAATGTTTTATTGACACTAATTACCTGTAATCATGCTGTAATCATGCTTGTTAATGAAAAGTTAAACATTACATGGATAACGATATGAATTCCGCGAGACATTTTGACGAGGCAGAGATAACAATTTTTGAGGATATAATTGTAATTTTTAGCGATCTTGGTTATGCAAACATGAGCTTAATTACACAAATACAACAACAAATTAAAAGAAATACTCAAGGTGTATAGTGATGATCCTTTGTACAGTTGCTTTTGGATTGAATTTGTTACGTATGGTACGTAACACAACGAAATCTATCACCAAGTTCCAACCACAAAAAAAGCGTCGCAAAAAAATGACGAAGTACTTGATCCACACTTAACGATGTCGTGGCATTATTCGTATGGGACCAGAAGCCTTCATTGAATTATGTCAACAAATTAGGGAAACCAAACTTGTTAAAGATGAGTATCGATCAACAGTGGAAGAACAAGTTGCCAAATTTCTCCACATATTGAGCTTAATGTGAAGAATCGAAGTGTTTCATTCTTCTTCCATTGGCCTAGAGAAATAGTTTCCCGTTACTTTTATAACGTCTTGAGTATGATTTTAAGGTTGGAGGCAGAATTCTTAATTCAACTGAATGGTACTGTTGTACAACCACAGGTCTTTAACAACAACCAATTTTACCCCTACTTTAAGGTTTGTTTATGATAAAATTATTTTAAATTTTGAATAATGTTTTATTTATTTAAGTTTAATTAAAATTATGAAATTTGGTTTTCATTAGGATTATTTAGGGGTCATAAATAGCACTCATGTACATGTTAAGGTCTCATGTGCCGATGCACCTCATTTTCGAGGTAGAAAATACAAAACATATTTGCAGGTTGTGATTTTGAAATGAAATTCACATATGTATTTGCTGGTTGGGAAGGAACTGCCTTAGATTCAAGGATATTGAAAGATGCTTTGATACGAGACAATCCTTTGCTTATTCTAGAAGGCCAGTTTTAGGTGTTTGGGTGTGTAGAACAATAAAGAGGTCATAATAGTCATTACTAATGCAAGTTTCCATAATGTTTGTAGGAAAATACTATCTTGGTGATGCAGGTTTTATGTTAAAACCAAAAATAATAACACCTTATCGCGGGGTTAGATACCATTTGAAATAATATTCAAAAAAAGGTCCACAAAATGCTAAAGAGTTTCTTAATCATCAACATTTGTCACTTAGAAATGTAATTGAGAGGACTTTTGGGGTAATGAAAAAGTGTTCCTACTTATAGCTAGTGGGACTGAGCCCCATTACGATGTCGATACTATGACAAAAAAAATTTAGCTTGTTGTATTCTGCATAACTTTCTTTGTGGAGTCGACAACGATGAGTCTTTGATTGGAGAAGTAGATTGTGAATTGTTGCAAGAAGATGTATAACCAACCGCTTCTCATACTCGTGACGATGATTATAGGCTAGGTTCATATATTAGGGATACTATAGCCAACAAATTGTGGCAAGATTATGTAAACAATTAATTTGATGTAATAAAATAGGCTTTCCTTTTTGTTGTAATGTTTCTCCTCCTAACTTTATTTAAGTTATTTAGATGGATCGTGACAAGAATGTTGTTTTAGATTCATCAGGCGGTTATCTCGAGTTCACTAAGTGGATGGAGGAGATGGACTTAATTCTTCTGAGTGTCATGGTTGAAGAGGCACGATGAGGTTCCAAAATTGATGGTAGGTGGACAACTCAAGGGTATACCAACATTGTAATGGCTCTACACAAGGTTGATAGTGATGATCCTTTGTCCAGGCCTTGGGCAACACTTGTAACATCCTTTTGTCCCAGTTGCCTACACCCTGTATCAAGGGAGAATGGTTGTTGTTTGGGTTGAGGATGAAGATTACTTGGCGGGTCTTGAAAATTTCAAGAATCACCTATATGGGAGGATTATTTTATCTAAGGGTGACCAACCCCTCACACACCTTGATTTAACCAGAAATTTGCAGCTTGTGTGGAAAATTCTTGGACCATGGAAAGTTATAACTCTTGGCAAGGGTTTTATTGAGTTTGAGTTTTCTTCTTTAGAGGACATGAGGTGGGTTTTAGGGGTTGGTTCATGGTAGTTATCCCCTAGCTTCTTGAGGCTGTTTGCCTGGACAAAAGACTTTGTCCTATCTATTATGAAAATCACTAAAACCCAAGTTTGGGTTTGAATTTACAATTTGCCTCTAGAATATTGGAGACAGAGGGCTATATTTCTATTACTAGAGGAATCGGTACCCCTTTGTCATTGGATGATCATACTAAAAAATAGGGATTTTCTTGCTCAAGTGCTTTTTGATATTGATCTTGTATCCTCTCTTCCTAATCAGCTCCTTGTTGAACGTTCAGGATTTGCTTTTATAGTTGATGTGGAATATGAGTGGCTCCATCTATTTTGCTCTCATTGTAATATGATTAGGCATGATCTTACTCAGTATGGTGTGTTTAATGCTCAAAATCCTATTGTTGTTGGTCCTCAACATAAGTCTTCTCAGGACAAGAAAAATATTGACGATAACAAAGAGCAGGGGAAATTTGTGGCAGCTTCCTACGGATCAACACATTCATAACAGAGGTTTGCATATATGTTCTATGTGTACTCTTTATGAAAAGCAGGAAGAATCTACTCAACATTTATTTTTTGAATGTCTTAATGTTTTGCATATTTGGACCTGGGTTCGGCAAATTTTTCTTAATTTTCACTTCTCTAATGTGGATGATCTCCTTTTTTTTATTAAGAGCGATGATAGTCCTTTGGTTAATTTGATTAAACTTGTGATTACCTTTTCTATTTGGATGATATGGCGTATGAGAAATTATGCTAAATTTCAAGTTATAATTGGTCTTTCTAAGGCCATTTCCACCATTACGGATTTCACTTGTCTAGTGGGTAATTCGTCTAAAAGCTCTATGAGGAATGATATGTTCGACTTCAATGTGCTTAAGTTCTTTGATATTAATACTCGTAGTGGCAAAGTTCTTCATCCTCTTCCTGTTAGATGAGAATTTCCTTCACCAAGTTAGGATAAAATTAATATTGATGGTGCTACTAGAGGTTCTCCTAGTCGTGTTGCTTGTGGTGGTATATTCCGTGGGAGTATGGAGGAATTTATTGGTGGTTTCTATGCTTTCCTTGATATTCAGACTGCTTTGGTTGTTGAGTTTTATGGAGTTATATATGCCATTGAAGAAGCTAAAAAGATGGGTCTTACTAGTTTATGGCTTGAATGCGATTCTTCCTTGATTTTTGCTGCATTTACTGTTAGGACTAACATTCCTTGCATTCTTCGTAATAAGTGGAACACTTTCCTTGATTACTGTGGGAAAATCAAGTTTTAGATTTCTCACATTTTTCATGAAGGTGATGCATGTGCTGACAAGCTTGCTAACTTAGGGTTTATTCATAGCGAACATTTTCATTGGTACTATAGGTTTTCATCTAATCTTTTCTTAGAATTCTCTATTAATAGGTACAAATTACCTAAGTATCGCTTTTCTTAGGTTTTTATATATGGATTTTGGTCTAGTCTCCCATATTTATTTGTATTTTCTTCTTTTTAATAATATATTTTTTCAAATGGTGGTAGATGATTGTTGATACTTTAGGTGTCAGCTTAGCTGTGATGTCAAGTTTCATTGTGATACCTAAAATGAGAGATTTTATAAAAAAATTATAATAATATTAATGATAATAATTATTATTATAAGAATATTAATATTAATATTAATAATAATTATAATAATATTATTAATAATAATTATAATAATATTAATAATAATAATTATTATTAAAATAATGTTAATATTAATAATAATTATTAATTTAATTATTATTAATACTTTTAAGTTTAATATTATTATAGTTATTGTAATTATTATTAATTAGCAAAAACACATACGTCTTTGTGCTTGTGTATCCACGTTCTTTATTTTTATTATTATTGTATGTATATTTATGTGTATTTCTATCTTTTAAATGTCAAATTATATATATATATATATATATATATATATATATATATATATTTTTTTTTTAAAAAAAATATTAAATTATTCTTTAAAGGTACGGTCAAATAAAGATAAAGATTGATATTCAAAATGTTTTTTTGTCTATTATTAAAAAAAAAAAATTATTGTTAAAAAATATCTTTATTAACTGAATTAGAACAATAATCGAATTGTATAAAATATATTATGTATAATTTTTTTGCAATTTTAATAAATTACAAATTTTTTTTATTATCTTTTTACTTGCGAATTCTTATCCAGATTAAAAAAAAAATTAAAATGAACTATGATTGTTAAGTATTATAATTTATTTGATTTTCATAAGAAAAATAAAAGGCGGAGTACAACGTGAAATAAACAAAAAAAAAAAAAAAAGTAGCAAAAAGACATAATAAAAGTGGAAGAAGAAAAGACTTGGTGAGCCAAAGATTTTCAGTAGAAAAAATAGAAAATCTAAATCATTTATATATATAATTTTTGCAGGATACTTACACATAAAAAAGCAGTTTTTAAAATAAAACTATAATATCATTCTTAAAATCAATTATAAAGAGGAATATTTTTATATATAGATATAATTTATTCATATTTTATATTTATTAAAATAAATTATAAGTTTATATTTTTAATATTTTTTAATATTTTATTTAATTTTAAATATTAGTTAACATACAATTTGTATTTTATTCAGATTATTGAGAGACATTCTAAGTAATATATTGGATCCACATTCTCTAAATTTTTAAGAAAAAATTTTGTAATTTAATCATTAATATTAATAAATCTAAATTTTAAATTTACAAATTTTATAAAAAAACAAATTACATTAATAAAATTAAAATAAGTAATTAATTGTATCCACTAAAATAGTGGTTACAAACTATTATAGATATATAACAATAATAATTCTTTCAAAATTCAAAAAAAAAAAATAAGGATAAAATAATTGTCCATTAAATTATGTTTCAATTCAAAATTTATTTCATTCATTCTTTTCAAATAAACAGAGTGTATGTCTCAAACAATTTCTTTCAAATTTAATATTAATTTTTTTTTTATTATTATTATTATTATTATTATAAAATAACAAAATAACCAAAATAAAATAATAAAATGAAATTTAATATAAGGATAAAATAGGAACATGTAGAACTAAAAACAGTTATAAAAAAGAATCCTTTTATATATAAGTCTAGATATTAACATTATTATTAATATTATTAATATTATTATTATTATTTATATTATTAATATTATGATAATAATAATTATTAATAATATTACTATTATAATTATTATTAGTAATATTAATATTAATAATAATTATAATATCATTGTAATTATTATTATTATTATTATTATAATTATAATTATTATGAATATTATTAATATTAACAACATCATTTTGTTATTAATATTATGAATACTTACATTATTATTACTATTAATATAATTAATAATAATATTATTGGTATTATTATTAATATTCTTTTTATTATTATTGTAATTATTATTATTTTTTTTTTTATTAGTAATTTTATAATTTGATAGTAAAATTATTACTATTATTATAATTATAATTATTATTATTATTATTATTATTATGGAATTTATCGACAGATAATATTGACATCCAATCAACAATGGAATTTATCAACTGATAATGCTTCGCGCTCGACTACTTACGAATTTTATTAATGTATTTTGATTCATGCTCAATTTTTTTTTTAATTTTCATGTATGTCTGTAAAATCCGCATAAATTCGTCAATAAATCCATTCTCTAGTAAAATTTTTCGATAATAAAAGGATAATTGACGAACACAAATTCATCAATAAATCAATAATTTCTTGTAGTGTGTAATTTTACCTCATACATTGCTAGAAGGTCCATTTGGTTTGATTTGTGCAATCTGCAACAGGGTCCTTGGTGTATTGTAGAAGATGTTAAAGCAATTCTTTATGTGGGGGAAACTAAACTAAGGGATGGATTACTCATCACAATTTATCTTATTATGAATTTCATAAATGGATAAATGATAAAGAGCTGATTGATATCCCTTCATCTTGTGTGTTTTTCACCTAGACCAATGGAAAATTGGTAGTCAACGAATTGAGAGAAGCATGGATAGATCTTTCTGCAACTTTCCTTGTCTTGATCAATGGGCTAACTCCAGATATAAATTCCTTCATAGTAATTTCTCTAATCAACATCCAATGTTGATATCTTTTGCAAAGAAAAATGCCTTCTACATGCGCTCTTCTTTCAAAATTTTTTAAATGTGGTTGGAGCATTCTGATTTAAGGTGATTCAACAGGTCTGGACTTTAAAGGTGGTTAGCTGCCCTATGCTAGTTCTTCGAAAAAACCTTCAAAGGTTAAATATGTCCTTAAAAACTATAATAAAAATGTGTTTGAAAATGTACTTATTGTTGACAAATTTTGGATTCCATACAACATCAATTGGTGAATTCTTTTATGGAGGAGATGGATTCTCTTATAAATAAGGAGAAACAAGCCATGAATGATCTGAATACTACTTTTCGATTTTGAAGCACTATTTTGGAAGGAGAAAGCTAGCTATAATGAATTGGTTTGTGGTTGGTGATAAAAAAAAATACATCTTTCTTTCATGTTGTGGTCAAAAAACGTATTAATGCTAGTTCTATTCATAGACTAGTTGGAGGGGATTTGCTTTCAGAGGATTCTAAGCTTATTGAAGATCATGTTTTATCTTTTATAAGAATCTTATTTTGTTGTTCACAATCATCCTGATTCTGCTGATACTATGAATCAAATTAATTCTTCTTACATTCCTTGTTTTTTAATGACGATGATAATAGGAATCTTTTAAATTGTCCTTCTAATAAGGAAATTAGGAAGGCTATATTTGACCTTAATACTAACAGTTCTCCAAGGTCATATGGTTTTGGTGGTTGCTTTTATCTTTTATCATCTTGTAGGGACATTATTGGTCCTAATGTATGTAATGTAATTAAGTGGGTTTTTTTTTTTTTTTTTTTTTTACAGAATTGGATTCTTCCGAGGATGAATGTCAATGTTACTCTCTTATTCCTAAATTTCCTAGAGCTGAATCTATGAAAGGTTTTAGACCTATTGTGGTAGCTAATTTTAAGTTCAAATGATAGACTTGCTTTGATAGCTTGTAGGATTATTTCTCTGAATTAGAATAATTTTGTCAAGGGTAGGAAAATTAAGGATTACATCTACATTTCTTCTTAAGCTATTATTATGTTATCAAAAAAAGTGAAGGGTAGAAATTTATCATTTAAATTTGACTTTAAGAAGGCTTTACTTGGTGCTTCTTAGTTCAGCTTCTTCAATAGTTTGGCTTTCATCAAACTTTTAGTTCTTGAATTCTGAATATTCTACAATATGCTCATCTTCCTATATGAATGAATGGCAATTTTGTGGGTTACATTACTTGTAATAGGGGATTCTGGTAGGGAGATTTGCTTTCTCCCCCTTCTTTTTTGGTTTGGCTAAGGAAGTCTTGAATGGGGATATATCAACTCTTATAAATTCTTATAAAATAGTTCTTATAGATTCTTATAAAATGGTTCTTTAACTTAAAAGGTATTTATTTTCTTTCTCATGTTTTATATGTTGATGTTGTGTTTGTCCTTCAAAGTGTTTTATATTTTCCTCTCATGTATTCACTTTAGTGTTTTCTTCTTTAGTTGGTAAATATCAGGGTAGGTTATAGAAGGTGTATTCATGGGTTAGATGAGTAGGTGAAAAGTTATTGTTTGTCCTTTTTTTATGTATGAGAGTTGATTCACCCCTTAAGTGAGCTAATTTAATTTAATTGCTTATTACTGATAAAAAAAATTGTATTTGTGTTGTGCAAGGTCAATAAGGCACCCTTAATAATTGTGCAATTTCTCCACTTGTAAGGTATGGTTTCTGGTCAATGGTTTAAACATTATTTTTATACTTTGAATGGTTGTTATTTTCAATAGGAGAATAAAAGGTTTGCTTGGTTGTAATAGAGGTTATATTCCCTTTAATTACTTGGGTGTTTCCATCTTTTTGGGGCTCCTAGAACATGGTAACTTCAATTGCTTGCTGATAAAATTCGATTGAAACTTGATTCTTGGAGAGATAACACTCTTGTATGATGGCTAGAATTCAAATGATAAATTTGATTATTGTTGGTGCTCTTTCTTATAGTTTTCAAATTTACAAGTGACTTACTAATCAAGTGACTTACTAATCTGCTTAAAAAAATTAGATAGATGGCTCAGGAACTTCATTTAGATTGGGGACATTAATAAACAATGTTTGATTATTGTGAAATGGAGTCAAATCTACACTAGTAAAGTTAAAGGTGGTCTATAGGTTTTGAATATTCATGTTGAAAATAAAGTTTATTTGCTCATACTGGCCTAAGACTTTTCTTGTAGCTTTATGCCTTGGGATGTGCTGATTAGAGCTAGATTCATGCAATATAAATATAAGATTATTGTTTTATATATGTCTTCTTCGATTTGGCCTGACATTAACTAATGATATGATTATGTTATGGATAATACTCATTGGACTATGCGCAATGGTGATCGGATTAACTTTTGGAATTATAAGTGGTATTTTAGCATTTCTATTTCTCTTTCGGTTGGGGTTCCCATTGCAGACAATTATAAATTTTTTGCTAAAGTTTCATAGGCTTGGAATGGTAACACCTAGTCATTATCTCATTCTTTGTCCAATATTCTTGAAATGGATAATCTTAGTAATTTGATTCTAACTGATGTGTCTAACATTCCTACTAGAGACTTTGGATGATTTTGGTTTTCATACTCATAAGGTGGCTAGGGACTTCTTTCTTAATTCTAATAATTTCTTTGATTCGGGTTGATTGGGTGAATTTTATTCCTTTGACAAATACTCTTGTTTTTTAGAAACTTTTACATAATAGAATTCCTTTAGATAAGGATCTTCTTTTACATAAAGGTACTTTTGTGTTCTACGTGCTTCTTATGTAATCAACTAGAGGACAAATCTACACATTTTTTTTAATGTAATATTGCCCTTTCAATCTGGTCCTGGCTTCAACAAGCTTTTCTAGATATAAATTTCTCTTATTCTAATGCTACTATTCAATTTATCAAAGATGCAGATAGCCCCTTAGTGAAGGATATTCACCTTGCTTTTGTTTTTTATTCTCTTTAGATATTGTGGAGAATGAGAAATCATGCTAGATTTCCACAAAGGATAAATTTGGATGTGGCCATACACACTATTAAAGGGTTCATCAAACTATCAAATAATTCTTCCAAAAAAATCTATGAATAATGATACGACTTTCTTTTCTGTTTTGAAGTTCTTTGATATTCAAATTAGGCATAGATGTGACACTAGTTCTATTCAAGTCATCTAGAAGATTTCTGAGGTGAGATGGATTAAAATTAATATTGATGTAGCTGTTAGAAGTTGCTCGGGTCCTATTGCTTGTGGTGACATTTTTGAAGGAAATCATAGTGATTATATCGATAGTTTCTCTTCTTACCTGGGAGTTCAAAAAGCTTTATTTGCATAGTTTATGAGTGTCATCTTGACTATTATGACCTCGTGAGCTGGTGATTATGGTTGTGTATGACTAGAGAATTATTCTTCTTTGGTCAGTCAAACTTTTTCATCACCTTAGATTGTTCTGGGAATCCTTAGAGGTAGATAGAGAAAATGCACGAAGAGTTGTGAGAATATAGAGTTTAAGATATCTCACATTTATCGTGAAGGTAATCAATGTGCACATAAGCTTATTTAGGATTGAGAATAAATTGGCCTTTAACTAGTTCAATTATCTTCCTCATGTTATTAGTCAAGAGTTTTTTCACAATAAGTATCAACTCTCTTTATTTCGTTTTGTATAGTTTGTTTTAAAGGAGTTTATTTTGTATGTTTCTAAGTATGAGTTTGATTTGATCCTTGTGTTTTTTTTTTCTTTTTTAAAATGATTTTTTTTTTATGTAATGAGATGTGATTATTGAATTTTGGAATGATGGTTAAAATATCAAGTCAAAGGACATTTAACATGATTTTCTTAAAAGAATATTAAAAAACTTCTACACAAATAATCTAAATGAAATTAATATGTAAATTCATATTTTCACTAAAAAAAATCATTAAATAGAAATCAATTTTAAAGATAAAAAATAATTAGTTGTTATATTGAGACCATCTTAGAGACTAAAATAATTTTTTATTTCTAAATTAGTTTTTATTAGGTATAATTACGTTATTTGTCCCTACATTTAGGGTCAATATTTAATTTAGTATAGTGATTTTTAAAAAATTCAATTTGGTTCCTGTGTTTTTTAAAATGTATCCAAATTAATCCTTTCCGTTAAATCTCACCTTACGGCGTCAGCTGTTGCTTATGTGACAGAGAGATGCTGATGTGATAAAAAGAGATAGGATTAAGAAAGGTGAGGTGTGACGGCATCTCGTAAGATCGTGATCTCCGCATTGTCGCTTGTGGCATCTCCTCCCACCGTAGGGCTCCTGCTGCGACCAAGCCTTCGACAGACTGCGGCGCCAGTGAACTCCGTACCGGCTCCAGTTCCAGTGAACTCTCCCCCCACGTCTATGCCTACACAGAGAGCGTGGTGTGCGAGGATTGTCTTGTGTGTGAGAGGAAAGACCTCCAATGATCCAAGATCAAAGTCTATTCCGAGCATGAATATCCCACATCGTCCGACTAGTCAGAGGCCTGAAACTGCTCCTCTACCAGAAACAAATAATTTTCATCAACGTGGGTTTGGATTTATGAGTGGCTTGGGAGGATTTGCACCACCGCCAATGGCCACAACAAGATTTGGGAATTTCGGATTGCCTGCACCTTTTAGTGATTTTATACCGTCCTTATTCAACTTTCAATTGCATGGGGTTTCACGATGGGGCCATGTATCGAGGAGCCTCTGGTTTTCCTCATGAATTTTCTAATACATTTTAATGTATTAGGAATCAGGACTCATAATAAAGTAATCTATATAATTTTAAAGATATTAAGTTTATATTAATGACTTTTTACTTAGAATTTATATATATTTAGATATTATATTTATTAATTTTAGTAAATACATTTGATAACATTTACTTAATTAATTATATTTTATTATTGATAAATACAATATTTACATTATATAAGAAAAACTATTTATTCATATATTTATATACGAACTACATTGACAATTGTATTTTGCATTTATTTATCTGTTTAATTTAAGAAATATTTTGTGAATAGTAATAATTAAAAATATTTGAAAAATATGTTATTTAATTCAAAATAATTCAGTTAAGTAATAATTAATAATGAAAACTACTGTATAAATATTATATATTTAGCAATATATATTTTGTGGGAAGTGTTACAAAAGTAAATAAGTAAATAAATAGTTACAAATAAATTAAATATTATAAATTAATTTCTTGCAAAATAATGTCACAGTCAAAATATTCTTACAAAGCATCTATCAATAGTGATAGTAACTCTTTCCATTAAACAATCATAACTCATAAAGATTTGGCATTACTAATATATAAAAATTAAATGTTCTGAAGGCAAAAGTTTGAAGTTTTGAATATTTTTCACCTATCACAAATTATTTGTTCTGGTAGAGGAGCAGTGTCAGGCCTCTGACCCACCGGACGATGTGGGATATTCATGCTCGGGAATAGACTTTGATCTCGGATCAGTGGAGGTCTTTCCTCTCACACATAAAACAATCCTGGCTCACCATACTCTCCTTGTAGGCATAAGCGTAGGGGGAGAGCTGACCGGAACTGGAGCCCGTGGGAGTTCACTGGCGTCGCAGTCTCCCGGAGGCTTGATTGCTGCAGCAGTAGCCACAATGGTGGGAGGAGATGCCGCGGGCGATGTGGAAATTACGATCATATCACATCTCTTTGCCACATAAACAATACTTAATAAAAATGACCAATTTAAATATATTTTAAAAAATATAAAAATTAAATTGATTTTGAATTGAATATTACTTTAAATATTTTAAATAAGATAATTATATTTTTTATTTATTATTAAATAGTTTCTAAATTAATATTTAATTAATTAGGTTAGGAAGGTTTACCGAAAAGGTTTCCTGATAAAATAGTGTGTGTACAAAGTAATTAATGCGTTATACATAGGAAGCTAAAACTAAGGTACTGTAAAAATACCCAAAAATTATCATTAAAACTACAAGAAAGGATACATATACTGAAGGTAAAACACGTATACGACTGCGATAATGACAGTAAAACACATAGATGACGATGATGTCTGTTAAATTTGATAACACATTTTAAAAGAGGTTTATGAGTATTAATTTAAAATAAGTGTCACCGTTCCAGCTCAGATTTCATGATAAGTTTGGTATATTCTACTCACAGGCCCCCTTTAAGTTGGTATGAATAATTAAGTCAAGTATATTTTACTGTATTTTGAAGACCTCATCAAATTTGGCTTTCATGTATATATTACTAAAATAAAAGACACATTTGCAGCTTTCATGGCACAAAGGTGTATATTTAAGGGTGTAAATGTTGTGCTCGATTGATTTTTTTATTAAAAAGTCCATCAAAAGAAATATAAAACTTAAGTACAATTCAATTTAGTTCAATTTTAATTTAACCTAAAATAAAAATAAAAATTAAATAAAATCAATATTTTTATAATTTGGTTTAGATTGTTTTATATGATTTTCGCATGCTGATAAAAAAAATATATGATTTTCGCATTATTAAAATATTGTTAAAATTACGAAAGCATTCATATCGTAGGTGAGTTAAAGTCGTTGAAGGATATTTTATTCATTCTTGGTATGTTTCATTGTCAATCAAGACAACTCTATTGCAATTACTTGGTAGCTATTTATATAACTAAGAATCCACTTTGTCATGAACAAATAAAGTATATTAAGGTTGACTGTAGGTAGCTATTTATATAACTAAGAGAATCTACTTTGTCATGAACAAATAAAGTATATTAAGGTTGACTGTTATTTTGTTCACGATGAGGATGAGGTTCTTAAGAATTTCAATTTACATTTAATTTGTCCATATAGTTTTTTTAGCAAAATTAAATTAATTAATTAAAGAGAATACTTTAAGATATCCCATCCCTTATATAAGTAATAAAATAAATCACAAGAAAACATCCAAAAGCATCTTTAACAAATGTTTTTCAGAGCAGCAACACTGCATTTTCTAACACTATAGAAAAATAAAATAAAACAAATTATACAGCAAATCTGCAAATTTCCAGCACAATATACTTTAAACTGCTTTCCTCACATATATACTCCCAAAACCATTCCCATAAAGACCTCTAGTGATGGTTAAAAAATCCCTTCAAAGTTGCCAAGACAAATCTCCATTACCTTCACTTGCACTAGCATCAACTATTTGCTGGATAAGGTATCTCTTTCTACACTTGCCAGAAAAAGCTTTACTTTGCTTTTACCTTATTGGAATTTGTCCATATACTAGGTTTTTAACCGGTGCAAGATTGTATTTATGAAATGGAAAAATTGTATTTATGAAATATTATTAATATATTAATAAATAATTATAATTTATGCAGTATATATTTTAAACTTTTTTTGTTGTAATAAAGATGCCTTAAAGTGCCTTATATAAATAAGTTTATACAACATTAAATTGAAATGTTTTAATATAATAAATTTTACAATATATATACTTTCACCTAATACAATCATCTCATACAATTTGTAAATAAAAAATTTATACTTTGAATATGTAGGAGGATATATTGTTCTCTCTACAATATAACAAACTTATTGTTAGAAAATAATAAAATACCAAATCACAACAATAACAAACATACGTTAGAAAACATAAATATAATACAAAAATATAATAGATATAAATATTACTAATGTTTTAGCAACCTCTATGGTTGCCCAAATATATTACAATAAACTTTCAATCAAATTATTTTTATAATGATAACTTGAAAGTGTTGTCATGTATGCTCATCATGTGTCTCAAAAATAATTTGATTCTTCTCCTGAAGTGAGTGTTCCCTACAAATTTTTTTCCATCCACTTTTCAATTTGACAGTCTTTTTGGGAACATTTTGAATTAGAACTTTGCATTTCACCTGTTCGTTTGGACTATGCAAAGTGACAGTTTGGAATCTAACTCTTCATATATAATCTGAAAAAAAATACATTTTCATTTAATATATGTAAAGCAAAAGTCTATTATAAAAAAATACCAAATGACTTGCTGTGCACTAGGAAGCAGTTAAAGTTAGTGTAAAATGCACAAGTGCATGATACGTTAGTGAGCTTCAACTTTCAATCTCTAGAAATAAATCTATGACAGTGTTTTCAGACAATGTATCCTAAAAAATCGTTACATCAAAATAGCTATCCCTCACGTAACGGAAGAGAATTTGATGAGATTCTTCTTTTAATGCATACAGCTTATGCATTTCATCGCAATTGTGAACGATCAAAGGATTGTGCAGGTCCATATTATAACATACCTTGAATATATTTCCTCTTTCATCCACAAGGGTTCATATAGGATTTAGTTCCGTACCAAATATTATTGTAAAGACCCGGTTGACAAAAAATCATACTATGATAATATAAGCATAATATGAGAATGCAGACAAAAAATAGTTAACCCTAAAATGCAAAGAATAAAAAAACATATTGAAAAGTCCTTCAAAAAACATTTGGTTGACAATAAATATGAGAACATACCTGTGAAGGTTATATGATGCTCTTGAATGTACCTAGTGTTTCTTTGCTTATGATCTCCGCTGGGTCTGCGATGTTCATTTTCTTTGTTTCAAATGTAATGAAGTACTGAAGTGGTTTACTAGAGAAGTATACAGAGAGTAGAGGTAGATTAGAGTTCAGAAACTTTTTTCAGAAATGCAAACTAATTGTGTGATTGTGGAAAGGTGATGTATAATTTATAAATAATTGTGTGATTATAAATTATTTAATTTATTTTTAATTAGTTAGTATATACATTTAGTATGAAGTAGGAATACGTCTTTCTAAATTTTTGGAAATGACCGTCATACTAAATAAATTGTTATTTTGCATTATGAATGAGAAGTACAGAAAACCATAGAAAAACACATCAGGTAAACAACGGGTTTAAAATGCAAGAGTTTGAAAAAGTTTTCAGGAAATAGGTATAGGTTTTACTCTGAAATGAGAAACTTTTATGAGGCAACACATCAATCCAATCCAACAAAGCGCAGTGCATGTTTAAAAAATTATAATATTTCAAATTGCAAATTAATATCAAATTTAAAAATGTGAGATAATTTATTTTATAAAGGCCAACTAAAAATTATTCATTTCAAAGGAAACAAAAGTCAAAAATCTAAATTTAAGGAATAATGATGTTTACGCAACTTTAACTGTTGGCACTATCCTTGCATATTTGTAACTTTTTTTTATTTTCTCTTTTGAGATATTTAAAAAAAATAATTAGAAATATATTTTAAATTTTCCAAAAAATAATTGATAACTGAATAAAAAGGAATAAAAATACACTACACAATCAACTTATAAATGATAATAGTGGTTAATTTAAATTAAGAAGACTTAATTTTGCTTACTAACTAAATCTTTTTGTGGTTAAATACCCATTCACACATTTGAAGTATCCAAAAAAAAAAAACTAAACAGAATTCCAAATAAAGAGCGTGGTGCATATTTGAACATACATGTGCATATCATAAAATCATTTTAATATATTTTTTATTTTTATGTAATTTTTTTCTATTTAATTATTATACTTTCAATATCAAATTAACACAAATTATCTTTTATAATTAGAAATTAAATTAAATTTATTTTTAATTAGTTAGTATATACATTTAGTATGAAGTAAGAATACGTCTTTCTAAATTTTTGGAAATGACAGTCCTACTAAATAAATTGTTATTTTCCATTATGAATTAGAAGTACAGAAAACCATATAAAAGCACATTGAATAAATAATGGGTTTAAAATGCAAGAGTTTGAAAAAGTCTTTAGAAATTAGGTATAGGTTTTACTATGAAATGAGAAACTTTTATGAGGCAACACATCAATCCAATCCAGCAAAGCACAATGTATGCATAAAAAATTATAATATTTGAAATTTCAAATTAATATCAATTTTAAAAATGTGAAAGGCCAACTAAAAATTATTCATTTCAAAGGAAACAAAATTTAGTAATTTCTAAATTTAAAGAATAATGATGTCTACGCAACTTTTATTGTATCCTTGCATATTTTTAACTTTTTATTATTTTCTCTTATGAGATATTTAAAAATAATAATTAGAAATATATTTTAAGTTTTCCAAAAAATAATTGATAATTGAATAAAAAAAATAGGTTTAATTACCTTATTCATCTTTACATTTGGGGTCAATAGTCAATTTAATATAGTGGTTTTTAAAAAAATCAATTTAGTTCTTATATTTTTTAAAATATATTCAAATTGGTTTTTTCCGTTAAATTCCACATAACGACGTCAAATAAACAAACGGAATTTCAAATAAAGAGCATGGTACATATCTGAACATACATGTGCACATCATAATATCATTTTAATATATTTTTTATTTTTATGCATTTTTTTTTCTATTTAATTATCATATTTTCAATTTCAAAATAAAAAAAAATTATCTTTTATAATTAGAAATTTAATTTAATTTATATACATTTAGTATGAAGTAGGAATATGTCTTTCTAAGTTTTTGGAAATGACAGTTATACTAAAAAAATTGTTATTTTATGAGAAGTACAAAAAACGATATAAAAGAACATTGGGTTTAAAATTCTAAGAGTTTGAAAAGGTCTTCAAATGTTAGGTATACGTTTTATATATTTTGTTTTTATTTAGTTGTCATATTTTTAATTTTCAATTAACAATAATTATGTTTTATAATTAGAAAATTAATTTAATTTATTTTTAATTATTTAGCGTATACATTTATTATGAAGTAGGAATAAAAAAAGTAGTACACTTCTCTAAAGACTAGGTTTACTATATAACAGTATTATTATACACATTTAATATAACAATATTAATCATAGCAGTTTGTTATAAAAGTAAAATTGGTTTTTAGTGACATATTATTGTAACAATTATATTACTGCTTCAGCAATAGAAATCACTCATATGTCTTTTACATTTAGTCTTTTACATTTAGTAGGTTGATATCTAGTGATTATCATAATTCCATACAATACTATTATTGCCTAATGAATCATAAACAATTTATGGAATTATAAAACATTCTATTATGCTACAAATGACTATTATAATAACAGTTTGTGCAATGTTAAAATTGTGGGACATATACATATTGTCATTTTTTAATATAAATTGAAGCTCACATTATGATTTAAGTTGAAACTATAATTTCAGGTTTATCATATACTTCCATTGCTTTCAAATATTGTCAAAAATTTTAGTGTAAACAACATTTTTTTGTCTTGTTTGTTACATTTTCATATTCATCAAGCATAAGAATTTTCAATCCTTTTTTGGTTCTAACTCTAGAAATAACTACATACAATTGTCCATGTGTGAAAACTGGACATGGAAGATATAAACCAACTTTACTCAATGATTGACCTTGGCTTTTATTGATTGTCAATGCAAAATATAAAGCTACTGGAAATTGTCTTCTCTAGAATTTGAATGACATACCTAAATCTGAAGGGATCAAATTCATTATTGAAATGAAAATTTTATCACCAATATTTGTTCCTGTTAAAACTGTTGAACAAATAACATTTTTCTTCAAATCAATAACTTACAACCTTGTTCCATTACAAAGACCATTGACTTGATCAATATTTATTAAAAGCATAATAGACACGCTAATTCTCAAAAGAAGCCGATGATTTGGTATCCTTGAACATTTTATCTCATTTAAGAACTCAGACATAAACCATTCACCTTCCTTTTGGAAGTATGTGAATGGTATTACAAAAGTTTTGAACATTTGTTGAACACACATAAATTAATACTCTTGTCAGATTTCTCCCTTCCTGACAATTAAAAGCTATCACGTTGCCTATATACAAAAGCAATTCTACACATACTATTTACAATTTTGGAATGGCTTCTTCAACTTTATACACTATTGCAGAAAAAATTGATCATTGTGCACTGCTCTTATAAACCTTATTCAAACAATGTTATAAATCCAGACAAAATTCTTGCAATTTTGGTGATACTTTCCAAAATCCACTTTCTATTTGGCAGCCTAATTTGAACAACGTTTGGTAAAGACCATGGCAAACCTTTTGCTCTACCACCCAAAATTTCATAGGATTGAATGTTTTGGCAATTGATTCACTTCATGCAACACATCAGGTTGATGGGAAAAACACGCACGCGGAAGCAACACACATAATCACGAATCAATGCAAGAAAATAAACGACACAGGATTTAACGTGGTTCGGTCGCCAACTGCAACCTACATCCACACGGGCAACTATTAGGTTTTCATTCTGTCCTGTTGCACATCAATTACAAGTACAATGATCTATTTAAATAGAGATAAATAGAGATAATAAAGGGGACACAATGATTAAGCCTAATCACTAAAACATAGTGTCTACTCAGCTCAACCCAATTGATCCTGGCTTCATACCCAACATAGGTTGAATTATACAGATGTCCAAACATTGATCAAAGTGCACAACTCTCATAAACTTAAAAAAATGTTATAAATGCGGACAATGATAATTTTTTTTTTTTTTTGTATTGGCAGCTTTCGCACTTGATTCACTTCATGCACCACATCATTTTGCATTATACAGCTATACAACTATTTCTTTAAGCTTTTGGGTATCAATTGCAACAAAAAGTAATTGTGCACATACTTTTTATAGATTTTGGAAGACTTTTTCAATTCTATACACTATTGGAGAAAACATTGATGAATTTGCATTGTTCTCATAATACAAACCTTATTCAAACAATGTCATAAATCCATTCACATTTAATGCAGTTTTTGTTATCCATTCAAATTTGTTTTTCTGTTTTTAAGTACAATCATCACAGTATAAATATAGTAATGTTAAACATAAAATATTATTCTACTTTACATTAGATTAATACCTCATTCAAACAATGTCATAAATCCATTCAAAATTTATGTTTCAAATGTTTGTGTTTCTTGGTCTTTCACTTTTGTGCACATACTTTTTACAGATTTGAGAAGGTTTCTTAAACTTTATACACTATTGGAGAAAACATTGATGAATGTGCACTGCTTTTATAATACAAACCCAATTCAAACAATGACATAAATCCATTCAAAATTAGTGCAATTTTTGTTATCCATTCAAATATTTTTTTCTATTTTTAAGTACAATCATCACAGTATAAATATAGAAATGTTAGATAGAATTTTTTTCTTCTTTTACATTAGATTAATACCTCATTCAAATAATGTCATAAATCAATTCAAAATTTGTATTTCAAATGTCTGTGCTTCTTGGTCTTTCAATTCTATGCACACACTTTTTACAGATTTGGGAAGGGTTCTTCAACTTTATACAATATTGGAGAAAACATAGATGAATGTGCACTGCTCTTATAATACAAACCCAATTCAAACAATGACACAAATACATTCAAAATTAATGTATTTTTTGTTATCCATTCAAATTTTTTATATTTTTAAGTACAATCATCACAGTATGAAAATAATAATGTTAAACAGAAAATATTATTTTATTTTACATTAAATTAATACCTCATTTAAATAATTTCATAAATCCATTCAAAATTTGTGTTTGAAATATTTGTGCTTCTTAGTCATTGACTTCTGTACAAATATTTTTTATTGATTTGACAAGAGTTCTTCAACTTTATACACTATTGGAGAAAACATTGATGAATGTGTACTGCTCTTATAATACATTCAATTTTTTTTTTCTATTTTTAAGTACAATCATCACATTATAAATATAATAATGTTAGACAGAAAATATTATTTTATTTTACATTAGATTAATACCTCATTCAAACAATGTCATAAATCCATTCAAAATTATGTTTCAAATGTTTGTGTTTCTTGGTCGTTCACTTCTGTGCACATACTTTTTACAAATTCGGGAAGACTTCTTCAAATTTATACACTATTGGAGAAAACATTGATGAATGTGCAATGCTTTTATAATACCAACCTCATTCAAATAATGACATAAATTCATTCAAAATTAGTGCAGTTTTTGTTATCCATTCAATTTTTTTTCTTCTATTTTAAGTATAATATTCACAGTATAAATATAATAATGTTAGACAGAAAATTTTAGTTTATTTTACATTAGATTAATACCTCATTCAAACAATGTCATAAATTTATACAAAATTGTGTTCAAATGTTTGTGCTTCTCTGTCGTTCGCTTCTAAGGTAAATTTCATTCATTTTTTTACAAACACGATCCAAAAGGTCAAGGATAAATTAAAAGTCTTTTTGAAAGTATGTAAATGATATTACAAAACTTATGAACAAAACCTGACAAATGTATTATGTTTTAGCTATTTCAGATATCCTCTAAAATAGTCAACCAAGAAATTCCATTTTTTTTGTATGTTTGAAAATAGAAATAGAAATTGATATGATAGGCACGAATTGTTTTGGAATAATTTTTTCTGCTCTATGCCATGTAATTTCCTACATGTGTATATCTATATGTCTTCTTTTTTTAATGCCACCAAAACATAAGTTCAAGATTATCCAAGAAAACATTATAATACTAACTTTAATTAAATGTAATAATTTTGTTTTTCTGTTTTAAAGTACACTCATCACAGTATAAATATAATAATGTTAGACATAAAATATTATTTTATTTTACATTAGATTAATAGCTTATTGGAAATTAAAAAGTATAAAAATCAGTATTTTTGGATTGAATGAATAGATTTTAAATCCTAATTATGCACTAATCTCACAAACCTCGTTCAAAATATGTCATAAATCAATTCAAAATTAGTGCAGTTTTTATTATACTTCCCAGAATCCAGTCTTTATTTGGCGTCACATGATTTTCCACAATCCACTTCGTATTGTTTAATGCGTTTGGGTGCAATTGCAGCAAACATTTTTTTTTCACATCATTCAAAAACTTAGTTCTTTGAACAATCGTGATAAGTTTGGTTATTTGAACATTGTGACAAAAAATTTGTGTTTCGCAACTACATTATTCAAATTGCAATGTTTAATTATGTGTTTACTTAAACACTTTTTGTACAATACTAGATTTTTAATCTGTGCACTGCACGGAAATGCACGGGAATAGTGTATTATTAATATATTAATAATTAAATAAATTGTAATGTAAATATTAATATATAAAAAATATAATTAGTATATACAAATAAATAAAAAAATTAATATATTAAAATTAATATAAATAACACATGAATATAATATAACGTAAATAAATAAATTGTTCAAGTATAAAGCAATTGGTATAAATTTTTGAAAAAATAAGTAATAACTAATCATAAATATTTATGTTAAAAAAATGTATCATAAAATGTAAATAACTCATTTATAAATTATAAATGATGAATAAAAATGCACATTTTTACATAGGAAAAGGATTTGTGTGGAAAACACATTAAATTATGTTACCTCAGAGATTTATCATATAATTCTATTGCTTTCAAATATTGTAAAACTGCCTATATTCATAAATTAGTCATGTAGTCATGCACAACACGGATATTTCATAAAAAAAAAAAAGAAATATAATACTAAAAGATTATGATAAGAAAAAATTATAATATTAACAAATAAAATAGATTACGCAATGTAACATCATAATGCTACATTATTCCTATAAGTACATCTGTAATAAATAAATAAATTAATTAAAAATTAGATGTAACAATAAATAGAAAATAATAATATATAGAAAATAATAATATATAAAAAATAAAAAATAAAAGTACAAATTAGATGAACAATAATAATTCAAAAAATAATTATAAATTATACTTATTTATTATAGCTATCAAAATTAAAGTATTGACCACATAATAGGATCAAGTCAACACACTTTAATAAGATGGTATGTAAGATTTAAACTATTCAAAAAAACAAATAATATAATCACATAGTCATGTGTGTATGTTCCATTTGTACTTTAAAGCTCATTGTATTATTTAATCAACAAATTGAAAATAAACAACTAATTAACAATATTAATTCAATAACTCTTACATAAACTTTTGAAAAAAAAATTACAATAAGTAGCAATAAATAAGAGAAAAGACAATCTTATTGACAAAACATGTCAAGCAATGAACAATAGGAATTTTGAGAAAAATAACTAATAATAAATTTTAGAAAAAAGATTTGTCCTAAAAGACGAATAACTCCAATTTTGTTATTTGGTTTGTTAACCTCTACTTCAAAAACAATCTTATTGCTTTCATTGAAGTCATTCAAAAAACACAATTTTTCATCCCATTCAAAATTTCTTTTATTACATAGGTAGGACATTAAATAATCCAGAATTAGTATTTATTAAGATTTTGAATAATTTAAGGATTTTATTTATTTTAGATATTTTATTTAAGTATGACATTAAATAATTTATGATTTGTATTTGTTTAAAAGTTTGGATAGCTTAAGAATTTTATTTATTGTAAATTTTTATTTAAGTATAACATTCAATAATTTTAGATTTGTATTTGTTTAATATTTTAAATAATTTAAAAAGTTTATTTACAGCAAAATTTTATTTAAGTACAACATTCAATAATTTAGGATTTCTTAGAATTTTAAATAATTTAGGATTTTTATTTATTGTAATTTTTAATTTAAGTATGACATTAAATATTTTTTGGATTTTTATTCATTTAGGAATTGGAAAAACTTAGAAATTTTATTTATTTTAGATTTTTATTTAAATAAGAAATAAAATAATTTTGTATCTTTTATTTATTTACGATTTTGAAAAACTTAAAATTTTTTATTTACTTGAGATCTTTATTTAAGTATGCCATAAAAAAAAAACTTAGGATTTGTGTTTATTTTAGATTTTGGACATTTTAGAAATTTTATTTAATATTTTGAATATTTTTTAAATTTAATTTATTTCGGATTTTTATTTAAGTACAAGGTTAAATAATTCAGATTTCATATTTATTTTGGATTTTGAAAATTTTATAAATTTAATTTCTTTGAGATTATTACTTAAGTACGAAATAAAATAATTTATTATCTGTATTTATTTAGGATTTTGGAAAAATTAGAGATTTTATTAATTTTAGATTTTTATTTAAAGATGACATTAAATAATTTAGGATATTGATTTATTTAAAATTTTGATTAATTTAAGAATTTTATTGATTTTAGATTTTTATTTAAGAATAAAATTACAAATTTTTGGATTTTTATTTATTTAGGATTTTGAAAAACATAGAAATATTATTTATTTTATATTTTTATTTAAGTAGAAAATAAAATAATTCTTAATTTTTATTTATTTATATTTTTTTTAAAAAATTAAATTTTATTTATGTATGACATAAAATAAGTTAGGATTTTTGTTTATTTAGAATTTTGGATATTTTATATTTTTTTTATTTCAAATTTTCATTCAAGTAGGACATTAATTAATTTAGATTATAATTTATTAATATTTTGAATAATTTAAGAATTTTATTTATTTCATATATTTTATGTAAACAAGATATTAAATAATGTAAGATTTGTATTTGTTTAAATTTTGAATAATTTAGCAATTTTATTTATTGTAAATTTTTATTTAAGTATGGCATTTTAATAATTTAGGATATTTATTTATTTATAATTTTTATTTAAGTATGACATTTAATAATTTAGGATTTGTATTTCTTTGGAATTTTAAATAATTCAGAAATTTTTTATTGCGATTTTTTATTTACTTATGACCTTAAATAATTTAGGATTTGTATTTATATAGGTTTGTGAATAATTTAGGTTGTAATTTATTTTTATTTTTTATTTAAATAGAATATTAAATAATTTATATTTTGTATTTTTTTAGGATTTTGAAAATTTTAGAAATTTTAGATTATTATTTAAGTAGAAATAAAATAATTTAGGATTTGTATTTATTTAGGATTTTGAAAAATTTATTGTAAAATTTTATTTAAATATGACATTCAATAATATTGGATTTTTATTTGTTTATTATTTTAAATAAGTTAGGAATTTTATTTATTGTAAAATTTTATTTAAGTACAATATTCAATAATTTAGAATTTGTATTTATTTAAAATTTTAAATAATTTAAAAGTTTTATTTGTTATAACTTTTTATTTAAGTATGACATTAAATAATTTAAGATTTTTATTTATTTATTATTTTAAATAATTTTTGAAATTTTATCTACTGTAAAATTTTATGTAAATACGACATTCAATAATTTAAGAATTATTTATTTAAAATTTTAAATAGTTTAAGAATTTATTTATTGTAATCTTTTATTTTAGTATGACATTAAATAATTTATAATTTTTATTTAATTATGATTTTGAATAATTTAGAAGTTTAATTTATTTCAGATTTTTATTTAAGTAGAATATTAAGTCATTTAGATTTTGTTTTTATTTTAGATTATCATTTAAATAGGAAACAAAATAATTTAGGATTTGTATTTATTTAAAATTTTGAGAAACTTAGAAATTTAACTAATTTATATTTTTAATTAATAATGACATTAAATGATTTAGGATATGTATTTATTTATAATTTTGAATAATTTAGAAATTTTATTGATTTTCTTTCTTTATTTTAAAATGACATTAAATCATTTTAGATTTTATTTTATTTAGAATTTTGAATAATTTAGGAATTTAATTTATTTCAGATTTTTATTTAAGAAGAAAATTGAATCATTTAAATTTTGTATGTATTTTAAATTTTTATTTAAGAATTGACATTATATAAATTAGGATATGTATTTATTCAGGATATTGAATAATTTAAAAATTTATTGATTTTAGATTTTCATTTAAGAATGTTAAAAAATTATGGATTTATATTTATTTAGGATTTTGAAAAAATTATAAATTTTATTTATTTTAAAATTAAAGTAAGAAATAAAATAATTTAAGATTTTGTATTTATTTAGGATTTTGAAAAACTTGGAATTTTATTTATTTGAGATTTTTATTTAAGTATGACATAAAATAAGTTCTCATTTGTGTTTATTTAGGATTTTGAATAATTTAAATTTTTTATGTATTTCAGATTTTCATTTAAGTAGGATATTATGTAATTTCAAATTTGCATATATTAAGATTTTGAATAAACATAGAAATCATTTTGATTCCAGAAACACTAACTTAAGTTTCATGACCCATAAAGCAATGAAGATATAAATAGTGCGATGCCACAAACTTCTACATAAAGATTATAATACAAATCATATTTCTTACTGCAAATTGACAAAAGTGGTCATTTTTTATCTGTGCAGATCATGAAAAAACACTTTTTCTCACTTTTTTCACTAATTGAGCAATTTCTAAACATAGTTACATGCAAAGGATTGGAAAGCTGCATATTTCTATAAAACAGAGTTTAAGAATGCATTAAACAATGATGATTTTGAGATTCAACTTCCCATATCTCAGACCATTTTTAACACCATTTGGGCAATGAAGCAAGTAAAAAATGTGGATGGTAGTCCAATGCGTTTCTTCTAGTTCACAGTACTTTTGTGTATTGGTAGCTTTGAAATTGCATTGACTTAATGAAAATCATTTTGATACAACACATCGGGTGCCTTAAATAGTTGTGATATATATTAAAGGCAATTTGCACAAAGTTTTTACAGTATTTGTATGCTATAATTAACTTTATACACCATTGTAACAAATATTGGAAGTGCTTCAGGGTTTGCTTTATTGCTTTTTTTTGGTTGGGTATAGAGTTGTTTTAATTTGCATAAATAGTTACTGTGACTAAAGAGGTTGAATTCAAATCAGATTACACAATCCACTATTTTCCCAATATTCCCAATATTCTAAAAACTGCTGATTTGTTTATTGCATTTGTCCTTAGTCCATCACTTACCATTGTACATTTTTTTTTGTTAATCTATATGTATATGTTGCCTATATCATTAACTATTTAATGTGACAAAGGAGGTTGAAAGCAAAAAAAATTACACTCTCATATGCTTTACCACTATATTCAATATGCTATTTTGTTAATTTCATTTGTGTTTGGAACCTCACTGTCCATTTCAATATTCAATGCAATGCGGACTTTTGATTCTTCTATACAAACTTTGATTTATATATATATATATATATATATTTTAATTTATGTTCAGTTTGATGCCTACACGTGTTGTAGTTTAATCATTCTCATTTGTAGTTTCATTTTGATACTTACATCAATTGATTTACATAAAGCTTGAAAACAGTAAATCACATTTCAATCAAAATATTCATGGACACATCAAATGTTATTTACACAAATACAAATTTGTTTAATCCAACTATACAAAATGTGAAATTAAACAAATACAGATTTGTTTCATCCAACTATACAAAATGTGAAATTACACAAATACATATTTATTTGATCTAACTATAAACAATGTGAAATTACACAGATACATATTTGTTTGATCTAACTATACACAATGTGAAATAATACAAATACAAATTTGTTTGATCCAATTATACAAAATGTGAAAATATCTATTAATCCTAAAGAACTGGCTACAAATTCTTCTTCAAATTTCCTTGCACTATACAATAATGATGATGATCATAACGTTACACAAAAAGTTGTTTCAGTTAGAATAATATCAAACAACAAAGAATTATATTAATACATTCAATTATAATAAGGTATAGAATGAACTTTGTACCAATACATGTGACAAAAACAACATCTGCAAATAAAATAAATAAGTTTACCAAGAACGATTGATGAATTGCTGGTGTTTGTATCTTGAAATGGATTATACACACAACAAATACTTTTTTAGTTCTTGTAGTTGAGAAATATGATGAAAAGAACAAAACAGCACAAATGCTTTGCATAAGAAAAAACCTGCACATGACCAAAAGAAACTTTTAAACAAAATGAAAATCCATATGAATTGCAGTGTGCAGAATCTAATAAAACAAAGTTGTTATACAACACAACAATAAGAGATAAAAAAACAGAAGCACCAACAAAAATACCCATACATTATCATAAAACACATTAACTAAAAGAGATCAAAATAAAAAAAAATACCACCAATAAAAAAAAACATACATTACCATAAAATAGATGAAGTGAAAGAATTAAAAGATGAAACTGTGAATAGAAAACAGATGAAGGGAAAACATGCACAGAAAAAAAACGTAAAAGATTAAAAAGGACAAAAAAATAGTATCTATTTGGAAGGACAGTAGATCTACTGTAGAAGTCAGAAAGAAGATATGAATAAGAAAACATCATTACACTTAATAAATAGCAATAAGAATAATAATGATAATAATCTTAATCTTAAATAATGATAAATATGGTTACCTTTTCAAACCTTTTCAACTTGGATCAAAACCAGAAATCTAGAATCACAGATTAATGAACACAATTAAGAATTGAGAATGAGATGAACAGATGGACAAAAGAAATTAAGAATGAGAAAAAAATAGCACAAAAGAAAACAAAAAAATGAAACATAAAGGGACACAAACACTATTACCTTTTCAAACTTGGATCAAACACACAAAAATAGTGAACAGAATGAGATGAACACATGAACACAAAAAATAGAAGAAAACGAAAGTAAAAACGAACAAACAAAACTCAGACACAGAGAAAAGAACAGAAGAAAACGAAAATGAAAGGAAAAAATGAAAACAAATAAACATTTTGCAGAAAACAAAAAAGAAAATCAAAACAACAGAGGAAAACAAAGAAGAGAAACCAAAAAAACAGAAGAAAACGAAACCCTAAACGAAATAAAAAAAGGGCAAAAAAATGGAAGATGAAATGGAAAAATATAAAACAATAGAGGAAAACAAAGAAAAAAAGCCCAAAAACAGAAGAAAACAAAACCCTAAACGAAATAAAAAAAGGCAAAAAATGGACGATGAAACGCAAAAATCAAACCCAATCTAAAACCCAGACTAAAAATGAACGCAGAATAAAACAAAGAAGAAAACAAAAAGAAGAAGAACAGAAAGAAGATAGCGCCAACCATATGCAAACACTATTACCTTTTCCAAACTTTTCAAACTTGGATCAAAAACCCAAAAATAGTGAACATAATGAGATGAACAGATGAACACAAAAAAAAAATAGAAGAAAACGAAAAAAAAAGAACAAATAGCAGTTGAACAGAAAAATTCAAGTTTGTCCTACGAAACCTACACACTGGAAAAAAACAAATAACAAATGAAAGGAAAAATGAAACCTTGTGGTACGAAAGCCAAGCACAAAAAACACAAGAAAAGGAACAAACGAAAATGAAAGTAAAACCGAAATAAAACTCAGTATAAAACCCATACTAAAAACGAATGCAGAATAAACAAAAAGAAGAACAGAAAAAAGATAGCGACAGTCATACACAAACACTATTACCTTTTCAAAACTTTTCAAACTTGGATAAAAAATCCAAAAACAGTAAACATAATGAGATAAACAGATGAACAAAAAAAAGAAAAAGAAAACGAAAAAAAAAGAAGAAGAACAGATAGCAGATGAATAGAAAAATTCAAGCTTGTCCTATGAAACCCACACACAGGAAAAAAACACATGACAAATGAAAGGAAAAATGAAACCTTGTGGTACGAAAGCCAAGCACAGAAAACACAAGAAAACGAACAAACGAAAATGAAAGTAAAACCGAAAACGAAAGTAAAAATGAAAACGAAAGTAAAAACGAAAACGAATAAACAAAAAATAAACCAAAACAACATAAGAAAATAAAGAAGAAAACCCCAAAAACAAGAAAAACGAAAAAAAGAAAGAAAGAGAAAGAAGATAGCGGCAACCATAGCAAACGAAGGAAACCCTAATTTTTGGAGGAAGAAGAAGATGAATAAATTGGGCCTGTGTGGGCCGCTTCACTCCGGGCCAACTTGAATACATGACTGGACGACACTTGTCCAACTTTTTTTGAATGGCTAATTGCATGACATGTGTCCAAGTTACTGTTTTAAGTAAAATTGATTTTTGAATTTTTTTTTTACAAAAAAACGTGAGTGCAACACATGGCAAAACTTTCTGGTTGTGCTACTTAGAAATGTTATAGATTAAGATTGCAATATAAAACATGCCTAAACAATCTAATCTTCAGTAATGTCATGTCATTATAAGCATAATTAGCATGTTAAATTTTACAAATTATAGTCTTTAATCAGTTATTTGAAGATATAGATGGTGATACATGGTGAAACTTTATTCTTGAAGCAATAATCTGGCATGCAAATATGGAACACCGATTAGTATGTTGGCTTGTGAAACAGTTTTTACATTTGACTTAATTTTGGATTGATTTGTTTACAACTTTTCCATTTATTGATAAGTGGAGGATGCGTACTCCTTGTATGAACAGACTATTGCTATTGAGAAAGGAAAAGAACATTCACAAACATTGTCGATGTTGTTTGCTCAGTATTCTCAATTTGTATATTTGGTATGTCCTTAACATTTTTGCATGCAAATACTCTTTTATTTCTTCCTTATTTGAAGTTGGTTATTGGTTTGACATGCAATATTCAAATTGGACTTTCCAATTGTGAAAGAAATTGGAACACCATTCGGGCATGTTGCATTATATAGCTGTGCATTACAAAAGGGCTTTATCAACTTTATACAATACTGCATTATAAAATACGCATAAACAATCATAAAATATTCAAATTGGACTTTCCATAACATGCAATGAAACAAAACAAAACTTGTAATAATATAGTAAGCAGAACATGTCCAATTAAGTCCTTCACAAAAACATAAGCGAAATTAACTTGCTCACTAATCACAGAACAACACCCTCATAATAGTGGGTTGTATCCCACTATTAGCCTTAAAAATTAATGTCACCTTCACGAAATGCATGGATCTTACAAAATTCTCTCCATCTAACACCAAATTTGACAGAAATTTTCAGAGGTGGTCGTATCAGAATTTTACACTTGACTTCACTCTTATGTCCATGAAGGATAGTATACTTTAGCCTGCTTCCTCGCATGTAATTGGCAAAATCAACCGGAAGATCCTAAGAGTCAAGTAACATGTGTACAAATACAGTAATAAAGTAATATAAAGTAAAAAAGAAGTTAATAAATTATGCAATAAAACATTACCAGATGGCTTGATTGACACAGATAGTGTGGTAGTGAAATGAAGATACAAACCCTCAGTGAGAGGACAATGATTCTCGATACGATCATAAAATTTTTTCACGGCTAAAGAAGACGATTTTCCCTTAAACAAAGTAATCTTAAAACGGTTATTTCCTACATAATCAAAATATATAAAGTGATCGCCATGAAGGTCATAAAATTCGCGAAATTCAACCCATCCTCCATTGATCTCAGGAAGACACAAGTCCATATTATACTTACACTACAAAAAACATGTATGTGGTGGCGGTTATTTTCGTAAAAATTGGCATTTTTAACTGCCACATTATATGTTTGTGGCGGTACGGTGTACCACAAAAATTCTTGCTGCACAAAGTTTAATGTGGCGGTCAATTGAGAACCGTTGTAGCAGACGTCATATTATGCATTGTATAAAGTGGCAGTTTTAAGCGTGTAATTTACGTTTGTTATAAATGTTGTAATTTTAAAACTGGGTAAACCAATTCTAGCGTAAATAATGACAGTTTAACCGCCACTTAACACAATATAGTATGACATTTATAATACTCTTTATAACTGTCATAATTCGAATATTAAATATTTAACTTTATTTTTAATATTTATAATAATTTATTTAAATATATTTTATAATTTGATTTCATAATATTATTTAATTTCATATTATAATTAAACTTTAATTTTATTTTTAATATTTATAATAATTTATTTAATTCTATTTTATAATTCGATTTTATAATATTAATAAATTTCATATTATAATTAAATTTCAGTACACAGTTATGTTTCATAATATAATTAAAATTGATAAATATAATAATCAAAAGATGACTTCATTCATTGATTGAGAGAACAAAGTTGATAATGTCAAACTAATCCAAACAACAAGTAAATTAAATTGTCAAAATATAAATTGTTTCACTTTCTAAACATATTACAAGTAAATTCCCAATCCTAATTTGTCTTACTGCCTCCACTTGATCTTATATTCTATTGGTGATGGAGCACCACTGCCAATATCCGGTGCCTGGAATAAGTTAAAATATGTTTAAAGTTAATTGATAATTTTTAAAAAATAAATGAAAATAATATTATAATAAAATTTTAAGTATAGTAATTTATACCTCATTAATAGATGCTTGTACCAAATTTGTTGCCATTGTAGCAAAATGTTCCGGCACGTCTGGTCTAGAAGCAATGTAGGCTAGCAAAGTATGCATTTGGCTCCTTACAACTACTAATTCAGTTGCCATCTGTTCTACCTTTTCTTCAACATTTGTTGAAGACCCACCACTAGATGAACCATTATTCATATTGCTTACCCTTGTTGTGGATTTCCTAAAAGCAAGGGTAGGACAAGCTCCATAAAGAAATACATAGAATTTATAAAAGATGGCAACGAGGACAAGAAAAAAAATTATCATGAGACCTTTCTTCACCTGATTCATGTCAATAGTTTGAACAGCTTCACCACGAGTGAGAATTATGGCATGGTTTTGGTTTTTTGGGTTTTTCTTCTCCAAGCTTTGGATCTCTAGGAAGTTTGATAGAATATATTTCCTATGTACAAGGTGAAAATAAAGAACATGTTAGAGAAATGAAAAACAAGATAAAACAGTAAAAACTAAAATATATAAAATAAAACTAGTATAGATGGACAAAGCAAGAATATGGTATCCCAAACTAGCATGGATAGTTTTTCTCCACCTGATCTTTTCCATTTATATCTGCTTTGACAAGCTTTGAATAGAACACTTTCGAATTGTTTGCGTCAAAAGTACTTTCATCAGCATGAATAAAAGCAACTTGAAGTGCCTCATTCCTGATAATAAAGAAAAAAATCTTAATATTTCATAATAGATAGCAACGAAAAAAATTTTAAAAATGAAACACCGAAATAGTAATCAAGAAACCATATATTCTTCACACAAATAAAATAAGCGTTGGTCCAGTTGCCCTCACTTTACAAAATTTTCAATTTAGACCCTAATCTTGCAAAAGTCATTTATATTAGAAACAGAAAGTGAAAGTAAGGGTAGATTACATTATTTGAGAATAGATTTTTCTATATCAACACTTGGATGCCATAGTTGAAGGGTTGCTGGAGTGGGCTGGACCTCAAAAAAACAAAAATATCTAGATAAGAAATAAAAGAGGAATGCCTTGGGAGGTTACACGGAAAAGGTTCATCCCTTTTCCTCTTGTGTGTGGCTCTAGGGCTTGCACGGAAGTGCTTCTGTTTAAGAAGATATAATAAAACCCAAAGAACATATAAAAGCCCAAAACTATGCTCAGTAAGAACTAATAACATTTTTTTAATTTTTCCTACAAGTTTTAGATCTCAAGACCAAATGCTCCACAGAACATGATCATGCTGTGACACTCCACTCCGCCACACATGACTTTAAAATGACACAATATCAACTTGTTGTCGTGCTACAATGTTGCTCTACAATGCTCCGCCATGATAGAGGCCCCTACAAGGGCTATTAACTACTATAGAGCAATTAAGGTAAGCAATATTATAATACTACTATACAAGATGAAGAAAATGTATAGGAGTCATTACCTATTGTTCTGTGACCAAATCATGTTCTTATTATGCAGATCAAATATTGCATTGGGGTGTTTATAGAGTCAGAGGCTAAAACTATCAATGTTTCAGTTATAGTGATTCCGCATAAAGTTCATATCAGTTGGATCTAAAATGAACCCTATGAGACGACCTTTCAGTAACATCCTTCCTAATTAGAACAACTTTCAGGATGAAAGAATAAAATTCTCAAGCAAACAAATTAAAAATTTCAGTGGCCGAATGCTTCCTCAAAACACATGCAGAGGTACACAATATGGAATCCCGAATATAATATGCAATCATATTCTTAGAGTATTAACTTGCATAACACTTGGAATAAATGAGCACACAAATTGATACCTCTATAACAATAAAGCAATATCTGTAGCCTCTACTGCCTTCTGCTGCTTTTGTTGACCATAAATTTGGCATGATACAACATAAGTAAACTTCAAATCTGCCTGTGCCTGCAATTTAGGAGAAATTTCAAAATTTTGACTTGTAATGAAGTTGTTTTGGGAATAATTGTCCACTATTAAAATAGTAGATTGGGAGCAAATATCTATGTCAAACTTCATTAGAACCAAAATCAAAATAACAAACTGCAGTACAAAACATTCATTTTCAAATACCTCATAGTACTGGAAATTAAAGCATGGTTTCCCATTTGCAAACCACAAAATCAAAAGAAATACCTCTTGTGACAAGCGATGGTAATGGCGACCAGAAAACCCTAAGCCGATTGCGGTGACGAGAATGATTTTTCAGTAAGAACGACTATGGGGAGAATGAATGCGACTGAAAACCCTAAACCGAGAGTGAGGGGAACTATTGCAAGAGGGGAAAACGAAAACTTTGGGAAAGATTAAGGCTATGGAGGGAACGAAAAGCGGGAGAAATTTTATTTTGAAGGCTAATTGTGGCCGTTCTAAATGTCACATTTCGAAGGAACATTATGGCGCTTACGAAAATGTCATATTATACAGCAAATTGTGGCAATTTTTAATAACCGCCACCACATACACATTTTTTTGTAGTGTTAACAATATGTCTATGCCCGTCGTTATCCACCAAAAACCAAGTTGGTCTAAGTTTAGACACAAACTCAATTGCAAAAGCACGATCAACTAAACCATGTTCCTTTTCAAAAGAAAAAACATGTTACTTTTTGTGTAATCGTAACGTGAAATAAAAAAAAATAGAAGGCAACACACCTCGTTTAACAGGTTCATGGTTTGGAACTTTACTTTGGTTTCCATTGTCAACATGTCATCTAAATTTGGAATAAGTGGTAGTATGACAATAAATATTCATCCGAAACAGTAAACTCTCATTAACAAATGAGCAGAGGAAAAGGCACTTCACTTGAAGATAAAATGGCCAAATCATACATTTTTTTTTGTTAAATGTAAGAATGAACAAAGTTTCACCAATAATATTAACAGATTAACAACAACAGATAAAAATAACACGATTGATGCGGTGCAAAACAGAGAAAAAGCACTTGACTTGAAGATTAAATGGCCAAATCAAACATTTTTTGGTTAAATGTCAGAAACAAACCCTAATAGAATAAAAAAAATCACCAATAACAGTAACAAATGAACATGCAAGAGATAAAAATAGCACGATTGCTTGCAGTGCAAAACAGAGAAAAAAGGACTTGACTTGAAGATTAAATGAAGAAAACATACATTTATTTGTTAAATGTCAGAAACAAACCCTAATTGAATGAAAAAAATATAACCAACAACATTAACAGATGAACATGCAAGAGATTAAAATAGCATGATTGCTTGCGGTGCAAAACAGAGAAAAAAGACTTGACTTAAAGATTAAATGGAGAAATCATACATTTATTTGTTAAATGTCAAAAAGAAACCTAATAGAACAGAAAGAAAGGGAATAGAATACAAACTTGTTCGCCTTGTTTCTGAATGCAGGGGGCATCTGTTTGCCATATTTGCCATAGGAAAAGAAAGAAGCAAAAGAAGAGAGGAGAGTAGGTAAAGATGACAATGCAAAAGTGGGAAAGAAAAAAGCGTTTCAGCTTCTATCCCAGACTACCCCTTATAAGTATACATTTTAATTTTAATAATAATATAACTATTAAATCATTATAATAATCTAATATTAATATTAAAATAATAATAATATAATTAATAAAATACTCATAAATATGTGAATTATACAGTTGTAAACTACAAAATACTGCTCCCATTATGGTATGTTTACGACACTGAACTTAGCACGAAAATGGTTTCTTGATTGGAAATAGAACTCTAAAGCTGAGTTGTTGGTTTAAAAAAATTGCATCTTTCTTTGTTTTGCAAAAAAGTTAAAGCACAGACTATGACATTGTTAATTATTTCTTTTTCCATGTTTGTGCGTATTGGTTATTTACTTCTTAGGTAAATTTCATTTTATTTTTTACCAACACCATCCAAGAGGTCAAGGATAGATTAAAAGTCGTTTTTTGAAGTATGTGAATGATATTTAAAAAATTTAGAACAAAAGTTGACAAATATATTATGTTTCAGCCATAAAATAGTCAACCAAGAAATTTCAATTTTTGCAACTAACATTCTTCTTCTGGTTTTTTTTTTTTAAATTTTTTAAAAAAAATGTGAGAGCGCCACATGTCCAAACTTACCCGTTGTGCTCCCTAAAATGTTATAAGTATAGATTTATTAAAGCTGTTGAAACAAAACACTTCTTAACTTTGCATGCACCAACTATAACTTGAGGGGCATGCACCAAGTAACAAGTAACTTGAGGGGTAATAGAAAAGATATGTTCTAAACCCAATTTCATCTGGATAATTAAAAAAGACAAAAAAAAAATCTTCTTTTTCAATTAATAAAAATAATAATTAAAACTTTTTGAATAACGAATCATTAAAATTTTGGTTAGGAAAACTAAACCATGTTTGCAGGTAATGTTTTGTTAGAGGGCTGGTACGGGCTCCTTTAAGGATAAAATATGGGGTGTTTTGGCAGCAAAACTGATAAGCTTAGTTTTAGTGTGTTATATTGGTAGAGGAAGCAGCCATCAGCTTGTCACTTTGTGGTGCTGCAGAAGTTTATGTGCAGATGAGGTACTGCATTTTAAGCTCTTAAAGGAGAGTTGTGTAAAGTTTATAATTTGGTGCTTTGAATGTTGATTTATTAAGAGTTAGATATCCTCAAATACTTCTATTATTTATAGTTCTTTATTATGAAAAAATAATCATTAATTTAAAATGATACAAATTATAAAAGTATTTTTTTATTAAAAAATAATAAATAATTAAATTAAAATTGAAAATATAAAAAAAATAAATAATAAATTAAAGAAAGAGATAAAAGTGAAGGAGGGTGCGAGAGGAGAGTGGAGAACCCGGGAGAGAAAAAAAAGAACAAAAAGAAAGGGAAAGGGTGAAAACCAAAAAAGAGGAAGAGAAAAAAGTGAAAGAAGAAAAGAGAAGCAGCAATAAAAAGGGAGAAAGAAGAAAAAAAATCACTATAGAAATTACAGTTTTAGTTAATTTTTTTTTATTAAAATGGATAAATCCTACTTATAGATACTATTTTAGAATGAAACTCTAGGATTTTGGGATTGAAAAAATCCTATCCTTGATAACCTTGTTAATTTTAGTGTAAAATATTTTAATTGAATTCGTATTGTCTATACCATTTTAACAAATTATATTATTTTACATTCAAATCATGTTTACTTCAGTTAAAATGTTTCTTGGTTGTTTTAAAAAAGAAATTTACCCATTGTCTTTCTGCATGTTTTTTTCACCATCAATATGCAATATAGAAAGAATTACACGATTTGTTGTCTGTTTCTTCTCTAACATTTGATTGCTAAGCTCTCTCTCAGCCACCAACAATCAGCACACACGTTCACTTTCTCACATCCTTTTTACTCTTACTTTTCTTTCATACACCATTCATGTTAACATGGTTTCACTTTTACCACCTCGTGATCTCCCTCGTCTCTAACCCTGCCACCTTCAACCCCTTTTGTCACTACACCTACTAGACTACTAGACTTGTATGGATTAAGGAACCCAAATACTATCTGCTATAGATTGTATAATTGCTTGATGTGTAGGTACCTTTTAGATTCCTTTCCAGCTTCTTCTTTCTATGTGAAGACCTGGAGGTCGAAGTACTTGCAATATCACTCTTCAAGTCAGCGTAGTGTTATGGGTGTATTTTTAGTGGGATATCAAAAACGTACATTTCTTCTTCTTAGAAGATCCTATTTATATTACCTCGTGTTCACTTTTTTAGCTTATTCCTAAGTCTCACATCGGTGGGTTCATTGTTTGTGAGGAGGATTGAGGGTTATAAATTAACCTCTCCTCCTTCACTGTAGATCATCCCAAGTTGTAATATCTTCTCCCTCATTAATAATAGCGGGTTGTTTCAACTGTGCTTGGAAATTAGGCAAAATTGGCCGAACTCCAATAAGTAATAATTTTCGGGTGTGTTGTTCCTCTTTATCTCTTTTATTTTTCTGCTTTATTTATTGATATTATACTGTTTTCTTTTCTGTAGTAGTATAGTATTCAATATTATTTGTCGAGTAGCTCTGTTAGTATTTTGTCTAGTTCATTTATTTTGTACTGGTTCATTTCACTAGTTGTTTTATTTTAGTGGAGAAATTACCCGATTTGCCCAACAAGTGGTATCAAGAGCCGAAGGTTCGTCCTTGGGTTGTTTTGTTTTGTAATATTGTAATATTGAATACTATATTTTGAGTCTGTAATGGCAAATCAAGAAGAGAAGGATGTATCCGGGGTGTCGGGCTCCTCGTCATCATGGTTGAGGTTCCCGGTGTCCACTTTGAAATTAGCGATGAAAATATTTGATGGCACTGGCCATTTCGGCATGTGGCAATGAGAGGTCTTGGACTCTCTTTTTCAGCAGGGTCTTGATATTGCTATTGAGGAAGAGAAACCAGAAGAGATAAATGAGAAAGACTGGAGCATCATGAATCGGTTGGCGTGCGGAACTATTCGATCCTGCTTGTCCAGAGAGTAAAAGTATGCTGTAAAAAATGAGACTTCTGCACACAAATTGTGAAAGGCATTGGAGGACAAGTTTCTGAAGAAGAGTGGTCAGAATAAGCTCCTGATGAAGAAAAGATTGTTCCAATTTGACTACCAACAAGGTACTACTATGAATGCACACATCACTATTTTTAATCAATTAGTAGCAGACATGTTGAATCTTGATGTGAAGTTTGAGGATGAGGATTTGGCTTTGATGTTGTTATCATCTCTTCCTGATGAATTTGAACATTTGGAGACTACGCTTCTTCACGGGAAGGAGAATGTGTCGTTAGATGTTGTTTGTTCTGCTTTGTACAGTTATGAATTGAGAAAGCAGGATAAGATGAAATCAAAAATCAACAACATCAGAAGAAGCATCGGTGGCGAGAGGTCGTCAACAAAGCCAAACAAAGGGGAGAAGAGGAAGGTTTAAGTCCAAAGGCAGAGTCGTTGCCAAAGATGAATGTGCTTTCTGTCATGAGAAAGGACATTGGAAGAAAGACTGTCCAAAACTGCAGAAGAAAGGGAAGGCTCCACAAGATGCAAATGTTGCAGAATGTAAAAGTGATGTGGAGTCAGATATCTCTTTGATTGTCTCACCTTCAGCATCATCACATCCAGAGGAGTGGATATTGGATTCAGGTTGTACTTATCATATGTGTCACATTCGGGAATGGTTCTTTGAATTTTAGGAACTCAATGATGGGGTTGTTTACATGGGTAATGATAATCCATGTAAGACAGTAGGGATAGGTTCAATCAAGTTGTGGAATCATGATGGATCCACCAGAATTTTGCGAGATGCGAGGTATGTGCCAAAGTTTAAGAAGAATCTCATCTCATTGGAGGCTTTAGAATCTAAAGGCCTAGTTGTGATGATGCGAGATGGAATTTTTAAAGCAACTTCAGGAGCACTGGTGATGATGAAAGGTGTGAGGAAGAACAATCTGTATTACTACCAAGGTAGTTCAGTGGTGGGGACAGTAGCGACAGTAACTTCTAGCACTAAGAAGGATGTCGAGGCAACAAAGCTATGGCATATGAGGTTGGGACATGCTGGAGAGAAATCCTTGCAAATTCTTGCCAAGCAGGGATTGTTGAAAGGTACGAACGCTTGCAAACTTGAATTTTATGAGCATTGTGTTCTGGGAAAACAACGAAGAGTGAAGTTTGGCACTGCAATTCACAATACCAAGGGTATTCTTGATTATGTGCATTCAGATGTGTGGGGACCTGCCAAGACTCCGTCAATCGGAGGTAGGCATTATTTTGTCACTTTCATTGATGATTTTTCTAGGAGAGTTTGGGTGTTTACCATGAACAACAAAGATGAGGTGCTTGGAATTTTCCTTAAGTGGAAAGCTTAAGTTGAAAACCAAACAGGAAGGAAGATTAAGGTTCTCCGAACAGATAATGGAGGAGAATACAAGAGTGATCCGTTCCTGAAGGTATGCCAAGATTGTGGTATAGTTCGACACTTCATTGTTAGAAAAACACCACAGCAGAATGGGGTGTCGGAGCGTATGAACAAGACACTTGTGGAGAAAGTTCGTTGTATGTTGTCTAATGCTGAGTTAGGCAGAAAGTTTTGGGCTGAGGCTGTGACATATGCTCAACATCTCGTCAATCGTTTGCCATCATCTGCAATAAATGGCAAAACCCCGTTAGAGGTATGGTCTCGAAAATCTGCAACTGATTATGATTCTTTGCATGTTTTTGGTTCTATTGCATATTATCATGTGATTGAATCAAAGTTGGATCCATGGGCAAAGAAGGCTCTTTTCATGGGCTTTAGTTCTGGAGTGAAGGGATACCGCTTATGGTGTCTAGAGGCAAAGAAAACGATTATCAGTAGGGATGTTACCTTTGATGAATCTGCCATGTTAAAGAAGATAAGTCGAGAAGGAGCTGATAGTACTCCGCAGCAGGTGGAGTGTACTCCGAAGCAGGTGGAGTTTGAGCAAACAGTAGTGATCCCAACACGAAACACCACTACTGACTCTCCTATGGCAGAAAAAGAGTCAGATGAGGAAGAGGTTCCTACCCAAGAACCTCAATAGCAATCGGCGCCAATTGCAGTTAGAAGACAGAGACGAGAGATTCAGAAGCCTGCTCGTTTCGTGGACATGGTTGCCTATGCACTTCCAGTTTTTGATGACATTCCATCCACTTACCCAAAAGCCATTCTGAGTTCAGAGAGTGGTAATTGGGCAGGCGCAATGGAAGAGGGGATGTAGTCTTTGAAGAAGAACAAGACATGGAAGCTGGCACAATTACCAAAAGGTAAGAAGGCAATTGGGTGCAAATGGGTATTTGCAAAGAAAGAAGGATTTCCTAATAAAGAAGATGTTCACTACAAGGCAAGGTTGGTTGCTAAAGGCTTTGCTCAGAGGGAGGGAATTGATTATAATGAGATATTTTCTCCAGTTGTTAAACATTCCTCCATTCGAATTTTGTTGGCTTTGGTAGCACAGTTGAATTTGGAGCTAGCTCAACTTGATGTAAAGACCGCGTTCCTACACGGTGATTTGAAGGAGGAAATCTATATGACTCAGTCAGAAGGATTCAAGGTTGTTGGTAAAGAAGATTGGGTTTGTAAACTTAGCAAATCGTTGTACAGACTGAAACAATCTCCAAGATAGTGGTACATATGATTTGATAAGTTCATGAAGGATCAGAAGTACAAGAAAAGCAAATACGATCACTATGTGTATTTGCATAGACTTCAAGATGGTTCCTACATTTACCTACTCTTATATGTTGATGATATGCTGATTGCAGCAAAGAGCCAAGTTGAGATTGACAAATTAAAGGCTCAGTTAAGTAAAGAGTTTGAGATGAAGGATTTAGGGGAAGCCAAGAAGATTCTCGGCATGGAGATAAACAGGGACAGAGAGAGGGGGAAACTTTGGCTGTCACAGAAGCAGTATTTGCAGAAGGTACTACAACGTTTTGGTATGCACGAAGATACAAAACCTGTAAGTACCCCACTTGCTCCTCATTTGAAATTGAGTAGCCGTTTATCTCCGACGACTGATGAAGAACGAGAATACATGGCGAAAGTCCCATATGCAAATGCAGTTGGAAGCTTGATGTATACAATGGTGTGTACGAGACCAGATATTTCATAGGCGGTTAGTGTTGTTAGCAGGTACATGCATGATCCAGGCAAGGGTCATTGGCAAGCTGTGAAATGGATTCTATGGTACCTCCAAAATACCGTAGATATTGGATTGGCATTTGAGCAAGATGAATCACTTGGCAAATGCATAGTTGGGTATTGTGATTCTGATTATGCAGGTGATTTGGATAAGCGACTATCTACAACTGGCTATTTGTTTACTTTAGCAAATGGGCCAGTTAGCTGGAAGTCTACCTTGCAGTCTATGGTGGCTTTGTCTACGACAGAGGCAGAATATATGGCGATTACAGAGGCTGTGAAGGAAGCAATTTGGCTTCATGGGTTCAAAAAAGAATTAGGAGTTGGTCAGAAACAACTTGAGGTATATTTTGATAGTCAGAGTGCTATTCATTTAGCAAAGAATCAAGTCTTTCATGCACGGACGAAGCACATTGATGTTCGCTATCACTTTGTGCGTGAGATTCTCGAAGAAGAGGAGATTGTTCTCCAGAAGATTCACACTACGGAGAATCCTGCAGATATACTCACCAAGGTGGTTACAAGGGCCAAGCTTGAACACTGTTTAGACTTGGTTAATATCTTGCACATTTGAAGTTGGCGCCCGGAGGCACAAATTGTTTTTTTATGTTATGATTGTTTGAGAAGATTTGTATTTGGTGGGACTTGAAATTAAGCCTAGGTGGAGATTTGTTGACTTTTTTGGCTTATTCCTAAGTCCCACATCGGTGGGTTCATTATTTGGGAGGAGGATTGAGGGTTATAAATTAACCTCTCCTCATTCACTGTAGATCATCCCAAGTTGTAATATCTTATTCCTCATTAATAATAGCGGGTTATTTCACCTGTGCTTGGAGATTAGGCGAAATTGGCCGAACTCCAATAAGTAATAATTTTCGGGTGTGTTGTTCCTCTTTATCTCTTTTATTTTTCTGCTTTATTTATTGGTATTATACTGTTTTCTTTTCTGTAGTAGTATAGTATTCAATATTATTTGTCGGATAGCTCTGTTAGTGTTTTGTCTAGTTCATTTATTTTGTACTGGTTCATTTCACTAGTTATTTTATTTTAGTGGGAAAATTATCCGATTTGCCCAACACCTTGTTTATGGGCTAGGTTAATTGTGTGACATATCATTAATCCTTGAATATACAGACCTATATCTTTTGGTTATATGTTGTCTTAGAAATATTTTCCATATTTTTTGGGACATAAGTTGACTCATTCAAAATATATTTTTGCGCATTTACTTATTGGTCATTTTGACTTGTGCATCCGGTAGTAGAGGATGAGACCGGCTCGTCCGGTACCGTCCGGCACACCTACCAATTCATTCATTCAGCCATAACGCATTAATTGACGCTCCTTGGGATTATCTACGAGGTCGTCTTCATCAACTCAGAACATCTGCGTTTTCTCAGCCTAGGTAGCCACGCGAGTAACGAACTTGGTAGCTCAACCGGTGACCTGAACCTCGCCTTCACCCAGCTGCCCAGTTCAGAGTTTACGTTTGGCTGCTATAGTTGGGTGGTTTTGGGCGGCCGCAAGGGCGACTAGGTTAGCCTTTTATGGTCCATGTGAAAGAAACCTGCGTTTGGGAGACATGGGTACGATGATAGTTACAGGTTTCATAGTTAAGGAGTTCCATGCGCAGCAGGAGAATAAGCTTTGATCCAGCTACTCACGTTTGTCCCTGCATAGGGTTCCATGAGGCATTTTCAAACTATGTTGTTTTCGTTTTTTGTTTTGTTCTTTTTTGGTTTTATGTTTATGTGCATGCATATATTGTGATAATAAGAGTATACAAATTTGCTGTTGTTATAGGCATAGGAGTCATGTTGCATTTATGTGATTTTTTTTTTTTTTTTTTTATCAATTCAGTGTGATTTATTACATATAAATTTTTTTTAAAATATCAAAATAAGTAAATATTGCGAAAATGTATCGTGAAAAAGTTATGTCAAAGTTGATATAATTTTAATTGTTAACACGTAATCATATTATAACTGTACTGACAGAACTCCATTTGAATTTATTTATTCGATAAAAAAACTCCATTAAATTTTAATTATACTAAAATATAGTAAAATAATGTTATTTTAACAAAATTTTGCTTTTAAAAAATAAAATTCATATCAACTTCTTATGACTTAATCATTTCAATAATTGTATAAAATTTATCCGTAATAAAGCTATTAAATTGCATTTGGTTTTGCATGCATGGTATAATGACGCATAGTCTTGTTACATGTTGTTTCTTCTTTTGTCACTATACTGCGTCAGTTTAAAATTCTTAGGCAATCAGTTCACTTAATTTTATTTTGGGAAATGTTTGCATTATGTTAGTATGCAAAATTTGAAGACATAGGGATAATTGTTTATTTAATAGAGGAGTGGTAGACTATTTTGAAGTCTTTTATTTAATACAGGTTAAGGTTTGATCTTAAATCTCGTCAAATGTATTATCAGTGAATTTCTTATTTTTTGATTGATGTCTTGAACTTCTAATATGTATGTATCCAATTAAAATTGTTGATAAGACGACAAGGTTGATCTTTGTTTTTAAGTCGACTTTAGCTAGTTTTGACATGGTAGGTAGTTGAAGTTATTTTTTGAGTTGTATATTTCTTATGCTTTGTGTGAGAGTTGTATCACCTCTTAAGTAGACCACTTTTATTCTATCTTTTCTTACTAATAAAATAAAACTACGGATAATTTCTTCCGGTATCATATTAATTCCAACATACATCTAATCTTCTAAATATCCCTCTAAAATGATGAAAATAACCTTAAATAAAAGGAGGCTATTTAATATGATAAAAATACCCCTCTAAAATGACAAAAATATTTAAGGAGGGTGTAAATAAAAATTACTTAAACCTTTTATCCAAAAATCTTCTGGATTTAAATTTCCAAAATACATTTTTAAACTCTGGATATATGCATTTTCAATTTTGTGTTCCAAATTTTTTTTTGTGGGAAATGTATGTTTTTTATTTTTAAATTATATTTATTATTCTGGATTTAATTTTGAAAATTTTATATGGTGTAGGAAAAATAAAAAATACATGTTTTGGAAAGGTCAGAATGGCCTTTTGGCAAGCGTGCGGGCCCGCTTTTCTTAAGAATTCTGCTCCCTCTGATATAAAATGTGTGGCGGTGGAGGAATTGTTTTTCTGTGGAGGGTTCATTGAAAAAAAAGAAAAAAAGAAGGGGGAAGGTGTGTTGTACCTTCCTTCCCCTTTAAATATTTTGATGAGAGCATCTTTTTTGTTTTAGTACTACTGTCCTCTACTGTGATCATCCTTTTTCACCTCTCAATTAATTGGTTGTTTAAACAACCATAAAATATAATCCTATGTTCTTTTTACATGACAAGAATATTTTAAAATTTATTGATTATTATATTGAACATGAGACTTACTTGATCATTAAAATTTTGAAATTGTTATATTGAGTCTAGGATTGTTATCATAATTTAAAATTTTGTTTTTAAATTTTTTTTGAAAATTATTAATTATTATGATGAGTTCCCTTGATGATTAAAATTTTTATTTCTAAAAATTATTGTGTTCTGTCTTAGACTCACTTAGATCAATAAAATTTTAAAATTTATTATGTTGAGTATGAGATTTATTTGACAATTAAAATTTTTATTTTTGAAAAATTTTTAAAATTATTATGTTGAATCTCATACTCACTTGATATTAAAATATTTGTTTTTGAAAAACTTTAAAAAAATATTATGTTAAGTCTCGGACTCATTTAATAATTAAAATTTTTGTTTTCATTTAAAAAATTATTAGTTCTGTTAAGTCTCGGATTTACTTAAGTATTAAAATTTTCAATATAAAATACTCATTTAAGATAATAAAACAACAATATCTTTTATACAAATAACTATGTAAATCATAATTTTTCAGGAATGGAAATACGTACGACTAAATTATACAATTAAAAATTTCAAAATCTTTTCTTTACTATATTGTTTACATGTATTTGTGTTTCAATTTTAATAAAAAAATGAACATATTAAAAGTTACTCTAATTTCTACATATTTAATTAAAAATAATCGTCATAGAATGAATGTTATAGAGAATTATGATTTTTCTACATGACTCTCAAACTCAAATTTTGATTTCAAAACCTTTCTTTTTAAATGTTTTTCGTAATTTTCATTGATAGGATGATGGTTTCTTTCGAGTTTTTTCATCCTTCCGCGACAGCTTATAAGTTATATGTTGTTCCAATAACATCAATAATGATTGGCCTTTAATTGAATTGTTATTCTTGGAAGGTACTCTATATAAATATTTGATTTTATTATTTTAAAAAAGGTGGCATATTTGTTAATATAATACTAATAGAAATATATATTGGTGTGTACTATCACTACAAGAAATAATGATGGTAGAGTTTTCTTTTTTTTATCGACAAAAAACGAATGAATAAATAAGAGATATTTCAGAGATATCTCAACCTTTGTACAAAAGACCTACCTGAGGCTCATAACTTCTAACTTCCTTACAGCAACTGAAAAACCTAAAAACATACACCTTTTACTCATGCTAACTACCTCCTATAATAATTATCTAACATCATGCAAATCAATGGCTTAAGACACCAATCTGAATATGAAAAACTTATCCCGTGCACTTTAGACATAACCCATGACCAAGCCTTCATCCGTGCCATAGTGAAGATGTCCATGTGATCTATCGTGCCACCTCTGAAAATCCGTTTGTTTCTATGTAACCACAACTCTCCTACTACTGCTATTCATACACATACTCAAATCTAATTCCTTGAGTCCATTCATCCTGAAGCTTTCGAAATGTTTTTTTTTGGCTTCCTATGCTCCATCGATGCCAACGCCATCCACTCGTAGCACTTAGACCACACAAGCCAAGCGACTCTATATGTACAAAAAACGTGAGACGTGGTTTCCTCTTCCTCCTTACACAAACAACACAAATTGGTAGTCACACCTATCCCCCTTTTAACCAAGTTTGCTTTAGATGTTATTTTGTCTTCCAGAACCCTCCATGTTGTGAGATGTGAAGATGGTTGTGCCTTCAACCTCCAAAAACCCGTATACAACTCCCTTTCTGCCCCTGGACATGTTCTTTAAGCATTTTGTACGTAGATTTGACTATGAACACAACTGACTCTTTGTCTTTCCAAACTCAAGAATCCTCCTTATCCAACATCACCCTCTGTACCTCCAGAATATGAACCAACTGTTGTTCCTGAATCCGTTCCCATTCAAATAGATTCCTTCTCCATTCGATCCTCCAAGTCTACTCTGAATTTTCTGACCCAAAAGAGTAGAGTCCCAATAGAAATGAAAACTAATTTTTTGGTGGCTATGCATTAGAGACGACCTTCAATGGGACACAAATTTACAAAGTAGTGTTGGCTAAGCCTATGTAAAGAAAAATATATTATTTAACTATAGCGTAGGTTTGGGGGACACTAAAATGGATATAAAATTAAATAATTATTAAGAAGTGGACTTTAAGCCTAACTTAATCTCATAAAATTAGCTTATAAGGTGAGGTTTGCACCCATTTATATACTATGAAATGTCCTAATCTCTAGTTGATGTGGGATTTCCAATACACCCCTCTTCACACCGAGGCTACCAACTCATGCGTGAAACTATATATTATGGGTGGTTCGATAACAGTCCGATAGTGGGTGGCCTGATAAGCTCAACAAACAATCGTTAGGATAGGCTTGAAATGACTCTAATACCATATTAAGAAGTGAACTTTAAGCCTAACTCAATCTCATAAAATTGACTTATAAGGTGAGATTAGCACCCACTTATATACTATGAAATGTCATAATCTCCAGTCGATGTGAGATCTCTAACAATAATTTAAACTTAGCGTCTCCATTGGGGACACTATGTGAGAAAGCAAATGTGAATAAATTGTCGTCATTGGGGACACTATGTGAGAAAGCAAATGTGAGTAAATTGTTGTCATTGGGGACACTACTTGAAAAATAAATGAGTAAAATGCACTTAAGGAGAGTGAAATGGCCACAAAGAAGAGATAGAGTTTTTGGAAGGAATTTCGGGATTATGAGTTTGAAAGTGTGAAATAGAAATGAGAAATTGAAAGCGTGAGAAAATGAAAATGTGAGACAAAAATGTTTTAATGTTTAATTTATTTTTATTAAATAACTTAGCATGGGCTAAGGTGACAATAAATGTCCACGTCACCTTAGTGTCGTCTAGACCTACGCTAATTAACTTGCATCCACTTTGTGTCCTCATTCTCGACGCAATATCATTCTGCAACTTATTTTTTGATTGCATCTACTTTATGTCCTATTCTATACACTAACTTATTATGATTATTTTAATAATTTTTAACTTGCATCTATTTTGTGTCCTGGTTCTAGAGTCAATATTATTCTATCACTTAATTTTGGTTTTCATTGCATCTACTTTGTGTCCTCATGATAGACGTTAACTTATTATTGTTTTAATAATTTTTAGTGAGTTAAAGGTCTCCATTGTGGACACAATATTTGACATTTATTTTTGTTTCTAACTTGAGTAGATTTCATCCATGGTAGTGACATCTTTTTATAGCTCCTGTTCTTTGTTGGTAACTAAAATGAATTTTTCTTAAAGTGTATAACAATACAATTCTATTTGCTATAATTTTATTCATTGTTAATTAACTTTAAATAAATGACATTTTAATACAATAAACCATTTATTTTGATTTGATTCCTTAATAATTTTCAATTTAGAGTATGAAACACAATAATTTGTTAGTAAAGAAATAGATTAAAGAAAGAAAAAAAAAAAAAACTAGTTGCTCAGTTTATTTATTTTGCATAGTTATTTTTTAAGATTGGTTCTGTGTTTAACCACCTACCTCTACCGATTATAAATAAGGCAACTAATAAGCACCTTTTCAAGTCAACAAACCAGAAGCATTAATTCATTCAAACATTCTGGTTGAGTTGACCTTCATCTTCGTCTTCATTCCGCTGTGGTGCTTATTAGTCTTGAGAATCATGCCACTAACAGAAGCAGCTCTATTGAAAGGTGCGTTAGAGGGACTACTGACAGCAGTAATGAAAATAAAAGACACAACGGCCATGTTCAGACGCACCTTGGACGCCCTCCAATCCACTCTAATATCATTAGCTCCAGTGATCACAGACATGGAACGCCTCAACGATGATCTGGGGCGTCCAACGGAGGAGCTTGAATCGCTGATAAGGAAAATGGAAGATGGGACGAAGCTTGTGTACGACTGTTCCAAAGTCCACAGACTCAACTGTGTGTCTATGTGTTATTACCAGGGTCAACTTAAGGCCCTTGAGGACTGGTTTCTGAATCATTTCAGCGTGGTGATGATAGCTCAGATTGCGAGAGATCAAAAGGAGATCCTCAAGCTTCAAAAATTGAATGAAGAAGGTGAAAATTTGCTTCTCCCTAAGCACGGGGAGATTGATACAGTTTCTCGATATATTCTCATTGCGCGGAATCTTTACATTGCTTGGGGAGACACTGCTAGGTATTGGACTTGGACTTCTGATCCACATGCCAGGTAATTACTTACTATTATTATAATATATGTTTTCATTACTATAACTCTTACTATTACTATAACATATGTTTGTTTGCCATTATATTATTGCTTGATGTAGCTTTCCAGAGGTGGCAGAACTGCGTAGTGTGTGTTGGCTAGAAATCAGAGGGTGGATAAAAACCAGCTTCTTGCCCTCAAACAAGTGGTACGAGGCATTCTTTGTGTTTAGCAAAAGAATAGAAGGTACCTTTGGGTTCCAGAAGCAGGCCGTTGAGGTGTCCCTTAAGGTTGTCGGAGAAGGTGATGGTCAGAGACGAACGGGGTATTTGGAATCAGAAACACCGGCGAACAGAACTTATGATGCAGTGGCGCACCCTCTCTTGCCTGAGGCTGAACCTGTGTTTGTGGTTGAACATCGCACAGATGGGTTGTTGGAGGTGAAATTGGGTGAGTTCTTCACCTCTGTGGGACAGGACAAGGAGGTTGAGATGGGTGTGCATGAGACGAAGAACCTTTGGTGGAAAGGTGGCATTATCGTTCATGGAATCGAAATAAGACTTAAAAGTGAAAATATTTAAGAAACAAACCATTAATTATTACTTTCTCTTCAACTGTTTTTAAATAAATAATAATTTCTTGAGTATTAAAAATTATATCAAATAGTCTCTTTCAATTATTGAAACATCCTTTTACATGAATTGTGTTGAAGGGTATTCAATATTTTAGAGATTATTTATATAATTTGTTATTTTCAATATTATTTAAGAGAAAGAATAAAAAGATTAATGGTTTACTTTGAAATATATACATGTAAAATTCAAAATAAACATCCACTCTAGGATCTAGGATGGTGTGTACTTTTTTTAAGGTGTGAATGATGTATATCCTTTATATTTTAAGTTAAAAAGATGAGTGTTTTTACCATGTATAATTGGATGGATGATGTAATTTAGTTATAATTGTGGGTTATTGATTCAGATTTTATTAATCTTAAATTATTTACCGTTAGTATTGTATTAGTGATTAGTTTATAGGGCTGTTAGTATTCCTATTTTATAGCTTCCAGTAATTATAATTTTATTATATATATTATTGAAGTAAATCAAAATGAGAGCATCTGTTCAGCAGCTTTGCAATTTCATGCAATTATGTTCAATTAGTTTCTACAACTTTTTGTCTTCTGTTATTTTCTTCAATTAGTTTCAACAACTAGTATTAGAGCTTTGTTTTCTGATACAAGATGGAAGAAGTCATTACTCATGAGAACTGGTTCAACATGATGACCAAGGCAACTAATAGATATTTGAGGGGAACTACCAAAAGATGTTTATGTTTTGGTAATGAAGGTCCTATGTTGGTAGGATGTACAGATGTAGACATGGCTGGAAATGTAGATTCCAGAAAATCCACATCGGGATATTTAACTACTTTTGCAGGGGAGTTGTATCTTGGAAATCCAAGTTACAAAGATGTGTTGCTTTATCAACACCTAAAGCAGAGTACATAACTGCATCTGAAGCTGGCAAAGAGGTAAAATATATGAAAAATCTCTTGCATGAATTGAGTCATGTTCAAGAAAGATATGTTCTCCATTGTGACAACTGGTCTGACATGATGACCAAGGCAATTAAGTCAGGAAGGGGGAGAATTGTTGGGAATCCCTCCTTAATTTAATAGGAGATCATGACCAATGAATATTGGTAACACTGTTGTGGGGAGCTGAATTATTGATACCCCTCAATTAAGTCAATTAAGGGGGAGAATTGTTGGAAATCTCTCCTTAATTTAATAGGAGACTATGACCAATTAATATTGGTAACCGATCCATTGAATATATTCAATGATGGTCATTCAATTTTATTTTTTTTTGAAATTGTAACTCTCTCTTGAAAATGTAATGAGCATTAATCTCTTTATAAAGAATTATGAAGAAGCCTTCCTCTCATTCTCTATGTAAAAGAGATTATGAGTAAGAGAAGGATGAAGCAATGAAATAGTGAGAAGAACAACATAGAGAGAACAAGAGAGAGAAGATATCCACCATAATGGTGAGATTAGAAATCCTAGTGAGATGCTAAAGAGACTTTGTAATCCCACTTTCATAGTGGAGGCATTTTCACCATAATGGTGAGATTAGAAATCCTAGTGAGATGCTAGAGAGACTTTGTATTCCATCCTTATTGGATGAGATTGAGTGTTATCCTCACAGAGTAAGAAGAAACAAATATTGTAATCCTACTTTCATAGTGGAGGAATTTTCTGGACTAGGTCCTGTGGTTTTTACTTCTCAAATTGAGTACATCTATGATGTTTTCTATGTACCTGATATGAAAAGTAATTTGTTGAGTATGTGACAGTTGACTGAAAAGGGTTGTGATACACATAGTTGAAAATCAATTCTTAATTTTTGATAAAAAAGGTAGTTTGATTCTTAAAACCTTTTAATCAAAAAACTGCATGTTTCCATTAGATTTTCATATGGGTGATTTCAAGTGCTTGAATGCAATAGTGAATAATAATCGTGGTTATGGCATTTACGCTTTGGGCACTTAAATTTTCAGAGTTTTGGAAAATCTCTCCAAATGAAATTTAGTGAATGATTTACCCCATATTCATCACCCTGATCAATTGTGTGAGACTTGCATTTTTGGAAAGAATCACAGGATACCATTTGTTAAGGAGCCTTGGCATGCGAAATTTCCTTTGGAGCTTGTTCATACAGATGTTTGTGACCCGATGAACATATCATCAATTTTTTAGTAAGTATTTTTTTACCTTTATTGATGATTTTTCAAGGAAAACTTGGGTTTATCTATTGAAAAGCAAGGATGAGGTATTCCACTATTTTAAAATATTTAAAGCATTTGTTGAAAGACAGAGTGGCAGACTAATTAAGATGGTGCGTAGTGATGAAGAGGGTGAGTACAAGTCTAATGAGTTTAAGAGGCACTATGAAGAACATGGATTGCAGCATAACATAACATATGCCTACACACCTCACCACAACGGAGTTGCCGAGAGAAAGAATAGAACAATCATGGACATGGAGAGGAGCATGCTTAAAGCAAAAGGTATGTCAAATTATTTTTGGGCTAAGGTCGTAACATGTGCTGTATATTTGATAAACAGATTACCCACTCGGAGTGTTCCTAACACAACTCCGATTGAGGCATGGAGCGGATTCAAACCCAATGTGCAACACTTGAAGGTATTTGGGTCAATTACTTGTGCTCATGTCCCCAAGGCAACAAGATCGAAGTTGGATGATAAGGCGGTGAAAACCATTTTCATTAGATATAAGCATGGAGGATACAAACTGTACAATCCAATGACAAAGAAGGTGATTGTCAGTCGTGATGTTACATTGACTGAAGATGAGGAATGGCAATGGAATGCAGTGAAATGAATTCAAAAAAATGATATATTTACGTTTTGAACGATGATATGGAAGATGGAGTCACTCTTGAAGCACCTGCAGTTCAACCTGAAGCTGTAACTCAACCTAAAGTTGCAGCTCCAATTGCAACTATAATGGAGCGACCAAGAAGGTAGCAGCAACAACCCGTACACCTTCAAGATTACGAAGTAAATCTTGATGATGAAGTTGATGACAATGGAGAATTGATTCACTTTGCTTTTCTTGCAGATTCAGAACTCGTGAGACTTGCATATGCCATTCAACACCCCAAATGGCAAGAGGCTATGAATGAAGAATTGATGGCAATTGAGAAAAACAATACATGGCAGCTTATTGATCTTCCAAAAGGACACAAAGCAATTGATGTGAAGTGGGTGTACAAGATTAAAGTGAAAGCAAATGGTGAGATTGATAGATACAAGGCAAGGTTGGTGGCAAAGGGATTCGAGCAAAGAAAAGGCTATGATTACGAAGAAATATTTTCTCCTATAGCTCGAATGGACAGTGAGATTAATCATTGTTGTAGCTGCACAAAGGCAATGGAAAATTCACCAAATGGACGTCAAGTCTGCGTTTCTAAACAACCCACTTGATTAAGAGTTTTATGTAAAGCAACTGCCAGTTTTATACAATCTTGCAAAGAGGAAAAGATGAACAAACTAACTAAGGATTTATATGGTCTTAAACAGGCACCAAGAGCTTGGAACAAAAGGATTGATTCATTTCTTCATGCCACTAGATTCAAAAAATGTGCATCAAATCATGGTCTTTATGTAAAGACTAATGATTATGGAGATTTGCTAATTTTATGTCTTTATGTTGATGATGTGGTTTTTACAAGAAGTAATCTCAAAATGATTGGTGACTTCAAGCATATCGTGATGAAGGAATTTGAGATGATTGATCTCGGTCTTATGTCCTACTTTTTGGGCATTGAAGGAGATGATGGAATCTTCATTCATTAGAGAAAATTTGTTGTTGAGTTTTTAAATAAGTTTAAGATGTAGGATTCAAACTCAATTAAGATTCCAATTGAAACTGGAATTAAGCTTACAAAGGAAGGTGATGGGCGAACTGTGGATGCAACATACTTTAAGAAGTTTGTTGGGAGCCTTAGATATCTCATGTGTACTAGACCCAACATATGTTATGTTGTGGGTTTGGTCAGTCGATACATGGAGTCACCTCGACAAGTTTATTTACAAGTTGTAAAGAGAATTATACACTACATCAAAAGTACTACAACTTTTGGTCTATTTTACTCTTCATCTAAGAAGATTGAGATCGTCGGATACTCATACAATGACTGGGGTGGAGATTCAGACGAGAGGAAGAGCACAAGTGGTCATTGTTTTATGATCGGAAAGACGGTTTGCTTGTGGTCATAAAAAAAACAGTCAATTGTTGCATTATCTACTTGTGAAGCTGAGTATGTAGCAGCATCAGCAAGTGTTTGTCAATCAGTTTGGCTCAGCAATATCATGACTCAAATTGGTTTTGATCTAGTTGTTCCAAATTAGAATTAAGGGAGGATGTTGGCTATTAATTTAGATTTTATTAATCTTAAATTATTTACTGTTAGTATTGCATTAGGGATCAGTTTATAGAGCTGTTAGTATTCCTATTTTATAGCTTCCAGTAATTGTAATTTTATTATATATATTATTGAAGTAAGTCAAAATGAGAGCATTAGTTCAACAGTTTTGCAATTTCGTGTAATTACGTTCAATTAGTTTCTGCAACTTTTTTCCTTCTATTATTTCCTTAAGTTAGTTTCAACAATAATAGATTATTAGTTGAATAAGAAATTTTCTGTGTGAAATAATATTAATTATATATTTTATTTGATGGTGGTATTATAAAATAAATACTCTCATCGGTTTTAATTTATAAGAAAAAAATTAACCTTTTCCAATGCCGCTGCTTATAGTCAACAAACTTGCTTTGATATTTTTAATTTTTATTAAAAAAAATATATTAATAAAGAAGTATTTGAGATGTTCAAATCCAAATACATTTTTGTAAAATATAAAAAAATTAGAAACAACAAGAACCAATGAAGTGATCTCAAATGTTCACCCTTACAAAGTTCACTAAGGTTACAAAAATTCTCCTTTTTCTTTATTAGACCTACTTAGAGTGAGTAAATGATTAACCTGATTGGCTTTGTAACTAGATATGGTTCAATTATCTCTTTTGTTGCTATATATCAGTAAAACCCATCATCACCCCTCCAGTAACTTCACCCATAATTGCTTCAATTATCCAGCACCCTCCACCCTTTTCATAGTGATGGAAATGTTGAACAACATTCGTCCATAAAATTATTTTCTCCTTTTGAAGCAAATTGTTACAGTATACTTTCATCCGGTATGAAGATGAAGTTTTCTTTAGGTATTTTGTGTTGTTGTCGCAGATGAATAACTTAAATAGTACATCTTATCAATAAAGAATAAAATAAATAAAATAGAGTATTAAAGGAAACTCATGACTAAGAAATATTAAGAAAGACTAGCATTAGATAAATCTCTTTCATGCATCCTTACTATCACATAATACAAAACTAAGTAACACCCTATAGACATGTGTTGTTTCCACCTATGACCATCAAGCATATGCAACATAGGAAGAAAAATAGTAAATAAATTCCTCTCTCATGCCATGTTTGTTTCATTGTCGAAAGATTTGTGGGATGAGTTTGTGTTTGGATCGACATGTGTGCGATGAAATGTAGGCATGGAAAAGAGAGGAGGCATCCATTGGGCACCTTTTCTCTTCTCAAAAAAAAGAAGAAAGTCATGTGTCATATAGTGAAAATACGAAACTGTCCTTTCTTTATTTTTTTGCATGGCAACATTACTTTCACAAATCATGGCGCAAAGATTCTATTTCATGAATGCGAAATTCTAATTCCTGAAGCTTATAGGTGTTAGAACTGATGGCTAAAACAAGAGGGGAGTGAATTGTTTTTGAAAGATTTTCGCAAATGTTTAGTTAAGAATGAATTGCTTTATCAATTCACAAAGACAAAGATCAAAGAAGCTAAAAGAAATCAAGCTTTCAAAATACGCAGCAAAATATTAACCAGTTGATATTATGATATAACTGATTGATATTATTACAAAGTTAACAACAATGCTATATATCATAATTATAACCGATTGCAAGAACAATATAACCAGTTGTTTATATCAAATACATAAACATTAACAAGATAAACCAAGACAAAGAAAGAGAGAATCACACAAAGCAATTATAATGGTTCACTCAACCACTGAGCTACATCTAGTTCTTCAGAAAAACCCTTTTGAGTTCCACTATGTAATACACAACAAATTACATACACACAACAACAACAAGAGAGGATCTTTAATACCTAAGATCACACACACTCTCTTCAACACACAACACACCTTACACCAGAACACCCTCTGATTTTAAAGGATTTCACACACTTACAAGAATTGAAAGAATCTAATCTCAGGAACAAAGAAAGGAATAGAAAACACCTGGTTTAAACGTTCCTAGATTCGTTTAATGGTCAGAACATTGGCTATTTGAGCAATCTTTAAACTTTTAGCAAAACTCTTCTCAAAACTTATTTCTCAAAACTTTTTCAGATCTCTATAAAACTCTCTTTTGCAAACTCTTTCTGTATCTCAAAATGTATTTCGCTTTTTCTGTATATACTCAAAAGATAAGAGAGTCTCTATTTATAAACCTCACAAAATACCCGTTTGAATCTGTTAGGAAAACCAGTTGTTATTGGCAAAACAAATTTTCAAAATTCAACCGATTGAAGTTTCGAAATAACCGATTGATTTGGTTAAAGTTGTTATAAAATAGTTAAAAAACCCACCAAACAGGCCAGTAAGGAAGAATCGGTTAAAACGATAAAATAACTGGTTGTTTATCACTTGACATTTCAAAAAACATTTTCTCTTTTAAAACAAGTTGCTCAAGCTAATTTTCTGAATCTAGGACGAATAAAACAAATTCTAAAACAGAAACAAAACATCTAAACCTAACTTCATCACAACAACCAAGCTCTGCACAGATTCTTCACAGATTTAATTCATCAAAGCCTTTGTTCCAACAGTAGGGATTTCTAGAATTGACCATGGTAGCTAGGGTAGATGGAGTTTGAAAATTGAATTAAATAGGCGTGGCTATGTTGGGTTCACATGATGTTCTTTTGTGCTATATTTTTTGTGTGTTCTTGTTATGGGTGAGATCGTTGAAGAAATGTGGTGGTGATCTTAAAATTGAGGTTGGTGAAGGTGATTTCATGGTGTTCGTGGCTGGTTTTGGTAGTCGTTGAGGTAGTGTTATGGTGGTTAGTTAAGAAGCAATGCCGTCAAAGTTGGGTTACAAAGGTGAAGATGTAAGTTTGCATAATTGATTATGTAAGGTGATAGTTGATTTCTGCCTTCTTTTGGGAAGGGTAATCGATTATGGGTTGTTCATTGTGAGGACTAATTGATTACGCTTATATTCATGCAACCATAATCGATTATAGATAATTGACTATCTACGTTGTTTTTGTGTTTTTCAGTGTTATATAATCTTTATTTTACATAGTGTTAAATGGTTCATGTTTTAGTGTATTAGATAGTCCCTATTTTGGTGTATTAGACGATCCCTGTTTTGGTGTATTGGACAGTCATTGTTATTTGTATTTTAGACGATCTTTGTAATCGCTTTCCAGTGGATAAGAATTGTGTGTTCTTCAACTTCAATTTTTGACGAATAAGAATTGAAATGAACTGTAAACAAGAAAACTGAAATTCCAATTAGAAATGGAAAACAGAGAATAAAAATCATGGTCAGTAATATTCAACTTCAATTTGCAAGAGACCCAAATATGAAATCCTTATTACTGAAGAAAACACAACTAATTGATTTGTGTGTTCTTAGAAAACTACTTTCAATTGGAAATGGAGTTCTGAAAAGATTTTAAAGAATAAAACACTAAAATAGAGCATCATCTAAAATGATTATCATTTCGCTATTACCCATTTCCAAAACCAAATTTAACTTCAAAAAAAAATTACTTTATCATAGAAAGTAAAGAGAAGAAAAATTGATGGAGAAAAATGTAGAAGAAAATGAAGAACTTCTTAGAATTGAAAACATCAAAATTAGATAACAAAAAACTAAACTAAACTACTTCATTGTCTAACTACGTAACTAAGCTTTGTGTGCCTTAATCTTGGTAGTTAATCTCTACTTATAAAATTTTTGGAACTTTACAAATGAATGGACTTTGGTTCTAACTGAAATCGGGCCCATAAAATTATTAGTCCTACAATAGATTAACTACTTCAACTTATTCTTCAACTGCAGTATTAAACGTCTAGTGCCAGTTGATCATGAACTAGTTGACCGTTTGATGCAAATTTTCTTCATATTTTCTTTTTTTAACTCAATTTTTTCAATCTCATGACATCAATATCTTCATTCAAGCTTCTAAGTTAAAAATCCAACTCAAAATGTTGATACAATTTATCAAAGCACTTGTTAGATGGTTAAAACAAAATATAAGTAGTAAGGTACAATTTTTATTATGTTTTTGTAAAAATTATAATATTCTAAAGAAAATACAAAATATGAACTAAGAATAGAAAATAAGAATAAAAGAAATCTCAAGGAAATACAATTAGACTTGAAAAATACAACAAAGTCAAGATTTATCATGGCCACAGAGTTCATGTATGTTACAAAAAGCATGGTTTCCCTTCTGGGCACAACATTCACAATGCCAAGAACAATCTTGTTAAAAATCAGGATGTCAGGCAAGACATAAAGTTTGAGAACAGTGATCAAGACTTATGATTAACTCAACAAAAATATGGGACTTTGATGGCTTTGATTATTAAACAAATAGGGATAAAGATACTACTATATCTCAAATCAACTAAATCAATTCCATCACTTCTAGTTTTGTTGCTCATGGTAAGAGTGTTTTTATTGGAGGTAATATTTACTGATATCAATTATTTTGAAACCTGAAACATGACTAATTGGATCTTGGATTCTGGAACAACTAATCACGTGTCATCATCTATTAATAATTTTTTCTCTTACAAAAAGATTAATCTCATTACTGTCTTTACCTAATGGATCGAAAGTTAAAGATACTTACATAGGAACTTCTAAAATTGGTCATGAAATCCTGTTGAGAGATGTTTTATTTCCAAAATTTGGTTAAAGTTTACTTTTTGTTTCCAGATTAGTCTCTTCTTGACATTGAAATGGTTTTTTCTAATAATGTTTATGTGATTCATGACAGAAAACAAAAGGGAAGATTGGTACTGTTGAGATGCATGTTAGACTAGTGTAGAAAGCCATTTTAACAATAGTTAAAAAGGACAAATGAAAACGATTTCAAAATTGTCGTTGTTACAAATGTTTCGTTAAAAGATTGAGATATCGACATGACTTAAGTTGTCGTCATTCATAAGTGAGAATAACAACGATAGTTACACTCGTATCCATCTTTGAAATGGATAGAAGATTATGAATTGAGATAAGACGATGGTTTTTTAGTCTTAATTGTTGTCAAAAGTGACAAAACAATGATGATTCCTTTCTCGAACCATCGTTAAGAACTCCTATCTATGACGAGTTTGGAAAAAACTGTTGTTGTCAAAAAAATCTAACAATGATCAATACTAAAATCTTCGTATTTTAGTCTTTTCTTTCATATACAATTTAAAAACTTATGATCCACAAAACCTACATATACTTAGAAAGATTTGGTGCATATTTTTTCGACCTATCTATTGTATACAAGTTTTATTAAATTGAAAAAAAGTATATTTTTATGCAAAAAGATTCCCCAAATACACAAAATTTGATAACAAAAACAAGTTCAATATATACAAAATGTGTTTGTAATATATCATCTATCCTAAAGTGTTGTACATAATGACAAACTCGTTCTAACATACTCTATTGCTTCTGAATCTAACGATTATGGGTCATTAAAAATTTATAACATTAAAAAATTATATTGATTAGTTCACAAGTAATTACTTATATTAGTTTAAGTGTGCTTTGTTGCATACCTGATCACAACCTTTATCAATTCTAGTTCATATAATAGTTGTCATCCATTGAATGACATAGTACTAGTCGCACTCATAACTTTCACATTGCTTATTACACTAAATGTCAAAATAAACATGATTAAATCAATGAACGAAACACATTCTTCTAAGTGAACATATTTAATTTAAATACCTTGAGCTTCTTTGAAGTTAGCTTTTGTCATCTAGCACTTGGCCTACCACTCAATATGATATATCCAGAGTAAGCACTAAAATACAAAGACGAGCAATTTGAATATAATATTATGAAAGATGGATTTAATAACATATTAATTTAAATTGTCTAATTAGTCTACTATTTGTTCAAAGTAGTTTGGAGGCTTTTTATGAAGGGAGTATAACCATGCAACATTATTGGAGAGATATAATCAGTTGCTGCCAATGACGCCTACATTGAAAATTAGTTAGTCAAACATGTTTACATAATTTAGTATAACTTATTAAAAAAATGAACTTACCCATGGATATATGTGTTAGAGTTAAGCAGTGTCTAAGATCAAGAGGGGAGGGGTGAATTGAGCTTATAAAATTTTCGCAACAGGAACTGACTTCAGTGTAACAGAGGTTAAAAGAACAGATTGATTTTAAACGAAACAGATTTATTTTTCAAATCACCTTAGTACAAACAGAACTTGATCAACAAGATTTAGATCAATCAGAAAGAACAGCAGAATCAAACATGATGAATTTTTACAGCTTACAATGTAACAGATTGTATCTCAAGATTAATCAATTTTTCTTCATATTAAGCATATACAAGAAGAACCAAAACCACAGTCCATACAATGAAAACAATTTTCACTTAAACCATATTTCAGATTCACACAGCAGTTTGAATTATGATTAGATGATTGATTAACCTGCTAGAAAAAACAAATATTAACAGGTCCAGATTTAACAGATTTAGATTCAAAAGAACAAATTGCTTTCTTTACAAAATATATGAAAAACTTAGAAAACAGTTTGGCACAGTTTTGTCTTATTTAGATTAAAATCGATCTCAAACTGTAATAGCAAATGGGACAAAATTTATTGAGATATATCAGCTTTCTAAGAACACAGATTATGTGAAGAAACCAATACAAAACATTCAACCACACAGATCCAATGGACTAAGGCTTTATCAAGAATTAACAAATAAACCAGTTAGACCATACACCAGATAAAGTTTCACACACACTTATTCAGATGATTGCAAGAACGCTTCAATCAACGAATATAACATTTTTATTAAACCCAGAATTAACAGATTCAATTTCAAATGAACAGATTTAATTCTTGACAGTTATTAATCCAAATTCCAGAAATAAGTGCAGGGAAGGGAAGAAGATTGCACACAAGTTTTTATACTGGTTCACTCATCAAGAGCTACATTCAGTTCACCTTACACCAAGGTGGAATCCATTAAAACACATGCAACAATTACAGCATATACAACAGTTCTTGAAACCTACAAGAACACCCACACACAAGGCTAAAAAACACCTATTTCAGCACACTTTGCACTCCAAGAAACCCTATCTAGGAGTGACTAACACAACTACCTTTACAAACAATGAGAAAGGAAAGATTACACCTGAAAAGAAGATGTAAGAACTCAAACCAGTAGTTCAATTTGCTGCAAAAACTGCACCAGCACCTTCACAAAGCACAAGGTTTTCCTAGAACAAGCACACTTGAAAATTCTCTTGAAAACCTTTCACAAAAGTATTTTTGATTCTTTTTCTCTCTCAAAAATTGATTGATCTCACTTGAAAACGTGATTGCTTTGTGTCTCTTTTTTTTTGTGTGAGAGAAGCCTTCTACTTTTAAAGAAAACAGTTTCTAACCACTTTTCAAAAACCAGTTGAAAACAATTAAGAAACAGAACCAAAAATAAATCTATTGATTTTCCAGGAAACAGATTTATTTTTGTCCAGTATCCAGATTTTTTTAGAAAACCTTAAAAAGCATTTTGAAAGACTTTTAATCACTCCATGTGCTTGGTCTAAGCTTGCTTAGGCAACTGGAACAGGTTATGCAACAAAAGGTAACTTTACAACAACCTAAGCCTAAATACAAACTTATCTAAAACCTATTACAATCTTCAAAGCACTCAAGCTATTTTCTTCATCAAACACACATCAAGCCTTGGTAGGGAAGAAGCTTCCTCCAGCTTCAACAATATGAAGCAAAGTAAATTTGTTTTTTTACCTTCATTATGGTATTGGTGATGTATGTTTGTGTTTTTACTTTTCTAATACCAAGTGGATGAATGAGTCGAGAGTCTAAAAAGTCATATGTGTCTTGTTTCCCCACATCTAAACACAAACCATAAATGTACTCATATTTTAATAAATTATTAATAACACATCAAAATATATATATATATATATATATATATATATATAATAAATAGGAAGTATAAAGACTTGCATCATTAACTTACATCATTCACAATTGAACAATAAATATGTTCAACTTCTGATTCTTGGATGCAATCTCCAACAAATAAGACCTACGTATGTATAATGGTATATTACTCTCTCTAAAAGAACATTGTCATCCCATGACACCTCTGTTGGATTTTTACCAATATCCATACAAACTTCTATCAATGATGCCACAGGATCAGTAGTGGACAACATTTTATTCTGCTCCAAAGGAAGGTTTTTCTTATACTCCTACTACACATAAACAAACATTTAATTAGTTAGTATATAATTTATTTCTATGTAAGAATATTAGTGTGGAGATATATCATGGATTCTGATATAGGTATGAGAAGATGTCTAGGCTAGACAATGAAGGTATGTAGTGCATCTGCTACAGTTCTGACCTGTGATGTCGGGACATGAACTGCGACATCACCATAACAAACCTCACTACAAAAAAAACCTCTTTTAGCAACCACCAAAAATTGGTCGCTAAAGTTATAAAATTGGTACCTAGATGAATTTGCGACCAAAACAGTGACCTAATGCAAGTGACAGCAAAAATCCTAGTCGCAAACTACTTAGCAATCATTTTTTTAGTCAGTCAAAAATTTGTGAGCGAAATTTTTTATCGCTATTCGATCACAGAAAAGTTTGGTCACTAAAATCAAAAGTGACCAAATTAGTGATAAAAAAACTAATGGTAAAATTGGTCGCTAATTCGGTCACTGAAGTAATAGAAAACAATGTATTCAGTCGCTAAAGGGGTTACGTAGGTAACAAAAATTTAGTGGCTAATTCAATGGCTAACTTTCCATGATAGCGACAGAACATATTTCAGTCACTAATTTTGTTTTTCATGAAAACTAGCGACTAACCTAGTTTCAGTCGCTATTTTTTTTTCTTTGGTTTTTTTAGCCACCAAATTGATTTCAGTTGCTAGGTTTGGTTCCAGAACTTTAGTGACGAATATTTCGGTCACTAATTTTATATGTATTATTATTATTACACTTTTTAAATTTTTTTTACCTGTTTATAAATAATTTGCAAACTTGCTTATAAATATTCAAAATTCAATAAAATAAGATAAAAATGATTTCCAATACATAATGTAGGAAATAATAATATAAAAAATAAAGGTAAATCATATTACACAATTCAAAGTATTGTAAACAAATTTAAAAAGACAAATCTACTACAGAAATCATACAACTAATCCTCTTCTCCATCATCATCTCTAATATGGTCTTTTTATGGTCTTCAACTTTCACCCTTCTAAAATAAGCACTTATACTTGTGATAAGTACAAAGTGGAAGAAAATATGGATGTGGTATATCCTGACTAAAAATTTGAGGGACTTTCAAATATGTGACCCATTCAAAGGCATTTTTGTATATCACATTCATACCTTGTTGTTATTTGCTGTGATAATCAAACCACTATCAAGATTGCATCCAATCAAGTTTACCATGAGCACAACAAACACATAAAGATAGACTGTCATATGATCAAAGAAAAAGTTCAACAAGATTTGGGGAAACTTCTTCCTATACGATATATTTTGACCTTAAGTCTATTGAGATAATATCATTAGGATCAATTATCGCATTTGAAGTATTGTGCGTTTTGAAACTTGGAGTTTCACCATATGATTTTGTCTTTAAAAGGGATCTCAAAAAGTTAAGGAATAAAGATGTATTTAAATTGTCATTAACCTTCACTTCTTAGCGATGTGAGACCATTAAATATATTAGAAGTCTCTAATCGAGAACTAAGGAAATGAGACTTCGTCTTTGAATGACTAGAGTTTTACCTCTTTTAACCTTCATTCTCTATTACTCCATTCTCTTTACTTGAATATTTATTTCTAGCTTGAGGAAGCCGTGAGATATATAAAAAAGTTTCAATTCAAAATTTTGCCTAGCTCTTGTTCTAGTTATATATACGAGTATACCCTTTTATCCATATCACTTTTTTTTTCTCTCTTTTACCCTTTTTCTTGCTTTTTTTACTCTTTTATCTGTTTATCGCGGTTTTCTTCATCTTTTGTTTTGCATGTTTTATAAGTGTCATTACACTGAGTTATGTTAGCAGATCAACATGCCTCACAAATTTTTTACCGATTGCAGATATTCTAAGATTCATTAACTATATTTGAATCAGGTTCACTCAGCAACTATAGGAGAGATCGCAGACCAACTACATAATGCATATTATTTTTATTTTGTTGTTGTTTGATGCAGGTTTCCGAAGGTGGCTCATGTGTTTTTGCTGCAAATGAGGGGATGGATAGCTCGTTGCACCCAAATATGGGGATGGCCACAGGCGAAAGGTGCAGCAAGCAGAAACTGTTAAAATACTTTATCTAGGCATTGATGTTAGTTACTGATTTGATTGTGTATGAGAGATATTTTTATGGGATGAGAGACATGTTACGCACATTTTTACAGTCGTTAATTCTAAATTCAGTGTGTAGATTTTGTAGTGTTTCTTTTTCTGGATTTTTATTGAAAAAATTGTTTGCGTTCTATGCATGAAATTCGAAGTTAATTGATGTCGAAAAGTAGACTTCTAATAAAAGCTATTTGAGAGTCTGATTTTAATGTTTTCATTTTCTATGATATTTTACATTTCACCGTTGTTGTCTTATTATTTGATCCAAAATTCTTGGTTTCACATTCTTAATTTTGTGATATATTTATATAAAAGAAATATCCTTGTAAACAGATATTGACCATGGTTGTGATTGAGAAAGAACATTATGCTTGGCGAGTTGACTTGACTATAACAATAGAAAGAGAGAAGTTGCATTATCTTCATTCCACTGTCTAGAAACACTTGAAAAGTTGGTAGGTACAAATTATTTCTTAATTAACAAATTAATTGTGTCATTAAATTATTTTTTTTATTAAAATGAATTACTGTAGATTGTTTGGGAGGAAGTTTCACAATTTTAATGAAAATAAAAAATAATATATTTGAATTGCTTCTAATTTAATTTAATTTATTGTTTACAAATTTATGTGGATAAGGTAATTAAATTTTACAACTAAATACAAAAAATTTGTTTAAATATATTAAAAAAGATACAATATTTAAAAAAAATATATATTACTTAGTGTTATTTTAGAAAATGTTAGTTAAGACTATTTTCATTCATAGTGTGACAAAAAAAATTCAATTAATATTTACAAGAGTATCTTCTAATTTACACTAATTAATCAAGACATATCAACAATAATTATTTTGATTCTCATTGGTTGGGTTTAATATTTTCATGGTAATTATTTTTTGAATGGGACTGTAGATGTTGTGAGTATATTGTAACTAGAATCAATCTACACTGGAAAAAACACACTCAACAATGTTAACAAAAAATAACCATAATTAACTCCGACTTGAAAGAAACTCTCATTGCTACGAATTGAAAAAATAATATTGAATAAATGATATATTGACTTCATTGAGCAAATGAAACCCTGACTGAACTTCAACCACATATAATATGAAGAAAATAAACATAAAAACTAAGAACATTTTTAGTGTTTATTTTTTATTAAAATTTAAAATTCTATAATATATAGTAATCAAATTATTTTCATCATTTTTTCATTTTTTTAATGCTTTTTTTATCTAAACGACATATTTATAAAAAATTAATTATCCTCTAAAAAATTTCAATCAAACACTCTATTAAACTTTTATAAAATTATATAATGGTGGATGTCATCATGTTTTATTTTGAGATCTCACTCTATTTTATGATAGGTGTTCTCTCATGTAAAATATAAAATTTCTCAAAATTTCATCCAATCTACTAAGAAATCTCACTTTAAAATCTTAAAATCTTAAGTAACATTTTATAATACTATAATAATAAAAATTGGTAAGAAAGAATTTAAAATAGTTTTTATTTTATTTTATATAACTTAATGGATTTTATAAAAGAAATCATCTTTTTGTAGAAAAAATTTTGATTTTTTTAATGTAAGATCTGGTAAATTTTAAATATTATATTTAACATCTTTATTCAAGTTTAAGGTGATTTCATATATAAGAAAATATCTTCCTCCACCTTCTCATGATTTATTTTCTTTCCATGTTCTTTTTCCCTTCAACCGATATCACCTCTCGAATCTCCATTGACTATTAGAAGTTGTTGATGAGTTTCGAGTGTCCTTCCTTTCATTTTCCTTCATTTCTGTTTTTTCTTTTTCTTTCTTCCTTGATGTGTGCTGGTGACCAACAAAACTTTTGCTTTTCCTGAATCAAACAAAAACATTTTACCTACTTACACAATCAAGACATTTTATCATCCTCAATCACATTTTAATTTGCAAACTAAAGATCATGAACCAAAACCCACAAACCTAATTCTCACTACTCCAAACAAATATTTTAGATAGATTATTTAAAAGTATTTGTATTAGTTTTAGATTCAATGTAGATGTTATTGAGGTAAATATATTGAATAACTTTTACTTTAGATTAGAATTATTATATTTTTTTTTATCAGCAAAAGAATAAATAAATGTAGAGCATTTTAGGGATGTCCAACCCTATTACACAAAGGTTATGATTCCTGCATAATCTTAAAAAAAAACAAATCCAAAACCAATCCAGAACCATACAAACAATCAAGTGACCTATCAAAAGATGTATTTTACATGAAAAGACAAGTAACTAGTTCTCATCCACACGGAGGTAGTTCCAACAACAACACAATATAGGAGTCCTGAAAAGCTAATGAATAGAGTAACTGAAAACAAAATCAAAATAAAAAGCATAGATTCAACAACATATACACTTCTTAACCAATTATATTTTTCTCTAGTCGGCTATTGGCACTTATATAGAATAGAAAGGAGGAGTTGTCATCCCTCATCAGAGTAAGTGATGAACATAATTTTATTCACACTTATTAAGTTTTATCATAAATTATTGGAATCTAATAATAAATAAATTTATTATTTTAATTAATATTCTTCTAATTAGGTTTATTTGGGCCTTAATTATTATTTCTGTTAATTGTGTACTTTTAACCCAAGTTGCTTCTTTTGAATCAAAATAGGAAACAAAATTTGAAATAAAGAATTAGATAATTAAATCTGTAAATATCTCAGAAAAGGGATTGAATGCAAATTTCTGCAAGGATATTCTCTAAAAATTCTGCAATTAAACTTCCTCTGCAAAATCCTAAAAAATAGAGCAAATATACTTGAAGATATTATTCAATAAAATCTTCTGCAATATCTCTCACAACAATGTTGGAATCAATTACAATCAATGCAAAAATATGAAGAAAATTGGAAACAATATATCTAGAAGCATCTGATAATGAAGATATATGTTTAATAATTTGAAATAGTAAAGGAAGCATCTGATAATTATAAAAATAATATCATAAGACAAATTTTTAATTCGATTTTGTATTTGTACAAGGAAAAAAAATTATAAAAGAGACTTTAAAGGAAGGAAGAAGGAACTTTTTGGACCGTATTTCATAAGAGCAAACACATTTTAGACCTAATTTTGTTTTCTTATTTGTATTATTCTTGTTTTGCCTCTACATGGAAGGTTAAACCTTTTTTGTTGATTCCTTTTGTAATTCCCCATTGAGTTCTGAGGTTTTGGTCAATAAAAGTTTCATTTTTTAATTCTCTATAGCAGTTGTTTTAATATTCTAAAATATTCTAATCTCCTAGAAAACTGGTTTTTGTGAGCAGTTGTACTTGAACGCTTGATTTAGAGTCTTCCTTGTCTTAAAATTTGGTTCCTTAGTTAGTTTGCATTGTTATAATTAATTTCTTGGACGAATGATTCAAGAGAAAGGATATAAACATTCCCATGGAGTATATGCATGGAACAAAGTTGGTACAAATTAAGCCAAGTAAACGCATGCTTTACTAGTGAGTTTCAAGCTGAATTAAATTGTCGCATGTTCAATCCAGTTTAGCTCTGTGTGAGAATTGAAGGATGATAATCTTTAGATGACCTATGAAGAATTCATTGGTGGACGAACTTGGAGATCAACCGCTTTTTATTTGTTGTTTTAATCTTTTATATTTTTTGCACAACTATCTCAACTCCCCTTTTATCTTTATTGTTAGTGCTAACTTTTCTTGCTTGTAGATATATTCTAAACACTGATTTACTGATTTTACTATTGGATTCATTGGGAGACGACTTGGAGTCATCTGACTACATTTATACTATCATCTCTCCAGCCTTAGACATGTTTATGCTAGAATCATCTTAATTTGACAACAAAATGACAGTTTTCAGTACGTCTAAAGACTTTTCTGAAATTTCATTAAGCAGAGAGAGACCTTTTTAAGTAAGGGGTCGTTTAGCCATTTTTTTGATTCTATTCTTCCTTTTTTCTTTTGAAATGTCCTTTTTAAGAAGGATAAATCCCATGTAGCCTAAAAGATGGAATATTTATTTTCTCAATATTCCATCCCAATCCATTTTGTTCCAAATTTTCATGGCGAGAACTGGGTTCATAGATGACCTTAAAACCAGTAGCAACCTAGCGGTATTTTAACTAATATAGATAAAAAAAAATTCATAATTGGGATGATAGTAATAATTCTAGTTCTCTATAGAGTTTGATTTCTAGCAGTACCACCCCCGCAACCTATTCCTCACTTTAAATATTGCATAACCAAAAATATTAAATTAGTAACAATTGAAATAAATAGAAGAATTGTATTTCTGAGATATTTTACAAATGTGATTACAGTCTCTATTTATAGACTATTTTACAACCTAATTAAGGAAAGAAATAATAGGTAATGAAAGCCAGAAATAATGGGTGATTAAAGTTGTACAAATCAAATCACTAACAAATTTGTCTTAATAAATAGAGAATGGAATCTGCACTTAATTACAGAATAATTCCTCCTGATTGTGCAACACTCCCCCTCAAGTTGGTGAATGTATATCTATCATTCCTAACTTGCAAGTAAGATCTTCGAACTGTTTTGTGGGAAGTATCTTAGTAAACATATCTGCCAATTGGAGTCTTGAAGGGATGTACCTGGTGGCTATAAGACCATTATCCAATTTCTCCTTAATGAAATGTCGGTCTATCTCTACGTGCTTTGTTCGGTCATGTTGAACTGAATTGTGTGCAATATTGATGACGAACTTTTTATCACGAACCAAACCCATAGGGGCTTCATATTTTATTTTGAGATCATTGAGTATAATCTTCATCCGTAATAGTTCACAAGCACCTTGAGCCATAGCTATGAATTCTGCTTCTGCACTTGATCTTGCAACTACATTTTGTTTCTTGCTCTTTCATGTCACCAGATTTCCACCCAGGAACATGCAATAGCTTGTGGTGGATCTCCTATCAATAATTGATCCTGCATAGTCAACATCAGTATATATTTTCATGGATAAGTTTTCTCCTTTTTTGAATAGCAATCCTTTCCCTGGAGAGGCTTTTAAATACTGAATAATTCTATTTACTACTTGCAAGTGTTTTTCTCTTGGATCATGCATGAATTGGCTAACCACACCAACTGCATAAACTATGTTTGGCCTAGTTTGTGATAGATAAATGAGTTTTCCCACAAGTCTTTGATATTGTGTCTTCTCCACCTTTGGATTTTCCTCATCATTCCCAATCCTATGATTTTGCTCTATTGGCACTTCAGTGGTCTTGCAACCCAACTTACCAGTCTCTCTAAGGAGATCAAGGATGTATTTTCTTTGAGAAATAAAGATGCCCTATCTAGAGTAAGAAGCCTCTATCCCAAGAAAGTACTTCAGCTTTCCGAGATCCTTCATCTTAAATTGAGCAGTCAGTCTCTCTCTCAAAGTTTGTTTTTCAATCTCATCATCACCTGTAATAATCATATAATCTACATAGATCAAAAGTAAAGTGAGTTTACCATTCTGAGAGTGTTTTATAAACAGAGTATGGTCACCTTGGTTTTATCGATACCCCAAAGATACCATAGCTTGAGTAAACCTTCCAAACCAAGCACAAGGTGATTGTTTAAGACCATATAGAACCTTCTTAAGTCTGCACATCTTATTCCCTTCATTAATAGCACCATAACCAGATGGAATCTCCATGTATACTTCTTCCTCCAAGCTTCCATGCAAGAAGGCATTTTTAACATCAAATTGATGCATTGCCCAACCAAAGTGTGCTGCCAAGGAGAGAATAATCCTGACTGTATTCATTTTTGCCACTGGAGCAAAAGTCTCCTCATAATTGATCCCATAGGTTTGAGTATACCCTTTTGCAACCAACCTTGCTTTATATCAATCCAGTGTGCCATCAGACTTATACTTAACGGTGTATATCCACCTACACCCACTGCATTCTTATCTTTTGGTTTCTCTACAATCTCCTAAATTTCATTCTTTTCTAATGCACTCATTTCTTCATTCATAGCTCGAATCCAGTTCTCATCTTTCAAGGCTTCTTGTACTGATGTATGGATTCTGATAGATTCAATAGCTGAAAGAAAACTTCGGTGTTGCATAAAAAGTTTTTCTGTAGACACAAATTGGGATATAGGATATTTGGCACAAGATCTTTTTTCTTTTCTCAAGGCAATAGGTAAATCATTTAGGTTAGGTTCAAAAGCAGTATTTAAGGTGTCCTCATGAGTCTCACAGGTATGAGTTCTTACCTCCGATTCAAACAATTGAAGTTATTGTTCGACCAGGACAGGTTCTTGTTGCCTTCGCTAATATTGTGTTCCAAAATATTTGTCCTCATTATTTGTCTCTGGTAATGATGTTGGTGCAGGGTCTTTGTCATCCTCCCTAAGAATGAAATCCTACAACAAAGGAAAAAGGTGGCAACTCAAGAACCTCAAGTTCTTGAATACTCTCCCCCTGAAGCTGGGAACTAGGAAAGAAAGACCCTGTTTCATGAAAGGTGACATCCTTGGAAACATAGACTTTACGATGAACAAACATAGTCTTCATGAAAGGTACCCCTTTTTGTTTGAGGCGTCACCGATGAAGACACATTTGATGGTGCGAGGATCTAATTTACCCCGATAAGGAGCATGAACTTGGACAAAAGCAGGAAAATCAAAGACACAATTATGAAAACTAGTTAACATGGGAATAAAAGGATAGAATGTGGTCATAAGCTGAATAGGAGTAACACCCTCTAGAACCCAAGAAGGTAATCTATTAATCAAATAAATGGCAATCAAGACTGCTTTCCCCCAATAAGATTTAGGAACAGACATTTGGAAAAGTAAAGCTCTAGTAACCTTAAGGAGATGACGATTTTTCCTTTCAGCAAGCCCATTTTGTTGAGGAGTGTCCACACAAGTTAATTCATGAACAACTCCATTTTCCTGAAGGAACTTGAAAAGGTTTTGGTTCATATACTCTCTTCCATTATCAGAATGCAATCTCTTAATTGAACTTTCAAACTGTGTTTGAACCATTCTATAAAAATTTACAAACAAGTGACAAACTTCAGACTTATCTTTCATAAGGAATATCTAGGTAACCCAAGTACAATCATCGATAAATGAAACAAACCATTTTGCACCTGAGATATTAAGAATAGGTGAAGGTCCCCATACATCTGAATGAATCAAAAGGTTTAGAACTTTTATTACCACTAGGAAGAAAAGTTGTCCGATGGTGTTTAGCAAACTGGCAAACATCACAATGAAAAGACTCAGCAGACACTTTTGTAAATAAAACAAGAAATAAGGATTTCAGAGTACTAAATGGAGGATGACCAAGACGTCTGTGTTGAAGCCATATCTGAGAGGATGACCAAGATTCTGGGCCTTGTTAAAGATTAGAAGTGTGTGCCTGTAGTCTAGCACACTTTTTATTTTCTTCATGCTGTAAATAATATAACCTACCCTGTTCTTTAGCAATTCCAATAGTCTTCCCCGTGGCAAGATCCTAAAAAACACAATGGGAAGGAAAAAATACCACAACTCAATTTAAATCTTGGGTAACCTTTTTAATAGACAATAGGTTATTGGATAGTTTGGGAACATGAAGGATATTTTTTAAAGGAAAGGAAGGTTTAAGGTGGATGTTACCACAACCAATAACGGGGGTATTGGAACCATTAGCAACAGTAATATATTGGTTACCAGATAAAGCAGTGTAGGATGAAAAATAAGAGGAATGAAGTGTCATATGATCAGTAGCACCAGAGTCTATAATCCAAATATTGTCAGTACTAGAAGCATTAAAGGATAAGAAACTAGAACTTTTACCACTCGTAGTTAAGGAACAATAGCTAGATGTCTTACTAAGGGAGTCCATGAGAGCTCAAAACCAAATGAGCTTTGCAAATTTACAAAATTTGGTCCTGTTAAAAAAAAAAGTTTGTCGGAAAAATTTTTCGACGGCAGTTTTTGGCAGCCAGCGTTGGGCATCGGACGGTGGTCGGCAGTTGGCAACGGTGGCAATGACGGTCAATGGTGCAAGGTGGTGGTCAATGGAGAAAAGAGAGCAAAAAAAAAGTTGTAGCAATTAAGGCTGCCCAAAAAAAGTAATTGTAGCAATGAGGGCTGCCGCCGAAAAAATAATTGCAACAATGAAGGCTGCTAAAAAGATTGCAGAAGCAGAGTCTCCCAGATCAAGAGCTCTGATATCAAGTTGAAAGAAATAGAAGAATTGTATTTCTGAGATATTTTACAAATGTGATTACAGTATCTATTTATAGATTGTTTTACAAGCTAATTAAGGAAAGAAATAATAGGTAATGAAAGCCAGAAATAATGGGTGATTAAAGCTGTGCAAATCAAATCAAATCACTAACAAATCTGTCCTAATAAATAGAAAATGGAATCTACACTTACAGAATAATTCTCCTGATTATGCAATAGTAACCAATGTAATATCTACACCAGTTACTCCAAAGAAGAATTGATGTAATATGTCTCCTATTAAGCATTTTGTTACTTTGCATTGGTACATATTACCTTGATTTTCGTTATAACTAATGTAACAAGTTATGTCTTTTTATAAAAATGACATGGTTTGTGCATATGTCAACATGCAATTAAATAAACAAAAACCAACTATACCAAATTGTGAAAAAAAATAAAATTCAATATGGATCTTAACTAATGAGTATTGAAATTCTACTTAAACATCAATGTTTACTTGAGTATATCAAAATTGTCAAGGACCAAACCATATGCAAACTAATCATAGTTCTTATTGAAAACTAAACTAACTAGATCAAAATACAATGTCTAAATAATGTAGTTAATATACTGACTAATTACTTTTGGTCTCTAAATTTGGTTTCTATTCAATAATTTTTTTTAGTGTAAAAATATCTTATACATTTGTAATGAATAACTTTGATTGTGTATGTGATCAATGATTTGTCATCAACACTAAGTTGCAATAGCAAATAAATATTACTTGTTCTTATAATAGCATATATGAAACTAAATATAGTTTTTCTTAAAAATATTTGAATTAGTTTATTACCTATTCCCAAAAACAAACAATATTGACACGGGTTATAATTCACATCCAATACATGATGTAGTAGCCACATTCAATATTTCCTTGTTATCTATTGTATTAATATGTAAAATTTAGCTAAGTTAACTTAAAAAAAAACTAATAAGAATGGTCATAATACTTTCAATGTAAAACTAAATATCTTACAATAATCCAATGTAGATTTTGTGAAGATGAAGTGAGTTTACAATATAAGACAATGTATACATTAATAACACTAAAACTAAAATGAGAAGTTATTTGTAATTTGCAATATATTAAATAAACTAAAAAAATATTTAATTCATAATTAAAACATATCATTCTACTACAACTTTCAAGTCTATGATTGTCACCAATGAGATCTAAAATAAGAAAATTGATTAATCATGTTGAATTAATTATGTAAAATCTAGAGTGAGTCGTACTTGCCCATTAAATAAAGGAGTTATGTAAATCTTCTTTCAAATTCATGAATCCAGCATTGAATATAAGTTTGACAGTCCATATTTTTATTCTTAGATGTTTGTATGATTTAGGCTCAAGAAAATCATAAATAAACATTCCAATTTGCGATTGAACACCTCTAACTCAATATAAATTTAATGAACAGATTACTATCAGGAATATCAAACTATAAAATTATCAATAAAGGTATGCACACATACTTGAATGTCAAATTTAATTAAATAAATTTAAACTTCTAATAAAACCAAATAAATATGAATTTGATCCCCATAATTTAATATTAATTTTAACGTTATTATAATGTTATTTTTTATAATAATTTTAACTATACTAATGTTAATTCTAATATTAGTTTTAGTTCTAATTTTAATGTCAATTGTAATTTTCATTTTAAGTTTGGTAATGTTAATCCAAATAATTTAGCTCAAATTAATTCAAATCTTGATTATAATGTCATTTAACTAATATTCTAATCATAATTTAGTTTTTCCTAGTTTTAATTAAAATTATTTGCACTTCATACGTGAATTTTTTTTTTAAATATATAAAAAAATAAAAATGGTGACAAAGAAACGGTGGTCTAATAAGACCTGAAGGTGTGGAGTTTGGTGTTATCACAACAAACTCATTTCGAGAGGTGGGTTGGGATTTTCTAAGGACTTTTTACACGAGAGTTATCATAAACAACTAATGTAAAATGTTAACAAAATCAAAATTGCATTGATTAACAAAAAGAATCGATGTAATATCCTCAACTTCATCCAAATTAGATCATGATCAATCGATATAATGTCCACCTCGCTAATTACAAAAATACTATCACATTTTTATTTATAAATGTTGTGATAAAACCGATTTTATTTGTCAATGCAAATATTATGCAACAAATATTTCAGAGGATACACACTGCTGACTTTGTTTTTCCAACTATAATTTCATAAGAGAACATAAATGTGAGAATTGCATGACTAATTTTAGTTACAATAAATAAATCAGGATGAAAAAGAGATAAAAAAAATAAAGAAATCTAATAAAAATGTGATGTCCAAGTCTAAAATGTCTGATTGAATATGAGAATGACTAGACACAATGGAGGAAATGTAATCATTAATGAATATAAAAAAGTAAAAATTAAATTACTATTTTGTTTTGTTATCATGACAAAAGAATAAGGAAGATAACGTGTGCAATTAAGAGAGAAGAGGGAATTAGTGAATGAAAGAAATACATGAAAATTGCCATAGCTGATGAAGGAACTAGTCCTTAGCTTAGCATTTCACAGAGACAAAATAAAATGAATGGTAGTGATTTTAACTATTAGAGAAAAAGTCTCAAAATACTCAAGGTCTTTAGTTTAGGTATATTTCTTGGCAACCAATCAGGCCTTTTATTGATAAGTTCATGTTCCATATCTTCTTTCCAACCATATTTTGTATAGCTTTCTTAAAAGATTTAGGTTCTTGTTATAACAAAAAGATAAATATGTAGAACAATTATGGTAAGAGAGATAATTTTGAATAGAATATTTAGCATTTCAAGAATTATTAGTGGCATCTTTTGACGAGAAGAAAGTAGTCTGATAGTCTTTCATCAGGTTTGTATTTAGGATGACTAGAAATTCTAATTAGTGGATGTTGAGAATCATGATGTTGGTATTGTGAAGTATCATTATCAGTGTAATGAATTATTAGAATTATTAGCATTGTTATTTGGTGATGATACAAGTCTAGAGACATAAGCAACAATGTCATCATCGTAGAGAGTAGTAAAAGAAAACATACATTTAGATGGATCAGTTTTATATAAAATACTGTTAGTTTTATCCTTATGAAAAGAAAAACAAGTTTCATAACACAAATATATATATGTATATATATATATATATATATATATATGTATATATATATATATATTTTATCCATATAAAAAAAGAGTGAAATCTTTCGGTTCATCTTTAAAATCGAAAAAAGTACACTTACTAGCTTTAGAACTATGCTTTGTCCTTTCAGAAAGATAAGCAACCAAAAAATTTATATGAGAATGATTGGAATAATATTGTAAGCATTTGATATGGTGATATTAGGTAAAATAGGAGTATGAATTTTATTTATTAAATGAATAGAGCGATTAATGAAATATGAAAAAAAAACAAAGAGACAATTGAAATTGAATAATTAGTGTGTGAATGACATTCAAAATATGTTGGTATTTTAGTTCAACAATAATATTTTGTTGTAGTGTTTCCAAATAACTAGTTTGATGTTTAAACTTTTTGTTAAAAAATTAGTCATAAAAAACTTAGGATTCAAAATAATTAGTTTGGTGTTTCCAGATCACTATCACTTATCAACACTTTCAAATAATACTTAACTAATTTTCAATCTGATTAATAAAATTTTAAATGTGTGTTGAAGTCCTTAGTTTTCATGCCTGCATACCAATGAAACAAATGGAAGTTAAAAATGATTAAATAATTATGATTTGTTTGACATTACATACACAAATTAATATTAATTTATTATTATTATTATTAATTTTACAAAACATTATTAAGAATCTACAAAGTAGGAGGGAAACAAACTTGGGTCTCATTAAACTTGGGTCCATTCGTAATATAAAATTTATAACCAATACATTAAACAAATTTTGTTATGGTATTATATGTACTATTATTTTTATTTTTATCATCATTATCATTATCACTACTACTATTATTATTATTATGAATAATAATAATACTAATAATTAAAATATTTATAATATTATTATTATCATAAAAATATTAATAATAATGATATTAGTAATATTGTTAATAATAATACAAAATAATAAAAAAAAAATTAAGATTAATAATAATAATATTTATAATAAAAATATTATTATTATTAATTTTATATTAACAATAATAATAATGTTAATATATTAATAACCACATTAATAATAACATTAACAATAATAATAATAATAATAATTTTAATATTAATAATCATATTAAAATTAATAATAGTATAATATTATTTTTTATTATTAATAATAAATAATAATATTATTAATGATAATAATAATAATAATATTAAAAATTTACATAAGGAAATTTTTTCCTATGTGAAATTACATATGAATTTTTCTATAAATAATATGAAATTAATATTATTATTATTATTATTTTATTTTTAATAAAAATTTTATGTTATGCATTATTATGAAACCTGACATCTCAACTAGGCTGATATTTCAGGATCCAACAATCATTTGTAATTACATAAAAAAATATTATAACGAGAAAAAAAAAAAAGAGAAAAAAGTGTACAAACAAGTATGAGGGGACTAGACAATAAGTCATATGTAAGAAGGAACCACACACATGGACGGATCGGAACATAGGAGACTTACAACTATAAAGAAAAAAACCCCCAAAGAGAAAATAAGAGGCAATCAACTAGATAATTATCTTTTAGCTTGACTTGTCCTAGCATGTTCCTTAACACTTTTTTTGGGATGCTTAGGTCTCCTAGTAGTTTGAACAATGTAATATCCCTATATTTTTCCTACATCTAATAAGCATAATCTACAGTATATATAACTCTTTCATACAGTGTTTCAAAATATATCTCTCTTCATAGGAATTTTAAATATTTTACAAAACATTTCCATCCTCCAGTTTCTCACTGAGAAATTCTATTACCTGTAACATCATCTACTCCCGTGTAAATACACGACCATCACAGATTAAAGAAAATAAACACAATACAAATAATAGGGTAAGCTAGGTTTTTTTAAAACTTCTAATATAAATATAACTTTAAATATCAACATAAAGTCATCAATTCTCATACATTTTCACTAACCATCAAGTGTCTATAATAATTTGTAATTCATCTTTCTCATGTCAGACTTCTACTGACTCACAATACATAAACCCTTGACTATACTTTTGGAAGACTCGTGTATTAAAATTATCATCCAGAGACCTGCACCTGTCATACTACTCGCTATGAATTCACACAATCATGCGCATAATTATCTCAATATCTCATCATCTCATATGACAGGGTAAATTCATATGACCTGAAAGACACGTTATATTTCAAATCGGAGACAAAATTATATAAACCTCCTTCGACTCTCACCAACTGAATAATTTTATCTATGTGATTCCATTATATCAGTAGAGTCAGGATCATCTCAATCACAGAACACTCACAAATCAATACATCCTAATAACAATCTAGATATGGTATTTCCTTTCCTAAAAATACTACGTCTTGATCATACTTTCACATCATTACATACTTCATGTAACGCATTAATACACTATTCAATCACATCACATATGAACCTTCTAAAAATAATCCAAATACATCACCAAAATTCACTTAAACCCATAAGTAATTACTTTTAATCATATTTTGAAATAAAATTTAAAATTTGTACTTAAAAACAATAAGCAATAATAAACTAGGCTTTCAAAAGCAAAAATAAAATTTTAAGTTTTTTTTCTGGCCTAAGCAAAAATTTGCTCACTTGAATGAGAATGAGTCTCGTCCAAACGAAAATGCTCTTACTTAAGTAAGAAAGAGCACCCAAAATTTCATCCTAGGCCTCGCTTGAGCGAGATTCCTTCTCACTTGGGTGAAAATGAACCTGAGAACACCTCATCTTTTCATTATTCTTGCTCGAGAGAGCACTAGTGCAGAAACAAAGAACAAATGCGGCTATTGTCATTTTATAAATGTGGCTATACTGCCGCATTTGATCAACACGCACTTGTAAACTCAGAGATTTACAAATGTGGCTACATAGCCACATCTCTAAATACTATTAACAGATGCGGCTTTTTTTTGGAGCCGCATGTGTAAATGCTCCAGAGGTGGTGCCTTCCTTTTCAATTGTTATGATTTACAAATGCGGCTTTTTATTGGAGCTGCATCTGTAAATGCTCCAAAGGTGGTGCCTTCATGAATTGGAATGATTTACAGATGCGGCTATTACCAAAGCCGCATTTGTAAATCATTCGCTTGATTTACAGATGCGGCTAAGGTAAATAGCCGCATTTGTAAATAAGGTTTTTTTTTAGAGCTGTTTGTTTAGTTGTTTATCCCATACAAATGAACCTTTGCAATTTAATTATACCCAGGCAGCCAAACAGATAAACAGGTTCAGATAAGCTAAAAGTGAATTCATAGTTATTGATCAAAATGCATACAAAAACAGTAATAATATCTCTCTCTCTATCTTCCTACACTATTGATCAAATCGTAAAGTTATAAAAATTTAGGAAATATGTGGACCAAGATTGTCTCACATATGTCATGCCTTCCGAAGTCATGGGTTCCTCATCTATGAAGAACTGCATTTTAAAATGGTTGACACATAAATTAGTTTTAAGATACATATATATGTTGAAGTTATAAAAATAATTTAAGAAATCTTACCTCTTGCCAATTACTTGTAAGACCTAGTCTTACAATGGTACTCATCCATTGCATAACTTCCTAGTTGTTTATTACACTATAATTCAATAAATTGTAAAAGTTAGTATAATTAAACAATGAAAAGAGAAAGAAAAATCTTACAAACCTTTAATCTTATCCAGTTCAAATTTTGAAAATTTGAATTCAATCTCCCTTTTAGAATGTTATATCCACGCCATGAACTGGTTGATACAAAAAACCTTGTTAGTGGATTAATTATAGTTTCAACCATAGTTAAGTTTATAATTTACTTACTTATCAATGATATTCTTAAAACTTGTGGATATCTTCTTGTGTAGGGAACAGAATCACAAAGTCGTCCTATCATTCACTGATAAGACAAGTAATTGCCAATGACCCCTATATCATCCACGAAAAGAGTTGAGTAAATTTATAAAACATGAATATAATAAAATTTTAACATATATATTTAAACTTACTCGTTAATATAAGGACACAAATAAACCTCTTTTCCCTCTTTTTCCAGGGTGTTAGTGATGTATGATTGGGTCTCATTTGTCTTTGCTCCAGTGGGATTAGTATATGCGGGATCTAAGAATCCATACACATTTTCCTTCCCCTCAGTGATAGAGACACCATTAAAAAACCTACAAGTAATTAGTTAAATCATAATGAATGCTAATTTAACATAAATGAAAATGAAATGTAGGTAACGATACTTACATCATAAAAAATTGAATGATATTTATATTCAGCTCTTGATCCCCAGTTACAAATTCTAACAGATCTAACATGTATATTTACAATGGTAGCTTAGGGTTTGTTTCAAAAAACGTATCATCCCATGGAACTTCCAGAGGGTCTCGTCCAATTTCTCTAGCAACTACAGCTAAGGAAGCTATAGGATTGTCAAGCGGAGCCTCCTGCTTCTTTTTTGGACTTGGTTTCCGACGTGGTTTCTACAAAAAGAAAAAAGATTTGTTATAAATTACATGTAATATATAAATATAAATTAGCATATGAAATGAAATTATTACCAGTGGTTGTGGCATATATCGAATGAGGTGTCTGGGCCAGGCTACAAATGACTGAAATGCTTCGGCCACAGTTGTTACCTCTTCTAAAGGTAGTGGAACACGAGCATTAGGTACTCGTACTCTTTCAACCGTGACCTTTTCTGCATCAGGGGAGAGAGGAACATTATGTAAGGTGGTGGCCTCTTCATAGACTTTTCCAATGGCCACCACCTGAGGAATGATGCCACCCTCTACCAGTAGCTCACATTGCCTCGTCTGGCCAATGATATCATCCCCTGATGCTGTAGGAGCTGCACAACTCCCCTTTGTGCTCTTGGGAGCGGGACTAAGAAGCATCTGAATCGGCTAGTTAGCACAAAGTTGTTGCAATATCTCTTGTCGCAACTCTAGCCTCATCTTTTCCGTCTCCCTTCTCATCTCATCCATTAATTCTTTACGTAGCCTATTCTCCATTTCTTGTTTGCTCTCTTTGGGGGAGGAGGATAAGTGTCGTGGTGCAGCTCCAAAATAAAGTTTAATCTCAACTTCTTTTCCAGCTGCACGAACACGACCACAGTGCTCAGGTCGTCCAATTGCTTCAACAAGGATATCGTGACGACCTTCAGCAACAAAATTACCTTGGGAGTCCAAGGCATCTTGCAAGAGACAAAAATCATATGAGGTATTAATATAAGTAATGCAGCATAATAGATGAAAAAAGGCTTAAATAACTTACAATTTTTTCAATGATAACCCCTTATTGCTCAGAACTTGGTGCACCCGACTTCTTAATTTGGGCCTTCTTCCATTTCACATGGCGCGTAGGTGGTGATGGAGGAGAAGTGACCCCTGTTTCCACATCCTCAGATGCACTCCCCTGTCTAGATTGCTCCTTTTCAACCATCAGTGCTTTCTCAAGCTTTCGATACCCCGCACGAGACATTACGTGCAGGGTAAGATTCTTTAAAGTTATCTCTTGAGCTTTCTTTCGCCGATGCTATCATAATTGAAATAAAGAAAGTGAATTAAATAATATTAACTCATTAATGTTATATAAGTAAAAATAGTTAAGTAACTTCACTTACAATCCATTCTTCAGTTAGACGGTTTTCTTTAAAACCAAGCCATGTCTCTTCATCAATAAAATTGTATCATTCACAAGGACTTTCATCCTTAAGCTCACCAAAAATATATCTCGTTGTCAGTCTTGACTTAAAGGCGCGAAACTTACGTCCGATATTGGATATAATCCTTGATCGAAGCGGTTCCACATTAGGAATTTCAAAATTTGCCTGCAAAATAACATCACTAAATTAAAATTAGTTAATGAATATTAAAAAGCTTTATATGATAACAATAATTATGTAAAGCTTACCAGAACATCCTCCCACAGCATGTTTCAGTTGACCTTTGACACCTCATCCCATGAATTAATCAAAATGGACAGTCTCTCACGAGAAAGAACTCCAAGATAGCTATTAAAGTCATCTGCATTAGGACCAGAAGTCATTCTAGTGTTGACGTTAATGTCAACAGTTGTCTTCTCACCAGCGGCACGTTTCTTTGCCAGACGCTTCATCCTAGTAGGTCCTCTGTTGCCTCGTTTGGATTGGGGTTTCTTTGGACTCTGATTATCACCCATATCTCTGTTAAAAAAATTATTTAACAAACGTTAGTTCATCTGCATCGAAAGAAAATCATATGAAACAAAAACATAATATAGTAAATGCATATTATCAAAAATATTTCTAAATTTATTACCATAATGGGTTAAAAGTTCATATGTAAATTCCTTCACTGTGGTCTTTATGGGTTGCATGTACATGATCAAGTACATCGTCATCTTTATTAATTATCATTGGTGTGAATGAATGGGGTTCACCATTTTCAATATCATCTATGGCCTCCCCTTGTTTTTTCTCGTGTAAAACAACATACCAATGTTCTGACGTAGGATCTTTCACGTAGAAAACTTGAGATGCTTGTTGAACCATTATAAATGGCTCATCTCGATACCCTATCTTTCGAAAGTCCATTAGTGTGAATCCTGATTCATCAATTTTAACCCCACTTTTATTGTCAACCCATTTACACTTGAAAACTAGAACTGAAAACTTAGTATAGTCAAGCTCCCATATCTCTTCTATAAATCCATAATATGCCATTGATCCAAGTACAGGATTTGTATCTTTCGAAGTGGAAAACTGCATTGACTCGGCTTCAAGAGTAACACCAGAATTTTCAATTGTACTCTTTTCATCCATAGACTTCGTGTAAAATATACAATTATTCACTCTGTATGCTTTACAAGAAATGACATCAAACTTCAATCCAGCAACCAACCAGGTCAAGGTCTCTGATGTCGTTGAATCCTTTAACACCTCCTCTTTAAACCAAGGCATGAATGTTCTATTATGTTCCATCAAGACCCATTTGTCTACCTGTCTTGGATTATTTGCCTTGACAATGGCTTTATGAGCTTCTATGTAAGGTATAACTTCATCTGTGTTATTCAATATATACAAATGTGCTTGCAAGACTTCTGACCGAGATTTGCTTACAATATTCACACCGCGTAAACATTTACTTGTAGAACGCCTATGGTGCCATGAATTAGCTGGAAGACATATTGGATTTGCTTTTGACATGTACTCTGAACAAAATTCAATACTTTCTTCAGCTATGTACCTTTCAATCATTGAAGCTTCTAGACGATAATGATTTTTCACAAAACATTTCAAAATTTTCATATACCGCTCAACAGGATACATCCATCTTAAGTACACTGGTCCACACAATCTAACCTCTCTAACCAGATGCACAAGTAGATGAACCAGGATGTCAAAAAAAGATGGAGGAAAAAACATCTCCAATTCACATAAGATAACAATAATTTCATCTTGAAGTTCATCTAGTTTTAATGGATCAATGACTTTACAACAGATGGAAGAGAAGAATGAGCACAAATGGGTTATGGTATGTCTAACATTTTTTGGTAAGATCCCACGAATAGCTACAAGCTGAATCTGCTGCATCAAGATGTGGCAATCAAGAGACTTCAACCCAATTAACTTCAAATCTTGCATTGACACTAGGCTCTTCACATTTGAGGAATGTCCTTGTGGCACTTTTATACCCTTTAGACATTGACAAAAACTTACTTTTTTATCTTTTGACATGGTATAACAGGCTGGGGGCAAATATGTACGCTTACCCATTTGTATCGATGCCAACTTGCCTCGTATGTTCATCTCAATAAAATCTAAACGAGCATTTAGACCATCCTTCGTCTTCCTGTTAATCTTAAGAAGTGTACCAATTAAGTTATGACACACATTCTTCTCAACATGCATTACATCTATACAGTGTCTGACTTCTAACCTTGACCAGTACGGAAGATCAAAGAAGATTGATTTTTTCTTCCAAATGTTTGTCACAGATGACTTTTTTTTTTACTTACCAAAGGTGTGGTCTATGTTATTTACCTTTTCGTAAACCTCAGCAGCAGTTAGTGGAGTTGATGGACCATTAGTCTCTTGGTGTACATTAACGGCTTTTTTCAACCTCCGGTAAGGATGATGACTTCTAAGAAACCTCCGATGCCGAAGATTTACTGTCTTCCTTCCATGTTTCAATTATTGAGAAGCAGTGTCTTCTTCGCATATTGAACATGCTTTATGACCCTTAACACTATAACCTGATAAGTTACCATATGTTAGAAAGTCATTGATGGTGCAAAATAACATGGCATGAAGCTTGAAAGTTTCATTAGCAAATCTGTCAAATACTTCAACACCCTCATCCCACATTAACTTCAAATCTTCGATTAGGGGACTTAGATAAACATCTATGTCATTCCCTGGCTGTTTCGGACCGGATATCATCATAGACTGTTGAACCAAGTGGTGTTTAATGTTTTGAAGAATCCAAATTCTTTGAAGGATGTTGAAGCCTCTGCTTTGCTTGATGCTGCTGTGCTGGTTTATAGCTTTGTTCTGGGGTAGTTTAATGTTGTAATCCACCCTTAGATTAAATCTTAAAGCAATTAGCATCTCAATCTTTAACAAAGCAAAATGTTTTTCAAGCTAAGTTGAAACAACCGATTGTTCTGTCGAAACAACCGATTGTTTACACTTAGGTGGTTTGAGAAAGTTTGAAAACTGTTTTTGAATGGTGAAATCTGTTAAGTAACAAAACAACCGATTGATTCGAGGAAACAATCGATTGTTTGTTTTGGAACCATAACAGAAAAACTATTTTTCTTTGACTGAGCTTTAAATGATTTAAAAATGAATACGCTCCAGTCATTAAATGCTTTGACCAATCTTTTTAAAGCAATTAAGAGTTTGTTAAGATTTGATAACAAACTATATCTTTGTATAAATTCAGAAAAACTGATTTTAAGAAAGAAGAATCTTTTGACAAAGTTTTTCTAAGAGAGTTTTTCAAAGTGTTGAGATTGCTTAAGAGTTTTGTGATTGATCAAGGTGCTGGAATAGGATTCTACTTGTATTGATTTCAGATATTCATCTGTAACAAGTGTAATCTTTGTAAACTGCTGAAACAATTAGTCTGTGTGTTTTTGCTGAGATTGGCTGTGTGTTCTTGAGGTGCTCAAGATCAGCAATCTTAGTGTTGGCCAAGAAGAGTGTGTTTCTTGAGGTTTTCAAGGTCATTCTCTTGGTTGTTGTGTAAGTGATCAAGGTGTGGTTGCTTAGTGGATTTCCTCAGGGTTTCTGAGAAGACTGGATGTAGCTCTGGGTTGGAGTGAACCAGTATAAACAACTGTGTACAATCTCTCTATCCTTAACTCTTTAAATTCAGTTTGTTTGTTGTTTGCTAGTATAAACAACTGATTGTTTCGAAGAAACAACCAATTGTTTTTCTAGTATTACAATTTTGCTTGCTATTTTTGGCTAACTGAATTGCTGAATCAACTGGTTTCTGAAATAAATTCATTCTAGCTGTGAAAAGTTTGCGAAAACCCCTTTAAACAATTCACCCCCCCTCTAGTTTAAAGCCATCTTTTCTAACATAGACAACATCATGTATTTTCACTTCATGCACAATCCAGGAGGTAAGTTGTAAATAACTAGTAAAACAGGCCATGAACTATGATTTGTACTCATATTACCAAACGAATTCATTCCATCTGTAGCTAGACCAAGTCGGATGTTTCTTGATTCTTTACCAAACTCTGGAAACTCATCATCGAATTTCTTCCACTGAATAGAATCAGCTGGATGTCGGTACATGCCATCACATTTCCTCTCATCTGCATGCCATCTAAGATTCTTAGCATCGTCTGGGTTTGCAAACAAACGCTTCATCCTTGGAATGATGGGAAGATACCACATAACCTTCATTGGGGGTCCATGTTTTTCCATCTCTTCAATAGTATCATCATCTGTTTGTTTCAATTTATAACGTGATAACCCACACCTCGGACAACTTTTCAACAATTCAAAATCTTTCCGGTATAATATACAATCATTAGGACATGCATGTATCTTTTTATACTCCATACCCATTAGACAAAGAATCTTTTTGGCCTCGTAATTACAATTAGGTAGAGTATTTCCCTCTGGAAGCATATCCTTCAACAGCTGGAGCAATTCCGTGAAACTTTTATCAGTCCATCCATTTATTGCCTTCAAATTCATCAATCTTAACACCGTCGACAACCATGTGAAGTTAGTTGATCCAGGATACAATAGAGTCTCTGCATCCCTTGACATACTTCCATATCCATGCGCTTTTGCAAAAGACTCAGCTCCCACATCACGAATCATGTCCTCCAATCGATCATCATCGTGTACTGTTTCATCCATGGTGGATCCCACATATTCTTTAGTTACGAAAACACGTGGTAAATTTAATAATTCACCATGCCATGTCCAAGTTGTATAAGATCGAAGAAACCCATCACATAGCAGGTGTTCCGTCATGATATTCACATCCAGTATCCTTCCATTCAAAAAATTAACGCACGGACACCTGATCTTTCCTCCATCATGACCACTATTAATCGCGTTATGTTGCGCAAATTGTATAAATTCTTCTACTCCTCTTTCGTACTCATCACTTATACGAACAGAATTAATCCAACTTCGATCCATTATATATTCTAGAATATAGTTACCTAGGATTTTCTAATCAGTGTTCTATCTCATGTATTTGCCAAGGGTCGAACACCCCCGGACTCAATACCAGCACGTATTATTGTCGAAGGTCCAAATACAAACACGATATTTTATTCTAATGTAACACCTAACATAACATAAATTCTATTATAAACTAACAACTAACATAACAAAACTAACATAACAACTAACTACTAAATAATATAAATTTTAGAAAATAGAAATTATATAATACAAATTATATAAATTAATACAAATTTATATTAAATAATATACAAATTATAATACATAAAAAAAATATTCAAAATACACCAAAAAAAATTCAAAAAAATCTAAAACAAAACTAACTACTAAATAATATAAATTTTAGAAAATAAAAATTATATAATACAAATTTATATTAAATAATATAAAAATTATAATACATAAAAAATATTCAAAATAAACCAAGAAAAATTCAAAAAATCTAAAAAAGAACCAACCTTGTGTGCGAAACCAACATTGATGGTGATCGAAGTGGTAAAGGACCAGTAGTAACGGCGGCGACAGCGGAAGTGTGGCAGGATAGCGACGGAGCAGCGATGGAGATGAGTACAGCAATGCAACAGTACCTTCCACCACCAATGTAAGGTGAAAAAGCAAATATAAGAACAACGAAATGAACTGAAGATGCAGAGAATGATATGGGTTCAAGAAACTCACAATGGAAGCAAGGAATGAAGATGCACAAAGAAGATGAACTCACAGTACGCGAGCATAGGAACAGTGAAAACGAGCAAAGCGGAGAAGAAAGTGTGAAAGTGCAGTGGTGCGCTTCAAATTTTAGGATAAAAACAATTTACAAATGCGGCTATTTGTTAAAACTGCATGTAAATGAAAGCTTTTCATTTACAGATGTGGTTTTAACAATAGTCGCATTTGTAAAACAAACTAATTTCAAAAATGACATCGCGTTTTTAACAAATGCGTTTTAGCACAAAGCTGCACTTGGAAATGAGTATTCCTTTCATCATTTTGCACTAGTGGAGAATTATCTCGCCTGAGAAAGATATGCAGAAAAATTTGCATAATTCTGCCTAAATTCATCATTCAAAGTCAAATAAAAATAATCTCAATAACTCATTCACTTCAAAAGTAACTTACACTATATCAACTATACAAATCAACCAATTTTTCAAATTCAAACAAAAACATCTACCATAAATCATCCGTATCAAAATCAATATATTCACATTTTATTTCAAACAATACCCTACATTACTCATAAACAATCAATCCTGCAAACAAAATTTGGAAATTGGTGACCACGTCACTCCCACATCTAGATCTTCTAACCTAGGATTCTATTTGAAATTAAAACTAGCTTCCCTTACCTGAACTTGAGGAAATGCTCCCTAAGAGCTCCAAATCCTAAAATTGTTCAAGGATAGTTTAACCTGCATCACAGAGTCCTGATAAAATATCTAACTATATCACTAGGATTCTAAGCTAACTGAGATTAATCCTGAAGCTAAAAGAGTCACATGCAAATCCTAGACTGAGACAAACCTAACAAATTCAAAATTTGACTCAAAGAGAAGAATAAAAATGAATTTACTCTATCAGATACTTTGATCGGGCAGTCTTATAGTCTTTCCTGTCAGGAGTCTAATGGAGGACTCTGATCGTGAAATTGATGAACGAGAAGATCAGAATCTTATAGAGAAGACAGAGAAAGGAGAAAAGGGAAACTTAGAGAAATGGTGATTCTTTCAAGATGAAACCTGGATAACTGAATTTTCTATTTATATGTTCTTTTCATTTTAATAATAAAATATTTATGTATAATTTAAAATATACCATTTCTTCTCTAAGTCTATTTTTCAAATCCTTACAAAAAACATCGTCTACATTCTCACTAAGAGAGTCATTATAAAAATTATTAAATAAAAATTAATTTTAGAGATAAAAAATAATTAATCACTATATTAATTAAATTAGATAATATTTTAGAGACTAAAAAAATCATTGGTATATAAAGTAATTTCTATTATTAATAAATAATTTTTATAGTAATATTTAATTAACTATCAACTTTAAAAACTATTTATTTAGAAATTATTTATTAATATCTAGAAATATTATGCAATTTGAGTTTTTTTCCGCGTATGAAAAGTCTCACACCGGGTGGATCTACAAATACTTCTTCATCTTCATCTTGATTCAACCCATTATCCCAAAGTCGTCCACCCAGTGTGAGGGTTTAGGTAAAGTTTTACAGTGTTATATTTGAGAAATACATTAATAGTTTGTTAAAGTTGAGATTTCAGACTGAAATTAAGATAACCAAATATAAAATCGTTAAAATGAAAAAAGGGACGACTTTGGGATAATGGGTTCAATAAGATGAAGAAGTATTTGTAGGATCCACCAAGTGTGAGACTTTTCAGACGCCGGAAAAATTCAAACAGCGTTCTGTCTTAAATGCAAGCTTTAAATTTTACTAGTATCGTTCTGCACAATAAATAGAGATATTATGATGAAATTTCCAACAGCAGTGTCAGTTGTGAAAGATACTAAGCATTTTATTCGCAATGCAAATTTTACAATAAAAGAAGCTGTGAAAAACGTCACTGTTCCTTCGAAGACGGGCTTCAGGTTAATGGAATTGGTATAGAATAACGTGTTGGACTAGTTTGTAACGTGTTTGGACCACCTCTGATCCTTCCCAGCACCATCCTTGAAGCGTAACCTAATTCTTCTGCCCGCGAGCTCCATCTATATGTGAAAGACAAGTACTATATATACCTGATACAGATGAAAGGTTTGTTGTTGTGGTTTGTGTAGGTGTGTTTGGTTGTGGTAAGTGTGAATCATGACAGGCCCAGATTTGGTTTTGGTATTGGAAGGTGTGGGAGTTGTGTTCGCTGAGTTGATTAAAGCCATAGCAGAAGCAAAGAAGAATAAACCCTCCTTCTTCAACACAGCCTTCGACTTGAACACCCTCGAATCGACCCTAAGGTCATTACAACCTGTGATGGAAAACATGGAACGTCTCAACCACGAGATGGGACGCTCAAAGGAGGAGCTGGAATCACTGAAAAACAAAATGGAAGAGGGAACCAATCTTTTGAACAAGTGCTCCAAAGTCGGCAAGCTGTCCAAGTCTAAATACATTGCTGAACTCAAAGAATTTGATGACTCCTTTCATAAGCTTTTCAACACGATCATGGCAGCTCAGAGTGTAAGAGATCAAAAGGAGATCCTCCAGCTTCAAGCATCAAAAGGTTCTTATACTTCTTAATCAATATTGATCAATTACTATGTGTGCTTTTGTTTCCATCATTGTTATTATTACTACTCTATGAATTATTCTCAAATTGAAAGATGCATGTGTTCAGTTTATAGGTCGATTGGTTCATCATTCCTTTTTGTTAAAACCTAATATGAAGTTTCTTCATTAACTACATTTGAACGAGGTTCACTCATATCAAGTTTATGAGAGATCACAGACCAACTACATATATGATATTATTTTTATTGTGTTGTTCTTTGATGTAGGGTTCCGAAGGTGGCTGTGTTTTTGCTGCAACTGGAGATGGCCACAAGCGAAAGGTGCCGCAAGAAGAAGCTGTTAAAATACTTTATCCAGGCATTGATGTCAGTTACTGATTTAATTGTGTGAGAGATATTTTTATGAATAGGGATGAGAGACATGTTACACACATTTTAATAGTTGTTAATTCTAAATTCAGAATGCAGATTTTGTAGTGTTTATTTTTCTGGATTTTTATTGAAAAAAATTGTTTGCATTCTATGTATGAAATTCGACGTTAATTGATGTATTGTGAACTCTGTATTGAATTCGAAGTTAATTGATGTAGATTTTTGGAATATGAAAAATTGTTTGCCATACCGTACCAAAGTTGACTTGGTATAGAGACAATGGTGCATAAAAAAGTAGGATAAATAGAATAATAGTGTCTTAAGGGAACCAAAAGGGAGAAAGACCTGGTTAGCTGTACGAACAATTTATGACTCCATTTCTCATAAAGATATTGTCAATCGCAATAGATTGTTTTGGAAATGATAGAAATGAAATAGTAAAAATATGGAAAATGGAGAAACAAATAGGAGTCACGTTTTCAGTGGAGGAGGAAAACATAAGGGAATTAGAAAAAATGGAAGATAGGGATAGAAGCTTTAAGATGAAATTAGATGAAGGGAATAACCCTGGTGATCAATAAATATAATATCAGTAAATATAAATATAAGAGGACATGGGGGAATGACAAATGGAGATATATTAAACAAATGATAATATCAGCAAGGAAGAATCGGATATTACTTGGATACAGGAAACAAAATCACATCTTTTTTGGGACTCAAAGTTCTTTTATTTTGGGGATAATAATATATGTTAGGTTGTATACACAAGCATACTAATATAATCATTAAATAAAAACTAATTATTAAATAAAAACTAATTTTAGATATCAAAATAATTAATTACTATTTGATTAAAATAATTAATTACTATTTGATTAAAATAATTAATTACTATTTGATTAAATTAGAGATCATTTTATAAACTAAAAAAATTATTGGTATTTAAAGTAGTTTTTATTATTAATAAAAAGATGTAGTTTCTATTATTAATAAAAAAAATTAATTACCTTTTTCGTTCTTACTTTTGGGGTCAATATTCAATTTGGTGCCAAGGTTTTTTTTAAAAAGGTTCAATTTCGTCCCTTCCGTTAAATTTTCATCAACGACGTTAATGATTGATGACATGACAACTGCCCCCAATTTGCCCTCGCCTTCCGCGACGTCTCCCACTGCGGCTCCGTCATCACCATTGTCCCTTCACCCTCTCTGTCGCCCTCATCGTCTTTAGAGTCCCTGAGGATCTCTTCCTCAACGATCGTGATACCTCTGTCGCCGTTCGTCCATCTTCTTCGCTAGTAATGACTGCAGCGACGATGCGCTTGGCCGCGACCTAGTTTGGTGTCAAGGATTGAGATCGAAATCCAGGGCGCGACGGTTCGTGGTTGGCGCGATGGTTCCTGCGCCCTTTGGCTGCGTGGACAGCGTCGAGGTTGAAGAAGGAGAGCGCAGTGGTGATGACAGCACCGCGGAAGGCGATGACGAATTGGGGGCAGTTGTCACGTCATCAATCATTAACGCCCTTGGTGAAAACTTAACGGAAGGGACCAAATTGAACCTTTTTAAAAAAACCTTGGGACTAAATTGATTTTTTTTAAAACCACTATATTGAATTAAATATTGATCCCAAAAGTAAATACAAAAAGGTAATTAAATATAAAAAATTTATAAAATAGTTTCTAAATTGGTATCTAACTATTAGTTGCCAAAGTTTTAACTAGTTACTTACTACTTTGTATTCTAAATTAGTCTCTATTAGTATTTTTGAAACTAATTTAGAATCTAAAATATTAGTAATTAAAACCTTGATAGCTAATTTAGATATCAATTTAGAAACTATTTTATAAATTTTTATTAATAATAGAAATCACTTTAGACACAACTAATTTTTTAGTCTAAAAAATAATATCTAATTTAGTCAATATAGTGACTAACTATTTTTTGTCTTCAATTTTAGTTACTATTTAATGATTTTTTTATAATGTAACTATGTGGATAAAAAATGTGCATAACTGTGAAAAAACCATTATAGGTAACAGGTTCATTGTAGTCTTGAGAGAGTATAGTAAACACAAAGTACAAGTAGGTGTTATTAACATTTATTCATCTTGTAATCTGGTTGATAAGCATCAAATGTGGAATGAGATAACGTCTCTTAAGCAACATGAAAACTGTAACATGTGGTGTGTATAGGTGATTTCAATGCTTTGAGAAAAAGTTCAGAAAGGAGAGGTGTGAATCAAAGAGGAAGTCAATCGAGGGAGATTAGAGGCTTCAATGCATTTATAGAGAAGAATCTGTTATTTGATGCACAAGTGGTCGGAAGAAAATTCCTATGGTACAAATCTAGTGGGTCAGCAAAAAGTAGGTTAGCTAAAGTCTTGCTAACAGAGGAGTGGCTTCTTAAATGGCCTGACAGTAAACAATACATTTTACCTAGCGAGGTGTCCAATCAATGATTGTACAATTGTCTTAAAACCATCTCTAGAGGATTGGGGGACCTACATAGCTTAAGACTCTAGATGTATGGCTTTCAATTGATGGGTTTAAATAGTTGGTTAGAAATATATGGAATTCTTATTCTATCCAAGGAAATGGGTAGATGATTCTTAAAGAAAAGTTGAAAAATCTGAAAACGAATCTTAAGAAATGGAACAAAGAAGATTTTGGATATTTTAGTGTAGAAAAGGAAGGTCTTGTTAGACAAATTGAAGAGATGGATATGATGAATGAACAATGTGATTTGAGAACAAAAAGAATTGATTTGATTAGTCAATTGAAACTTTTAATTGCCAAAAAGGACTCTATTCTTAAACAAAAAGCAAAAGCAAATTGGCTGAGATTGGGAGACACAAATTCTAAGTTCTACCATTCGTTAATCACGTGGAAGAGAACTAGAAATCAAATTAAAGGGGTGCAGGTAGATGGATGTTGGAAGGAGGAACCTGAGATAATTAAGAGAGAAACAAAAGAATATGTTCCAATCTTGATTTTCTGAAATAAATAATTGTAGATTGTGGTTAGGAAATATATAATTTAAATAGATTGACCTAGGATAGTAATCTACTAACCTCTAAAATCATTGAAGATGAAATCAAGGCAACAGTATGGGATTGTGAAGGGTAAAAAATCTCAGGGCCAGATAGATCTAATTTTAACTTTAATAAACAATAAGATAAGAGGTGTTTCAAGTTGTACAATGTTTTGAAGTTTCTGTGAAGTTCTATACTCAAGGGAATGTAATGCTTCTTTTATAGCACTTTTATCTAAAGTATATTGACTCGATAAATCTGGAACAATATAGACCTATCTCTTTGGTTAGGGCAATGTAAAAAATTATTTCTAAGTTGTTAGCTAGTAGAATAAAAAAGTGTTGTCTAAAGTTATAGATGAATCTCAAAATGCGTTTCTAAAGGATAAGGGTTTGTTAGATAGTATTTTGGTGACAAATAAAGTGGTAGAGGATCTAAGAACAGAGAACAAAAAGTGAATTATTGTTAAGGTGGACTACAAAAAAACATATGACTCGGTGATGTAAGATTTTATGTACTATATGATGACTAGATTAGGTTTTAATGGAAAATGGATTATTTGGATGAGAGGATGTATGGAGTCATTGTCAGTTTAAATTTTGACTAATAGAAGCCCAACAGTGGAGTTTAAATCGACTAAGGGGCTTAGACAAGGTAACCCAATAGCATTATTTTTATTTTTTAATAGTGATTGAAGGTTTAGCCGGTTTAGTTAGACAATCAAACAAGTTTAATATGCTACATGGGGTCAAAATAGGAAGTAATCAAATTCACATAAATATCCTTCAATTTGCGGATCATACATTGTTGGTTTGTGAGGCTAATAATCATTATGTATTTAATGTCAATGCCATTCTTAGATTCTTTGAGTTAGCTTTAGTTCTTCGACTGAACTTTCACAAGTAAAAAATTAGGTCTATAGGTGTGTGGGAAAGGGGCCGTTGGACTATTTTTTAACAATTCTTACTTACAACCCAATGAATATTCTATTTAAATATTTAGGTTAACAATTAGGGGGATTCCAAGGAAGAAATTATTTTGGGAAGAGGTTATTGAAAAATTTAGAAAGAAACTTGCAAAATGGAAATGAAAGTTTGTATCCTTTGTTGGTAGAATTGGTTTAATTAAGTATGTTTTAACTTCTATTCTTCTTTTCTATTTTCCTTTTTTCAAAGTACCTAGATCGGTGTATCTTTCTCTAACTAGGATTCAAAGGAATTTTATGTGGGGTTGGGGGAATGAAAGAAAAAAGATAGTTTGAGTCAACTGTGAAAATCTTTGTATGCCTAAATTAGATGGAGGGTCGGGGGTTAAGAATATTAGTACCTTGAATAATGATCTACTAGCAAAATTGAAGTGAAGACATAAGGTTGAGTCGATAGGAAAATGGAGAGAAATTTTGATGTCAAAATACGGGGTCTCAAACGGCCAAAGTCTTCAAAGGAGATCTAATAAGCAGTCTTGGTGGAGGAGGAACTTGTGTAGAGTGTGTGAGGACGGGGACATTAATAATTGGTTTGAAAAGCAAATGGTTTGGAAGGTGGGTTTGGGGAGTATGGCTAAGTTTTGGGAGGAAAACTGGGTAGGAAAGGTACCCCTTAAAGAAATGTTTGAAAGATTATACTCTATTTCAAATGACAAAGATAAAAGAATACACCTACTAGGTCAATGGACAACCTTGGGGTGGGAGTTGAGACTAGGATGGAAGAGGGAAAGGTTTGAGTTGGAAAAGGTACTTCAAACCCAGCTGATTAATGAAACCAAATTGGTTCAATTACAAAGGAATAGTCATGACTGTTTGAAATGGAATTGTGAAGAGGGTTGTCTATATTCTGTTAAATTCGTATATGCATTGTTGCACAATAATAGAAGCTTTAAGGATTGCCCCATTCTGGATTCTATGCAGGTTGTTAAGGCACATCCAAATACCTAAACCTTTGCATGGAGAGTCATGTTAGGAAAGGGCCCAACAAGGGATAATTTGGTGAGGAGATGAATTAATCTAAACACAAAAGTTGAACTAAATGGGATTATAGACCATGACTATAAACTAGAATATCATCAAAGTAAAGTACTACATATTTATCTATACAATCCCTAAGAACATGATTCATAAGCCTAATGAAAGCGCTAGGTGCATTAGTAAGACCAAATGACATTACTAACCACTCATATAGTCCAAATTTGGTCTTAAAAGTAGTCTTCCATTCATCACCCTCTTTGATTCTAATTTGGTAATAACCACTTTTGAGATCAATTTTAGAAAATATAGTGGATCCATGCAGTTCATCAAGCATATCATCAAATCTTGGAATTAAATGCTTGTATTTGATAGTGATATTATTGATGGCTCTACAGTCACCACATTATCCATTTGTCATCTTTCTTAGGCACCAACAAAACAGGTACAACACAAGGACTCAAACTTTTTTTGTACCCTACCCTTCTCCAACAATTCCTGAACCTTGGATTCTATCTCCTTTGTCTCTTCTAGATTAGTTTTGTATGTCGGCCTATTTGGTAGACTAGCTCAAAACATTAAATCTATTTGATGTTCTATGTCCCTAAAAGGTGGAAGTCCAATTGGTCCTTCCTTAGGGAACACATCCCCAAATTCTTTTAAAATATTTTTGACTATAGGAGGTAGAACACTGGGTTCTGAAAGTATGGTAGTGCATGTAAGTGCTCATTTATAAATAAGGAGATTTGTAGGTTGTTCAGATAGAAGAATTTTTTTAACTTCTTTTTTTATCAAATTTGTTTCCATCTAAATGACCTCGTGGGAAGGAGCACTCTTCTCCCACGCCTCAGCATTGTCCCTAAAGACTATCCTTTGATTTTCAAGATATTTTTTTTCTAAGATCTCTCTTAATTTTCATTTTCACTTGATCCTCTACCATTTGTGAAGGTGTTAAAGGAAAAAGCACAAACTTTTTAGATTGATGAGTAAAAGTAATCTCGTTAGTAAGGCCATTGTGAATAGTTTTCTTATCAAATTGTCAAGTCCTTCCCAATAAGATATGGTTGGCTTCCATGCGTACTATATCACATAAAATATTATCATTGTAATTACCCACAGAAAGACTTACTTTTATTCGTTTATCTATAGTTAAGTCCCCCTCTTCATTTAACCATTGTAAATTATAGGGTTTTGGGTGGGGAATAACTTGTAGGTTAAGCTTTTAAACCAACCTAATGCTACAACAGTTACAGCAAGAGCCACTGTCCACAATGAAAGAACAAGTATTTTCTAAAACTTTACATCTTTTATGAAAGATGTTCTCTCTTTGTGACTCATGTTTCACAACATGTTGATTGATGAGGGTTCTCCAAATCATCAATAATTCCCCCTCACATGGATATGCATCCTTATTCATTTCTTTATTAGTCATAACACCATCAATAGCTTCCTTTTTTTTGGCTACTATATTCATCTTTGGCCCTTAAGATCATGGTTCTTCTATTGGGACATTGAGATGCTATATGATCTTTACCAAGACATTTAAAACATTGGATGTCTTTAGTGCGTGTTTGTGGGGTTTGCACATCTTTTCCTCTATCTAGGCTTTTGGGAGTTTCTAGTTTGGGATTTACTTTAGGGTGACTCTCCTCCCTTTTGTACTCTTTTTTATACTCCTTCTTGAGATAAGAACTAGAGTAAGAACTTTCTCTTCAACTTGATCCTTTTCTCAAATTTTGTTGTTCAACTTTTATGCAAAGTTGGACCAAGTCATTAAGATCCTTTTGGGGCAGAAGTTCTACTTTATCTCTTATCTCAAGAGTAAGACCACTTAAAAACCTAGATATTGGGATGGTTTCTTCCTTCCTAGTGGATGCTCTCATCATTTATAACTCCAATTTCTTCCTATATTCCTCTGCACTCATTCTTTTGTTGGAGTCTTTGGAGCTTGTTCATCAACTCCCTATTGTAAATACGACAACATCTCAAGGCTCCCATAAGGTCATTCCAATAAATAATGGGAGGTTCCTTGTGAAGACGTCTCTCTCTCTAAAGTTGTGCACCAATACATTGCATTTGTTTGAAAGCTTAAGGTTGGCAGGGGTACTTTCCTTTCCTCACTAACATGGTGGCAAACAAAAACTTGTTCTACTTTCATTTCCCAATCTAAGTAGACTTCAACATTTTCCTTTCCATAAAAGTAAGGTAAGTCAACTCTAGTTTCTATTTTAGGGTTTTCTCTTCTAGTTCTCCAAGGTATAGGTTGGTAATAATCATTAATCCTAAGACTCCCTTCCTCAAAATGGGAATCACTAGACCTAGAACTAGATAGATGACTCTTTTTAATTTTTCCAATATAGTCATCTCTTTCTTTAATCATCCTCAACTCCTCGACAATTGCAAGATGAGAATCTCTTTCTTTCTTTTCTTCAATTATTTGATTCTCATGTTGTAATTGTCTTAGCTAGAGTGACTAGAGATCTTGAGCCATTTGTTTTAAAAGAGATTTTGTAGAGCTCAAGTCACTCTCACTAAGATGAAAAGTATGTTTAGACATGTTTAAAGCTTGTGTTTTGATCCTCTTGCTTTTGTTGTATTTTTATGTTGTTTCTCCTTACTTTACCTCCTTAGGATATTTAACCTAAATTGATTTCCAACCTTGCTTACCCAATGAATTAGTTCTCACCAATTTTTAGCTCCAAAAATCACCAAGGTATTTAGCTACTCCAAATTAGAGGTCAAGCAATTTAAAATCAACAAAAGCACAAGTTAAAATAAGTACTACTTCAAGAATATTTGATGATTGACATTACTCAAATGATTAGACAAGAAAATAACAATCAAGAAAATAAGGTTCACAATGAAAGGCTAACACACAAATTGAATCCTAAAAAAAGGGTATAGAATAGATGAATAAAACCAAAATTACTATAGAATTGGTAATTAATTTTCACAAACTTGCTACATTATGTTGAATTTAATACTTGGATTCAACCTATGAACGAAACTAAATATTTCCAATGGAATTTCACCGAAGCAATTTGCTAATTAATTGCAATAATTTTTTTAAACTCGCTGTTCAATTCAATTTATTGGAAACAACTCTTTTGCACACTATTCATAATTGATTTTTCATTTTTTTTTCTCTCTTGAACTTTAATGTATTTTTTTTTCACTGTTTCTCAACATTTCAAAGTACTCAATTCCCGAGTTTCATATTTTTTTTATCAACAACTCAAACAATAGTAAATGAATTCAATCATCAGTAATTATGGAAAACTGAAAATAAAAGGATTTCAAATTGATTTCAGAAACAAATTTCACACAAACTCAAGATACAAAGGATTTGATGAAACCAGAACTTGTTTGGAACTACCAACAAGTTTAGAACTCAAACAGGTAAAAATTAAAATGCACCAAACAACTCAAATTCAGATTATATGCAAGACCTAAATCAAAGCAAATAACCAAACATTTTATAAAAGCTACTACACATAATTGTTAAAATTCATCGAAGCACATGACTTAGACATGACTTGAAATTGTATTTAAAAACAAAATAACTCAAATTAAAATCAATTGCACCGATTAAAATTGAAATAAAACTCAATAAAATAAAAGAACAAACAGATTACTCAAAGAAAACCTAAAATTCATACGGAGGGTTCAAGAACAACAACATATTTGAACCAATTAAAAACTAAAAAAAAAACACCATAAAACGATAAGAAAATTTAATTGAAACAATTCAAGACAATTAAGAACACAAATGAGACAACAGGGAAACAAGAATGAAAGACTAGAAAAATAAGATCCTTAGCTCTTGAGGAACCAAAGCTCTAGATACCAAATGATAGCATCATCTTCTCCAATTGGTTTTTCTTGACGAATTACTTGGAGTTGGCAAAAGCTAATGGAGGAAATGAGTCAAAGAGAGCTCCTATGAAGTCATGGATTCCTTGGAGTTGCTGTGAGGTGTAGAGAGAGTGATTGATGAGACCATATCACTTGGACAAGAAGGAAGAGATCAAGAGATGTCTATCCTAGAGAGGCTAGCCAAAGAAGAGCTAAGGCTTGCAAATTTAGTGGCATAACTCTATGTATTTAATCTGAATTTTGAAGAGCCAAGCATCTCCTTTTATAAGTAAAGAGGTCAAGCAATGGTACAAGAGAAATGGTGAAAAATTCAAAAATAAAACGTTCAAACTTGGCACCTAGCTTGTGTCACATGGCAAGCATGAGTGAGATGTGTTCCTTGTGACCTAACTAGGCCTAGTGACTAACCTAGGATTTAATGTGGGATGTAATTAAGTCCAAATATACCCTAGGTAAGTTTTAGAAACATAACCCTAATCTACTCAAGGCCAAAATACAAGACAAAATCATATTTTATTTTTATGCAAGAAATTTAAATCCTACTTTAGATTGTACCACTAGGTTATGACTGCTTCCACTACAAGAAAATCTCGAATTATATACGGATTATTACATACGAATCAAAATCCATATGTAAAGTAAACATTACATATGGATATATCCGTATGTAAACCAAAGGTAAATTACATACGGATATATCCGTATGTAATTTTGGCGCCATAAAGCGAGAGACATTACATATGGATTTTTCCGTATGTAAACGACAAATAAAATAAAATCTGCAATGTGTGAAAATCGAAACCAAGTACCTTCAACAACCAAAGAAACTTTAACCACTACACCAGACAAATTCTTTTGTATTACTATGATTTTTATTATACTTATTATTGTTATTATTAATATTATTATTAATATTGTTATTAATATTACTAATATTATATTCATATTATTAATATTATTATTTATATTAATATTACTGATATTATACTAATATTACTAATATTATATTTATATTATTAATATTATATTCATATTATTAATATTATATTCATATTATCAATATTATATTCATTTTATTAATATTATATTCATTTTATTAATATTTTATTAATATTTTAATATTTAAAATATTAATATTTAAATATTAATATTTAAAATATTAAAATATTAATAATATGAATATAATATTAATAATATGAATATAATATTAATAATATTAATAATATTAATATAATATTAATAATATTAATATAATATTAATAATATGAATATTACTTACATCAGTTGCATATTTTTATGCGGGTCTTTCAAAAAAGGATTAGCTTATTTTAGTAAATACATCCAACCAACTCCAGTCCTTTTACCGGTTAACATATTAGAAGATTTCACAAAACCCTTATCCCTTAGTTTTCGACTTTTCGGAAATATATTAGCTGATGAATTAGTAGTTGTTGTTCTTGTTTCTTTAGTACCTTTAGTAGTTCCTATACCTGTGATGTTCCTTGGATTATTCACAAGCGGTATTCAAGCTCTCATTTTTGCTACTTTAGCTGCGGCTTATATAGGTGAATCAGTAATAGAGTCTCAGTATTCTTGAATTCTTTTAGTCATTGCTTTAGTGGTCGGTCCTTCAATAATATTAGTGTCAGCCATACCCATACAAAAGTGCTCAGTAATACTTACATCTAGACTAATGCATACTTTAAAATTATATTATTTTAGCTTTTATATAAAACTAGAATACCATTTTCTTATAATATCTTCTCTTAAAATAGAATACATTTTGGTTAAAATTATTAATTAATTAAAATTAACTGAGTCAAGGTGGTTTTGTTCAGTTTGTTGAGCAGAAAGAGTAAGTTGGTAGATCTTTTGAGAAGTTTTCAATTCCTACCAGATAAAAAAATTAAAATAATTTGTAATTACTATTAAAATAATATTTATATTAATTTTTGTATAGTGAATAATTTTTTATTTACGTAAATAGTCGGGAACATGGGTTGTTTAAAAAGATAACTTTACAAGAAAATATTTAGCAAGTCATTGATTTGTATTTTTTTCTTTATTATAAATAATTTTTTCCCTAAATATATATTAGATGCTTTTTATAAAAAATCTCATAAAAACATAGTATTATTAAAGATTTAATATAAAAATAAAATATATTTATAAAAATTTGTATAAATCTGGAAATAAAATATCAAATAAAAGTAATTCTGGTGTAAAGTAATTATAAAAAACGTAAATAATTATTTATAATTAAAACTGTCTGATAATTAAATACAAATTCGAATATTAGTTTAATAAATTACTGTTTTCTTCTTTAAAGCATACATATATGTTATAATTTGTAATAAAATTTTTAATTTATCATATATTAATTGGAAAAATATACAATTATATCATTATAATATTTATAAAATGAAAATACATTTAAGTTTATAATAAATTAGAATATTACAATATAAATTTATAATAATATTTAAAACATGTAAATATATATAAATATTTGTAAAATAAAAATGTGAATAACTGTATTTCCGCTAGTTGGTAGAATATGCTTTCATAACATTCGAGCGAGGGTGGTTGGTTATTTTTCCAATTTTACTTTGCTTTGTATCCCAACTAACACAACTATTTAGGCGAGTTTAAAAATGGACATATATTTTAGTGTAAACAATCAGTACAAGGATGTTAGCGTTCGTGTACTGTACTCATAATACTATGACTTATAATTTAGAATAAAAAAACTAGGTAACTGTGATTACAGCATTTTTTCTTTCGGAAAATACATGTAAGATGAAATAAAATATAATGGGAGTGGTTAAAAGTTATACATATCCCATAGTTAAGAGTAAACTGACTCAACCGGGTGCTGATCAAAGTAAGGATTTTAATCAGTTTGCTCTTTTGGTCTGTTTAAATTTAATCTAAACGAAAAAGGGGGGAAAAAAGCCATGGGACCCTCTCATAAAATTATATTGAGGATTAGGTGAGCTTAAAGGAAAAACTTACAGCAAATTCAGCCATGGGAAAATCGTGTTGGTGGATAAAATAAGCTGAGAGTTAAGTCTTTTAGGGTTACGTAGTGTTTTTTTTTTTCATCAGTAAAAATAAATAAAATAGAAAGAAAGAAATGCTCCAACTCTTATAAAAAACACTTAAAACAAATTTTTTAACATCGACCATTAAAGATTTAATAGACACTACAACACATTAATTATAATAAAATTAATAAAATAACATATCAAAATATAGGAATGAGCATGTCGTGAGAGCTGTAGTGTTGACTGATATAGAAATTACGATGAAATTTCCAACACCAGTGTGAGCTGTGAAAGCTTTATGATACTGCTTTTTATTCACAGTACAAGTTTTAGAATAAAAGACGTTACTGTTCCTTCGAAGACTGGCTTTGACCATATTGGTTCGGAATACGTGTGGATAAGTTTGTGAAGTGTCTGAATACAGCTGAACCTAATTATTGTGACTGCCAGCTGCATCTATATGTGGAAGACAAGTACAATATATATTGATAGGGACGAAAGGTTTGTTTGTAGTTTGTGTAGGTTGTGGTTGATTGTGCTAAGTGTGAATCATGACAGGCCCAGAATTGCTTTTGGTAGTGCAAGGTCTGAGATTTGCGTTTCGTATGTTGATGGAAGCCATGGCAGAAGCAAAGAAGAATAAACGCTCCAAGTTGAACAAAGCCTTCAACATGGAGACCCTCGAATCCACCCTAAGGTCAATAGAACCTGTGATCAGCGACATGGAACGTCTGAACCACGGGATGGGACGCTCAAAGGAGGAGCTGGAATCACTGAAAAGGAAAATGGAAGAGGGAACCAAGCTTTTTAAGAAGTGCACCAATGTCCGCAAGCTGTCCAAGTCTAGTTACATTGCTGAACTGAAGAAATTTGATGACTCCTTTCATAAGCTTTTCAACACGATCATGGCAGCTCAGAGTGCAAGAGATCAAAAGGAGACCCTCCAATTAATCAATCAACTAAAGGCTGCTGTTGTGTTCATCATTCTTATTATTACTCTAAAGTTTTTTCTCAAACTGAATTTTTTTAATTTTTTAATTTTTATTTTTATTTTTTTTGGTGTGAAAGATATTTTTATGAATAAGTGATGAGAGACATGGTACACATTCGGTGCTTAGATCTTGGAAGGTTTATTTTAACTTTATAAAATAAATGAGGTTTACATTTAATTATAAAGTTTCTCATTCTGTGTATTGAATTAGAAGTTAATTGATGTAGAAAAGTAAATTTCCAATGAAAGCTATTTGAGAGTCTGATTATAATGTTTTAATTTTCTACGATATGTTGCATTTCACCATTGTGATTTTATTATCTGATCCCAAATTCTTGGTTTCACATTCTTAATTTTGTGATATTTATATAAAAGAAATATCTTGTCCACATATCTTGGTCGTGGTTGTGACTGAGAAAGAACATTATCTTTGGACAGTTGACTTGACTATAATAATAGAGAGAGGTAGGTTGCACTATCTTTATTCCAGTGTTTAGAAACACTTGACAACTGGGTAGTGAAGTTTTTCCTCATTGCTAAGAGAATACTTAGCTTAGTTAGTATTAGAGTGGCAAAAGGAAAATTGTTTTTTAATGTATAACGTAGGATATGTTCTAATTTATTTATTTATTCTTTAAAAAAAACTTAGCTTCGTTAGTGTTATTTTAGCAAATGTTAGTTAAGACTATTTTCATTCATTGTGACAAAAAATTTTCAATTAATACTGTTTCTCTATTTACACTAGTCAGACATGTTAACAATAATTATTTTGATTGTTATTGGTTTGGTTAAATATTTTTAATTGGGAGTGTGGTTGTTATGAGTAGTGACTTTATTCTAAATAGATGAATATATTGGTTTTAGACACGGTTCTCACCCGGCTACGAATTGGGAAACCTTGTCAAACACTTATTTACTCTCTTTTTTTCTTTCAACCTCACTTTTCTCTTTCCCATCAGAAAAAATCCCCCCTTTCTCAATTCTCCTCCTTTCTTTTTATAATCCTTCCTTTCTTTTTATAATCCTGCATTGGTGACTGTCGTTATCGTTTTACCCCCACGTCTCCTTATCTCTTCTGCCTCTTTCTCCACTACTCCACGATTTTGATTAACCCCTTCTTTTTGGAGGGAACCCTTATTATCGGGGGACGGGGTATACTGTTTTCTCGGACACCTCATCATGTTAGACTACTACTCCCCTTTGACTGACTATTTTCCTGACTTACAGGTCGTTCAATTGACTGACATATTTGACCTATCCAAACATCACACAGCTCCCTAGCCTCTAGCCAAGCCGAGCTGAGCGAAGAGGCTTATGCACGCCTGACAGGTTGTGATGACAGGTCATCCAAAACCACCATACACACCAATAAAAGAAAGAATCACTATCTGTATAAATAAAGTAGAATACGCTTGTATAGAATTTGTATTTGTAAACACACTTTTAAAGGCATGTTATAGAGATATCGAAGATACTCTATGAGATCCTTACTTGCCACACAAGCAAGGATCTCTATAGCATCTTAAAGGAGCATATGGGCCACTCCTTAAGCCACCAATCCTACCATGGTTAAGCAAGTTTAACTAAGGTTAGGGTAGCTTAAGGAGCAAGCTACCTTCTCCCTTATCATCTATAAATACACTGCCTAAACTCTTTATACTTAGATTTGATACTAATGTGAATGCGAAATTCTAAAATAGAATCCATTTTCTCAAGTCTCCCCCTCTTGCAAGCCTACACGGCCTAAGTGAGCTACTTGGAAGGTTAGCTTCACCAACTTCCTCTTCAAGGCATCACCATCATCATCACTAAACCCTAATCACCTTACCACCATTCAGTCATCCTCCTTCAACCAAGTCTTCCACTGCCTCTCCATCCTTGTTTCAACAATCAAGAGCTTTGGACTACATCAGGTGGATCAGAGCACACCAAAGATCCAGGCAAGCTAAGTTCATTTTCTTCACCAATTTTTTTTCTATCTAGCTTTGTTTTTTTCACGGCTTCCTCATTGCTCTTGATTGTTTGTCATTGAATCTTTATTTTCCACCGGTTATCTTATGTTTCCACCATTTATCTTTTGTTTCCACCAATTAAAATCATTTTTTCACTGTTTAAAATCATTGAAACCTTCATCAAATAGTTATCCTTGTTGTTCGCTGCACAACCTCTTTTTCTGTTCGGTGTTCTTCAATTTTCTTGTTGTTTTCTTGTCATTGATCTGTTCTTTTGTTGTTTTCTTTCCACTTCTCCCTTTCAATATGCCTTGTATGTAATTCTCTTAGTTTATCTTGAGTTTTGTTCAGTTAATTCTTGTGCCTTTTCATCCACATACCATCCGCAGCAAAACCTGCCAAAAGCGGAAATCTTCAATTAGGTTGGTGTTTCTTGCTCCAATTTCGTGTTTTAATTTGTTCTTGTCTTCTTTTAGGTGTTCATTCTTGTTTCTCCTCCTTGCATGTCTTTTGTTATGTCAAATTCTTTTGTAGTTTTGTTTTCTTGCGTCATGTCTTGTTGTTGCATGCATGCTATTTGAAAATTTTCTCTAGTGCACATCAAATGTTTGTGAAAAGTCTTGTTGTTTCCGCCTTCCTTTTTGTGTGTTCACTAGTTTTTATCTTGCTTACTTTGAGTTCTTCACTTGCCATTATTCATTGGTGAGTTTCTTGCATTAATTCCACTGTTTTCTTTGTGGTTTTGTCATCATTTGCTTCCTTTAGGTGTTTCTGCCAGTTTTTCCAGAATTTCATAGTTTCCTTAAATTGCACAATTTATTTTGACCACATTACGCCTTCAAAATTCCTGAAATTTTTTGGGTATTGTAATGCCCCTCAGAATTTTTGTTCATTTTTATATAATAAAATAAAGGTGAAACAGTAATATCAAAAATTTAACATAGATATATACATAATATAATTCATCCATTAATACAAACGTGCCTCAAAATAATATCCCTTTTTGAGGAAGTTTTAATACATCTCCATACAGGAGTTTTCAAAATAAAACAAAACAACAGCATTCAAAACCGGCGATCTCCTCCTCCAGAAAATGCTCACTGAGGAGCTCTACTACCTACAACCTCATCTGCTCCCGTGCAAATATACACGATCATCACAGGTTTAAGAAAAATAACCACGATACAAAACAAAAGGGTAAGCTAGATATTTTTAAAAACTTTAAATATGAAACTTTATATCAATAGAAAGCATAAATCTTCACACCATTCATAATCTATATCAATTTCAACCATCAACATCCCCATATTCCACAAACTCGTCAAGTGTCTATTCAATACATTCAATACTCATGGTTCACACGTCAGACTTTCCACTGACTCATAACATATAGACACATGACTCTACTTCCGGAAGACTCGTGCATTGACTAGACTCAGAGATCCGCACCTGTCATACTACATTGCTGTAAAGTTCCCACAGCTATGCGCATAAACATAATCTCAATCTCAATCTCATCACTCTCCTAGTATGACAGGGTTAATCCATACAACAGGTCAAGTAGTTATCTTTCAAACCACTTACCCATACATATGAACCTCCATCGACTCTCAACGCCTGAATAACTTCATCTATATGATTCCATTATATCAGGAGAGTCAGGATATCTCATTATAGAAATCACCGATCAATGCACATTCTACAAAATCTTACACGGTATTTTCTTTCCTGAAAATACTATGCCTTGATTCCACATTCACAACATTCAACACATCATATAACACTTAAATGAACGATTCCAATCACAGCAACAATCATTCCAAGGTTCAGATTTTCGAATATCACATGCATTTCACATTTCAATCTCAAACAGTTTCAAACGACACTAAAACAGGGGAGTTCGAAATCAACATTAAAACCGGCGATCACGTCGCCCCACACATAAAAACAGAGCATCGTGAAATAGAATATGAAATCGGCGACCACGTCGCCCTCACTTCAGAACCTACTCGCCTAAAGTTTTTATAAACGAAAATGCTAGCTTCCCTTACCTGGACTTGCGTAGAATCTCACTACGAGCTCTAACCCACCGACTTAAGGATGCCTTAACTCTGTTTCACGGCTTTGATCAGAACACTTGCAGAGCACAACGTCAGGAATCCAGGGGCAGTCGCCGATCTTCAACTGGTTCGCTAGGACGTCTGAACGCAGGGAGAAGGAGAGGAAAGGAACAGGGAACCAACGCTAACTCACTCAATCACTCTCGAACCACAGCAACGTCCACTGCCTCTCAGGAGTGAGTTTTGAATCTAAACCAACTTGCCCAGAAATGCCGCTGCCACCACCCACTCTGCAGGAAAACTTGCGTGCGCACTTCCTTGAACAGTATGTCCACGTGGGTTTCTGCGCATACCAACTCTCTGATGCTAACTATTCTGAAACACCCTTTATGTCTACGTGTCGCGCATGCAGAACGTTCATGCTGGGAGCCTGGGTCCCACCTTATCTGTGTGAAACACGACATTGCGCGATAACCATCCACCGATGACTGCTCGCGCGATGACCATGCCCCTCATACCGGCGATGACCGATGCCTCTCATACTGGCAATGACTGATTCCTCGTCCTGACGGACGACTGATGTCTCACCCTGGAGGACCACCGATGTCCCACCCTGGCAGACAACCGATGTCTCACCCTGGCAGACCACCGATGTCTCACCCTGGCAGACAACCGATGTCTCACCCTGGCAGACCACCGATGTCTCACCCTGGCAGACCACCGATGTGTCTCCCATCCTAGTTGATGACTGATGTTCCTCTCATCCTGTTGGCGATCTCTTATCGCCCTTGTGTGTGACGAGAACACATCGCCTTACTCTGGTCACCGATGTCACCTCGTCACACCTTGCTGAAGGTTCATCCTCCCATTATGTTACGTCCAAGGTACCACCTCCACATGGCTTGGTGACGTCGGTAGTTTCACATTTCCAAGAATAGATCAGCACTACTCCTCGTGCGCCCATGCATGCAACACTAAGGACGATTTCTTATGCTCCAGCATAGAGCTTCGCATGCACAGCGTATCTAAGGCTCAACCCACACCTTGATACACGTGGTTTTTGGAGCCCACTATGGTTGATCCAGCATCTTGACCACATGCTAAGTGCACTTTCGGCGATCATGTACACCATAGGCGATTGGCGATCATGTGTACTCTAAGCGACAGGCGATTATGTACCAGAGAAGTCGGAGATCGCCTCCGTCTTCAACAACGGCGATCTCATAGACTTCTAAGTTACACTTTCCTTCCTTTATATTTTAAATAAAAACATACTTAGAATTCACTTAAAATATATCACTTTCATTCTAATAAAATTTATAGGTCCTTACAGGTATACCACACTACATGTTTAGCATCCACTGTACAAAAGGCACATCCTAATTACATCCACACACAAAAAAAAAATTATAGTTGTTAAAAGCCAGAATATTAATAATGTTGCCACACTGTTTCGGGGCTCTCGGTTTTTAATTTTCTGCACCTGATTCTTTCGGTGTTTTACCCTGGAATTTTTACCATATATTGTTTCATCTGTTCCCAATGCCCTTTAAAATTTCAGCTCCAAATTCGTTGTACAAAAATGACCATAAATTTTCAATATACGCTGCCAGTCTAAAATTTTTCTGGTAAACTGTTTGCATTTTGTCCAATTTTGGTTGATTTCTTTCTCTGTATATACAGTTTCTTTCGCCCTCAAATTTGTGCCATTATGTACATCTTTAAGTGCCACATCTCTCATAAAATTTTCATCTTAAAATTCGTTGTATCCTGTAGTGGACCAGAGCCCAAAAGGACTATTTGCGGTTTACTCCTTAAAGATAAAAGATAATGTTCCTAGTGATATTTCAGTGGAGATTTTATTCTCTCTAGAGCAGTTGCATATGTTATACGTAAAAGTGGTTATTCTATTAGGGTTTGTTGCACTCCAAGGAGATAGAATTCCACACAGTTGTACTGTTAAGATTACACACACCATTTGAATATTCTCTCACTAGAGATAAGATTCTCGTATGGGAAGTTGGTTACCAGTGGTAACCAAATGACACTCTATAAAAGGGGCTTATGGTCCCAAGTGAAGGTACGCAATTCTGAATACACTTTTTGAATACTAAAGCTATTTGTTTCTTATTCTTTCATAAAGCCCTTACTAACTTGATCGTCAGAGTGTGACCGGCCGTAAGGGCGCCCTCTATCTTAACAGGAACAACATCCAAATAACCAAGGAAGGCACAGATTCCAGCAGAGATAGGCAGAGCCAAAATCAGTCATCAGAGTCAACCGGCAAGAACATATCCCATTTACCATAATTCTTACACGTTTAGTGGTCAGTGCTAAATCTAGCTTCCAATTTAGGTCATTGTTGCTTACATTGTGCGCATCTAGTTCATTTTATTTCTCCGTGCTTACTGCGCCTTTTCACCTCAAATTTGTGCCATTTTGTTTGTCCTTAAGTGTAGTTTCTACCATAAAATTTTTGGCTTTAAATCATTGGTAAGTCTTTTTGTATAAATTCTAAAATACACACTATCGATTACTCTAGATTTTGTTTTTTGTAATCTGCTCTAACTCCTTTCTTAGGTCCTTTTATTGGTTGCTTTAATTTTTTGCTTGTCTCTTGTTGGATTTCTATTCCATTTTGTCACTTTTATTCCTCTTTGAGTTTAGCTATTTTTCCAATTTGTGCTTTTCTTGCTTTATTTCTTGTTTTTTCTCTTGTGTTGGTCTTTGGTGGTGCTTGAAGGGTGCCTCAAGAAGTGATGTGATTCCAATTTCTGGTGGGTTCTCATTGGCTATCTAGACTTAATATCAAGAGGAGACAAAGAGGTGCTAGAGAAGTTTCAGATTACTTCATTTCACCATAATCAAATCAAGACACCTCATTTACATGTTTTCTACACATTAGTATTTTTCTTGTAACTTGTATCACAAAATTTTGTGTGTATTTCAATTTTCTAAGCATTGTAGTTTTATTTTTTTAGTTTGGGAAAATGCTCCTTTAAGCAATCCCACTACAAATTGTAATAGTTTCATGCATTAGTGTGGTAGTGTGTTAGTAAGCTCTCCAGTGTTCATTGCACTATCACCCTAAGATTTTCGACTAGCATTTTTATTCTTTCTTACTGTCTTTCTATTTCATTCTTGTTTTTCTTTTCTTGAGTTTTACGTCTTTGTGATACATTAGGGTATTTTTTCTTGGCCTTAGAATAACCTTTCTTTGGTTATTAAAAAAAAATGAAATACAAATAAATATAGGGGGACTAGATCAAAACCCATATATTAAAAAAATGATACATAAGTAGTCTATACCTATTAATAAAGAACTCTAAGAAAATACTCCAATTATACTAATGAAATTGTTCTCTATGAATAAATTCTAAGTTAGCAAGTTCACGAAAAACTTGCCTAGACTCGCCCAAGTGAGATCACTCCAAAGGTAAAACTTGCTCTTTGGAGCAAACTCGCCAATGACTCACCCATGCTCGCCTAAGACTCGCTCAGGCTCGCTTAAGCGAGTTTGCTCCAGTGAATTTGGTTTTTATTCTCATGAAACTCGCTTGAGCAAGCATTATCTCGCTTGAGTGAGATGTCACTTAACCTACATCAAAGTAGGTTAAATAAGGGCATGAGGGAGAGCCGTAAAGGGAGAAGGGAGGCTAATCAGAGATAGGAAACCCTAAAGGAGGCAACCATCAAGGAGAAACGCTCTAGATCTTCTTTTCTTGCTTTCAATGCTTGTAATGGCTAATATTAGTGGCTAAGTCTTTCCTTTGGGCTTAGGAGTAATTTGTTCATACTCTTATGTATTGAGGTGATATTTATTTGTAGTATTTTGTTCTTGATTGATATTGGTATTATCATTTTATTCTTAAAGCTTGAATCTTTATTCATTATTTTGATCCTTATATTTGAATGGAAAGTACTTTTGAGTATCTGACCTAAATGATAATGCTTAAGGTATTTGATTGCTAGGAATAGATTTGAAATGTTAATTGATTTATAACATTCATTCGTAATGATAAAAATGTTTTTATAAATATATGAGTATTTAGGAGACAATCTTAATAATTTTATATGCGAGAAATCGATATGAATAATTTTTATATGTGCATCAATATCAATCAAGTTAGAATATTATATGTTTTTATTTATTAAAAATACAGACGAGTGAGAAAGATTAATCCCAGTCCCAATTTTCTCATTTGAATTATCTTTTTTTTTTATAAAGCTTTCATGTTAGGTATCACTATGCAACTTGACATCTCAGCTAGGCTGACACCTCAAGTAACAACAATCATTTGCCATCACATGAAAAAAGTATTATTAAAAGAAGAAAAAATAAAAAAATACAAAATATGGGGGGACTAGACCAAAACCCATATGTTAACAAAAACAATACATAGGTGGACTATACCTATTCATAAAGAATTTTAAGAACAGACTAGATGGAAGCCTATTATACCAATGATATGATTCTCTATGAATAAATCCTAAACTAGCCAACTTATCAGCACACGCATTCCCTTCATGAAAAATATGAGTAACCTTAAACCTAATTTTTCCATAGTAATTAAGACAAGTATTTCATCGATTGCGAAGCATCCAAGGAACACAATACAAACCAAGGCAGAATCACAATCCAATCAAAGCATGTATAACTCTATAAAATTCAGTAACTAGAGCAGTCTGAATGTCAAGAAATGCAGAGAAAACTCCAATAAAATCTCTCATACTCCCACAAAAAATACCTCCACAAGTGGCAAGACCTGGATATCCCCTAGCAGCCCCATCAGTGTTAATTTTAACCCAGCTTGGTGAAGGAAACTCCCATCTAACAGGAAAAGGACGAAGAACTTCACCAGTACGAGTATTAATACCAAAAAACTTAATCATGCTGAAATCCATCATATCATTCTTCATTGAAGCTTTAGACGACTTTCCCACTACACAAGTTAAATCTTTAATAATTGAAATAGCCCTAGAAACCTCAATGTTATCCTGAAAACGAGCATAATTCCTCATATACCATAGCATCCAAATAGAAATGGTTATCAAAGCAAGCTTAATCAATTTAAGCAAAGGACTACCATCACTCTTAATAAAAGAAAGAAGATCATCCGTATTAGAGAAATGAGAAGTAGGAAAAATCTGGCGAACCCAACTCCAAATATACAAAGTATTAGGGCATTCAAAAAATAAATGTTGAATAGATTCCTCATTCTTTTGTCAAAGCATACACATAGAACAAATATGCAAACCTTTACTTTGAATATGTCGATCTGTAGGAAGCCGCCCATGAAAAACTTTCCAAAGGACAAGGGTTTTGGAAGGCAGGATATATGTAGACCAAATAAGTTTACCCCAACCACAGGGAACTCCTGATTCCAAGAAAAAAGCCTTAACCGATTTAAGAGTGAACCGACCAAACTCCTCTAAAGTCCAATTAGGAATATCTTGTTCTTCCCTAACCATGATATGACTAAAAAGATGAGGCATCTGCTATAAAGACAAAAGAATATTCCAATCACAACCAGTCCAAAATTGAGAGACTGTATTCAGAATGTTAACACCATCAGATATCCCAGCAATTTGTGCTAAAGAAGTTGTAGAATACCATTTATCATTCCAGAAATTAATAAAAGAACCTGTACCAACAGTCCAAGAAGTATAATCAAGTATAGTAGAATAAAATTATCTTAATTGTTTACTTTACTTTTATTTAAATTGTCACATAAAGTTATGATACCAATAAACTTTCAAAAAAAAAAAAACTATTGCACATCTTTTGATATTTAGTGAATACTATACATTGAGATTTTAAAATAATTGTTCCTTGTGGGTTCAATATTTTTCCTTAGGGACAATTTATTACTTCTGACTTGGTATACTTGCCGAAATTAAGTCATCAGCCAACCACTAGAATTAAAACAATCTCAACGAGAAAATCTATTCCACACACGTTGTAAAGTTTTTATAGCGTTTGTTCAGTAATTAGATAATGGATCTTGTTGTAATTATTGTAGTTCTAGATTGGTTGAGACATGTGTCATCTACCATATCTTAAGCATGTGAAACATCTGTTCCATATCATCTGATGTGTCTATCAAATAGTTTTCATGTAAAGACTAATACATGTGTAAGCATTAATTTGCAGCATAGCACAAGCATGATATTTTCACAAAGGTGAGCATATTTTAAAAAAGGAGTAAGTCAATACAAGAACATATATGCATAGATCCATTTTTCAAAGAAATAGCCAATCCCATCCTAGTAAGTTTATCTTTGGTTAAAGGTAAGCGATGGGAGCTTGGATAGCATTTCTGAAAAGGATTTTCCAATTTTCTTTGTGAGATAGTCAGTTTTCCTTTCAAAGCCTTGTCATGTCTTTCTTCTTGGGCTTTTAGTTGTTTGTCCAATATAGATTTTTCCTCTTGAATGGCTTCATTGATCATTTCTTTGATCTTTGCAAGAAGATTTTGTTCCCTATTGTTTGATTAGTCAACTTCATTGATAGGGATTGCATCTAAGGCATCATAATAAGCATTGTCTTTCTCATCCTCCTCAAATGAAATTATTTTAGTTCCATTGGATAAAGTGTGACTTTCTTGCATAAATTAACTTACTTCTTCTTCCTTTTCTTCAAGAGTGATGATTCACATGTTACACTTGTCTTCGTCCTTTGTTTCATCAATCATGATTTCACATCTTTCTTCCCCAGGATTTCTTATTTCATCAAGAGAAGATCTTGTTATTGGTTGAGAAGGTTTGAGTGTGATAGATTTGTCCAGGTATGGCTCCTCTGTTTTTAGGTTTAGAGGGTTGGTTCGTTGATGGAATTAAGGAATGCTTTCTTCTAGCGATGGCACATTTTTGTAGGATGTACCCAATTTAGAGTCTTCGATTTAGGGATCTTTGGCTACATTCCCTTTTAGGTAACTATGGGATGTGTTTTTTCTTTTCTTTTTAGTTGTAAATGAAGAGGGAAATTTTGTAGAGATTCTTTTCTTCCTTGGGCTGACTGACGATTTTTTTTAGCTTTAGAAGAGTTGTTTTCCACTTGAGTAGACTCAGTAGTTTCAAGGACCTGTCTTTGGATTTTCTCTTTGATATTTTTTACGTATTCAAAGGGGCCAATGTGGGGTGGTTTAGAGTTTTCCATTTTGTTGGCCAGAATAAAATCAAAGGGGATTTATGGAGCTTATACTTCCATTAGAGAAAGACTCAAGTGCATATTTTTTATGTTAGCAACAGAAAAGAAGGGTTGCTCCAATAGATAGCCTCCTTTGGAAATAATCTCTTATTTCTATGGGTTGTCTAGTTCAGAGTGTAGTAAATGAGGCTTTAAAACACTAACAAAATTGATTTTCCGAGGCGTGTGTGATCACTGTCCATAAGGACTTATTCGCGGTGTATTGCATAAGTCCCCTAGGATACAACAAGAACTTTCCAAAAATTTTCGAGGATCAGAACTAGCAAGTTACTCTTAAAAGAGTAAGAACCCAATAAACTAGAAAAATAATTTAAAATAAAAGAATAAAAGTGAAAAGGGAAAGAGAGCAAGATGAAAAAACGTGAAGTTATGAGTGAAAGTGAGAATGAAACTCCTCTTTATATAGGGAGAGGAATCAAAGAATTTTTGCATCTCCACAACCAAATTCAATTTTTTGTTGCACCTTCATAACCGAATTTAATTTGTTGTTGCACCTTCATAACTGAATTTGACATTTTCTTTAGTAACATTCTCCAAATTTCTGCAAGACCAGGCAACGTGAGTTCACAAAACTGCTTTTCTGTTTCTTTGGCAATATTATTCACAGAAAAAGGAAACCTCATTTGGAGATTACTTTTACACTTATCTAGTTGAAAATGATCCAATAAGTTTTAGAAGCTACTAGTGCTCCTAATGCTAAACATTGGGATAAGGCCATTAAAACTAAGCTTGATTCAATTAAGAAAAATAATACGTGGACCTTAGTAGATCTGCCTAAAAGAGCAAAATGCATTGGTTGTAAGTGGATCTTTAAGAAGAAGTATTATCCTGATGGATCCATAGAGAAATATAAGGCAAGATTAGTTGCTAAAGGTTTTACTCAAAAAACATAATAGATTACTTTGATACTTTTGCCCCTGTTACTAGGATTTCCTCTATTCATGTGTTGTTAGCCCTTGCATCTATCCATAAGTTAGTAATTCACCAAACGGATGTTAAAATAACCTTTTTGAATGGTGAACTAGAAGAGGAAATTTATATGACTCAACCTGAAGGATTTGTAGTTCCAGGTCAAAAGAAAAAGGTATGCAAACTTTTAAAATCTCTGTATGGTTTGAAACAAGCACCAAAACAATGGCATGATCAACTTGATAATGTTTTACTCTGTGAAGGTTTTTCTACCAATGATGCTGATAAATGTGTTTATTCTAGATCTGAAAATGGTGAATGTGTCATTATATGTTTGTATGTGGATGACATACTAATTTTTGGTAATGTATTGTTTTTAAAATAAAACTATTTCTTGAATCTAAGTTTGAGATGAAAGACATGGGTGAACCAAGTCTAATTCTAGGAGTTAAAATTATAAGGAAGGGAGATAGTATATTACTGTCCTAAGAAAAATACACTGAGAAACTTATTAAGAAGTTTGGTTATTATGACTCTAAGTCAGTGAGCACCCCTTATGATGCTAACTCTAAATTAAAGAAGAACGAAGGAGAATCTATTTCTCAAACTTAGTATGCCCAGATAATTGGGAGCTTATTGCATTTAATGAGCTTTACTAGACCAGATATTGCTTGTGCAGTGGGTAGAATGATTAAATACACTCAATGTCCTAGTCAGGATCATTGGGATGCGCTTGCGAGACTCATGAAATACTTGAGAGGTACAACGGATTATGCCATTTACAGTGATGCTAACTGGATCTCTGATTCAGATGAGACAAAGTCCACTAGTATGTATTTACACTTGGGGGTGGTGCAGTTCCATGGAGATCAACCAGACAAACTATTATTACAAAATCAACAATGGAATCTGAGTTTGTTGCTCTCGAGATGGCTGGTAGTGAAGTTGAGTGATTGAAAAACTTCTTAGCAAATATTCCATCAGGAATGAAACCAACCCTATTTGTATCAATGCATTATGATTACGAATCGGCAATAACTGTAGCTAAAATAAAACTTACAATGGAAAGAATAGACATATACAATTAAGACATTTGGTGAAGCAGCTATTAAAGAGTGGAACGATTTCTATTGACTATGTCAAGTCAGAACGGAATTTGGTAGATCCTTTGACAAAATTCCTAGGGAGAAAACTGATTTTAGAAACATCGAGGGGAATGAGACTTAAGCCACTTGCAAACAAACAAGTGATGGAAACCCAACCTTTGTGATTAGAGATCCCATGAATAAGGTTCATATGGGTAAAAAGAAGTCACTTGTTAGTTCTGCTAGCACTAATATTGATTTAAAATAAATTTTTTCATTCCTATGGTGTGTGTGAAATTGCTAGATACTGTATTATCAAGAGGATAAACTTTGTGGTTAAAATTATGAGGTAAACGAGTTTTAACGATTTACAAAGTTTTAATGATTTTTATATCCCTTATGGGTGGTGTATGATTTGTAGCATACACTTGATGAAATCACATATATAAGTGTCAAGTGGGGTCGCTTGCATAAGATCTTGGTTAGATCTCTATAGCACTCATGAATATCGGGCACGTGCATGGTCTAATAAGCACAACACAAAGATAACAACAAGTAATGTGGGGGTGTATTGTGATTGATAAAAATTGAACACATACTAAGTGTCTTGGTTCATATAGCTTTTTATACCAATTACACTATGTGTTAAGTTCATCAATCGAACACTAGTTCATATAACTTGCTATACGAGCTCTAATGCATTACATCTTAAATGAACCCAGAATCTTCTTCTTCTTTCTTTATCTCTAATATCTATGATTTATCTTTTGCAATATGTGGAGGATTGTTGTAAACCCATATATATTGCAAAACAAAAAAATAGAGTGTGTGTAGAAACAGAAAACAGAATGTGCACACAAACCTCTGAAACCCTCGTTCGCAGAGGATGAATGTTCAAAAGCCTCGTTCGCAAAGGTTGAACATGGGATAGAGTCCCAAAGCTCTGCAACCTATGGGGACCTCCAGAAACAGTTCCTACCTTGAATAAGTCACTCAGAACGTGCGTACTCTCAATGGATCTAGATCTGCTCCACAGTCTCTGGGAAGACACATTCTTCTTCTCCGCAACAGCTCGGAACTGCCTTAACCGTGAGAAGCAATTTTGCTCACTTAGTGGGATGCGGTTATTTTCCATTAATTTCCCTATTTTCTTCAACATTCTTAACAAGTTTAGAAACATTAAGTGAGGTAGGTTGAAAGGAATACCAGCAAGTAAGTGGTAGATAACAAATCTGCCATATTCGGTGATGTGGTCCTTTGGTCCTGATTTGGGAAGAATGCATTTTGGGCAGATTTGCTGCCAAATCTTTCCAATATCACATAGCTTCTTGTAGATTTTTTTCTTTCCCATTAGACCCTTTGAGAATATTTCGTCATAGAGCTTGCGTTCGACAATGTTGGTTCCTTCATAAATTTTCTCCCATTGACCGTGAAAGCAGTTTGAAGTCCTCTCACATGAACTAACCTCAGAGATGCTGATTTGATTTAATACCACTTCTTTATCCAAAACAATAGAGATGATGGTTTTATCTTCTACTAACTTAGCGTTTCTCCATAACATCCTAACCATTTCGGGATAGATTGCTTGGGCTTGCAGAAAATACCCGTGAGTGCAACATCTCTCTAGGTCAATGCTGACTTCTATTCCTCTTTCATCTATATCTTGTAGCACACACCAACTCTCAACAAGGACTGTAGGATCTGATGGGGTTGGGCCTTTAGCAGCAGAAGTAACCAAGTTTTTGGAAGCCATTTCTTTATGTGTATGTTTGGATTGAGGAGTGGATGTGTGAGGATTTGAGGGAGTGGATGTGTGAGGATTTGAGAAGAAAGTGTGAAGAAAGTGAGGTTGTTTGGATTGAGGTATATTAGGGTGGATGTGTGAGGAAAGTTTATGGGAGTTTGTGATTGATGTAATGGTTGTGAGGTTTTTTTAATTTTTTTTAAAAGTGTAAAATATAAGTTTACAAATTTACCCTTATATTTATAAATATTTAAATAATGAAACATGATGTATTTTTGTGTAAATTTGAGTTAGTTGAAATATTTTAAATTATTTTCTATACAATTGAATAATTTATTTTGATACTATTAGATAATAATTTTTGAAAAAAATACAAATTATTTAATATTATCGAAATATGAAAAAAAATCATAAAAATAATATTATCTAAGCATATACAAATTTATTGTTATATTTATTTATATATTTTTAAAAAATTTTATATTCATTGATTTAGATTGTATGTAGATACATAACCATGTAGATATTTTAGAGGACATTTTATAATTAAAAAATATTATATATAGAGTGAATTGTACAACAAATTTATTTATAAAAAAGAGAAAATATATATATAATAAAGTATGAAATATCATAATATGGTAATTGTGATGAAAAAATAATAAAAATAAAATATATTATTATATATATTATGGCATGAATGACAAAGAAAAAAAAAAGGCCAAAAAGGGAAAACACCACCATCCTAGGTGGCTTTCCCCTCAAATCTTTACATATGAGGAGGATGAGAAAAATCACTCTTCATGGATATTCACTCTCTCATTTCCCTGCACATCTCTTAATCCAAAGGATGGATATCTACTCACATCCTTCCTCTTGACAGTACAACCTTGGAAGCAAACATAGCCTAGAGGTTTTTAGGGCTAAACATAATCTTTTCAAGGGAGCAACAAAGATGACTTTTTTAATTTCGAGAAGATGTATATAGGTTGGGAAAGTAAACAGTAACTTTTTCTTATTATTTTTACTAAACTACCCTCCCTTTTATCAACTAGAACACGAAAGGTCAAAAAGAATAAAATCAACAAGTAAACAATAAATATTCTTTAGAGAAGATTATTTTTTAACAAAAACATCAACAATCACATGATTGGTTCATGTAAACAGCATGTATCTGCAGAGAACGTTTGGTGAACAGAGTTTATGGTCTGTCTATCTATCTGTGTCTAATCATATTATTTGTCTATTTGTCTTAGGTTTAGATGTACTTACCTTTTCAGACGTTGTGTAATAAAGTGTCTACCAGACATACAAGACAATGTTTCCTCTATAGAGGGTGGTTATTTCATTCCATTGTTCTTTCTAGTTTACTCTATTACTTGTTCTTATTGGTTTCTTTTCTTGTCCTTTTGTCTTGGGAATGAACAGTCTTATATCATGATGACTTGTAGGCATCCATTTTTGTTGTGTATCTTTAAGACCTGAAAAAGGAGAATATTCTTTTCTAGGTATCCATGCTTGATTGAGTCATTTTTCGTTAGTTTTTATCCAAAGATTCCTTTCATAGATGTCAATAGAGACAAAACTCTTAGAGATAGGTTTTATAGGTTCATTTTCTGATGTAGGATTTTTACTTTCATAACCTAAGGTTATTCTAAGAGATTTTCTAGATTTTTCAATAAGAGGTTTTATGTCTTTCAAGATCATTATCTTTGTTAATGACATGGTCTAAGATTTGATTATAGAATTCTTAGCTTTTTAATTCCTTTTTAGTATATGTTTTCATCATCAAATTCTACTTTAAAGCATTGATTACTTAATTCTTCAACAGATTTATTCTTATTTTCTCTATGTTCAATCTCTCTGTAAGTATTTCTCAATTTCTTTGTTAGAGATCTATATACGGATATTAGTTGAGAATTAATGACAATAGCTTCTTGATATGCCTTCGTAAGGGAACATAAGTCATAAATATTTGTCTTTTCGGCTAATGTGAACTTCTAAAGTGTTTACCGACACTTGGATCGTCTAATTTTTCTATTATTAATATTATATTATTAATATTATTAATATTATATTATTATATTAATATTATTAATATTAATATCATTAATATTATATTTATATTATTAATATTATATTTATATTATTAATATTATATTCATATTATTAATAGTATATTCATATTATTAATATTATATTCATATTATTAATATTATATTCATATTATTAATATTATTAATATTATATTAATATTATTAATATTATATTCATATTATTATTAATATTATTAATATTATATTAATATTATTAATATTATATTAATATTACTATTAATATTATTAACATTACTATTAATATTATTAATATTATTATTCATAACACTATTAATATTATTAATATTATTGATATTATTAATATTATTGATATTACTAATATTATTGATATTACTAATATTATTAATATGATTAATATTATTAATATGATTAATATTATTAATATGATTAAATGATTAATATTAATAATAATAATAATAAGTATAATAAAAATCATAATAATGTCAAAGAATTTGTTTGGTGTAGTGGTTAAAGTGTCTTTGATTACGTAATTCGAAATTTTCTTGTAGTGTACTCACTTTCTCTTTTGTTTTTGTCTCTCTTTTATTTTTGTCTGATCTTATGTTACACATTAATGAACTTTGTCATATCATAATATACCTTATACTGCGATATAGAAAAGCCATCCAATCTATATATATTCGTTATCTTGTTTTAATAAGTATAAATATATTATTATAAGATTATTTTTAATAGAAAATTGAAACCCTTATCTAAATCAGGAGAGGAAGCGGGAACCATTAATCATTTGAATACTAGCATAAAAACAACAACATTCAAATAAATAAAACAATGGTTGTTCTTTATTATATAAAGAATTTATATTTGTCTAAACATGAAATGGAAATAATGTTTCTAATAATAACATATACAAAAATAAAAATTGTCTAACTCTAAGTTCATTACTAAAAATTAAAATATATGTTTCTACTATTAATATAGCAACTTCTTCTTACCTTTAAAGTCGAAACTGGACAAGCCAGTCTTGACCTCAATGATCGACTGACCGTGTCAAAACACACTTCAAGGTAGTTAATGAATGATAGCAATGACAGTTACGAGAGTTCTTAACGAGTCATAATCATATCCTAGATTATGCATATGACATCTCCGAGAAATTAGCCAAATACTGATTAATTGAAAGGTATTAAAGATATTCTTCAAATATACCAACATACCCATATACCAATATAACTTCCTTTAAATCAGGAATCACACTACGATACACATCAGTGAACAACTAATATTCAACCCATCACAACAAGGGTCCATGACTGAACACTATAAATAAACTCTTTACAGAGGTGTAAGGTACGGTTTAATCAGTTTTACAAAAGTACAGTATTTACACAAAGTATTGACTTGATCATCGGAGTACCTTTTTCAGGTCAACCTCGATCGAGCACCAACAACCGAAAAAGGAGACTTAAGGCAAGGAACGAGGTGACCACCAACACGTCAGTAATTGTACAACTAGTTACAAGTACTATCTAGGCTCACTTTGCCTATACAGGTACAGTTATTTTATGAATTAATACTTTACAATTGTGAATCTCAACTATAAAAATTATAGATTCAAAAAAGTTATGCACCAAACATTAAATTAATAATATTTATCTTTTAAAAGAAAATTATATTAATATAAATAAAGTTAAATATGTTTTTCGTTCTCGTATTACAACGTAAAATTAGTTTGTCTTTAGTCCAAACTTTAGACATTCGATGTACTTGTAATTTGGAAATGATTGAAATGGGTCATTGACAACAAACTACGTTAATTTTATTTACATAACAAACAGAGTCCAACATGGACTACACTATAATATTATAACATCTACATTAATGATGAGTCATTGTCCATGTCAGCGATGAGTCATTGTCCATGTTAGTGATAAATCATTGTCTATGTCAGCGATGAATCATTGTCTATGTCAATAATGAGTTATTGTCCATGTCAGCATGAAAGTTCATGAAATAAATCCAATTTTAACTTTATCTTTTTATATTAAATAATTTTTAAAAAAAATTAAAAAAATATTATAATTAATTTTTTTTATCAGCAAAGAAGAGATAAAATAAACTAAGGTACTCCAGGAGTGCTCCAACCTTTAGACAAAATTCCAAATATATTATAATTAATATCTTTTTTAAATATTAAAACTTCTTATAATTATAATAAATATAAATGTAAATATTTATTTATAAATATTAATTATAATTTTTATATTAATTTTAATTATAAGATCCAATTTTAATATATAATAAATATTATAACTAATATTTATATTTATAATTAATATTAATATTATAATTAATATTTATAATTATAATTAATATTTATAATTATAATTAATATTCCCTTGTCAGATCTCCTACACGATGTCGTTCAAGTTCGATCCTTCCAACAATCTCTACTTCCCTTGTATGCATCTTTTTCTACTGTCCTATCTTTTCCTGTGTCTTGTTTTCATGTACTGTAACAAATAATTGTTTTTGTTGTCCTCAAATTTTTTATCCTGTTTTTAATTGTTATTCCACACTAGGTGGGATTAAATTAGTTTGTTCCAAAATTTGATTTTTGTTTTTTGATAATGATAATCACTTGTTTTTAGTACACCTGGTATCTCTCCCTAATGTATCTTTCCCTTAATTACTGATAATACTTAAATGGAAAAAAAAAATGTAGATCCAGTATTTTAAATATTTTTAACATCAACAATCAGCATAATCATTTTAAAACAAATCTTATTCTATTATTTATAATTATATTTTAGATTAAAAAACAATTCTTGTTCTGAAGATTTTTTTCTTTTATCAGAAAAAAAAATATAATAATTAAATAAAATATATATAAATATATCCCTCGTATACAGATAACAAGGTCTTCATATACGTAGAATTAAACTTTTTTAACATTCCTACCATAAAAAACTACTAAATGTAACCATCAACAACATTTACATCAGCTGCATAACCAGATAATTACTGCAGAAATGGCACTAGAATTTAGTAAATCTGCAGCTTAAAAAATTCTGCATAGGCTCTGGCCTGATTAGTCCTGCACCTGCATCAACCTTGACCCCATTTCCTTGGCTCAATAACCATGACAGTGAACTTATATAATTCTTTTGTTTATGGAGATACAATTCTATTGTTTAAGGAGATAATAAAATAATCTTTTTTAATATCAAAGAGGTTTAAAATATTTTAAAAATAATTATAATTAATATTTTTTATATTAAAACTGGATTTTATAATTATAATAAATATTTATAATTAATATATAATCATAAATATTAATTAAAATTATAAATAGTTCTAATATTAATTATAACATTTAATATTAATTATAATATTATTTATAATATTAATATTATAATTAATTACGTTGTACATTTGCGACTTTATTTGTTATTACAACTACCTTATTCATTCCATCATATTATAATTTATACAAATATCATAATTAATATAATATTTATAATAAATATTCTAATTAATATTTATAATGAATATTAAAATTAATATTTATAATGAATATTAAAATTAATATTTATAATAAATATTCTAATTAATATTTAAAATTAATATTAAAATTAATATTTATAATAATATTAAAATTAATATTTATAATAAATATTACCATTAATATTTATAACTAATATTATAATTAATAATTATAATAATATTATAATTAATAATTATAATTATATTATAATTAATAATTATAATTAATATTATAATTAATATTATAATTAATATTTATAAATAAATATTCACATTTATATTAACATAAATATTAATTATAATATATTTTTTTATATATTTTAAATTTAAAAAATATATATTTTATGTAAAAAAATAATTAAAATTGGATTTAGTGCATAAACTTTTAAGTTGATGTGAATAATGAGTCCTCATTAATAATTCATCATTGATGTGAATGTTATAATATAGTCTAGAAAACTTATTTTGTCACATAAAAAAATTAACATTGCCAGCTCTCAATGCTCTCTCAAAGATCATTCCAATCATTTTCAAAGATAAAAAGATCCAAAATTTAGACAATAAAAAAAAATTATATTATAGTACAAAGACATCTTATTTAACTCATTTAAATATTATTTCTTAATTAAAATAAAATAAGTTTGATTAGACCATATATGTCATTTTAGCTTGTGTTAAACGTAATATAACTTTGGTCGACCATGAGTTAATTAAGTTTTTTATTTATGTTAAAGTTTAAGCAATTTTTTAGTTTTATTAATTTTTAAACTTTTAAATCTATTTCATATTCCAACTTAGAAAAAAGGAAAATGAGTTTAAATAGAAAATATCTTTTAAGTATACACACAACTTATAAAATAAGAAGATAATAAAAGTATAAATTAAGGTAATAAAATTTTATTCCAAAAATCTGTTGACAAATCTGACTAACTCATCAATAATATATATATATATATATATATATATATATATATATATATATATATTATTTGGTATGATTGTAACAAGTTATTTTACTCTAGGTATTCTAGTGACTATTTTACGAGTAGAAAGTTTCATTTACACAATTTTTCAATAAAGGAACAAAGAATCATAAAGAAGAATTTTTATTTTTCATGTATATCTTCAAGAAAAGAAAAAAGTCTTACTCGAAATTTGATTCAGCGTTGAAATTAAGAAATACTTTGTTTTTGGAAGAACTAAAAAATCTAAGAGCAATAAGAATTAAGTGGCAACTTTGTAAATGGTTGCTTTTTTATTATCATAAGGATGTTGAAGATAACAGTTCATGCTTCGTCGCAAATTGAACACCAATATTCAACATTGACGGATAAAATCTATGACATATTTTGGTTGCACATTACATGATCCATACGTAATGTTAGGTCATGCGTAAAAACTATCTCTGCTGTATACTTTTAATTAATAAAATTTTAAATTTATGTTTTTTAGTGAAATAAGATAGTAGAAGTGGCAAAACAGAACTACGTCCAATGGATTAAATAGAAATTATTTAAAAATTAAATACTTTTAAATTAAAAAATAAAAGTTAAAAAATATTTTTAAAATTTAATTTATCACGTGAAATAAATTCATTTTAACTTTTAGATATAGCAATTTTAGTAAGCGTATACTTTTTAATAAAATAATAACTGTTTTTAATTCTCCTAAGATATAATTATTGTTTTAAAAATATCGAATATGATTTGTTTTACATTCCTGAGGTTTTTTTATCGTTCATTGAATCTACGCAATTAATCATGTCCCTAATGAAATTATTTTTGCTTAAAAGCAATTTAATCTAACTTTTAATATTTTATCTTTTCACGAATCATTCTGATTTCAGCAGTACAATTTAGTTTCGTGCATTTCTTTTTGAAATTATTTATAAAAAAAATTCAACATATGCATAAGCTTTATTTTTAATGCTTTTTCTTTTTGGAAAATCAAACTTCTATGAACATGTAAAGAATTTTTTATTTTATAATCTACTGGTTTCATTGAAATCGATTGCTTGTTTTATCCAGTTTTATTTCCCTAAAATTGAAAACATTTTTGTTACATCACTAATAGATAATTTTTTGTCACTATGTTAAAAATTAACATTACCAAACTTTGATTGCATATAAAAATAATTGATCTCTTATTTATTTATTTGTATGTAGGAATTAGGGAAAGGAAGAATTTGCTCAATAACATAAATTTTAAATTTAATTTTACAAAATTGACTCATATTTATATTCATTTATATATTATATCATAAAATGTTTTTATATGATGTGATGCATATGAAATTGAATGCTTAAAAAAATTGAATTGAAGAGTTAATAACAATTTTGTTTATAGTAGTGGAGTGAAAGGAAGAAGGTGTGCGGAGGCAGAGAGAGTGAGCACAGCAGAGAGAACACGCGTGCCAGATGAATGGAGATGGCTCTGTCACTGTCCTTTACCTGTCCTCCTTCATTCCCCTTCGCATCACCCTCTGTTCCTTCCTCTTCATCACTCTGCACAATCACTTTCACTTCAAGATATATAAAGACATGTATATAAAGATTTCATACCATATAATATGGTGCAATTTATTATGTGGTTTAAAGATAGATATAGTACTGATATAGATAAAAAAATATTAAATATTGTTTATTTATACGGTAATGTCGGAATGTTAATCAATGTTAGACGGGGTCCACATTGAAATTGAAATTAGACGAATGGACCAAAAAGGACAAACTTCGTTGACCATTGAACACTAATCCTATGTTTTGGCTGACAGAGGGTAATATAGTAATTACAAAAAAAGCAACTGTATCTGAGTGGCGCATTTTGAGGTGCTCACGGTCGCATCTCCCCCATTACACGCTATATTTCTGCGCGTTTATCTGTTACTTTTCATATTTTAAGTTTGGGTACTCATAACGTATAACAAATATTAAAAAGAATGAAAGAAAAATATATATAATAACTGATATTAAGAAAATTAGAATAAATAAAATATTAATTAATAATTTTGAGTATAATTTTTAATTTTTAATTTAAAATATTGTAATTAAAAAAATGAAAGAGTCTCAATATTATCTCAAACAACACCAGATTTCTACTCATTCTGACTCCTGGAAGAAAAGTCCTCTCAATAACAATGAGACAAACGAAGCTTCATATGCCCTCTGGCCCATTTATCGAAAAATAAAATAAAATAACGAAACTTCATTTTATCCATAAGTTAAAGCATATACATTATTATGCAAATTCCAATGATTCTGATTATGTTTTTTTGTGTTCTGAGTTACTTTTGGAGAGTATAATGTTAGATTGATAGAAATTATTTATAGAATGAGATATAATAATTAACATCGTCGACTATGGGAACTCCTGAACTGACATAGTAATGTAATTTTAAAAAATTAAAAAATATTAGAAAATAATAGTACGCAAGATAACGAGAGTTTTAATTTGTTAATTAATTATTTTATTATTATAATTCAAAATGAATATAAAAGTGCCAAGTAAGAAGAAAGAATCGATTTTATCGTGTTAAGAGACTTTTTTATCACCTTGATATATTTTAAGAATAAGAAAATTACGCATAAAAGAATAAATTTAAATTTTTAAATATAAGATTTTTTTTATTTTATTAATAGTTTTTGCATGTAAAATTATATTTTAAGATAAAGAATCGATGAAAATGAGAGTGGGAAAAATAATCTACTCTTGGTGATGGTGAAATTATGAGTGAAAGTGGTATTCAAATTTTATATATATACTAAAGATTATCTGGAAAAAAAAAGATAAAGGAAAATAATGAATAACAGTAACCAACCAAGCACGATGATATTGATAATAATAAAAGTTAGAAAAAGAATAATAATTCTAATAATGATGATAATTTAAAAATTGTAAAAAAGAGGAAGCAAGTGGGGAGTTGGCCGAGTCTTGAAGTATAATCATCGTGCATGCATTTTGGTGTATTTTTCTTTCTTCTTTCTTATTCTGCATGCACACGCCTTCTCTCTCTCTTTCTCTCTGTTTCACCCTCTCTTATTCTCTCATATTCTCTCTCCGGTTACCGTCCATTCAAATCTCTCTCCGGTTCCTCTCCTCGGTTCAGATTCCAACCACCTTCCGATCACACTCGCCACCGCTCTTCCGCGCGAATGCCAATACTAAACCTTATCACTCGCGGCGCCTGCACTTCGTAGGGACTTCCGGTGACTGGAACTTCTCCTTGCGAATTTCCGGCGACGCCGAGCGGCCACTCGAGCTTTGCTGTCAGGCTTAATTTCGGTACGGTACGTTTTCCGTAGCCGGATTTGACGTCCGACGTCGAGCGAGTTGGTGAGGTGACAGTTAGGGTTTTTCGTTCTGATTTTTCTGGTTTTTGTTGTGTGCTGCAGAGCGCGTGGAATTGGAGTTGAAAATGGAGTCAAAGAACTGCATGAACGTGGCGTGCACAACCTTGACGACGATTCGGTGGCGCAAAGGCTGGGCCCTGCGATCCGGCGAATTCGCCGATCTCTGTGATAAATGCGGGTAATGATACTCTAGATTTTGAATCGATCCGTTCGCGTGAGTTGAAATTAACGCTTGAGTTGATACGTGGCTGTACGGAACACAACAGTGGATTAGAACTTTGGAGTAATTTGTGATTTGTGGCTTTTTTTGTTGTTAATTGTTTGTTGTTTTGAGGGGTTTTTTCTGTTTTTTTTTTCCCATTATTTTTACTTTTAAATTTAGTTTGAAGTTGCTAACTAAATTTTTTCATAATCTAAGTTTTGACTCGTGACTACCATTTTTCTTCTTGGGCCTCCCGATTTTCTAGTTAGTGTAGTGGCGTTTACACGCTTTTATGTTTTTATTTATTTTTACTTGTCGTAGCTAAAATTGGGTCTCCGAATCTCAGTTGCTGCTGCTGACCAGAGACTACTAGTTATGACGTTCTTTATGGGATGTGTTTATGATTTACCGTGTTATATTTCTTACTTTCATTTATTAAATGACCAAAGTTTTTTACTTTTAATAAATGCAAGGTAGCATAAGTTTCCCCAAAAATGGGAACTAAAATTAAAATAAAGAAAAACATGGTAGTTGTATGAGTATAGAATGTCCGAATGTAAAGCTTGTGTGAGATACAGTGGAACAAAGATTTCATCTACCTGAATATTTATTGTCAAAAATCATTTTGAATCTGAACGGTGCCTAAAATAATTTTGCTTAGGAAACATGGAAAGAATATTAGATCACATCATAAATTTCATAATAAATTATTGAAATTAAGGCATATGCTTCCAACAATTTATTCACCAACTTTTCATACAAAATTGCTCTTGCAATTTTCATTTTCAAACTTGAATTTCATTAGGTGTAAACAATGTCATCTTGATAACATGTTCCCTTTAGACTAAGTATTGACTTGCATCAATAAGTCTGCAAACCTTCTTTCATTTGATTGAAATTGGAGTTAACCGAGAGACAAATTCATACTCAGATTCCTACTCCTGATTTTTTCTCTGCTGTAGTTCTGCTTATGAGCAATCAACATATTGTGATATGTTCCACCCAAACGATTCTGGTTGGAGGAAATGCACGTCATGTGACAAGGTAGAGTGCTTAAGTATTTGTATTTTGGTGCATAGTCACAGTCTATATAAGACTGGGATAACTTTTTGCACCCTAATTCTGGTGCTTTCAGGTGCTATGTTAAGCTTAATGATGATCCTATATGTTCTTTTATCTGCAGCGTCTCCATTGTGGATGCATTGCTTCTATGTCTCAGCTTGAATTATTAGATACTGGTGGTGTAAGCTGTATAAGCTGTGCAAGGAATTCAGGACTTCAACCTGTAAAATAACTTCACCATTTTATTTAAATAACCATTTATGTTCATCACTATGCAAACACATGAAAATAGTGTTCCTTTATTGATTTTCACAACTCCCTCAATTGTATCAATGTATATAATGTTGGATAGAATAGAAGGCCTTAATTTTCAGGTTAATTTTGACTGAAACGTGTACCATCATGAGGTGGATAAATTAATTTATTGATTAGCCTGAGGTAAATTGAGTTGTCTATGATCTAGAGAACAAATAAAAGCTTTGTCATGCAAGCTCTGCAATTCAAATCTGTGTTTCAATAAATAGGTTTTGGTTCTTACATGTATGATTATTTTGTGTTGATAATTTTCAAGTCTAACTATATGTTCTCAAAATTGACATTTTTTTACAGATTGCAAGCAATGAAAAGCCTAATGGATCTGGGACATCAAAGGTAATAGATGTCAGTGCGCAGCAGTGCACTACACTGGCTAACCAATTAAATGTGAGGGGTATGCAAGGAGGGCATTACACAGAGAATGATGGTCTCCGATGCTGGTTCAAATCTCATAAAGTTGAAACAGATGGGCCTTCTACAGAAATGAAACCAGAAATTTTGCCTTCTGTTGGAGAACTTGGAAGCACTTTGATATCACAATTTCATTTTGAGTCTAATGGATCATCCAAGGCTTCCAAAGCAGAGAGCTGTAAGGTAGATACAGAAATGCGAGATATATATGACTCTTTGGCACAGACAAATTTAAGTATGACCCTTGCCACTCCCTTAGGAAATTCAAACCCCTTTCATAGTTCTGTCGTTGATGAAAGGGAACAAAGTAAAGCATCTTCACTTTTGTTGGGATCAAGGTCTCGCCATCTTTTACCTAAGCCCCCTAGGTCAACCAGTGGCACGGGCTTAGAAGTAAATGCTGGCATGATATCCCAGATTCGTGTGGCAAGGCCACCTGCTGAAGGACGGGGAAGGAATCAGTTGCTTCCGCGTTATTGGCCCAGGATTACCGATCAAGAGTTGCAACAAATATCAGGAGAGTATCCAACATTGTAATTAGTTCTATAAAGTATTAATCACTGGAAAGAAAATTATGCAGGTTGATTAAATTATTATTGTTTTGATAGTTACTCTTTACCTTGGCATTTCCTTAACCATGATTCATGATATATTGAAGTTCAAATTCCACTATCGTGCCACTCTTTGAAAAGATGCTGAGTGCAAGTGATGCTGGTCGAATTGGTCGCCTGGTTTTACCAAAAGCATGTGCTGAAGTAATTTATCCTAACCTATTTGTTGAACTGTCTAAGTTGTCATTTCATATTAATAAATAATCCACTAAAAGTTATTTTTGTTGAAGAGTTTCGTAATTTATTGGAACTAATAATTGTGCAGGCGTATTTCCCTCCAATTTCTCAACCAGAGGGCCTTCCTTTAAGAATCCAAGATGTGAAAGGAAAAGAATGGATGTTTCAATTTAGATTTTGGCCAAATAATAACAGCAGGATGTATGTTTTAGAAGGAGTAACCCCCTGCATTCAGTCTATGCAATTGCAAGCTGGAGATACTGGTATATTTTACTGAGAATCCCTTAATTTGTTAAATCAGGCATTCTAATAATAGATGAACCATGTCGAAACTTTCATTTTCTAAGATTATACCCACTACATGTCCTTTATAAAAGCGGTGTGACAAATCAATATCATTTGCTAAGAATCTTTGCTAATTTTTCACTAAATGTGTTAACTAGTCTATAACCATACGTAAAAGACATTCTGTTTTAAGATACTAACCACAATGGTTTTCCTAATGTATTTTGTTTTGTTTACTTTATGTTCTGAGAAAGTTTATGAAGTTTTTGTAACTTCCACTGATTTTCTTTTCCTATTATAAAGTACCAGCACCACTTAATGAAATGTTGCTCCTGTTTTTGGGGATTTATTTGATTGGCTCTCTTCATTGAAAAACAACTGATTTCTGTACCATTACTATGTTTTTTCTTTATGTTCTGAGAAGGTTTGTAAAGTTTTTGTAACTTACTGTGGTTTTTTTCCTTGGACAAAGTACCATCACCACATAACAAAATGTTGCTCATGTTTTTGGGGATTTATTTCATTGGTTTCTCTTCATTGAAAAACAACTGATTTCAGTATATTTATTAAGTTTCGATGTCAACTTGTGGTTGCTTCTATTTTTATTTTAGTTTCATCTAGATATTTGGTTACAAAAAATTTTGAACTTTTTTTTCAAAAATTTCTGCAGTAACATTTAGTCGTATGGACCCTGAGGGGAAACTTATAATGGGGTTTAGAAAGGCAACAAATTCTACTGCAGCACAGGTAACAGTCACTTTTAGTTCATATAGCAAACTCAAAACTTTCAGAATTGATATTTAATCACCTATTAAGCAGGAAACACTACCATCTAATATGCCCAATGGTTCTCATTCAAGTGAAACTTCCTATTCTGGTGTTTATGAGAATCTACCTGTATTAAGTGGTTACTCTGGCCTTCTTCAGTCACAAAAGGGATGTTCAGAAACCCACCTAAATGTGCTGTCTAAAAAATGGAACTCTGCTGGTGGTGACATGAACTGGCATAACATTGACATGCCCGAAAGCAGGAAAAGAGAGGGGTTGCCTTTGCCACCTTTGCTTGTTCCTGAGAAGAAAAGAACTAGGAATATTGGGTCAAAAAGTAAGAGGATGCTTATAGATAGCCAGGATGCACTGGAGCTGAAACTTACTTGGGAAGAGGCTCAGGATTTGCTCCGACCACCTCCTACTGTTAAGCCAAGCATTGTCATGATTGAGGATCAGGTTTTTGAAGAGTATGAAGTAAGTAAACAATTTAGGAGAAGCTTTCATTTTTATGAAATTCACCCACTCTATTAGTGTGCATGAGAGGTTAAATTATTGCGTCTGCTATGTTAACTCAGCACCAAATTTAAGCCAAATAAATGTGTATGAGCCTTTCATTGTAATGAGTTTCTTAATGCATTCATCTTATCCTAAACTTCTTCTCTCCAAGTGAGTCTAAATCTAAAGAAGAAAATATGATTTCTAAACTGTCAGAACTTCTCAAATATGGGTAGTTCAGCATACATCAGTAGTTGCTCTCCTGATTGCAATTTATGGAATTTGTTTAAATAGCCTGCTAGTTTGTACTTGTTAAAATGCCTCTATAGTTTCTGTTTTATAATGTCTATGCTTTGAGGGAATGTATGTGTATATGAAAAAAACTAGTAAATTAGGGGATGGCCAACAAGAGGGATGAAGGCATGGGTTTCTCTAACCTCAGACTAGGTTAGTGATGTAATTAATGTTTATCAATTTGCTGACAAGTGTCTTAAAGACGCTAATTAAGAAAATTTAATATACTTGATTAAATGTAAAATATTTTTTTCTATCTTTAATATAATAAGTAGTTTCTTTTCATTGAATGTGTTTTCGTTTTTGTTTCCTAAGGTCACTCTTTAACACTCTCCTTTTATTAGACAAATTGACTTTTCTTGTACTAATTATGTCATGATACTAACCAATTATTAGGGCTAGCGTCTCAGCTTCACTAATATCTTAATTAGTATACTTAGTAAATAACAATAAATTTTATTATGTAACCAGTTTAAGATATCGCTTTTCAATTCATGCAGGAACCTCCTGTCTTTGGAAAGAGGAGTATATTCGTAGTTCGATCAGCTGGGTAAGATGAATATGTGCATTAGAGTTTTTTTCTATTTTATTTGCATGTATCAGGTTTTTCCTCTCTTACTGTCCCTCCTATTTTCATTTTTTTCTATGTAACTTTATGATTTCTTTTACAAGTTATGCCAAAGCATAAACTTGTATTTTTTTTATTGAGTATTTCAATTTGGAGTGTGATTGAACTTTAGGGTGAATGAGCAGTGGACGCAGTGTGATAGTTGCTCAAAATGGCGGAAATTGCCAGTTGATCTACTAATTCCCCCTAAGTGGACATGTATGGAGAATTTATGGGATCAGAGCAGGTGAGCAGAAGACCATATAGTGCAATACTGCTATGATATTAATACCAATACTTATTAGTTAAGACCTTCATATGCTTCTGCACTGCTGTCAACAGGTCTTCATGTGCTGCTCCCAATGAATTGAACCCAAGGGAACTAGATAATCTTCTAAGGTTGAATAAAGGTATTTATCCATTTGTTGTGTTTTTTATGCTTCCTAGTTACTGCTGACCAATGCATACTACTAGAAAGGGTTTCTTGTGCAAAATTTTGCAATATGAAGCAATGCTTTTCTAGCAGTATTTTCTTATTCATGTTTACCAATTGTACTGAAATATGGCTGATGACTTCCCAGGATATTACTTAGACTTTCTTTCTGATCCACAAGCTTGTATTTGTGATTTAATATAGATGAATGCCTTTTGTAAATGGTATTTTGGTTAATAGATTTTCTTAGGTATATATGTATAGATTGGGCCTCTCAAAAGGTTTTCCCATTTAAATTGGGATCTGATCAGATGCTGCTGTTGATGTGTAGTTTATAATTGAAAAGTATCTCCAATTAATAAGCCATTACTATATTCCCAACTATGACTCATCCATACTCAGTTATAGAAGACGGCACACGGCTATCTGCATAATCAGTTTAAAGCTATTTGGAAATGAATTTTAGAATGGGAATAGAAGACAATTAGGCGTTGAGCATAGAAGACTTGGGATGTTTGAAGATCCCTTCAATTTGTATGGCAATTAAAATTAACTTAAAAATTAAAAAATGTATACGATATTTGAAAGTATTGAATTCTCATGCATTTTATTTTTCTATTTTTCAATGGTTGGCATACCAATCCTAACTTACAACCATGCTAAGGATTTGCATAATGACTTTAAAATGTCAGGCAGAACCTTTTTAAACATTCTTAACTAATCCTGAGTTTTCATTTCAAAAAACTGGCTTTATGACCAGTAACGAAACAAAGATGAGCTGGACAACAAGGATTAGTCATGAGTGGTTACCTCGTAGTATTGCTTGTATTAACCGGTTCCATTTTGCTATTTGTCTTTTATGCTTGCTCTTTTAGTTAAATTATCTTCGTTCAAGAAACTGGCAAATTTGTAATCCCAAACTGTGCTGCGTGGACTCGGATGGTGATTTTGTGACTATTATGAATACATCGTAGCATATTTTTCCTGTGAACAAATTCTTGATGATATCATTTATTGTGGAACAGAATTCAAGAAACAAAGATTGGCAGCAAGCCAGAGACCAGCCCTGAACAATGAATCTTCAGGACTGGATGCTTTGGCAAATGCAGCAATACTTGGAGATGATGCAAGTGACTCTGGCAGGACACCAGTGGTTACCACCACAAAACATCCCCGGCATAGACCTGGGTGTTCCTGCATTGTCTGTATCCAGCCACCAAGTGGAAAGGGCAAACACAAACCTACTTGCACCTGCAATGTGTGCATGACAGTTAAACGTCGGTTTAAAACCCTGATGATGCGAAAGAAGAAGCGTCAATCGGAACGTGAAGCTGAGATTGCTCAGAGAAATCAGTTAGCGTGGGGGACGAAGGAAGAATCAGAAGTAGATAGCACCTCACGACATTTAACTCCAGTTGAAGGTTTGGAGAATGAAGTAAGGGCGCCAAATGAGTTGGAGCCAAGGACTGAAGAGCATGTTGCTGAAGCTGGCAAGGGACAATTAGACTTGAATTGTCAACCTGATCGAGAAGAAGCGCAAGCTGGGCCAAATAATGTGAGCATGACAACTCTTCTTGAAGAGGCAAATCTCCCGCTGGAGACCTACCTGAAGCAAAATGGCCTCACTAGTTTGATATCAGAGCAGCAAACAAATTCAGCTTCAAATGTGCAGGCCCAGACAACCAACGAAAGTGAGGGAAGACACAACGAGGATTGCGGTACGCCTTCAGTTATTCATGAGCAGGATAGCAGTCATGAAGAGAACAGTGGGCAAGATAAAGACCAAAACAATTCACTCTCATGAAATCTTACAGTTATTTTTTTTTCCTTCTTTTTACTCCAAAATTATTTTACAAGAATCGTTCTTGCGTGAGTTATAAAATTATACAAGGTTCTTTTGTATACAGCCACTAAGTGGAAAAGCTTGTGTTTTAGGGTTGTAAACTAGTGAGACAAGGAGTCGAAGGTGGTTATCCATGCTGTTACAACACCTTGTTTTTTGTATTTTTGGTCTGTGTGGTAACTCTGAATAAGCATTGTTCGTCTTCTTTTTTGTTATATACACTCAACGCCTATTTTCGTTTTCTAATACGGGTGCTTACTTTGAATACCCACTTGCTTTTTTTAACAGGGAAAATGCCCTTTTGCGGGAAAACTATTTCACCCATGTATCTCCTTCATGTATGTAATAGCTTTTAAGTAACTTTCTTTCAATACAATAATTATAACTTTGTCTAATATTATTCTAAATAAATACTTAATCCAATTTAAATTCTTCCAGTATTAACTATGAATCAGTTGGATGAGAAAAATATATCTCATTCATAAAAACATGTACATTTATATGTGTTTAGAGAAAAGTTTAATTATTGTTAAACTAAATGTACAATAATTACAAAAAATGAAACAGAAAAAAAGGAAAGGATGTTTTTAATAAATTCTGATTTATTATTTTTCTTGTGAAAAATAAATACATTAGTTAATAAAATGAAATGGAAAGACTATTTTTATTATTATTGTTATACTATATTGCTGTGCCTAGTTACATTTCTAGCGTTTCTCTAAGCTTCGACGGGAAGGCCTTATCTTGCCATGAGTTGCCTGTTTTCATTTTTATTTCATATAATCAATTTAAAATGAAATAGTATACAAAAATAATTTAAGAACCTCAAGAAAAAAAGTGAAAAAAAAAACTATAAGAATCAATTCATATCATAAATCGTTTAAGAGAAATGTAAATTAATATTTACAATTAACTACGGTTGTAGTTTAATTAATATTGGAATATAGGTCAATTTCATCTTCAAGACAGCTATACCGGTGGGGAGGTTCTTCCTGCACCTCTATCTATCATTTCTTCTTGTAACTCAATATTTTAGGCGAAAATTTTATTTTATCCTTGATAAAATATAAAATGACTCCTAAATTCCTGTATCCGATAAGTTTTTTTTTGAATAAGAGAAATTACAAACTCCTTTGTGGAAGAATTTGTGCATTTTAATGATTTTTTAATTGTAAAATTTTGGATATAAACTTTATTTTTAAATTCCATAATTCAAAAATTATTTTTGAAAATGATTTTTGAATTATAAAATTCGAAAATTAACTTTATATTTTGAATTTGAAATACAAATTTAGCTTTCAAATTCTATAATTTGAAAATCATTAGAACTTTCAAATTCTATAATTCAAGAATATAAATTTGATTTCCAAATTCTACAATTCTAAAACTATTGACTTTTAAATTATAAAATTCAAAATATAAAATTAACTTTCTAACTCTATAATTCAAAAACCATTTTTTAACTGTAAAATTTGAAAGCCAACTTTATATTTCATATTCTACAATTCAAAAGTCGTTTATAAATTCAGAAAATAATTTTCAGATTATAAAATTCAGAATAGAAATTCATAATAGAAATTCATAAGAATATTTTTGGAATTACAATAAATGGGGTGCAGGAAGAAATTCCCTTCAGGGTGTAAATGCATCCCACCCTTGAACCCAATCAGATCAAATTTTGTCAGAACAAGTATACAGAGCTTTCTTTTTTAATTTTTTGCCATGTTTAGAGTTGAGTTGAGTTTGAGGAGAAAAAAAAAATCTGTAGAGTAGAAATGAGCAGAGACATCAAAATTTAATATCAATAGTATAACCAACCTTTGCACTATCTACAAAAGAACATCATCTCATCATACCTTAATCTCCTATACAATTGTGTTGAGACATCCCAAAATGATAATAGCAACAAACAAAATAAAATAAAAATGAGCATCATTACAGTCAATATCCTTCAACACTAGCTCTCCTACACAGTGAGGATGATGACTTCCGGCTTTCCGGCCTACCAAGCTCGTTCATGGAGAAAGTGGAGGAACAAGCGCCAATAGGAAGATGCAATGTGGGCACAGCACACCATCTTGGAGATGAAACAGATGGTCTGGCTACTGGTGCTGCTGAGGGAGAGAAACTCAACGTAGGTGTGAGACATTTGATACCATTAAGACTTGGTGATCTTGACATTTGTTTTGCTGGTTCTTGAAGTGGGAACCAACATGAGTGCTTCATATCTTGAACCACTTTGAGATGCTCAACAATGGTTCTCATAGTGGGTCTTTCTGATGGCTCCTTTTGGAGGCATCTTTGTGCAATGTCAGCTACTGCTCTGGCTGCCTTGGGAGGATACCGACCTTTAAGTTGATGATCCATAATCAGCGACAGTCGAAAATCATCCGCCAGGAAAGGCCGGCTCCACTTGACCAAGTTTCTCTCTTCCTTGGGGTGATGACTATCAACATTCTTTCTGCCAGTAAGTAGCTCCAAAAGAATAATTCCAAAACCCCAAACATAGCTCTTTGGAGTAAGAATTCCTCTTTCCAGTGTCTCCACTGACAGGTTTCCCACAGCCTGAACAATAAATTCAACAACCGAATGAATGAGAACAAAACTTATGGAATACTTTTACATGTCAAATAAGAAGATTCAAAGCTAGAAAATATCAGTTGAATAGTTCATGATTTATAATAATACACACAGAATTTTAGAGTAAATGAACTTACACATGAACTGCTGGAAATCTCTTCCTCAGGAATTCGTCCAACACAACCATACCCAGAAAGCTTTGCACTGAAATCTTTGTCAATCTGAATGTTGGCTGCTGAAAATTCATTATACATTGCCTACAATTAATTGATAGAGGTCCGTCAGCAAAGATATGTACAGCCTAAATTAATATTTAATGTTCAACAGGAACATAGAAAAAATATCTTCTCATGGTATAATTGTTTACTCCAATATTAAGAAATAGTAATACACGACATCTCGAGTCCAATAGCTTTCAATGAGTCTAAAAACCTCAAGTAAAGAAAGGAGAAAAATAGTGCAGACACGACCACGGAAGGCTGCTTCTGTTTTGAATATATGACATACACTTTACACCAAATTTAAGCTAAAACACAGAAAATTTATTACCTGGAAAGGCCCTTCTTCATGCAAGAAAGTAAGACCTTGTGCAGCACATATGGCAACTTTCATTCGTGAGTTCCAATCAATTGAAGGGCCATCAGATCTCCCAAACAACTGGTGGTCCAAGCTTCCATAGTATAGCCTCTCATAAACCAACATTCTTGTTTCAGAACCATCACGAGCATGAAATCCTAGCAATTTACATAGGTTTGGATGTTGCAACGATGCAAGGGTATTAACATCATTTATGAATTCCTTCAGTCCCTGCTAGATACATTACATACACTTAGACCATGTCAGAAAGTTCTCAGCTGCTTTCAAACTTGTCCAGGCACAAAAATCATAAACCTCTCAATGCAAGGCTAACAAAAATTCATATTTACGTTTGAATCAGTAACAACGAAATTTTTAACAACTTTCCTCATATGATTTCAAAAAGGTTTAAAAACATTCAAATGTGCTGTGAGAAGTAAAAGAGGAAGGACAGCAAGAAGAACAAGGTTTAGAAGCTGCTGTTAAATAGTACATCAGATGACACCAGTTGACAAACCTAAACTCCTTAATGCCTCTCTTCAAATGGTTTCCAAAATGCATAACAATCTTCTATTAAAAAAAGTACATGAAACATTGACTTCTAGCCATTTTAAGATAAGACGGTACTTCTCTATATTTGGCAACAGAAACATCATATATTAGGATAAGTAATCATCATTCTACTAGGCATGAGGATACCAAGAGATTAAAGTAATAATTCAGAATGAAGAAAAGTACCTGAGTTGACAAATGAAGGCGGGTGACAGTGGCTTCAAACTTCTTTGCATTTGAAGCATCATCACCAAATGAAGCGCTATATATGGTAGAAGAAAGGCATTCAGACATGCATCGATCTGAAGAGAAGTTATGACAAGCAGCAGCAATCTCCTCAAACGTTAAGTTTCTTAGCAACCCAGTAGGTGGAAGAGGCAAAGGTCCGGAAGCATGTATAGTAGCAGTAGCCATTCCCGACTTAAAGCTGACATTAGCCTTCAATGCAGCAGCACCACCCTGACGAGATGGAAGAGGCAAAGGTTGTGAATTAGTTGAACAATGATCCTTCACCAATCCAACTCGGTGTTTTGACTCTTCTTGATCCTCATACTCAAATGAGGCCAAAGCATCCTGTTCTGCTGCATCAGGACCATGCAGAGAACCACTAGCTATTCCTGACTTAAAGCTGCTAGTAGCTTTCAATTCACCACCACCCTGGTGTGATGGAAGTGGTAAAGGTTGTGGATTAGATAAATGCTGCCCCTTCAGTGATCCCACATTGTATCTTGATTCCTCTTGATCCTTGAACTCGACTATGGTAAGAGTATCTTGTCTGGCCACATCAAGAGCTGATGGAGCAGATAATGCCCGCGTTCTGTAATTGGTGACTTTATTAATGGGATGAATGGATTTCACTCTATTCCTAAAACTAGAAGGTGCAGACTGCAGGGAACGAGTATGAGTTTGAGGTTCAGGTAGTACTGTAGGAACATGTTCACTATGGCCGACACATTTTGTGTATCGGATTTTATTGCTCTTTTCCTTCTTGTATTTCAGGACAGTGAAACACCCCATCTTCTGTACAGAATTCAGTTGTTGAATAAAATTGCTTTTGCTGCAAAAAAATGCCTAAACAAAGTTAGTAGGACCTCAATGGTATCAACGAAATTCCACTTAAAAAGCTACCTAAAATTTCAAAATATATCCAAGAAGAAATGCAAAAAATTTCCATAACCCACTTTAGATTTTTTTTTCTTTTTATTTAGATTCTCTAGTGATCACAACTTGAAACAATAACATGAATACAAAGAACAATCTCCCATTTCCCCTCATTTTCATTTCCATGTCTCTTTTCACTCATCTCAATTCTCATCCCTCTCATTCCTTGCTCTCAGATACCATTATTATCGGTCACAGACTGCAAATAAAATGTAAAAGTATAACAGTAGACATTATAAGAATGAATCAACTGGTTCCCTAATAAATCTCCTGATCTGTACATGCTTGTGTTTTGTCAATCACACTCCCAAAACAGAAAACAAAAATCACTTCATTTTTCCTATGTCATTGGGCTAGTCAATCTTCACAATAAATATCACAAAGGCTTTGTTGCTAATAAACCAAATTACTCCCTTCTATGGAATTATAAAGTCCATGCACCCAATTATTCTCAGAAAATAACAAGACACCTACAAATGCTCACTCCTTCTACTATATGAAAATCAATCCAGATCCATAACACGAAAGAAATCACACAAAACCTGGTAAATTCATTTTCACAGATTTCAAAACAATTTTCCAGGCCCTGAAATTTCAATCCCACTAGAAATAGCCAAAGCAAGCCCCACCCCACCCCAGAAAAAAACAAAAAATGGCAAAGATTCTATGATACAATTAAAAAACTAAAGTAAAAACTGCTGATGAATCAATACACAATCAAGCCAATGTTTTTAAGATTAAAAGGGGAAAAATTGACCTACCAATAAACTTTGAAACTCAAGAGGGTTCAAATCATGAGAATATAATAAACCAAAAGGTGGGAACTTTACAGACCTATGAGATAGAAGCTCATGCAACTCAGAGTGAAACTAAAAATGGGTATAACATGTGGTTGTGGTTCTACCACGGAGAAGGCCTTATGAAGTCAAAGAATGTGAGCAGAATGAAAAAGCTGAGTGGTGGGAAGTGATGCTTCTTTGAAAATGAAGAGTATGTCTGTGGAAATTTGGAATGGTAAAAAACAGAGAATTGGTCTCAAACTTGCGGGGAAATCAATGAGTGGTCAAAATGAAGTGATTTAATTCTATGACCCTTTTTCTTGCGGAATTAATACAAGAGAACTGCTCACAACAATCACATCACACTTGTAATATATTCTTAAGACATTTTTTTACAGTTTATTAAAATTTATAATCTTAATGGATTTCCCTAATGATTACTATTTTTTTAAAATAGTTTTAACTAAGGATAATAATATCTGATATATATTTATATATATTTATTAAATATCTTTTATCTTTCTTTTTTTATCATATCAAACATCCTATAAATTTATAACTTTTATATTTTTCTTTAACTAATAATAGAACTTGTATAAGAAAGAATGTGTTGAGAAAGTAATAAATATTTTGCTTCAATAATACTTTATTATTCTTACAGTTTCCGTAATTTTTAAGAAATTCAAAAAGATTTTCATAATATAGAAAATGTATATTCTTATTTTGACTTAATTATATTTTAAATAAATTTTATTTAAGAATTTGCTTAATTCTACTAGTAAATTTGTGTTTTTTTACTCTAAAAAAACTGTTTTTTATACCTAAAACCTTTTTGAATTGAAGATATCAACCAATCCCCTCAGATAGAATCATTTTAGTAATTGAAGATTTGGATTTTTCAAAAAGAAACCATTAAAAAACTACAACTAATTATGCTCGAATATATATTTAATTTTAATGAAAAAAATACTGGACCCTATGTTAGATCAAAATTATTTTATTCCAAATGAAAGAAAATAAAAAATTCTAATTTTTAAAAACTTTTAAATAATACTTATTTTTAAAAGTTTAAATCACATAAATCAATTTAATTTTTTTTATCATTGTGTAGTTACAATATTGTTTTATTTGTTGTGACATGTCTTCAATTTTTTAATTCACTCCTTTTTTTATCTATAATAAAAATTAATAAATATGAATCATTTTAGAGATGATCCAATACAACCTTTAATCTCATACCTTTATGTATGTTTAAACAGAACACTCCTAACTGAATTCAGAGAAAGTCACTTGAGACAAACAAACATACAACTTAAATGAATATATCATGAGATCATTGTCATACAAATCATAAAATCTATATACGAATCAAAAAAATGAGAAATACATAAAATGTGACTTGTAATCCCAAACCAAGCTTTTAATTGGATCAAAGTAAAAACTTCCTCATCAATCTCTTTTAACTTATTTCTTAATAAGGAAGAAACGATTTATCAATATATTGAATATGAAAAAGTATCACATCATAAAAATCAAACAATAATTTTCTTAAATAAAAAAGGAAATGCTTAAATTTATGAAATTCTAGAAACTAAATTAATTAAAGAGAGTAAAAGTTGTTTATACAGCAAATAAATATTTTTTTGATGTAGTGGTAATGGTGGCGTTCTATAGTATATATTATATATATGATAAAAAAAAATGTAGCTGCCCAAATTGGTTGCATGAATGGGAAATGTATTTGAATTTGAATTTGAATGGCCGTGACCCTTCGTCAAAGCCGTTTTTAACATTCCACACATCTTCAATTTTGACTCATTCCTTTCTTTCAGTTACCTTTGAACATGATCAATCACTTCAAATTAATTCAATTTATCTTACATTTTCTTTCATTTTTTTCACTAAATACCACATTTCTAATCTTCATTTTTTTTTTAATTTCTTCTCATCTTTTAATAAATTTAAACCATAATTCATCAGAAATTAAATAGTAAATTAATAATTTAAAATTACTCATATCACAAATATCATCTTATAAATATTTTGGTAAATTTAACTAAAACTTAAAGTCCATATTTTTAATTTTTTTTACTTCTCCTTCTAGTATTTGTGATCTAACATTGAGACTCTAACTTGGACCATGCAATTGTAACTAAATTTTAGGCATACCTATCTTTCTTTTAATTATTATACCTTAAACCCTAAACAAACCAAAAAATAATAATATTAAAGATTTGGATGGTGAAATGAGTTAAACATTTTCTTATCAATTTCATTTAATATTAATATCCATGAAAATGATTAATTATTTTTATGTGTTTTCCTTTTTTAAATGTACTTACATAATTCAAACTAGACCCTTTATTTAAAAAATTTGAATAGCAACTTAGTTTATATTATTTTAAAGTTATTTTTTACAGAAAAAACTTCATAGCAAAAAGAAAATGAACGTAAAAAGGGTGAAATATGAAAAAGTATTTTTTTTGGTATAAAATAAACTGTGTCGTTATTTACACAATTCACTATTTCCGATGAAGTGCGTGCACCAGCACAGTCAAAGTTTGAAATTTGGTTTGATTTGATTTAATTAATTAAATAAAATAATAAATCATAATTCCAACAAGACCCGTGAAGAAAAAGCATGATCTTTGACTCAAACCACGTGAGAGTTCTGAATTTTTGTTCCATTTTTTTGGTAGAGAAAGTTGTCAATTCTAATTGTTGAATAAGAAAATATCAATATATAACTTTTGTCTCTTTTTGGATTTTATTCCTAATTTTGGTCCTTTTTTTATTATTTTAATCCCATATTTTGGAATTTTTTTATAATTTAAATTTCGTAAGTGTTAGTTAAGATTAATCGATCTCATAGCTTGGTAAGTTAAACTGAAGTTAATTATGATAAATTTGTGATGAAGTTAATTATGGATAAATCTTACTACTTATTCCTTATTAAGGGACGAGGCTTGGATACTATTTTTATTTTTAAATACGTATTTATATTTATGTCGGATATAACACTTGTAAGACACTTATTGATAAAGTGTTCAATTCAAAAAAATATTTGTTGAATTTTGACAATTTTAGTACGGTCCTATTCAATTTTAAAAGGGAAAAATACATTAATATTTTAAAAATTTAAATTTATTGCATAAATTTTTATTATAATTATAAAAATAAAAAATAAATAATTTTGAATCAGTCATGAAAAACAACTTCTGCTCAAAAAAAAAATTGAAATATACTTGTACACATAAATCTTTATTGTCAATTTATATAATTCATAATTATATAATATATAGATTCGTGTCCTCGTGTCCTACATTTTAGAGATTGTATGTATTTTTGTGTCCGTATCCGTGTTGTATCAGTGTCCGTATGAGTGTGAGTGTCTATGCTACATAGATAGTGAGTTTGTATGAGCCTAAAATAATTTATTTCATAAAAGAAGAGGTCTATGACAAAATTATAAATATATAAGTGTTTGAACTCTTAGTTTAAATATGATTATTTATCGTTTGAATATTTTTATAGATATTTTAGATATATTAAATCAAAAATAAAACAATAAAAGATATAAAATATTCTAGAAAGATTCTAAATATTGTTTTGATAGGAAATATATGGTCTTCTAACAAATTGACCTATTTGCTTCATAATTTTACATTTGTATACATTTTGTTTAGAAAAATCACAAAGTGATTTATGAGTATTCATAAACTAACTAATCAATTGTTTTGTTTTACACGTTTCATTCTTTTTAATTCTTTTTAGTATTTGACCGTGAGCAACTTCATCCAGAGATATTAATTAGTAATATTTTTGTATATATACACAATTTTTAAAATTAAAAATTAAATGAGAATTTCGAAAATAAGTATTAAGTTTAGGTATATAAAGAAAAAAATATGGGAATTTATCTTTTACATATTTTTTTTAGTTTTTTGTTTTTCAGTTGTGTCTCTATTACCCTTCCAAAAACAATGATGATTTTTAATTTTTAAATAATTTTAAACCATTTTTTAAAAAAAATTCAAAGTCATGAAATTTGTTTCAGTATTACATAAAAATCAGGAAATTTAACTAAAATTTGAATAAAAATGGTCATAAACAAAATAAAAATCACATAAAAATTTAATTTCACAACCAACCAAAAAATTGTAAAATATAATATCAATTTTTTGCTATCCTTTTAAAGTGATTTTCACCTTATTATGATCCATTTTGGATTTATCATTTGTTAAGATTCATGGTTATCATGCACTGAATTTTGAATAAGACCATTTTCATTCTTAAATTAATGGAAACAGTGATCAAAATTCTATCTAAAAAAATAAGTAAAGCTAAAAGAAATTGTGTTAAAAAAAAGATAACAAAGTCATCAAAGTGTCTAAAGCTAAAGGACATGACCTGTAAACAGAAAATGTGTTAACAAAATAAACATCTCATTTAATGTTAACTAAAGTCTTCGAACACCAAAATCTTTTATAATAAAACTTAATTTTAAGTTAAAATTATAAAGAAGAACTTATCCGCATAATTGAAGTTTATTTTGTGAATTTTCATTTTTTTTCCAACTTTTAGATATTTGGTTAAAATGTTTAAAATCTTTATTTTGTTTAAAAGCAGTTATCGTAACAGTCAATTTAATCCTTGAAAGTGTATAAAAAATTGCAATTTAATCTTAAGATTTATATAAACTAAATTAAATTCTCAAAAATAACTTTCACTTATCCCATTAATTTTTATTCAGACATATTCCTAAACGTTATAACATTAAAAACACAATTTAGTATGTTATTATGTAGTCTATTTATTTATTTATATATATAATATATTACATTTTAATAATAATAACATTGTAATGCCTATCCTAAATAAGTGGAGCAATTAATATCTATTAAACATTACGAATATTAACATCATGCAATTAATTATAAATTTTTTAGAAAATCACTCAAGTTGCAAAACTTGACACTACTCTTTGAAACTGAAATGGTTTCTGCTACACGTCATGACTCTCTTTAATCTATAAATATAATTATAGGAAATATTTTTCACGCACTCATATTTTTTATACTTACTTATACTTGAATATTATTATATTTTTACTAACTTGAGAATTGAAGAATTTTTTGTAGATGGACTTCCACTCGGCTTTATCAGTAAAACTCGACAATCATTCAAGACAAAGATCGATCATCCTTGACTACTCAAATTCATCACCTCGGACGACTCAACACCAAACCCGATCAGAATATTTGGCGCCCACTGTGGAATCCTGGTAAAATTTCCCAAGACCACAATTAATATGGTTTTCACCAAAAGTCAAACAACAAATAATGCATCTCATTCTATAATGGATTCTTCAATCCTAGAAGCACTGAAAGCTCACATTGACTCAACTATGCAAAATATTGAAGGCTTCGGTCAAAATATTTGGCGCCACCGTGGGGTCCTGGTAAAAATTTCCCAGGACCACAATTAATATGATTTTCACTATAATTCAAACAACAGATAATACATCTCATTCTATAAAGGATTCTTCAATCCCATAAGCACTGAAAGCTCACATTGACTCAACTATGCAAAATATTGAAGGCTTAGTACAAAATGTCATCAATTTTGCAATGCAAAAGAATGAAACTAAGGTTCAAAATACCATCACTAGAATACATAAGACATGGATACCTTACAAGCTCAACATTCGATCGAGATGCGAAACCTCCAACAACATCGTAAGGAGATCCACGTTATTCATCATGAGATACAACAAACCCAAATAGTTCAAAGAGAGAAAAATCAACCAACGCCCAAGTAAGAAGGCGAGTCCCAACTCATCAGAATAAAGAAAGGCAAATTTCAAATATGCCTACTCATAGTCAACACCAAGAAACGTCTATAGTCACACCAGGTGCTTAGACACCTACTCATGTTAGTCAACCACATTATCAAATTCCTTTCAAAGCATTTCCGCCTCCACAAGGAACTGTGGATGTACTGGCTTTGTCCTCATTTCATCCTTCCACTGATGGTATATGCAAGTCCATGTGTCGAATTCTCTAAGGTGGCCTAACTGTGAGAAATTTGATGGAAGATCAGACCCAACTACTACGTGAAGGCTTATTTTACCCAAGCCAACCTCCTCATTAGTAACCAAAGAATTCAATGTAGGTTGTTCCCTACATCATTGAAAAGTGTAGCATTGGAATTATATTATTCTTTACCTGCTCATTCCCTTGACTTGTTCGTCACCTTCTACACAAGATTTACAACTCAATTTGTCGATAATAAATGTGTTGTTACTAACTCAACATCACTGCAACATATTGTCCAAGGTGAAACCAAGTCATTGACAAAATACATAACTTGTTTTGCCAAAGCATCGTTCAATATTCCCAATTTGCATCCAACAGTGACGATGCATTCCCTCAAGGTTAGACTTCAGCCTGATTCATTCTCAAATACATTGTATGTTGATCCACCACTTAACATGGATGAGCTCCAAGCACAAGGTGCTCAGTACATGAGCATAGAAGATAATTTCTTAGTGAGGAAGCGAGCTTACAAGGCTTTACCTTCTATTCCACAAAACTTTAAGAAGTGAGAAAGCACATTTGAAACATATACTACCCTCAGTATTGAACTTGATGTTGTCCTCCGAAAAGCCTTGCAATGGAACTTGTCCGACTTCCTCAGCCCACACCTTCACCACCTTATATTGACCCAACTAAAAGTTGTAGTTACCATCAAAATCAAGGTTACACAATTGAAAAACGATACAAAGTACGTGACTTGATTGAAGAGCTCATTTGGTCGAGTGCTTTAAATTATTTGATTCATAATAACCAACTTGGCCAAGGACGAGGATGTGGGGGATGGCGAGGAAGAGGTCGAGGTTTTTGCAAAGGCTACCAAGGGAGAAGAAGAGGGACACCACCTCTAGCTGATACCACAACGCCCCCTCTTAATCCTTCTCTTCAAGTTGCACCAGAGCTAGATCAACCTCAGAATCCTGGTGAAGTTCGGAAAAGTTTGAGAGCAACACAGAGCAGACACCTGAGAAGCATCAATTCAATTAGCTCATTGACACCACAAACACTTCCCCTATCACTTTCACAAATGCAATTTTTTGTCACAAAGACCTCGACCATGATGACCCAATGGTTGTCACATCTACCATCGACAACAAACGCATAAGTTTGGGAAGGAAAGACATCAAACTGTTGACCAGGAAGTTGGAAAGTGGTTGAAGGTTGGTTTCATCAGAGAGATCGTTAACACCATATGGCTATCAAATGTGGTCATGGTTGAGAAAGCCTATGGTAAGTGAAGGATGTGTGTACAGACTACAAGAATTTAGGCAAAGTTTGTCCAAAAGATACATATCTTTTACGGAGTATAGATTGATTGGTTGAGAACTCATCGGGATATGAACTCCTTAGCTTTCTCGATGCATACTTGGTGTACAACCAGATTCCAATATACACTCCTGACATAGACAAAGTGACATTCATGACTGTTGGTGCAATTTTTTGTTACAAGCGCATGTCACTCGGTCTCAAAAATGCCAGTGCTACTTACCAACCTTTGATGGATAAGGTCTTTGTAGACTTAATTGGATCTACCATGGAGGCTTATATTGATGAGATGGTAGTCAAGTCGTCTTTCGCAATTAATCACCATGCTGACTTGGAAGAAGTGTTCAGTCAAATCTGAACACATAACATGTGCCTCAATCCAAAAAAATTCTTTCTCAGTGTAGGAGATGGAAAATTTCTAGACTTCATGATTACCCTGGGAGGGATTGAAGCCAACCCGAATAATGTGAGGCCACCACAAGCGTTATAAGTCCAAGTAATCACTAGGTTCATTCCAAAGCTTGCAAGAAGTTCAAGCCACTTCTTCGATTGATAAAGGGAGCTACAAAGTTTGAGTGGAATAAAAAACGTGAGCAGATGTTATCTAAACTCAAGAAAAACATTGCTTCCTTACCAACTTTGGTGAGTCATCCTCCGCATTCCACCTCATTCTCTATTTGGCAGTATTGTACATGGTGATATGTTTAGTCTTGGTCTATGAAGAAGGCAAAAAGAAAAAAAAAACTGTCTACTTCATAAGTTGAACTCTATAATCAACTGAAGAAAGATAACAAGTCATAAAGAAGCTCGTCCTTGCTCTAGTCTTTTTAGCCCGAAGACTAAGACATTATTGCAGGAGCTTCAACATTATTATCCACAATAACTACCCCATCAAATAAGTCATTTAAAAACTCGAGCTAGTTGGAAGAATGATGGCTTGGTCAATTGAATTATCTGAGTTTGAGGACCAATGAAAGCATAGTTTTTGGATGACAACATCATTGAGCTCCCTCAAAAGGGTGAAAAACATGAATGGTGGACCTTGAATGTTGACGGTTCTTCCAATAAAAAGTTAGCAAAGTTGGAGTATACTAGAAAGACCATATAAAATCACGCTTTAACTTTGAGACATCCAACAATCAAGCTGCATACGAGGCCTTAGTTGTAGGATTGAAGCTTGCATTCCAACGTGCCACAAAGAGTTGGAACCACGAGTAGTGGTTGAAATGTGCTCAAGCCTATGTGCGTGGTTGCTCTTACCATGATAAATTACTCTAGTTGGAATTGGGGAGGCCACAGTAGAAGGCATGCTCGCCGTCGTAGTTGAAGGAGTAGTCAATTGGGAGGCCACTCAAACTTGGTTGGTACCTCCAAGAAGGTTTGTTGTTCGGGCCGTTAGGGTGTTCATTGGGCTGAAGTGCCCTTAGGTGCCTCTATTGTTTTCTCTGACATAGTGGGGCCAACACTGGTTGCTTCTAACCTTGGACGTTTACTAGGATTTTAGGGACCACCCTTTGAAAGATCAGCTAGTCCGGTGTTCTTTGAAGCTCTCCCTCCAGACATGTGTTCTTTGAAGCTCTCCCTCCAGACATAACCAACATTTTCTTCAAGTCAAAGTCTTTCCCCATGACCTTTGCCCAAAAAATAAAGAAGAACATTAGTAAAAAATTATGATAACATGAAAATACTTCTTCACAAAGATGCATTACCTATGAAGAAGGGAGTCAGATCCTTAACAAGAGGGACATGAAGAAGACTCTTCCATTTTTTGGGCCTCAACAATCCCTTTATAAGCTTAACACTCTCCTTTTGAGTAGGGGAGAAAAGGTTGTCGGCCCTATACTTAAATTTTTCTGGTCGTTGTCAATATAAAGAATTGAGGAATAACGTTGGGGTAGAAGAGCAATCTCTTTTGAGTATCTTGTAGTGTACTTTTCAACTTGAAAAATCTATCTTTGAATTTCTTGAATGAAGAGGCATATATGGTAAAGAGAGGTCCATATTGGGCTCATTTAAAGATACCCAACCAATCTCAACACCGTGCTTCAGTTGGTAAAAATACACGAAAATATTTACAATTGGTTTAATATGGAGATGACGACATTGGAAGGCCTTCAAAAAAGCCCAATTGTTAGGATGGAATTGGCTCGGAGCCACATTAATCGTTGTCAACATATGACACTCGAAGTTGGATAAAGGGAAAGAAATATGAAGCTCTTTAAAATAGTACTAATATACATAAATGAAGTCCTCACCATCAAAGGGAGGCTTCATGAAAACCTGATCAGATGAAAAGTAGGGTTTGGCCGAGACAAAGTCGGACAAAGCTTCCTAGCAGACATGGAAAGATATGATAAGCTCTCCAACTTTAGCTTTGGAAGTAAACACTAAGGTATAGTGGTTTACCTCACCGAGTACCCATGAGTACTTAGGGTTAGAGATAGAAGGAAATTTATTTTTCCTATTTACCTTGACAACGATGGTTATTGAGATTTTTGCAATGTTCTGAGTAGAAGCTTTTTGCTTACCCTTTAACCCTTGGGTCTTTGGATGCCCAAGTGGAAAGGAAATAGAAGCCATGACAATTATGACGGGAGTGGCGATTCAATCTCCAAGGAATCACCTTAGACAAAGAACGACTTAGAGGGACTCGAGGAAGATCCTACACCAATAGGGGTAACATCCCTATTCACTAGAGGGCTATCCCTACTAGAAGAAAATGAGGCAGAGGATGAAGAAGAAGACGACATAAGTATGTACATAGATAGAGAAAGCTTTTACAGACGAAAGCGACAATGGAGGAGCAAGCAACACCATAAGTGAAGGTGAAAAGTTTGAATGAAAGGAAGAAATTCCTTTATATTGTGAAGTAGAATCGTTTCACAAACTCATTTCAAGTGGTAAATAAATATTTCAAGAAATTTCTAGAACCCTAATTTCCTTTCCCTAGGGCAATGTGTCTCTTCATGATATGATGAAGGGTCATTTCGGTTGCACACCTCATGTCACTTTTCGGCCACATTAATTGAAATGTCAATTGATTATGTTGGCATGGCTCCTCAAAAACGTATATTCCATCATTAGTTGGAAAACCCCATCATTTATGCACATAGAATTTTGTTATTTTATTACATATTTATAACGTCTCTTAATTATCATTTAATAACAATGATCATCATAGTTATTACATTAAGTTTAAGCCATAAATCAAACAAGCTCAAACCATCAGGCTATAAATAGTTGCAAAGGTCAACCTGAACTATGTTAAATTTATTGTTCAAGACTAATCTCTTCAAATTGGATTCCCAAGTTTGGGGGGCTTGTGTACTACCCAACCCTAAATATGTAGAGCAGTTAATATCCACTAAATATTATGGATAGTAACCACTTGCAATCAATCATACTCCTTGCTGGTAACATCTCTAATTATGTGATAATCACTTGAACATGGTTGCAAAGCTCGACAACACTCTTTGAAACTAAAACAATTACTCGTACACGTCATGACTCTTTTAATGTTAATATATAAATACAACCATGGAGAGCATTTCTCACTCACTCATATTTTGATACTTACTTACTACTCGGATATTATTATATTCTTACTAACTTGAGCGTCGGAGAGTCTTCTGGAAATGGACTTCTACTCAGCTTTATCAGTAAAATTCGATAATCCTTCAAGGCAAAAATCGATCATTCCTAACTACTCGAATTAATCACCTTGAACGACTCAACGTCATATTCAGTAAAAAAACAAATATATATAGACTTATTTGAAAAAAAAATTAAACTCTCAAAAATATTTATTTATATTTATTAACTATCTAATATATATATATATATATATATATATATATATATATATATTCTCATGAAAATATCATTTAGCTAAATATTTATAAAAAAAGAAAACAAAATTAAACAATTTATGTGAAATTATTTCAATTATAATAAAAATATTAAAATGGTATGTCTAATAATTTTAACTTCTGTAAATGTTAAATATGTTATAAACTATTAAAGAAATTAAATATAGATTGGAAATCATAAAATATTTAACTTATTTTATATTTTTTATTTAGGAATACTTTAAAAAAATGAATTTCATTACAAACAAACATTGAAAAAAGGTAATATAATAAATAAAATATTTTTAAAAACATGTCGTGAAAGTATAGAAAATCACGTAATAAAAAATCTTTCAAAAAGTAATAAGAAAATATAAATATACAGTAAAGTGTTAGGAGGTAATAAAACAATAAAACATATAACGTAAAATATTTGACAGATTTTGAATTGAAATCCAATGCATGAAGGTTTAGCCTACGTCTCTCTCATTAGTTTCTATAAAAACTTATTTTTCATCATTTCTGAGTATAGCTATCCTTTTACAGAATTATTATGGTATTTGATTCTAAATTCTATTTTTAATTAAAAATAAATAATTAAAATGTTTTAAAATATCAAAATGAATATATTTTGAAATCAAATTAGGGCATCAACACTAAAAACCCAGCAAAACAAAAATTCACCATAGAATCAAATTCCTGAAAGTATCCCTGAACTGAAAGGTTGAAGGTGAACGAGAAGGGAACAGATAAGGGTCAGCTTCGTCTTTCTATATATTGGTTGGCCTGGATTACAACAACCTTACACAAAACAGAGACAAGTTTTCCGCGTAAAAAAACATCTTTGATTCACTCAATCTCACTCACTGTTCATATGATTTGTTCTTCCTTGAACTTTACGAACATCCTCGTTTTCAATGGAAATCAATTCTCTAACACTCCCCTCTTCTCGTATGTCCATTCTGCTGAAGGACTCTCCCAGTGGAGCTCCTCAACAACACAACAAGGTTTTCCACTTTTTATCACTTCGTTAAGTATTCTTTGTTATTTGATCCAAACATGCTTTTAGTTGCCCGTATTTGGTACAAGCTCATGTTTTTGTCTTACATTTGATCTTAATTTTTCCTGTGGGCTATTTTAATGGGGACCAAATTCATCTATCAACTGCTCTTTGAGTCTGATTTTAATTTCTAAGTATCCTCACTCTCAACCAATTAAAAATTATTTGTTTAGGAAATTATTGTAAAAATGAACAAATGTATTGTACATATCTGCTTCTGATATTAAAAGAACAGTCTTTATATGAACTGTTTACTCTTGAATTTATAATTTTTTTTATATTCTGTTAGTACTTTACAGTGTCAAGTCAACCAACTAGGAATCGCTTTATGTATGACTTTTAAATTAATTATTATAAAACTCAGTTATATAGAAATCTATAATTGGATGGGAGATTTTTTACTTTTTTCCAGTTATTATTATTTTATATATTTGGGGATGGGCGTTGAACAGATGATCTGGTTGAGGAATGAAAAAGGAGCTTTTGGTGGTATGCACAGCAGTGTAGATAGTTCTTCATTGGTTCAAAAGAATAGTAGGAAAAGAATGTTTCCTCAATCTGATGGGGTTTTTCATGATACCAAAGATGATGGTTATATGCCAAAACAGACTTCTTTGTGTGTTTTGATGCTATATTACACAGAGAATGGTCTCTTTCCTCAAGCACAGACTACATGGGAGCAGCTCCTATATAGTTCTTTTGTACCTTCTGTTGAATTTATTTCAAGATTATTTGATGCTTATGCAAAACATGGAAAATTCGATGAAGTGGTCAATATCCTACGCTACGTGGATATGAGGAATTTCAGTATATTACCTAATGTTTACTCGTTGGCTATCTGTTGTTTTGGAAGAGAAGGACAGCTTGAGTTAATGGAAGATATGGCAAAGGAAATGGCTTCAAGAGGTGTCCATGTCTCTTCTAAAACTGGTAATGCTTTTGTTTTGTATTATAGCATTTTTGGTTCTTTGAAAGACATGGAGAATGCGTATGGCCGCCTTAAGAAATCGAGATTTCTGATAGAGAGGGAAGTGATTCGGGCCATGGCCTCCGCATATACAAGGGAGAGACAATTCTATGAATTGGGTGAGTTCCTAAGAGATGTTGGACTAGGTAGGAAAGATTTGGGGAATCTTTTATGGAACCTTATGTTACTTTCTTATGCTGCCAATTTCAAGATGAAAAGCTTGCAGAAAGAATTTCTGCAAATGGTGGAATCTGGATTTCGTCCTGATATTACGACCTTTAATATTCGTGCTTTAGCCTTCTCAAGGATGGCTTTGTTCTGGGATCTCCACCTTAGCATTGAACATATGGAACATGAGAATGTCATTCCTGATCTAGTGACTTTTGGGTGTGTAGTTGATGCATACTTGGACAGAGGGCTTGGAAGGAACTTAAACTTTGCTCTAAACAAAATGAACTTGGATGATTCTCCAATGTTGTTAACAGATCCGTTTGTGTATGAGGCCTTAGGTAAAGGGGACTTTCAAATGAGTTCTGAAGCATTTTTTGAGTTTAAGACACATAGGAAATGGACTTACCGTTCTTTGATTCAAAAGTATCTCAAGAAACATTATAGAAGGAACCAGATATTTTGGAACTACTAACTAATTGCTGGATATTTAGGTCCATTCAAGTTCTAGCCAGTTAGATTACTGGAATGCTCTTACTGAGTTTTTCTCTATCAAGACAAAGAGCTAACTATCTGTCTTTTCATTTCTTTTGATAGAATTTGAGTCCTACATATAGACCTCGGTTCTATACAGACATTCACTATGTAGTCAACTTGAAACAAACTTTTACACAAGGTGGATGCACTTGAGGGTTCAGAGTCAAGGTGGAAAACAGTGTGTTGTAAAGCATATTGTGATGCATATTTGAGGTTGAATGGAACATGAGAAGCATCCTATCTTGAAGAAAGCTTGGAGGAACTGAAACTTGGTAAGAATGATCATTGCTTAACAAATTTGTACATTTTCAACGTGAGCAACTCTTGTCAATACAAGATTGCTTATCCCGGCATACATATTTTCTTTCTTAATAGATTCTGTATTTCACATGTCATTGTTAATTGATATAAAATCTGACAGTTTTATTGGGGTTGCCATGTATCTTGTAACTTGTTAACTTTGTATTATTTTTGCACTGCACGAATTCATTTTAATAAAAAAAAAAATGAATCCATGTTCAATGATTAATCCAAATCAAAGTTGTGTACAATATCGAATTTTCACAATTTGAAGTCGTTTTCTTCGTTCAGCTCTTCTCTGTTTTGTCTATGTTGAAACTAAAGTCATTAAGTCGTGCTCTGTAATATTTTTGTTATTTTTTTTAAATCTACATATTCTGGTAATTACTGTGAGAAATTACACCAGAATGGTACAAAAGCTGCCAATCTGTCTTTTACCTATCGAATTTTGAACTATGTTTTTGTAAGTTTTGCATGCATTTTCATGAAGATCAACCATGAAGGGTAGAGAGAAGTATGGTTGGGATATTTGCAGTTTACTTATCTTTGCTTTGATTTACAGTACCAAAGTCCAAACTACAATGCAGTTGCTCTTCCTCTTTTTGGTTCATAAGGTAAGCCCTTGTTAATGCAGTTGCTTATGCATGTCTGCATATTGTGTTTTTATGTGATATTCCCTCATTTTGAAGGGACCTTTTTTTATTTTCTAATCAACAGTTGGAGTTGTTAGCCTTTGAAGCCTGTGCTGAATATTTGTCCTTTATAAGATGTAGAAGCAGAGCATTTTAGAAGAGGGATGATAACAAATTCAACATATGTGACAAATTTCCTAATTTTTAAGTAGAAGATTTCTTTTATTATAATTTGATTTAAAAGATATTAAAGAAGTTTTTTTTATTTTCTATTTTTTTTAGTAACCTTATTATTGGTAGATATCATTCATCGACTTCTTTGATGATTAATCTCCTACATAAACCTTATTGACCACCATTTTATGGGGTTTCACTTTCCAACTATAATTTTTACATCTACAAGGTTCAAATCCAAGAACAAGAGAACGAGTGCAGTATCACTTGCACCAACAACATGGAAAAAATAAATTCCAAATAAAAGATTATAATTAGAAAACTGAAAGTAGCTAGTGATGCTTGACATTGACATGAAAGTTTCTATAAAAAAATACGGAAACTAACCACAAAATCCAATTTAAATGATATCGTAAAAAATTAGTTTGGTTCCATTTGGATTTTATTTATGTTTAAATGTAATCAAATCAAACTGCATACAATTTTTATATTTAATTTAGGTAAATTTGTAATAATAAATCAAACCATACCCTGAGGTATTATGAAACTTTATTTCAAAAATAAATATGCATAGTATTCTATTCTAATATTTTATTAAATACTAAAATAGTGTCAAATATAAATGTAGAAGGAATTATACAAGTAATTATTATTTTAAATAAGTGCCATACTTTGTTTTTAAAATTTTAATAATTATAAAATATTAATTTATTATTACCATGAATAATTTTTAAATGCTTAGTATTATGTAAGTAAAAAAAGCATAATGATAATATAAAAATAATAATAACAATAATAATAATTATAATAACAATAACGATAGAAATACAATAATTATAATAATAAAAATTAGAATAAAAATAAAGGTATTATAATAATTACAATAATTATAATATGAATATAAATAATAATAACAATAATAGTAATAATAATATTAATAATGATAATAACTTTTTTTCATGCAAATATATGTTGCTTATCTATCATTATTTTTATTTTAAATTGCACATTAAATATATAAAATAATAATAAATATTTTTGAATGTAAATAAATATAAAATTGAAATTAATATAACTATTAAATTTTAACTTATTCAAATAAGATAGTATAATAAAAAATGGATATATAGGTCCATTAACGTTTGTATTTCCGTTGTTATAATAAATAATAATAATAATAATAATAATAATAATAATAATAATAGTAAGTGTATTAAAAATTTAATAAAATTGAGAAATAAGTATTTACTCAATATAATATAATAAGATAATATATGATAACTATGATGAGAGTGAAAAATAATTATTTTGTTTATTGATTCCATATAATATGATAATCTTATCTAGTCATTTATCCTATAGAATAAACATCATATGATAAAATTAGAAAATAGAATAAAAACAAGATAAGTTATAATCATATTAGTATTTAGTGCATACAATATAAAAATTAAATAACGATAAGATATAATATAAATTATATTTAAACGACAGTTATTTATTAAGTTAATATAATTTATTAAAAATAATTTTTAATGTACATTTTCTACAAATTATGAAATTGTAAAAAAATATAGTTTTAAATAAGTTATACAAAATTACATTTTATTTAATGACTATTTTTTTATATTATAAAAAAAGTGATGTAAGATTTTAAAATTATAATTAATATCCTAAAAATATTTAAATATTATTATTTTAATTTTAGTATTTTAATAAATTAAGCATATGTAATAATAATGTAAGAACTTTCATTCAAGTTTTTCATCACCTAATGTCTTAATCTATATGATTTAGACCACTAATGAAATAAAGATATTTCTCTCTAACATTGGGTTACTAAATATAACAAACCATAAACTAATTTAACATATCATCCTAGGTATTTGATCTCAAATCATTCAATCCAACACAACATACTTTATTCAATACATTTATATATAATTACACAAATGCAAACTCAAAATTCACAAATTACATTGTCAAATAATTACACACATAAAAATTGATTAATTCATCATAAACATATTATTTTCCTTTTCAATCCATTCAACAAATCTTATTTCACCCCATATATCGATTTCATATGTACATAACCATTTTTAATTATATACAAATCATATATACTAAATATAACATACCATAATTAAAATAGAGCAACCAAAAACACAATTTAATATGCACAAAATAAATGGCATGTCGCAATTAAGCTTTTAGAGTTTATACTCTCTTGATCTTATTTATTTATCATATAAACTAAGGTTACAACATTCATATACACTGCTAAAAATAAAGTGTAAACAATATAAAAATATTTTATCCCAGTGTACATACTTAATCAAATTAAAATCGTATTAATTTAAAAAATTTACACAAACTTCATTCATATTTTAAAATTTCCTTCCTATTCTTACTAGAAACGAGCGTTACTCTTTTTGAGGTGGAAAGAATGAGGTCTTTACGAATTTGAGTTTTGTCTTATGAGATATAGACATCGAGTTGTTGATGAAAACCAATGAGAGATCCACTTGCAGAAGATGCTCTAATGCTCAAGTTAGTAAAAGCTTATATGAAGTATATATGAGTATTGAGTGAGTACTCCCTACGAAAAATTATTGTATATTTATAGGTTTTTTAACATATAATTGGTTATTTAGTACTTGTAGCTTGATACTCATTCAATTATAATTGTATCCTGTTATTAATTGCTTACCAGATATATCCAAGTTGTTTGTATACTAAATAAATATAGTATTAACTATATCCAGTTATAATTACATCTTTGTGTTTCTTGGAGGCAAGAGGGTACATAAGGTCTTTGAGCTCGGAGTCCATAAATGAAGTGTAACTAAATCGATTTGTACGATAAACAAGTTTGATGTTAACGATCGATTATAGATTGTCCTTGTGTAATTAATTTTGTGGTTGAATTTTCACAATCATCCTTATAAAGGTTGATGCTTTGTGACCTTTTTCATCATAGTAGAGTTTGATCTACTATTACATAATGGTGTTTATAATACTTTAAGGTTTAATGTTTAGCAAAAAGACGAATGAGTACATTGTCAGAGTTTGATTTATTGTTCTCTCCATCTACCCCATTTTCATCCTAACTCTCTAATATTGTTTTGCTCTTTGTTGGGCTTTGATGTGCCTCGTCTTCATAACTATGATAATGATTCTCTCGTTTAGAGACTAATTGTTTAACATAAAAGCAAGCATGCATAATCTATGCCTCCAAATGAAAAAGCAAGATAGAGTAGAAGTCCTAAAAAGTTGAGTACTTAAGGCACAATTTTTGATGTTCCATGAAAAGGAAAAAGTGCTAAAATATGGACTACTTCCTTATGTTAATGCAACATGAAGGGCCGTTAGTTTAACTGCTTTGGCTATGGCGATTTGGATTTCTTTCCCTGTTATGTCGAGGTTGTTGCCATTGATGCTTTGGTTGTTATGGTTCTGTAAACTTTTTTGCAGCTGCGATTGTAGCCATGAGACACAACAGAGGAAAGAACACAATGGAGCATGTAATGTAAACACCGAGAAGATCCTCCCATCATTATAAGTGGAAGAAGGCAAATGAGCTCTTAGCTATGCCAAATCCTTTTCTTTTTCGCATGATGCTAGATAAGAAAAAAATAGTTAAAGAACAATTTAAAACCACCATTAAGAAAATAAAAATACATATTAAAATGAGATTTCAATTTTGAACTTAGGATGAATGAGTGGTGAAGATCTTACCAATTCTCTTGGTCAAAGTTCAAATCTTTTCTTTTGTAGGTTTTGAAAAATGCAATAAAAATGAGAGAACGAAAGTGAAAGAAGGTGAATGAGTATATATTTTAAAATAAGAAAGAGTTGTTTGAACCTAACTCTTGCTCCTATAAACTCAAACTTGAGTTAAACAGTCAATCACTTAAGGTAAACACTATCTTTCAAGCGATGTGAGTGGTGAGTGTAATAACTACATATAGTTTATGATTCGCTTGACTGATGTTGAGTAGTGAATCTAATCATTACATATCGATTGATGGTTGCTTAAACGATGAGCCACCGTTTAGAGCTTGCTTGAGCAGTGAATCACCACTTGAGTGATATCCAACCCGAGTGTATCCATTTAAAAAATAAAAAATAAAGAAAATCACAATTAATCTAATTGTTTAAATTTATTTATTATTAGAAATCATTTAAACCATCATCTTCACTGAAAAATTAACTCCAAACAACTTATTAGAATCATACATACTTCAACTTACACCAAAATCATACCCATAATTATACATATATCAATTTCAATATATGTATATAACAATCCAAAACATGACTTGTTTCACCTATCTAAATAATCAATATATTAAATAGATGTAAATATTAACTCCCCCCTTAGTCGCTTTACAAATTTAAACTTTTCCTTTAACACTTTCACAAAACCAATAAAAATCCAATAAATTTTAAAATATCAAACTTCACATCAACTTAATCCCTTCTTAACCAACTACTTTGAGAGGAAAAAAAATATTAATAGAAATTAAATCAATTACTACCAACTAATTATACTTCTTATCTAATTGCCTCCTCATTGACATGACATAAAGTGATAATAGATTGTTTTTTTTTCTCTAATCCTCCTTAAACTAAAAATAAAATAAGTTTAAGTTCTATTTATAAAATTTATTTATTTAAAATTTATCTTTAAATAAAAATTAATTCTTACCATTATTGTTATCATATATTCAATAATGTTGGATAAGATATTTTAAGAAACTTAAAAAGCATAACATTTAACACTCATACAATAATATAGGATAAGATACTTAAGAAACTTAAAAAACATAGCATTTAACACTTTCTTCAAGTAAGATAAAGAGAAATATTCATGTAAAAAGCTTTTGAAGAGAATTATAAAATGATTCATTCCAACCTTTTTTGTTTTTCATTTTATAAATGAAAATAAATTAATATTTTGGTGGAGCCGGAAGGAGAGAAAGAGAAATATTAATATATTTTTTATATTTATTTTGGCGCCTAATCTTTTTTTTGAAGCTTCTTCGGGAAGCTTTGTCACTGCCAAGTAGTGCTGGGTTAGCTCGCTCGCTCGCTCCTACTCTTATCTCTATGCATTCATTTACATTCATTTCATTTCAGCACTTCTCTTCTCCGTCGCCGGCGCCTCCGTCGCTGTCGTTGTGGCCATCTCCGTCGCCGTCTCTGGAATATCGATTCTCCGATGAGAAAATCCGCCAGACTCTCCGCCATCGGCCTAGCACAGGCTCCAGAACCGGTAAGAACGAACAAATTCTGCTTTCAATTTGAATTTGAATTTCAGTTTGAATTTAGGTTGAATTTCGCGCGCACTTTCAGACGAAGCCTTTCAGCACTCGATTTTCGCTGAGGTCGTACGCGAAGCGTGTGCAGCTTCTCACACCGGAGCAGAGATCCGCTATTTCGAGAGCCGGCTTCGGGAACCTTCTATCCGTTCCAAACCACTGGCTGAACAAGGTCTTCCTCACTGAGCTTATGGAGGCGTGGAGCTGCGGGAGCCGCGCGTTCGTGCTACGCTCCGGCGGCGAAATTCGAATGACGCTGCTTGATGCCGCGCTGATCCTGGGCCTTCCAGTGACCGGTAAGCCCGTGAACTTGACAGAACAGGAACCGTTCTCCGATTTGGAAGAGTCGTATGGAGCAACGAAAGTGAAGAGGAAGGTAGCCATGAGTTTTCTCGAGAATAGGCTCGATTCAATTGGGGATGTTGTGAGTGATGATTTTTTGCGGAGCTTTTTGCTCTACACGATTGGAACGTTTCTTGCTTCGAACGATGGGAAGGTGGATTCACGGTTCTTGCGGTTTCTCGGGGATTTGGGGGAGGTTTCCGGGTTTGCTTGGGGCGCTGTTGTTGTTGATGATTTGTGTCAGTGGCTGGATAAAAGGAAGGAGCAGAAGGTCCAGTATGTAGGAGGTTGTCTTATCTTTCTTCAAGTAAGTTTGTTTCACCATGTCATAATTTGATGTGAAGAATAGGTATTTAGTTCGTGTTGGTACTTGACATTAAAATGTGATATATTTATGGACAAGCTAATTGGTTTTTCGAGATTTGAAGTACTCCGTGTTTGAAAATTCATTCAGAAGTAAGAAATCTTGCTTGAGAAGCAATAATTACTAGCTTTTTAGCAAACGTGAAAAAATTAAAAATTACATGTGAAATGTGAAACCAAATACGCAAGTAATAATCATGGTTTAAAATGAAATGGTCCGCTAGTGTAATTGCGGTCGCAAAGATAATGTTTTGGGAGTTTGCAATTGTATGTAGTTTTATGCAATAAAAAGAATTGCTACTACAACCACGATTTGAAACCTTGTTAACAATAACGTGTTTTAAATAATGATTTGTGAATGTTGTTGTTTTGATCATAAGTATAAGGTGTGGCTAATTTTCATTTTTTAATTTATTGAGTAAATTGATGTTTTGGTCGTTTATATTGCAAAATTTGACTCGAGAGTCCTCCAAGTATTTAATCAGTATCAATTTAGTCCAAAAAATGTCTTAACTGAATTATAGTTGAAGGTTAGTATAATGGAGATAAATTCTCAAAGACTAAATAGATGTTGATTTGATATTTCAGTGTTTTTTTCTCTTGTTCTTTTCATATTTAGATAGTATACAGAAGCTATATGCATTGTAAAATTTATGTATGCCATTAACGCAATTTCTTTTTCTAGCTTTTAAGACCGTGGGTATGCATTAGTTTTTTGGATGGATAAGATGTCCGAAGCAATACTTGTAAAATGTCCTTTATATATGCTGATTTGATAGAATTCAAGTTCAATTTTTTTTATCTATGGCGAGCAGACATGGTCCTATGAACATTTTGACGTAGCAGCAAGGCCACAGTTGCAAGATCATGATTTTACCTTTCCTCGCATGTGTCGATGGGATAGTATTAAATCTAACCAAAGACAACAGGGTACTTCATGGTTTAAAGAGCTGGATGATGCTCAGGTAACTTAGAAACTTGCTTACAAAGTTGTTGAGTGTTGAGTTTATCGTTACCGACTCCTTATATAACATAGAAGGTTGAGAAAACTTATGTCTGTCTTGACGCGTTGTCATTTTTGTGCTATATTTAGTCCTTATTTGATTATTTATCGTGTTTGGGTTACAGTTCCGTTTAGAGCAACCTACTTTTTTTGTTTTCAATTCATTACTGTTGTTGCTTCTTAAAGTGAAAATGGATGTTTGGCCCTCAGAAACAGCAATTCAAACACACACTTAATGGTTATGCAGATAATGATTTTGGTGTTTGAATTGATGACAGTGACGTAGGTTCTATTTGTATCATTGACGTCCGGATCAAAAAAATGGAGGAAGTAAAATGGGTTATAAACTTATAATTCCTTTTGTCTACATCTATTTATGTGCAGGTGATTTGGAAGCTCCAACCTACTTCTGGAGAGTTGCAAATAGAGATAATTAAAGAAGCACTAGAGTTGATAGGTGACAACAAAGAGCTTCAAATTGCAGAAAGCCGTTCGACAAGCACCCCATCTAGCGTGAGTTATGATATTTATTTTTATTTCTGGTACATGTAAGTTTGACTCGGGGTTCTTGCAATTGAATTTTCAAATGCAGAAAATGCTCACCAAAAAAAAATTATTTATTTGCATTAAATAATGAAACAAATGTATCTTCAAAATTTTGGACCATTTGATTTTGTTTAAACTGCAGGAGCCTGCAGTTTTTGTTTGAACTGCTGGTGATCCTCGTGCTCCTAAAAGTTTAGGGTGAGGAGTTGCTCTGTTGTAAGATTAGTGCCAGCCAGTCAAGACGTTTCACGTTTGGGTTGACGTAGGACGATGTTATCTTGAGCCAAACTTTAATTGACATGGTTTTAGTTTGAATTTAAATATTAATCAAAACGTGCACATCTTTAGTTTGAATTTTAAAAATTGATCTATCTTCTAGGGTGTTATATTTTATTTTCTATTTCAATGTTCATATTTTGTACTCTCTACTGCTGATTGATAAATGGGCATTGGCAGGTTTCTGATGTAGATTCAGGGTTTCGGCATAGTATCAACAGTGAAGTATATAGAGAGGACGAGGATAATATGGAGAATCAGGTAGTGGAGGACACGCCCACAAGGTCGAGCACTAGTCATGAAAAATATAGAAAGCAGATCAATCTCGGAAACTTGGTAGTGTTGAACAACCCCCCGAATTTAATCATCTGCGACAAAGAACGTGAAGAGCAAGAAAGGGATCCTGTAGTGGTAGTTGAGGATTCCCTCACAACTATCAGTATTGCTGATGAAGTAGGCGGAGATAAAGAGTTCAACGGTGAAAAACTCATAGTGGAGGATACTCCCCCGGATGTAACAATTTGTGACAAAGTACGTAGAGAGCAAGAAATGAATCTTGAGAACCTGGGATTGGTTGTTGAGGACACCCCCACAACTATCAGTTTTTCTGACGAAGTCGGTGGTGATCAGGAGTTCAAGTGTGAGAAACTCTTCGTGGAGGATACTCCTCCAAAGTTGAGCTTTTATGATGTGAGATTTTATGCTACTTTAATCCTCTGTCATAGATTATTAATCCTTAGTTCTTTCTATTCCACTTTATCATTATCTTATTTGATTAGCAGGATGATATAAGACAGAAGAATGCCACGTTAGAAGAGGAAAACACTGAATTGAAGGTGAAAACAGACCAATTAATGGAGGAAAATGAACTTCTCCGTACGCAGATTTTATCAAATACCCAATTTGAAGAGCAGAACGCTGAGTTAAAGAAAGAGCTGGACTTGTTGAGAGAAGAAAACAGAATTTTAAGATTCTCATTAAGTAGTTTTCTAGACCGAATGGATAGACATATTTTGGATTTCGAATCTAATGCAACTGAGTGAACATGCAACCCTTGAATTTCACCCGATAACTTAACTATCTGCTTATAGAGCCAGAGCTGTGACCCCCAAACAACCTCTAAACTTTCAGACGTTAATGCAGCTGCAACATTGATCAATCCCAGTTCTTCCGCGAAGTATAGATTTTTTGGGTAAGCAAGTGTGTATATATTGTTAAGGTAAACAAACATTATCCATTCTAATTTAGGTGTGAACAGTGTTAGGAGGTTTCTTTTTAAGTGAAACCATGGCATTCATGTCCGGTAAACAGGATTATTTATTTCTTCTTTGTTGTATATTACGTAGTTGATTGTGCATGTACCCCAAACAGATGTCGGACTTCTTCAAATGGTATAGTTATCCTTTTTTGAGCATTATGAGGCTAGTCACTGTAAACATCGCTTGGTACGTTCATTATTTTTTATAAGCAACTCCGTCTACTACTGCTACTAGCCTTTTCTTGCTACTTAGCGCACATTGATGCTCATCACAATGGCTCTAGGCTTGGCTTGAACAGGAAGAAACCAGCAATGGCACAGAGTGGTTGAAGGTGTCCTTGTTTAATACTATAATTCAATGGCCTTTGATATATTGATCGTTATTATGATCTCATACAAATTTTAGTTTTTCACTTATAACCTACAAAGTTAGACACGGTTTAAAGTTTCATTTTCGTGCTTCTAACATATCATCGATATGAACATGTAATAGATGTGTTAATGACTTGGTGTGGGATACACTTATTTGGATCATATAATCTTATATTTGGGAACGTCGGGGATGACACCGTTAGAGATGTTTCACAAAAATCATTCACAAATCTATTTCAATTAAAAAATAAAAATAAATAAAAAAATCAAAAAACAAATAATATATTCATTTCTTAAATATGATTTATAATATTAAAATATCTTATTTTAAGAGGAAAATCAAGTGCATATATGCTATATAAACTATAAAAAATTCCAGAAAAAAAAATCATTTCTTAAGTATGATTTATAATATTAAAATATCCCATTTTAAGAGGAAAATCAAGTACATATACACTATATAAATTATAAAAAATTCTAGAAAAAAGAAAAAAAAAATAGAAAGAAAAAGTAGAGTACACAATTAGTAGTAATTGTACAAAATATCTGATATTGGACTATTAGTTCACATGATATTAAATTATTTTTTTGAACGAGATGGCCATCAAAGAAAAAAAAATTAAAAAGATTTAAAAAAAATTAAAAAAATTATACAAAATAGATGAAAATGTAAAATTTTGCATCTCTGTTGTGTTGAGTTGCATTACCTTAAACATTGTATTGTTAAGTTGCAACAAAGAAAATCGTATTAAGTTGCAGGCTTGTAGCAAAGAAACAAAGAAAAGCAAACAAAGAAGCAAAAGACGAAAATAGAAGTAGTGAGCGAAAGTTTTAGAAACCAAACATTGAGCAAAAGTTTTAGAGGCAATGATAGAAATAGTGAGCGAAGGTCTTAGACACACTTTGTAGAGGAAAAATAACAGAAGGTAAGAAAAATTTTAAAATAATTTTTTTAATTACTTTATTCAAATTAAGTAGAGACTGTCATTCAATTGAAATGGCGAAACAAGACTTTGGAATTGAAAAAGCACACAAGAACAGTACTTTGGAAATGGTTATGAATTGCTGCCAAAAGGCGGTGTGATGCAATTATACTGCCCAATCATTTAATGCACGCCAAGCCTCTGTTTGAAGAATGATATTAGTATACTTGATTAGATTAATTTATTATATTTCTATATTTGATTAATTTATTATACTTTACACATTTGAAAACGTTGATATTTATATATTTATTATATATAATATATTTGTACTATAATTAATATTTAATTTTTTATATGTTTTATTTTTTATATTTATAAATTAGTTTTTATTAAATAAATTTATTTAGCTTTTATATTTAAGTAAATTTTTTATTTAATTTATTTTGTTATAGGAAATTAAAATGAATTAAGTAAATGTTTTATTTTTTTATATTTATAAATTAGTTTCTCTTAGATGAATTTATTTGATTTAAGTAGATTTCTTTTTATATTTAATTTATTTTGTTATAGAAAATTAAGATGAATTAAGTAAATGTTTTATTTTTTATATTTATAAATTAGTTTTTATTAAATGAATTTATTTAATTTCTATATTTAAGTAATTTTGTTATAGGAAATTAAGATCAATTATGTAAATGTTTTATTTTTTATATTCATAAATTAATTTTTATTAAATGAATTTATTTAATTTTTTATTTAACTAAATTTTTATATTTAATTTATTTTGTTATAAGATTAAGAAGAATACACATAATCAAGATCAAGATATTGACCAAAAAGATGAAATAGAATTTTTATGGAGATATGTTTCAAAATTAAGAAAAACTTCTGGTGATAGAAATAATATAATTAAATATAGGATGTGAGAGTTTTTCTTTAGTGGATCTTACACTCAAGAGCTCATTTGTTAAAATTAAGGGGGAGGTGTTAGAATTTGCCTAAAGGTGACCTGTCAGAATTTATTGAGTTAAAAATATTAGACAATGAAGTAATATTGAAAATAGAAAATTCAAAGAAAAAAAGGTCCTTCTACCACCTAAATCTAATGAAGGAAATTAGACAAATAATGGTGTTAACCTAAAGCTCAAAGGTTCTTTACAAGATTTTTTCAATATTCAAGCGAGAGATTGTGAAATTGCAAGGATGTTTTATTCTTCAGGACTACCATTCCATTTAGCAAAAAGTTCTTATTATAGAAGTGCATTTTCTTATGTAGCTAATACTTCTAATCTTAATGGATATGTACTAGCAACGTATAATAAATTGAGAGGTCTTTTGCTTTCAAAAGAAAGAAGTCATGTAGAAAACCTTCCACAACCTATAAGAAACTCATCGAATTAGAAAGGTGTGACAATTGTTAGTGATGGGTGGAGTGATCCTCAAAGAAGTTCAGTTATAAATTTTATGGCATCATTAAGAGTGGACCAATGTTTTTGAATCAATAGATGGATCTAGTGAGATAAAGGACAATTATTTTATTGTGAAACACACGAGAGATGAAATTATGGAGGTTAAGCCAAAAAATGTAGTACAAATTATAACTAATAATGCAATTGTATGTAAAGTAGCGGGTATGCTCATAGAATTATAATTTCCTTAAATCTATTGGACTCCTTATGTAATGCACACCTTGAATCTTGCATTGAAAAATATTTGCGTAGCAAAAAATATTGAAAGAAATAATGATACTTATCAACAATGTTCTTTGATCTCACAAATTTTTGATGATGCTACCTTTATTAAAAACTTGATAGTGAGGCGCTCTATGAGATTATTAATGCTCAATAACTTCAACTCATTAAAATTGCTTTCTATGGTCCAACAAGATTTGCTTCAACCATAGTCATGCTGAAGAGGTTTAGAAGTTTGAAAAAGGGAATCCAAGATATGATTATTAGTGATGAATGATCTTTTTACAAAGATGATAACGTGGATAGTGCAAATTTTTTGAAAGAAACTTTGTTAATTGATAATTGTTGGATGAAGGCGGATCACGTACTTGCTTTTACCACCCCTATTTATGATGTTCTCAGAAAAAAAGAATACGGATATGACCACTTTTCACTTAATATATGAAATGTGGGATTCAATGATTGAAAATATGAGAAAGGTCATATGCCAACATAAAAGAAAGACATAAGCTTAACATTCATAATTTTTTGAGGTAGTAAAGTCAATATGAATTGATCATTGGACTAAGAATGACATATCTCTTCATTGTCTTGTTTATTCTTTAAATCTAAGGTAATACATTATATACTTAAATAATTTTATAATTATATTTTGTTTTATACATATCATTTATAATATCATAAATTTATAATATTATATTAATTTATGTTTATATATTTATAATATTATATCTTTATAATATTACTTAAGAATCAAGGAAACCATTCCATTAATTAAGTGAACAATCAGGGAGTTGGAAAGAAAGTTTACATGAAACATGGAAAGGCTAAAGGACCATTAAAGATAAATGAGTCCTCTACTAAACTTTAAAAGAAAAATGACAAATGTCATTTCTGTGGGAAATCTGGACATTTCCAAAAGGATTGTCTGAAAAGTAAGGTTTGGTTTGAAAAGAAAGGTAAGCATAATGCTTATTATGTATGTTTTGAATCAAAATTAACTGAAGTTCCACATAATTCTTGGTGAATTGATTCTGGATGCACAAATCATGTTTATAATATGAAGCAAGGATCAACCTAAACCAAAAAACCGAATGAAAAGTTTATCTTTATGGAAATAGAGGGAAGGTTCCAGTGGAAGCTATTGGGACTTCTCGTTTAATCCTTGACACTGGATTTTATTTAGACTTGATGGTTAATTTTAATGTATCCAGTATCTCTAAGAATTTAGTTTCTTTGTCTAAACTTGATGTTGCTGGATACTCTTTTAAATTTAGGAATGGTTGTTTCAGTTTGTATAAACGTACTTGTTTGATAGAATCTGGTACTCTTTATGATGGTTTATATAAATTGAATCTTGCTAATTTATATGCTAAAACTCTTATGACCTCGCATCATAATGTTGGCACTAAACGTAGTTTAGTGAATGAATGATCTGCTTTCTTGTGGCATATTTCCAAAGAAATGATGGAAAGATTAGTAAAGAATAAAATACTTCCAAATTTAAATTTTACTAATTTGAATATATGTGTGGATTGTATTAAAGGCAAATAAACAAAACACACAAATAAGGGAGCCATAAGAAGCACTCAGCTTCTTGAGGTTATACACACTAATATATGTGGACCTTTTGATCTAAATTTTTTCAATAAAGAAAGGTATTTTATCACCTTTATTGATGATTTTTCACGTTATGGTTATGTCTATTTACTGCATGAAAAATATCAAGCAGTGAATGCCTTGGAAGTTTATATAAATGAAGTGGGAAGGCAATTAGACAGAAAGGTGAAAATTGTCAGGTCAGATAGAGGTGGTGAATATTATGGAAAGAATGATGAAAGTGGAGAACACCCTAGTCTATTTGCTAAATTCCTTGAGAAACGTGATATTTGTGCTCAATACACAATGTCAGGTACATCACAACAAAATGGTGTGTCAGAAAGGCGTAATCGAACCTTAATGGATATGGTTAAGACTATGTTAAGTAATTCATCTTTACTTGTATCATTATGGATGTATGCTTTAAAAACTGCCATGTATCTGTTGAACAGGGTACCTAGTAAGGCAGTTCAAAAGACACCTATTGAATTGTGGACGAGTAGGAAACCCAATTTAAGACACCTGCATGTTTGGGGATGTCATGCATAAATTAGAATATACAATTCGCAAGAAAAATTGGATGCAAGAACAATCAGCGAATATTTCATTGGTTATCCAACAAAGTCAAAATGGTATATGTTTTACTGTCCTACCCATAGTACAAGAATTTTTGAAACTGGAAATGCACGGTTCATTGAAAATGGTGAAACTAGTGGGAGTGAAGCTTCACAAAATGTGGACATTAAGGAAGTTAGAGTACAAGTTCCTTTAACCAGTACCTTTACTTCAAGTATTAGTGTTCCATATATAGTTAAATCACTCAACGATGAAGAAGAAGAACAACAAATTAATGATCATGAGGTTAACAATGAACCTGTAATAGGACAATCACAAGAAATAGTATTAAGAAGATCTCAAAGAGAAAGAAAGTATGCTATTTTGAATGATTATGTGGTTTATCTACAAAAGTCAAAAAATGACTTAGGCATTGATAATGATCTAGTTTCATTTTCAGAAGCCATTAATGGTGAGAATTCTGATAAGTGGTTAGATGCCATGAAAGATGAGCTTAAATCAATGGCACAAAATGACGCATGGGACCTTATGGAATTGCTAGAAGGATGTAAGAGAGTTGGATGTAAATGGGTCTTTAAGGCTAAACGTGACTCTCATGACAATATTGAACGTTATAAAGACCGACTTGTTGCCAAAGGTTTTACTCAAAAGGATGACATTGATTATAAGGAAACATTTTCACCTATTTCTAAGAAAGAATCTTTTAGAATTATCATGGCATTAGTAACTCATTATGATCTTGAGTTGCATCAGATCGATGTTAAAACTGCCTTTTTGAATAGGAATTTAGAAGAGGATGTTTATATGGACCAACCAGTGGGGTTCATTGAAGAAGGAAAGGAACACATGGTGAGTAATTTTTAGAAATCAATATACGGATTTAAACAAGTTTACAAACAATGGTATCTTAAGTTCAATGATATTGTTGTGTCCTTTGGATTTAAGGAAAACATTGTTCATCGGTGTATATATCTAAAGGTCAATGGGAGTAATTTTATAATTCTGATTCTATATGTTGATGATATCTTGCTTGCAACTAATGATCTTGATCTATAAAGCAAGAGTAAGAAGTTTCTCTCTAATAAATTTGAAATGAAAGATATGGGTGAGACATACTATGTGATAGGAATAGAAATATTTCGTGATAGATCACAAGGACTATTAGGTTTGTCTTAGAAAACATATATTAATAAATTTTTAGAGAGATTCTAAATGGATAAATGTTAAACATCTCTTGTTCCAATACAGAAAGGAGACAAATTTAGTCTCATGCAATTTCTAAAGAATGACTTGGAACGAAAACAAATGGAGAATATCCCTTATGCATCTGTTGTTGGGAGTTTGATCTATGCTCAAACATGTACAAGATCAGATATTAGCTTTGAACTTAGTATGCTTGGTACCAGAGTGATCTAGGATTGGATAATTGGAAAGATGCAAAGAAAGTTTTAAGATAATTACAAGGGACAAAGAATCACATGCTTACGTATAGGAAATTTGATCATCTTGAGGTGATTGGATATACAGATTCAGATTTTGCTGGTTGTATGCATACAAGAAAGTCCACATTTGGTTAGGTGTATCTTTTAGCTAGAGGAGCGATTTCATGGAAAAGTGCGAAGTAGTCAGTCATTGTTGCATCCACCATGGAAACTGAATTTGTGGGATGCTTTGAGGTCACATTTTAGGCTAATTGGTTGCAGAATTTTATTTTAGGACTTGAAATTGTTGACAGTATTGCTAAGCTGCTAAGAATTTATTGTGATAATTTCGTAACTGTTTTCTTTTCTAAAAATGAAAAGTATTCGAAAGGTGCTAAACATATGGAATTGAAATACCTTTTCATTAAAGAGGAAGTTTAGAAACATAGAGTGTCAATAGAACATATTAATATTGATTTTATGATTACTGACCCTTTAATAAAAGGGTTACCGCCCAAAATATTTACTGGTCATGTTGAGAATATGGGAATATGGGCATTATGTCTACTAGTGAATGATGGATGTTATTATTAATGCTTATTTGACCCTCTGAGCTCATTGGTATATAAAATTTTCTGAAATCTATGTTTTCTACTTTATGTATATGCATGCAAATTATGGTGTGGAAAACAAATCATGTTATTGTTGATGAAAATGATATTATGTTTGAACCCATTATGGACTTCTCAAAGTCGTATTAAGGAGAAAGGGTGATATACATGGAAGGAAATGTGTTGATTAAATGACATGTAACCATCATGACTCTTATTATTTTTTTATCCTTGATTTTGATTGATGATAGAACCAATTTACGTAAGGTCTTTCAATGCGCATTAAGATTTATGTAATTATTAAATCATGAAGTATTATAGCTAATTTGAGTCAACTAGTATTAGAAATGTATAGTCCTAATTGTAAGGATTAAAGTAAATCCTAACCCTAACCGTATTCTTTACATAACCCTAACTCATTCTTTACATAACTCTAACCTTAATGCTATTGCGGTAACTTCAACTCAAAGTGGTTAAAGTTATTTGTAGCATAAACTATTTCAAGCATATTCATAACCTATTTTATGGTTGTTAATGACAAGGTTAAGATTACATGGATAACAAGAACAATTGTCTACCACTTTGGGACGACGAAGACATGCAAGAATTTGAAAACACAACTGTAGTTCATAATGATCTTGCTCGTGCGAACATGAATCTAATTTAAAAAACAAGAATAATTGAAAAGAAATACTAAACTTACATCAGTGATGATCCTTTGCATCGTTGCTTTTGGTTTGAATTTGATGCGTATGTTAAGTGATACAACGAATTCTATTACTGAGTTCAAACCATGAAAAGAGCGTCACAAACAAGAATTGATGGAATATTTGGTGCACACCAAATGTTCTCGTGACATTATTCGAATGGGACCAGAAGCATTCATTCAATTATGTGATGGATTATGACAACTAAAGTTGTTAAGGATGCGTATTGTTCAATAGTTGAAGAACAAGTTGCTAAAATTTCTTCATATTATTGGACATAACGTCAAGAATCGAAATGTTTCATTTTTTTTCCATCTGTGTGGAGAAATAATTTCTTGTCACTTCTACAATGTATTAAATGCAATTTTGATGTTGGAAGAACAATTCATAAAGCAAGCTGATGGTATTCATGTCCAACCCCAAATCTTACACAACAACCAATTTTTTCCGTACTTTAAGGTTTGTTTATTAAAAATTTCCTTTACAATTCTCATAATGTCTTTTGTATTTTTATTTCTTTAGACCTGAAATTTTCATTACTATTAGGATTGTTTAGGGGCCATTGATGCCACTCATGTACATGTAAAGGTCTCATGTGCTGATGCACCTCATTTTTTAGGAAGAAAAGATTGGTCAACTCAAAACATATTCGCAACTTATGATTTGGACATGAAATTCACATATGTTCTAGTCGGGTGGGAAGGAACAACCTCAGATTCGAGGATATTGAAGGAGACTTTCATAGGAGATGATCCTTTGGTTATTCTAGAAGGTAAGTTTAAGGTGTTTGAGAATTTATAACAATAGATATAAAGGTCATAATATATAGAATTAATGGATGCTTCCTTGGAATCTTTGTTGAAAATACTATCTAGGCGAAGCAGGTTTTATGTTAAAACCACAAATATTAACACCTTGTCGTGGGGTTAGATACCACTTGAAAGAGTACTCTCGAAGAGGACCACAAAATGCAAGAGAATTGTTTAATCATTGATATTCGCCGCTTAGAAATGTAATTGAAAGGACATTTGGTGCCATGAAAAAATGTTTCTCAATTATAGCTAGTGGGACTGAGCCACATTACGATTTGCATACTACCAAAAATATTGTTTTAGCTTGTTATTTTACATAACTTTCTTCACAGGATGGACAATGATGAGTCTTTGATAGAAGAAATGGATCCTGAATTGTTGCAACAAGATATACAAGTTTCTGCTTCTCAAGCCCATGACAATGATCATGGACTAGGTTCACACATTAGAGACACTATAACGAAAGAAATGTGACAAGATTATGTAATTGATATTGTAATAAATTTTGTTTTATATTGTGCTTACTCTATTTGGTCCTAACTTTCATAATGCTTGTTTAGATGGATTGCAGTAAAAGTGTTTAGCCAAGTTCGTCCACTGAGGTCAATGGTGTGTGGCAACTTGGAAGGCCTGGCGACAAACATGAACAAGAACACGAAGACATTCCATTATTATAAGAACATGTTGTAGGCGGTCATCCTCAACCCAAAATCCCCCATGATTCGGCGATGTTAACACAAATGTGAGAGAGAATTCAAAATATAAAGGAAAGTAAGTCAAACATGAGGTTAGATATCAACACTATCAACACTCGTTTGGGTCGAATCAAAGATAGACTTCATCAGCTTGAAGGTAATGAAGAACATTGATTGTATTTTTATTGTGTTATTATTATTTTTTATGTTGAACTTATTTTGATTGTCAATTAAATTTAATTTGTTATTGGACATATTATGTTTGTAATTTTTTTTTAAATTCCTATGACACATCAGGTATCTCCATTTGGGATTCTAATATAGTGACTTCATCTATTGTGTATTGTAATCATCGACTATTTCATATTCATTGATGATAAATGAAGGTTGTTATTTTATTGAAATAAAAAATGATACATCAAAAATAAAATACAATTTTCTTCATGTTGTTAGTTAATATTTCATAATATTTATGAAAATATGTGAATTTTATCATATCACTATGTTTAAATTGTACATTATTTTTAAAATATAAAAATTATTCAAAATATTAATAATATTAATTATTTTATTATTATTATAATTATTAATATAATTATATATACTCAATATACAATATACAAAATTAAATATTAGATATTAGATAAATTTATTTAAAAGTTTAAAAAAATATTTAATTATATAATTAATAACAACATATATTTTTTTTATGTAAACACTTTCATGTTAGGCATTAATGTGCAACTTGACATCTCAGCTAGCCTGACACCTCAAGTAACAACAATCATCTATCATCACGTGAAAAAATTATTATTAAAAAAAGAAAAAAAAAGAAAATACACAAAAAAATATATATGGGAGGATTAGACCAAAACTTGTATGTTAACAAAAACGATACATATGTAGACTGTACTTATTCATAATTCATAAAGAATTTTAAGAGCGAACTAGATGGAAGCCTATGATACCAATGAAATGATTCTCTATGAATAAATCCTAAATTAGCCAACTTATCAACACATGTATTCCTCTCACGAAAAATATGAGTAACCCTAAACCTAATTTTCCCATAGTAATTAAGACAAGTATTCCATCAATTACGAAGCATCAATAACAACATATAATTACAAAAAATAAAAATAATAAAATAATTATAATATCCACAAAACATATATAGTAAAATAAAAAATTTATATAATAATAAATATTATTTTCATAAATTTTAATACATTTATTTCAATTTAACACAAAATTATTTTTTATTATATAATTTAATTTTTTATTAAAAAATACAACTAATTATGGATATTATATATTAGAAAAATTTAATTAACTCAAACCTAAAAAAAATCATAATTCATTATTCAAATATTTTGTAATAACAAGGATAAATTTGTAAACTTACATTTTACACCTTTAAAATAATTTCTAGATTCCCTCCTAACTATCATATCACTCACAAATTTCAATAAACCATTCTTACAAATCTACTCCATCATCTCTCAATCCAAATAACCTCACACATCCTTTCTAATTCTCACAAATTCAAACCTTCCCCTGAATTGATTTTAATTTTAAATTGGCAATTGTTTTGAGTTTCTAAACACCCATAAGTATTTTTTTATGTAAATAAGTTTATTAATTAAATTAATGATGTTAAGTAACTGTAATGTAAGAAATAAAAGTTAAAAAGTATACCATTAATGGAAAAAAAAAGTACGAGATTTATAATTAAATATAAATAATTTGATATAAAACAATTCATTGTTTGTGGGAATAATTTCTCATGTTGCGATATTTTTTTTTTTACAATAAGAAAATTTTTTGGTTTATTTTGAATTAGTTCATCTATCTCGATATGCATATGAGTAGTTGTTGATCTTTTTGACTATGTACGAGTATGATACATGAGTGGGTTAGGAGTGAAATTTGGTCTCGTATAATTGTACTTGATAGGCTTTGAAAAGTGTGTTGTAGACTATAAATGAGGCCAACAAAGGTCAGTATTTGCAAATGACAAGAGAAACTGATACAACCCAATTAGCCAAGAAGATGACCAAGGTCACAAGAGGCATTTCACACTTTGATTAGTCATCTCAGCTTACAAGACAAGGTCCCACCAAATATCGGAAGGACCTCAATAGAAGAAGAACTGGGCATATACCAGAGTATCAGATGTTCTTTCTTTTGGTCTTCTTACAAGACAAAAATGTTTGTAAATAAATTGGGCTCACTTTGGGGGTTCCAAATAGAAGAATAAACTATAGTAGGGTGTGCTTAGTAATTTGAGTAGGGTGTGCTTAGTAATTTGGGCTTGTGCCAAGCTCACCTTTCATGACAAGTACTTCTAGGTTTAGGGTTTCTTTGACCTACCTTCTAGAAGGCTTCTCACAAATGACACCCCTACCCCTCTATCTTATTCTCCAAGACACTCTCTCCTATAAATAGAGTGCCTTGCCTCATGTATTTCACACATTGAAATTGAATAGAAAAGAAACTCTGTCAGAGTGTTTAATGAACTTTGTTCTCCTAAAGTTCTTGGGTCTTATCTTGGGTGTTTGTGCACTTCAAGTGGTGGCTATTCACCACTCATCTTGGAGTCTCCTCTTCCTCCAAGTAGCGTGATTCCTTACTCCATAAGCATCTCTTATCTCTTCATATTTTCTTTTCCCGTAGTTCATCTTTTCCATTTCTTGTTTCATTTTATGTTCTTTAATTCCATACCTTATCATCATCACACCATATAATTGTGTTTTTCTCTTTGCCTTCTAGAAGTGAACCTTTACACTTACTTAACCACTTGGTTAAGTTCGTGTCCAGTGGGAATCTTCTTTGGGTTTCTCACCATATTCTTCTAGTCCAAAAATCATAAACAAAAGAGTAATCTATAAAAATGTGCAATCTAAATTCAACTCACATTAGAAACAAACGACTACGACATGAGGACAAGGGGAGCCTAAGAGGCAGAAACTTTCCACAATCACACCACCAGTCATGTAATTTAAGCATGTATGAAATTGGTTGGCGGCCAAGTTGCATAATTTCTCTTTAACATCAAATTTAGAATTTTCTCAATTATAGGTTTGGACATGACACATGGTTGATGTTTATTGATGTCCTGTTCATTCTATCTTCATGCCTCATTCAACAAACAAAGAATTTTGTTTTCGAAGGTTGAATCAACAAGGACGAATATGGATAAGGAGCATCCTCCCTTCAAAATAGAGTTTATGCATTCAACTAAATTAGTTATCATATGGTCATACCTCTTGCCTCCATTGTATGCTTTTGTCCACTTCTTTATTGACATTTGATCTATCCATAAAATGGCTTGTCGGAACTCCAATCTCATAGTTGATAACTTGGCTTGAACTTTGGGTTGTTTAATTTCATAACCTATGAGAAATTTTTAAAGAATATAATGTAAATTTTAAGTGTATTTTTGTATCAATCAAGCCATTCACTAATGAAAACATTGTTGCAGACCTTGGTTTTTCCCTAACTAGAAGGTCATTTTTAATTTTCCTGACATTCATGTCTAAAGTTAAACTTTCACATTGACAACTTTTTATGCCTTTTCATTAGTTACAACTTTTGGCATGTGGTCTTATATGACATATAGGATATAAACACCCACTTATCCAGTCCATCTATTATTGAACACATTTGACAACTTACAACCAAATGACGTAATTACTCATCTTTAAAAATTTTATTAAATTCTCGAAACACACATAATATTGTTCACATATTAAATATGTTTTTTAATTCATGCGTATTCCATATCGCATAAATAGTGTGAGACAATTAATAAGCATTGAGGTTTCTCTTGTAAGTAGGTCGTTTGTTCCTTTGATATGTTTCACCATCGTAGAGTTCCATCAAGTCAACCACGTGATGCAACACTTTGGCCTTCGCCAATCCATTGAATTTATAAACTCCACAAAGAAGATATGCGAGGGTAAATCGACCGATATTGGACACAATATCATCAAAAGTGGATAACATTATGAAATGACCAACATAATCGTCTAATTCAAGAAAATGAATAATTTGGACACACTATCCGATACATATCACATCAATAATTTGGATCTGACGACGATATATAAGTTTAATTTCAAATACATTTAATTATTCTTTTGTGGTTCAACTTACTTAACATTTAATTTTTTCCCACAATATGACATGTCACACAAGACAACTCACTTTAACTACAACCTTATCAACATGTTAGATCTTTTCCAGCATTCACGAGTCTCCATAACCACATATTGGTTAATCTAGTTGTCGATCACCTTTAATGTTTTCATATTTCGTTCATCATCATCATCAGATGCCAGCACAATCTTTACATCAACACGTTCTATACACATAATATTTTTCCATCGCAATCACCTTTTTTTTTCATGCACCTCAAATATGTTTGCGACATATACTATGCCACCACATACAATCTAATTTCACCCATGAATTATTATAGATCCACAATGCCTTCCATTATGTAAGTCAAGATGAACAATGACAAACATAATAATAATAATGATGATAATGATAATATCGAGTCGAATCAATATACCATAATGAAGACCTTGAAGACAAACTAAAATACCAACTTATGACACTAACTTCCATAAATAAATATCTTACTATCTTATGTATAATTCTTCAAAAATAATTATCACTATTATTCAATTTATTTTTATTTACATATCAGTCATTTTTATTTATTTTTTAGAAACTTATTATTTTTTTCACAAAGTAAATTAAATATGCATTTTAATTTCAAATTAAAATCTAAATATTTATTTAAAAATTTTCGCACAAATAATTAAGTTAAAAACAAAATCTCCATTAAATAAAATACAATTTACAAAATAAAAAAAATCAAAATCATGAAATAATTTTTCTAAACAAAAATACAGCATAAACAAAATATATATAAAAGAAACCTATCTCCTAAGACCACGACTTCTATTAAAAATTTAAAAATAACCTATATGCTAAAGTTGTGGCACACAACCCACGACTTTTACAAAAAATTTAAAAATGTATGTGCCGAAATTATAATCCAACCTACGACTTCTACTAATAAATAAAAAAAAGTAACTTAAAAATAAAAGAAATTAAAATTTCAAAATGGTTGCTTTAAGCACAGCTTGTAAAATTTTAAAAAGTCAAATACCGAAGTCGTACTCCTTATAATAACTTCAGAAAAAAAAATTTAAATTAACAGAAAGTTGTGTCTATAAACACTTCACTGGTAAAAATAAAATAAAACCTCATATTTATGTAAAAGTGCTTGGATGCACAATTTCTAGATTTGGAAGTTGTATTTTTAAACACAACTTGCCTATTTTTATAAAAAAATCCATTATAATAAAAATGAAATAAAATTACACTATTTATGTAAAAAAAAATCCTAAAAATGGTATCATTAGGTCTTAAAAAATAATAATGTTACTGTCGGATTACTTTTAAAATGAAAAAAAAGAAAGAGGCTCCAACAAGTTATTACCCTTTAGATATGCAGACATCATTATAGGCACCCTTCACTCTTGCCTAGTATAGTGTGGCATTTATTTGCTCAACAACACTCCATTATGGCATTGAATTCACTCAACTACTCAATAAGCTCAGCCACATGATTATTATTCAGAGCATTCTTCTTGAACCTCTTAGCCCCATACCCTTCTCCCACTATATAAACACAGCCAACATAGAGCATCCCAAAGCACCACACCACAGAAAAAAGGTCCCAAACACATAATTAGTATACTACCAACCACTATCTGGTTCTTGCAAGAGTTGAGTGCGTAATGGCTTCCATGGCAACTAGGGTTTCTTTCTTGGTCATTGTGTGCCTGGTTCTTGGTGCAACAACCAGTCCCAAGGCACAAGCACAGATGACATGTGGCCAAGTGGTGAACAACCTGACCCCTTGCATTTCCTATGTGATGTATGGGGGATTCACTGTTCCTTCTCAGTGCTGCAATGGGATCAAGAACCTCTATAGCCAGGCTCAGACCAAAACTGACCGTCAAGCTGTTTGCAACTGCATCAAGAATGCTGTTAGTAACAGTGGCTTCAACTACTCTCGTTCCAATCTCAACAATGCTGCTAATCTTCCCAAGAAATGTGGGGTTAACATTCCTTACCAGATCAGCCCTAATACTGACTGTAACAGGTACTCCATTAATTTTTTCTCTAGGTTTTATAAGAAACAAAGGATACCACAAACATTTTGTTAAAATTATTTTGCTTCAACTATTCATTTGTCCCTATATTTCTCCTTTCCAGCAGTAGTTTATAAAGAGAAAATTTTAAGATTCAGTGTCTATGCAGTTTAGTTTTCACTTAACAGAGTTTTTACACGATTTTGTCACTAAATTTTTCTCTGATGTTAACAGCAAGAATCAAAACCTAACTTTTAAATTTAAAGTCCTACAAGTTTTAGTCTGTATGATATTTTGTCAAAGCTTTTATCATTGTCAGAGGGTTTGATCTACGAACTACAACTCATAATGAGTTACTTTCTCTATATGCAGATTTTCAATGCTTCTAATAATGAGTCCTTATTGTTGTTATGCAGTGTGCAGTGAGGTTGGGGTGCGTGATGCTTATGTTATACTAAGAATAAGAAGGCCACGTGACATGACATGGGAATGACTGCAAATTGCTTCCTTGAGGCTTGTACTAGTTATCATGTATGTCCGTGGATAAAGTCAATAACTGAAGTACTCGTGAAGCTGGTTGTGTAGGCAGTAGTAGTAGAAGATATAGAGTATTATGGAAGCAATTATGGATGTATAAGTTTTTATTGTCCCATATAAATGAGAATATAATTTGAGAGTTTTATGAGACATGATTAATGATTATGGTACCTAGTGTCTGTTTCTTTGTTCCTTGACCCAGATTACTATAGGGGAAAGTGAGGTTTCAAAACAATAAAACATAATATTTAAGGAACTGGATCTAAATTTGGTGATTGCTCGTCTTAGCTAAATATGGTAATTAAGTATTTAAACAGAACGAGTTTAGTTGGAGATATTAATTAGACCAGTTAAATGAATATTTTTAAATATTATTTATTAAAATAGAAGATGGAATTTGCTTATTATAATAAACTGGAAACTAATTGTTTTAAAAATAAATAAATTAGACAAACACATTAAGAAAGAAGTAGAAATATGCTTATTCTATCTAATAAGTATTTCTTTAAAAAAAAAATACAAACTATACATATTTTTTGTTTTTATTTTTTGAGAAATACATTTTATTTCTGAGTAATCTCCAGTACATATACATTTAAGATAAGTTTTTCAACAGAACATAACTTTAGTAGGCGTTATGAATAGACAAAGTTTGACCGAATGACTCTTATTATGGAACACTTATTTTGTTTATGTTTTAAAAAATTTATGTAATGAATATTTAAGCACTTTCTGATGATAATGGATATTGATTTGTTTGTATGTGCTATCCAATCTCAAATTCATCATGACAAGGTCATGTGAAAATTGAAAGAAAATCTGCGGCTCCGATCTCATTGTCTCTTATCTCAAATAATTTGGACTGTTTACTAAAAGAAACAGACTATAATAATAATACTTTTCATTTTAAAATATCCACAACACAGTTTCAGACAAGATACAACAACTAAAATTTAATAGAAGTTAATACAATTTTAGAAATGAATTTAATTAAAGGAGTTCTTTTAACTTTTCGTTAAATTTCAAAATTTTATTTTAAATTTTAACAAAATAGCGAAAAATTCTTTAATTTTCATTAAATTCTAAATATTTATTCTAATTTCAGTAAAATAACGATTTTGTTTAACTTTCATTAAATTCTAAAAGTTTATTTTAAAATTTTAGTAAAATAATGAATTTTTTTTAATATTCGTTAAATTACAAATATTCATTGTGAAATCTCAGCTATACTTAGATTTTTCCAAACCTCTGTAAATAAATAAATTAATTAATTTTGATAAATAAATAATTAAAAATATATAATTTTAATATATATATATATTTATTTATTTATTTTCTCCTTTTTTAGTTAATTTGTATATATAATTTTTTGTGGTTCAAAAAGCAATTCAGTGGTGTGCACATTAACTTGAGTCAGTTTTTGCAAAATCCCGAAATCTTTGGTGGAACAGTGATTTTGGTGGTGTGAAGAGCAATGTCATTCTGTTTTGAGTTTTTTTTTTTAATTTTTTTATGAATGAATCAATTGGATCTCTGTTCTTCATTCTTCTTGGAGCCATTTTGAAAATGTGTGAGCGGAAAACAGTAAAGTGTTGGAAGAATTGCTAACGGAGGAGTTGCGATTTTCTGACGAAATCGGTTAACAGAGAAGACGATCGAAATAGTGCCTTGCGTTTAGGATTTGAAATCGGAAATGAATTTGAAGCAATTTGCTGGAGAATTTGAGATTGAGAGGAATTGTAGTTTTCATATGAATTGATTCATGTAGTAAGTTCCTTTTTCCATTTTCGTTTTCGATTCCAAAAGTTTGTGTTCTATTTGTTTTTTTCTTCTCACTGGAAAAATCATCTTTGAACTTGTTGCTTTAAACGAAAAATTGTGTTGAGCGATTACGGTGAGGAGATTGGAACCGTAGAGATAAAAAATTATTAGGCGATTTCGCGAATTGTTGACATGTTTTGGAAAGAAAATTTGAAATTGAGATTGGTAAAACAATGACTTTTGATCCATTTAGTGTTGTAAATTGAATATTGTTTTGTGAATTGAAGCAAAGATTGATCTAAAAAAATTATAAAGTATCTTTAATTCTTAATGAAGGATATAGATGCAAGACTTCTAGAAGGAAGCTAATATGAATTTTGTCTTTTCTAATTCTTAGTTATTTCTCTTTGTATATATCTCTAACTTTTATTTTGTCTTTTCTTATTTTAGTATTTATTGACTCTTTATTTTATATTATGTCTCTTTAGCTAGACCTATAATGTCTGTATTGTTTGTATATATTCAGACTCTTTGCTTTGATTTAAGTAAGGAAAAATAAAAGAAATATTCTTTCTCATATCTTTTGCCTTCCTTTTTCTCTTTTGTTCATCTTTGTTCTATTTTATAATATAGTATTAGAGCTTTGGTTGCTACATTTACCCATGGGTGAATTTGTTGATTCCTCACAAAATTTTTATTCTCCTTACCATGTTAGTTCATTTGATAATCCTTCCTTTCTCATTGTCCTTATTATTCTTGAGGGACCAAACTATCATCATTGATCTCGTTTATTTCAAATGAGTCTCATTTCAAAGAACAAGATAGGTTTCATTGGTGTAACCATAGAAGCTCCCACTCATACAAACTTATTGTTTCCAACAGAGTAGAGAGTCAATATGCTGGTTGTTTCTTGGATGCTCAAGGTTGTTTATCCACCCATCGTACAGAGCATCATTATATGGACAATGTCTTTAACATATGGAATCATTTAAAGGAGAGGTTCTCACGAGACATAATTCATATTTTTGATCATTAGGAGATGATTTCTTCTTTCAAACAAGATTCTAATAATGGTGAGCAAAATCATGAAGGTTAAAAGACAAAAGTGCAGTCTCAACAAATTGGTTTTACTCTTGAGAAATATTAAACGTTGTTAGCTCTTTTACAACAGTCCAAATCCAGTGACAATGTTTCTAATCAAGTCTCTATTATTCCTTCCAACATGACAACACAAACTAGTAATAAATTTCTTTCTTCCTTCAGTTTTTGGATTCTTGATAGTGGTGCTACTGACCACATTCGTTTATCCTTAACTTATTTCACTTCATATCATCAAACTAATCCTATTTATGTCAAATTACCAAATGGAAATCAAGTCATTGCCAATTATTCCGGAACTACTTTTCTCAATCAAAATCATGTCATACAAAATGTTCGGTATATTCCTTGTTTTACTTTTAATCTTCTTTCAGTAGCAAAATTGATTGATAATTTGCCTTGTGTTCTTACCCTTGACTCTAATGGTTGTCACATTCAGGATAAGAACTCCTTAAAAATAATTGGTTCAACTAAGATGCAAGATAAACTTTATGTACTCAGGATCTCATCTTATCAAAAAATTCAAATCAAACCCATCAAATATGCACATCCCATCAATACTATTAATGCCAGTGCTAGTGATAAACCCTTTGGCATTTTCAATTAGGGAATGTTTCAAACAAATGTATTGATGTTATCATGACTAAATTTCCTTTTGTTAAATATAACAAATCTATTGTTTATGATGTTTGTCATTTTGCAAAATAAAAAAGACTTGCCTTTCCTATTAGCACTTCTAAATCTTTTTTTTTTGTTTGTGAATTGATTCATGTAGATGTATGAGGACCATACTCAATACCATCAATTCATGGTCATAAATATTTCTTGACCATAGTTGATGACTATTTGAGGTACATGTGGATTTTTCTTTTAAAACAAAAATCTGAAATTGTCAAGACTTTGGAAATTTTGAGACAACAATAAAAGTAATAAGAAGTGATAATGAGATTGAATTTTTCATGACTAATTTATTTGTTAACAAAGGAATAGTGCATCAAACATCATATGTCAATACTCCACAACAAAATAGCATAGTTGAAAGGAAACATGGTCATATATTAAATATAGCAAGAGCTCTCATGATACAATCTCATTTATCCAAAATTTATTGGTCATATTCTGTGATACATGTTGCACATATTATAAACATGCTTTCAACACCTGTCATAAATTTTAATGGATTAAAGGTGTTTGGATCTTTGTACTATTCTAGCACTTTGTCAACAAACAGAAGAAAATTTGATCCAAGGGCATCAAAATGTATTTCTATTGATTTTAAAAGGGGGACAAAAGGATGTATTCTATTGAATATTCAATCCAGAGAAATTTTTGTGTCTAGGGATGTTGTCTTCTATGAGCATGTTTTTCGATATCAAAGGGTTCAAGATACTAACAATGAAACTAACCTTCCTAACATTCATAATAAAATTTTGTTTACTGAAGATCAATCTGTTGAGTCAACCATCACAAGTCATTCTTGCACCTAGTGATAATGCTGAAAATAATAGTAATAATAAATGTGAATTAGACATTGAGGTTCTAGAAGAAGTTTGTTCCCATATAGACCAAAACCTCAATGAAAATCATGACATAAAACAAAATTCTGAATCAGATCAACTTGTCCGAATGATTATCAGAATAAAACAAACCACCTGAGTATCTAAAGGATTATTATTGTAATCTTAATGTTTCCAATACATTTTCAAGAGTTAAATATCCTTTGAATTTTCTTCTGTCATATAACAATTTATCACCTTCTTACACATATTTTGTTATGTCTCTTTCTTCACATGTTGAACCAAACACTTATTCTAAAGATGTGAAACATGACTGTTGGATAAAAGCTATACAATGTGAGATATTTGCTTTGGATTCAAATCAAACATGGGAGACTACTCTTCTGCCTAAGGAAAAAATAACCATAGGTTGAAAATGGATATTCAAAATAAAATATAAGGCTAATGGGTAGTAGAAAGGTATAAAGCAAGACTAGTAGCAAAGGGATACATAAAAACAAATGGCATTGACTACCTTGATACTTTATCCAGTAGCAAAAATGACCACCATAAGGTTGCTTCTTTCTCTAGCTTCTATTTATAATTGGGAATTGAAATAATTAGACATAAACAATGCCTGAAAGAAGATGTATACATGGTTGGTCCTCCTGGATTGACTTCTATTTAACCAGGACAAGTTTGTAAATTAAAAAAAGGCTTTATATGGCCTTAAGCAAGCCAAGAGAGAGTAGTTTACCAAACTGTCATCCTTTTTGCTTTCTATGGGATATACTAAATTTATGAATGATCATTCCTTGTTCATTGATTCTTGTGAAGGATCTTTTACAACATTATTGGTGAATGTGGATGATATAATATTGGCAGGAAATGATAAAGAACAGATTGAGCGAATCAAACAAGCCTTCAATCAAAAATTCAAGATTAAGGATCTTGAGAATTTAAGATATTTTATTGGTCTTGAAATAGCAAGAAGTAAGAAAGGGATAACGATGAATCAAAGAAAATATGCATTGAAATTGTTAACAAATGCAGGTTTTTAGCCTACAAACATGCACTTACTCCAATTGATAATCATGCAAAATTATCTTCTACTAGAAGTGTTCCTTTCAGGGATGTTCAAGCCCATAGAAGATTGATTGAAAGACTTACGTATCTCACTAATACCTGACCTGACATAACCTTTTTAGTGCAACAACTTTACCAATTTATTGCTAAGCCTTCAATTGCTCACTATAATGCATTAATTAGAATTCTCAAATCTACTAAAAGAGCTCAGAGTCTTGGTTTATTTTTCTCTTCCAACACTTCTACTCATTTAAAAGCCTTTCGTTATAGTGATTGGGGCACCTGTAGTGATTCAAGACAATCAGTGACTGGTTTTAGTGTGTATCTTGGGAATTCCCTCATATTCTAGAAATCAAAGAAGCAACGAACAATATCAAAGAGTTCTTGTGAAGTTAAATACAGGGCAATTGCCATAGTTACATGTGAAATTCAATGGCTAACTTATCTTCTTCAAGATTTCAAAGTTTCTTTTGAGCAACCATCTCTTTTATACTGTGACAAAGACTCAACAAGATACAAATAGATTGTCACATTGTTAGAGAAAAATTAAAGAAGGGTCTCATACATTTGCTTCCCATTTCTACAACAGAGCAACTAGCTGACATTTATACCAAAGCCTTAAGTCCTCAATCTTTCAAGAGTATTTGTTCCAAGCTGGGTCTCATCAATATTTGCTCCTTGACTAACAAAGGATATGGGTACAAGGCTTCTAGAAGGAAGCAAATATTAATTTTTTTTCTATTCTTAGTTGTTTCTCTTTGTACATATGTTTAGCCTTTAATTTGTCTTTTCTTATTCTAGCCTTTATTGGCTCTTTATTATACATTATGTCTCTTCAGATAGACCTAGAATGAGTGTATTGCTTGTATATATTCAAACTTTTTGTTTGATTTAAGTAAGGGAAATAAAATAGAAGAAATATTCCTTCTCATATCTTTTGCCTTCCTTTTTATCTTTTGTTCATTTTTGTTCTATTTTATAATAATTCTTCTTCACTTGAAGTGGTAAGTCATTGCAAATTACTTTTGGTGATTTCAGGAAAACTTTAAGTGAATTGTTGGTGATTCAATGGAAGTGTTTAGGAGGAACGTGAATCTTTGTGGATTTGGAATGCAATTCTTCATTCATCATTTTTTATAGGTGTTGTTTTGTTGTTTTTTCTTGAAATCATTGCAATTTAATTTGTGGTGGGTTTGGAAACAACAATTATTGTGATGGAAGCAATGGTTTATGTGAATTGAATTATTGCGTGAGCAATTTTTTTGTGATTATTGAATCAGTTTGATGCATTAACAGTGAGCGCCAACTATTTGACAAAATTATAGTAAAAACAATTTTTTTTATTCTTTGCATTGATGCCTTAATTTGTATTTTAAAATTGTTGAATATGTAACATGCGTAGACAAAGAGTGCAAGCAAGGAAAGAGAAATGAGAGAAACCGAACAAGAGAAGAGCATCGATCGTTACCTCTAATATATTACACCACTGCAACATATTTGAAGCAGAGATCACTATCCCTTATCAGACAAATTGGTGAAGTAAGAGTTCTCTCACACAAAAAATCTTGTCTGTATTTATTCTTATTCAATCTGAATCTTTCCTTTTTTCAAAAACTTTTGCTTTGAAAACTAACTTAACTATAGGACTAGGATCATTTATATTATCTAACTTTTGTGATTTTTTATAATGTTTGCTCTGTGATGGTGGCATTATTACCGTGTAATGCGTGACATGTTAGTCGTATGGTGATCCATTTTCACTCACATCTTTGCTATTTTTAATTTATGTTCTAAGAACAAGGAAGAAAAAAAGAAAGAAGAAACCACAGAGTAAAAGAAGGAATAAGAGAAAAAAGATGAAGAACTTGCAAAGATAATACTCAAGGTTGATATGCATTGTGAAGCTTGTGCAAGGAAAGTGGTAAGAGCATTGAAAGGATTTGAAGGTCATTTTAATTAAGTAATTTAGTTTATGCTCTAGGATATTCATTTAATCTAATTGGTGTACATCCATGAATGCTATTACATGATAATCAAAATTCGAAAGAATTGTTTATACGTTACTAGTTTTTAAGGATTAGTGTCAGCTTGTACTTGTTAAAGGGATCTGTTATGTATGATTGGTTTTGAATGTAACAACACACATGATGAAGTAAAATTTCCTTCTCTAGCTTGTTCCTCTACATCTAATGGTACTACCTTTGATTCTATAGTACCTGCTCGATGATTAATAATATGATGCAAATGTTAGAGGGTTGAATGATGTTGTAAAGCATGCAAAATAAATAATCTGAGTTAGTTGAAATGGTTAGCTGTCGAAAAATTAAGCTAGGTGGTACTTCAACAATGTTAGATTTTTGTGTAAACACCCATTTGTGTATCAATTGCATGTTATCTGATCCGATTCTTCAAAATAGTACGTAACTCTTAAAATTAAGACTGAAATAATTTATAAATATTTTTTAATCCACCAATGTATCTTTTAAAACGAAATTGTGAAACTCACATCAGAGTAGAAAATATCCTGAATGGGTTACAGTCACAATGTAGTCATGTCACAACGTCCTTGAAGTTGAAACAAATAAATAATTAATTTAGTGTATTTCTTGTGTTCTATTACTTTTGTCATATGGTGATAGAGGTCTCAATAGAGAGCTTCGTCAGGGTTTGTGTTCCACCGTGAGAAACCAAACTTCTTCTTCCTCTCATTTCCTTAACTATAATCAAAATTGTTCAAATGGAGTGATTGGGGACAAGGAAGCATAAGCATGATAAGGTTCTCTATTATTGTTTGGATTTGTGGACAAAAAAGTTATATCGATACTTTTATCTTATATATACAAAAATGGTTAGATATAGTGTGAGTAGTAATAGAAGTAATGGACAAGATACTATATATATATAGTGAAATTTTTGTAATTTTTTTTATATCCATTTATTCATTTTATTTATTGAAAAATTACTTTATCAAATATAGATAAATATACAATAGATATAAATAATTGTGATTGAAAAAGCACATGAATGCTTAAATAATAAAATGAGTAAAAAACCAAATGTTCTTGTTAGAATATATGGCCTTTAAACAAGAGGGGGGATGAATTGTTTATGAAAGATTTTCGCAAACTTTGAAAGTTTAATGAAACTCAATGCAGAATTACAGACAAAGGAATCAAGTTAACTAAGAATACAAATTGTTTTAAGATGAAACATAGAAAAACAACTGGTTGTTTCTTCGATTCAATCGGTTGTTTATACTAGCAGAATTTAAAACAACTTAAAACAGAATTTAAAAGAGATCAAAGTAAGAGAAATACACACAAGCAGTTTATATTGGTTCACTCATATTATACCAAGAGCTACATTCAGTTCCCAGAAACTTCTGGGTTTCTACTATGCAATCAAAACCAGATTACAACACAAACCACCAAAAGAGTGACCTTGAACCCTTCAAGAAACACACTCCTTTTGGAAAACCAATCCATAGAAATCAGAACACCCTCTAATTTTGCACTTACACCCAATTACAGAAATATAGTAATCAAGACCGAAGAGAATAGAATACACCTGGGAATTACAAAGCTTAAAGATCAGAATTACACCCTAGTCCTATTCCACACACTTGAAAATCCAAAGCTTGAGTGAATCTTGAAAACTTGGTATTAAATTTGCTCTTTGTTTTATCAAAATTGTTTCTTTCATTCCAGGACCATATAACAACCTTTTTGTACTCCAAAGAATGATTAAAAGCATTTAAAACAGGATATATGCATTCAGTTAGAAACCATTCAAGAAAGATTCACAATTCAAAACTGAATTCTGTTAGGATTCAAAGAAACAATCAGTTGAAAACACGAAACAACCGATTGATTTAGCTTGACAACTAAGTCAACCAAGTCAAACAGATATCAACCTTTTTCAAAACCTTCTAAGAACAAAACAACCGGTTGATTCGATAAAACAACAGGTTGTTTTTCACTTAGTTGAAAAACATTTCATTTTAAAAAGGTTTTCAAATCCAATCAAATATGGATTCAAACAAGGAGTGGATTACATAAAAAATCTACCCCAGACCCCACCCAAACACAGCAGCAGCACAACCTTCCATCAAACACCTTGGATTTGGATTCTTCAAAGCCTTGATCATTCTTGATCAACAGTTCTTACTTCCAAAAGCTATGGTATTTTAAGGGGTTTTTGAAACCCATGGTATTTTACGGGGGTTTCAAAACCTATGGTATTTTATGGAGGTTTTGAAACTCGTGATATTTTACAGAGGTACTAAAACCCATGGTATTTTACATGGGTTTTGAAACCCATGGTATTTTACGGAGGTCCTAAAACCCATTGTATTTTACAGAAGTTCTTAAATCCATGGTATTTAACGGGACTTTTGAAAGACTTTTCCTAGGGTTTAAAAGAACCTTGGGGAACACTCTCCAGGAATGGTTTAGTAGAGGAAACTACAACCCTAGATAAATGACTTAACAGAGGTTTTAACCCTTGGTAATGTAAAAATAAATTCCGTTAAAATCATTTTTTCTTGACAGTGTGAAACTTCTATAAGATGCCAAATCTTTTCTTTAATATGTCAAGATATTCTTTTTATCTGTTGCGGTAAGCTGTTTCTTTTTATCATACATTAGGCGTCTGACTTGATTAGAGATGACAAACATCGTTAATGATGGTGTATTACAATTTCAGAAACAATGACAATAAATTTGTTGAGCATGCAAGGAAAATGAGGGGGTTTTACTACATATTGTTTGATCTAGTTGATATAACAGTTGAAAAGGCCTATAATGTTGATGATGATTGTTACTTGGTGTTTATAAATAGGGTGTGAGTTAGGATGACAATGAGACCACTTTTGAGATCATTGACTTTAACTTCATTTTGATATTTTATTAATTGATAATGATAATAAGTATGTCTTACATGAGTGATACTAGGATGGATGAATGAGTTTGTCTAAGGTTGATGTCTTTAGGACTAGTATCAGTGAACACAATTCCAATTACAAATCAGGGGTGAAGTATTCTTCTAGTTGATCAAATAATGACAATTGGCAAGTAATAGGTAGATGTGCAAGATCTGCGAGCAAAATAAACCAATGGGCCCTTTTGGGTATTAATATAGGAGCCAAGCCTGAAAGTATTTTTTGAAGTAAGCATAGCAATGCTTGAGAGTTCGGTTATGGACAACATGATCTTGTTCAAAAGGTTTTGTGCCATCACTAAGATGATTCAACAAAAGATATATTTATAAAATGTATGCATGTACGATAAAAGGAATTCATGTCTGATTCCCTTTTGATAAGTTTACCATGAGAGTTCCTCATGTTTTGAATGTAGCATCAATGTAACTCTTTCCTAACAATTGAATGTATTTTTTCATTTTTACAAATGCTACTAGAGGATGTGGTATATTGGTTGTTATTAATCGACCAATCAATGACATTTATACTAGCTTTGTTCACCTCATCATACAAAGAGTTCAAAGTTTGGATTCTTCAAGGTCATAGTTATGGATTGGTCATTAATTTTTTTTTTTTGTGACAGTGGAAAAAAAAATCAAGTTCTCTTTATATTGAATAAAGGTGCTAATGAGGTACCATGTTTGGTGGCCATGGCCCCCAATGACATTAAGATGTTAGATATTTTGGATAAGCTTCCTCATTGGTTTTCTACCTAAAAGCCCATCAATGTATACTTATCACCTTAACATCATATAGGTTTAGACAATATGCCTTGTTTCACCATTCCTAACTTTATGAGTGTAGTATTTAGGGTTTATAGTATACAATCTCCATTGTGTAATAAATAACAAAACTCATCAAAATTGAGTAGACAATTGAGCATGGAATATGCAATGATGATCAATAATGAGAAGGAGAAATTTGAGAAGGGTCACAAAAATGTTAAGGGAAATTCAACCAAAGAAGGATTTGATCCATTCGACAATATGTATGAGGAAAAGGCACAAGTGAAGAGAGCATTTGATGTATAAGTGTGAAAAATAGGGAAAAAATACAAGAAAGGAAGATTAACTTGTGTTTTAATATTTTGTTTTGTTTTTCACAAGTATCGTCTGATGTTTCACAGTCGGACGATAGATTTAGATTTTAATAAAATGAAACACTTTTATTTCCACAATTTTTGTTTTTATAGTTCACTCCCTTGAAGTTTAGTTATGAAAATAACATGCAATATACAAAAAAAATGAAGGAAAGTGTTTGCATAGTATTTTTATTCTGCTTCTTATATCATAACAGACTACGTCCAATTCTTGACCCACTAGTCAAGTTTCACTAGGTAGACCACCACCACAAAGTACAAATGACTACTATTTGATCAAGTCCACTCCTGGCTAATATTGAATATTCTTTGGGCTTGTAGCCACTCTTGGCTAACCCCGATCAAGTATACTTTACTTAAGTGACTCCTAGCTTACTAGTAAGTATTCTTTACTCAAGGCACTCTCGATTTACCATATTCTTTTACAAGTCACTCTTGACTCAAGACAGTTACAATGGTTGAGTGATCTACAAATCACTATTTTCACTCACTAATAAAGGGTAACATCTTTCAATGTGAACAAGATTTAAGCTCTCTCTACTAGTATGTAGGAATGAACACACATTGTGTTCTTACAAAGGTTTTGGACACTTGCAAATTATGACTTACTACTTTTTTCTTCTCTTCAAAGTATGTCTTTTCATAGGCTTGAAGAAGTTAGAGTGCAGATCAAAAGTGCTTAGAATGAATTAGATTTCCATCTCTATTGAGATATATTTAATACAAGTCTTATGAAAGACTTATATTTATTATTCTATATTCATTGAAGTTGACATTTTTAGAATAATAGAGTTTTGAAAACAGGATGGATTTGGATTGACCCAAGTTGATTTTTTAAGTCATGGCTTGAATTTATGTGTATATTCATGAATACTTGATAATTTATTTTTATTGTATTTTTTATCATTTTTTAGCTATACTTGAATGTGAACTAATGATGTTTTAGGTTCAAGAGGTAGTTTTGGACCGACTTAGACAATTCTGTTGTATAAGTACTAGATAAATATTTTATATATATATATATATATATTCTTTTTGTAAAATCTTACTTGTGTAAACTCTTGGTTAGTGTACGGACCAGTCCTCGGTCACCGAGAACAGCTAGTAAGGGTGAGCCACGTCAGTTGGGTCCTATACCCTAGGCCAGAGCCACGTGGGCTGGGTCCCACAGGTAGTAGGGACTAATGGGATGATTAGTCATCAGCGTGTGGATCACCAGAGTGGATTGATGTGTCCTCGTCACTCTACACGTTGATGAGTCCTCGACGATCGAGTGGGACGAAGTGACATCGGTCTTGGGTGTTTTGGACAACAGAGCTAGAACATCTGGTGTGGGTCCTGAAAGAAGACCAGTTATCAGTAACATGCCCAAAGGTAAGGAGAGACCTGAATCACGAAGAGCTTATGCGTGTGGCAGGGAAAGCACAATTAGGTGCAAAGTCCTAAGGGGTCGAGTACTCATCAGAACTAGGGTTTCCCAGTGAAGCTACATGCATGGCACGTGAACAGTGAAGGCACTCCCAAAACAGGTGACCCCAGAGACTAGGTGCACGAGGAGGCACCCAGGTGGTCACCCTATTAGAGTTTGCACTCCAGTTAAGGAAACCTTACGTGCTAGATTATCCTGAGTCTGGGTGATAGCGGCGCAAGGGTATTCCTGTAAACCCTAAATATGGGTAGCGGCGCAGAGAAAATCCTAGACTATATAAAGGGTAGTAAAACACTTCACAAAGGTACGCAATTTTCAAACCCTAAACACAGTTACTCAAACACTTGGTGTACTTGCCCTAGTTGTGACTTGAGCGTCGGAGTGCGAACGGCCTCTAGGGCGCCCCTTTCTATCTTGCAGGTGTAGACTGCTTCGAGAGAACCAAGCACGTATCAAGGTGAGGAAGGAGGCGCGTAAGTGTCGTAGAGTCAATCGACAGGAAGGTCAACCGGCAAGAACAGTTAGTATAAGGTGTATATATACGAAAGATAGTATGAGGTGTTAATTTTACCTATTTTATATTAATAATTTATCTCTTTTCATAATATATTTTTTAGTTGTGTATTGCATTGATTATTTTTAAAAACATAGTAAAATATTAAAAATTAATTAACTATTTTTTTCTCTTTCTTATTAGAATTGAAAAGATGAATTCTCACAAATTATATACTTATTATTTTTCTTCGCACATTAATTACTTACTTGCAAAAGTGGGAGATGGTTTATTTAAAAGTATTAAGAATAATTTTAAAACAACAATATACACAATATTAACAAATTTAATGTAAAAAATAAATTAAACAATTTTATAAAAGATGTGAATTAAATAAGAGAGTTTTATATGTTAGGACAGAAGGAGGGTGTATTGTTTTATATTGATACCAGTTTTCTTTATAGAAACATATTTCTTTAAGAATAATATTTAATTTAAGATACATTTTAATTAATTAACAATTAATTTTTTTAATTCATGTATCAATGTTGATAACTTTCCTTTTCTTTTTTCTTAACTTTCCTTCTTTTTAGCATAAAAAATTCTTAATTAGCATTCATTCATGCATATGTATTAAAAGAATCTTAGTTAACATTGATACGTAAGAAAGAAGTATGAAAAGAATCTTAATTAACAATGATTATTCATAATATGTTTCAAAATTCAGATTCGAATGGAATCAAGTAGATCCGATTCCGAGAAAGTATCTCTCGAATTTCCCACCATAGCTGACCCGTTACTTAGCAGAAAATAGTGTATTTTTCTTCACCCAATCAAAGAAAAACAATAAGGAATCACTAATTGATATTAAGACGTGCAATAATTGACATTAGGACCAAAGAGTTGGAATCATCCTGTACCAAGATTCCAGTTCATTGTGTCAATTTAGTGTTCTCACAATTCAAAGTTCTCATCATTGTGGTAGATATTTTTTCAATGGTATGTGACAAACAACCATTACCATTCACACAATCACACACCTCTCTTCTTTCTTTCTTTCTTGTTTTCAGTGTTCGTACAACTCTTGGTTCAAATACTTCCAAAAATGCAGATCAGCAAAGGTGGAATCTTCTCATCCATCAATAGATTTTTGAGATTATAAATCATTTTCCCGGAAAGTTGGCCTGTTCAGTGCATCAAAGTTTCAAACATTTCTCTATCATTTGGCCCACTATTTTTTTGTGTGTGGCTAGAATCAAGTGGGTGGATTTGTATTCACTGTTTGACCTTTTATTTAATGGATGATTAGCTACCACAGAGGCTATTATCTTTTGACCTCTCTTTTTCTGACTAACTCTTCTTTCTGATCCATGGATTCCAAGGTAGCTGGATGCTTTCCCAGTTCTAAGCCATTCAATGTGTATCTCCATGCTTGACTTTGTGCAGATTTTCTTCTTTTACTTCTCTTATTCCATTTGGGTGCTTGATGGTTAACTAAAAACTGAAATTTTACTCATTTATATACTTGGCTTTTGGCTAGTTACCCCTTTCTTCATATCAGTGGAGAGGATCAGCTGACTTGTTAAGGTTTCAATGACTTATCATGATTATCAGTCTCTATTTTCAGTTTTTTTTAAACAATCCTATTTTAAAATACTGTCATCTATCAACAATAAATGCAGACCCTCATTTTAAGGATTCAAAATCTTATTCACCAAATTGTTGGAACTTGTCCCTTCTGCTAGATTTAACCCCTGCCGATCTAACACCTGATGGTTGTGTTTGTGTGCACTGTTTAGTTAATGCTTTTCTTTCCTACTCAATTTTAGTTTTTCATTATCAAAAGTAACTTTTAAGCCGTTTATATGAAGTTGTGGATTTCCTTTGCTTTTGACGGTAATTTTCTTACAGTTTCAAGAGATTCACCTCCTCCTTTATCATCTTGCATGAATTTCTAACCCCTTTTGTGTGGATAAACTTATTGCCTGTGGCATGCTTGTAATTGCTCACCATCTTGTACTTTTCTGAAGTGTGACTAATTCATGATGCTTTCAGGAGTTCTCTGGCATTTGCTCCTTGGTTCCCTCATTATCTGAGAGCAGTTTGTGCACTACTGGATTGAAAATGTATTTGGTGGAGAGCAAAGGAGGTGCCATAGCATGCATGTTCTTGGCTCTCTTCTTCTTGGGAACGTGGCCTGCCCTTTTGACCATGTTAGAGAGGCGTGGTCGTCTTCCTCAGCATACCTACCTTGATTACTCAATCACCAATTTCCTTGCTGCTTTACTCATTGCCTTTACATTTGGTGAGATAGGCAAGGGCAAACCTGATGAGCCAAATTTCTTAGCTCAACTTGCTCAGGTATGGAGGCTATTTTCATTGTATTTTTGCTGTTGTTATCATCATAGAATAAAGGGTAGATTGCGTTTTGGTCTTAGACCTATACAACTATACTTTGAAAATGATACTTTAGTCCTCTTTGTTCATTTCAAAATAAGAAAAAACTTTGATACAAGCTATTGCCAAGTAGTACCTATCACTAATCAGAACTGAAGTTTATTCTCTCAGTAGTACGAGATAACATTTAATGGAATTCTATAGTTTTTTTAATGTGAAATTTTGGTTTTTCAATTTTCGAATATTAAACAATACTAGTCCACTACTAATTTGTTTTTCAATTCCAACCGGAAAATGCTGATCAATTATAATAACAAACTCCTTCCTTCACTGCTTGTACCAGGTTTCCACAATCCTTCTTTCTAATTTGGATAAATACACTAATCCTTTTCAAAAGTGAACAGAGCTTGTATATGCAGGCTTTTAACAACAGGGAACATGAGGAACGATCACAAAAATTAGGGATGGTTGGAGTATTTTGCTTAATATTCCAATCATTTGAACGAAAAGTTATTAGGTGACAATGAACTATCATGATTTCTGCTAATATTATATAATCAAATGTAACGAATTTTTTCTTGTCAGTTGTTAAATTCCTAAACATTAGTTCAGAATCATCTAATAATTTCTTCATTTAAAGTTAAACTCTAGTAACATCTACCATGTCTAATTATAATAATCTACAACTAAAATATATGCAACTGCGTTTTTACTTTTTTCTTTGGATTACCATTAAGTTATTACATGCAGAATAATTGGCCCTCAGTTCTTTTTGCAATGGGGGGTGGTGTGGTCCTTAGCCTTGGGAATCTAACCTCGCAATATGCATTTGCTTTTGTTGGGCTATCGGTTACTGAAGTGATCACAGCAAGCATAACTGTTGTTATAGGTAATTCAATCACGCAACCACTCCATGATAATTCAATAACTATTACAACACCAATTGGGGTTGGTTATACAAATCACATTATGCCAATAAGTTTACAAATACAATTAAATGTTCAAGAAAAAATACACTCAATGATGTGTGCATAGGCTATCTACTAATAATTTCAAACTTCTGTGATGATTTTCAGCTTGTTCCATTACTGAATTATAGCACTATCTTTGTTCCAATTGTAACAGGCACAACCTTGAATTACTTTTTGGATGACAAAATCAACAAAGCTGAGATCCTTTTCCCAGGAGTTGGTTGCTTTTTGATTGCTGTTTTTCTAGGTTCTGCCGTTCATTCATCCAATGCTTCTGATAATAAAGCAAAGCTCAACAATTACTCAAGTGATAATATAGAAGCAGCCATGTATGTGTTGTTCCTTCTGATAATATAGTTTATATTGAGAGATGAATAGTAGTTAAATTTACGGTTAATGCTCCTTACTGATTCTCTACAATTATTATTATTATTTTGCCAACTTGCTTTTAATCCACTATGCTTTTTGTAATCCTATTTTCTCTAGGGACGGGGTGTATTCTTCCTTGTTCCCAACTCACACATTATGTCAATGATGTGTATTTTGATGCTGGCTTCTTTGCCATCTAAATTTATTTGTGTTGCTAATTCTATCTGCAACCTTTTTTTTGCCAGCAGCTCTTCAAAGGAAAGAGATTTAGGTAAGAAGCTCACATATGGTTCAATATGTGAAGGGAACTGTTATGTTTGAAAACATATCTACTTATTCTGTCTTTTCAACATATATTATTGCAGTTAAATCAAAAGATCTCGAGAGGGGAAGTAGTTCTGCAGACAATGTTGAAGCAGGAACAGCAGTTTTCCTCCTAGAGCTTGAGGAAAGAAGAGCAATTAAGGCATGTAATGTAACTATACTTTTTAATATGTTTAATGTGGTATGGGATAATGACTTAGTCATGCATTCTACTAATCAACCTTGTATGGCACATACACTTGTCAGAAGCCAAATCCTTGGCCTAATATCTCACTTAAATTCTACTTCAGGTTTTTGGGAAGAGCACTTTGATTGGATTGACTCTAACTTTCTCTGCTGGACTTTGCTTCTCTATGTTTTCACCAGCATTCAACTTGGCAACAAATGATCAGTGGCATACTTTGGAAAAAGGGATTCCCCATTTGACAGTTTACACTGCCTTCTTCTATTTTTCAATCTCTTGTTTTGTTATTGCCATAATTCTAAACATCACCTTCCTATACCGCCCTGTCCTAAACCTACCCAAGTCATCATTGAAGGCTTATTTGGCAGACTCTGATGGCAGAATCTGGGCCTTGTTGGCTGGTCTCCTTTGTGGGGTTGGGAATGGTCTCCAATTTATGGGTGGTCAAGCTGCAGGATATGCAGCAGCAGATGCTGTTCAGGTTAGTCTTGTTACTTCTTTGAAAAAAATGAATTTAATTGAAATGCACTGACATTGTAAAAGTTGTTTGAGTTGTCATTGAATCATATATTGTTGTTTATGATAAAATCTTTATACTTGCAGTACACCAGCATTAAACTCTTAAAAAAGTATTCATGGCATGAACTCCTTTAACATATTACAAGTATGAAAAGCAAAAACACATGATAACATATGGCACACATTACTTCTCATTTATTGAGACATTTTACTCCCTTTATTTATTTTTATCTCTATTTTAAGGTTTTCTATAGAAATAAAAAAAATACAGTAATAGTTTTTTATCCAAGTATAATAACTATGAAGTTTCCTATATTACCTTTTTCTTATTTTTATATCATAATATATATAAAAATTAGATAAAAAGTGAGGACATAATTAATGCTGTCTTCAATTTTAAAATCCATATATAAAATACAAATCTTTCAAAAAAGTAAAACAACTAAAAAGAGTACAAAATATGACTTTACTTTGTTTCCTGGTTTAAGAATTTGTACAGGAAATGATAAAATTAACCAAACATCAAATGATCTTAAAACTAGGTAGCACTTTGTTTATTATAAATACAAGTTTAACAACTGAAAATGGAAGTAAAAACCAGCCAAAAACCGCCAAAAATAAATTATTGAATCATTTCATCATTTGAACAATGTGTGTTGATCAAACAGGCACTTCCACTTGTAAGCACTTTTTGGGGCGTTGTTCTGTTTGGGGAGTACAGAAGATCATCAAGAAGAACATATATACTGCTAGGGAGCATGCTGTTTATGTTTATTGTGGCTGTTGGTGTGCTGATGGCATCATCAGGGCATAGAAGCAATTCTCACACGGCCAAGGAATAATTTGGCAGCACACAAGTTAGTAAAATAGTACCTATTGCAAAGGGAGAAGCATTCTATTTGTTCACTGGTGTGAATTAAGAGAAGGGAAAAAGGATATTAAGAAAAGGGTGTAGAAGAATAAATAAAGCAAGGAGCATAGTTGTAATATTGTTATTGAAATATATTTATCTTTGTTTTTGTAGAATTTTTGTGAATAATTCAACTTTCAAACTGCAATTTGTACAATGAAATATATATCCCATTCTTGTTCTGGTTATATTTTATTGTTTAATTATTGCCTTATTATGTGCTTTCAAAATACCAGTCACTACAATATTCAAGATAAAAAATATGTTTAATTACCTTTTTCGTCCCTATATTTGAGGTCAATAGTCAATTTAGTATAGTGGTTTTTAAAAAAATCAATTTGGTCCCTATATTTTTTAAAATATATTCAAATTGGTCATTTCTGTTAAATTTCACCTGACGGCGTCAGTGGATGCTGATGTGGCAGAGAGAGAAATGCTTATGTAGAAGAAAAAGTGCTTACGTGGTAGGGAGAGTGTTTATGTGGAAGAGACAGAATGTTTATATGAAGAGAGAGATAGAATTGAGAGTTATTATTATTATTATTGTTATTATTGTTATTATTATTATTATTATTCCTATTGTTACTATTATTATTATTATTAATATTATTGTTATTATTATTATTATTAATATTATAACTATTATTATTATTAATATTATTGCTATTATCATTATTATTATTATTATTATCATTATTATTATTATTATTACTATTATTATTATTATAACTATTATTATTATAACTATTATTCTTATTATTATTATTATATTTACCATTATAATATTATTAATAATAATAAAATAAAAATAATAATCATAACAAAATAATAATAATAATAATAACAATAATAATAGCAATTGTAACATCCCGCAAAATAAAACCATACATACATGTATAATGAAAATAAAGGTAAACAAATAATATTGAAGAGTACATGATATTATATATATAAGAAATGAAGTTGCTCCTCTTAGGGAGTTAAATACATAACCAGGTCAAATGTTTTCAAAATTTAAAACGAAATTCAACCAAATACAACAAGACCGGCGATCTCCATACATGAACCGGCGATCTGGTAACAGAAGGCCCAAAACAGGCGATCTGCAGCAGGACATAAATCCGGCGATCACCACCAAGAGGTAGAAAACCGACAATCTCTTCCTCGGCGACCACTCACTAAGGAGCTCTACATCCTGGAAGATCATCTGCTCCCGCGTAACAATTACACGATCATCACAGTTTTAAGAGGACAGCCACAGGACCAAAACACGCAGGGTAAGCTAGATATTTTAAAGAGAGTTTAAATAAGAACATTAAAATCAAGGTAAAAACATTTTTCAAGATATCCATGTAAAACTTAGAGTTGCTCATACCCTCCACCTGATCGCCCAGAAACCACACATTTCACAATATTTTCCAGAGTCGTTCTATTTCACAAACAGCATCAAGTGTCTATAAATTCCAAGTTCCTCATTCCACATGTCAGACTACCACTGACCCAGCACACAAGACACTTGACACTACTTCCGGAAGACTCGTGCATTGACTAGACTCATAGATCTGCACCTGTCATACTGCCCACTGTGAAATCACACACATTCACAGGGTCGCCGTGAAATCACACACATTCACAAGCGTATAATGAATCTCAATATCATCACCATCCTAGCATGACAGGGTTAATCCACACAACAGGCCGAGCTCGTTCTCTTTCAAACAACTCACCCATACGTATGAACCTCCTTCGACTCTCAACGCCCGAACAACTTCATCTATATGATTCTATTATATCAGGAGAGTCAGGATATCATGACGAATCACCGGTCAATGCACATCCTACACGATCTTACACGGTATTTTCTTTCCTGAAAATACTATGCCTTGATCCACATTCACAACATTCAACACATCATACCACACTTAAAGGAAAGATTTCAATCACAGCAAAAGCTCACTCCAAGGTTCTTATTTTCGAATATCTCATTTAAATCTCATACCGTTTCAAAGTAACATAAAAAACAGGGAGTTCGTAAACAACGCCAAAACCGGCGATCTAGTTCAAAAACAGGGTATTTCGAAGTCTGCATTTAAAACCGGCGACCACGTCGCCCAAACACATAGCACAGAGCATTTTACAAAGATGAAAACGAAAACCGGCGACCACGTCGCCCAAACACATAGCACAGAGCATTTTACAAAGATGAAAACGAAAACCGGCGACCACGTCGCCCTCACTTCAGAAATAGCTAAACTATGGCTTGTATTGAAAATGAAGTCTAACTTCCCTTACCTGGACTTGCGCAAAACACCAGGAGCTCCGAAACCCAACGAAGCTTGAACAACACCTTGGCTCTGTTTTTGCGTCTGGTTGAAGGACTTGCAGAGAACCTCCCAGGTGCTCTAATGGTGCTGCCTCTCGTCGTACTCTTGTGTGAAGATGCTAGAATCGCAGCGCGAAGGAGATATCTGGAGGAGAAGGGAGGTAACTCACTCTTTCTCTCTTTGAATGCTGCAACGTTTTTTTTTCTCTCAGCAGTGGGTCTCTGCATCTTAAACCAACTTATCCACCAAAAGCATCTGCCACACCCACTCTGCAGAGAAGTCCGAGTGTACGTTTCTCTGAACAGTACGACCATGTTTGTCTCTTGCGCATGCCAACCACTGCCCTGAACAGTACGACCACTGTTGTCTCTTCTGCATGCCAACCACTGCCCTGAACAGTACGACCGCTGTTGTCTCTTGCGCATGCCAACATTCTGATGTCACTATTCTGAACCACCCTTTTTGTCTACGTGGCGCGCGTGCAGGACGTTTCATGCTGGGAGTCTGGGTCCCACTTTCTCTGTGTGAAGCTCGACATCGCGCGATAACCTTCCACCGATGACCTCTCGCGCGAAGGCTATCCACCGATGTCCTCTCGCGCAAAGACTCTCCACCGATGACCTCTCGCGCGAAGACTCTTCACCGATGACCTCTCGCGCGAAGACAATCCACCGATGACCTCTCGCGCGAAGACAATCCACCGATGACCTCTCGCGCGAAGACAATCCACCGATGACCTCTCGCGCGAAGACAATCCACCGATGACCTCTCGCGCGAAGACAATCCACCGATGACCTCTCGCGCGAAGACAATCCACCGATGATCTCTCGTGCGAAGACTAACCCCGCATGCCTCGCGCCCTGGTGATGCCCGCATGCCCCTCGCGCCCTGGCGATGCCCGCATGCCTCTCACCTGGCGATGCCCGACGACACATCGCCGCGCCTTTCTGAAGGTTCTTCATTCTACTATGTTACGTCCAAGGTATCATCTCCACATGACTCGGTGACGTCGGTAGCTTCACATTTCCAAGAGTAGATCAGCCCCACTCCTCGTGCTCCCATGCATGCAACACTAAGGGTGATCTCTTTTGCTCAAGCGTAGCGCTTCGCATGCACAGCGTATCTAAGGCTTAACCCACACCTTGATACGCGTGGTTGTTGGAACCCACTCTGGTTGATCCAGTATCTTGACCACATACTACGTATATTCCCGCCGATCACGTACACTCTAGGCGATTGGCGCTCATGTCTCCTCTAGGCGACAGGCGATTATGTGCCAGAGGAGTCGGAGATCGCCTCCGTCTTCACTAACGACGATCTTGCAGAAGACTTCTTAGTTACACTTTTCCTCCTTTACTCTTCTTGGTCCACATGTCATTCGATCGACCTCTACTAGCTTATCCCAGATCATGGGCGACGTCCGAGGTCCGACTACTACGAAACTTCATTTACCAGCTCTTTGTATTTTAAATAATAACATCTTCTGGAATTATTTAAATATACCACTTTCATTCCAATTCAATTTTACAGGTCCTTACAGCAATCATAAAAATAAAAAAAAATATTAATAATAATAAAAATGATAATAAAAAAACTTATTATTATTATAATAATTATAAAATAATAATAATAATATAACAATAAAAATAATAATAATAATATTAATAATTATAATAATAATAATAATTATAATAGTAATAATAATAATATTAATAATAATATAATAATAATAATAGCAATAATAATAAGAATAAGAATAATAGTACTAATAATAAGAAGAATAATAAAATAATATTAATAAATAATAATAATTTTATTAATAATAATAATAACAATAACAATATACTAATAATAATAATAATTATATTATTATTGTTATTATTATTATTATTTATTATATTATTTTTATTTTTATTATTAATAGATTTAATTACCTTATCATTATTATTCATATTATTATTATTATTATCCATATTATTATTATTTATTACAATTATTATTATTACTGTTATTATTATTATTATTTTTAATATTGCCAGTTTGTGGGTTCTTCCAATATATGTAAAAGTCACTGGTTATTCCAAAAGGCATGGGTTCTATATGATCTATACCCCCAAGAGAAAAACCAAATATAAAAACAGTTATATGAAAGCATAAAATAATTTATGCGATAAATATTGAGCCTTACTGGCTCTGATACCAAATGATACAGGATCGAATATAGAAAATGATAAATTGTGCAAAGCAATGAAAACTTACATGAACAGAGCTTTGAGAAAACATTGAAAATCTTATTTCAGAAAGATTGTTTACAAACACTCTAAAACTCACTCTTCTAAACGACTCTGTATCTACTAATATAAACTCATAAAAGGTTTTGGTCTTATGTAAATTTTTAGGAGGATAATGAGTTTGTGGAGGAAATAGTTCCTCTGCGGTTTTAATAGGAGTTTCCTTTATCCATTCTTTTTCGAGAGTAATTATAGGTAATAAATCAGGCTTTACTATGTAATCTTCATGTGAAGAGGTTTGGGGTATCTATGGAATAGTTGTGGTGGTGTTTAATAGGTTGGTCGGTTTGTTTAAAAAATCTTTAGGCCCAACTAGGGTATTTGCATATACAAGTGGTGTGTATCTATTTTGTGATGATGATGGTAATGAGGGATGTCTTACTACTTCAGCTAAACTCTTTTTTACTGGGGTTTGAGGTTTTAATGATACTGATGCGGAATTTTGACCTTTACTACTGGCAGATGACCCCAGTGGGGGGCCATATTGGTCTTTGCTGTTAGCTTTTGCAGGAATTTTACTCATGATGAAGCCTGCAGAAATTCTCTAGTTAGAAAATCTGGAAGACAATTTTTCTCTCCCTTAATATGTTCAATTTCAAAATCAAAACATGATAGTAATGCTTGCCATCTGGAAAAAATATGCTTAGAAACCAAGTTTTGAACATCTTTGGTTAAAACGCTAGGGGCTAATTTACAATCAGTCCTGATTAAAAACTTTTTGTTAAATAAATCATCTTGAAATTTTTGTAAACATAAAACAATTGATAAAATCTCTTTTTTGACTGTTGAATATTTTTGTTGTGACGAATTCCAAATTCCTGAATGATAATGGACAATTTGTTCTTTTGAATTCTGAAAAACTTTTTGTTTTAAAATACCCCCATATCCTAATTCTGATGCATCGGTCTCAACTATTAAAAAGGCTGATGGATCTGGTATTCCTAGACAAGGTAATTTTTTAACTAGGGTTTTTATGTTTTTAATAGCCTCTGTCATTTTATCATCCCAAGCTGGAGGATTTTTCCTAAGCCTAGAATATAATGGTGCACAAGTAATTCTAATGTTAGGAATAAAATCTGCTATATAATTTACACATCCTAAGAATCTCTGTAATTGTTGTTTTTCTTTTATTTCATTTGGGAATTTGTCTGCAAATTCTAATGATCTTTGTATTGGGGTAATGGTCCCTTGATAAATTTCGTATCCTAAAAATCTTATTTTTGTCTGAAATATTTTTATCTTTTTTGCTGATACTACTAAACCATTTTCTTTTATTAATTTTATGAATTCTTCTAAGTGATTTTTATGATCTGTTATATTTTTTGAGAATATTAGTACATCATCTAGATATACTATAGCAAACTTCATGTAGGGGTAAAATATATCATTCATAATGTTTTGAAACTCACTGGGAGCATTTTTTAGTCCTTGTGACATTACATTCCATTCGTAATGGCCAAAAGGTACTACAAAAGCAGTTTTATATCTATCTACTTCTTCTACTGAGATTTGATAATATCCTGATTTCATATCAAATTTTGAGAATATAGTTGCGTTATGAATTCGTTTTATTAAATCTGTTTTGTTAGGTAGTGGATACCTAATCCATTTTAATACCTTATTTAGTGGTTTATAATTTATAACTAATCTTGGTGCTCCTCTTTCCAGTTCAGAGGCTTTCATAACATAAAAGCCTGTACAGCTCCAAGGAGACTTAGAGGGTCGTATTAACCCTTTCTCTAGATATTCTTGAATTTCTTTTTTACAATATTCTAAATATTCTTGATTCATTTGTATGGGTCTAGCTTTTGTGGGTACTTGTTTTTCGTCAAAATTATCTATATATGGTAATGATACTGTATATTTTTTTCTATGCCAAAATGCTATAGGGTTTGTTTCACATATGTCTTTTTCTATTCTATCTTGATATTCTTTTACTAAAAGATTTATCTTTTCTGTTTTTAACTGTTCTTCTATCTTTTTAAATTTTATTTCTTTACTTAATAGGTTTATGTCTTTTCTTATTTTTTATTGAGGATATTGAGGATTCTTTTAATAGATTTAATTCTCTAGTTCTGGGTGGTTTTATGAATTCAAAACAAATTTCTTTTCCTAGAGTATCCGTTATGAGTCCTTTTTCAGTTACTTGAAATGGATATAATAAAGTTAAAAACGGGGTTCCTAAAATCATAGTTTGGTTTATATTTTTCATTAATATGAACGAGGTATGGTAACAAATATTGTTTTTGCATATCTTGACATTAGATAATTTATATCTTATTTCTATATCTGTTCCATTTGCACTTGATACTACTTCTGTTGTTTTTTCATAATATTGAGTAGGTATTTCTCCTTCTCTTATGCAATTTACATCTGCTCCAGAATCTATTAATGCTGTCATTTTAAAGATTTTATTTTTTATTACTAAGGTTACTTCAGTATGTCATTTATGGGTTGTTATGAGACTTAATAGATTAATATAATTATCTGAGGTAGATGTCTCTTCTTTATTTTCTATTTTTTCTTTTTCTTGTTTTTGTAATATTTCTTTTCCTTCTAATTCCAATAATCTATATTCTAGTACAACTTTGTTTTCTTTGATTTTTTGAACTTCTTCTTTTAAATTTTTAATTTCATTTTGTAGGTCTTTTATACTTACTTGTTGATTTATTGGTGTGAATTTTTTATAAATATCTTTTATATTTATGGGTTCTATGGGTTTTTTCACTTCTTCACTTTTTGTGATTAAATCATTTAATTGTAGTAAAAATTCATTTTTTAATGGAGAATCTTCTAATCTATCTATAATAGAGATTAGGGTATTAGTCTGATCTCTGTTTAGCATGTTAATTGATTTTTGACAGTTCTCACAATTACATAATCCTGGTCCTATACAACAATCTTCTTTACTGCTAATATTTTCTTCACTACTTAATTCTGATGAATCTATTTCATCTAGTTCTAATTTATTTATCTCTTCATTTTCTCCTTCTTCTTCAGTTGTGTCTTCTGATTCAGAATTTATTAATACATTTATGAGGGTTTTCTTTAACTCTTCATCTTGTAATAAATTTATTTTCTTTGCTACTTTACAACTATTAGCATAATGTCCAGGTCTACCACATTTCCAACAGACATTATTTTTCTTGACCTTTTTATATTTGGGTTTTCTATTTGGTTTATTTTCTAATGGTGGTAAGTTAGTTCTTTTGTATGGCTTCCTGTATGGTTTTCGTTCTATTTTATTTTGTTTTATAATTATTTTCTTTTTCTTAGCACTAGGTGCTCTAATGGGTTCCATCCCATATTGCTGGCAAAAATTTCCTATTTCTCTTTTGTTCATCATACTTTCTTTTTTGAGCTTATTTTGGATTTTAAAATCTGTACAAATTTGTATGCCTGTTTCTACTACTATATTATGAATTTGACCATAGGTTAATGAATAATAATTTATTGGTTTTCCATAATATCTTTCTAAATTCATCCTTACTTTTTCTGCAAATAATTTCGGTAAGCCGGCTATAAATCTTTCTTTCCAAAATCCGGCGAAACCGTCTTCTCTTAAAGTTATTTTTGATAAAAAGGTATCTTTATACCATCTATAACCTGACATAGTTGGACAATACAAATTTGCTAATTGGTTTGCTGATCTTTCTTTAAGTATATTGGGATCTCCTACAAAGTTTTGAATAATAGAATATATTAAGGTTGATACAGCGTCTTCTTTTTGATCTTCTCCTTTAACACTATTAACTATTGCCTGTCTATCTAGTTCAGTACAAAGATTATCCCACCAACCTTTTAGTTGGCCAGTAAATCCCTGAATAATAATTATAGCTGCTGACTTATCACTACAACCTTTTGTTTTATGGGCTGTTGCTGCCATGACCATCTGGCAAGTTAAGTCTAATATTGCTTGTTCACTTAATCCATCTAAATTCCATTCTACTATATCATTTCCTGAGAAACTATTCTGTACTAATTCTCCTCTTTCTTCAAATTGTACATCTGCTGGTGTTGGCCTATTATACCAATTTCTGAGTTTAGGGTAATTTCTTAATTTACTTACTTGTAATGTGTTTATAGAATTTTTATTTATTTCTTCTATTTTCTTTTTTAATTCTTCTATTTTTAAATCTGTATTACTTCTTAGTTTTAATGATTCTAATTCTTTCTGAGGTACATTAAACAATTTATATATAGGTTTTACAGGTTCTTTCGAACTACTTGGTTCTTCTTTAAATGTTAATTTTTCTATTCTATATAATTGTTTTGTCATAACATCTAATACTGTATTTGAATATTTAATTTGTGAATGTATCTTTTTTATATCTTTAACCTCTACTTGTCTTTCTTCTAATTTTACATCTTTATACGGACTAGCTTCTACTTCGAATTCTTTTGATGGTTGTATTTTTATTCCTTGTATAGGAGGATACTCTGATTCGATAATTTCATTACTTATGGTTTTCCAAGTATTGGTTATCTTCTGTAATGGATATATCTTTTTATTACTAAATGGGTATTCTAAATCATGTTCTTGACTATATAATCTAAACCAATCAAAGAAGTAAACATTTATCTTAATTTTCTTTATATAATTATAAAATTCTGTTCTAAAGTCTTCTGTTTGTTCCGTAGTATATGTCTTGAAATACCAATTTCTTTTATCTTGGTTATACTTAGCATTAAAATCTTCCCTAATCCAATTTTTATCTATTTCAAAAAGATCTTCTTTGGTTAATGTATTTAATATTTGTGATGCCGTAGGAGAGTATTGAGGGGATTCTGATTTTCTTGATTCTGAATATACTGGTTTACTAACTATAGGAGTAATATTATTTAATCCTTTTAAATCTAGATTTATGGTAGAGTTATCTACAGAGTGTCTGGATGGTTGTTGTTTATGAATTATTTGTGGCTCTCTTATCCTAAGTGAACCTGTTCTATTCATTCTTAACCTAATATCAGTACCATCTTGAATTATTTCTCTTATCTCAGTATTATAAATCTTTGGTTCTTCTATTATATCTTCTAATATCCACTATTCGGGAATGTTTCTGATTACCTGTTCGTGGGTTAATATTACTATTACTGTTATTATTATTATTATAATTATTATAGTAATAATAATAATTATTAATATTTTTATTATTATTATTATTTTTTATAATTATTATTATTGTTATTATTATTATTTTTATTATTGAAATTATTATTATTGTTTATTACTATTATTATTATTATTACTGTTATTATTATTATTATTTTTATGAGTATTATTATTATTATTTTTATTATTATTACTGTTATTATTATTAATAATATTATTTTTATTATGATTATTATTAATATTATTATTTTTATAATTATTGTTATTATTATTAATATTATTATTACTGTTATTATTATTATTATAATTATTATAGTAATAATAATAATAATTATTCTATTATTATATTTTATTTTTATTATTATTATTAATATTATTATTATTGTTATTATTATTATTCTTATTTTCATTATTGCTAATATTATTATTATTGTTATTATTATTTTTTTTATGATTATTATATTTTTTTATTATAATTATTTTTATTTTTATATTTACTGTTATAATATTATTTTTGTTATTATTCTTATTATTACTATTATTATTATGTTTACTTTTATTATTACACTGTTATAAATATTATTTTTTTATGATTATTATTTTTGTATTATTATTATATTTACTATTATTATTATATTTACTTTATTATTATATTACTGTTATAATATTATTTTTGTTATGATTATTATTTTGTTATTATTATTATATTTTATATTTACTGTTATAAAATATTATTTTTATGATTATTATTTGTTTTTATTATTATTATATTTACTATTATTATATTTTACTTTTATTATTATATTACTGTTATAATATATTTTGTTATGATTATTATTTTTGTTATTTTATTATTATTATTTTTATTAATATTATTAATATTATTAATAATAATAACAGTAAGAATAATAATAGTAACAATAATATTAATGTTAATAAATAGTAATAATAATAATTATAATAATAACAATAATACTAATAATAATAACAGTAATAATAATAATAAAATATAATAATAATAATATTAATAAACAATAATAATAATAATATTAATAATAATAATAATAGTAATAACAATAATAATAAATAAGAATAATAATAATAATAATATAATAATAATAATAACTCCCAACCCTACCTCTCTCTTCACATAAATATTCTCTCTCTTTCACATAAACACTCTCTCTACCACATAAGCACTCTTTTTGCCACGTACGCATTCTCTCTCTGCCACATCAGCATCCGCTGACGCCGTCAGGTAAAATTTAACGGAAAGGACCAATTTGAATACATTTTAAAAAATATAGGGACCAAATTGATTTTTTTAAAAACCACTATACTAAATTGACTATTGACCCCAAATATAGGAACAAAAAAGGTAATTAAACCTAAAAAATATTAAACTAAGCATCTATAGTTGATTGAGTTACTTGGTCGAATTCACAAAGTCTCAATTTATGAGATAAAAATGAGCAAATCTTGAGAAATAAGATAGAAAAACATTGTATACAAAATGAATTACTATCACAACATATTCTCTACATTGTCCATTGTTGAAGAGAAGTAGAAGACTGGTTTTGCTTCAATTTTGGTAATTATTTTCCAGTTAACATGATATACTCACATCATATTTAGATTAAATACTACTCATTAGTGAAGGTACTATGACGGAGCAACGGAGGAACTCAGGCGAGCGAACTCAGGCGAGACAATGGAGGTGGGAGAGGGAAGAGCAACGGAGATATCGTGAGGATCATAACAAAGTCTCATCTTTGTCAAGTTGTTCTAAGTTTTTCTTCTCTAACTTTCCTGATAGTCATGGGGAATATGACATGTTTAAGATTTTTCAGAGATGGGATAGAGTGAGAGAAGTATTCATATCAAGACGTCTAAATAGGTGGGGAAGAAGGTTTGGATTTGTGAGGATCTTTTTAGTGGCTAATGAGGCTAGGTTGGAAAAGACCAAATATACATTGGTAACATGAAATTATATGTCAACTTACCAAAATATAGGAAGGTTGGACCTGCACACAAAGATGGGGCGTTGAAAATTGCTGGTGAGGGTAGAAAACTGCTCAACAGTGAACTAAAGAAGTCGAAGGGTAAGAAGGTTTGGAGAGAAATTAAAGGGAAGGAAGTACCTAGGGCTCAATATGGAAAACACTCTTACGCTGATGTTGTTAGTAAATCTTCTCGAGACTGGTGGAAAGGTACTATCATCGAAACTAAGTCTTATGTCCCCTCTTGGTTTTCTAGAAGTGCAGTTGGTTGGATGTTCCCTGCCTTCAACTTTTCGTCTGTGCATGAATAGTTGGTGAAAGGGGGGATGAGTAGTGTTAAAGCGAGATATATGAGTGATAATCTTGTTCTATTAACTCCTAATGAAGGAGAAAGGATGAAAGATCTTATTAAGCTAAACAATGAATGGTTTGCTAGTGTTTTTGAAGTTATAGAACCATGGTCGGAGTCATATGTAGCGGGTCACAGAATTGCTTGGGCCAGGTGCTATGGTTTTCCCCTATCTCTGTGGAATAGAGAGTGCTTAGCTAAGGTGGTCGATGAAGTAGCATCTCTGGTAGCTATCGATGAGGATACTTTGTCGTGGGAGAACTTGGAATTCGCTCGAATCTAGGTTCGTATGCTAAAAACCCATAGAGTAGGGGTGGCAAAGGGCTTCAAGATTAATGGACAAGTTTATAACATTAATCTTGTTGAGGAGGAACCGAGCCAAGGAAGAGGAGAATGCAATTGCCCTGCAAACCACTATGCTTCTTCCGATAGTGTATCTTCGACGGAATCTTTTGTGGAGGAAACCATCTTCTCGGGAAATTCGTGTGATGAAAGGGCTAAGTGCGATGGAGTTAGGCGGAGGAGTGAGGAGTCCAAGGAGGAAAGGCATATCTGTCCTTTGCTAGAGACAAATTGGAAACAATTAGAGAAACAAGTTGAGAGGGATTTGGGCTATCAGCAGAAAGGTGATTTCTCTTTCTCGAAAGAGGTAATGCATGCGCAGGTGGCGTCTAAGGGTGGGGCAGCCTTATTTGTGGCAAAGCAAGTCAACGAAGCGTGTAAGTTTATTCAAAATTCCATGGCTAACCTTGCTAAAGGGGCTCAGGTTAGGGGTCTTGCAGTTGGGCCTAGAATAAGTGAGGCCCATTCACATGGTAAGGGGGTCCAAAAAATAGTTTCTCAAGTTACGGGCCCAATGATTATGAGAGAAGGGGGGTACTGAAGGTGAGGATTGTGATAAGGAACGGTTGGGAGCGACGCGACCTCCGTCCAAGCTTGAAGCGGCGCCTCCGCCGTTGAGGATAGAAGCGGCGCATCTATCATCGAGGCTAGAAGCAACTTCTTCGTCTGATGTGATGCCACCATCGCAGAGACTAGGCGCAGCGTTTCCAATGTTAAAGTCAGGAGCGGCACTAACTTTGCTAAGGATAGAACCACCGCCACCAAGGTCTGGTGTAGCGATTCCTTCGCCGAGTCCAGGTGCGATGTCTAGTGTGCCGACGCCACCATCAATGGAGTCAGAAGAGGCGTTTCCTCTACCGAGGGAGGGTGGGTCTCCTTTGCCGATGCCAGGTGTCGTGCTTCCTTGCCCAACGTCTGTGGTGGCGTTTCCATCGTAGACATCAATAAAGCCAAGTACATGTATCCCTGATAACGATCCTGGAATAGAGAGTATGCAGGCCATAGCCCATAGCCCAAACCCTTACTATGCAAATCGAAGTTGTAATGAAGGAGAATGTTCGTCATATACAAATAATGATCCCTAAACAAGTCAAAACATCATCCTTGCCGTAGGGGAAAGCGGGGGATTGTCGCGATCAGAAAGGAGGCCGGAGGACATTGTTGAGGTGGAAGCGATTATAAAAGATGGTTTCAAAATGCCAACGACAGTTCGGAGGTTATGTCATCTCTGGGAGTTAGGAGAGGTTACTGCTTGTCCGCGTTGGAGGTCTAATGGTGGATTAGGTTCCATTCACTATGGAACCAACTCTGATTCCATGTTAAGTCAATTATCTCATGTTCAATCTGATAATGATATAATTCAGTGTAATAACCGACTTAAGTTAGAAGAATATTTTGCTGAATCTGCTAGAATTCGGAAATTGGGTAAGCATTTGGGGATGAAGTGTTTGAGGGATGAGGAAGATGTGATTAGAGTATTAGATGATTGGGAGGTCAGGGATAACGAAATTTTGTCATCTAAAGAGGGTGTTAAAAATGGTGTGTCATGATTATTGTCAGTCTGAATATCAGAGGATTGGGGGGAAGCACAAAAGCAACGTACTTGAAACATATTATGGCTAAGGAGGGTGCAGAATTCTTATGTTTGCAGGAGACAAAATTATCCTCTTTCTCAGATGTCAAAGGCTTCTTGTTGTGGGGGGACAGTAACATTGGGTGGGTGCATAATGAAGGTGTCAACGGGGCAGGGAGTATTTTATCTATGTGGCACAAAGAAGCTTTCCGGTGTGATAACCATGTGGTAGGAAATGGTTTTATCGCCATTGTTGGCCAGCACCTTAAATCAAAGAGTTGTTGTGTTGTGGTTAATGTATATGCAACATGCACTTTAAGTGAAAAGGTTGCGTTATAGGAAGCCTTAATTGTTAGGAAAGATGGCTTTAAACTAAAGGGGGGGTGAATTGTTTAAAGAGGTTTTCGCAAACGTTTTAGAGCTAGAATGAATTTATTTCAGAAACCAATTGATTAAGCAATTCAGTTAGCCAAAACAGTAAGCAAAACTGCACTGCCAGGAAAACAATCAGTTGTTTCTTCGAAACAATCGGTTGTTTATATCAGTAAACAACAAACAAACTGAATTTAAAGAGTAAGGGATAGAGAGATTATATACAGTTGTTTATACTGGTTCACTCCAACCCAGAGCTACATCCAGTCTTCTCAGAACCCCTGAGCAAATCCACTAAGCAATCACACCTTGATCACTTACACAACAACCAAGAGAATGACCTTGAAAACCTCAAGACACACACTCTCCTTGGCCAACACTAAGATTGTTGATCTTGAACACCTCAAGAACACACAGCCAATCTTAACAACAATACACAGAAGAATTGTTTCAGCAATTTACAAAGATTACACTTGTTACAGATGAAGATCTGAAATCAATACAAGTAGAATCCTATTCCAGCACCTTGATCAATCACTGAACTCTTAAGCAATCTCAACTCTTTTAAAACTCTCTTAGAAAAACTTTGTCAAAAGCATTCTCTGTTATTTAAAAACAGTTTTTCTGAATTTATATAAAATAGTTTGTTATCAAATCTTAACAAACCCTTAATTGCTTTCAAAAAGATTGGTCAAAGCATTTAATGACTGGAGCGTATTCAGTTTCAAATCATTTAAAGCTCAGTCAAAGAAAACATTTTTTCTGTTAAGGTTCCAGAACAAATAATCGGTTCTTTCCTCGAATCAATCGGTTGTTTTGTTACTTAACAGTTTTCTTCATTCAAAAACAGTTTTCAAACTTTCTCAAAACATCTAAGTGTAAACAATCGGTTGTTTCGACAGAACAATCGGTTGTTTCAACTTAGTTTGAAAAACACTTTACTTTGTTTAAAGATTGAGATGCTAATTGCTTTGAGATTTAATCTAAGGGTGGATTACAACATTAAACTACCCCAGAAAAAAACTTTAAACCAGCACAGCAACATCAAGCAAAGCAGAGGCTTCATCATCCTTCAAAGGATTTGGATTCTTCAAAACATTGAACATCACTTGGTTCAACATTAACAACCTTAAAGAGTTCCTTTCTAGATAAGGTTTGGTGCTTTTGTGGAGATTTTAATGCAATAAGGAGTGAAGATGAAAGAAAAGGGATAAAAGGTAGCTCTTGTTGTAGTGGACCAAAGCCAAGAAGGACTATTTGCGATTTACTCCTTAAAGATAAAAGATAATGTTCCCAGTGATATTCTAGTTGAGATTTTATTCTCTGTGGAGCAGTTGCATATGTTATACGTAAAAGTATGTAAACATACTTGAAACAAATTTAATCCTGGGGAATGGTATCTAAGTTGGTATCCAGGTGGTTATTCTGTTAGGGTTTGTTGCACTCCAAGGAGATAGAATTCCACACAGTCGTGCTTTTAAGATTACACACACCGTAACAGAATTCTTGAATATTCTCTCACTAGAAATAAGATTCTCGTATGGGAAGTTGGTTACCAGTGGTAACCTAATGACACTCTATAAAAGGGGCTTAAGGTCCCAGGTCCCAAGTGAAGGTACGCAATTCTGAATACACTTTTTGAATACTGAAGCTATTTGTTTCTTATTCTTTCATAAAGCCCTTACTGACTTGATCGTCGGAGTGTGACCGGCCGTAAGGGCGTCCTCTGTCTCTACAGGTGAAGCACCAAACAACTAAGAGAAGTGCAGATTTCAGATAAGACAGGCGGAGCCTGAACCAGTCATCGGAGTCAACCGGCAAGAACATTTTGGCGTCCACCGTGGGGCCCGATAAAACTAGGTCCCATCCACAGTTGTGATTGAAAGTTATCAGGAGATATGAGGAATGCAAGGCAAGGTCCCACAGGATTTGAGGGTGTTAATACTCCTACTATACATTAACTCATGGAGACCATCACAGCTCTCCAAGAGATAGTGGCGACGTCCAGAGCTGATCAGGAAAGGGTGTTGGCTAAGGTGCGTTCTGAGCAGGCCCACAGGCAAGACCAATTCAGGGTCGAGTTGGACGCATCGCGAGCAACCAACGACGAGTTGTGCAAGACCAACGAGGAACTGTGCAAGGATTTGCAGCGTTTGGGTGAACTGCGCAAGGATTTGTAGCGTTTGCAAGACTTACTCGACCTAGGGCTCGACCAATGCCCTTCTCGCACGCGATCATGGATGTTGTCATACCGACAAACTTCATGACACCAAAGATCATGTTCACAGGTATGGAGGACCCTGAGGCTCATCTCACTGCATTTCATGCTCAGATGATGATCTCGGGAGACACGGACGCTATGCATTATAAGCTGCTCATGGGCACGTTTACAGGCACGACATTGAGTGGTTTATCAATCTTCCTAACGGCCATATAACCTCGTTCGAACAGTTTGCCACACTGTTCAAGGAACAGTTCATTGTCAACCACGCTCCACCCCCCGCCCCTTTCGACCTCTTCGGGGTGAAGCAGAAGCAGGAAGAACCTTTGAAGGACTTCGTAAATCGATTTGGAGCGTTTATGGTGAAACTCCACACCCAAGATGAAGCTTTATTGGTGCATGCCTTCGAACAGGGAGTGTTGACAGGCCCTTTCAGTGATTCCTTGATAAGGAATCGGGCCAAAACATATGAAGAGATCAAGCGGCAAGTTGTTGCCCACATCGCCGCTGAGGAAGTAGTGACTATGAAGCATGGAAACATAGGTACAGGGCAGGCTAAGCCCCGTGAGAACAATCGTACCCAACCTATGAGAGTATATGAGACTACAACAGAAAAGAAGTTGGCACGACTAACACCCTATGAATCGAAAAAGAACCAGTCTAGGCCGAGGTCAAAGGATGACCTACCTTTTCGACCTCGGTTTAGGATATCTTATAAGGAGTTGCTCGCCATGCCAGGTATACAGGAAAAATTGAGGATCCCTCCAAAGACTGATAGATCTTTAGGGCCAAGCAAGAGTACGTGGTGCGATTTTCATAAAGCTTATGGACATGACGTGGAAAATTGTATAGTCCTGAGCTACCATTTGGCAAGGCTAGTGAAGGAAGTGTTGAAGATGGTTGCTGCCCCTTCAAGATTGTGTTTGATGAAGACTTCTATGTACATTTCATTTTGCTTTGCTTTAAGTGTGTCTTAGGTAGTGCTTAGAGGTTGTCTAAGAGTGGGCTTTTGCTGAGTATCTCACCTCATAACCACTAGCCATGTGATAAGAACAAGCATAAGTTTTCTTAAATTGTTTTTCACATGTTTTACAAAAAACACGTTTACTACATAAAAATAAATCTGTTCTTTTCTAAATAAACAGATTCATTTTTTTCACTGATGCCTTGGCTAAGCCTTGTAAAAATTAGATGTTGTGCATCAGGTATTTTGACTAAGTCTTCTTCTTTTCAAAACGACTGAGTTTTAGACAGTTAAGCTTTTCTGTTTTCGTTTTGAAAAATAAATCTGTTCATCTGTAAATGAATAGATTCTTTTTGTCTCTGGTGCCATGTCAAGCTTAAACGTTTTTCAGCTTTATCTCTGCACCAGAATGGTTGACTAAGTCTCCTCACTTAACAAATTCTCTAACTGCTTTTGAAAATAAATCTGTTCATTTTATTTTCAATCTGTTCCTTTTATAACAGCTTTAACTGTTTTTCAAAAATCTGTTATAAGTTGGTTTTCTATAAAATGCAAACTTGTTTCTGAGTTTATTACTGATTCATACATTTTGCAAAAACAAGTTTTGACAGCAGAGAGTTAAGTGTTTACAAAGGATTAGCATTTGTTCTTCAAAGATTTCAAAAATCACAAAGTGCTTGTTCTTGATTTGGTTCCAAAAGCTTGGTGTGAGGTGCTGCTACTGTTCTAGCAATCTTGCCTACTGGTTTAAGGCAGATCTTTGTATCCTCAATCAGGTGTAGTCGTTTCACTTCTCATTTCTTGTAATAGTTTGGTTGAACACTCTTCTTGATAGGTTTTCTTGGAGAATGTGTGTGTGTGTGAGCTGAAATAGGTTTTTTTCAGCAAGAGTACCTAAGTTCTTGTAGGTTTCAAGAACAGTGGGAATTGTACTTGGTTGTACTGTGTTTTAGTGATTTCCACCTGGTTTTGGTGAAGACTGGATGTAGCTCAGTTGAGTGAACCAGTATAACTGCTTGTGCTCATTCTCTCTCACTCTCTGCAATTTCGTTTATGCATAATTGATAAAACAGCGAAGAAATAAATCTGTTCAATTGAAAATAAATCTGTTCTTTCTGGGCACTGTGCATACTGTTCTTAATTTCTGAAAAAATTGTTTGAATCTGATAAGAACATATAAAATCTGCTAAAAGCCACTGGAACAGATTGGCTGTGATAGGTTGCTCAAGAAATTGTTAAAACTATTAATTGAACCTTAAACAATTGCTTAAAGTTGAAGCTTGTTGTTCTGTGATTCATTGTTCTTAATTTCTGGAAAACTGTCTGGTTTCAATAAGAACATTGATAATCTGTTAAAGGCTAATAAAATAGGTTGTGTGTAATAGATTGTCTCACTAATTGTCAAGCCCTTAATTGAACCTGAATCACAAGAATTGGAATTAAGGTTTGCTGTTTTTGAGTTACACTGTTTTTCAATCTGATATCTGTGTGTGTACATCTTGAAATTCTATCTGCATAATCTTGTGATTAACCTTGCTGAATTAAAAGCTTTTCAAATAAAAACAGTGCTGAAATAAATCTGTTCATTTTCACATAAATCGATTTATTTTTCTGTAAAACTCTGTTAAACACTGTTTCTGCGAGAATGTTTTAAAAGGTCAATTCACCCCCCCTCTTGAACTTTGGCACTATTAAACCCAACAATTGGTATCAAGAGCTAGGACTTGTATTTTAATCAAGTTTGTTTGTAATAATGTCTGAGTTTAATGTGCTTTTTGCTGAGGGTTCTGCTGTTAATAGACCACCTATGTTCAATGGAATGAATTATGCATTTTGGAAAGTTAGAATGAGAATTTTCATGGAATCCATTGATGCATTAATTTGGGAAGCTGTGGTCAATGGACCTTATGTGCCAATGCAAGTTGTCAAGGATGAAGAAAAGGTAAAGCCAAGATCAGAATGGAATGAAACTGAAAGGAGGAAGGCTCAACATGATCTTGTGGCCAAGAACATCATAACCTCTGCATTGACAATGGATGAGTTCTTTAGGATATCTCAATGTAAGTCAGCTAAGGAGATGTGGGAAGTCTTAGAAGTGACTCATGAGGGGACTGAAGATGTGAAAAGGTCAAGGAAACATGCGCTCATCCAAGAATATGAGCTGTTCAGAATGCAACCCGAGGAGAGCATTGCTGATGTGCAGAAAAGATTCACCCATATTGTGAATCACCTCACTGGCTTGGGAAAAGAATTTGACAGAGAGGAGCTCAACATAAAGATATTGAAGTGCCTCGACAGAAGCTGGCAACCAAAGGTGACAGCTATCTCTGAAAGCCGTGATCTGTCAAAGTTGGGAACTGCTGCACTGTTTGGAAAGCTGATGGAGCATGAGCTAGAGCTTAAAAGACTTAAAGAGCAGGAAACAACAGAGAGAAAACCCAAAGGTCTTGCACTGAAAGCAACTGAACTAAATGAGATCAAGGAAGAAAAAGAAGATGCTGAAGATGATGATACAATCAGTCTTCTTACAAAAAGATTCAGTAAATTCCTGAGGAAGAAAAGCAAAAATAGAAACCAGCAGAAAAGGAGGTATCCTAAACTCAATGATGCAAATTCCTCTAAATATACTTGCTTTGGATGTGGCAAAACAGGGCATATCAAAACAGATTGTCCAGACAATCAAACTAAGGACAAATCTGCCAGCAAGAAATTTGAAAGGAACAAAGGAAGAAGAGCCTACATCTCATGGGAGGAAAATGAAGCATCCTCAACCAGCAGCTCTTCAACAGAAGATGAGGAGAACAATTTGTGTTTCATGATGAAGGATGAGGAGTCAAGCTCTGATTCAGTAAGTAATTTTTCTGCTGATTCTGATAACTATGATGATTTGCTTGCTGCCTTCAAGGAAACACATGATGAAGCAAATAGGCTAGCTGTAATATGCAATAAGCTGCAAAAGGTAAATAATGTGTTGGCACCTAAAGTAAAAACACTTGAGGAAGAATTGCATAAGGCCAAAACAGATTTAGTAAGCCTTGAACTAACTTGCTTGCATGCCTCTATTAAATCCTGTGAAAACTGCAAAAAATTGGAAAAACAAGTGGAGTATTTGCTGAAAACCCTTTCCAATTTCACCAAGGGAAGAGAAAACCTTGAGTCTCTCCTTGGATCACAGAATGCTGTTTTCAATAAGAATGGACTTGGTTATACCCCTGGAAATGTAACCAATGTCAAAAAGCTTTCAAGTTTTTTGTTCCAGCAAAATCAGTTTTTTCAGCTTTTAACAGTGGCAAAAAGGCATCTCATGTAACATGTTTTTACTGCATGAAATCTGGTCATACCTCTAGGTCTTGCATTGCTAGAAAGCATCTTGTGCCTAAGAACTTAGCAAAATGGCTACCAAAGGGAAGGTTTTAATCTGTGCTGGACCCTGTACTGAAAAGGGTACCATTTGTATCATTTTTATTCTGTTTTGCAGATTGGCAGCAAGAAAAATCAGTGGTACTTGGACAGTGGCTGTTCCAAGCATATGACTGGAGATCTTACAAAGTTTACCAGCTTAAAGCTCAAAGCAGAAGGACATGTAACCTATGGTGATAATAACCGAGGGAGGATTTTGGGCAGAGGAACTGTTGGAACAGGGAACTCAACAACCATTGAGAATGTGCTGTATGTAGAAGGACTTAAGCATAGTCTTCTCAGCATAAGTCAGCTTTGTGACAAAGGATACAAAGTGAATTTTGAGTCAAAAGGCTGCACAATATCAAGTAATTCATCTAGTAAGGTACTGTTTACTGGTAAGAGAGTGAATAACATATATCTGCTGAATATCATGGAAACTAACTCTTCAAATGAGTGTTTGCTGTCCAGAAGTGATGAGTCTTGGTTGTGGCACAGGAGGTTGGCTCACATACACACAAATCACTTGAATAAATTGAAATCTAAAGATTTAGTTTCTGGTTTACCTAACATTAAATTTCAGGATAACAGGCTTTGTGATGCTTGTGTGAAAGGTAAACAAATCAAATCCTCTTTTAAGTTAAAGGATGTTGTCTCTACAAAAAATCCATTGGATGTGTTACATATGGACTTATTTGGTCCATCTAGAGTTGCTAGCTTGGCTGGAAATTTGTATGCCTTAGTTGTTGTGGATGATTACTCTAGATTTACATGGACTTTATTTCTTGCGCATAAACATGATGCTTACACTGCCTTTAAGAAATTAGCAAAAATTCTGCAAAATGAAAATGGTTGCTGCATTAAATCAATTCGAAGTGATCATGGGGGAGAGTTTCAAAATGCTAAGTTTGAGAGGTTCTGTGAGAAGCATGGGATAGCTCATACCTTTTCAGCCCCTAGGACACCCCAACAAAATGGTGTAGTTGAAAGGAAAAATAGATCACTAGAGGAACTAGCTAGAACTATGTTAAATGAATCTAAGCTACCTAAGTATTTTTGGGCTGATGCTGTTTATACTGCAGGTTATGTCTTAAATAGGACCTTAATAAGACCAATTCTTAAGAAAACCCCATATGAATTGTATAAGGGCAGAAAACCTAGTGTAAGCCACCTTAGAGTATTTGGGTGTAAATGCTTTGTATTGAATAATGGCAAAGAAAATCTTGGTAAATTTGATGCTAAATCTGATGAAGGTGTGCACATTGGTTATGCTTTGAATGGTCATGCATATAGAGTCTTCAATAAAAGGTTACTTATAGTAGAAGAATCAATGCATGTTGTTTTTGATGAAACTGATCATAGCATATCTAAAACTGCTGCTGATGACCCTGACAGTAATGAATTTAAATCTGTTTTAAATCAAAATGAATCGATTCATTTTGATACTGCTGATACACATGCTGTACAAGAATCTACTGCAGCTGCAGGTTTGCCAAAAGAGTGGAAAACCCCAAGAGATTTAACTCTTGATAATGTCATTGGGAACATTGAGAAAGGAGTGTCAACTAGAAAATCCTTGAACAATTTCTGTGAAGCAATGGCCTTTGTATCTCAAGTTGAACCCAAGAATTTGAAAGAAGCTCTCAAGGACAGCAACTGGATTTTAGCTATGCAAGAGGAACTGAATCAATTTGCTCTTAATGAGGTCTGGACTCTTGTTCCTAGAATACCTGAGATGAATGTAATTGGAACAAAATGGGTATTTAGAAACAAGATGGATGAGCATGGAGTGATCACCAGAAACAAGGCTAGGCTTGTAGCTAAAGGGTACAATCAAGAAGAAGGAATAGACTATGACGAGACATATGCACCAGTGGCTCGGTTAGAAGCTGTTAGACTGTTGCTTGCCTTCTCCTGCATCAAAGGGTTCAAGCTATTTCAAATGGATGTGAAAAGTGCCTTTCTAAATGGCTATATAAATGAAGAGGTATTTGTCTCACAACCACCAGGTTTTGAAGACCATCAACATCCAGAATATGTGTTCAAACTCCAAAAGGCTCTCTATGGACTCAAGCAAGCTCCTAGACAATGGTATGAGAGGCTAAGTGATTTTCTCATCTCACAAGGCTATGATAGAGGCACATCAGATAAGACCTTGTTCATTAAGAAGAAAGGAGATGACTCAATTCTAGTCCAAGTATATGTGGATGACATCATTTTTGGATCAAACAATGGAGAATTGTGTGAAGCTTTCGTGAAAGTCATGAAGAGTGAGTTTGAAATGTCAATGATGGGTGAGTTGAACTATTTTCTAGGCTTGCAGATCAAACAACTCAAGGATGGCATTTTCTTAAGTCAAGCTAAGTATTGCAAGGATTTGCTGAAGAAATTTGAAATGGAGAAGTGTAAACCAATTAGCACACCCTTCTCAACAAGCTGTCATTTGGATCATGATGAAGCTGGAATTTCTGTTGATGAAACCAAATACAGAGGACTCATAGGATCACTACTGTATCTCACTGCTAGCAGGCCAGATATAATGTTTGCAGTGTGCATGTGTGCAAGGTTTCAATCTGCTCCTAAAGAATCACACTACAATGCTGTCAAAAGGATTTTGAAGTATTTGCAAGGAACTAAAGAAGTTGGCTTGTGGTATCCAGGTAATATTTCATTAAGCTTAACTGGATATTCTGATTCGGATTTTGCAGGTTGCAAAATTGATAGGAAGAGCACAAGTGGAACCTGTCATTTGCTTGGATCAAGCTTGATCTCATGGCAATGCAAAAAGCAGGCTTGTGTAGCTCTTTCCACTGCTGAAGCAGAATACATTGCAGCAGGAAGTTGCTGTGCTCAAACTATATGGCTAAGACAACAATTGAATGATTTTGGTATCTTACTTAACCATATACCTCTGCTGTGTGATAATACAAGTGCAATCAACTTAACCAAAAATCCTGTCATGCATTCAAGAACCAAACACATTGAAATTAGGCATCATTTTCTAAGGGAACACATATCTAATGGAACATGTGATATTAAGTTCATTGGTACTGATTTACAACTTGCTGATTTGTTCACAAAACCATTAGCCAAAGATAGGTTTAATTTTCTGCTTAATGAATTGGGTATTATAAATGTCAATTGTGCCTAGCAGTAAAACATTAAATCTGTTTATTCATAATTGAATGTGTTTATTTTCTGCACTGATATGCATTAATGACTAGGAAAGAGAATTTCTGATCTTTGACTGCTTGACTGACTTAGTGGGCATTAACCTCTGTACCTTTGACGGTTTTGGTCATGGTTATGTAACCGATTTGATGGTTTGGGTGCTCAATAAGAGTTTGAGTGTATGCCTCGTGACCCTAAATATTTGGTGCATATTTTCAAAGATTCTCTGCACAAATTCAGAGCATAAAATCTTCATGCATATCCACTCATAACTGCCATATCAATCCATTTATTCTGCTATAAATCTGTGTGAATATTTGTTACCCACATTGGTCATTCTCTTTCTGTTCTCACCATTTGAAACCAAGAAAAGAATTCAGGTTCAACCATGGCTTCTTCTTTCAAGAAACAGAAAAATAAGGGGAAGCAAACCACATTTCAAGGTGTGTTAGAAGGATGGTTCGTTGGAAATGAAGAGGGCATCAATGCCTACATTCATGAGACAAGCAGGAAGCAGATCAACATACCCAAGGTGCTGGATTTCAACTGGCTGAAATCTGAAAAACTGGTAGAAACAAGGGCTGTGTTGAAGCACCAGAAACTGAAAAAGCTGTTGGAATTAACGGGTAATGTTTATCCTGACTTGGTTAAGGTGTTTTATACTAACCTCACATTGGATGGGAAGAATGTTGTCTCTTATGTGAAAGGGATCAAGATGAAGATCACAAGTGAGGTGTGGAATTCTGTGGCTGGAATAAAATATGCTGGATTGAAAGTAGGAAAGGGAAACACCAGTGGAATCCAAGAATTCAACAAGCTGCAATATTATAAGAGTTGCATGAGGAATCCTACTGAGAGTATAAACAGGTTCCATGCAGGACATTTGAACCTCACTCCACGCCTAGTTGCATACATCATAGCATGGCAACTGATTCCAAGAGGGACAAACCATGCTGTCTTACATGAAGAGGATCTCATTCTCCTATATTGCATCATGAACCAGATTAAGGTAAACTGGGTGTTCATTGTCAATGAACACATGCTCAAGTCAAAAAGGTTGGCTGATTACCGATTTCCCTATGCTATTCTTGTTTCCAAATTAATTGATTACTTTGGTGTTGATGTTACAAATGAGAGAAATGACCCTATCAAGGCTGTAAGTGAGATTGATACTTCAACTCTCACCAAAATGGGTTTTCACAAAATTGAAGACAAGTGGGTGGTTCTCAAGGAGAAGGACCCTCAAGCAGAACATGAGGATGAGGATGAAGCTGTTCCTATGGATGATGACTCACCTGCTACCCAATCTGAACATGAGGAAGTTGCTGCAAATGCCATAGTTGCCTATCAATGTCCAGAATACCGAGGAGAACCAATGTCTATGTTTGAGAGGCAAGTGTTGTATCGTCTTGATGTAATGTCAGCAGAACAAAGGGCATACTTTGAGACTACTCATGCAAGGTTTCAACACCTTGATGATCAGATTGAAGGGGTTCAGGCACAGCTTGCAGAGCTTTACTACAAGGATCAGTAGTCTTCTGTTTTTAATGCTGTTTTTATCATTTTTCAAATGTCTGTAATGCTGAACAATATGGTTTTACTTTTCTGGACTATTATGGTTATGGTTTCTGTTTCATATTTGCTTTCCCTATGTTTATATGCTGTTTGATGAATCCAAAGGGGGAGAAAAATAGCTGCTGAAAACTGAAACAGGGAGTTCATTCTGCACCTTAAAACCATATCTTATGCTATGCAATACTTCTATTTTTTTCTGGTTTAAAATCTGGTGCAGTGCAGGTGCTTAAAGCAACAAAGCTATAAGGTTAGCTATGGGGATTTGTCTCCATCAAACAGGGGGAGATTGTTGAAGATGGTTGCTGCCCCTTCAAGATTGTGTTTGATGAAGACTTCTATGTACATTTCATTTTGCTTTGCTTTAAGTGTGTCTTAGGTAGTGCTTAGAGGTTGTCTAAGAGTGGGCTTTTGCTGAGTATCTCACCTCATAACCACTAGCCATGTGATAAGAACAAGCATAAGTTTTCTTAAATTGTTTTTCACATGTTTTACAAAAAACACGTTTACTACATAAAAATAAATCTGTTCTTTTCTAAATAAACAGATTCATTTTTTTCACTGATGCCTTGGCTAAGCCTTGTAAAAATTAGATGTTGTGCATCAGGTATTTTGACTAAGTCTTCTTCTTTTCAAAACGACTGAGTTTTAGACAGTTAAGCTTTTCTGTTTTCGTTTTGAAAAATAAATCTGTTCATCTGTAAATGAATAGATTCTTTTTGTCTCTGGTGCCATGTCAAGCTTAAACGTTTTTCAGCTTTATCTCTGCACCAGAATGGTTGACTAAGTCTCCTCACTTAACAAATTCTCTAACTGCTTTTGAAAATAAATCTGTTCATTTTATTTTCAATCTGTTCCTTTTATAACAGCTTTAACTGTTTTTCAAAAATCTGTTATAAGTTGGTTTTCTATAAAATGCAAACTTGTTTCTGAGTTTATTACTGATTCATACATTTTGCAAAAACAAGTTTTGACAGCAGAGAGTTAAGTGTTTACAAAGGATTAGCATTTGTTCTTCAAAGATTTCAAAAATCACAAAGTGCTTGTTCTTGATTTGGTTCCAAAAGCTTGGTGTGAGGTGCTGCTACTGTTCTAGCAATCTTGCCTACTGGTTTAAGGCAGATCTTTGTATCCTCAATCAGGTGTAGTCGTTTCACTTCTCATTTCTTGTAATAGTTTGGTTGAACACTCTTCTTGATAGGTTTTCTTGGAGAATGTGTGTGTGTGTGAGCTGAAATAGGTTTTTTCAGCAAGAGTACCTAAGTTCTTGTAGGTTTCAAGAACAGTGGGAATTGTACTTGGTTGTACTGTGTTTTAGTGATTTCCACCTGGTTTTGGTGAAGACTGGATGTAGCTCAGTTGAGTGAACCAGTATAACTGCTTGTGCTCATTCTCTCTCACTCTCTGCAATTTCGTTTATGCATAATTGATAAAACAGCGAAGAAATAAATCTGTTCAATTGAAAATAAATCTGTTCTTTCTGGGCACTGTGCATACTGTTCTTAATTTCTGAAAAAATTGTTTGAATCTGATAAGAACATATAAAATCTGCTAAAAGCCACTGGAACAGATTGGCTGTGATAGGTTGCTCAAGAAATTGTTAAAACTATTAATTGAACCTTAAACAATTGCTTAAAGTTGAAGCTTGTTGTTCTGTGATTCATTGTTCTTAATTTCTGGAAAACTGTCTGGTTTCAATAAGAACATTGATAATCTGTTAAAGGCTAATAAAATAGGTTGTGTGTAATAGATTGTCTCACTAATTGTCAAGCCCTTAATTGAACCTGAATCACAAGAATTGGAATTAAGGTTTGCTGTTTTTGAGTTACACTGTTTTTCAATCTGATATCTGTGTGTGTACATCTTGAAATTCTATCTGCATAATCTTGTGATTAACCTTGCTGAATTAAAAGCTTTTCAAATAAAAACAGTGCTGAAATAAATCTGTTCATTTTCACATAAATCGATTTATTTTTCTGTAAAACTCTGTTAAACACTGTTTCTGCGAGAAAGTTTTAAAAGGTCAATTCACCCCCCCTCTTGAACTTTGGCACTATTAAACCCAACAGGAAGGCCTCCTGTAGGATTACCTGTTAGGAGGTCAGGAGGAATCCAAGGAAGACACGCCGACGGAAGAGCAGAGGCATGAAGTACCCATCCACGGGGAGATCAATACTATCTCTGGTGGATTTTCTGGAGGAGGTTGCACTGCTTCCCAGAGGAAGAGGTATGTAAGGGAAGTGATGATAGTAGAGAATCAGGGGTCTGATCAGCCAGCTGAGCCTGACCTTTACTTCACCCGAGCAGATTTGAGGGACGTTATCTCACATGACAATGATCCAGTAGTGATTTCAATGGTCACCGCAGGGAGAAGGGTGCACTGAGTTCTCATAGATCAGGGGAGCTCGGCTGACGTGCTATTCTGGTCAACATTCAACAAGCTACAGTTGTCACCAGATCAGTTGAGACTATGTGATGGTTATTTGTATGGTTTTGCAGGGGATCAGGTAGAGGTGAGGGGGCATGTAGAGCTGAGGACGACCTTCACAGATGGCACCTCATCTCGAACCATCACTATTAGGTATTTGGTTGTTAATGCTTCTTTTGCTTACAATATTCTTTTGAGCAGGCATGCTATAAACAGGTTGGGAGTTGTGGCCTCGTCAAGGCATATGAAAATTAAGTTGCCCTCCTTAGAAGGAGGGGTGATCGTTGTCAAATTCGACCAAAAGGCAGCAAGAAAATGCTACGAGAATAGCTTAAAGAACAAACGAGGGGTGTGTGTGGTCGCCACTCAACCCCTAAAAAAGGAAGAAGACTCATGTGTGGAGATCGCCGCTGATAGCCGATCTCAAGTCTTGTTTTAGTTTATGTATATTGTTTTTTATGAACAATGAAGGGGACACTCTTTTTCCCTCACAAAGGTTTTTTAACAAGGTCACCCAATGAAAAGTATTTGCAAAAGATGATTTGTCATGACATTTCTAGTGTTTTGCAAGAATATGGCCTTGCCCTGGGGACCCTCCAGGCGAGAGAACTTGAATATGGCCTTGCCTTGGGGACTCTCCAGGCGAGGGAACATGAATATGACCTTGCCTTGGGGATTCTCCAGGCGAGGGAACTTGAATATGACCTTGCCCTGGGGACTCTCCAGGCGAGGGAACTAGAACAGGTACATAGCGACTCTCAAGTCGCAGCTCGCCACCGTTGTGGCTTGAGCACTAGAACAAGTACATAGCGACTCTTAAGTCGTAGCTCGCCACCGTTGTGGTCTGAGCCATCAAACAACTACATTGCGACTCAGGTGCACTGACCCTTGGCTCAGTTAAATTCTGGACATGGGCACCCCTAATCGCAGCTCGCCACCGTTGTGGCTCAAGCACCTGAACAGGTACATAGTGACTCTCAAGTCGCCGCTCGCCATCATTGTGGCTCGAGCACCCGAACAGGTACATGGCGACTCTCAAGTCGCAGCTCGCCAACATTTTGGCTCGAGCTCAGTTTTGAGAAGCCTCTCGCTATGAAGGGTTTCAAGCATGGGTATCTTGAATGGCAGCTCGCCAACGTTTTGGCTTGAGCGAAGGAAGATGGCTTCTATCCCAGTCTAATACTGAGCTCAGGACCTCAGCCAAGACAAGTCGAGGTCAACCCTGTAGAAGAGTAAGGCACCACAAAGGTGTTCAAAGAAGAATGTGTAAAGGAAAATGTCAAAGTTTGACATGACCAAAGTATGAAAAAAGTGGGAGGCCCACTACAACCATGAGGTACAAGTTCTTATGTGAATAGCTATGTCAAGAGCACTATTTGATTAGTAGTTACATCAGTTACTTGAAATGCATTACCTTGCTATGTTTGGATTTGTTATTAAGTCATGGTATTTGCATCGTATAAGTGTGAGGTAATCGAATGCATGGTGGTTGTGTCTATTAGAAGCATGCATTATCACCATACTAGTCGAGGCATAGCATGAGGGCATAAATAAATTGTTCATACATATATGCATAGTATTGGAAATTGATTTGAAGGTTACAGAAGGAAGTGCAAGTAGCAACGCTTTTTAGCCGCTAATGTGGACACGTGAACACTGGCGAGGAGGTCGCCGTAGGCGAGCAACTATGATGGAGATCAAGCTCAAGAGAACATGGAGGCCAATCATCACGAAGAAGAAGAGGTTGAGGACATTCATGGAGATCAAAGTCAACCTCAAAGGCTCACAAGAAGCATGTTCAAAGCTTTAGGAGCAAGGGGATGTTTATTTTCCCTTTTTGTAATTTCATTGTGAGAGGATGCTTAGAGGAAAACATGAGAAACCTCTTGTGTTAAAGCATCTTTAGGTCTTTAGTTAGGAGCATTAGGAGGGGGGTGCGTTAGTAAATAGGTGTAGGAGTTAAAATAGGAGGTGCCAAAGTGAAAGAAGAAGTCACACCTTCCTCATGACTTGTTTAGGCACCATTTTCATTTGAATTTGGGGGGGAATTTTCGAATTCATTTAGCTTGCATTTCAGCACCTTCACACTATAAATTAAGGTGCTGCCCTTGTATTTTTGAGATTTGAATTTTGAATTAGAGAAATTATACTCAATTTTGGAGTGAGCATTGGAGAGCTTTGCATCTTCTTCACTAGTCTTATCTTGAAGGTTCAATGGTTACCTCAAGTGGCGGCTTGCACACTCATCTAGGAGCCTTCATCCTCTTAGTGGCGTGATCATCCAACCATTCCTCCATCTTCATGAGCATTTTCTTCTCCTTTCTTCCTTCTTTTTTAATTTTCATGTCTTAGCTTGTGTTCTTGTGTGATTGTTTGGTTGATTTGTGTTTCCAGCAGCTTGTTCTTCTTTTCCAGCACTTATATTCAGTTTCCTTGCCTTTAATTTCATCTTTGTTCGGTTCAATTTGACAATAATTGGAACTTCCATATGAGTTTGTGTTTTGGCATTAGTTTTGGTGAGTTCTTGACTTAGAACATTGATCCAATTCTAAGAAAAAGTGCCTCTCTAATGACCAACTCAAGATGTTTCCTAAGAATGTCAAGAACCTTTCATCTTATGTTCTTGAATTCACATCAAACTAAGTCTCTTCACTGAGCTTGCTGAAACAAGCTCAGCTCGAGACTGGGGGGCTTGTGTAGTGGACTAGAGCCCAGAAAGACTATTTGCAATTTACTCCTTAAAGATAAAAGATAATGTTCCCAGTGATATTCCAGTTGAGATTTTATTCTTTCTGGAGCACTTGCATATGTTATACATAAAAGTATGTAAACGTACTTGAAACAGATTTAATCCTGGGGAATGATATCCAAGTTGGTACCCAGGTGGTTATTTTGTTAGGGTTTGTTGCACTCCAAGGAGATAGAATTCATACAGTTGTGCTGCTAAGATTACACACACCGTAACAGAATTCTTGAATATTCTCTCACTAGAGATAAGATTCTCGTATGGGAAGTTGGTTACCAGTGGTAACCTAATGACACTCTATAAAAGGGGCTTAAGGTCCCAAGTGAAGGTACGCAATTCTAAATACACTTTTTGAATACTGAAGCTATTTGTTTCTTATTCTTTCATAAATCCCTTACTGACTTGATCGTCGGAGTGTGACCGACCGTAAGGGCGTCCTCTGTCTCTACAGGTGAAGCACCAAACAACTAAGAGAAGTGCAGATTTCAGAGAAGACAGACGGAGCCTGAACCAGTCATCGGAGTCAACCGGCAACCAAGTCAACCGGCAAGAACACTTGTCATAAAAAGGAGATTAGTGGTTTCAATGGTTTTATTGATAATAACTTTTTGGTGGACATACCTTTTGTGGGCAAAAAATACACTTGGTTCAAAGCAAACGGTTCAGCTAAAAGTAGACTAGATAGAATTCTGGTTTCTGAAGAGTGGCTTCGTATATGGCCATCATGCAAGCAGTATGTTCAACCAAGGGTGGTTTCGGACCACTGTGCTTTAGTGGTGAAGGCTTGGGTTAAAGAATGGGGCCCTAAACCATTTAGAACCATCGATGCTTGGCTTAAGGAGCCTGGCTTTAAGGAGTTTGTGAAGGAGAAGTGGAGTTCATACAATATGCACGATAATAGTCTGTCTATTGCTAAGGATAAATTGAAGTTACTGAAGATTAACCTTAAAGTTTGGAATAAAAATGTCTTTGGGAGTCTTAATGATACTAAGAAATACATTCTAGAGGAAATAGAGGAGCTTGACGGTAAGGATGATAATGATGACTTAGAGGACATCAGCAAGTTGAGAAGGATGGAGTTGTTTAGTCAGTTGAAGCTGATTGATAAAAAGGTGGACTCTCTTTCTAGGCAAAAAGCAAGAGTGAATTGGTTAAAGTTTGGGGATTCAAATTCAAAGTTCTTTCATTCTGCAATCAAGTGGAGAGGACTCAAAAATGAGGTCAAAGGTTTTGAAGTTGGTAATCAATGGTGTGAGGAGCCGGAAGTAGTTCGCAGGGAAGCTAAGAGGGTGTTCGAACAGAGGTTCAAGGCTACACAAGATCTTGGTGTGAGTCTTGGTTCGGTGGAGTTTAAATCCCTTCCTACGGAGATTAGTTTAAGTATGGTATCTAGCTTTTCTAAGGAAGAAGTGAAAGAAGTTGTTTGGCAATGTGGAGGTTCGAAGAGCCCAGGTCCGGATGGTTTTAATTTCAACTTTATTAATAATGGTTGGGATATTATTAAATCTAATATTATGGAAGTTGAGCAGTTCTTTTATGCTACGGGGTCTTTTCCGAAGGGGTGTAATGCTTCTTTCATTGCTTTAATTCCTAAAGTAAGAGATCCCTCCTCGCTCGATCAGTTTAGACTTATCTCTCTTGTAGGAACGCTTTATAAGATTATCTCAAAGGTTTTATCGCGTCGTATGAAGGAAGCTCTCCGCTGGTTATAGATGATTGTTAGTCTGCCTTTCTCAGTGACAGAGGTTTGTTAGATAGTGTTCTTATGGCTAATGAAGTGGTTGAGGAGGTAAGGAGACATCGGAGGTCTGGGATTTGTTTGAAGGTGGACTTCGAAAAGGCATATGATTCGGTTAGGTGGAATTTCCTAATTGATATGCTCTAGAGGTTGGGGTTTCACAACAAATGGATTTCAGGGGTTAGAGGGTGCTTGGCTTCGTCGTCTGTGTCTGTTCTTGTAAATGGCCTCCCCACGGAGGAATTCAAACCTTCTAGGGGACTGAGACAGGATGACCCCTTGGCCCCTTTTCTTTTTCTAGTGGTAGCTGAAGGCTTGGCTGGGCTTGTGAGACAAGCTACAAAACAGAATGTTCTGAGAGGAGTGAAGGTGGGAAGAAATGGTATGGAATGTTGTATGCTACAATTTGCTGATGACACTTTATTCATGTGTGAAGATTCCTTCTCCAATATTTTCTCTCTCAAGGCGATTCTTAGGTGCTACGAACTTGTATCAGGGTTGAAGGTAAACTTCCATAAATCTAAATTGGCAGGTGTTTGTGTTGACAGGTACTCCCTTGATACCTATGCAAAAACTTTAAACTGTAATACCATGCGGATTCCTTTTAAATACTTGGGGATAGAAGTAGGAGGTAACCCAAGGAAGAATCAGTTCTGGGAGCCTGTGGTGTACAAAATAAATGGTAGACTCAATTCTTGGAAAGGGAGATTTTTATCTATGGTAGGGAGAATATGCTTACTTAAATCGATCTTTACTGCCATCCCTCTCTTCTATTTGTCTCTCTTTAAAGCTCCAGCTTCAGTGTGTAATCGTATTCTTAGTATACAAAGGAAATTCGTTTGGTCTTGGGGCAAACATAACAAAGCCATTCCTTGGGTAAGATGGGAGAAAGTTTGTAAGCCCCTTGAAGAAGGTGGGTTGGGAATTAAAGATATAAGAAAATTCAATAGTGCTCTCTTGGCAAAATGGAAGTGGCGATTGATGAGCGATGAGAAAGGGAAATGGAAAGATATAATTGTATCGAAATATGGATCGGAAAGTGGTAGAAGTCAAGCTCGGTCAAAATACCAATCATGGTGGTGGAGAGATTTAGCTTATGTATGTGGGGAGGGAGAAGAAGAAGAAGAAGGTTGGTTCAAAAAAGCTATGTTTTGGAAAGTAGGTGTTGGGGATAAAGTTAGATTCTGGGAGGATGCATGGGCACATAATAATAATCTTAAATCTCTGTATCCTAGATTTTTCTCTTTGTCTATGGATCAAGGTAGGAAGGTGGGTGAGGTAGGTGCTTGGGTGGATTCGGGGTGGCAATGGCGGTTAAGTTGGAGGAGGGCAAGGTTTGAATGGGAATCAATTTTGGAGGAAGAAATGCTTGCGATCTTGAATAGGGGCGTCATACACAAGGGAATTAACGATCATCTTGTATGGAGAGGAGATTCCAAAGGTGTTTTCTCTATGAGATCAGCTTATGCTATCTTGGATTGTCAGCCTATTGATCCAACGGATGGTGTTTTTTTGCATTTTATGGCAGGCAAAAGTTTTCCATAAAGCTTTAATCACTGCATGGAGAATCTTACTTGATAGAATACCAACTAATGCTAACCCGTCTAGGAGAGGAGTGGTTGTGAGCTCTTCTGTATGTGCCTTTTGTAATCAGGCAGAAGAATCCACCCAACACCTCTTTCTTGAATGCGATTATGCACAACGAGTATGGTCTCTTTGTTTCAGGTGGATAGGCATCCTGGTGGCACAAAACAAGGATCTAAGGAATCATTTTGAGATTTTCACCTTATTCACATGTCTAATAAGCAGAATCAGGTTTGGAAAGGAATGTGGGTAGCAATAGTTCGAAGTATTTGGGAGCAGAGGAATAAAGTTGTTTTCAAGCAAGGGGTTCCTGATGCCGAAGAAACTTTTCAATCGGCTCAACTCCTTTCTTGGCTTTGGTTGAAATACAAGGTCAGTTCTTTCTCGTATACTTTTTCAGATTGGCATTTGAACCCCATCCAATGCCTGCTTTGCGTTTGATGAAATTGTTGGCAAAAAAGTTGTGCAATGTGGATCTCTTGGGTTGTTACGTGGTGACTTTTGCGTGAGGAGGTTATGGAAGGTTCCTGACAATTGGTGTTTTTAGGGATATTAATGTGAGGTTGGCTTGTGTTAAGTGTGGCAGCAGTTGGGTTTTGTTTCAAGTGTTTAAGGGCTTCTCTTTTGGAGGTTTGGAGGCTGACAAGGGGAGGTATGCTGCTTTTTTCTGCTTCTTGTGCTTTTTGCATGCTTATGTTGACAAGGGGATTTTGTTTGTCTCTTTGAAAGCTCGACGTTGGTTGTTCTTAGTGTTGACGTCGTTTTATTACTTGTTTCTATGCTTTTTAGGTCTATAATGCTATAGGTTTGGGTGTTATTGTTTCAGATAGGTTGGTCTTGCTTTATGATCTTAGAGGATGTTTTTTGTGGATTTGTATATGGGTTGGGATACATCTTAAGTATTCCTGAAGTAATTTAATTTATTCATTGCCGATAAAAAAAAAATACTACTCATTACTGCTAGTATTACCTATGTTAAGCTTAAGACTAAATTTTATTAAGGAGGTAGATCGGTTAAGTTGGATTGAGTTTGAATATATTATCATTCAATTCAATTAAATTTTTTTGGATTGAACTGAGTCATGTTGGGTTTTTTATTTATTTTATTAGATTTAATCCAATTCAATTAAGTTGGATTAACTGAAAAACATGTTTCAAATTATTTTGCTAAAATTTGTAATTTTAATTGTTTTTAAAATTATTTTAAATTCTTTTTTCACCCAATAAAAAAAAGAAAGAAAAAATTAACTCAATTTGTTGGATTAGGTATTTTGGGTTACCTGACATATAAGCATCCTGTCAAATTTCTCCTTACAATTAGACTAAAATGTTCATTTAATTCCTTATCATTATGAAAAGCTCTTTTCGGAACATATTTTGAAAAACACACTTCATAACATATATAATATGTTTTGAAAATTTTATTTTGGAAATTTTGTTCTGAAAAACGTTTTCCAAAAATATATTTCACGAATTCTGAAAAGTATGTTCTAGAAATATTTTTTAAAAAATAATTCAAAAGTTATTTTTAAAAAGGGTATAATAGTTTTTTTCAAAATTAATGGAATGCAAGAGGAATTTTGTTGGGGTGCAGGAAGAAATTCCCAAACTTATTGAATAACTTGGACAAGTCAAGATTTGATGGCATCTTCATGACTTGGGTCAGACAGCTTCTTCCTGCACCTCCATCCCTGGCACCCCATAGTAAACTTGATTTTACTATTATGCCCTTTAGTAAATAATTTTGAAAAAATAAAACTAAACCTAATTTTTATCTTTTCACTTTCACTCTTTTAACACTTTGTGATTCACCCAGCAGCAGCACAAGCGGTGCCCACCCCCTCCCATTCAAAGAACCAACAACACCTACCTCCTCCCCTTCAAAGCACCAGCAGCGCCACTCACTCCTTGCAAACTCTAAATCTCTCTTACAATCACTCTTCATTGACCCTCACAGACATCCAACATTTAATTTTTTTTGGGATTGTATAATTCATAACTTATTTAATAACTACAAAAATTCTTTTCGGATTGGATAATCCGTAAAGCATTTGACAATTTAAAAATGACTTTCAGATTGTGTAATCCGTAAGTCAAATTTAATAATAAAATGAATTCGAATTATGTAATCCGTAAGTCATATTTGAAGTTTTAAAATAACTTCTGGATTGTGTAATCTGTAAGTCAAATTTTAACAGCAAAATGAATTTCAGATTATGTAATCCGTAAGATATGGTTGAAGTTCTAAAATGATTTCCAGATTGCATAATCGATAGTTTATTTAGTATTGAATTACACAATTCAGAAGTGCGAGTTTGGTTATTCTTGATTTGGTACACAATCTGTAAAACAAAACTTTCATTTTTATTTTTTTTACTGAAGGGTAATTTTAGGATTTTAAAAATTTATGGAGATGGAGGAAGAAGTCATGGAGGTGCAGGAAGAATCAGTCCTTGGGCCACTGAATACAAAACTTTGTTGATTATTGCAACTTCAACAAATATTGTTTCCACCATGTGCTTTGTATTGCTCATGAGTATGGTTATACTTCAATTATATATGAACCTGGCACCACAAGTTCTTTTGTTATTTATAAAAAATGGTATGACAAAATACATCCTTATTTTCCTTTAATTTCTAGTATTAGCCTTTAGTAATCTAACTTGGTATATTTTCTTTAATCACACTCTTAGAAAAAGAAAATAAATATATGTCGAATAAAATTTAGAGCTAATGGTTTCATTTTGTTATATAGTTTGAATGTTTGTCAAAAAAAGTTATCCTCGCTTGTTGAAGTTGATGTTTTAAGAATAATGCACCTGGGTATTACATTTTCTTTTCTTCTATTTTTTTTTTTTTACTTTTCCCTTTGATAAAGAAAATATTATTCATTTTGTTAATCCCATTTCACTTTATATTTTTATTCTATTTAATTTGGTTTCGTCAAGACAATCTAAATTGGGTATAGTCTTCTCCATTGATAATTGTAGGAAAATGTGTCAATATGTTTTCAAATTGGAAGAGAACTCTTAGACACAGTAATTGTCTAACATCAAAAGGATATTATTTTTACTATCCTTATATTTTCTAGGAGAAGGAAAATTATGAATTTGAAAGCATAGGTTTCTAAGAAAAACCTAAAATTGTGAATTTGAAAACAGGTTACTAAGGGAAAACTAAAAATAAATGTATGTTATATAATAAACCTAGTACAAAACTTAAATGTATCTTTCATACAAAGCAATATGATAAAGAAAAAGGTGAGGATGAAGTGTTCATAGGAGGGAGTCATTCATCTAAGGGGGAATATACTATAGGATCTTGGGCAGTGAATGTCTTTCTAAGACATGGTTGTTTAGTCTTAGATTGTGTTTAACAATTTAGTGCATTTCATAAGAGTTTCTATTGGGTTAGAGTATGGAAAGACACAAATGCTGATTGTTTGGTAAACCTAATAAATATTGTACTTTTTTGTTAAGTTAGTTATAATGTCCTCAAGTACTTCTAAGTAACTTGTAACATCTTTTAATCCATTATAAGGGATGCCTACAATTGTTGTTGGGAGATATGTACTAAGTACCATAACAACACTTGAACTTGCTTAAGTGTGAACTCATAAGATGTTCCTTCACATCTATTCTTGCTTTTTAAGTTTGTCATCTTGTTTGGGTTTGATTTGATATCAATATTGCATAGGTTCTTTCATTATAATTAGGTTTCATTTGGTACTAGGTGCATAATAAATTGGTACCAAAGTCAATTTTAATCTTTAAATGTTGCCGATGTTCACTTCTTAAAAGAATGATGAATATCACTTCTAAGATTGAGAAATTCAATGGAAATAATAATGCTAACTTTTTAAGAATTAAGATAAGAGTCTTGCTCAAATAATAAAGGGTGTGTGCACACTTTTTTGCAAGACAACACACACAAAGAGAGATGCTTCCAAGCACAGCTTAATCATTTGTGTAAGATTTTGAAATTTACCCATATTAGTAATTTAGGAATAGACTTGCACCAATTTAGTAATTTTTTCGACTACAAATTAAGGACCTAGTGTTTTTATGTGATTATATAAGTATTTATTATTCATTTCTTGTGATAATTAAGTGGTACATATGGTTAAGATTTACTTAATTCAAGATATGCACGTATGATATATTGTGGGCAAATAGGGTTAGTGTAATAAAATTTGACTCTTTTCTTTACGCTTAGTTGGTTTATAAAAGAATAAGAAAATGAGAAGAGGAGGGAGGTTGCAAATAGAAAAAAAAGGAAAGTTTCTTCTTAACTTGCAAAATATAATTAACAACTATTCTCTTTTCCTCTTTTATCATTCATGTCTTTCTTCCTTCTTTTCTATAAGGTTTCCACACCTAATTATTCTTTCTTTTTATGAGCTTCCTCCAAGGACCCTAGCTTGAAGCTACATAGGTAAGTTTTTCTCTTCCCATTTTCTTTTCATGGTTTTGCATGCAAGGATTTTGAAGTGTGAAAAAAGTTGATTTTGATTCTTGAAGTGTTAATTGAATATGTTTTATCTTTTTAAGGCGATGAAAAGTTCTTTTACTTTTTCTCAATTTGTTCTCTTTTCCAATTTATAGTCACCTTGTTATATAATGAAACTCTAGGTATGTTAGTTTTATTTTTGTTTTAAGTGATAATTTAAAGTTTTGTTGAGTGAATATTTTCATGTGAAGAAGTTAGACTCAAATTGGAAATTTAGTGAATTAGTATGAAATTTGGAATTATATATGTATTTGAATTGATGATTTTAAGAATGATAGTTTTGAAAAAATTGAGTTTTGAATTAAGATTTTGGAAAACTTTCGAAGATAGTCATGAACCACTTTGTTGCCTGAAAACATGAAACACCATTGTAATTAGTATGAAATTTGGAATTATATATGTATTTGAATTGATGATTTTAAGAATGATAGTTTTGAAAAAATTGAGTTTTGAATTAAGATTTTGGAAAACTTTCGAAGATAGTCATGAACCACTTTGTTGCCTGAAAACATGAAACACCATTGTAGGGGAAAATTCTTGGAGGACTATGGGTTTTAGTTAATGACTATCGAGGTAAGGTAAATGTAGTGGAAAATGCTCTAAGTGGAACACTAGTTCATATGTTTGATCTTATGTGAAAGCGTTTGAGTTGGTTGAGAAATTCAAGGATCTAAACTTGAGGTTGGAGTTTTCTACAAATCACATTGATGTGGCATGCTTAATATAACTACTTATTTCCTTAGGGTGATCAAGAGAAGGTAATTGATGAATCCTAGTATGAAATGTACCATGAATTTGTTAGGTAGTAATCAAGCTAAGGGTTTTAGTTTTGAAGTTGATGGTGTTCTTAAATTTAAAGGAAGGGCTTGTGTAGCTAATGATGTGGAGACCAAGTAGATATTCTTAGAGGAAGGTCACTAGAGTATACTCAATTTTCATATTAACATGACTAGAGGCATTAAGATTTGAAATGTTTTTTTTGGTGGCTTAGTATGAAGAGGGATTTGACTTAGTTTGAAACAACTTGTTTAATGTACCAAAAAGTTAAAGTGGATCATTAGAGACTAGATGCTATGTTGCAACAGTTAGAGATACCAAATTAGAAATGAGATAACATTATTATAGATTTTGTTATCCATTTTTTACATTCTATAAGGGAGCATTATTTTATCTGAGTTATAATGGATTGGTTGATGAAGAGTGACCGATAAGTGTCATAATTCAGTAATATTTCATATAAAAATATGGACACTTATGAATTTTAATTGATAAAATAGTTATAATTCAACCCCTAATTTAGGAATTTAAACCTTTTTGTTGAACCGAGTGGTGTTCAATGTTTTGAAGAATCCAAATCCTTTGAAGGATGTTGAAGCCTCTGCTTTGCTTGTTGCTGCTGTGCTGGTTTATAGTTTTGTTCTGGGGTAGTTTTATGTTGTAATCCACCCTTAGATTAAATCTCAAAGCAATTAGCATCTCAATCTTTAACAAAGCAAAATGTTTTTTCAAGCTTAGTTGAAACAACTGATTGTTTTGTCGAAACAACCGATTGTTTACACTTAGGTGTTTTGAGAAAGTTTGAAAACTGTTTTCAAATGGTGAAATCTGTTAAGTAACAAAACAACCGATTGATTCGAGGAAACAATCGATTGTTTGTTTTGGAACCATAACAGAATAACTGTTTTCTTTGACTGAGCTTTAAATGATTTGAAACTGAATACGCTCTAGTCATTAAATGCTTTGACCAATCTTTTTAAAGCAGTTAAGAGTTTGTTAAGATTTGATAACAAACTATATCTTGGTATAAATTCAGAAAAACTGTTTTTAAGAAAGAGATTTTTTTTGAAAAAGTTTTTCTAAGAGAGTTTTAAAAAGTGCTGAGATTGCTTAAGAGTTTTGTGATTGATCAAGGTGCTGGGATAGGATTCTACTTGTATTGATTTCAGATATTCATCTGTAACAAGTGTAATCTTTGTAAACTACTGAAACATTTCGTCAGTGTGTTTTGCTGAGATTGGCTGTGTGTTCTTTAGGTGTTCAAGATCAACAATCTTAGTGTTGGCCAAGGAGAATGTGTTTCTTGAGGTTTTCAAGGTCATTATCTTGGTTGTTGTGTAAGTGATAAAGGTGTGATTGCTTAGTGGATTTCCTCAGGGATTATGAGAAGACTGGATGTAGCTCTGGGTTGGAGTGAACCAGTATAAACAACTGTGTACAATCTCTCTATCCTTATCTCTTTAAATTCAGTTTGTTTGTTGTTTGCTGGTATAAACAACCGATTGTTTCGAAGAAACAACCGATTGTTTTTTCTAGTGTTACAGTTTTGCTTGCTGTTTTGGCTAACTGAATTGCTGAATCAATTGGTTTCTTAAATAAATTCATTCTAGCTCTAAAAAGATTGCGAAAACCCCTTTAAACAATTCACCCCCCCTCTAGTTTAAAGCCATCTTTTATAACAATTGGCACAAGAGCTTGGTTCTTGAAAGTCATTCAAGTTGATCCTAAAATTTTTTTTATGGCTGGAAAATTATCTTTTGAGGAGGGTGCTTCAATCTACAAACCACCTTTATTCTGTGGATTGAATTATAAGTTTTAGGAAGCAAGAATGAAAATCTTTATTGAATCAATTGATCAAAGAATTTGGGACTCAATTGAGAATGGTCCTTACATTCCAAAATTCAAAAAGAATAATTCCTTTACTGCAAAACCTTTGTCCAAATGGACAGATGATGAATGTAAGATGGCTCAGCTTGATAGGTCTGCTCAAAACATTATAGCTTCTGCACTAGATATTAATGAATTTTTCAGGATATCAAAGTGCAAAACTGCTAAGGAAATGTGGGAGACTCTCAAGGCTGCTCATGAACCAAAGAAAGAAATGACAAAGAGTCAAGCAAGAAGGAAGAAAAGGCAAAATAAGAAAAGCCTCAATCTTTGCTTAGTGGCCAGAAGGGAGGATGACTCATGTAGTGTAAGTTCATCAAACTCTTCAAACTCTGAAAATTATGGTCAATTGCTTCAAGCCTTTCAAGAAACACATGAAGAAGCCAACCGATTGGCTCTCTTAAACAATCGGTTGAAAGAAAAGAATAGCTGGCTTGAAAACAGGGTAAAGGCACTGGAGGAGGATTTAGAAAATTCAAAAATGGATTTTGAAAATCAGGAAATCATTTATAAAAACTCCTCTTGCAAGTGTGATACTCTAGTTTGTGAAAATTGCGAAAATCTTGAAAATAAGGTCCATTATCTTGTTAAAACAGTGGATAAGCTTTCTAAAGGCCAATCTAACTTTGAAAGTGTGCTAGCATCTCAAAATTGTGTTTTTGGAAAATCTGGATTGGGTTTTAATCCACAAAACCAGCAAGATAGATTTTCAAAATCATTTTCGAAAATGCCAGAAAAACAATCGATTGGACCATCGAAACAACCGATTGTTACATGCTTCTATTGCATGAAAAGAGGTCATTCTGTGCGATTCTGTAAAATCAGAAAACATGTTGTTCCTAAAGGGCTTATGAAGTGGACTCCCAAGAAAAATAAAGCTTGTATTGATGAGTATAAACCAGATGGACCCTCATTCATAAGGGGACCAAACCTATGTACTTGAAAACCTTTCTGTAGGAAATCTTGGAGGAAAGAAAGCAACTTTGGTACTTGGACAGTGGATGCTCCAAGCATATGACAGGGGACAAATCAAAGTTCCTGAGAATATCTTTCAAGCAAGAGGGTCATGTCACCTATGGAGACAACAAAAAAGGAAGAATACTTGGGAGAGGATCCATAGGAGATGAGAGCATCTTGGTGATTCATGATGTGCTCTTTGTTGAAGGCCTAAAGCATAATCTACTGAGTATTAGCCAACTATGTGACAAGGGGTATCAAGTGATGTTCAAGACAAACACTTGTGAAATCTGTCTACCCAACACCAAAGAGGTAATGGTGGTAGGTAAGAGAGTTAATAATGTGTATCTTCTAGATATCTCTTCACCATGTTCAATTTGATGTCTTCTATCCAAGCAAGATGAATCTTGGCTTTGGCATAGAAGAATTGTTCATATTCACATGAATCATTTGAACAAGCTAATATCAAAAGATCTTGTGATTGGGTTGCCAAAACTCAAGTTTGAGAGGGATCACATATGTGAAGCTTGCCAAAAAGGGAAACAAGTGAAAAGTTCTTTTAAAACCAAAAATGTTATCTCTTCATTGAGACCTCTTGAACTCCTTCACATGGATCTCTTTGGACCCTCTAGAACTATGAGTCTTGGTGGAAATTATTATGCTCTTGTTATTGTTGATGATTTCTCTAGGTACACTTGGACCTTGTTCTTGGAATCAAAGAGTGATGCCTTTGTTGCATTCAAAAAGCTAGCAAGAAGACTTCAAAACAAAAAAAGCAGCAACATAGGTTCCATAAGGAGTGATCATGGAGGAGAATTTCAAAATGAGAAGTTTGTCAAGTTCTGTGAGAAGTTGGGAATCCTACACAATTTCTCTGCTCCAAGAACACCACAGCAAAATGGAGTTGTAGAGAGGAAGAACAGGTCTCTTGAAGAGCTTGCAAGGACAATGCTTAGTGAATCATCACTTCCTAAGTATTTTTGGGCAGATGCAGTAAGCACCTCTTGTTATGTGATGAATAGGGTGCTTATAAGGCCCATTTTGAAGAAAACTCCATATGAACTTTTCAATGAAAGGAAGCCTAACATCAACCACCTCAAAGTCTTTGGCTATAGCTGTTTTGTTCTCAACAATGGAAAGGAAAGCTTGGGAAAATTTGATGAGAAAGCTGACCTTGGCATTTTCATTGGTTATTCACTCACAAGCCATGCTTATAGAGTCTACAACAAAAGGTTGATGACTGTAGAATAATCAGTTCATGTAGTCTTTGATGAGGTAGATCGCAGAATCAGTGAGAACCCAAAGATCAATGCTGAAGAAGACGAACAGAGCATCAATTTGGAGAAGCTGGATATCTGTGCAGAAAAACAACCGGTTGTTTCTGCGAATCAACCGATTGAAAATCTCCAACAGAGTGAGCTGCCCAAAGAGTGGAGGATTCCAAGAGATCTGTCAGTGGATAACATCATAGGGCAGATAAAGGAAGATGTCTCCACACATAGCTCCATCTCAAACTACTGTAGACAGACAACTTTTGTCTCTCAAATTGAACCAAAGTCAATTGAAGAAGCTCTCAAGGATGAGAAGTGGGTTGAAGCTATGCATGAAGAGCTAAACCAATTTGAAAGAAATGAGGTATGGTCTCTTGTCCCTAAAACTAATGAAATGAATATTATTGGTGCAAAATGGGTTTTTAGGAACAAGCTAGATGAGGATGGAGTGATCACTAGAAACAAAGCAAGGCTAGTTGCCAAAGGCTACAATCAAGAAGAGGGCATAGATTATGGTGAAACCTTTGCTCCTGTGGCTAGATTGGAGGCTGTGAGGCTGTTGCTGGCTTTTGCATGTATGAGTGGTTTTAAACTCTTCCAAATGGATGTAAAGAGTGCCTTCTTGAATGGCTACATCAATGAAGAAGTCTATGTAGATCAACCACTGGGTTTTGAAGATCACAAGTATCCCAACCATGTCTTCAAGTTGAAGAAAGCTTTGTATGGACTGAAACAAGCTCCAAGGCAAGTGGTATGAAAGGCTTAGCAATTTTCTGCTATCTCTTGGTTATGAAAGAGGAATGGTAGACAAGACTCTCTTCATCAAGAAGTCACATGCAAAAATAATTCTTGTGCAAATATATGTTGATGACATCATCTTTGGTGCTACACAAGATAGGTTGTGTGAAGAATTTGTGACTGCAATGAAAGGTGAGTTTGAAATGTCTATGATGGGAGAACTATCTTTCTTTCTTGGATTGCAGGTCAAACAAACAAAGGATGGGATCTTCTTAAGTCAATCAAAGTTTTGCAAGGAGATTCTCAAAAAGTTTGAAATGGAGAATTGCAAAGAGGCAAGCACTCCAATGCCATCAAGCTGCTACATGGATGCAGATACTGCTGGAAAGAGTATAGATCAAACAAAATTCAGAGGTTTGATTGGATCATTGCTTTACCTAACAGCAAGTAGGCCTGACATCATGTTTGCGGTGTGTCTATGTGCAAGATATCAAGCAAATCCTAAAGAGTCACACTTCAAAGCTGCAAAAAGGATTATGAAATATCTCAAAGGAACATCATCTGTAGGATTATGGTATCCTTCTCATTCTCCAATACATTTAATTGGTTATTCAGATTCTGACTTTGCAGGTTGCAAGCTAGATAGAAAGAGCACAAGTGGCACTTGTCACCTTCTTGGCTCTAGTCTAATCTCATGGCATAGCAAGAAGCAAGCATGTGTTGCTCTCTCTACTGCTGAGGCAGAATATATAGCTGCTGGTAGCTGCTGTGCATAGATCCTATGGCTCAAACAGCAACTTGCAGATTTTGGTTTACAAATCAGCAAAGTTCCTTTGATGTGTGATAACACAAGTGCAATCAATCTTACCAAAAATCAAATCCAGCACTCAAGGACTAAACATATTGAAATAAGACATCATTTCATCAGAGATCATGTGCAAAATGGGAACTGTGAAGTGAAGTTTGTGGCGACCAAACTGCAGCTAGCTGACATCTTTACAAAGCCTTTGCCAAAAGAGAGGTTTTTCTTCTTAAGAAATGAGTTAGGTATTCTTGATCTAAATAATCTCTCTTAAAATCTGTGTTTGGTACATGTTAAAATCTATTTGTGAAGACAAATAGGGGGAGAATTATTGGTTCTTGTATATCTGTATCTTATATGCATAAAATGTTTAAATCTCTGAGTATAAAAGTGTTTTCTGCTGCTGCTGATAGAAACAACCGATTGTTTCATGTAAACAACCGATTGAATTTTATGTTAAAAGAGATATAATCTAACTTGCTGCTGTAAGAAGCTTTGGATAGTGCAAATGCTTTCTCTGCAGGAACTGCTTCAGATTTAATCAGTACAACACAAGCACCAGGGATTTTTCTTCATCAAATAGGGGGAGATTGTTGAACCAAGTGGTGTTCAATGTTTTGAAGAATCCAAATCCTTTGAAGGATGTTGAAGCCTCTGCTTTGCTTGTTGCTGCTGTGCTGGTTTATAGTTTTGTTCTGGGGTAGTTTTATGTTGTAATCCACCCTTAGATTAAATCTCAAAGCAATTAGCATCTCAATCTTTAACAAAGCAAAATGTTTTTTCAAGCTTAGTTGAAACAACTGATTGTTTTGTCGAAACAACCGATTGTTTACACTTAGGTGTTTTGAGAAAGTTTGAAAACTGTTTTCAAATGGTGAAATCTGTTAAGTAACAAAACAACCGATTGATTCGAGGAAACAATCGATTGTTTGTTTTGGAACCATAACAGAATAACTGTTTTCTTTGACTGAGCTTTAAATGATTTGAAACTGAATACGATCTAGTCATTAAATGCTTTGACCAATCTTTTTAAAGCAGTTAAGAGTTTGTTAAGATTTGATAACAAACTATATCTTGGTATAAATTCATAAAAACTGTTTTTAAGAAAGATATTTTTTTTGAAAAAGTTTTTCTAAGAGAGTTTTAAAAAGTGCTGAGATTGCTTAAGAGTTTTGTGATTGATCAAGGTGCTGGGATAGGATTCTACTTGTATTGATTTCAGATATTCATCTGTAACAAGTGTAATCTTTGTAAACTACTGAAACATTTCGTCAGTGTGTTTTGCTGAGATTGGCTGTGTGTTCTTTAGGTGTTCAAGATCAGCAATCTTAGTGTTGGCCAAGGAGAGTGTGTTTCTTGAGGTTTTCAAGGTCATTATCTTGGTTGTTGTGTAAGTGATCAAGGTGTGATTGCTTAGTGGATTTCCTCAGGGATTCTGAGAAGACTGGATGTAGCTCTGGGTTGGAGTGAACCAGTATAAACAATTGTGTACAATCTCTCTATCCTTATCTCTTTAAATTCAGTTTGTTTGTTGTTTGCTGGTATAAACAACCGATTGTTTCGAAGAAACAACCGATTGTTTTTTCTAGTGTTACAGTTTTGCTTGCTGTTTTGGCTAACTGAATTGCTGAATCAATTGGTTTCTTAAATAAATTCATTCTAGCTCTAAAAGGATTGCGAAAACCCCTTTAAACAATTCACCCCCCCTCTAGTTTAAAGCCATCTTTTCTAACACTTTTTACATATTTTTTTATTATAAGATGAATATGAACGATTTATTCCCAAATTTGTGTTAAATTCAGGATTTTAGAAAAAAATGGAGCTGAAAGGGCTAAAGAAGAATGATCAAGATTTAAAGACAAGGTTGGAACATTGGAAACTTGCTCAAAATTCGTCCAAACTCTCGGGTAACTTGCCCAAGACTCACCCAAGGCTTGCCCAAGACTCGCCCAAGTGAGTTCTCTCTAGTGATCATGCCACACTATACTTTGATTTCCTACTCTCTTTCATAAATGAAATCATTTTGGAACAAACAATACCAATAACTATACAAATGACCATCCATCTACAAAAGGGAAAAACACAGTAAACTAACCTAAAAAGGCTTGTGACCTTGCTTCTCAAACTCCTTGTTGGTGTTGATGTTGTTTGTGAGTTTATGCAAAAAACCATGAATACTAATGAACAACCCTCCGTAATCCCAACTATTGAAATTACAACAAAACCCACTCACCTCACACATCCTTCATAACCTACCTAACAACCTTCCTTATCAAACTCTTCACTTTGGTTGAGTGTGACACGTAAATATCTTCACGTTCATAACCTATAAGACAATCTTCTTTGGTAAAACCATCCAACATAAAACCACAGGAATTTAAGACAATTTGACATCCTACAAAAAATTCACCATCAACTTATTCCCATCACCCACATATTTACTTCAAATTTTCCACACTCCTTAAACTGCATACAGAGCCTGGATTGCACTACACATGCATATGATCTTACTGTGTGCCTTACTTTCTTTCCTTATTTTCTTTTGAAACAACACAAATAAATTTCCTCCCTTTTCTAGACGCTTAGTTAGCCACACCACATGCCAAATAGTTTTTTTGGATGTGATTACAATGCAAATATTTGTTCAAAGAACCACATGTGCGTAAACAATGTTAATGGAATTGTGCCTTCATGACCGAATTCTTTTCTTGAATTTTGGAGAGGATTAGCAGAAGCTTCAATGGAGGAGATGAACAAGGATGACTCATATAAAGCTATGGTTTCCTTGAAGGTGCATGAGAGGTAGGGAGAGTGATTGGTTGTGCCATATCACTTGAGCTAGGTGAAGAAGAAGATTAAAGTGTCTATCCTAGAGAGGCAAGACAAGAGAGTGAGATGGCTAGCAATCTTGGCAGCAATTCACTCATTCATTAATCTTAGAAAAATGAGAGTCAAGCACCTCAATTTGTAGGAGAGAAGGATGAACATTTTGGAGCCAAAATTTGAAAATTCAAAATAAAACTCTCCAATGAGAAGGTGCCATGTGGAGTCATGCTTTCCATGTTTAGCTTACACCTTCCATGCTAAATCCTCTCCACTCCTGGGTTGCCATGTGCTCCATGCCAAGGTGATTTTCGTTCTCCAGTATACCCTAGACGTTTTAGGGTTACTTTGGGCTCAAAGAAGCCCAATTGTTACCCTAACTAGTCTCTTTTAACCCTAACTAGACCTATTTTACTATTGGCCCAAATACAAGCCCAAAACCTATGCTACTTGGCCCAAATACATGTCTCATGAAATCCTAAACAACTTTATACAATTTATTTAAGCTAAAGCTTGACCCAAAAATAATGTTGATTAGTCAGTAGAAACTCAATCTTCTTGTATTCTTCTGACCAAAGCTTTAGTTTATGTTTTGATGACTTGGAGGTTTTCTTGGATATATTTGTACGTTCTTTCACCCTAAAGTTGTCTTCTTGATTGGGCCTACAAAAAGAAACAAAAGCCTAATTATACCCATATTTGTAAATAAATCCATAAACAACCTCGAGGTCTTCATCCTTCTTATTATGTGGTTATGTGTGACTGTCATCAAATGTGTTGATTAATTTCATATAAAACTATAAGCCTTCTTTCTATAATTCAAGTTGTTGAACAAGGAAAACCTTATAAGGTTCATCCCTACTTCATTGGTTTTTCCATGGAATAAATTGTTGCCTACACATAACTTTCCATTGCTTTATCTCTAAACCTTCCAAAAGGATGATCCTCAAACCTTTCCAAACATAAGTTTTCATTTTTCAAAGACATTATATTTCTTAATTCTGTGTTTATTTAGATAAAAGCAAATGTTCAAAATCATCACAATTGAGAAGAACAACTCCTTGCATCTCCACTATGTTTTAAATCCCATATTTGACTTCATATAATTGTCTTTATTGGGCATTTCTTTTCCATAATATTTTACATTACCTATCAATATAACAAATAAATATACTTATAACTTAATATTAATCTAGTCTCATAAAAGAAATTTTTCTTATAAATGACCTAACTTTATTTAAATTTTTATATACTTTACAAATTTATTAAATATTTCTATTATACAAGTGGTTATAAGTTTTTGGAAAAACATTTTAGTTGCAATGCCATTTCTCAAAACACAGTGCTTTACAAATTTTTTATTGTTTTTCTACATATTGCATTGCTTGACATTTGACCTCACCATATGTATAGAATCTTGTTGTTCACTGAGCATAATCGATTACATGCCCTTCCCCACCTGTATAAAATTTGCTAAAGATTGCCATAAACATTGTCTTCTCCCAATAAATACTCCCATACACGTCAATTATAACAATAAATTTCAAGTTATATATAAGGGCAAAGAGGTAAAATACTAATACCCACTTGTATTTTCCCTCTTTTCTTCACCTTTACGAGGGGCACCCCTCAGCCTCTGCCTTCGCTTTCTTTGCTAGCCTTTCCTCTCAAACCTCTACATCCAAACATGAACAATACTCCACCTTTCTCTTCCCCATTTACTTCTTCCATCATACATCTATGAATCCAAACACATTGTAAAGGTTTTTTTTTTTTCCATATAATTCATTGGTGGAGAGATTACAGTACTGCAAAAAGGTGTTTAGACTATAGTTTTTAAAGCAATTAGGCGATGGTTTCAAAACCGTAGTTAGTGTGGACGCCATCTAAAGTATTTCAATTAGATGACTACTCGAGCAACCATTGACTATTTATACGTCATAAGCGACAATTACTTTATACCAACAATCACCTAACGTGAGCCATGTAAAATAATTCAGAAACGAATTCAATACCCATCGACCCATTAATGCAAGTAGGCCCAAGAGAGAAATTAAACAACCCAAATGGATGGACAGTTTTATAAGTTAGGAAAGAAGGGGGAATGAGGGTTCATTGTAATAAAACAAAAAGGGTATTGGATGATTTAAGAAAGAAATACTTTGTAAGGCCCATTGGGCCAGTTGATGTCTATTTATGTTATGTTGAAACATAAATAAATATGAAAAGTTTTGTGCCCTAGTTTTTTAGTGAATTCTTTCTTCTCCTTAGTGTAGCTATAGCAAAAGTCTAGTAGAATCACAGGCTTACAATATGCAAATCCATAAATTGTAGTGATTTTTATCCTTGCTTCACCTACTAGTGTGGGTAACAACATAAAGACCAAACAAAATAGACTAAGTCATATTTTGGGAACTTATATACTCTTACTAATCTAACTAATAATTCATTACAAATCATAATGACAAAAATTAAAATGAAACCCTAAAACTATTAATCTAGTAAGGGAGCAAAGGTTGTGGAAGAGCTTGGGTGCTTTGGAGGTGGCACACAGCTGCAGTGACAAGGAGAAGACGAGCAGCAATTTAGAATTCCATAAACCAAATCTTTCTACACTGAAAATGGATAAAAACAAATTAAGAAATAACATAAAGTATGAAAACCAACCTAAACACAATAAGGAAAGCACATTACAAGCAATGTGAGCAAAGAGCAGTCATAGGGAAGATAACAATGAGAGAAGCTAGTAGAGAAGAAAGTGTGAAGGGGAAAAGACTAGTCGGGGGATAAAAAACCATATAGACGACAGTTATGACCTAAATACCATAATCTATATGGAATAATGAGGTATAGGCGACGATTGTCACAAAAATCGTAGTCCATAGAGTTTACAATAGGTGATGGTTGCTCACCAAAACTATAATCTATATCCTATGTTTCTAAATAGACAACGGTTGTAATTATAATCATCCATCTATAGTTACTTTTATTTACAAAAATTATGATCGCGTTTTTTTAGACAATGCTCCGTTTGAACTATGTCCATAAATGTTGTCAAACCCCATTTTTGCACTAATGTTTAGATCTATCGAATACCTAAAATATTTTTCTGCAATTAAACTCAATTTTTTTTCTTTGTTAACATTTTGAAGGAAATTTAGGCTAGATCTTTCGGCACCTATCGCTATTCATGAGAAATATGAAAGTGAAATTATGTAATTAAGTTGATAAATTTAGCAACTTAATTCAACTTGTTGGCTACTGTGTTAGCCATTGTTTTATATAAGCAATAGATTTCTAGGATCAATAAGGTTTTACATATGCATTTGTGAGGGAACGCTGCTTGATTTCTTTCTTGAGTTGGTTATAGGGCCATCCAGTGTCTCATTAATTTTCTATATTTTTTGAAAGTACATACTTATCCTTTGACATTTAAAAATTAACGATGAATGAAATGGATTATAAGATTAGAGACAAGATGTTTTAAGATGAAAATGAATTGAAGAAGGTTTCATTATTTTATTTAGTAAGTAAATAGAAGGTTAAAGACTTTAGCAAACAATATATTAATTTCATTCCATGTCTAAAAGGGGGTGAAGTTTATGGATATTAGATAACATTTAATTAATATAATTTGTACAAAATAAAATATAATCTTGAAATTTTAAATTGTAATTGACCTTCACGTTTATTTCTCCAATTTTAAGGGATACCAAATTGAATTCAATATGTTTTTTTACTGTAACTCTTCTAATTATATAATTTTATTAAGTAGTGATCAACCTTTGGATCCAAATAGTTATTTGTGGTCACTCATACAAAGAAAGACAATGATCAAATTAATGATTGTGCTTGTAATACATATGTAAGTTATTTATAATTATTTTTGAAATTAATTTATATTTTTAATATATATTCTTAACTGTTTACAAATATTATAATTGAGTAGAAAAATTATTATGAGGTTTATGAGAAATTAAATATGAAGGTCTTGATGGGTCAAATAGCAACTTACAACAATTCAATGAAGCAACAAAGATTTAGTGTAGGAAGAATCTTGTTAGAGGCCAATATTTGGGATGATGTTATGGCACTAGAGATTTGGATTCCAATATTTTTTATGATGTATCATGTCTCACTCTTGAATCCTTTTAATACTAGTCATGCACAACTTCAATCAGTTAAGACTAATTAAGGCACCACACCAAGAAGTTAAACAAGAAATTGATAAAGTTAATACAATAGCTATAGGTATACTTCAAGCAAATCACCAATTGGAGGAGTAAATGTAATTCATGCAACAACAATTATTAATGGTGTTGGAAAGCCAATATGAGAGTTGAATGCTCATTAATTATTATTTTTCATCAATTATATCTTTATTTTTTGAAAATATCAAAGATAATTAAATTATTCTTTTTCCACCTTTTCAACTATCTTTCATTAATCAATAAAATTTATTTTATTCTTTGAAAAGGAAGATGTTAAAGTGAAATTGCACACAAGATGATATTGACACATTTGGAAGAAGTTGATCAACATCTTAACTCCTCAAAAGTGTTTTATTAAAATAAATAAGATAACACGAGATTTTGACTTAAATGAGAAGGCTAAATATGGATTTCATTTGAAAAATTTCAAAGAATAGGCTAGTAAAGGAAAAGATAATGATGATGAAAGAGTAATTTTTCAGAGTTAAAAAAAGTTACTCATTAGAAATATACTTCAAATTTATCTCTCAAAACTTTATTAAGAATTTTGTGATGTGAACTTTGAATTTTATGTAAACTTTAAGTGTTTTATATTTTTTCAATTTAACATTATAATTGTAGTCTTTTTGTCAAGTCTATTTTATTTTTTCAATAACCACATTTTATTAAGACACGAAATGTATTTCAACGTAATTGCAAGAAATAGATAAGATAAATTAAAGCACTACAAGAAAATGTAATATTACCGATGGAAAAAAGTTGTTGGTAAGAGAGGAAATTCGTTGTTAATGTTGTTTTTTTGAAGGATAAGTGACAACCAAAGATTCGTCGGTAATATGTTGGTCGGTAATCATTACGGATTGAATTTGTAAAGTCATTGGTAATTATACCGACAACAAGGCCTCCTTTGATAATTTCTGACGATCAAGTTTCCTTTAGTATTCTGTTGATAATTACCAATGAATGTTTCCATCGATAAACGCGTCAAAAATCATTCACCAATGTGAAGTTAGTGAATGATGTGACCTTTGGTAATTATCGACAAATTTGTATCCATTAGTAAGAGCAACCAACCAAAAAATGACATAGGCAACAAATTTTGTCGACAATAATTTTCGACGAATTTGGGATGGTAGGTAAGTAAAGGATTTGTGGTATGTTGGTTTCACTTATCGACGAAAAACCGTTGGTAATTTCCTGTTATTGCATTTGTTTTTTCAACAGTAATTTGTTGATAATCCGTTAATTTTCAGAATTAATATCCTGTTTGGTGGCTTTTCAACACACTTGCACAAATCAAACATAAAAAAATTAACCTGTATATATGGCAATTCTAGATATTCCCAACAATTTCATATCAAACTTATCAATTTCATATAAAATGTATAAATGAAATACACATTATACATGAGAAGTTAAAAGATAAAATAAATGTGCATCAAGACCTAAAATTTAAAACTGAAGTAAGAAAATTATACATAAGTTTTAGAAATGAAATATAATAATGTGCATAATTGGAAAAGGATTATAATTTATCTGAATTTTGCTTTTCATGATTATTTTTTTCTTATTGAGGGTCTTGTTGTCGAGAATGGTCTTATTGTTGTTGAATTTATGGATTTTGCCGCTCTTGGTTGAATTAGTGCTTTTGCACAAGACTTTGAGCATCAGGAAGAAGGAATTTTATGACTAAACCAAATAATGATTGAAAGGATTGGAATTGATGAGTTAATTGTTCATTCGCCTCCTTACTTGTTGAAAGTTGTTTCCTAAGTTGAGAAATGTCTTCAGAACTGCAAGAGGAAATGGAAGGTTATTGCTTCAAGCTATCATTTCCACCTTTATAATTTGCAGCAAGTTGTCCAGCTCCATAAATTTTTCATTTGCTTTTTCCACCAACTGTCTCAAACCAACATCAATTCTTAATTATGTCTTCTTGTGTAGGTTCAATAGGGTTAACCTCTTCTGATTCATCCGCACAAGATCCAGCCATAGATGCAGCCTGTGAAAGTCTAGTATGAAATTATTCCTTTTAATAATAAATAAATAATTATTTAACGAATGTATAAGTTTAATGATAAAAATAATGTTAAGATACACTAGAGGCATACATACGGCTTCCTAGATCTTTCATTGACAAACTGGTCAGTATCCTTCCGAATATGGGTTTGCTAAAAGACCTTATCAACAAACACAGTACATCCAATCTCTTGTTCCTGCAACACATGAATAATTATGAATGTTAATAAATAAAAATTTTAAAACTTAGTTTAAAATAAACATATGTACAATTAAAATGTATACTATACGAAGGGCATGTTCATGTATGGTGATGGAGCCACATGTGTGCAAGCTTCAAAACCCTTATTTATTTGGGTTGTAGCACATTTGTTACAATACATTAAAGAATTCCAATGTGCTAACAATCTACTCTGCACGTGCTCTCCAATCCACTCAGGCGATTCTCTTGCAATTCTAGCATCTCTTATTTACTTGAATCTGATAAGGAGCAATATTGGTGTTGAAATTTTTCTTAATTTGATTTTCACGCTCTGCTTTCCATTGAACCTTCATTTGTAATAATCAATCAATTACATGTTGAGATATGGAATGTATAATTCAAAACTACCAAGTAAACTTCACATATGCATATTCTAATATACATCAAATGAATAATTTCAAACATGTTAGCTTAAAATGTTGCCAATATTGCTCCTTATCATATTCAAGTATTGCTCCCCATGTTGTCCAAGACTCAAGAAATTATCCCTTAATACACTTTGTGATAACCTGTGAAGCAAATCTAAATGGAACAAACCTAATTGCCAAGAATAATCATGCAAAGGTGTGACACAATGAAAAAATATTATATAACATAAAAAATGACTTAAATTCAAATTAAATATTACCATCAACCACAAGGTTCAATCATTAGTCTATCATGGAAAGCAGGGTCAACTTCTCCAACTAAATTAGCATGAGTAGTATATGGTGATGGAATTGCAAGTTCTGAGGATAAGACTTATGGAAGTGTGTGAGCATCAGAGGGAGATAATGCAAGTGCTTCAGATGTAGATAGTCTGGGTGGGAAAAAACTAAGGTTGGGGATGCAACAGTAGTAGGTGTAGGGGATGGTGTGGGTGTCATATCAGCTACCAAAGGGACAGGTATGAATGTCATAGTGTTAGAATAAATGGCTAGAAACAAGACGGGAGGTGAATTGTTTTCAAAGATTTTTGCAAATACCGATGTTAGATTGAAAACTCAATTAAATCAACTAATTGATTTACCTGTTCAATTGATTATCAAAAGCATAACAGGTATATAAACAAAATATAAACCAATTGTTTCGAGAATTCAATTGATTGATTTACACGCATAACACTTTAAAATAGATTAATATGATATATATCAGAGTAGGAGATAGTGATAATGCACAAGAGAATTATACTAGTTTACTCTTAACCAGGAGCTACATCCAGTCCTCGGAACACCACTGAAAATTCACTAAAGCAATCAAACAAGATTACAAGAACAACCAAGAGTGTTGATTTTGAATCCTTAAACAACACACAACGTTCTTAACGACACACAGAATTCAGAAACCCTATCTGAATCTGTTTATGACACAAAATAGTAAAAGAATGAAGTTCGAATACACCTGGGTTTAATACAAATGAAGAACAACATACTTGATAACCCAAAAACCTATTTCACATCACAACAATGATTCAAGATTCAAATGTAATATCCAAGAATGATTTTAAAATAGTTTTATTTTCTCTTTCAAAAAGTGTTATGTTAAATGATCAAAAAACAGTTTTATATAAGCTAAGAAAGATTTTTAAAACAGTTTGATCATTTAATGAAGTCAATGAAAAATAGTTTGATAAACATAACAATATTTTGTTAAAATTATTTAATTGATTTTTGAAACTAACTAAATGTTTTCTATAATAGATAAAATGACCATATAAAAAATCGGTTCATTTATCAAAATAATTGGTTGATTTTACTTAACAGAAAAAACAAAAAGAAAACAAATCATTTTAAATTCCTTTAAAAACCTTTAAGTGTTTTCAGTTGGTTGATATGATAAATCAATATGTTAAAATACTTGTTATAATCATTAGACTTGAATAGAAGTAATTTCAACTAATTAATATATTAATCAACTAATTAAAATAAATACAGATTTGAAAAACAAAACATTTAAAGGATATTTCAAATTAGGTTTAGTTAGATCATTATGAGATGTAAATTTACAAGACAAAATCTACCTAACTAGACACACATCCACAATAGCAATTTGAGTCTGAACAACCTCAATTTGCTCATCCAGATGTTGAATCTTTGTAGCACAAAATTCATAATGTTCTTTTCTATCACTTGCCACTGTATCCATGCGGTTTATTATCAGCCTCTCGAATGGAGACATTGAAATTTCATGGTCAAATGGAGGTTCATAGGCAACAAGTACTTGTATGTTGTAGTCCTTATCTACACGGGCACTAGTTTTAGCACCATCACTAGAACTTGCAATTTCACTTGGTCTAGAAGAGGTACCAAGAATCATCCTCTTTGCTGACCCAGGAGTCATTTACCTTCAAAAACCCCATTATGATCAAAGAACCATTGTTGATCTCAAGTTTACTTGGAGCATCATGAGATGCAAATTTACAAGACAAAATCTACCTAACTAGACACACATAACAGCAGGTCTTTAAGACAAATTTGAAAATCATCAAAGCTTCCTTGATCAACAAACCTAACCCAAATCGACCTGAGGTAGGACTGACTTAACTCGGCAAGAGATGGGTTCAACTTAACTCTACTTGATATGGACCTAACTAGACTCAGCTCGAGGTTTGCTGAACTTTACTTGACCTATCGTTTACAGAAATCTACTCACCCTAACATGGGCTCGACTCTACTTGACCCTTTGTAGGCCCAACTCAACCTGACCCTATGAGGGACCAACTTGACTCAATTCAATGTGGATCCAACAAAACTCAGCCCAGTGTGGTCCTAACTCGACATGGTCAGATGTGGGTCTTACTTGAATAATTTCAAAGTGGGCCTAAGTTGAATCGGCTTGAGGTGGGCCCGACTCGATTTAGCTTAAGGTGGATCCGACTTGACTCGACTTGACATGTTGATACAATCCAAGTAAACCAGGAGATGACCAAGGCCTCAAGAGGTCATTCACACTATGAGCAGTCATCTCAAGAATCAAGTCAAGACCTCACCAAAGATCTAGCGGACCTCACTAGAAGAAGAAGTGGGCATAGACCAGAACACCAAATGTTCTTTCTTTTGGTCTTCTTAAAAATAAAACATGTTGTAAATAATTTGGGCTCATTTTAGGGATCCAAATAGCAAGATAAGCTAGAATAGGTGCCTTTAGCATAATAGAGGGTGTAGTTATCATTTTAGCTTGTACCTAGGCCTTTAGGAAGGAAGGTTGCCCTACCTTCTAGAAACCTAGCCAAAGGGCGTGAAATTGACCTTAGTCAACCCCCCTTGGCCACCCCTCACCTCTTTACCTTCATACCCTTGCCCTTCTTGTTTTCCAAGGCACCCATTCCTATAAATACAGTGCCTTACTCCATGTATTTTCATGTTGAATTTTAGAGAAGAAGGAAAACTCTACACAAATTGTGTGAGGCTTGCTTGCTCTAGAATTAGGTCTTATCTTGAGTGAGTTGAGAGCTCTCAAGTGGCGGTCCTCTACACTCATCTTGGAGAAACCACACTCCAAGTGGCATATCCAACTCTCTTCCATCACCATAAGCATTCTTCCTTTCATCTCTTCTACCATTTCCATACGCCACTTTCATTTGTGCTTCCTATATTTGTATTTGCTTCATTTTTTCAATTTGGTTTCCATCATGTTCTTATATTTCCTTTCATGCCTTTTAATTTCCACACTATGCATCATTGTCACTTTATTACGTGATTTTCCTTTTTGCATTTGAAAATGAACCTTCACACTTACTTAACCACTTTGTTAAGTTTGTGTCCAGTGGGGATCTTCTCTAGGTCTCACCATATAATTTGTTAAAAACATCAATCATAAGTAAAGTGTCACCTCTAAAATGGAACAATCTAAAATCAACTCACATCATGTGTCTAATGTGGACCCAACTCTCTCAGTCCAACAAGGGCCTAACTTGACTTTGGTCTAAGGTGCACTCGATACAAGTTGACCTAATGTGCACCCATCTTGACTCAGCTTGACATTCGCTCAACTAGACTTGACCTGACATTCAGTCCAATATGGCCTAACTCAACTTGGTCTGACATGGGCTCAATTCAACTCAACATAACATGGAGCCTATTAACCTTGGCATGACCTGAATTCGACCTAACCTAGGCCCAACCCAACCCAACTCTATCCATCTTGACTTGAGATCGACTCGAATAGACCTAGTCTTTTCTATACTCAACCTGACTAGGCACAACCTGACTTGGCAACATGGATATAACCTAAGTTGGCCCGACACGAGCCATCTTAGTCTGACCTTACTTGCCCGATATTGGACTCAGCTTGACCTGGACTTAGTCTAACCTATGTTGTCCTAACCTTTGTTTGGCCTTACTCAGGTCAAGCCTAACTCATCCTGACATGGCTTTAATTCGTCTTGACGTGAGTTGGACTGGACCTGACTTGGGCTTATCTTGACCAACTTGAGATGATGTCAGTCTGACTTAACTTGACCTAAGTCCAACCAGTATTTACTAATACTAAGTTTGTATTTGGATTGCATAAATAATTTTCATGTGTATAAAGATTTTTTATAAGTATTTTTTTTTTTTAATTTTCATTTTTAAATATGTTTTTCAATTGAAAATTGGGTCCATTGGTTTAACCCATAAGGTTTTTGGTGACATTTTGGCCATATGGGCTTTTTCTTGTGTGGGCTTTTTGGCCATATGGGATTTTTGCCTTGATCCATGTGTGTTAGGGCCAAGCCCTATAAGCTAGGCCAAATTGATAGGTCTAGGAACACTATTAAACATTTTCATTTTGTTCACTTGAGGAAAAATTATTTTACAATTTGGTTCGGTTTGATTTGGACAACTTAGCTCTCATATATTAGAAAAACATTATGTTATGATAGGGTCTATACATGTAATAATAGGATAGTAGTCAATATGCCTTATAATAATAATATGTATTAAAGGACGTAGGGGTTGGAAGGAGACAGTGAGGAAGCTACTAATAAAAAGCTAGAAGTCAATACTTTTGAGAAAAACTTATGAAAACAACATAAATCAAACTTCTTCAATATAGTAAAATCATTTTTAGACAACACCTTGATTGGTTTTGTGATTAAATTTGAAATTATATTCAATTTTTTTATGTGGAACATGAATACTTCTAAGCATTATGTTATGGAAAGAATGCACAACATTATAGTAAATATAAGTGTTATTTGTATTCATGGTTTAGTCTTCTTTATTTCATTCATAAATAAGTTGAGAAAGTTGTTTGTTCTTTTGTTGCATATTGTAATTTCTAAATTGATATTTTTGTTGATCCTATCTTAGACAAAGTTTAGTGGAAACCTCCAACCTTGTCAGAGTTGTTTTGTCATATACATAAATGAAAGAAGGACAACACATGGGTTGATCAAAGATCAACACATGTTGATGTTAGTCATAAATATCATGTCAATTTGTCCAACATTACTAACCATTTTTATATTTTTCCTAATTTATTACCATTTTTATATGTTCACAAATAAAATTTAATTATGCATGGAATAAGCATCCCAATAAGCATATATTATATCAATATCTCCACCTAGTGAATTACAACTTTAGTAAGTGTAGAGTTTATGGAATTAACAAATACAGGATATAAGGTCTTGGATTTGAGTCAACCAAAACAATTGAGAGAAAATCATATAACTCTACATTTTCATCTATCCAGGTCATGAAAGAAGAGAGTGAAAAGTTCAACAAAACAACAAAATAATGGAATTTCAACACTCTCAAATAAAATGAAACTTTTTAGTGGACTTAATTAGATTTTACTTTCTAGTTAGTATTATACTGTTTACTTTCCATCTTAATTATGTAAAAACACTACTAACAATTTACTTGATAAATATTTATATAAAACTACTCTTATTATTGAGAATTAGTACAATATATAATATATTTTATATATTTATCAATTTGTATTTTTAAAAAAATCAATTTAAAATAAATAGTGATTAATTTAGTCACAAAATCTAAATTTAAAAATCAATCATTGATTTTAATTACAAATTCTATCACAAATTTTAGTAACTGCTTTTAATTATAGATTTAGTCGCATATTTAGATCACTCTTATTAGTCACATATTTTAATCATAGATTTAATTACTAATTTGATAATATATTGTAGTCGTAGATTTAGTGATTAAATAAAAAAAATAGTAAAAATGTTTTTCCGTCACAAAATTAATTACTATTTTAATAGTAATTAACCACATTTTTTTCAATATTTTATATTTTATATTTTTCTTAGTAACCACATTTTTGTCAATATTTCATATTTTTCTTAGTAACCAAATTTTTGTCACTATTTCATATTTTTCTTGGGTGGAACTCAGGGCAGGCCTTTGCATATTCTTTAAAGAAGGACTAGAACATTAAAAATGCATATACATGAAAAAGATAAATATATATTTATATACAATATTATTATAACATTGCATGTTTCAAATTAATTATAGTTGTAGTTTTAAGAGAAATTTTAAATTTATTGTTGTCTAGTTTTAAATATTAATTATTTTATTTTAAAATTATGACAAATAAAAGTCATGCCAAGTTACTATGAGAGTAAGGTTATTTTATAAAATTATTTCAATAAATAATAAATGTATTGTTGTTTTTAATTTACGAGAGATTTTGAAAGGGGACACTTTTTTAAAGTTTAAATAATGCAAGTGTTTAAATTAGCAATGTAGGTCTGTAATTAGCACTTTTGACTATTCATTGATTTTATGTTCGAGCAATTCCACTAGCTGCTTAGTGAATACATGAGAAAGACCTTTAACCACCTCAATTATCACCATTAAAAGTTAGAAAGAGAAACATTTCTAATCATATAGCATTTAGGACTCGTTATTAAGATGATGAATTCTGCAATTTTAATTATGTATGAAATGAAATGATGAAGAAGGATCTCTTGACCTTTTTACACAAAAACTGTGATCTCAAACATTTGTACTTGCTGTGAAACTCTCACAGTTCAAATAATCTTTTATTGATTATCCCTAAAAAAAATCATTAAATAAAATTAATTTTAAAGATAAAAAATAATTAATTGTTATATTGATTGAATTAAAAATTATTTTATACATTAAAAAATTATTTTATTTCTAAATTAGTTTTTATTATTATTAAATAGTTTCTAAATTAGTATTTAATTAGCTATCAAGATTTTAACTATAAATTATTTAAATTTTAAATTTTATAGAAAATTTTTGATAATTAATTAAATATGAATTTAAAAACTATTTAACCATAATAAAAATTAATTTAAAAATTAAAAAAAAATTTAAAATATTTTTAATTTAATTAATATAATAATTAATTATTTTTTATTTAATAATTTTTTTAGTGATAATTTATGATTCGATTGATAAATTATAAAAAAATTAAAATTAATCCAATCAATTATATGTTACCAATCGAGTACGTTTCTTTTTAATGACTTTCAACATAAAGAGACGTGATAAATGATGATGAACCCTAAAAAGAGCACCCAGACAAAGTGGTGAGAAACCCAATTTAAAGTATATATATGAGTAAATAACATTACAACATATTAAAACCTCTTGAATACAAATAAAATATCTCATTGAAGATGAGAGGGGCATATAAGTGGAGCCCTCGTCACCTTTTGTCTTATTCTTATACTATTCAGAATATATACTCATAGTTTCCAGTGCCTGCTTCTTCAAAACTTGATACTGCAAGTGTAACCAAAAAAATAAATCATCATAATGAATCTCAAATCAAAATACTTAACTTTATATCATATTAATATAGTTTGCAGTATATTAGTGATGAATTAATCTCACTTCGTACACAGCTTATTTTCATAATAGATTGAAATTCATAAAAACATTTTTAAGAATTGAATAATAATTTTTTTTATAGATAATTACATAATCATACATCTATTTTCTCATTTATTGCTTCTGTCTTCTTCTATATTATGTCGTTTCATATGACATATTTTATAATTTTTTTTTCAAACTCCCCTTTCATCTCAAAACCGGTTGGACATTTAAATTTTGTCTTATTGTTTGTTTAGTTTTGTTACCTTTTATCTTTATATTACCTTTAAATCGTTGAAAATGAAACAAAAAAATGTTAGCAAACATTTTTACAATTTTTATGCAATAATAATTTAAAAATAGTTCTACTTACAGTTACTTAAAAATTAAAACCAGAACTAAATTTATTTTCTCTTAATCCGTGAGAAAAATTATCGTATTATTTGAGATCAAATACTTTTATCTATCAACTACTTTTTACTTCACAATAAGTTGATTTTCTTTTTAGTTTACTTAAAAAAATAGATAAGATTCAACTAAATGTATAAGGTGTATGTTTGAAAAATAAAAGTACTAAAAAAATATAATAATTTATTTATAAACTAATTTTAATTTATGTATAGAATAAAACTTTAGAAAACTATATAAAAAGTTTAAACGATAAATTTTGTTTTTCTCTTACGTAGCGCAGTTGGTGGAGGTACTGATCTTGTAGGGGATGCTGACGCCACACTTGCCCGGGAGTGTGGCTGCGTTGTTAGCATTGAATCCAGAGATGGTACCGGCGGCGACTTTCAGGCAGTTGCAGACCGCCTGGCGGTCCGGGGTGGTCTTTGCGGCGGCGTTGAGGGACCTCACTCCGGAGCAGCATGACGGCGGCACCGCCCCACCTTTCCTGAGGAAAGTGATGCATGAAGCCAGGGAACTTGTGACCTGGCCGCAGGAGATGGCAGCATGTGCAGCGGGTGCCGTAAGCACCACCAAGCACAGCACGGCAACGACGCACGCAGAGTTGAGGGTGGCCATGGAAACAACTCAAGGAGTGGCGAATTGAAGAAATAGGATTTGGTTTAGGGTTTGGGAGGACTTGATTGAGTTGTTGGTTGAGTTGGTGAGTAAGAAGGTTGCAGGGTGTGGGGGTTTATATAGAAGAAGGAAAGGGAGAAGGAAATACAAGTGAAGTGAAGTGGATTATGTGACCCTAACTGTTAACTGTTTTTGTATTAAATGATCACCCCACTAATGTCTTACACACTAATGTTATATGATATAGTGACACTATGTAGTATTTTAAAAAAATAAGATCTCTAAAATAAATATTACACAATAATTTGAATTTAAAACAATAAAAATAAGTACGGAAACCAAATGGTTTGTAAGTTTGCTCTTCAATTACCTATGCACTTATATTTAAGTTCTCTCTCACTTTCTTTTTACTTTTTCTTTTCTATTTCTAGGTTTTTTTTTATATTTCCTCTTTATTTTCTCAGCATTTTCCTCTTTTATTTGTCCTGTCCATCCATTTCTATACACCTAAAAATAAGTTTAATCTATTTTTCCTTATTTATTTGAACTTCATCAAGAAAAAAGAAATTTATTATATTTCAAATCAGATGAAAGAAATGCAGGAAGATTTTATTTTATTTTTATACGTTTTCACTTCCTTTAATCTCTTTCTTAATTCTTGTATTTTCTTTCTTCTATCTCTTTCTATTATAATTCTCTTCTCATGAACAAATTGCTATAGTCTTTTTTCATAATTATTCAATAAAAAAAATATTACTTTCTTTATTTTAAATTTATAATTTTTTAAATTTATAATTTTTTAAAATTATAATATACTATGTTCAATAATAGTAGTATAGTTGAAAAAAATAAGATAAGAAAGTAAAAAAAATATTTTCAAAAATAAAAAAAGATTATTAAATATAAAAAAGAGTAATATTGTATAAATATGTCAATTTCAATAATACTAATAATATTATTATTATATTTTTTTTCTTTAATTACATTGTGTTTGGATCTCGTAGTGAGCCTCTTTTGGATTTACTAATGTGCGAGGAAGTGGGGGTAGGGATTTGCGGGAGAAGGGGATTTATGGTGCTTGGGCAAAGTGTGAAGAAAGGAAGAGAAAGACAACTAGTGTGTGTGTAGATAAGATTAAATTAGCCTCGCTTTTTTCATTGGGCATGGTTGAACGTTGTAGAGATTTTTGAAGCATGTATGCATAGAGATTATTAAATATTGTAGGGAATCATATGATTGTGGCTGAGCACTTGAAATTGCCATTAAAAAACATTAATTCATATGACCTTGGTGCACCTTTGGTTCATGGTTTTCTTCATTGTTCTCGCTTGAGTTGGTGTTGTGGTTGGTTTCGTTCTTCATCTTTTCTTGAAGTGGTGGTGTGCGAAGTGCAGTTTAGTCCAATGGTCAATGCAACTTCAGTTGGTGTTGGTGATGTGTAAAGTGCAATGTGGTGGTGTTCGTGTGAAGAAATGTATTGATCGCCCTGGTGCTTTGTGGTAACTTGTTTAGAAGCAACTTTTTCATGCATTAAAGAAAAAACTTTAAGCAGACATGACAAGAACGAAGCAAAATGTTGGAGCAATGAACCAGCTTAAGAAAATCAATTATCAATGAATCATAATCGATTGTATGATTTGCACTTCAAAATTTTCATAGGATAATCGGATAGGATAATCGATTATGCTACCCACATAATCGATTATGACCTTGTTTTTGTGTGACTTTTGTTTGCATTGGTTGGAGTTTACATTGTTGTTATCTTGAATGAAAGTCAATTTGAACATTGAATAACCATTTATAGTATGCAATATTATGTGTAGGTTGATTATAAGTAAGTGAAGAGGAAATTTGAGATTGAAAAGCTTCAATTCATAGTTCAAATTTGGTGAGGTGTTGTTGTTAGTTCATTATTACCACTTATGTCGTTATTTTTTATTTTGTTAGAGGAATCTATTCCTATATTTTTAAAATAAGTTTTGGTATTGTGTAAAGAAAGATCTTTGTCTCATACACTAGGACAAAATGTATACACAACGACTATTTATTTAATGCGTTTTTAGGGTCAGCTGCTGCCATTCAAAATGCGGTGACATTTTTTAAATTAACTTCAGTTACGAATATGGCTATTTGTAATAGCCGCATTCGTAAATCAAAGCGCATGACTTAAGAATGCGGCTATTAGTAATAGTCGCATTCTTAAATTATTTTTTACCCTAATTCTGAAGTGCACCACTTTCGTTTTCATACTTTCTTTCTTCTGGGCACTTCATGTTTTCTCTATGTTTTTGCTCTGGTGTTCCTCTCTTCTTTTGCGAATTTCATTGTGTTCTCGTGCCATTGTAAGTTCGTTTCAATTCACTCTCTCTCTTCTTCACCAATGGTTTATAATTTTTTTTTTGTTTCACTTATTTGTTTGTTTTCTTGCATTGGCAAAAGGTTCTCTAGCGCTTCATTTTCTCTTTTGTTTTTGCTCTCGTGCTTCCTCTCGTCTTCTGCGAGCTTTCATTATCTTCTTTGTGCCATTATAAGTTCGTTTCGAGTTCTCTTTCTTCTTCACCATTGGTTTATATATTTTTTCGTTTCTCTTATTTATTTGTTTTCTTGTATTGGTAAAGGTCACCACTGCTTCATTGCCTGCTGTTTGGGGTTTTGCTATGCCGTATTTGCTCCGTCGTTGTTGCCGCCTCCGTTGCTGCCTTGGGTTTAGGGTTTTAATATTTAAAAAAAATTAAATAAGAATGCAGCTATTTACCATAGCCGCATTTATAAATCATATTTATGAATACGGTTATATAGCCGCCTTCTTATCTCTTCAATTTAAGACTACGTGTACAACAAATGCGGCTATATAGCTGTCGTTGTAAACCCTTTTTGTACCAGTGATACTTGCGAAATTGCATATTTTTAGTAGGTTTACTGCTTTCAATTTTCTTTATCTATTGTTTGTAATATGTTTGAATGAGTTTTTTAGAAAAATTATGAAGTACATGTATAAAATAAAATAAATTTACGTATTAATTCATAAATAAACTCATTTTAATTTCTAAAAAATTTGTTTTGATTATTATTTTTTATTTTAAATTATTTTATAAAGACTTTCATGTAATATCTATTGCTCAAATTTGAAGTATGAGAAAATCATAGTGTAATATAAAATGTTAGAACAACATTGGTGTTATATTAGAACATAACATAATCAGCTATGGTCATGAAATGGGCTTATGTATGTTGTGTTGTAGGTGCTAAGTTGAACGAAAGTCTTGGGTTGTGTTGTTGTTTTTATTTCACTCATACTCTAGTTGGTTTATTATTTAGATCATCAACATGTTTGTCCCCAAATTGTTTATGTTATGATTATATCACTATAAGAAAATCATTAAATAGAAACTAATTTTAGAGACAAAAATAATTAGTCATCATATTGAATAAATTAGATACTATTTTAGAGATTAAAAAAATTATTGGTATCTAAAGTAGTTTCTATTATTAATAAAATTTATAACTTAATTTCTAAATTGATATCTAATTAGCTATCGACTACTTCAGATTCTAAAATTGGTAGCTAAAATCTTGGTAATTAATTAGATACCAATTAATTGATTAGAGACCAATTTAGAAACTAGTTTATAAATTTAGAAACTACTTTAGACACCAAAAATATTTTATTCTATAAAATAATATCTAATTTATTTAATATAGTAACTAATTATTTTTTGTCTCTAAAATTAATTTCTATTTAATTTTTTTCTAGTAGGTATATGTGTATATGTATGATCCTTTGGATGAAACATGTCCAAAATAATTTGGTTACATATGTATGCTTAGCCATAATCAGTTTTGGTATTAAATTTCTCTAGGTGATTAGATTTGAAAAGAAATTAGACTAATATGAAGATTTGAAAGGTATATTATTAGTACAAGTTTGTTGAATTCAAAAATATTTACATGTGCATTTGTGTTAGTATTGAAACGCTAATTAGTTCTATTTAAACTTTAATATTGTAATGTGATTGTAATGAAACTTTTTATATTGAATCAAATAAATTGGAAATAATTAATTTAATTAGACAATATGAAAGATGACAAATGTAAATTATATATTTACATTTAAATTAATTTTATGTTCTATAAACTTTACTTAATTACAACATAATAAATTTTGTCGTTGTATATGTCAATTTTTTTTTTTTTACATGGAACATGAAAGACACTAGTCTGTATATTTTGAAGACGGAGAGATGGATAACAATGTTACTGGTGTGGACTTTAATCTAATTTCACACTTACAGCAACAAATGCAATTGAACGCAGAAGTAGTTGCCCTGATGATCCTTTGCATTGTTGATTATGAATTGCATTTGTATGTGTCGAATGGTATGACAAACACTATTACAAAGTTCTTACCAAAAAAAAAGCATCATTGGTAACAATTGATGTCATAATTGGTGCTCATTGAACAATGTCAGGACATTATTTGTATGAAACCGAAAACATTAATTAATTTATGTCAACGATTAAGGGGATATGGATTCGTAAAGGATGCATTTTGGTCAAGAGTGGAGGAACAAGTTGCTAAATTTATCCATATCATTGAACATAACATAAGGAATTGAAGTGTTTCACTCTTTTTTCATCATTTTGAGGAAACAGTCTCTCGTCACTTTTATAATATGTTGAATGCAATTTTGATATTGGAGGGAAAATTCTTAAATCAACCATTCGGGGAGTAAGGTGCAACCTCATATCTTAAACAATAACTGTTTTTACTCATGTTTTAAGGTAACAACATGACAAACTAAAGTTTCACTTCATATACATGATATGTTACTTGATTGTTAATTACAATATGGTTTTGTTACCATTTAGGATTATTTAGGAGTCATATATGGAACTCATATATGTGTGAAGGTCCCAATATCGGATGCTCCTCGTTTTCACGAAAGAAAATATTAGCCAACTCATAATGTACTTGCAACTTGTGATTTCGACATAAAATTCACATATGTTCTAGTCGAGTGGGAAGGAACAACATTTGATTCAAGAATATTGAAGGATTCACTTATAGAAGAGGATCCATTGCTCATACCTGAAGGTTATTAGTTGAATTTGCTTTTGTGTACTTTATGTCAAGTGGTGAGTCAGTACTTACTGCTAATCAATACATATTCAATCACTGTAGGAAAATACTACCTTAGGAATGTCAAATTTATGTTAAAACCACAAATAATAACATTGTATCTTATTAGATACCATATGAAAGAGCACTCCCGAAGAAGTTCACAAAATCCTCAAAATTTTTTTAATCATCCTCATTTATCACTTAGGAATGTAATTGAAAGAACATTTGGTTTGTTGAAAAAACTATTTCCAATTATAGCTAATGGAACTAAACCTCATTACTCATTAGAGACAATGACAAAAATAGTTTTAGCATGTTGTATTCTTCACAACTTTATTCACGAGGTGGACAATGATTAGTCATTAGTTGATGAAGTTTATCATGAGTTGATGGAACAAGATGTAGATGCCTCACTCTACCAAGCTCACAAGGATGATTATACGCTAGGATCACACATTAGAGACCTTATAGCTAATGAAATGTGAAGATATTATGAAAACAATTAAGATTATATAATAATTTTTATTGTGATTGAGAACTTTGGTTTCTTTTCTGTTTACTTCTTAGGTATGTAAATACTTGCTTAGCTAATTATATATGTCTTGTCTTATCGTTATTGGATGAGTTTTCCTTGCAATAAGTAAAACATGAATTGAGGAAAGAGTGTTGTGCCAAAGTCATTCGCATGTATCCGTGAGTTCACTAAATGGACCATGGAGATGGACCTAAGACTTTTGTCAACCATGGTGGATGGGGCACGATTGGGGAATAGGGTCGATTGAAGTTGGATGACCTAAGCCCACAGTAACATGTTTTATGCTCTCTGTCAATTTTTTTTTGGTGCGGATATCTAAAAATAATGTAAATAATAGGCAAAAGAGCCTCAAAGACTGATGGCCCAAAGTCCATGATTTATTTAGTTGACTTAGTGAATTTTCATGGAATGAATCAACAAAAAAATTAGGCTAATGATGAAGTTTGGAATGACTTTATCAAGTCAATGTATGCATCTTTTATAACTACTTCCATCATCCACAATTAAGGAGATCCTAATGTACTTGAACATGTTTATTTTCAGGCAAGACCCTTTATCGCTAAATAGAGAGTTAATCCCATCAGGTACTATAACTTGATGGAGGAACTATAGGGAGTTGATAATGACACAGGTTGTGGAGGAAGGACAACCCAACAAGTCTGGTACCACCTCCACAACTAAATTTTCACTATGGACCTTAATTACGACATCAAATGCATCCCGAAGGAACCTACATTTGACGATGCATTTGAGCGAGCTCTTTCCTCACTACCATAGATGGACTTTTATGTTCTAGGTCTGACTCAATTTGCACCATCTAGTGGTATGTCGTTATCACAAGGTTCAAAAAGAAAAGCCTTGATGGTTGATGTCATGGATATGCAATTTGACAAGTTTACAATAAAGTTGGATGTATTTGTTGATGCAATTGGGATAGGAAATGCCTTTACAGAAAAAAAATTGTCTTTTATTGTTGAAAGACATGTCATGGCATCTAAAAGAGTCGCTATGGCATCTAAAAAAAAATGCAATACTCTGAATGACATGTCTTGGCAATTGAACGATAAAATGAACTTCTTGGTGAATAGGTCAGTCTGATGCATAACTCAACTTTCCAGTACTCAAAAACTGACATTTGGGACATGTTAGTTGACATGAGCATACATGATGACCAAATTATGGAGCAATGCTATGACTTTTTGTGCCTTATCTCATCCCATGCAAAGCGTCTTCTAGGAATGCCCTCATGATATTCTTTTAAAAAGTTACTCAATATTATGACTGCAATGGTTGAACCTCAATTTTGCTCAATTATTGTAAGAAGACATTTTTATGTCATGGGTCAAAAAAATAATATATTGATTAATTTGCATCATTGCATCATGCAGCACATGATCAAATATAGGGACAACAACATGCCTCTTCCATATGATATTTTGATTACATAAATCATGGCTCATTATACGTGCACATATCCATCAATGCATTTATGGAACTAGATTGGTAATAAGTGTTATTATTTAGTGAAATTTCATGCAAAAAGTTAGACATTTATTGATTTTAATTGTTTATTAATCTATGACTCAGCTCTAATTTGAAAAATTAGAATTTAATAATATGTTTTGGAGTTATGATCAATAGAATTATTTATTCCCATTTTTTTGTTATTTTCAGGAATTCAAGAAGAGATGAAGCATGTGAATATATTATGAATAAGGTTTAATTACCTTATTCGTCCCTATATTTGAGGTCAATATTCAATTTAGTACAGTGGTTTTTAAAAAATTTAATTTAGTCCCCATGTTTTTTAAAATATATCCAAATTGGTTCTTTCCATTAAGTCTCACCTAACTATGTCAAGTGTTGTTTATGTGACAGAGAGAGTGTTTATATGACAAATAGAGTGTTTATGTGATAGAAAGAATAAGAGAGATGTGAGATTGAGAGTTATTATTAATATTAGTATTTATATAGTTATTATTATTATTGTTATTATTATTAATATTAATATTATTATTATTATTATTATTGTAGTTATTATTATTATTATTTCTTATTCGATTCTCCTCAAATTCTTCTCTCGATCCAAATAAAGTATTAAAGCGATAAAAATAAAATAAAATCTTATCACCTTATTGCTAGTGGTTGGTTGGAAGTTGAATTCCATTGAATGTAAGAAGCAATGTCTTATCGTTTTGTCCACCTCATACAAGATCAAACATTTGATGCCAACACGTATGTTGTAGGGTATCACCATCAACAACCATCCGATGTGCCACATACTCTCCACTGAAATTAGTTGGCAAAAAACAGACAAATTAACAAACCCAGAATTTAATGAATTTCTTCTGTACAAAACCATTATTCACCAACTTCTATAATTGATTCAGCACCGTCGGTTGTTATGTCAAATTCCAGTTATTGTCGGTTTAACTTTTATCCTTTTCTGATTTTCTTTTCAAACTCTTAGATTTCTCATATCTTCTTTTCTTCTTTAATTTCTATTAAAATAAGAAAGATAACTTATTTCTAGAATTGTTCTAAAAGTATTATTGTTTCTAGATTTGGTTTCATACAAGAAATTAAAAAAATAAGGTTCTAGTTTGTCATTTAAATTTTGTTCAAGGAGAAGGATGAAATATTTCACTCTGCAGTTTTAATTATATAAAAATTGTAAATTGATTGGTGTTATTTATGTTCTAATATAAGATTAGTTTTTTCTTTTTCTTATTCAAAATAATATATTTATGAAAAGATTGTAATTATTACCATAAATTATTTATATTCTATAACCATAAATCACCATCTTTCTAAAATGAAATGAGGAAGAAAAGAGAAAAAAATATAATTTAAGTAAGTTACTGAGTATCTTATCTATTTATATTTATCCCTTTTATTATTTTTTAAAACTTAACAGTTTTAATTTTAATTTCTATTTTCTTCTCTATTTTCACCTTTCTAATTTTTTTTATTAAACATATATTGTTTTCATATCTAACAAACATAATATAACTAATAGTTTTTTGTAGTTTCCGTTATAGTAAAATGTGGGAAAACAACAAACGGAGTTATGATTCAATATGCTATCTTCTCAACTAATTTAATTTTGTATGTAATGGAATTATATTATATGCATAAATCTCTTTCAGGTCATTAAATGTCACCCTCTCAACTGTATTGTCCTTAAGTTATGTCCAATGACTTAAGATGTCTAAAAGTTGCAATATATTGGTATTAGTCTATTTATAACGTGATAATGAGGAGGTTTGGAATCTATAAGATTGGCAAGCCTTTATTATTTGTGGTGATGTGGTTGTACCTGGATTTAATGATATATTGATATAGTGAAAATATTTACATTAATAAGACCTTATTGTATATTTGTTCTTCGTCTTTCTTTTTATAATTTTAGATGTCGCAGTCCTTGTACTATTTTAAAGCTATTAATGTGTAAGGGAGAAAGGAAATTATATTCCACACTCTTCAACAGATAATAGAAACACTAATATAAAAATAAAAATAAAAAGTAATCTAAATAACTAAAGTTAATAAAGGATTATTAATAACTTGATTTCTTCATGTGTTTTCTAGATTTATTATTTCCTAATAATTTTTATCTTTGTTATTTTTTATTATTAGCACAAATTTGCATTTTTTAGAAAATTATTTGTAATAAATTTGGTATAAAAACTATGTTTTCACATGAAAATTTTGCATAGATTGTCTAATCAATTGATTCAATGATAATAACCTTTTGAATTGATTTTTGTTGCAGTAGATTTCTAACTTATGGAGTTTCAATTAAGATAATTTGACCGTGAATATTCGAAGTGTTGAGTTGAAAGGAACAAATCACACAAATTTGCTAAACAGAGAGTAGACAGTTTAGGAGTTGGAAAATCTAGTATAGGATATCTTGGAAATAAATTTTCTTGGACCCAAGTGAATAAGGAGGAATCATTAATTGAAGACGATGAACTATTTCAAACTTTCAAGAGATTGAGACATCCTCCTTAAGTTGGACTGAAAGTCAATAAGATGACCTCCAAAGCAGATCAATCTAATAAAAAGTAATGGTAGCGACGAGTATCAATATCATAGGATTTTATTGTCGCTATTAAATGCAAATGATGGTCAATCTAATTAGATTTTGGGTTTCAATCGTTCCTCTTTATTGTCTTTGTAGGACTTGTGCATTAGAGAAAGATCTTTTGTTTGACTTCTGGTCTTTATTTAATTTTTTCATTGTTTGGTATAAACTCTCAAAGTAGTTGCTTAGGCTACTCTTGGAAGTTTCTTTGTTTTTTATTTCTTTTTTTGCATGGGTTTGGTCTAGTCCCCCCATGTTTTTTTTTTCTTTTTTATTTTTTAGTTTTATGCTATTTTTCATGTGATGACACATGTTTTCCTAGCATGAGTTTTAATATAAAAATTTCAATTTGGCTCCATCCATTTGTAGTTTCAAAACTTTATAAATAAGGAACTATAGACACAATTAAGACACGCTCATTTAATCACACAATTAAGACACACTCATTTACTTACATTTGCGCTTACTTAGGAGTATATGATACTTAGTTTTTTGTTTCTACAGTTTAATGCAATTTAGTTCTATCCATTTGAGTTCTTCAACTTTCTCGTCTTCTACTTTTCTTTATTGCTTTCGCTTTTGCAACTTTACATTTAGAAGATAATTGAATTCTGGAAACGGGTAACAACAAATACAAAAACCCTGGAAAGATATAAAAACATGTTGTAGAACGTCTTGTGTGAGGACAAGATACCCTGTCAGAGTCACTAAATTCCTTGATGTGAATTTCAGAATTAGTATAAAAAAACAATCCTTATGCAGGGTTGACCTTGATATAGCGAAGAATGTGTTGAACTGCCTATTGATGATGAACTACAAATTCTTGTATGAATTAACTAAGAAGGTTGATAGAAAAGCTTATATCTAGCCTAGTATTGGCTAGGTATAGGAGTTTGCCAATGAGTCTTCTATAAGAATTAGGATTACATAGCTTGTTTGCAACTTCAAAAAGAATTTTGTTAGTAATCATAAAAGGTGTAGAGAAAAGCTTACTTGCAAGCATTCTCGTTTCTTCTAGAATGTTTAGGGCATATTTTCTTTGGCATAAATGAATTCCCTTCTTGGATCTGGCCACCTCAGGACCAAGGAAATATTTGAGTTCTCTGATAAGTGTCAAATTTCAGTAATATTTCATATTAAAATATAGGCACTTATGAGTATTAATTGCTAAAATAAGTATAAAATAACTCCTAATTTATGAATTTATACCTTTTTACATATTTTTTTTATTTTATTTGAATAGGAACGATTTATTCCTAAATTTTGTGTTAGTTTCAGGATTCTAAGGGAAAATAGAGATAATTGGCCAAAGGAAAATATACAAAGCTAAAAAGAGAAAGTTGGAATACATCAACACTCACCAAAGCTTCCCAAACATGCAAAAACACAAAAGATTCATCTCACCCCTAGGGAAGCTCGCTCAAGCGAGATAGCACCAGTGAAGTTGGGTTAGATGACGTTTTACTCACTCAAGCGAGCCCATTCTCGCTTGAGCGAGAATCCACTTAAGCCCATGAAAATTAGGTTAAATAGGGGGCTTGAGGCACAACCCTAAGGTGCAAGATTGATAGGAAAGCACCATTGAGTAACTTGTAACCCAATTGGGAGAATAGGAGGTGTGAGAAACATTAAAGAAGACAGTCGTCAAGGAGAAACATCCTGGATCTTCTTTTCATGCTTTTCTTGCGTGTAATAGTCATCATGAGTGGCTAATTACCCTTTGGGATTGGGATTGATATTTTCAAACACTTATGTATTGAGGTGATATCTAAACATTATATTCTGTTCTTGATTGATTATTGGTATTATTGTTGTGCTTCTAATTCTTGATCTAGAATCTTAAATTTGACTAGAAAGTATTTTTAGGGTTCTGACCTAATCAATAATACTTAACATATTTTAGTGTTAGGAATAAAATTGAAATGTTAATTGCTATCAACGTCTAATCTTAAATGATAAGTTGTTTTTATAAATATGCGAGGAATCGATATTTAGGAAGCACCTTAATAATTTTATATGCGAGAAATCGATATAAATGATTTTTATACGGGCATCAATATCAATCAAAGGGCACAATATCATCATGCTAATCAAAATACAAAAGAGTGAGAAAGATAAACTCAATCCCTATTTTTCCAATTGAAGCAACAAATTCTTTGACTAGTTTTCTTATTAATCATTGTCATCACAACAACTTTCAACACACTTTTATTATTTTGTTTTATATTTAGCAAATATTTTACTTGATTATTCAACTGTTCCTTGTGGGTTCGATATCTATCCTTAGGGACATATTATTACTTCTGACAACGCGGTGCACTTGCCGTAAAAAGTCATCATTCTCCCAAATCTTTAATTTTGAAAGATTGATCCTGTAGACTTTTAACTCTTCGAATTTCCTGTAAGGAATCAATCTCCTGCAAAAATTGTATCATCTACATACACAAGTAAAACGGTGAGAGCATTTGACACACTAGTGCAAAATGAGTAAAATAATGCTCTTTATTTAGTGCGGCTTTGCGCTCACACGCATTCGTAAAAAATGCGGTGGCATTTTTTAAATTGATTTGATTTACAAATGCAGCTATTTGAATAGCCGCATTTGTAAATCAATGCGTTTTAATTTACAAATGCGGCTAAAGTAAAATCGCACTTGTAAATCAAAACGCTTTGATTTACTAATGCGGTTTTACATTTTAGCCGCATTTGTAAATAGTTTTTTACCCTAAAATTTAAAGCGCGCCACACTTTCATACTTCTCCTCTTGCCTTTCATTTGCACTGTTCCTGCGCTCGCATATGTTTGCAGTTCATCTCTTCTTCTGCATCTTCATTAATTTGTGCCATTGTAAGTTTCTTGAATCGCTTCTTCCTCTGCATCTTCACTACGTATAAATTTTTTACTTTTTCCTTATATTTGTTTATTTTCCTTGCATTGGTGGCCGAAGGTATTGTTCCTTTGGCTTCGCTGCTCCGCCACTGCTTCCGCTGCCGCCACCATTGCTGGCGCTCCCCTACCACTCTTCACCACCAATGTTCGTTCACACACAAGGTTGATGTGGTTTTAAAAAATTTTTGAATTTTTCTTTAATATTTTGAATTTATTTTTTTATGTATTATAATTTCTATATTTTAAATTTTATATTATTTAGTATTTATTATATTTTGAATTTATATGTTTTTTTATGTATTATAATTTGTAATTTTTAAAATTTATATTATTTAGTTTTAGTATTTATTATATTTTGAATTTGTTCTTTTTTATGTATTATATAATTTTTATTTTTAAAAATTTATATTGTTTAGTAGTTAGTTGTTAGTTTAGAATAGAATTTTTATGTTATGATAGTTATTACTTTAGAATAGAATTATCGTGTTTGTATTGAGTATGAGGGTGTTCGACCTTCAGCAATAATACGTGCTGGTATTGAGTCCGGGGGTGTTCGACCCTCGGCAAACGCGTGAGATAGAACACTGACTAGAAAACCCTAACTATTCCAGAATATATAATGGATCAAAATTGGATTAATTTTGTTTGTATAAGTGATGAGTACGAAAAAAGAGTAGAAGAATTTATACAATTTGCACAACGTAATGCGATTAATAGTGGTCATGACGGAGCAAAGATCAGGTGTCTGTGCATTAACTATTTGAATGGAAGGATACTGGATGTTAATATAATGAGGGAGCACCTGCTATGTGATGGGTTTCTTTGATCTTATACAACTTGGACATGGCATGGTGAATTATTAAATTTACCACGTATTTCCGTAACTGAAGAATATGTGGGGTCCACCATTGATGAAGCAGTACACGATGATGTAGATGATGATTGATTGGAGGACATGATTCATGATGTGGGAGCTGAGTCTTTTGCAAAAGCGCATGGATATGGAAGTATGTCAAGCGATACAGAAACTCCATTGTATCCTGGATCAACTAACTTCACATGGTTGTCGATGGTGTTAAGATTGATGAATTTGAAGGAAATAAATGGATGGACTGATAAAAGCTTCACGAAATTGCTTCAGTTGTTGAAGGATATTCTTCCAGAGGGAAATACTCTACCTAATCATAATTATGAGGCCAAAAAGATTCTTTTTCCAATGGGTATGGAGTATAAAAAGATACATGCTTGTCCTAATGATTGTATATTATACCGAAAAGATTTTGAATTGTTGAAAAGTTGTCCGAGGTGTGGGTTATCACGTTATAAGTTGAAACAGAAAGATGATGATACTATTGAAGAGATAGAAAAGCATAAACCCCCAATGAAGGTTATGTGGTATCTTCCCATCATTCCAAGGATGAAGCGCTTGTTTGCAACCCCAGACGATGCTAAGAATCTTATATGGCATTTAGATGATAAGAGGCTTATTTATGCCCTTATATTGACGAGTAAGTTTAAATATATATGTTAAAAGTTTATTATATTCATGTTTTATAAATTTACTCACTCTTTTCATGGATGATATAGGGGTCATTGACAGTTACTTGTCTTATCAGTGGTTGATAGGACGACTTTGTGGTTTTGTTCCCTACACAAGAAGATATCCACAAGTTTTAAGAAGATATAAACTTAACTCTGTTTGACACTAAAATTAATCTACTAACAAGGTTTTTTGTATCGACCAGTTCATGGCATGGATATAACATCCTAAAAGGTCGATCGAATTCAAATTTTAAAAATTTGAACTGGATAAGACTAAAGGTTTGTAATTTTTTTTCTTTCTCTTTTCATTGTTTATCTATACTAAATTTTACCATTTATTGAATTATAGTGTAATAAACAACCAGGAAGCTCTGAGTGTGGCTATTACGTTATGCAATGGATGATTACCATTGTTAGGCCTTAAAAGTAATTGGCAAGAGGTAACATTTGTTCAATTATTTTTATAATTCTTGAACATATATATGTATCTTAAAACTAATTTATGTGTCAACCATTTTGAAATGTAGTTCTTCATGGATGAGACACCCATGTCTTCGGAAGCCATAGCATATGTGAGATAATCATGGTCCACATATTTCCTAAATTTTTATAACTCTAGGATATTTGATGAATAGTGTAAGAAGATAGATAGAGATATATTATTAGTGTTTTTGTATACATTTTAATCAATATATATAATTTGACTTTGAGTTTATCTGAATTTATTTATTTGTCTGGCTGGCAGGGTATATATAAATTATGCAAGTTAATTTATATAGGAATAACTACTAAACAAAATGCACTAAAAAAAATCCTATTTACAAGTGCAACTATTTACCATAGCCGCACTTATAAATCAAGCGCATGATTTACAAGTGCAGTTATTACCAAAGCCATATTTATAAATGTGATTTACAAGTGCGGCTATTCATAGCCACACTTGTAAATCACATTTATAAATGCGGCTTTGGTAATAGCCGCACTTGTAAATCATTACATTTGAACATGAGATGCACCATTCTGAAGCATTTACAAATGTAACTCCAACAAATAGTCGCACTAGTAAAAGGTATTTCTAAATGCGGCTATATAACCGCATTTGTATTTCTTCGATTTACAAGTCACTGGTGCAGAAACGTAAAACAAATGCGGTTATTTTCATTTTACAAATGCGGCTAAACAACCGCATTTGATCAACACGCATTTGTAAATAAGAGATTTACAAATGCGGTTAAACAACCGCATTTGTAAATACTATTTACAAATGCGGTTGTTTCCCGTAACCGCCTCTGTAAATGCTCCAGAGGTGTGCCAGGTTTCATGAATGGCAATGATTTACAAATGCGGTTGTTTACCTTAACCGCATTTGTAAATGAAGGCAATGATTTACAGATGCGGTTGTTTACCTTAACCGCATTTGTAAATCAAGGGAATGATTTACAAATGCGGTTGTAGTAAACAACCGCCTCTGTAAATCACATTTACAGATGCGGTTGTAGTAAGCAACCGCATTTGTAAATCATTCCCTTGATTTACAAATGCGGTTAAGGTAAACAACCGCATTTGTAAATTAGGTTTTTTTTTTTAGAGAACTATTTGGTTAGTTGTTTTCCCATACGAATTATCTTATGCAGTTTCATTATACCCATCCCAGCCAGGCAGACAAATAAACAGATTCAGAGAAACAAAGTCAATTTATAGTAATTGATCAAAATGTATACAAAAATAGTAATAATCTCTATCTATTCTTACACTATTGATCAAATCGTAGAGTTATAAAAGTTTAGGAAATATGTGGACCAAGATTGTCTCACATATGTCATGGCTTCCGAACTCATGGGTTCCTCATCCGTGAAGAACTGCATTTCAAAATGGTTGACACAATAAATTAGTTTTAAGATAGATAAATTAGTTTGAAGTTATAAAAATAATTTAAGAAATCTTACCTCTTGCCAATTACTTGTAAGACCTAGTCTTACAATGGTACTCATCCATTGCATGACGTAATAGCCACACTCATAGCTTCCTGGTTGTTTATTACACTATAATTCAATAAATTGTAAAAGTTAGTATAATTAAACAATGAAAAAAAAAAAAAGAAAAATCTTACATACCTTTAATCTTATCCAGTTCAAATTTGAAATTTGAATTCGATCTCCCTTTTAGAATGTTATATCCACGCCATGAACTGGTTGAGACAAAAAACCTTGTTAGTGGATTACTTATAGTATCAACCATAGTTAAGTTTATAGTGTACTTACTTATCAATGATATTCTTAAAACTTGTGGATATCTTCTTGTGTAGGGAACAGAACCACAAAGCCGTCCTATCCTTCAGATAGTGATAAGACAAGTAATTGCCAATGACCCCTATATCATCCATGAAAATAGTTGAGTAAATTTATAAAACATGAATATAATAAACTTTTAACATATATATATTTAAACTTACTCGTTAATATAAGGGCACAAATAAACCTCTTTTCCCTCTTTTTCCAGGGTGTTAGTGATGTATGATTGGGTCTCATTTGTCTTTGCTCCAGTGGGATTAGTATATGCAGGATCTAAGAATCCATACACATTTTCCTTCCCCTCAGTGACAGAGACACCATTCAAAAACCTACAAGTAATTAGTTAAATCATAATGAATGCTAATTTAACATAAATGAAAATGAAATGTAGGTAACGATACTTACATCATAAAAAATTAAATGATATTTATATTCAGCTCCTGATCCCCAGCTACAAATTCTAGTAGATCTGACATGTATATGTACAATGGTAGCTCAGGGTTTGTTTCAAAAAAGGTATCATCCCATGGAACTTCCAGAGGATCTCGTCCAAGTTGTCTAGCAACTATAGCTAAGGAAGCTATAGGATCGTCAAGCGGAACCTCTTGTTTCTTTTTCGGACTTGGTTTCCGACGAGGTTTCTACAAAAAGAAAAAAGATGTTATTAAATTACATGTAATATATAAATATAAATTAGCACATGAAATGAAATTATTACCAGTGGTTGTGGCATATATCGAATCAGGTGTCTGGGCCAGGCTACAAAGGACTGAAATGCTTCGGCCACAGTTGTTACCTCTTCTGAAGGTAGTGGAAGACGAGCATCAGGTACTCGTACTCTTTCAACCGTGACCTTTGCTGCATCAGGGGAGAGAGGAACGTTATGTAAGGTGGTGGCGTCTTCATAGACTTTTCCAATGGCCACCACCTGAGGAATGATGCCCCCTTCTACCAGTAGCTCACATTGCCTCGTCTGGCCAATGATATCATCCCCTGATGCTGTAGGAGCTGCACAACTCCCCTTTGTGCTCTTGGGAGCGGGACTAAGAAGCGTCTGAATCGGCTGCTCAGCACAAAGTTGTTGCGATATCTCTTGTCGCAACTCTAGCCTCATCTTTTCCGTCTCCCTTCTCATCTCATCCATTAGTTCCTGACGTAGCCTTTGCTCCATTTCTTTTTGCTCTCTTTGGAGGAGGAGGATGAGTGTCGTGGTGCAGCTCCAAAATAAAGTCTAATCCCAACTCCTTGTCCAGCTGCACGAACACGACCAGAGTGCTCAGGTTGTCCAATTGCTTCAACAAGGATATCGCGACGACCATCAGCAAGAAAATTACCTTGGGAGTCCAAGGCATCCTGCAAGAGACAAAAATCATGAGGTTTATTATAAGTAATGCATCATAATAGATGAAAAAAGGCTTAAATAACTTACAATTTTTTCAATGATAAGCCCTGATTGCTCTGAACTTGGTGCACCCGACTTCTTAATTCGGGCCTCTTCCATTTGTCATGGCGCGTAGGTGGTGATGGAGGATAAGTGACCCCTGTTTCCACATCCTGAGATGCACTCCCCTGTCTGGATTGCTCCTTTTCAACCATCAGTGCTTGCTCAAGCTTTCGATACCCGCACGAGACATTACGTGCGGGGTAAGATTCTTTAAGCTATTTCTTGAGCTTTCTTCCGCCGATGCTGTCATAATTGAAATAACAAAGTGAATTCAATAATATTAACTCATTAATGTTATATAAGTCAAAATAGTTAAGTAGCTTCACTTACAGTCCATTCTTCAGTTAGACGGCTTTCTTTAAAAGCAAGCATGTCTCTTCATCAATAAAATTGTATCTTTCACAAGGACTTTCATCCTTAAGCTCACCAAAAATGTATCTCGTCGTGAGTCTTGACTTAAAGGCGCGAAACTTTAGTCCGATATTGGATAGAATCCTTGATCGAAGCGGTTCCACATTAGGAATTTCAAAATTTGCCTGGAAAATAACATAACCAAAGTAAAGTTAGTCAATGAATATTAAATAGCTTTATATGATAACAATAATTATGTAAAGCTTACCAGAACATCCTCCCACAGCATGTTTCGGTCGACCTCTGACACCTCGTCCCATGAATTAATCAAAACGGAGACTCTCTCACGAGAAAGAACTCCAAGATAGCTATTAAACTCATCTGCATTAGGACCTGATGCCATTCCAGTGTTGACGTCAATGTCAACAGCTGTCTTCTCACCAGCGGCACGTTTCTTTGCCAGACGCTTCATCCTAGTAGGTCCTCTGTTGCCTCGTCCGGATCGGGGTCTAATTGGAGTTTGATCGTCACCCATATCTCTGTTAAAAAAAATTATTTAACAAACATTAGTTCATCTGCATGGAAAGAAAATCATATCAAACAAAAACATAATATAGTAAATGCATATTATAAAAAAATATTTCTAAATTTATTACCATAATGGGTTACAAGTTCATATGTAAATTCCTTCACTGTGGTCTTTACGGGTTGCATGTACATGATCAAGTACATCGTCATCTTTATTAGTTATCATTGGTGTGAATGAATGGGTGTCACCATTTTCAATATCATCTATGGCCTCCCCTTGTTTTTTCCCGTGTAAACAACATACCAATGTTCTGACGTAGGATCTTTCACGTAGAAAACTTGAGATGCTTGTTGAACCATTATAAATGGCTCATCTCGATACCCTATCTTTCGAAAGTCCACTAGTGTGTATCCTGATTCATCAATTTTAACCCCACTTTTATTGTCAACCCATATACACTTGAAAACTGGAACTGAAAACTTAGTATAGTCAAGCTCCCATATCTCTTCTATAAATCCATAATATGCCATTGATCCAATTACAGGATTTGTATCTTTCGAGGTGGAAAACTGCATTGACTCGGCTTCAAGAGTAACACCAGAATTTGAACTGTACTCTTTTCATCCATAGACTTAGTGTAAAATATACAATTATTCACTTCGTACGCTTTACAAGAAATGACATCAAACTTCAATCCAGCAGCCAACCAGGTCAAGGTCTCCGATGCCGTTGAATCCTTTAACACCTCCTCTTTAAACCAAGGCATGAATGTTCTATTATGTTCCATCAAGACCCATTTGTCTGCTTGTCTTGGATTATTTGCCTTCACAATGGCTTTATGAGCTTCTATGTAAGGTATAACTTCATCTGTATTATTCAATATATACAAATGTGCTTGCAAGACTTCTGACCGAGATTTGCTTACAATATTCACACCGCGTAAACATTTACTTGTAGAACGCCTATGGTGCCATGAATTAGCTGGAAGACCTATTGGATTTGCTTTTGACATGTAATCTGAACAAAATTCAATACTTTCTTCAGCTATGTACCTTTCAATCATTGAAGCTTCTGGACGATAATGATTTTTCACATAACCTTTCAAAATTTTCATATACCGCTCAACAGGATACATCCATCTTAAGTACACTGGTCCACACAATCTAACCTCTCTAACCAGATGCACAAGTAGATGAACCATGATGTCAAAAAAAGATGGAGGAAAAAACATCTCCAATTCACATAAGATAACAATAATTTCATCTTGAAGTTCATCTAGTTTTAATGGATCAATGACTTTACAACAGATGGAAGAGAAGAATGAGCACAAACGGGTTATGGTATGTCTAACATTTTTTGGTAAGATCCCACGAATAGCTACAGGCAGAAGCTGTTGCATCAAGATGTGGCAATCATGAGACTTCAACCCAATTAGCTTCAAATCTTGCATTGACACTAGGCTCTTCACATTTGAGGAATGTCCTTGTGGCACTTTTACACCCTTTAGACATTGACAGAAACTTACTTTTTCATTTTTTGACATGGTATAACAGGCTGGGGGCAAATATGTACGCTTACCCATTTCTATCGGTGCCAACTCCCCTCGTATGTTCATCTCAACCAAATCTAAACGAGCATTTAGACCATCCTTCGTCTTCCCGTTAATGTTAAGAAGTGTACCAATTAAGCTATCACACACATTCTTCTCAACATGCATTACATCTATACAATGTCTGATTTCTAACCTCGACCAGTACGGAAGATCAAAGAAGATTGATTTTTTCTTCCAAATGTTAGTCACAACTGACTTTTTTTTTGACTTACCGAAGGTGTGGTCTATGTTATTTACCTTTTCGTAAACCTCAGCAGCAGTTAGTGGAGTTGGTGGACCACTAGTCTCTTGGTGTCCATTAAAGGCTTTTTTCAACCTCCGGTAAGGATGATGACTTCTAAGAAACCTCCGATGGCGAAGATATACTGTCTTCCTTCCATGTTTCAATTGTTGAGAAGCAGTGTCTTCTTCACATATTGGACATGCTTTATGACCCTTAACACTATAACCTGATAAGTTACCATATGCCGGAAAGTCATTGATGGTGCAAAATAACATGGCATGAAGCTTGAAAGTTTCATTAGCAAATCCGTCAAATACTTGAACACCCTCATCCCACATTAACTTCAAATCTTCGATTAAGGGACTTAGATAAACATCTATGTCATTCCCTGGCTGTTTCGGACCAGATATCATCATAGACAACATCATGTACTTTCGCTTCATGCACAATCCAGGAGGTAAGTTGTAAATAACTAATAAAACAGGCCATGAACTGTGATTTGTACTCATATTACCAAACGGATTCATTCCATCTGTAGCTAGACCAAGTCGGATATTTCTTGATTCTTTACCAAACTCTGGAAACTCATCATCAAATTTCTTCCACTGAACAGAATCAGCTGGATGTCGGTACATGCCATCACATTTCCTCTCATCTGCATGCCATCTAAGATTCTTAGCATCGTCTGGGTTTGCAAACAAACGCTTCATCCTTGGAATGATGGGAAGATACCACATAACCTTCATTGGGGGTCCATGCTTTTCCATCTCTTCAATAGTATCATCATCTGTTTGTTTCAATTTATAACGTGACAACCCACACCTTGGACAACTTTTCAACAATTCAAAATCTTTCCGGTATAATATACAATCATTAGGACATGCATGTATCTTTTTATACTCCATACCCATTGGACAAAGAATCTTTTTGGCCTCGTAATTACGATTAGGTAGAGTATTTCCCTCTGGAAGCATATCCTTCAACAGCTGGAGCAATTCCGTGAAACTTTTATCGGTCCATCCATTTAGTGCCTTCAAATTCATCAATCTTAACACTGCCGACAACCGTGTGAAGTTATTAGTTGATCCAGGATACAATGGAGTCTCTGCATCGCTTGACATACTTCCATATCCATGCGCTTTTGCAAAAGACTCAGCTCCCACATCACGAATCATGTCCTCCAATCGATCATCAACTACATCATCGTGTTCTGCTTCATCCGTGGTGGATCCCACATATTCTTCAGTTACGGAAACACGTGGTAAATTTAATAATTCACCATGCCATGTCCAAGTTGTATAAGATCGAAGAAACCCATCACATAGCAGGTGTTCCCTCATGATATTCACATCCAGTATCCTTCCATTCAAACAGTTAACGCACGGACACCTAATCTTTCCTCCATCACGACCACTATTAATCGCGTTACGCTGCGCAAATTGTATAAATTCTTCTACTCCTCTTTCGTACTCATCACTTATACGAGCACAATGAATCCAACTTCGATCCATTATATATTCTGCAATATAGATACCTAGGATTTTCTAATAAGTGTTCTATCTCATGCATTTGCTGAGGGTCGAACACCCCCGGACTCAATACCAGCACGTATTATTGTCGGAGGTCCAAATACAAACACGATATTCTATTATAATGTAACAACTAACATAACATAAATTCTACTATAAACTAACAAATACTTACTAAATAATTTAAATTTTAGAAAATAGAAATTATATAATACAAATTATATAAATTAATACAAATTTATATTAAATAATATACAAATTATAATACATAAAAAAAAATATTCAAAGTACAGCAAAAAAAAAATAACAAAACTAACATAAAAACTACTAACTAAATAATATAAATTTTAAAAATTAAAAATTATATAATATAAATTTATGTTAAATAATATACAAATTATAATAAATAAAGTCAAAAATTCAAAAAATCAACTAACCTTGTGTGCGAAGATGATGATTCAACTGATAGAAAACCAGAGGTGGAAGCGGGGCGCGACAGCGGCGAGCAATGCAACAGTAACTTCAAGCACTGCGCAAGGAAAAAACCATATATAAGAACAGCATTCCTAAAGGAGAATGAAATGGGATATATACGAAACTCACAATGGAAGCAATAACAATGAAGATGCACAGAAGCAAGGAACACAGCGCAGCGCAGCAACAGCGACAAGGAAGAGCAGAGCAGAAAGAGTGAAAGTGCAGTGGCGCGCTTCAAATTTAGGTTAAAAACATTTTACAAATGCGGTTATTAGTTAAAACCGCATTTGTAAATGAAAGTTTTTCATTTACAAATGCGGTCATACGCGTGACCGCATTTGTAAATGAAAGGCATTTCATTTACTAATGCGGTCACGCGTATGACCGCATTTGTAAATGAAATGAATTTCATTTACAAATGCGGTCACGCGTATGACCGCATTTGTAAATGAAAAACTTTCATTTACAAATGCGGTCACGCGTATGACCGCATTTGTAAATGAAATGCCTTTCATTTACAAATGCGGTTTTAACTAACAACCGCATTTGTAAAACAAACTAATTTCAAAAATGCCACCGCGTTTTTAACAAAGGCGTTTTAGCGCGAAACCGCACTTAGAAAGGAGTATTCCTTTCATCATTTTGCACTAGTGAGTGCGTGCTGATTAAATGCGACTATGTAGCCACATTTATAAATTCAAAATAGTCGCATTTGTTCTATGTTTCTGCACCAGTGTGATGTGGTTCTAATGAAAACAGAATAATCAGATTTCAACTGAGAAAAACTAGAATTAATAAGAAAAGTTGAAAGTGTAAAGTAACAGATCTATCACCTATTAGACTGAGAGTCTAAGAGTTTTTATGATAAACAAAACACTATAAGATGTGTTATATGTATGACCAAGCTCACTCATGTACAATACAAATAGATACAATATATCAGAAGATACATGAGACATGCATTGCAATAAATACAAGTAGCAGACGATGTCTTCGCCCAAAAAAGAGCATGAAAAGAATTATTCATGGATAGCAAGACCAATAGGACGAGTGGTGGACACAAAGCTCTCAAATAAAGCATTAAGATGATGGTCATATCATATAGAGCAACACTAAAGGACTTATCAAGTTGGAAGATGATGCCTGCAACAAAACTCAATGGACAAAGCGTCTTATTCCAATGTTAGACGAAGACTAATGCATAAGTTCTCATAACTAAAAATGTCAAACTATGTTACTAAACACGCTCGACAATACCCTGAGATGAACTATAAAGCATGAGCGTTACATGGACCAGACGATGATCAAATGAGCATGGTAGACGATGATCATGCGTTGGACAATCAAGTGTCAAGGAAGTTTCCAAACTTAGTCCTTTCACTTTATATGTGCTTAAAATTTTATCAATTGTCTTCCAAACTCATTTTAATTAAGCTAAAAATATACAAATAATCTTTGTGTCAAAACGCAGTGTTTTAATTGAGACTTGGAATATTTTTAAATTAACTTCAACAAATATATTATGTGACTACATTGTCCAAAATATTGAAAACATTCTCTGAAACACAATGAGCGAAATCAGTATGTCTTGAATGCTTACTAATAGATATTTTGCACAAGTACAATTATACTTAATAGATATTCAAATTTGTGTTTGAAAAGGATTTCGAAAAACAGAGCACACACATGTCATCTTTATTTAAAGGTTTTTTGAAACATATTTTATGGAATATAATCAAGAGAAATTAAACTGTGAGAGATTTATTCTAAAATTGAATATATTGATATTGTTTGGATTAATATATGAGAATGGAATGTATTGATATTTCTAAGATTTTAAGAGATTACTATTCAGTGATATATTTGCTCTAACATACTGAAATTATTAATATCACTGGTAATCACAAACGTTTCTAGATGTGATTTTAGGAACAATCAAGACGTAGAGGAGAATACGCACAAGTTTCCTTATTAAGTGTCCAACGAGCACAATGAAGTTATTGCCGAGTGAAATTCATAGGAAGTCACTAAAGAAATTCAAAGCTACTGCAAATAATGAAGAGAAAGAGTATTTCAGAGAAATACATTTCAAGTGAGAAACAACATTAAAGACACAAATCAAAACCTTCCTTGATCAGTGTCAAATGTAACACATCTCAAGTGGAGAACAAGATTCAAGATTATGTCAAACTTTCAAATCCACAACAAAGATAGAAATAATTTAGGAGAGAATTGAAGCCAATTATAGATGACAGAGACGCACAGTAAATGACCAAGCAATCATTTTTATATACAACATCCAAGGCAATTACAATGAAGCAATATGGGATAGAGATATGATTGAAGAATCAGTCGCATACATTAAAGGGTTAATGTTCACATCAAATATCATAAAGGAACCAATTCAAATTATTTCATATGCTCAAAGACGTGGAAAATATAATCAAAGCAAAAGTTGTCATATTCAGCGTCTGAAGAGAAGAAGATGATGAACAGTGTGTGAAAATGAAGGATACCCACAAATTACAATATTGATGAAGCAACGTTCACATTTATATTGAAAGAGAAACAAATCAAATCATATTCAAAGTCCAAAACACAAAATAATCAATCGAGAGCAAAGATTTTCATATCCAACGTCTAACGACTTTGTGAACCAAAAGAAGAATCAAGCCTCAACAGACAAAATATGAAATGATATATAAAGACCTTGAAGGTAAAGAATAAAAATATAAGAATATTACATCAAGCAATTAAGAGTTTATTATGTATATTTCATATCTGTTGTTTAAAGCACTCATAGTTGGGTAGTGAGCCTTGTATTGTAAATCATTCACTGTGTGAAGATTGCGCTGTGAAATTTCACTGTTTTCTCTCTATTCGCAAGTATTTTTCTCACTTTTTGAGAGGTCTTAGTCTCAGGGAGAGATTAAGACTTGTTGCTTGGAGAGGTGTTCAATACTTATTGCCTAAAGAGGTCTTTAATACCTTTCCTAGAAAGGTGAGAATATTTGTGTACCTGGAGGTGGAGAATTCTTGTTTCCTGGAGAGCTTAAGGGAACTGCATGTAGCCCTAGTGTTTGGGGTGAACCAATATAAATCTTTGTGCATCCTTTTCTCTATCCCTCATCTATTATAATTTGTGTTTTATCTTGATTTGATAAAAATCAAATTAAGTTCAGGCTTCATTCAACTGCCCCCCCCCCCCTTCTGGAGCCAATTGTACCTATATAAAGTTTAGCAAACAACTGTCTGTTGGCTTGTTTTAAACCATATATGGACTTTGTTAGTCTACAAACTTGATTTTGTTTTCCAATGATTAATCTTGTGCATGGTGTCATATATACTTCCTCATTCAAGTCACCATGTAAAAAGGAATCGTCTACATCCAACTGATGTAGATTCCAATTTTTAACAATTGTAATGGCTAAGAGGAGTCTAATAGTGGGGAGCTTGGCAATAAGAGAAAACATGTCTAAGTAATCAATTCCCTCCAATTGTGTGTAACCCTTTGCAAAAATTTGAGCCTTATTTCTTTTAATGGTCCCATCAACTATGTGTTTTATTTTGTAAAATCATTTAGATCTAATGGGGTTTTTACTGTTGGTAAATATGTGAGGTACCTAGTCTGATTAGCTTGGAGAGCTTTGGTCTCCTTCTTCATGGCATTGATCCATTCAATATATTTACAAGCTTGTTCAAAAGTTTCAGGTTCAATGTTGGAGGATATTGCAAGGTATAATTTAAATGTTTTTCAGGCAGAGAATGATATGATAAAACATATGTTATAGGATAGGAGTTTTAGAAGAACATTTGTCAAACTTGTCAAACCAAAATTAGTGGTTATAGAGTTATTGACCTGATGATGGTAATCCTTTAAGAATGTAGGAATCTTTTTCACTTTAGGAAATCTTCTCAGATTGACATTATCCTCAATATAATAATGTTTTTCTAAATTCTCCTCTTCTTCATTATCTTTGTTGTTTCTTGTGTTCTCTCCACTATTAGTCAAACTTTCATTAACAGGAAAACTATAACATTTGTCATGACCAGTAATATTATTTCTATTTCATCAGTGAAATTGTTATTCTCTAAGGCCTCAAAAAGATAATCAAGATCATGATGGGAAAAATATTGTATAGAATCATGATTGTCATCTAAAATTTTATTAGAAAATTTGTAAGGAAAACTATTTTCATAAAAAATAACATTTATGTTAACAGAAATTTCTCTATTATTAGTGACTAACAACACAAACTTCAATTCCATACTTATATCCAAGAAAAACACATTTCTTATATTTTGGTTCAAGTTTGGTGTGATTGCTTTCAAGACTAGAAGCAAAATATACAGATCCAAAAAATTTCAAGACAAGATAAATAGGTGGCAGTTTATACAATAATTCATATGCAGAAAAAAAAAATTAGAGTCACCGAGGGTAATCTATTTATCATATGAACTACATGGGTAGTAGCATATGACTAATAAGCTTTAAGTAACCCAAATTGAAACAAAAGATTGCGAGTTATGTTAAGAATATGTTGATGTTTTCTCTCAACAAAAAAAATTTGTTAAAGAGTAACACAAGACTTTTGGTCAACAATACCAAACTTATTATGCAATTCATTAACTTCAAATTCATTTCCATTGTCAAACCTTATAAATTTAATATCATGTTTAAATTTATTTTTAACATACATAACAAAATTGTATAAAAGAGGTCTAGTTTCAGTTTTAGTTTTTATAAGATATATCCAGGTATGTCTAGAATGGTCATATGGTTATAAAATATTTGTGTCCACGAACAAAGGGAATACTAACAGGATCCTGTATATCAACATGAAGCAAGTTTAAAACACTTATGGAATTTGCAATACTTTGCTGAAAAGGAAGTTTGTATTGTTTTGCAAACTGACAGATATGATAAGCTGTCTTAGAAATAGAATTCACATAAAAAAAAATTTAAAAATGTAATCAATGATTTTGATCCCAGGATGTCCTAATCTATAATTCCAATGATCCACATTATATTCTTTACAATTAAGATCAAAATGAACAGAAAAAATGTTATTCTTGAGGTCAGAATTGAAATCATGAAGGTAGTATAATCCTTGAATAAATCAGCTTATCCAATCATCTTGGGTGAACTATTGTCTTGAATATGACATTTCTTGAGAGAAAAAAATATTCTTGAGGTAAGAATTGAAATCATGAAGGTATTATAATCCTTGAATAGATCAGCTTGTCCAATCATCTTGGATGAACTATTGTCCTGAAAATGACATTTCGTAAGAGAAAAAATTAGTTTGCAATTTAAATCTTCAATCAATCTTTAAAATGAAATGATGTTAAAATAAAATTCAAGTATATGCAAAACATTGAAAATGAAAAAAAATTTGGAAAACTGCACAGTGCCAGCATAGTAAGCAACAATGAGAGAGCCATTAGGTAATTTTATATTGATGGGTTTGATTTTATAAAAGGTAACAAAATGTTCTTTAAGATAAGTAACATGGTTAGTAACACTAGTGTCAAGGATCCAAGAAACCTTACCCTTTGTTTGTGTTTCTAGTGCAAGAGAATCACCATTGTACATTTGAACTTGATTGATATTGTGACTTAATGTTGATGGTTTGAAGAGTTGCAGGAGTATTTGCATCTGTTCAGTTGTAAAGCTGTTCCTTTCTTGTTTATCTTCTTGATTAAAACTATGTTTGCTCTTTACATTGAGATTACAGGACTTGTCTTGATTGGTAGGAAACTTTTCATTCTTTAGTTAATACCATGGAGGATATTCATGTTTAGAGTAACATTCATCCATAGTATGATCCAATTTATGAAAATAAGAACATTGTTTACCCTGATTATTTGACCTCCCTCTTCCTCTTCCTCTTCCTTGTGGTCCCCAAAAATTATGATTTGATTATTCTGATGTTGTGGTTTCTGAGAATCTTGCTCTTGTTGTTTTTGTTTATCACTAGTGTTGAGAAGCACTTTTATTTCAGTAGAACCAATTGTTGGGTTTAATAGTGCCAAAGTTCAAGAGGGGTGGTGAATTGACCTTTTAAAACTTTCTCGCAGAAATAGTGTTTAACACAGTTTTACAGAAAAATAAATCGATATATGTGAAAATGAACAGATTTATTTCAGCACTGTTTTTGTTTGAAAAGCTTTTAATACAACAAGGTTAATCACAAGATTATGCAGATAGAATTTCAAGATGCACACACACAGATATCAGATTGAAAAACAGTGTAACTCAAAAATAGCAAACCTTAATTCCAATTCGTGTGATTTAGGTTCAGTTAAGGGCTTGACAATTAGCGAGACAATCTATTACACACACCTGTTTTATTAGCCTTTAACAGATTATCAGTGTTCTTATTGAAATCAGACAGTTTTCCAGAAATTAAGAACAATGAATCACAGAACAGCAAGGTTCAACTTTAAGCAATTGTTTAAGGTTCAATTAATAGTTTTAACAATTTCTTGAGCAACCTATCATAGCCAATCTGTTCCGGTGGCTTTTAGCAGATTTTATATGTTCTATGTTCTTATCAGATTCAAACAACTTTTTCAGAAATTAAGAACAGTATGCACAATGCCCAGAAAGAACAGATTTATTTTCAATTGAACAGATTTATTTCTTCGCTGTTTTATCAATTATGCAGAAACGAAATTGCAGAGAGAGAGAGAATGAGCACAAGCAGTTATACTGGTTCACTCAACTGAGCTACATCCAGTCTTCACCAAAACCAGGTGGAAATCACTAAAACACAGTACAACCAAGTACAATTCCCACTGTTCTTGAAACCTACAAGAACTTAGGTACTCTTGCTGAAAAAAACCTATTTTAGCTCACACACACACACTCTCCAAGAAAACCTATCAAGAAGAGTGTTCAACCAAACTATTACAAGAAATGAGAAGTGAAACGACTACACCTGATTGAGGATACAAAGATCTGCCTTAAAACAGTAGGCAAGATTGCTAGAACAGTAGCAGCACCTCACACCAAGCTTTTGGAACCAAACCAAGAACAAGCACTTTGTGATTTTTGAAAACTTTGAAGAACAAATGCTAATCCTTTGTAAACACTTAACTCTCTGCTGTCAAAACTTGTTTTTGCAAATGTATGAATCAGTAATAAACTCATAAACAAGTTTGCATTTTATAGAAAACCAACTTATAACAGATTTTTGAAAAACAGTTAAAGCTGTTATAAAATGAACAGATTGAAAATAAAATGAACAGATTTATTTTCAAAAGCAGTTAGAGAATTTGTTAAGAGAGGAGACTTAGTCAACCATTCTGGTGCAGAGATAAAGCTGAAAAACGTTTAAGCTTGACATGGCACCAGAGACAAAAAGAATCTATTCATTTACAGATGAACAGATTTATTTTTCAAAACGAAAACAAAAAAGCTTAACTGTTTGAAACTCAGTCGTTTTGAAAAGAAGAAGACTTAGTCAAAATACCTGATGCACAACATCTAATTTTTACAAGACTTAGCCAAGGCATCAGTGAAAAAAATGAATCTGTTTATTTAGAAAAGAACAGATTTATTTTTATGCAGTAAACGTGTTTTTTGTAAAATATGTGAAAAAAAGTTTAAGAAAACTTATGCTTGTTCTTATCACATGGCCAGTGGTTATGAGGTGAGATACTCAGCAAAAGCCCACTCTTAGATAACCTCTAAGCACTACCTAAGACACACTTAAAGCAAAGCAAAATACAAATGAAATGTACATAGAAGTCTTCATCAAACACAATCTTGAAGGGGCAGCAACCATCTTCAACACCAATGAGTTTCCTCTCTTGTTGAATCATCAAAGAAAAGACTTTGTTAATGTGGGGAAGAGGCTCCATAAGGAGAATTTGAGTTTTGACAACATTGTAAATTTCACTAAGGCCCTTTAGAAAACACATAACATATTCAAATTCTCTATATTGAAAAGTAACCTTAAACAAATCACAACTGCAATGAATATCACAAATACAATTTGGTGGTCTTAGAGATCTAAGCTCCTCCTAAAGGATTTTCATATCTGTAAAAAATTGAGAGATATTTCTTTCTCCTTGTTTAATAGAATGAACCTCTTGAAGCAAGTTTTAGATCCGAAAATTATTCCCCTTAGAAAATATTTATTTCAAGTCTTCTCGTAGACTTTTAGCCACGTCAATGTACACAACACTCTCAGAAATTTGAGATGTTAGAGTTTTTGTAATCCAAGAAAGAACCATGGCATTACATCTTTCCCAAACATCAAAATTAGGATCATTATTACCTAGTTTAAAAATACTCCCATCAACAAACTTGAATTTGTTCTTGGATAGAAGAGTTTTTTTCATATTTTTGCTCCAAATGTGGTAGTTAGTTTCATCAGGGGGGAGAAACAAGAATCAATCCTAGGTATTTGGATTGGGGAGGGGATGTTTGAGGATTTGAAGGAGTGGATTTGGAGTGATTTAAGAAGGTGTGAAGAAAAAGAGTGTGTTTGGATTGGGATATATTAGAGTGGATGTGTGAGGAAAGTTTATTGAAGTTTCTGAGTAATTTGAGAGATTTTTGAATTTTTTTAAAAGATGTAAAATCTAAAATTTACACTTATCTTTAAAAATATTTGAATAATGAGATATGAGATCTTTTTGTGTTGATTTGAGTTAATTAAAATTTTGTAAACCATTTCTGGTACCGTTGAATAAATATTTTCAAAAAAAGAACGAGTTACTTAACATTATCGAAACAATCATAAAAATAATACTATTTAAGCATATACAAATTAATCCTTATATTTAAAATAATTTAAAAATTATAATTTATTTATTTGTGTATTTTAATTGTTTATAATAAAACATTACTTTCAGTATTGTGTAGGAACTGACTTTAACAAAAATATAATTTTATCAGAATATAAAAGATTGTTAGCAAATAATTGTCTTTCAATTCAAAATAAATTTTAATTTTAATTTTAATATAATTAGAAAGTAATTTTATAGTTAATTTAAATAACAATATTCTTATAATAATAATAATTATTATTATTATATAGTTTTTATATTAAATAACTATATATGGTTTTGAATATTATAATTTTTTAATTATTATTATAATTACTAACAAAAACACAAGCGTCCTTACGCCTATGTATCCCTATTTTTTATTTTATTATTTATATATAATTATGTTTAATATTACAAATTAAATAAAAGAGATTATATGTATCTATTATACATTTAATAATATTAAAAATTAAATAAAAGAGGTTATATGTATCTGTTATACATTTAATAAGATTTATAAGTAAACAATCTATTCTATTAAAACTAAAGTCATCAATTAAATAAATAAATGAGAAATAATATTTCAATAAATTTAGTGTCACCATTAATGTTACATCCGAACAAATACAAATATATGATTGCATCATCTCCCGTAACCATCTCTTTCCTTTACATAAAAGAGTAAATGAGAAAAATAAATAAATAAACACTTTTGTGTCCATCTTCCTGTTGTGCTTCATCCTCTTGGTTTTTTTTATTCCTCTGGATTAATGACTTTTACACCTTCGTATCCAAGAAACCTAGAAACAAAACATAAACGTAAATAAGCTTAATAAAATATTTATCTCTTTTTAGTATTAAAGGCTTAAAAAAATTATCTTTGAAGACAGAAAATATGTGATGAATGGTTAATGTTTATAAAACAATCATTTTAGTGCTCTTGATAAGGGGGAAAAAAAAAAGAACATTTCAATCTTTAATAAAAAAAAGGATTTAGGGGTAAACTAATGAAGAAATAAGCAACGACGCTATGTGGATATTTGAAAAGCAGAAAACAAAATGTGTTAGGTTTACAGTTAGTGTCTTATGAAAAAGAAATTGAGAAACTTAATCATTTGAGAGTGGAGACTGAGTGAGTGAGGGGAATTGGAGAGAAGAGTGCGTTTGACGAAAATTCACCCGTCTTAATTCAACCAATGAATCAAACTTCATGCGCTTGATGATGACAGCAATTGTAAACCAATACAGAAACTATATACAAAATTTTATATTAAAAAACACAATGCATGTAAAGAAGATAGAACAATTGGAACAAAACTAAATAAAAAAATCGAGGATAAGAGTACATATCTACATAAAAGAGAAAAGAGAAAGAGAAAGAGAAAAGTAAAAAAGTAAGAATGGAATTAATATTGTAAGTGATCCCGCAATTAAGAGAGAGAAGTTTTTGATAAAGAAGGTAGTGAGAAATTTTTGATATAGGGAGAAGTGGGAAGTTGTTAATAGAGTTATATTTCGTTTTTAGACTATAGAATTAAAAAAATGAATAAATACCGAAAAGAGAAAATGACAAGAATGTCCAAAATAACAATAAAATGACAAAAAACCTTTTATTATATATTTCTAAAATAATAAAATAAAATATTTGTATAAGGATAAAATGGAACAGTAAATGTGTACACCAAAAGAGTGATTACAAAGAGAATCTTCTTTATATATAGGTATAGATTATTTATTTTTATTAATAATATTATTAAATATTTTTTAAAAATACATTCTTGTAATATTTAATATTTTTATTATTATTATTCTTTTAATATTATTTAATATTATTTATATAATGAATTATATTATATATATATATAATAATATTAATAGTAAAAATTATTATTATAAATAAGTTAATATATTTTAAAATTAATTTAATATATAAATATATTTATAAAATAAAGTTGTTCTATTATTATTATTATTTTTATAATCATTATTATTATTATATAAATTTAAATATATATTATAAATAATTATATATTTATTGTTTTTAATTATTAATATTTTTTATTATTAATAATATCATTAAATATTATTATTTTTTAATATTATTTTATTATATTATATAATTAATTAATTATATATATAATTGATTATATGTTATAAACTTAATATAAAATCCATTATATATATATACAAATATTATAACCTAACATATAATCGATTAATTATATATATATAATAAATAAATTAGTATATTTTAAAATTAATTTATTATTTAAATTATAAACTAATATTATGTAGAGATATGTAAATACAGAAAACAAGAAAAAAATGTAAATACGAAAAATAACAAAAATAAAATATATTTACTGCTAAAACAAAAAAATAAAATAGCACTATTGTCATCATGTATAGTTCATTTTTGGGGAAAAAAAACGAAAAATGACACTATTGGCTTTCATCTGAAATCTTGACGTCCATGTGAAAGCAGTTTTGAAGTTCTCCGCGTTTTCTACGTACATACGCTGATACAAATACAACATCATTAAGGTTGATTTTTCTTTTCCACACAAGCAAAATAAATTTGGCATCAATTATATAAAGAAATGTAATATGTTTACACTCATTAATAAAAGAAAAAAAAATTGATTATATATTTTTTTTTTAAACTTAAAATGTCAATATATATAATTTTATTATTAAAATTTTGTTAAAGTGAGTAGCTTTTGTTGTATCAGCTGAGAGAGGATAAATAAAATGTCTTTAAGAACTTATTTGTGATATATTGTTCAAACTCCTCATGATACAACACGTATTTCTCAAGTAAAATGTCTTCAAGGACTTGATCTTCACAATCACAAGTTCCAAACCCCAATTAGGTTATGAAAATAAGGTGAACATTGTAAAAATTAGGTTATGAAAATAAGGTGAACATTGTAAAAAGCGCGTTGTGAAAAAAGGAACAACAACCTTCATCAAACTTGAAAGTCAAGGATCCTGTAAAGTTCACAAGCCAAAAGTTAAGGAAATTTGAGTAAGCTCCAAATGAGACCCAAAATTTCATGCCCATGAAAGTTCAGATATCAGTTATTACAATTTTTATACATTTTAAAAACCAAGTAGAAGAGGTAATGATAGTTAAAAACAAAATTAGTAATACACAAATAGATGCATAACCAGTTAAGGAATAAGCCAGAAAAGAAAACAATGGATGATAAAGAATGTTCAAGTTCTAAGACTTCACTAACCACCTTTCTCCCCTCTCTGTCACCCTCTTGTTTTGTAGTAGAGAGAAAGGGGAAGCAAAGGGATTTTGTCATTTGTATTTGAAAGCTATATAGCTATAAACATTACTTTAAAATGGAGCATGGTGGAAAAGGTTCTAACTCCTATGAGATATGGACATCACATCAACAGTGGCAATGGAAACAAACAACATTTGCCACCACCACAACATGCATCCACTAATCATAATCAACTAAGAGTAAAAGCTTCCTATTCAACTCTGGTCATCAAACCGCAAAATGTTTTTACATGGACAACAAGGGAAAATTATGTGCACCGAAGCACTGCTTCTTCTTACACAGGCCACCACTGCATGCACGTCCTCAAACACAAACTTGGAAGGTGAAATCAATAATTAAGCAATGAATATTTCACTCTCAAAACAATTTTCCCTTTTTCCACCCCAAGCTTTCCACCAGTGACTAGCCAATGGCCAGGAGGGTCTTGGGGCTCTTTTGTCATCCCAGACAAGTCAACATACTTCACCAACTTGTTCCCTGTGGCATTTTCTCCAAGGGTTGAGATATCTGAGTTGGAGGTGTTTCCAACATTCACTGTTTTTGACGAACTGTTTCCGACATGATCCCACAGCGATCTTCGAATCGTGCAGCCGGGTAACCTTGAATATAAGAGCTTCATGTACAGCACATTCCGTGAACCAAAATCCCACACTCCAAGCTGTGCTCCAGTAACTATGTGGATGCCAGAGAAGTCTCCTATGAAGGTTTCAGGGTTCTCAATTGGTGCAGTGCTCACATGAGAAAAGTTCTTCCATTTAACTGGTTCAAACCATCGGCTGTCTTGCTCCTCGGGTCCCTGCCACTTGGGAGCACCTATAGCAACATGGCTGTCCCAATATGGATGGAGGATTTTTGGAAGTGATACCAAGTGTTGAACCAGAATTCTCAGCCGATTCTGCTTGCTTCCTTCTAGACAGAGACGTAATCCAGTTACTGGCCTACGTCCCACTGTAATCTGCATTCAAAGAGAACCATGTTTGAAGTAAAATTGATTAGATATGTGCCACCTTTCACTACAATTGAAATCTTCTCACAATTAATTTAGCCACCAAACACCAACTTAATCGAAAAACATCTTGAATATGTACTTTGGAAGCTTTCCTTTACAAAAGCATAAATCCAACTGGATTATCATATTCTGATATTGTTTCTTTACAAACACATTTTGAGAGGCATTATAAACTTATTATGGTTGAGATAGTTCTGCATAATATTATATGTTTCTGGCTGTTAGTTTGTTACATGTTTCTGTTAGAATATTTTCAGTTACAAATGTAACTTGTTTTCTTTCCTCATCTTGTACATATTCATCCTTTTCCATAATAAGATGAGAAGCCTTTGTTGATCATTTCTGGCTTTTTCTTGCTTTCTCAATTGCACTTCTCTGTTATGGTATCTCTCTGTTATGGTATCAGAGCTCTTCATATGGAGAGCTCTGCTGCATTTGTTTTTCATCACTCAAGGAGATTCAGATCAAACCCACAATTATCTTTATCTTTATCTGAGTGAGAACCCAGCCACTGCACTCATCTCTCCACCTCTTGATTCAATCAATTATCTATCATTCACGGAGTCGTTCCTTGTTAACATCTCTAAGTGCGAAAAACAAACATGTTTTAATGCATACATTCATATTGTGAAATGTTCACAAAAAGGGTGTTAACTGAAGAGGAAATAATAGGAGGTAATGTGAACACATCACTAGTTAGTTTATCGTGATGTCTACAGTTCAACCTATTGTAATAGAAAAAAAACAAAGTTTTTTTACTAGTTGTTCTTATTTTTCAAGGCTTTGACAGCATAGACACAGCACCAATTTCAACATGAATGACACCACATTGAAAAAGGATGCAAAACAAGGTATTTGTCACCTTAAATTTATATACACGAAAAATAATGAAAAGAGTAATCAGTCATTATACTTGAAATATAAACTTGAACTAAAATAGGCACAACACATAAACAGGGCTCCACCGCTGTAAAGGACTGATCTAGCATAACCCAGAAATTTAGGAAAATAAACCATTTCATTCAGATTCATAAACACTTAAAAGTGAAAGGTTCAATTTATTAGATTCCCCCAAACCTAGCGACAATGTTACCAGAGGCACTAGCTGATCAATTCTTAGAATTATATTTTGCTTGGCAACTCACAAACCAAATGCACCCATAAACAACCAAGAAAAGCTTCAAACGATAAAAAAAAGGACTGCCCTATGTACCACAAACAGTAAAAACCATGCATTTCTTTAGAAGAATCCTTATCAAAGGATAAGAAGTTTCTAAGAGAAGGAAAATACCAGAAATGATGTTTACCTGTTCTTGACTGATGTAAAGTTTCTGGCCCATTATGCTGAATTGCAAAGATGGACACACAGGTTCCTTCCTTTGTTGACCAGGAATCCTGTCTTGCAAAGGTGCCCATACACGAGGAATCTGAAACTCTAGGAAATATCTAAGTTCTTCAATTGGAGGTTTAACTGTGAGCAAAATTTAGGAAAACAGAAAAAGAAATGTGTGACTGTTATTAGACTATACTCCACAAAGCCAATGTGAAAAAAATTCAAATAATAAAAAATAAAGGATGAATTGACTAACATTCAAGATAAAGACCAATGGCACGAATCAAATGCTCCTTGGCAGTTATTTCATCTAGTAGAGCAGTTATAGGACAGAAAGTCATCTCAATGATATCTGGGGAGGACTTCACAGTTGATAGCCATTTACTGTGGTTTTGTTCTAAATCATCTCCTCCTCTTCTTCTAAAAATAACTGTGACATCCTGACCAATAAGTATTCAAGTAAGTTAAGATAAAAAAACATAAGACTTGATAAAGACTTTTTTCTAGACAAAATTGACAAAGATATTCCACAGACCAGCCAGCTACTAACAATCAATAATCATGAATGACAGGTAATATCATTTTTTATAACAAGAATTATTTTTTCTCAAGACAGCAGCATGCTGCCGCAGTACCCTATGCAGAGTTAAGCACACTGTGATGCAGCTCATATTCCAAAGTATCAAGGGGAAGTAAGAAAGAAGGAGAAGAAGACAACTGGCAGGCCTTATGTAGGACCAAAGATGACACATAATCAGATTTCACATTCATGGCTGAAAAAGATAGGGCATTGATGGAGAAAGAGTTGTGCCATATTGCCAATGCCTTTGAATATAGAATAGTGATATTTTATCACCATTCACCAGTGTTTTAATTTTGGTATTGCTGTGCATACCAAAGCAAAAAAGGATATCAGATTTAAATTTTAATCCATCAAATGAAATAAAATGAAGCCATTTCCAACTTCCCATTGGAAAAGTAGAGTATCCACGGATTCTGTAATGTACAGCCTAAACCCTAATATGAAGGGCCCTAAAGTCTAACAAGGACAACGTCTCAAAACAACTACTACCCTTCACAACTATAGATTATCATTACTCTCAATTACTTGTTTGGCACCCACAAATACCAAAACTCCTGTCACAAAGTTATACTAATTCTCTTTTCCCCACTCTTCCTTCCAATAGTTTCTCTTTATGCTCAATATGACTAATAATTGATAAAAGTCTCTCCGATAAACAAATTCCCTCCTTATTTGGGCACTGGAGTACTCCAAGACTTGAGACCTTAGAGAGAAGACCAAGACCAACATACCTGAACTCAATCCACTCAGGTATGACAAATCCCAATAAATTTGCTTACGTATTCTCAAATCTTAATAACACAAAAGGGAAGTTAGATAGCAATAAAAGTGCAGGAAGGAAATACATAAAATAACTATTACCTAGGAAGCACTAATACTTTCTAATGTCTTTGAACAGGTGTAGCATGTATAATTGTATCAGTATCAGATACTTCAGTAAATCAACATCAAATACAGCTAGTGATAAATCCTAATATTCTATTGGGCCAGTAATGGCTAAGGTTGAAAATAATTAAAAAAAAGAAACTTTAATTTTCCCCATCAACCTTGGAAATGGAATGGCCAACTCAATCTTATTTTAAAAAAATTAAGATGTCTTGTGTGATGTGTGTGTCTTTATAAAATGTATTGTGCAATGGTATATATCAATCATGTTGGAATATGCCATAAGTCACTCAACCACATCCTCAATTGAAATGTCACATCCCTATAGCAGTATCATCTCCAATAATGTACTGATACTTGTATATGCATTGGAGCTATTAACTAGCTTCTTCTTTTTTTGTTTTCTAGATAAACAAGGTCTAGCAACTTAGAAAAGGATTGGGAAATTGAAAATCAGGTTCAGGGGTCAGGAGGGGAAAGAATCACGTTAGAGGTTCTTGGTGAAGTCCACGATGAGGAAATAATCATGTTAGTGGTTCTTGGTTAAGCCCACCATGAGAACCTTAGACCTTGTATACTTCTATGCCTAAAGACATCATAGATTACCATATAGATACACATTTTACTTTAGAAAAATGGTTCATCAAAATTTAAATTTCCATAACTTTGGATATAACTGTAAAAGTATCTTGAAATAAATATTTCATAATAGCAGCAACAACAATAAAAACAAAGTTTTATCCCAATAGGTGAAGTTGACTATATGGATCACATGACACCATTCAGCTCAGAAAAAAAAAAAACCATAATAGTGAAATGTATATTACGTACTTCTTTACCAGAAGGATATGTTGCAGTTGTGGGTTGGGGGTAAACCCCTTGACTATTGAATGAAAATGGATCAACACCCTGCCAAAAATGTAATCAAAATAATCAAGCATATATTCATACCTATCATAAGCCTGAATCATATAAATTTATGCAAGAAAAGAGGTAATGAGGTGAACTAGCCTTATCCTTGGATTTTGTTTGACCTGAACTTGTTTGACTATTGATGTCAGAGAACCTCTGATTTCCAATATCCTGAATATAGTTTTTCATCTCCAACTTTAGCAAAGGAGAAGTATGGTGTTGTTTAACATAAATAACATCTTTACCACCAATAGTTATAGATGTAATGACATGAGTCCCAAAATTTTCGATAAAACTGTCAAAATATAATTAAAAGTCAGGAACAATCTTAGATATCTTTGTTATAGCATTATGTAGATAACTTGTTGTATTCATACCTTGCCAAAGCCGGTGGATCCCAATTGACTGGGACAGCCTTTTTGACATTTCCTTGCAACGTTAAGTGAGATTTTTTAAGCTGAACCTTTGCAAGAGGAATGTAAAACCCTTCTGTAGACAGGGTTTTTGTGGCTGCAGCATCAACATGTTTTGAACCAGTGAAGCTAAATGCAGCATTAAAACTCCCAAGAGGAAAGTTCCCTGATATATTTGCCCTTCCATTGAAGTATTCCACCATCTGTAACCAACCACAGCAGAACTATCATAAATTTGAGAAAACATTGCAGGGGGCAACAGTAAAATATGACACCTGTTCTTGCGTACAGTGCAATCTGAAATTATTATAGTTTGCTTCAAATAGTTAATGCAAACAAAATACAAGGGCATCAAGATATTGAGTATTATGAAAGCAATTTACAAAAACAATGGAAAACATAAAAGATAAGTGTCAGTAGTACATATGAATATATGATTTCGAAATTTTGGCCAGACAAAAAATCTTCTAAAGTGGAAAGGAACCACAGTCTGCATTGTTAAATATCTCAGCGGCCATGCTAAGGTCGGCACCAGCTATCTATCATAAGACAGATCCTCTAATTATATCAGTTTAAGCATCATACCTACATAATTGAAAAATGGTTCCTCCCCCTTCCCCCACGCCGCCCACCCTCCCCCCTCCCCAACCACCTTACCAATCCCATATTACTCATGACAACAAAACCATCCTCAAGATTATTTACTTCGAGGGTTTCCACTGATCCATTGCTAGCAGCCATTCCACACCTCAATTTCACTACACCAGGACCTTATCTTTTCCATAATCATAAAAAGCAACGTAACACCATTGTCAACTTCATCAAACAAAACATAGATATGACCTTATACTGGCACAAATAATTAAACATAAACGAAAACATGCTAAATTACATTCAGAAACGAAAACATGCTAAATTACATTCAGAAACGAAAACATGCTAAATTACATTCAGGAAACAATTTTCAAGGTTTTAAAAAACGCTTGGCAACTGCAATTTTGGCTGCATGTCAAGGTTTTTGGGGCGTCTGCCTTCACAATTGTGACCACATCAGTGTATTAGTCAGCAATTGCCCACAATATCCAGGTGCGCAGGGTATCCCTGACTGCAATTAAAAACCTTGACAATTCCCACCAAAGCATTCTCACAAAACAAGAAAAAATAATTATAAAAAGAGGACAAATTCAACTGCCAAACTTACCTCAGGAAACGTGCAGACCCCAGAACTCTGACGCTCCATGGCCTCCTGGGAGCATCCAATGTCCCTGGAAACGTCAGGAACAGCCACATCATCATACAGCAACAGCTCCCTACGGTGTTCTTCATCAATCTCAACTACCCTAGACCCTGAAACTCCTTTACAATAAAGCAACCTCGTGTCAAAATTCACATCAAAACCCCTCCCTAATGCTTGCAAAGCGTTAGTAGCAGTGTGAACCGCTGCTACATGCTCCCCCATGGCTCCGCGAGCCACCTTAAAAGACTCTTCTTTAACGCAATAAACGAAAACCCAATTCTGAATGGAACGAGAAGGTGGACTATCTCATTAATCAAAGGGAATTGGCACGACCTACATGAACAAATTCCACAAAACACAAAAAAGTACACGATTTTAACTTTTGCACTATGTGGGCATGTGACGCATCAAAAGGGTCATGATCAAACCCTCTCTTTCTTCTGTGTGCTCAACCGGTGTTTGACCCAGAGCAAATCATGATGTGCAGGAACAACCTCAATGGATCTAAGAGTGACCAATATTAGATTACTATCCAAAATCTGTTGTGGTTAGGGTGCTAGCTACTTCTTCTTGTGGTGCTTGTCACTGACTTTCCCTCTCTAAAAGGTTTCTCTCTGTAAAATAAAACCTCTCTTCTCTCTCTACATTGACATTATCGTACGGTGTTGCTTTCTTTCCTTTATTTGTAGTTTCTACCTTGGGAGACTCTTTGGTTTTGTCTGTCCAGAGATGCATTGACTTGAGTTTCAGTCATAATTTACTTTCTTTCCATCCAAACGTTTGCGTGTTGTTTTGCCTAAAATCTTCACCGTTCATTCCTGGTCGTACCATGTGCTTCCAAGTAGAAACTCATGCACTTGTTTTAATTTTAATTACAATTACAATTCATTAATTAATTGTAATTTTTTTAACATTTCTAATTATAAAAAAATTTATCTCCTATCAAACGTGCTCAATACAGCTTTTGGAATACATCCAAACAGATCTTAGTCCCATTGTTACTTTATTATCTATTTTTCAAACTATTTAAAAGATGCAGCAATCATTAATTAATTTGCTGGTTTGATAATGATTTTATTTTATTTTTAACATATTTAATAATTTATTAATGCTAAATATTTAATATTTATATTAACTTATTTAACTTGTAAAAATTAAATTGTTATAGTCACACTAAAATCAACTAATTAAAATTCCGATGATTAAAATTTTCCATTTTTAAATTTATACACAAAAATTAAGCTTTATTTTCCTTTAGATCATAAGTGTCCCTCATTCGAGACAATTCTAAGTTTAGTATATAAAAAAAAAAAATCATCTTCATAAAATTTTAAATCGATTATATTTTTTTCATTAATAAGTTTTAATTGCACCAATAGTAATAGTTAGGAGATGAAAATAATCAAGTCTATATTAATTTTTCCCGTACTCAGCCACCAACAAAATAACAATTTGAATAATTAATTTCGTTCATATATCTATAAAACGTGTTATATATATAACTCAAATATATGGGGAAAATTCACATGCATTTGGTATTATTATTAAATAAACAATATAGATGTAAATATACTTTTAATTTCTCTATGCTCCAATTTTCATTTTGGTCCATGAATTATTTTTACAAGGTCATTGAAATTTTATTTTTTGTCACATTAGTTCTTTGTTAAAAAAAAAATGACGTGATTAATAATTATTGACGTCAAAAATATCATGTCAATAAATGATATTTTTTTTGTTATCGGTATTAGTAAGGAGTAATAGTTAATTTAATCTGAAACCTTAGTCTTTGAGTGCACATAAGATACTAACTTTCTATTAATATATTTTATTCAATATTCAAATTGATATCACTATAAATTAATCACTGGACCACAGTTAAAATACACAATCTACTGCCACTTATATCAATCAATATTATTCGATATTATATGGGCCAAGATCTCACATATCAATGTCATGTTAATAATTTCCCTCTAGAAAATAGCAAATGTCAAATCAACACTCTTGCATAGTGAAACGTGCCCAGTGATTCAGAGCCAGAAAAAATAGAGGAACTAAAAGAAAATTTTTGAAAACTAAAACCCAAAATATACATACATATAATTTATTATAATTTAAAGAAAAAAAATAATAAGAATGAAAAATATTTAAGTCTTGAATTATATATAAAATAAATACTAGATCTATTTAAAAAATTCAATAAAAAAATAGGTATTAAAAAGGAAAATTGATCAACTCAAGCTAAATTTTAAAATACCCGAGTTTAACTTATTTATTTGGTGTAAACCAATTTTTAGGATGTATTTTAATTGTGAACAAGATTTTTAAAAATTTGAAAGTCAATCTGGAATATAGGTGAAATTGTTTGGATATTTAAAATCTTTGTAGTTAATTAGATATTTATTTAGAAGTATTTATTAATAATAGAAATTAATTTAAAAATTAAAAAGAAATTTAAAATAATTTTTAATTTAATCAATATAATAACTAATTATTTTTATTTCTAAAATTAATTTTTATTTAATAATTTTTTTATAATGATATTTCATATCTTTTTATCTAAAATCTCAACCTACATGCTCTCCTCCATAGACATTTTCTTATTAAAAACATAATGTTTTGTTGAATATTATTTTGGGCTTTGATTAGTGGCGGAGTTTAATTAAAAAATTTGAGAGCCAAATGTGTGAAATGATTTTGGGAGAGAGAAAAGCTTGAAATAAAATTTTAGGATAAAAAAGATAATTTAATGTACATATAAATTTACTTTTGAAAAGTTTAAAGAAATAAGTTTGGGAGAGTCATCATCTCGTTAACCCTTAATAGATCCACTAATTTTTGGTAATTAGTAAGATAAATATATGTAAAGAGTGCATAGAAACATAGTTTGTAAAATAGTAAATAACGGAATATTTTAGGTTTCTGAATACTAAGATAAATCCATGCAAACAAATTACATAGGAACACAATTTGTGGAAGGATTAAAGGAATACTTTAGGATTATGAATTACAATGATAAATTACGTGCTTTATCGTAGTGTAAAAAATGCTCTATATAGTAATTCAAACAAGCAAGAGTGAATACATAATATATATATATATATATATATATATATATATATATATATATATATATATATATATATATATATATAAAATAGATAAAACTAAAGCATGGTATGGTTATGTGGAATAAAAAAAATACATGATTAAGTGAAAAAGAAAAGCAATGAACTCTTTGAATAGTGGTAATGTACCGGTGGGAGCCAGATGACCGTTTGTTCATGTCCTGACCCGTACGCTAGATAGTATGATCGCTTACCTACGTCGATCCCTTCCAAAAGGTATTATTGGGCAGACCATCCCATGATGACGAATCATGAGTTGACCAAGTCAGCAAAAGTTAATCCGTGATTAAAGGTTGCTTAGTACAATCCTAAACACAGTCCAACCCCTTAATCCGACCTATTAACTAAGGTCCACTAAGGTAATATAAATAGCACAGATTCCAAGAACCAGATACATCATTATCTACAATACTCTAACAACCGAGTGTCGAACACTTTTGCTAACTTGAGCGTCAGAGTGCCTTTTGCAGGTACCATCCGAGACCGAGAGACCGAGAGCAAGGAGCAGGAGAGGACACAGCTTCAATAGAGAGAAGGGTAGAAGTTTAACACAACTGACTGATAGAGGAACCAAGCAATCGTTCTCTGGGCCCCAACCCCCAAACGAGAACAGGTGACAATAATAATTATATTTTATTTAAATGATTAAAATTGAAAATTTAAGACTTACATAGTTTTAAAAGTAAGTTACTTTTATAATTTTTATTCTTATTTTTTTATTTTGATTCTTGTTATTTCTTTTGCATATGTAGTAGTTTGTGTGAAAATAGATAAAAATACACCATAAAAGATTGTTGAATTATTTATTTAAATATTTTTGAAGATTTTTAAAACATGAACATCTAATTTTAACTTGATAGATATAAAAAAAATTCTTATATCAATATTGGAAGAAATACAATAAGACGCAATTTAAACTTGATAGAATCACTATCAAAAGTTTTTATAAATCTTGTTTAAAAAAAAACTCTCCTTCTTGGATTAGTTGTGTAAGGACCTAGAAAATTTTATTGGAATGAAAGTGATATATTTTAAGTAAATTCTAAGTATGTTTTTATTTAAAATATAAAGGAAGGAAAGTGTAGCTTAGAAGTCTACGAGATCGCCGTTGTTGAAGACGGAGGCGATCTCCGACTTCTCTAATACATAATCGCCTGTCGCCTAGAGTACACATGATCGCCAATCGCCTATGGTGTACATGATCGCCGAAAGTGCACTTAGTATGTGGTCAAGATACTGGATCAACCATAGTGGGTTCCAAAAACCACGCGTATCAAGGTGTGGGTTAAGCCTTAGATACGCTGTGCATGCGAAACTCTATGCTTGAGCATAAGAAATCGTCCTTAGGTTGCATGCATGGGCGCACGAGGAGTAGTGCTGATCTATTCTTGGAAATGTGAAGCTACCGACGTCACCAAGCCATGTGGAGGTGATACCTTGGACGTAACATAGTGGGATGAAGAACCTTCAGCAAGGCGTGGCGATGTGTCATAAGTCATCGCCGGGATGAGAGACACGCGGGGATCGCCAGGGCGAGAGACAGACGGTCATCGCCAGGATGAGGGACACATCGGTCGTCTCCCAGGGAGAGACATCGGTCGTCTTCCAGGGAGAGACATCGGTCGTCTTCCAGGGAGAGACATCGTTCGTCCGCCAGGATAAGGCATCGGTGGATAGTCATCACGCGAGCAGTCATCGGTGGAAGGTTATCACGCGATGTCGTGTTTCACACAGATAAGGTGGGACCCAGGCCCCCAGCATGAGACATCTTGCATGCACGACACGTAGACAAAAAGGGTGTTTCAGAATAGTTAGCATCAAAGAGTTGGTATGGAAAGTGACCCAGAGTTGGTGCGCAGAGACCGACGTGGTCATACTGTTAGAGGAAATGTATACGCAAGCTTCCCTGCAGAGTGGGTGGTGGCAGCGGCATGCCTGGGAAGGGTGGCTTAAGTTCAAACTTCGGTTTGGATAAGCAGGGTTCGAATGCTGCTTGAGTAGAGAGAAATTGAGTGAGTTGGTCTTAGCTCCCTGTTTCTTCTTCTCCTTCTCCATACGTTTAGACGTCCTAGCGCATCAGTTGGCTATCGGCGACTACCATAGAGCACCTGGGAGGTTCTCTGCAAGTTCTCCAAGCTGGACGCTAAAACAGAGTTAAGGCATCCTTGAATCGCGTTGGGTTAGAGCTCTTAGTGAACTTTACGCTAGTCCAGGTAAGGGAAGCTAGCATTTTTGTTTATAAAAAAAAACTTTAGGCGAGTGGGTTCTGAAGTGAGGGCGACGTGGTCGCCGGTTTCATATTCTTTTTCACGATGCTCTGTTTTTATGTGTGGGGCGACGTGATCGCCGGTTTTAAATGTTGATTTCGAACTCCCCTATTTTAGTGTCGTTTGAAACTGTTTGAGATTGAAATGTGAAATGCATGTGATATTCGAAAATCTGAACCTTGGAATGATTGTTTCTGTGATTGGGATTGTTTAAGAAAAGATTCAAAATATTATATGATGGAATTGTGCTTTTACGTGTTGTATGATGCATTGAATATTGTGAATGTGGGATCAAGGCATAGTATTTTCAGGAAAGAAAATACCGTGTAAGATCGTGTGTAATGTGCATTGACTAGGGACTTGTCTAGAAGGAGATATCCTGACTCTGCTGATATAATGGAATCACATAGATGAAGTTATTCAGTTGTTGAGAGTCGAAGGAGGTTCATATGTATGGGTAAGTTGTTTGAAAGATAACTGACTTGACCTGTTATATGAATTAACCCTGTCATACCGGGAGAGTGATGATATTGAGATTATGTATGCGCATGGCTGTGTGGATTTCACAGCGACCCTGTGTGGATTTCACAGTGGTGTGGTATGACAGGTGCAGATCTCTGAGTCTGAGTCAACGCACGAGTCTTTCGGAAGTAGAGTCATGTGTCTATATGTTATGAGTCAGTGGAAAGTCTGACGTGTGAACCATGAGTATTGAATGTATTGAATAGACACTTGACGAGTTTGTGGAATATGGGGATATTGATAGTTGAAATTGATATAGATTATGAATGGTGTGAAGATTTATGCTTTCTATTGATATAAAGTTTCATATTTAGAGTTTTAAAAAAAAAACATCTAGCTTACCCTTTTGTTTTGTATCGTGGTTGTTTTTCTTAAACCTGTGATGATCGTGTATATTTGCACGGGAGCAGATGAAGTTGCAGGTAGTAGAGCTCCTCTGTGAGCACTTTCTGGAGGAGGAGATCGCCGGTTTTGAATGCTGTGGTTTTTATTTTATTTTGAAAACTCCTGTATGGAGATGTATTAAAACTTCCTCAAAAAGGGATATTATTTTGAGGCACATTTGTACTAATGGATGAATTATATTATGTATATATCTATGTTCAATTTTGATATTATTGTTTCACCTTTATTTTATTATATAAATATGACCAATATTTTGAGGGGCGTTACAAGTTGTAGTTCAATAATATGTAATTTAAAGAGTAAGAGAGAATAACAATTTAGGTTTGATGTTCTTATACTCGTTTGTTTGTAAACATAAACTATGTTCAGTCCTTGATTATCTTGATCAAGACACTAAACCGATTATCGTTGCAAAGCACAAGATGAGCATTTTTTAGACTGTAACCACTCCTGGTTGAATTGAGTATTGTTTGGACTACAGTCACTCCTGACTAAGATTGAATATTCTTTGGAATGATATACTCTTGGATAAGACCAAGTATTCTTTGGAATGGAGTCACTCTTGACTAAGACCAAGTATTATTTGAAATGTAACTACTCTTAGTTAAGACCAATTGGTTACAAGAGCGTATGATCAAGAGATCACATGTTACTCATTAAAAGAAGTGTTGCGCCTTATGATGTATACAAGATTATTTTCATTTTTATAGATATCTAAAGAACACAAACAATGTTCTATTAAGGAGTTAGAACAACAATCTTAAGATTTTATCTCTATACATAGATTATAAGTTTGTGTGAATGATCATCATTTCGTAACCTTTCTTCTTTAAAGACGTCTACTATATATAGAGGTTTCTGAAAGAGCCATTGCAAATCCTGTTCTAGTCATTCTTAAGGTCATAAAAGGTCTTCTTCTTCAAGTTGTGTTTATCAACATTCATGTGTAGAGATGCATTAAAGGCTTTTCATGCAACATTAATTGCATATGAAAAATGTTATGTGAACAACTCCTTTCTCAGTTGCACCTACATACAACCCCCACGTGGTTGGGCTCGGTTGGGGTGACAAAGGGCAATTTTGTCAATGAATGTGGGTGATTTGGGGCCAATGGCAGTTTCAAAAATAATTTGTAAATTAAATTTTAGGATACAGAGTTGGAGAGGCTAGAACTTTTTAAGTTAAGCGGGTGTGTGTGAGGGGCATTTGGTGGTGCAACAAAAAATTATCTTTCGCAGACTGCTCTGGAGTGGTATTTCTTAGGCATTTGGAGTGCATCTTTGCATGGCATTTGGAGTGTGATTCGTTCCTTCACATGCTAGTTACGTTTTGGGGTTTCCTCCTTTTGGATTTGCGTTATAGGTTGCAATTTTAGGGTTCTGTTTTGTGCTCATTTTTGTTGTTTAGGGTTATTTTAGGGTTTCATTTTTAGGTTGTGATGTAAGGGATTTTTTTAGGGTTTCATTTTGGTATTTGATGTTAGGGGTAAATTTAGGGTTCCATTTTGGGTTTTGGGTTTTGATGTTAGGGGTTCTTTTAGAGGTCAATGTACAAAGTGGCAATATTGGGTGACCTTTGTTACAATAAATGGTGACCTTCACTGAAGTTCTTGCACATATCCAGTGAAGCTATTTTTTCAAATTTGAACTTATTGTTGTTGTTTGTATGTGTGGACAAAGTTAGTAAATCCAGTACTTGAAGTTATGTTCGTGCCAATGTAAAAAAGTTCCAGTTTGCGGTGACCCTTGTAACAATATGTGGTGACCCAAAGTGAAATTCTTGCACACACATTTACACAATTCTGGTTTTCTGTAAATTTTGTTGTGTGTGGTGGTGGTGGTGGTTGATTTTGTGTATTTTTCGCTTACTTATTTTGGTTTTGATTTAGGGGTGATTTGTTTGTTATTTTGGTTAATTTTTTTAGGTTTTATGGTTGAAAAGAAGTTAGTGAATTTGTTATTGTTGTTGTATTGGGTTGAATTGATTGATATATTTTGTTTTGGACAGTTGTGAAATGACTTCTTCCAGTTCTATGGGTAAGTATGATCGTGAAAACTTTGATCATCAAGGAAGGAAAATGAAGGTTTGATTGGTTATATTACTAAGTTGCTAATAGTTAATTTTGAAATTGTGAAATTATATTGAATACAAACATTTGTCTGGCATGGTTATTTTGTAGATAAGAGTAAGACACGGAATGTACATTCAACATATTCTTGAGATCAATCAAAATTTGACGTCATTACAGCGCCAAAAAATAGAGGGAACACCTTTTAAGTGGATGCTGCAATTAGAAAATGAATTGAACATATCAAGTCCCATTCTTCACAAATTAATTAGTAGGTGGAGTGATAATAATTTTTTTAAGATAAGGCAACATTTAGTGCCTTTTAAGGTTGTTGATGCCTGTTTCGCTCTGGGGTTGTGAGTGGTGGGTGAACAGTTACATTTAAAGGATGATGGTGGTGGGTTGGTCAATGAGGTCTTCGGTAGAGAGAACATAAAAATAGATATTTTTTGGAAAAAAAAATTGGCAAACAAAGTTTATAAAAAAAATGTTGATGAAATTTTTTCGGTTATACATACTTCTTTTATTATATGTGTTTCATTCTCCCAGGACTTCTATAATTTTTTCTTCATTTTCTTTTAAGGTTTTAGATAATTTAGATGCATATAATTGGGGAGGTGTAGTTCATGACCTAATAGTTTCTAGTTTAACATGGACATCAAAAGTATATAACAATGAAACGAATGCCAAGTGAAATATATTTGGTTGGTTGTGTTCCTGTTTTGCAAGTTAGTGGCAATTATGACAAATAAGTATGTAGTTCAAGTGTAATAAATTTGTGAAGCTTTTAATGACTAACATTAATGTTTTGGCACCAACTTTGGGTTGTTCAACATGTTGGAATTGGCATCCCTGTTGTGGATACAATATCTTTTTCGTGGTTTTTGCAGTGGTCGTGTGTAAAGATCCGATCAAGCAGTTTAAATGAAGCATTCTTTATAGCTAAGGTATTTAATTGTGTGGTTAAGACCTCGACTGACATTTGTGTATTTTTATTTCCTGATCATAAAAAAAAGTTCCTATTGCAGATGGTATGGGATTGGGCAGTGACTGAAGTGGAGGAAGGATTGAACATTGTTAAAGAAACCCTCAAAATTGGTGGAGAGGAACATGATGAATATAATGCCTATTCTTCAAGTGAGTGGGAGAAAAATGATAAGAACCATAAATTGTGTGAAAACCTACATGTAGAGAATAATATTGTCATCACAATTAACACATATTCTTTTTGAACAAACACATTGTGCAAAACTAGGGATTTTATTTTGGACCACAAGTAGGGCTTATATTTGGACTCTAGAAGTAAAATGCCCAGCATTACATGCTTTGCCAAAAATATTAACCTGCATGCATGACCTCCAACAAAACATTCAATACTTTCATTACAATGCACCAAAAATAATATTTTCTGGTGAACATTAAATAACCCACACATTTAGAGGTGAGTAAACAACCCTAATAAATGCATGTGAAGAACCCTAATAAATACACGTGTATTAAATATATTAAATACCTGTGGGTGCTACTGTGATTGCAACACATGGAATGAAGGAGGTGGAGATTGAATGAAGAACAACTGAGAAAATTCAATGCATCACGCAAGAGAATGCAGGCACTTTAGTTCAATTTGATACTAGTTCATGTGTGCCCTTCAGTAAAGCCAATTTATGATGGTAGTTGTGGGAAAGGAGTTGCATTAATGCCACCCAACTACCACTAACTTGATGTAAGTTTTCTGCCAACAACAATAGATACCTTGAAAATAGTGGCATGCTTTACCTTAAGATTGCTTTACATTATGCAATGCCTTACCTATTTTATGAGTGCACCATTACACTTCATGGTTTTTTTTAAAAACCCATTACTCAATAACTACACTTCAGGATTTTTTTTAAAAAAAGCACTACTAAGTGATATTTCACAATATCACCATCATTGACTTAAGGAAAGGAATTTACGTCTTCACTACCAGTTTCAATGGAACAATGGGAAGGCCTTGACATTAACACCACTGACCTTTCAAGTTTCGTGCGACATTGTAACACCACAAATAATGTCATTTTGGGCCAACTGGTAACGTGCAAGCAATTATCCTGAATTGGATCTTTAAAGATGCAGTCAACACACAACAATTTATGAACAATATAGGTGATGAAAGTCATAGGCATGATTTTAATTCCACCCCATGGAAATGGGCACAAGAATTTCTTCAATTCCATGGTAATGTTTATCATAATCATTTACAACTTAATAGTTATTCGCATGCAAAAAATAATATTGTATATTTTTTTTTAAGAACAAATTAATGGACATGATTGTCAACAGATATCTTTCTTGGCTACTATTAAGCAAAAACCTGTTTTTCCATTGGTTACTTGTCTTGTGAAATCATGTCAACCAAATGGTCAAGGACACATGTTAATAACTATTAAGGTAATGTATGGATTATGTACTCTTTCAATACTTTGACTCGATTCAACAAAAAAATTCCTATTTTACATATCTTTCATTGCAGAATCCAATAGGAACTTCCAGCGCAAGTGTACACGAAAATGTCTTAAAAGATTCAGAATTTGGATTAGGAATTGTAGTGGGATATGTTTTAGTGTTCAAGAATGTATTTATCTTCCATAAACACCCCTTTTTTAAACAACTCCATATGATATTTCATGAAAGTATTAATGTTCTTATAAGTAACCGTATTCGGTCCGAAAAGAGCATTATCACTTAATATAATCGTAAACAACATTGTTAAGGCATGTAACTTTCATTATAACTTTAGTACAAACAAGTGTGCCTTTCGTTACAATATTCATGTTTATAGTTACATTTCATATGCATGTAGGTTTTCAAATTTGATATATGCCCACTATCTGAGGAGGAAGTTCATGTTTATCATCCAGTAATATGCATTCCACCTACTCTAGGTACAGTTCCACAAATTACCTTTACTTAAAAAGTAATGTTTTATATCCAATTACATTGTAATTCACATTGCAATATCCAAAATATATTCAAATGCAAAGCAGTTGGACTTATTGAATAAGATGGAGGAAGATAGAATCTGAGGTTTAAGGATGTTGTAAACCTCCCACATGTTACCAATGTCCCTATATGCACAATCAAGACTATTATTGTATAATTGAGGATACACAATTCTATTTGTAATTTATAACCTACATGTCTGAACAATGCTTATTACATATGTTAATGTGAATTTTGTGGTTACTTGTCCTCCTTAGTGTGTGTGTGTGCAAGAAGTTCACTTAGGGGTCACCACATTTTGTTATAAGGGTCACCACCTATCTTCACTGGATTTTTGCAAGAAGTTAAATGAGGCTCACCATTTATTGTAAGAAGGCTCACCATACTGGCACTTTTGTAACTTGACACTGCCATACCTTCACGGCCTCCAAACACCTAATTTAACTGACTTTCTCCCCACCCATGGCCCAACCCAGCCAAAAACAACACTAACTTTAAATTCTCAAATAAATCTTCACTAGGTCTGTGCAAGAAGAGTATTGAAGGTTACCACATATTCCTAAGAGGGTTACCATATACTGGCACTTTGTAACTTGACACTGTCATACCTTCATGGCCTCCAAACACCTGATTTAATTGACTTTCTCCTCACCTCATGGCCCACCCCCAACCAACAAGAACACTAACTTCAAATTTTCAAAAAAAATAAAAAAATCTTCATTAGGTCAGTGCAAGAAGAGTACTAAGGGTCATCACATATTCCTACGAGGGTCACCACATACTGGCACTTTGTAACTTGACACTGCCATACTTTCATGGCCTCCAAACACCTAATTTAACTGACTTTCTCCCCACCTCATGGCCCACCCCAACCAACAACAATAGTAACTTCAAATTTCCAAATAAATTTTTGTTGGGTCTATGCAAGAAGAGTATTGATGGTCACCACATATTCGTACGAGAGTTACCACATATTGGCACTTTGTAACTTAACACTATCATACCTTCATGGCCTCCAAACACCTGATTTAACTGACTTTCTCACCACCTCATAGCCCACCCCAACTAATAATAACAGTAACTCCAAATTTCCAAATAAATCTCCATTGGGTTTGTGCAAGAAGAGTAATGAAGGTCCCCACCTATTGTAACCATGGTCCCCATATAATGGCACATTGTACATTGACACTAACTACCTTCATCACCAACAAATAATGGAATTAACTAACTTTCTCCAGTACAACTTTGTACATTGACACTGATATACCTTCATGACCTCCAAACAACTAAATTAACTGAATTTCTCCACACATACGAACAACGACACTAACTAACTTCAAATTATTAAAAATATCACTCAGGGTTACCATTTATTGTAACACGGGTCAGCACATACTCACACTTTCTAAATTTTCACTCATAGCTTCATGACCTCCAAAGAACTAAATTAACTAACTTTCTCCAAGATTGACAATGACATTACAAAAATGTGGCTTCATGTTCAACCAGACTAACTTTAAATTTCGAAAAATATGTTCAATTCAACAACATAAATGAAAGACAATTCAGCCTCCATAAATCAAAAACACTTCAAACAATTTACATTTGCCAAATACAGATGTTAAATTCTGTAATCACATCACACCCAATCAAATAAACATGTATCATTCCTAACAACTACCTAGTAATAAACATACTTATAAACTACTAAGCAAGTCATGTACAACCCCTTTCACTTATGATTGAGAAATCCTTCTTTTTTTCCCTTGAATATGTAGTCCATGGTGTTTTCATCACAACTATCTTCACACGTTTCCTCGCTTCGTGCTTCACTTGGGTGAACATGTTACTTTTTTCTTTTCCCTCATCTTGCTCTTCGGGTATATGTTTATCATTAACGTCAAGCCTCTGCATATGTTTGTCATCCACTAAAGAAGGACTATCATGCAGATGAGATTTTACCCTTACACTTAACAATTCCTGTAACTCCTTCACCTCCTTTTCCACCCTGGTGATGACAACCTTTTGGTCCTTTGTTTGGCGAAGCAAATCAACAAATTTGGTCTTCATTCTATGGAGCTCATTTAGTTTTACATGTCCTTCGCAAATCCATGTCCAACTCCGTCAAATGCTTCTTTATCAAATTTATTATGCAGCTCTTCATTGGACGTAGATAAGTCAACAATAACCTGTTCATGCACACAACAAATACCAACATAAATGAACAAATAAATAAATTAACTATTCTACATTAAATACAAATTTCAATGTACAGTACAAACCACATTCTGTTGTAGCCCAGAAGCAATTTCAATGTCACCAAGCCTAAAATCCATCAAATGTATAATATGAGGATATCTATTTCCATTCCTCGGTACCTGGCGCTTGTAAGAGAACAAATGTGTTGAAGATAGATGAAGATTCTTCACAACATGTCAAAGTGTGTGTTTGATGTAGAAAATAGCTTTGAAGTTTATGGCTTTGTTATTAGTGGTGTATATAGGTTAGAGGTTGTTTAAGGTAGCCTTTTGCTTTATGATCTACCTCATATCCCTAACCAAGGTGGTGAGCTCAAGCGCAAAAAGTTCTTTAAAGTTTTCTCAAAATCTACCTTAGTTTTCTCAAAACCAGTTTTCTGCACAAAAGTAAACTTGTTGTTTTATAAAACAATAGATTCTTTTTTCACTGATGCTCTTCCGTTAAAGTTCTTTTTTCAAACTTAAGTTTTGGCACTAGAAATTTTTTTTAGCTTTTTTTTATTGCTAAGCTGAGTTGGAGGTAGTTATGAAATTACCATTTTCTTTTACAAAATTAAATCTATTTATTTTGACTTCAATCTGTTATTTTTATAACAACTTTCAATTGTTTTTTGAAAAATTGTTATAATCTGAAATTTATATAAGGATAGGCACATTTCACATTAGAATATACAGAGTTATGACATTTTTGAACACAAATCAAAGAGTTTTCAATGAGAGATAAAAGCTTTGAATGATTTTTTGAAAGGTTTTCTTAAGAATTTCAAGTGTGCTTGTTCATTGTGTGCGTTGGTCAAGGTTTGAGGTTCTGTCATTGATAAGCTGCAGAAAAGGGCTGCTATTTTCAATTTCTTGCATTTTCTTTTCAAGTGTTTTATTTTCTTATTCTTTCTTGTGTAAAGGTGATTGTATAGGAGCTTCTTGACTAGGTTTCTTGAAGTGTAAAAGCTGCTCAAATAGTGTTTTTCAGCATTGTGTGCCTTGTTCTTGAAGGGTTCAAGAACCACAAGATTTTGTAAGTGTTTTGGTTTGATTTAGTGGAATCCACCTTGGTGTAAGGTGGGACTAGATGTAGCTCTTGATGAGTAAACTAGTATAAACTATGTGTGCCTTTTTTCCTTCTCAATCCATGCACTTATTTTTGCATAATTGATAATCTACAATAAAATAAATTTGTTGATCTAGAACTGAATTTGTTCTTTCAGGGTTGTCACATACTGTTCTTCAAGTTTCTGAAAAAGTTCTTGGTTACTTGTGGATATTTGAATCTGTGTGTTAGCTAATTAAAGAAAGTAATAAAATTGTTAAAATAACTTTGTTCAAGATTAACTTTCTTTTCAAGATTGTTCTTAAAGACTTAAAGTTGAATTTCTTGATGTAAAATCTTTCTTAATCTTTGTTGCTGTCAAGGTGCTTACACTGTTATGGAAAATCACTCATTTAATCTCAAACTAATCTGGCCAAGGTTCTGGATTTGATAAAGTAATCAGAAAATAAATTTGTTCTTTTTCTCAAGATTACTGGAAAATAGTTTTGTTTGCGAAAATTTTTAAAAGCTCAATTCACCCCCCTCTTGAACTTAGACACTAATAGACCCAACAATTGGTATCAAGAGCTAGGACTTATATTTTACTCAAATTTTGTGCATTATGTTTGAGTTTAAAATTCCTTTTGCTGAGGGTGCATCTATCAATAGACCTCCTACGTTTGGTGGATTGAGTTATGCATTCTGGAAAATTAGGATGAAGATTTTCATGGAATCTATTGACATGGGTATTTGGGATGCAGTGATAAATGGACCTTTTGTGCCTATGCAGGTTATTAAAGAGGAAATAGTGAAAAAGCCTTGGTCTGAATGGAGTGAAAATGAAAGAAAGAAGGCTCAATATGACTCTCTAGCCAAGAATATCATAACCTCTGCTATAAACATGGATGAATTCTTCAGAGTATCTCAATGCAATTCAACTAAAGAAATGTGGGAAGTACTTGAAGTAACTCATGAGGGCACAGATGATGTGAAAAGAGCAAGGAAACACACACTCATCCAAGAATATGAACTTTTCAAGATGCAACCAAAAGAAAGCATTGCAGATGTGCAGAAATGGTTTACACATATTGTGAATCATCTCACTGGACTTGGTAAGGTTTTTGACAAGGAAGAGTTCAACATAAAGATACTGAAATGCCTTGACAGAAGCCGACAACCTAAGGTAACAACAATCTCTGAAACCAGAGATTTATCCAAGCTATCCACTACTGCATTGTTCGGGAAATTGATGGAACATGAGCTAGAACTTAAAAGAATAAAAGAACAAGAAACAGTGGAAAGAAGAACCAAAAGTATTGCTTTGAAGACCAGTGTACAACATGATACAAGTGAGGAAGAAGAGAATCTTGAACAAGATGAGAATTTGAGTCTTATCACCAGGAAATTTAGCAGATTCCTAAAAAGGAAAAGTCGAGACAGAACTCAACAAAGGAAGAGGTACTCTAAACCCAATGATTTAAATTCATCTAATTACACTTGCTTTGGCTGTGGTAAAATAGGTCACATAAAGGTTGATTGTCCAAACAATCAAAATAAAGATAAACAAGCCAGCAAGAAGGATGAAAGAAGGAAAGGAAAAAAAGCATACATCTCTTGGGAGGACAATGAAGTATCCTCATCAAGTGATTCCTCAACTGACAGTGAAGAAGCAAATTTGTGCTTCATGGTGAACAATGAAGGATCAAGCTTTGATTCAGTTAGTGATTACTCCACTAATTCTGAAAGCAATGATCAGGTACTAATTGCTTTTAAAGAAACCCATGATGAAGCAAACAGATTGGCTGTTATATGCAATAAATTGAGAAGTGCAAATAATATACTTGAACTTAAGGTTAAGTCTCTTGAGGAAGAATTGCACAAAGTTAAAACTGAACTTGTTAGTCTTGAATTAACATGTCTGCATGCATCTATAAAAACCTGTGAAAACTATAAGAAATTGGAAAAGAATGTTGAATACTTGTTGAAAACCCTATCAAATTTCACTAAGGGAAGAGAGAATCTTGAGACTCTCTTAGGATCACAAAATGTTGTTTTTAATAAAAATGGGTTAGGATATAATCCAAGAAGAAAGAACATTGTTAAAAAGATGTCCAGTTTTTTTGTTCCTTCAAAAACAGGTTTTTCCTCTTTTAACAATTCTAAAACAATGCATTCTTTTTCTTGCTTTTACTATATGAAACCAGGACATTCTACTAGAACATGTAAAGTTAGAAAGTACCTTGCTCTTAAAGGATTGGCCAAATGGTTTCCTAAGGAAAGGTATTAATCCTGTTGGACCCTAGACTAAAAGGGGTACCATAAGTGTTAATCTTTGTTTTGCAGAAAAACAGTCGGAAAAACCAATGGTACTTGGAGAGTGGGTGTTCAAAGCATATGACTGGTGTTCTGACTCAGTTTACAAGTTTAAAACTTAAAGCAGAGGGGCATGTCACACATGGAGACAATAATCGCGGAAGGATTCTTGGAAAGGGGAATGTTGGAACTGAGGATTCAACCAGAATAGAGAATGTCTTATATGTGGAAGGACTAAAGCATAGTCTTCTAAGTATTAGCCAACTATGTGACAAGGGCCACAGGTTAATTTCGAAGCCAACAGAAGTACGATTTCAAATAAAACCTTTGGTAAGGTGTTGTTCATAGGTAAAAGGGTAAATAACATCTATCTCTTAGATATCATGAACAATTACTTTGAAAATGAATGTCTCTTATCAAAGAATGATGAGTCTTGGTTGTGGCATAGGAGGTTAGCTCATATCCATACAAATCATTTGAATAAATTGAAATCTAAGAACCTTGTTTATGGTTTACCAAATATAAATTTTCAAGATAACAGATTGTGTGATGCATGTGTGAAATGTAAACAAACAAGGACCTCTTTTAAAACAAAAGATATGATTTCTACAAATAAGCCTTTGGATGTTTTGCAAATGGATGTGTTTGGACCTTTTAGGACTACTAGTTTAGCTAGAAATTTCTATGCTTTGGTAATTGTTGATGATTTCTCAAGATATACTTGGATTCTCTTTCTTGTTTCTAAAAATGATGCATACAAAGCTTTTAAGAAACTAGCTAAGATTCTACAGAATGAAAATGGTAACAACATAAAACAAATCTGTAGTGATCATGGGGGAGAATTTCAAAATGCTAAGTTTGATAGGTTTTTTGATAAACATGGAATCATACATAACTATTCATCCTCTAGGACTCCCCAACATATGGTATGGTTGAAAGGAAAAATAGATCACTTGAGGAGCTAGCTAGGACCATGTTAAATGAATCTAACCTACCTAAGTATTTTTGGGCAGATGCAATATATACTGCTTCTTATATGCTTAACAGGACCTTAATTAGACCTATTCTTAAGAAAAATCCATATGAACTTTATAAAGGAAGAAAGCCTAATATTAGCCATCTTAGAGTGTTTGGATGCAAATGTTTTATCTTAAATAATGGAAAAGATAATCTGAGGAAATTTGATCCTAAATCTGATGAAGGTATACATACACATTGGTTATGCTTTGAATGGTCATGCTTATCTGGTTTATAATAGAAGACTGCTAAGTGTAGAGGAATCCATGCACGTTGTGTTTGATGAATCTGATAACTATATGCCTAAACTTGTCACAGATGAACTTGAATTAGATGATTTAAGAATTGTACTTCATAAAAATGAACTAATTGATATAAATGTAAAGGACTCACATGCTGCCAAAGAACCTATTGTTTCTGCTGATTTGCCTAAAGAGTGGAAAACTCCTAGAGATCTCACACTAGACAATGTGATTGGAAATATTGAAAGATGAGTCTCAACCAGGAAATCTTTGAACAACCTCTGTGAGACAATGGTTTTTGTTTCACAAGTGGAGCCTAAGAATCTAGAGGAAGCAGTACAAGACAACAATTGGATAGTAGCTATGTAGGAAGAGTTGAATCAGTTTGCACGCAACGAAGTATGGTCTCTATTTTTTAGAACATCTTATATGAATATCATAGAAACAAAATAGGTGTACAAGAATAAAATGGATGAGCATGGAGTTATTACAAGAAACAAGGCAAGACTGGTAGCCAAGGGATACAACCAAGAAGAGGGAATTGACTATGATGAAACATATGCACCAGTAGCATGACTTGAAGCAGTCAGACTTCTCTTAGCATTTTCTTGCATAAAAAGGTTTGTTATTCCAAATGGATATATCAATGAAGAAGTGTTTGTTTCACAACCTCCAAGATTTGAGGACTATAAATATCCATAACACGTGTTCAAGCTCAAGAAAGCACTCTATGGACTTAAACAGGCCCCTAGACAATGGTATGAGAGGTTAAGTGACTTTCTGCTATCACAGGGCTATGATCGTGGCACTTCTGACAAGACCTTGTTCATAAAGAAGAAAAGAGAAGAGATAATACTTGTTTAAGTTTATGTGGATGACATTATCTTTGGGTGAACAAATGAGGATCTATGTGAAACATTTGTGGAAATCATGAAGAGTGAATTCGAAACGTCCATGATGGGAGAATTGAACTACTTTCTTGGTTTGCAAGTTAAACAACTTAAGGATGGAATTTTCATAAGTCAAGCTAAGTACTGCAAGGACTTGCTAAGGAAATTTGAGATGGACAAACGCAAAGCAATCAGCACACCAATCTCCACAAGCTGCCATCTTGACCAAGATCCTGCTGGAAAATTGGTTGACCAAACCAAATATCGAGGTTTAATCGGTTCATTGTTATATTTAACAACTAGTAGACTTGACATTATGTTTGTTGTGTGTGTGTGTCAGGTTCCAATCTGCTCCAAAGGAATCACATTTCAATGTAGCCAAAAGAATTCTGAAATACTTACAAGGAACCAAAGAAGTTGGCCTATGGTATCCAAGTAATGTATCATTAAACTTAACTGGTTTTTCTGATTTAGACTTTGTAGGCTATAAAATTGTCAGGAAAAGTACAAGTGGAACCTGCCACATCTAGGATCAAGCCTAATCTCCTGGCACTATAAAAAACAAGCTTGTGTTGCTCTCTCTACAGCAGAGGCAAAGTATATAGTAGTTGGGAGTTGTTGTGCTCGAACCTTATGGCTAAGACAACAACTAAGTGATTTTGGTATCATTCTGAATAAAATACCTATCCTATTTGATAACATCAGTGTCATTAATTTGACCAAAAATCCTATTATGCATTCAAGAACTAAACATATTGAAATTAGACATCATTTTCTAAGAGAACATATAGCTAATGGAACTTGTGAAATCAAATTTATTGGTACTGAATTGCAATTAGCTGATATGTTTACTAAACCTCTTGCTAAAGAAAGATTTAATTTTCTGCTAAATAAATTGGGAATTATTAGCATAAATTGTCCACTATAGTAAAAATTTCAATATGTTGTTATTCATTTTAACATGTTTTTTTCTTCTCTGATTCTGAATCTCTTGCATGACTAGGAAAGAGAAACAACTACTTCTCTTTCTTTAACCGTTGATTGCTTTTATGGTTATTGACCGCAGGTTTATGACTCACTTGTCTGGAAATCTTAACTGATTTGATTCATTGATTTGGAAATAGGTTTGAATTGGAATAATAAACATTCCAATATATTCTTGCTCCATCCAAAACTGTACTCTTTTGCACCACAGAGAATCAAATTTGTACTACATTTGTTTCCATGATTTTTTTTTCACACTTTAACATTGGAATCTTGAACCTAATCTATTTTCCTATATAAGTTTGTTTTTAAAATTGTTATTTCTCACACACTAGTGCAAAATGATGAAAGGAATACTCCTTTCCAAGTGCGGCTTCACGCTGAAACGCATTTGTTAAAAATGCGGTGGCATTTTTTAAATTAGTTTGTTTTACAAATGCGGCTATTGGTTAAAACTGCATCTGTAAATGAAAGATTTTCATTTACAAATGCGGCTATGTGTATAGCCGCATTTGTAAATGAAAAGCTTTCATTTATAGATGCGGTTTTAACCAATAGCCGCATTTGTAAAATGTTTTTAACCTAAAATTTGAAGCGCGCCACTGCACTTTCACTCTTTCTTATCCGCTTTTGCTTGTCACTGTTGCTGCGCTGCGCTCTGTGAGTTCCTTGCTTCTCTGTATCTTCAGTCCTATTGCTTCCATTGTGAGTTTCGTAAACCCATTTCATTATCTTCAGTTCACTTTAGAAATGCGGTTCTTATATTTGCTTTTTTCCTTGCATTGGTTGAAGGTACTGTTGCATTGGTCATCTCCATCGCTGGTCCGCCGCTGGTCCGCCGCTGTCCCGCCACGCTTCCGCTTCCACCGTTGGTTGTCTACCACTTCAATTAGCATTTCGCACACAAGGTAGGTTCATTTTAACATTTTTTCAATTTTACTTGGTTTATTTTGAATATTTGACTTTATGTATTATAATTTGTATATTATTTAATATAAATTTGTATTATATAATTTTTATTTTTTAAAATTTATATTATTTAGTAGGTAGTTTTTATGTTAGCTTTGTTTTAGATTTTGTGAATTTTTTTTTGGTGTATTTTGAATTTTTTTTTATGTATTATTATTTGTATATTATTTAATATAAATTTGTATTAATTTATATAATTTGTATTATATAATTTCTATTTTCTAAAATTTATATTATTTAGTAATTATTTGTTAGTTTATAGTAGAATTTATGTTATGTTAGTTGTTACATTAGAATAGAATATCGTGTTTCTATTTGGACCTTCGACAATAGTACGTGCTGGTATTGAGTCTGGGGTGTTCGACCCTCGGCAAATGCATGAGATAGAACACTTATTAGAAAATCCTAGATAACTATATTGCAGAATATATAATGGATCGAAGTTGGATTCATTGTGTTCGTATAAGTGATGAGTACGAAAGAGGAGTAAAAGAATTTATACAATTTGCGCAGCATAACGCGATTAATAGTGGTCGTGATGGAGGAAAGATTAGGTGTCCGTGCGTTAACTGTTTGAATGGAAGGATACTGGATGTGAATATCATGAGGGAACACCTGCTATGTGATGGGTTTCTTCGATCTTATACAACTTGGACAAGGCATGGTGAATTATTAAATTTACCACGTGTTTCCGTAACTGAAGAATATGTGGGATCCACCATGGATGAAGCAGAACACAATGATGTAGTTGATAATCGATTGGAGGACATGATTCGTGATGTGGGAGCTGAGTCTTTTGCAAAAGCGCATGGATATGGAAGTATGTCAAGCGATGCAGAGACTCCATTGTATCCTGGATCAACTAACTTCACACGGTTGTCGGCGGTGTTAAGATTGATGAATTTGAAGGCACTAAATGGATGGACTGATAAAAGTTTCACGGAATTGCTCCAGCTGTTGAAGGATATGCTTCCAGAGGGAAATACTCTACCTAATCGTAATTATGAGACCAAAAAGATTCTTTGTCCAATGGGTATGGAGTATAAAAAGATACATGCATGTCCTAATGATTGTATATTATACCAGAAAGATTTTGAATTGTTGAAAAGTTGTCCGAGGGGTGGGTTATCACGTTATAAATTGAAACAAACGGATGATGATACTATTGAAGAGATGGAAAAGCATGGACCCCCAATGAAGGTTATGTGGTATCTTCCCATCATTCCAAGGATGAAGCGTTTGTTTGCAAACCCAGACGATGCTAAGAATCTTAGATGGCATGCAGATGAGAGGAAATGTGATGGCATGTACCGACGTCCAGCTGATTCTGTTCAGTGGAAGAAATTTGATGATGAGTTTCCAGAGTTTGGTAAAGAATCAAGAAATATCCGACTTGGTCTAGCTACAGATGGAATGAATCCGTCTGGTAATATGAGTACAAATCACAGTTCATGGCCTGTTTTACTAGTTATTTACAACTTACCTCCTGGATTGTGCATGAAGCGTAAGTACATGATGTTGTCTATGATGATATCTAGTCCGAAACAGCCAGGGAATGACATAGATGTTTATCTAAGTCCCCTAATCAAAGATTTGAAGTTAATGTGGGATGAGGGTGTTCAAGTATTTGACGGATTTGCTAATGAAACTTTCAAGCTTCATGCCATGTTATTTTGCACCATCAATGACTTTCCGGCATATGGTAACTTATCAGGTTATAGTGTTAAGGGTCATAAAGCATGTCCAATATGCGAAGAAGGCACTACTTCTCAAAAATTGAAACATGGAAGGAAGACAATATATCTTCGCCATCGGAGGTTTCTTAGAAGTCATCATCCTTACTGGAGGTTGAAAAAAGCCTTTAATGGACACCAAGAGACTAGTGGTCCACCAACTCCACTAACTGCTGCTGAGGTTTACGACAAGGTAAATAACATAGACCACACCTTCGGTAAGTAAAAAAAAAAGTCAGTTGTGACTAACATTTGGAAGAAAAAATCAATCTTCTTTGATCTTCCGTACTGGTCAAGGTTAGAAGTCAGACACTGTATAGATGTAATGCATGTTGAGAAGAATGTGTGTGATAGCTTAATTGGTACACTTCTTAACATTAACGGGAAGACGAAGGATGGTCTAAATGCTCGTATAGATTTGGTTGAGATGAACATACGAGGGGAGTTGGCACCGATACAAATGGGTAAGCGTACATATTTGCCCCCAGCCTGTTATACCATGTCAAAAAATGAAAAAGTAAGTTTCTGTCAATGTCTAAAGGGTGTAAAAGTGCCACAAGGACATTCCTCAAATGTGAAGAGCCTAGTGTCAATGCAAGATTTGAAGTTAATTGGGTTGAAGTCTCATGATTGCCACATCTTGATGCAACAACTTCTGCCTGTAGCTATTCGTGGGATCTTACCAAAAAATGTTAGACATACCATAACCCGTTTGTGCTCATTCTTCTCTTCCATCTGTTGTAAAGTCATTGATCCATTAAAACTAGATGAACTTCAAGATGAAATTATTGTTATCTTATGTGAATTGGAGATGTTTTTTCCTCCATCTTTTTTTGACATCATGGTTCATCTACTTGTGCATCTAGTTAGAGAGGTTAGATTGTGTGGACCAGTGTACTTAAGATGGATGTATCCTGTTGAGCGGTATATGAAAATTTTGAAAGGTTATGTGAAAAATCATTATCGTCCAGAAGCTTCAATGATTGAAAGGTACATAGCTGAAGAAAGTATTGAATTTTGTTCAGATTACATGTCAAAAGCAAATCCAATAGGTCTTCCAGCTAATTCATGGCACCATAGGCGTTGTACAAGTAAATGTTTACGCGGTGTGAATATTGTAAGCAAATTGTATATATTAAATAATACAGATGAAGTTATACCTTACATAGAAGCTCATAAAGCCATTGTGAAGGCAAATAATCCAAGACAAGCAGACAAATGGGTCTTGATGGAACATAATAGAACATTCATGCCTTGGTTTAAAGAGGAGGTGTTAAAAGATTCAACAGCATCGGAGACCTTGACCTGGTTGGCTGCTGGATTAAAGTTTGATGTCATTTCTTGTAAAGCGTACGAAGTGAATAATTGTATATTTTACACTAAGTCTATGGATGAAAAGAGTACAATTCAAAATTCTGGTGTTACTCTTGAAGCCGAGTCAATGCAGTTTTCCACCTCGAAAGATACAAATCCTGTAATTGGATCAATGGCATATTATGGATTTATAGAAGAGATATGGGAGCTTGACTATACTAAGTTTTCAGTTCCAGTTTTCAAGTGTAAATGGGTTGACAATAAAAGTGGGGTTAAAATTGATGAATCAGGATTCACACTAGTGGACTTTCGAAAGATAGGGTATCGAGATGAGCCATTTATAATGGTTCAACAAGCATCTCAAGTTTTCTACGTGAAAGATCCTACGTCAGAACATTAGTATGTTGTTTTACACAGGAAAAAACAAGGGGAGGCCATAGATGATATTGAAAATGGTGAACCCCATTCATTCACACCAATGATAACTAATAAAGATGACGATGTACTTGATCATGTACATGCAACCCGTAAAGACCACAGTGAAGAAATTTACATATGAACTTTTAACCCATTGTGGTAATAAATTTAGAAATATTTTTTATAATATGCATTTACTATATTATGTTTTTGTTTTATATGATTTTCTTTCCATGCAGATGAACTAATGTTTGTTAAATAATTTTTTTAACAGAGATATGGGTGACGATCAAACTCCAATTAGACCCCGATCCGGACGAGGCAATAGAGGACCTACTAGGATGAAGCGTCTGGCAAAGAAACGTGCCGCTGGTGAGAAGACAGCTGTTGACATTGACGTCAACACTGGAATGGCATCTGGTCCTAATGCAGATGAATTTAATAGCTATCTTGGAGTTCTTTCTCGTGAGAGACTCTCCATTTTGATTAATTCATGGGACGAGGTGTCAGAGGTCGACCGAAACATGCTATGGGAGGATGTTCTGGTAAGCTTTACATAATTATTGTTATCATATAAAGCTATTTAATATTCATTGACTAACTTTAATTTGGTGATGTTATTTTGCAGGCAAATTTTGAAATTCCTAATGTGGAACCGCTTCGATCAAGGATTATATCCAATATCGGACTTAAGTTTCGCGCCTTTCAGTCAAGACTGACGACGAGATACATTTTTGGTGAGCTTAAGGATGAAAGTCCTTGTGAAAGATACAATTTTATTGACGAAGAGACATGGCTTGCTTTTAAAGAAAGCCATCTAATTGAAGAATGGATCGTAAGTGAAGTTACTTAACTATTTTTACTTATATAACATTAATGAGTTAATATTAGTTAATTCACTTTGTTTATTTCAATTATAACAGCATCGGCGGAAGAAAGCTCAAGACATAGCTTTAAAGAATCTTACCCCGCACGTAATGTCTCGTGCGGGGTATCGAAAGCTTGAGCAAGCACTGATGGTTGAAAAGAAGCAACCTAGACAGGGGAGTGCATCTCAGGATGTGGAAACAGGGGTCACTTCTCATCCATCACCACCTACGCGCCATGTCAAATGGAAGAGGGCCCGAATTAAGAAGTCGGGTGCACCAAGTTCTGAGCAATCAGGGCTTATCATTGAAAAAATTGTAAGTTATTTAAGCCTTTTTTCATCTATTATGCTGCATTACTTATAATAAAACCTCATATGATTTTTGTCTCTTGCAGGATGCCTTGGACTCCCAAGGTAATTTTGTTGTTGAAGGTCGTCACGATATCCTTGTTGAAGCAATTGGATGACCTGAACACTCTGGTCGTGTTCGTGCAGCTAGACAAGGAGTTGGGATTAGACTTTATTTTGGAGCTGCACCACGACACTCATCCTCCTCCCCCAAAGAGAGCAAAAAAGAAATGGAGCAAAGGCTACGTAAAGAATTAATGGATGAGATGAGAAGGGAGACGGAAAAGATGAGGCTAGAGTTGCGACAAGAGATATCGCAACAACTTTGTGCTGACCAGCCGATTCAGACGCTTCTTAGTCCCGCTCCCAAGAGCACAAAGGGGAGTTGTGCAGCTCCTACAGCATCAGGGGATGATATCATTGGCCAGACGAGGCAATGTGAGCTACTGGTAGAGGGTGGCATCATTCCTCAGGTGGTGGCCATTGGAAAAGTCTATGAAGACGCCACCACCTTACATAACGTTCCTCTCTCCCCTGATGCAGCAAAGTTCACGGTTGAAAGAGTACGAGTACCTGATGCCCATCTTCCACTACCTTCAGAAGAGGTAACAACTGTGGCCGAAGCATTTCAGTCCTTTGTAGCCTGGCCCAGACACCTGATTCGATATATGCCACAACCACTGGTAATAATTTCATTTCATATGCTAATTTATATTTATATATTACATGTAATTTATAACAAATCTTTTTTCTTTTTGAAGAAATCTCGTCGGAAACCAAGTCCGAAAAAGAAATAAGAGGTTCCGCTTGACGATCTTACAGCTTCCTTAGCTATAGTTGCTAGACAAATTGGACGAGATCCTTTGGAAGTTCCATGGGATGATACGTTTTTTGAAACAAACCCTGAGCTACCATTGTACATATACATGTCAGATCTGTTAGAATTTGTAGCTGGGGATCAGGAGCTGAATATAAATATCATTCAATTTTTTATGATGTAAGTATCGTTACCTACATTTCATTTTCATTTATGTTAAATTAGCATTCATTATGATTTAACTAATTACTTGTAGGTTTTTGAATGGTGTCTTTGTCACTGAGGAGAAGGAAAATGTGTATGGATTCTTAGATCCCGCATATACTAATCCCACTGGAGCAAAGACAAATGAGACCCAATCATACATCACTAACACCCTAGAAAGAGAGGGAAAAGAGGTTTATTTGTGCCCTTATATTAACGAGTAAGTTTAAATATATATATATATATATATGTTAAAAGTTTATTATATTCATGTTTTATAAATTTACTCAACTATTTTCATGGATGATATAGGGGTCATTGGCAATTACTTGTCTTATCAATGAAGGATAGGACGGCTTTGTGGTTCTGTTCCCTACACAAGAAGATATCCACAAGTTTTAAGAATATCATTGATAAGTAAGTACACTATAAACTTAACTATGGTTGAAACTATAAGTAATCCACTAACAAGGTTTTTTGTATCAACCAGTTCATGGCGTGGATATAACATTCTAAAAGGGAGATCGAATTTAAATTTTCAAAATTTGAACTGGATAAGATTAAATGTATGTAAGATTTTTCTTTCTTTTTTCATTGTTTAATTATACTAACTTTTACAATTTATTGAATTATAGTGTAATAAACAACCAGGAAGCTATGAGTGTGGCTATTACGTCATGCAATGGATGAGTACCATTGTAAGACTAGGTCTTACAAGTAATTGGCAAGAGGTAAGATTTCTTAAATTATTTTTATAACTTCAAACTAATTTATCTATCTTAAAACTAATTTATGTGTCAACCATTTTGAAATGCAGTTCTTCACGAATGAGGAACCCATGAGTTCGGAAGCCATGACATATGTGAGACAATCTTGGTCCACATATTTCCTAAACTTTTATAACTCTACGATTTGATCAATAGTGTAAGAAGATAGATAGAGATATATTATTACTATTTTTGTATACATTTTGATCAATAACTATAAATTGACTTTTAGTTTATCTGAATCTGTTTATCTGTCTGGCTAGCTGGCTGGGTATAATGAAACTGCACAAGTTAATTTGTATGGGATAAACAACTAACCAAATGCTCTAAAAAAAACCCTTATTTACAAATGCGGCTATTTACCTTAACCGCATCTGTAAATCAAGGCAATGATTTACAAATGCGGCTGTTTACCTTAGCCGCATCTGTAAATCATTCCAATTCCAAACCTGGAGCATTTATAGATGCGGCTAAGGTAAATAGTCGCATCTGTAAATCACATTTACAGATGCGGTTAAATCACATTTACAGATGCGGTTATAGTAAATAGTCGCATCTGTAAATCATTCCAATTCCAAACCTGGGCACCACCTCTGGAGCATTTACAGATGCGGCTCCAACAAAAAGCCGCATCTGTAAATAGTATTTATAGATGCGGCTATTTAGCCGCATTTGTAAATCTGTGATTTACAAATGCGTGTTGATCAAATGCGGCTGTATAGCCGCATTTATAAAATGAAAATAGCCGCATTTGTTCTTCGTTTCTGCACCAGTGACACTTTCCTTCTTTGCTTCAAGCTGTCCAGGTTAACATTTCTTCTTTGTTAAGCTTTGTTGTCTATCATTTTAATACTAACACAATTTTTAACTGGTGTTCTTTCTTACTGAATAGGTGCATGTAAGAACAGATTCTGAAATGGCTTCTTTTTCACACAAGAAAAGGAGATCCTGAGATCAACATGGCAGCAGTCAAGGAATTCTGGAAAATTGGTTTGCTGGAGATGTTGAGGCTATGACCTCCTTCATACACGAGATGAGTAGAAAGAAAATCAATGTTCCTAAAGTTTTGGATTTTTCCTGGCTGAAGAGTGAGAACTTAGCAGAACCAAGAGCTATTCTCAAGCATCAAAGACTGAAGCGCTTTTTGGAGATGACTGGAAATGTGTATCCAGACCTGGTAATAGTTTTCTACACCAACCTTACCCTGGATGGAAAAAGCCTGGTCTCATATGTTAAAGGAGTAAAGCTGAAAATCAAAAATGAAGTCTGGAGTAACATTGTTGGGATTAAGTACTCTGGACTGAAGGTAGGTAAAGGAAACACTGTTGGGATCTAGGAGTTTAATAAATTACAGTTTTACAGGAGCTGTGTAAGAGATCCAGCTCAACCAGTCAACAGATTCCATGCAGGTAATCTGAATCTTACTTCACAAATTCTAGCATATGTCATTGCATGGCAGCTCACACCACGAGGTAGTAACCATGTTGTTCTCTATGAAGAAGATCTCATTTTGCTTTACCGTATAATGAACCGAATAAAAATTAATTGGATTTGTATCATGATGGAACACATGTTAAAATCCAGAAGGCTTGCAAATTATAGATTTCCTTATGCCATTTTTGTCTCTAAGTTAATTGATTATTTTGAAGTTGACACCATTGATGAATAGAATGAGACTGTTAAAGATGTTAGTGAGATAGATTGTGCTACTCTCACCAAAATGGGTTTTCAAAAAGGAGGACAATATGTGGGTGTTCAGAAGGACTGTTGTTCCAAGAATGGAGCATGAAGGATCTAACCATGATAATCAAGATGAAGGTAATGAAGATCTTCCAAATGCAGAAGATGCTTCGGTGGAAAATGCAGAAGCATCATGTTATGAAAGGCACAACTCTTCACCTCCTAAAATGCACCAAAGAGCTCCAACCCTATCAATGCATGAGGATGTTGCTGCAAATGAATTTAATGCTTTGATTGCATATCAAGCACCTAAGTATCATGGTGAACCACTTTCAAGTTTTGAAAGAGAAGTCCTTCACCGCATAAATACTCTCTCCACTGATCAGAGAACCTACTTTGAAGTGACCCAAGGTAGGTTTCAACACCTAGATTATCAGATTGACGGTGTTCAAGAGTAGCTTGCAGAGCTCTACTACAGGGATAGATTTTCTATATTTGTTGGACTGTATTTGATAATTTTCTGCACTGTTTTTACTTTCTTTTCCTCTACATTGTTTTAATCTTAGTCTGTAATATGCTTAGGCATTTTAAATACTCTTTGAACTAAAATGCTTGTCTTGTTTGCTTATCCATTTCTGTGTGCCTTAATTCTGTTTGATGAACACAAAGGGGGAGAAGAAGTCTAGGTGCAGGTATTATGCATGTGTTGTTCTGTTTTAATGAAGGTGCAGATTCTGTGCAAGCTCTTGTGTGTTTTTTTTTTCCAGTGCAAGTGCTACAATCTTGGCCATGAATCTTCCTTCAAAGCAATGAAGAAATGGGGATTTTTCTCCATCAAACAAGGGGAGATTGTTGAAGATAGATGAAGATTCTTCACAACATGTCCAAGTGTGTGTTTGATGTAGAAAATAGCTTTGAAGTTTTTGGCTTTGTTATTAGTGGTCTATATAGGTTAGAGGTTGTTTAAGGTAGCCTTTTGTTTTGTGATATACATCATATCCCTAACCAAGGTGGTGAGCTCAAGCACAAAAAGTTCTTTAAAATTTTTCTCAAAATCTACCTTATGTTTTCTCAAAACCAGTTTTCTGCACAAAAGTAAATTTGTTATTTTATAAAAAAAATAGATCATTTCTTCATTGATGCTCTTCTGTTAAGGTTCTTTTTTTCAAAATTCAGTTTTGGCGCCAGAAATTTGTTTTAGCTTTTTGTTACCGTTAAGCTGAGTTGGAGGTGGTTATGAAATCACCATTTGCTTTTTCAAAAATAAATCTGTTTATTTTGACTTCAATTTGTTGTTTTTATAATAGCTTTCAACTATTTTTTGAAAAACTGTTATAATCTGAAATCTATATAAGGATAGGTACATTTCACATCAGAATATACAAAGCTATCATGTTTTTGAACACAGATAAAAGAGTTTTCATTGAGAGATAAAAACTTTGAATGATTTTTTGAAAGGTTCTCTTAAGAATTTCAAGTGTGCTTGTTCATTGTGTGCGTTGGTCAAGGTTTGAGGTTCTGTCATTGATAAACTGCAGAAAAGGGCTACTGGTTTCGGTTTCTTGCATCTTCTTTTCGGGTGTTTTCTTTCCTTATTCTTTCTTGTGTAAAGGTGATTATATAGGCGCTTCCTTATAGGGTTTCTTGAAGTGTAAGAGCTGCTGAAATAGTATTTTTCACCATTGTGTGCCTTGTTCTTGAAGGGTTCAAGAACCACAAGGTTTTGTAAGTGTTTTGGTTTGATTTAGTGGAATCTACCTTGGTGTGAGGTGGGACTAGATGTAGCTCTTGATGAGTGAACCAATATAAACTGTGTGTGCCTTTTTTTTCTTCTCAATCCCTGCACTTATTTCTGCATAATTGATAATCTGCAATAAAATAAATCTGTTGATCTAGAATTGAATTTGTTCTTTCTAGGTTGTCACATACTGTTCTTCAAGTTTTTGAAAAATTTCTTGGTTACTTGTGGATATTTGAATCTGTGTGTTAGCTGATTAAAGAAAGTAATAAATCGTTAAAATAACTTTGTTCAAGATTAACTTTCTTTTCAAGATTGTTCTTAAAGATTTAAAGTTGAATTTCTTGGTGTAAAATCTTTCTTAATCTTTGCTGCTATCAAGTTGCTTACATTGTTATGGAAAATCACTCATTTAATCTCAAACCAATCTGGCCAAGGTTTTGGATTTGATAAAGTAATCAGAAAATAAATATGTTCTTTTTAAAATCAATCTGTTCTTTTTCTCAGGATTACTGGAAAACAATTCTGTTTGTGAAAGTTTTTAAAAGCACAATTCACCCTCCTCTTGAACTTAGACACTAATAGACCCAACAAAATGTTCAAAAGTCGATATCTACACAATTCATGTCGATAACCAAAAAATAGATGGGAAATCATTACACATATTAACTAAACATTTTAAATTACCTGCATCAAGTATACACAACCACCAACATGGATATATGACACATTATTTTTCCTCCTCACAGATATCGAAGCAGAACACAAACTATCAACCAGAAACTCAAACTAACCCCCCCCCCCCCCCCCCCCAATTAAACCTACCCAATTGGCCCAGATCATCCACAACACTAAACAACCCACCACGAACTAAACCCATTCTATTTGGAAATAAAAATTCTGGCATTCCTAACAAAATGTACAACCTACAAAAGTCCTCTATGGAACCTTGAGTCACCACATATTGTTACAAGGGTCAGCACAAACTGAAACTTTTTACATTGACACGAACATAACTTCAAATATTGGATTAGCTGACTTTGTCAACACATACAAACAACAACAATAAGTTCAATTTTTCAAAAATAGCTTCACTGGATGTGCAAGAACTTCAGTGAGGGTCACCGTTTATTGTAACAAGGGTCACCCAATACTATCACTTTGTATATTGACCTGTAAAAGAATCCCTAACATCAAAACCCAAAATGGAACCCTAAAAGAATGCCTTACATCACAACCCAAAAACGAAACCCTAAAATAGCCCCAAACAACAAAAATGAACACAAAATAGAACCTTAAAATCGCAACCCACAATGCAAATCCAAAAGGAGGAAACCCCAAAATGTAACCAACCTGTGAAGGAACGGATTGCACTCCAAGTGCCCTACGAAGACGTATTCTGAATGGCTAAGAAGACGCACTCCAAATGCCTAAGAAATATTGATCTAGATCACTCTGTGCAACAAAAATTCGTGCTGCACCAAATGAGCTGAAGAAAATTCTCTGCTGCACCACCAAATGCCCCTCACACGCACCCGCGTAACTCAAAATTTCAATTATTCCACCATGTCAATGGACCCCACAATACCAATTAGAATATTATTTCATTGGACACCTGTGCATTTGTACCCTCGTGCACGCCAAGTCAAAGTTGTCTCTATATTGAGACTCATTGCATATCTCTTCTTCAAGTAATAACTTGATACTTGGCTTAACTTTTCAAACCTAGGTCAAATAACTTTTATCCAAACTAGAGTAAAAGGCAGGACTATACAAGGTTGATTGTTTATATAGAGAGCTAACATGTAGTCTTTTTAAAGGAGTTGTTGGTGTGGAATAACATTGAGACGTTCTTTAATAGATCTGATGTAGACACGTTTTGGTAAGATCCTCTTATAAGACCAATTAAAATGAACACTTTCTGCAACATAAAATAAATATTTATAAGTTAAGAGATAACTTATATAAGTTTTTGAAACACATATTATTTTTTTTCACAATCATAACTTATTTATAACTCTTAATTTGTTACTACTTTATATAATTGCATATCCTAAAGTGCTTCTTTTATTTTATTCTTTGCTTTTAGTATAGATTTGTATTTTTCATGTTAGATAAGTATTTTAGTATGAATTGTTTTAATTCTTTGGTTTTTATCTAAATTTTTGTATTTTTCTACTATTGACTAGTACTCATTGTTAGGCCCCTAAATAATTGGATGAGTAGATGACTGAATTTTGGAGCTGCAATGAAGACATGAAGATTGGAATACAAAACAATGAATAAAAATGTACATCAACTGCAGCAGTTTATTTCATTTCTTAGAATTTGTATACAGGGGTAAAATTGTAATTTCACATGTTGCATGAAGTGTTTAGGCTCATGATTTTGACTGTTACAGAACATTATAAATAGAGATACAGAGAATAGATAGAGACACGGTCCTTTAGAATTGGAATAGACAAAAATACAGTTGAAACAATTTTCTATTTTAAGGTTTTACAGTTTTATGCAATTTTAGTTTCTGTCCATTGGAGTTCTTCGTTCTCTTTTCTCTCTTTTCTGCTCGGTTATTTTTCTTATGCTCTTCCATTCTTTTTCCGTAGTTTTCAATTACATCAATTAGTATATTCATGAAGAAGATCAAAATTCTAGAAGTGATAAACATCAAATTGTAAAGTAGGTGTTAACTGATTGGTTAATTCAAGTTTTCTTTCTTCTCTTAATTCTTCAAAGATTTCAGTTCTTGAATTATTTTCTAAGAGATGCAATCCAATTGGTTCTGAGTTTTCTTCTTTACTCTAGAAATTCAAATTTGGGTTTCTTGCCTCTAAGGTTGAAGAGAACTTGGACAGGTATACTGTTTGGTGTTTACTATTTCTGAATTTATCTTTTTACTGCTTTTATTTTCTGATTCTGTTTTCTAGTACTACTTTTCATTTTATTGTATTGATTCATTTCAATTTTAATTCTCATCAATTTCCATTTGAGTTTGTTTAGCTTTAATTATTGTTACAGTTTAGTTTGTTTTTATGGTTAATTCTGTTTTTACAGGTGTCTCAATTCTGCTATGTTTCTTGTTTCATATTTGATTCACTATTTTTCATTTATATTTCTTTTGCGCATTCAGTTTTATGATGATTCTAATTCAATTTCTCTAATTGTTAGGTTTTCTGTTTTCAGCTTAATTAGGTTTGACAGTTAAAACAATTTAATTCAATTCTCAGGATGTGGATTGTATGCAATTTCCTATTTTCTTGGTTTTTTTAGTTTAGTTTTCTTTTTGTTGTTAGGAATCACATTCTACTCTGATTAGTTTCAAATTCAATTTACAATTTCAGTTTTGTTAGTTTAATAAGGTTTTATAGTAGTTCTATTTCAGTTTCCACGATTTCAATTCCAGTTAATCTCTTTATACTAGAGTCAGTTCTACATTTTCAGTTCATTAATGAGAATTCAATTTCAGTATTATAAACCGTTAATACAGTTTTTTTCGTTTAAACTGTTAATTCTGTTAGTGTCGTTACTCGTTAATTCATGCATTCTCTGATTTAATTTCTATCATTGCATTTCATTAGTTTTAATTCTGTAATTACATTTCAAGATTTATCTTCTGTCTTTGTTTTTCAATTCTGAATTTGTCTTCTTTTTCAAATTGGTCTAAACTGTTGCATTTTGGTTTTCTTCACATTTTAGCAGTTTCATTCTCTTCATTCTTCAGTTCTACAAATTCCTTTGTTGTTTTTGTTTCTGCATTTGTTTCATATCCATAGTTTTAGGTTTTTTTTTTTTGGGTATTCAATATTTAAAGCCTAAAAATTAATTTGCAAAAGAAAGAATCTCATATAGTAACTTGCTTAGCATGTGATCTTCATATTAAACCTAGGTTCTGCATTACATTTGAAGGGGAACTTAGTTTTGTTTGAATCACTTACCATACAAGGTGTTTTAGGTGTTTTGTGTCTATTGCTATTAAACAAAACAGTTTCTCGTAACATCTTTACTTTTAATAACTATATTAACTCTTGCAACTCTTAAATATTATAATTTCGTACTGCATATAGATAAAGTTTGAATATTGAAAAATAAATCAAAGATTTTTAAAGAAATGTTATGACTAAATAAAAATAATAAAAAAATTAAATTAATTAAAAAAATATAATAATTAATTATTAAAAATAATTATTTTAAAGAATCTTCTAATAGATAAGAAGAAAAAAATAGAAAAAGAAATAAAATATAAAAGATAACATAAGACGGAATATCATTAATGAAGGAATCTCATCATGTCTTTTACAAAATAATAATAATAATAATAATAATAATAATAATAAATTAAATTAAATTAAGCTTATAAATAGGTGGAGTGGAAGAGAAGGTGAAGTTGAGAGAGAGAGAGAGAGAGAAAGAGAACAAAATTTTCTAGTTATGGGGAAAAATGCAAAACCAAACTAGTGTTGTTTGAAACCATTAACAACTCAGAAACATCCAAATCAAAGAAGCAATGTGCATCATCATCATCATCATGTGCACAATAATCACAGAACTTTTAAAATTAACAGTCAGTAAATTAATAACAGAAACAAATTATTAAACACTTTTTGGATATAACTTCTACTACACAATGTGTTGCTTTACTAGTATTAAAAACATATGTCTAAGGAGGCAAATATCTAATCCAACTTGCTCTTATACAAAAAGATCAACTGCATAATATAAACAAACCTTTACTTTTCCTTACTCTTTCAAAAGTTTATCATCATATTCTACACTTCTGTTGAACATGTTACATCCCTAAAGTTGTCACCTTAGATATAATTACTTGTAAATGCATTAAACTATAGAAGGTACTGTGAGAATAACTCTTTTATCTACAGCAAAAGGAAGCTTCTCAAATTTACAACTCACTATTAGCTTCTGGTCCTCTTTGAAGAAAAAAGGTGGCGAATAAAAGAAAACTTTACTTTACTTCGGGGCGAAAAGTCAGTTATGGCGCCATTACTTGTCACAGCCTCTGGTTCGTCGTCAGGTTCAGGCAGTGCTGAAAGCGGTGGGGGTTGGAGCGTGAGGATGAACTCATTGAGCATGCGGATAATCTGACTGAAGCTTGGTCTCATGTTAGGATCTTCAACCCAACATGATTGTATGATAAAGGCAAGATCAGGAGATATGTCTTCAGGAAGGCTAGGCCTCTCTTGCTGCAATCTCAAATGGAAACCATGTTATGCTTAGCAAGAAATTCAATGCCATATGAATACTAAGGTGAGTACCAATAGAAGGGTATTATTTATATAAATATGGACAATGAAAGAACAAATTTTGATGATATTTTGAGCAAAAAATTAGCTATTTTTTTCCATCTTGATGAATATCTTGTCAGTAGCATTTGGGTCATTCTCGCCATAAATATTATATTTCAATCTTTCAACTACAGAGCATAAATTACACATGTTATATTGAATTACACATGTTATATTGAGGAAAAATCCATTGCAGTTATCCACATATCACAATAGAGAAATCCATAAAAGCATTTGCAATTTGCATAACTTGACAACCGGTCATTGATGTCCAATCTTATGTCAAATTTAATACCTTAAATGCAGCCGCATAAGCAGCCTGTAAATTGGACATCCCTTCAAAAGGCATGCGATTTGTTAGTAGCTCCCACAAAACAATTCCAAAGCTGTAGACATCAACCTTATTGTTGTAATGCTTTTTCTCCCCTTGACGCAATGTCACTGTACTGTACAACTGTAAAAACACAAGCAATCATAAAAAATATCTTTACTTTTACAAGAAAAATGCCTAAAGGTCAGTGTTTCAACTGGACGTACGTGAATATTATTATATACACACAAAAAAAGCACCCAGGGAGCCAAGCTCATTGCACAACTAGCACAGGTTTTAGTCTTCTGGTTCCCAAATCCCCTCATCCACTGTTTCCATGGCACATTTCATGATTCTCTTCCATAACTAAATTCTGCCTCTCAGACACCTACATGCTACTGCCTTTGGGCCTTACATTGCCTCTTCTGCTATACACATTACAGCCAACATCCACCATGATTCAATGTAGCCATTACACAGAATCCAGGAAGAAATACATGGACTCTATCAGATCAAGACCAATAAATAACAGCTTTGTTTATCTTGCTAGAAAACCCCCACACATCTAAACTCGAATACTGTTTGTGTATTGTCAGTGTCTAATGTACTGCGTATTAGTAGAGGTCTCTGCAAACTGATGAGTGTTCATTTCAAGTGAATCTGCCACTCATCTGTCTTATATCATATTAGTACAATAACTTATCATTTTACACTGATTGTGATGATAGAATAAGATAATGAGCACCAAATAAATACAAGCTTTATTGGACACTTCAGTGAAATTCTTTTTAATAATTGCCAGCAGAATGATAAAATCTTGTTCATATGGCACAACGCACCTCGGGTGCCATCCAACGGTAAGTTCCAGTTTCTGCAGTCATCATCTCAGTCACAGATTCTTCTCTTGCCAGACCAAAATCAGCAAGTTTAACTGACTCCTGGTTTTCTGTGAGCAGCAGATTGTCTACATGGTAGCAATTTGAAAACAATAGTTCAAGTGAGTCAGACTATGATCAGTATATGTCTATATTTCAAAATTAATCATTAATGTCAAAAACTACAATGATTAGCTGTCATAAAAGCAAAAGCTCCAATCCAGAAATACAAGGTACTCTACCACATGAACAGTTTCCTCTTCATGATTTCCAGAGAGATAGTGATAGGACGGCCTTAAAGAGGCCCCAAAGAAAGAAGATTAACTGGTTAAGGGATTTTATAGGATATAGTTAGAATATTATTTAGTTTATATTTTAATTTCTTCAAGTTAGATGATGACACTTGTTGAGTTATAATTTAGTTGTGGGTATCTTTTAGGCTATATGAGTGCCTTCTTTTCACCTATCAATGAAAAATATGAATGTTTACTTTTAACTTCTCTTCATCTTTAATGATAGCTTAGGTAATTTACTGTAGCTAAGCTTTAGCTTCCAATCAAATGGTGTTTTTTGTTGAAGAAGGTGCTTTGATGATTTCCAAATCAAGCTTTAAAGACAAGAAGGATTTGCTGTGTGTGTTGTTTAGTAGATTTTGAATTGTTAATTTACATCTAGTTATGATCCAAGGACATTTGATTCTAAATTTCTTTTGAAAGTTTTGTTTTTTAAAATCTGTGTTAATTTTAGTTAATTGTTTTGTGATTTAAATAAGTTGAAAAAGCTTTTGTTCAAAGTTTGGTGACTACAAAAAGTTTTTCAACCGGTTGATTTATCGTGATAACTGATTGAATTACACTTAGTGTTTTTGAAAGGCTTTAAAAATGATTTGTTTACTATTCTCTTTTCTATAAAGCCAAAACAGTCGGTTATTTCGATAAATGATCTAGCTGTTTTATGTGCTGTGTTTAATAGAGAAAGAAATCAATTAGTTTGTTCTAAAAATCAATCAAGTGTTTTTAACATAATTATGTTATAGATTTTCAAATTGTTTTGAACTGTTTCAATTAATGATCAAACAATTTTAACCACTTTTTAAAGTCTATATAAAGGCTGGTTTTTGATCATTTGAAAAAGAAGAGAGCTTTATCAAAAACATTTTCAAGAGAAGATCAAAGAGTTTTTACTCATTCTTGGAGTGTTTGATCATTGCTTGTGTGTGAAGTAGGAATCTGGGTATTCTATTCTATTGTTTTACAACTTTGTAAAGCCCAGGTTCTTTCATTTGAATTTGTAATTGTGTGTAAAACAGTTTTAGAAAGTGGTTCTGGAACTGTGATTTTGGCTAAGAGTGTTGTGTGTTCTTGAGAGGTTCAAGATCTACATTCTTGGTGTGGTTTGTAATATGATTTTGATTGCATAGTGAATTCTTAGTGGTTATCTGAGGATTGGATGTAACTCTTGGTTAAAAATGAACCAATATAAATCTCTTTGTGTGAATTTCTCTTTCCTTACTCTAATCAACTGCTTTATATAATTGTTCTGTGTATTCTGTTGCATTAAACCGTCAGTTATTTCGAATAAAACAATTGGTTGATTTTTCTTAAAGAATTGTTAATCTGTTAAATAACCCAGTTGAACAAATAAATCAATTGATTAATTTTACAAATCTTTTCACTCTACTTCCATTCTTTGCGAAAATCTTGCGAAAAAAATTCACCCCCCCTCTTGTTTAGGCCATACATTCTAATAGTTTGATCAGCTTACTCCCCTACACCAATATTAAAGACCTACACAGTCATTTATATTACCCACCTCAACCACCACTTCCACTACTACACATGGCAGATTCCCTCTATCCACCAAACCATTTTCACCAGATATATTCACCACCTTCTACCATGAGTTTCAAACCCATATGCTCTAATCTCTTCTCCATTTCACATTTCCCCATCTTTCTATTTCAACTGCCTACAACATCCCACAAATTGTACATTCTACAACCCATTCCTATTATTGTGCTCCCATGGACATTTGTTAGTCATCGGAAGAAAGTGCTGCAAAAAATTGCTATAAGCAATCACCACTACAAGATTTCAATCCATTTCTCCATATTTCCTCTGGATGTCACAAATTCAAAGTTGGCTAGTGCCAACTTTGATTGCACTAACTCACTTACGATTCTCAGAAATTGTAGAGGATACTGAAACTTGAAAACTCTCATTGATTGCCAAAATTCTAACAAAGGATCTACTTATAATTCTGGCTTCCAACAGAAACAATGTTTTCCTTAAGCTAGAATTAGAATGGCTTATTTTCTAAGCAACTAATTAAACATAATTAACCCAATTTTTAATTTTGTTCACTGACTATTATTACAAATTCCCCCCTTCAAAGGAGGACCCCAAGTCCTTTGTACTGTTCTCCACTCAAAATCTGGATATTGGATTTGCAACTCGTAATTCTTTCCATGTTGCTTCCTCGGGGTTGGTTTGTTCCCACTGCACTAATATTTCAGTAATGGCTTTATTGTTCTTCTTTTTCACTCTTCTATCTGATATGGTTATAGGTTTGAGCACTAAGTCTCCTTCATTGAATATGGGTAATTGTTTTGAAACGACATGGCTGCCATGATGCTCCTTCAAGAGTGACACGTGGAGTACATCGTGAATTTTGGTGTCTTAAAGAAGGTCCAATTTGTATGCTACTTTCCCAATTCTTTCAGTAATCTTGTAGGAACCATAATACCTTGTTGATAGCTTATGAAATTATGTGTTTTCCAAAGAATGTTGTTTGTATGGTTGAATCCTCAAGACACAAAATCAATGAGAGTTTTCAAGTTTCAGTATCCTGTCTGCATACATCCTCATTCTCTCTTGAGCTTTACAGAGATTTTTTCCGCAGATTTCTTCCAATCTGCTCTCCTATTCGCACAGTGTAATCAACTGCCTCAATTGAAGTTTCTCCACTATGTACCGATTAAGAATTGTAGAGACATATCCATATAAATCATCAAAAGGTGTCATTTGGGTGGCTATATGAAATTTTGTATTATACCATAGTTCCGCCATAGCTAAGTCAAATTGTAAAGGATACTGAAACATGAAAACTCTTATTGATTGCCAAAATTTTATACAAAGGTTCTATATATAATTCTGGTGGCTTTCATCATAAATAACTATTTTCTTAAGCCAGAATTAGAATTGCTTATTTTCTAAGCAACTAAATTAATCCTATGTTTTAATTTAGTTCACTAACTGTTATAACACTAGATCATTACCATCAATCCAACAAGCTCTCAATCTCATTCATTCACGCATATAACATCACCGAAAATCCATGCATTCGATCTCTCTCCTGTGCACAATATTTGGTTTTTCCCAACCTAAACCCCAATAATGTGTGGTCACTAACTGGTTCCAATCCTCACAAGAAACCTAGCCCCACCACCACACCATCCATTCAACCCCAAAGCCAACTGCTTTGTACAAATAGTAACAAACTTCACTTAAAATTCAACACAGCCACCTGAAAATTACCACCTATGCTTCCAACACTTTTCAATCCCTCACATAATAATCCAAAACCCATTGACAATCAGCATATGCCCCCAACAATCTCTGCCCCTGCTCATCGATGCGGTTTCCCTTGCACAACCACAACTATTGGATACAACTCACCTTACATTTTGCCACTCTCAACCATGCCATTAAGTTTTTAAGGACCTTGAGGCCAAGTCCAACCTGAACCAGTGGGTAATGATAGAATGGGCGTCAAGAGGCCCAAAAGAAAGAAGATTAAATGGTTAAAGGATTTTATAGGATATAGTTAGAATATTATTTAGCTTATATTTTAATTCCTTAAAGTTACATGATGAAACTGGTAGGTCATCATTTAGTTGTTGGTACTTTTTAGGCTATATAAGTGTATTCTTTTTATCTATCAATTATCAATGAAGAATATGAATGTTTATCCTTCAACTTCTAATGGTAGCTTTTAGGTATTTTACAGTAGCTTAGCTTTAGCTTCCAATAAAATAGCAAAGAAGTTTCACAAAAAATTATAATCATGAAGGAAATTTGGCTACTGAAAATAGCATTACAGAACAGAAGCCGCAACTAGATAAATTTATGGGGCACACTGCCAGCACCATAAGAAATAACAATTTTAATGTACAGTGCTCCCAAATCAAATTCTAATTTTTAAATAAGGAATTTTCTGTTGTTGTTCCTTCAATGATATATATGACTAACTTTCCAGTACCAAGAGTAACATTTTTTAAATTAAAAGGTACCTACCAGGCTTCAGATCTCTATGTATGATGCCATTGGCATGTAACCAACTCATGGCTAAAGCAATATCAAGGGCAAACTTTATAGCCACATAAAGCTCCAATTGTTTAGGGCGTATGGTGATCAGATATCTTCGCAGTGACAACCCGGGTAACATCTCTGTAACAATCACCATCAGAGGATCCTTACAAGCTCCAATAAACTGGAAGAAACAAATAAATGCATTAGTCCTACAGTGCCATAAAGGTCAACATACCATAATATATACACTCCAGACTATACATAGATAAGTCTTCAGTGAAACAAGTGCTACACAGCAGATACAGATATAACAATTGCAGATATGCAGATATATCCCAAACACAGCACACTACTCACCTTTACAAGATTCTCATGGTGGACACGAGACATCATATTAACTTCCCGAGCAAAACGATTCTCCCGTGAAACTCTTTCTTCCAAAGTACTCCCACGATGCAGAACTTTTATAGCAACAATCCGTTCTCTGTACCTGGAAAATTATTAACCTACACCTACATAAACCAGGACTCCAGCTGCCAGCAAACCACTTGAAGTATACACATAATTGTACAGTTGAATCCACCATACCATAGCAAGATTGTCTTTTTATAATTCACCCACAATGAAAGACATTGGAATAAAATTCAAATTAAGAGTTGGAAGCTCTTCATTAAAATCTCCATCTTCAAATGGAACTTCGCACGTGTTGGGAAACCCGTTACAAAACTAGAAATCACATCAATTAGGCTACAGAACGTGGAAACTGTAACTACTTGCTTCTCATTAGATGAGAAAAACCATATCGGGAGGTGAGACCAAAAGCATTTATTTGTCTTAAACCATAGTAAACATTTACTTTTAAGTAATATCCACCATCCGAAAACAATAATTCCAGCAGATATATTACCATACAGTTATGATTGAATGTTTTGGCTGATTGCAGGTTAATGCACAATTGTCAAATAATTCCAGTAGATATCATCATACACTCATGATTGAGAGTTAGCTTAGTTGATTGCAGGTTAATACACAATTGTCACACTACTGCAGGGTCTTACATGTAAGAAAAATCATCACCTTTAACAGGTCTTCTGACCAATTGTTCACACGAATTAACAAACTCAAAATAATCAATAAATGAAAAAAAAAATTCTACAAAAAAACTGAAAAATTTAGGCAGGCAATACATTCAAGGATTTGCCACACTGACCTTCCTTCATAAACTCTCCCATGAGCTCCCTCGCCAATTTTTGACCCAATAAACAATAGCTTGGGGTCAATCAGAAGACTTTCATCAATTGTTAGCGGTTCATCTTCTATCGAACCAATGCTTTGCCTCACTGATTTTGATTCCAATCCACCTGAACTGTTCTCATATTCCTTCTCTTCTCTTTCCCCTTTGTTCCTTTCTCTGCAACTCATGCTGCAACCTTAAACTACAACCAAGCCCCTCATTTCATTACATACCAAGAATAAAAAGCATCTCTTTAAATCCAACAACAATCCCACCTTCCCTGAATCTTCGTTCCAACATAAACACGCCTCCAAAGTGAATGGAAAATATAAATAAAGTTCCTCTAACAGCTCACAATCCCCTCCATCCAAAATCAACCATCCACTGCCACCCCACCTCAAAAAAATATTCAAAACCGAATCTTTCTCATAGTTTGTGTTCAACCGTGTAGCATGTTCCCCTCCGTCAAACCTTTGCTTCAATGAGAAGCTGGCCTCCGTTAGAAGTTCATCCAAAGAAACCCATCAAATAAAAATTAAAAATTCACACACAAAAATATGTGGAATGAAAAAGAGAAATTACTTACAACAGACGAAAACAAAATTTTCTGAGAAAGTTCACATACACCCAACAAAATCACCTCCAAGTTTAGGTTCTAAAACTCTTTCAAACACCCCAAGTTGGCAAAAAGAGAAGAGTAAGTGGGAAAATTTGAGCTCACTTTCTCTCTCTAAAAAGGGGTGGTTTTGGTTCTGAAATTCTCTCTCTACCCCCAAGTTGGAAATGGGAAGAAGACATGTTGGTTCGGACGTGAGAGAGTTGAAAGTGTATCCAAAAATGTAGTGTTCGGTGACAGGCGATGTTTAGGAAGATGAAAATACCAAACGTGAAATGAAAATGTAATAAATAATGAGACATTGTCGTATGACAGAAAAACACGTGGATTTGGGAAAACGACGTTGCCGATGTGGACGTTATTGGTGGAATCGGTGTAGACAGATATCACCGTTATGCCGGCTCGGCTTACACGGCTCCCCGCTTCTTATCCATAACATTTTTCCACGTGCCTTTTACATTTCACTCTTCTAGAAACTTGGACTACACTAATATTTTGTTTAATAATTACTCGTCTCAACGTGCCTTTCAAACTCCTACAATTATTTTAAATTTATTCTCAAACTAATTATATTGACTCAATAGAAATAAAATATTTGTTAAAAATAATTTTGTTTTAGGAAAACTGTTTTAAAAAATCATATACGTTGTTGTTTTATTTATTACAAGAAGAGGTAACCATGATTTTTACCATTATTATATTTTCTGATTCCAAAATAACTGTATATTTGAGTTTTTTACATATAAGAATTGCTAGTAAAATCTATAGTAGTATATAAAGATATGTCCCTTTTATCCTTTTATGTATAAAATTATTTTTTTAAATTTTATTTTTTATTTCGATTTTTTTTACACAAACCTGTATTTATATTATTATATAAAAACAATTTATTTTTTAATTTATATAACCATCAAATGTACTTTTAAAATATATCTTTTTAGAAAATACTTAATTAAATTTAAATTAAGTTATAAATTTTTATATTTTCAATTGAATTTTTTTGAAATTTTTTGTTATGTTAAGTATTTAAAATATTTTTTTTTGTATTTATTGTTAATAGAATCCCTTTTGTCTTATTTTTTTTTATTTTATTTTGATTAAGAAAACTCATCTTGTCATTTTTGACTCGTCTATTAACTTGTGTCGTCAATTAATTTGTGTCTTTTTTTCTAATATTTTTTAACTTACCGGTGAACTTGTTCTTAAAAAAGAGAATGAACGAGTTAGAAAATATTAAAAAAAAACATGTTTATCAATAAATTAAAAATAAGAAAGCAAAAATAATAATCACATTATCTAGAGTTTTTGTCAGTTGACTCTCCTGTCGGTTGACTATACGACGATCACACGCTTCCTTCCCTCACCTTGAATCATGCTTCGCTATCTTGAAACAACCTGCACCTGCAAGATAGAAAGGGGGCATCCTAAAGGTCGTTTGCACTCCGACGCTCAAGTCAAAACTAGGGCAAGTACACCAAGTGTATTAAGTATTTCTGTTTAGGTCTAGAAACTGCGTACCTTTGTGAAGTGTTTTACTACCCTTTATATAGTCTAGGTTTCCTCTACACCGCTACCCATATTTAGGGTTTACAAGAATACCCTTGCGCCGGTATCACCCAGACTTAAGATAATCTAACACGTAAGGTTTCCTTAACTGGAGTGCAAATTCTAACAGGATGGCCACCTGGGTACCCCCTCGTGCACCTAGTCTCTGGGATTACCTGTCCTGGGAGTGTCTTCACTGTTCACGTGCCATGCATGCAGTCTCACTTGGAAACCCTAATCCTGATGGGCACTCAACCCTTCAAGACTCTGCACCCAATTGTGCTTTCCTTGCCACACGCATGGGTGCTTCGTGACTAAAGCCTCTCCCTTTCTCTCGGCATTCTACTGATAACTGGTCTTATTTCGGGACCCACCTTAGATGTTCTATTTCTGCTGTTCAAAACACCCAAGACCGATGTCACCTCGTCGCACTCTATTGTCGAGGACTCGTCATCCTACTGACCGACGAGGACACATCAGTCCACTTTGGTCGACATGCTGATGACTAATCATCCCACCAGTCCATACAACCTGTGGGGCCTAGCCCACATGGCTTTGGCCCATGCTGTGGGACCCAGCTGACGTGGCTCACCATTACTAGCTGTTCTTGGTGTCCTAGGACTGGTCGGTACACAAGTCCCCCTAGTCTCGAGCTGTTAACTTGTTCAGTGAAGAGACTAAGTCATCGGCCCGAGCGACCTACGTGGCACTGAGCGAAAGGACATGAACAACACGTTGAAGGGATATCTCACCAACCCCCTTAATCTGTGGACGTGTGTCTAGATCAACGGCTAGGGTTTCTTAACGTTTACGCTTCCTCGCCTACGTTAAACCCTTTTAAAACCCTACGTCTCAACACTGTTTCATCACTTTTCACTCAAACCTCCACGATCACTATCTTCTCTCGAACGCTTCCACTTTACTCCAACTCCCGCAACCCCTCGTCTTCGCTTACTCAAAGGTATGATTTTTACCCTTCCTCTTGCCTTTGTTTTATGATTTTGCTTCCCTTTACATGCTATAACTGCTCTGGCCCTGTTTATGATTTCTGCATTTTAGGGTTTCTGTTCTTCTTGCCTGTTTACGTTCTTCATCTTCGAGTCTTTGTCCGCCGCTTGAGGCACATCCTTGTTCTCTTCTAAGCCTTTGTTTCTTCCTCCTTGCCTCTCTTTTTGTTTTAGATTCGAGATGGTAAGAACCAAAACCACCTCCAACCCTCCTCCCGTCATTGACTACAGGGCCCTCTACTCCTAGGCCCCTGAGAAGCTCCTTGCCGAGACCTCTAAACTCACGACTTGTGAAGACTTGAGAAAACATAGGGACGATGAGCACGAAATCAAAGGGCGCGTCTTTGACAGGGAGAGTGACGCTTATGTCTCGGTTCGACCCTGCACAGAGGGTGAACCCGTATGCGCCGATGACCACTGCAATGACGGGGAACCCTTCTTCTTTCTATACGCCACTATCTTCAAACGAGTCAAAGTTTGCCTGCCCTTCACCGGATTCGAGAGGGCTCTACTTACAGAGCTTAACGTGGCGCCTGCCCAGCTGCACCCCAATAGCTGGGCCTTCATCAGGGTCTTCTCAATCTTATGTAACAACCTGGGGTTCCCACCCTCTGTAGATGTCTTCCTTTATTTCTTTGAGGCAAAGAGCCCTAGGGAGTGGCTTTAGGTAAGCCTCAATGGGGTGGCGGGGAGAGTTCTGCTAACTCTCTTCCAACAGTCTTATAAGGGCTTCAAGGGGAAGTTCTTCAGAGTCTGCTGCAGCTCCTACGACTCCATGCTGCTTGATGGGTTCTCCTTGTACTGGGTGGGGAAACTCAAACTCAAGAAACCCCAAGGATTGGAGGAGCTGACACCCTTCGATCGTGACCTGTGCACACTTCTCTCCAGCTGGGGAGTGGTGTTTGACACCACCCAGTTGATCAGGTACGAGTACAATGCTGAGACTCTCAGCGTCTACATTGGTATATCTGCTTTCATCTTGTATCTGCCTGCATTTGTGTTTTCTGCGTGCCACTTCTCATTCTTTACTTGTTGTTTATTGCAGATATGGTCTTGGACGCTGAGAAGAAGAAGAGGCTAGTCGCCTTGCTGGGTCACCGCACAGCAGGTGGCTCATGCCCCGCTGGCCCCTCTTCTCCCACCGCGGCTGCCCTAGCCCCCACCTCCAATAGCAAACTAAAGAGGGTAGCCACAGTGGTGATCTCTGAAGATGAGGATACGTGCTCAAGCCTTGTCTTCAAGAAAAATAGGGTGGAGGTTGCCGCGGCGACCTCATCTGCTATAGAGGGGCAACCTCCCTCTTTCAGGCAACACTCTCCTAGCGCCTCTTCTCTACCTGAGCCACTCCTGGCGCTCGAGGGTGGAGGAGAGAGTGCTCCCCAGACTGACCAGGCACCTCCTACCCCCGAACTCCCTCCTCTTCTCCAGCAAACCCTTGTTCACTTACCTGCCAAAGAGACAATGGAGGCCCTGGACAGGGATTCGCTAAAGGACCGCGTAAGCCACAGCCTTGGTGAGTTCCTTGCCGCCTCCAGCGTCCTGTTGACCCAAAGGGATGCTGAAATGAAGTTAAAAGAAGAAGTGGCCCAACTAAGGAGGGAATTGGAGCAGAAGAAGGAGTTGGAGCTTCAAGTCCAAATGACTACCAAGCGTGAGACTGCTCTGAACCAGGAGCTGAGTAGTCTCCGCCAATCAGAGAAGGAAGCCAAGAAGCTCCTCTTCGCCAAGGGGTAGAAGGCCTTCCAGCTTGAAGCCAAGATTCTCCCCCTCCGCAACAAAGTCATTGAGCTGGAGGGGGCCCAAGCAAAAATGACTAAGCTGGAGGAGAGGGCCACAAATCAAGAAGTCCAGCTGGGCAAGGTAGAGGAAAAACATGCCCAACAAGCTGAGTTGTTCAAGAAAACCGAGGCCGAGCTGACTGAAGATGCCGCCGACGCCTACGGGGAGGGATTTGGCGATGTCCTTGCTCAGGTTGCCTGCATGCATCCTAAGATGGATCTCTCGCCTTTCTCTATGTCCATGCAGGTAGTCAACGGGCAGATAGTGCCCAGATAGGTCTCTTGAGCAGCTATATTCTGTAGCTGGACTTCTTGTAATCATCTTTGTAATTACTCTTCCAATCGAATAGAGTATTTAACTTCGTGTATATAATTGTCTTACTCAACTATATTTGACTTTGTGCGTATCTATCTTGCTCAGCTTGTTTATTCTAGCGCTTCATATTTTCTTCTCACAACTTCTACTTTCAATACTCAGCAATTGCTTGGATGCTTTATATTTTGACCTCCTAACTTGTAGCGCACTTAACTCTGATAAGACATTATGAGTACGATTCTTCTTTAGGATAGGAGACCATACCGTGGGCGAGACTTGGTGAATGAACTATGTTTTCCCACTGAAAGGTACCTCACCAACCTCTCATCGCCCATAAGCGTATGTGAGTCTCACTAGCAAACCCTGTTTTTCAACTTGGGTGCTTTTACTCAAGGAGAAAGTTTTCTTCATGAACCCTCCCTTTGCCTCTTTGAGGATTCTAGCACTGATCTGTACTCACCTGACCTCTCCTTGCTCGAGACAAGGGAGGATTTCACTAGTATGAGTCGTCCTTGGTGTTCTCACTCAAAAGGGGAGGCGTTCTCTACAAATCTTCCTTTCCCGCTTCCGAGGCTTCTACCCCAAACTAACGAGTTTTAACTGACCACTCATCGCCCTTAGGCGAGGGAGGACTTTGATTGGTGAACCTTCTTATTCAAATTGGGAGTTCTCACTCGAAGAGGAGGTGTTCTTATGCGAACCTACCTTCCTGCTTCCGAGACCTCTAACCCCAAATGACAGGTTTTGAAGTGACCTCACATCGCTCATAAGCGAGGGAGGATTTAGCCGACGAACCCTTCTGTTCGACTTGGCGTTCTCACTCGAAGAGGAGGTGTTCTTGACGAACCTACCTTCCCACTTACGAGACCTCCAATCCTAAATTACAGGTTCTAACTGACCTCACATTGCTCATAGGCGAGGGAGGATTTAACTAACGAACCCTTCTATTCGACTTGGCGTTCTCACTCGAAGAGGAGGTGTTCTTGACGAACCTACCTTCCCACTTACGAGACCTCTAACCCCAAGTGACAGGTTCTAACTGACCTCACATCGCTCATAAGTGAGGGAGGATTTAACTGACGAACCCTGCTGTTCGAATTGGCATTCTCACTAGAAGAGGAGGTGTTCTTGACGAACCTACCTTCCCTCTTACAAGACCTCTAACCCCAAGTGACAGGTTCTTAGTTGCATTGTACAAAAACGTTCAAGAATATGTCTTAACTGAAAAATTTATTGGGTGAACTCATTAAAAAACCCCTTTAAAGGAAAAAGAGTGTCCCCTAATCTACGTACAATGTTACATATTGCCTTAACTAAAATAAAACTTCAGGTGAGTCACATTCCATGTACGAGGAATTGAACCACCCTCTAGAGTCTCAAGCCTGTACGCCCCATTTCCCAGGGCCTCTGTCACTCTAAAAGGACCAGTTCACTTGGGGGATAACTTGTTCTCTATCTGGTAGGGAGATGCCTTCCGCATCACTACGTCGGCGACCTGGAACTGCCGAGCCCTCAACTTGGAATTGTGCCTGAGCTCAACCCTTCTCTTCAATGCTTCGTCTTTGATTCCTGCCTCTTCCCTTACTTCATCTAAGAGATCCAAATTTACTTTCCTTTCTTCGTTGGACTCATTAACCACAAAGTTCTGGAAACGTGGCGAGCTCTCCTGGATCTCTACAGGGATCATGGCGTCTGAACCGTATGCCAAGCTGAAAGGAGTCTCCTTAGTGGTGGACTGAGTAGTGGTATGGTAAGCCCACACAATTCTGGGAACCTCCTCAGCCCAAGTCCCTTTGACCTTCTCCAACCTTCTCTTCAGTCCCCTGAGTAGGACTCGGTTGGCTGACTCGACCTGCCCATTAGTCTGAGGATGCTTGACTGATGCAAACACCTGTTTGATTTCTAACTCTGTACATAACTTCCCCAACTGTTGGCTTGCAAACTGGATGCCATTATCAGATACCAAGCACTTGGGTACGCCAAAGCGACATACTATGTTCTTCCACATGAAGTGCTGGATCTTTTGGGCTGTGATTTGTGCTACCGGCTCAGCCTCGATCCACTTCATAAAGTATTCTATGGCGACCACGAGATACTTCATCTGTCGCACAGCCAAGGGAAAAGAGCCCAGGATATCAATTCCCCATGTGTGGAATGGCCAAGGGCTATATATAGATCTAAGCTCTTCTAGAGGCGCCTTGTGTCAATCAACATGTAGTTGACATTGCTTGCACTGCTGCGCATACTTCGTGCAATCTTCCCTCATGGTTGGCTAGTAATACCCTGCTCGAATGGCTTTGGATGTCAAGACACGACCTCCTATGTGGCTCCCACATATTCCTTCATGGAGCTCTGCCATTATTCGCACGCACTACTCACCATGTACACACACCAGAATAGGATGTGTGAACCCGTGCCTGTACAGTTCCCCATCAATGAGTGTATACTTGGTCGAGTTCTTCTTTACTTTTCTCGCCTCCATTGGCTCCATTGGCAACATCCCATTAGCTAAGTAGCACTTATAAGGCGTCATCCACGTCTCTTCACTTTGCAACAGACAGACTTGCAACGACACCTCCTCCAACGCCACATACGCGTTGACCCTTGGCTTCTTCAAAGTTTCTTGGGCCAATGACCGATGACTCCTCTTCTTACTGTCTGACTGGCTGATCTGATGGACTCCTACCGAGTTATCAGCCATATAGTTGCGAGGTGTTCTCAGGGTCTCCTAGATGACCGTCCTCTGCCTGCCCCCCTTGCCCGAGCTTGTGAGTTTCGCTAATAAGTCAGCTCGGGCATTCTGATCTCTGAGCATATGCACCAACTCAAAAGTTATAAAGGAACTCTTCAACATCAATACATACTCTAGGTAGGAGGCCATCTGAAGGTCTTTGGCCTGGTACTCTCCCGCCACTTGACCTGTGACCAGTAGGTAGTCACTCTTTGCTAAAAGATTCTACATTCCCATCTCCTTGGCCAACAACATTCCGGCGATTAAGGCCTCGTATTCTGCCTGATTGTTGTTGGCCTTGAAGGCAAACCGTAGGGCTTGCTCAATCAACAACCCCTTTGGTCCTTCCAAAATCACCCCAGCTCCACTACCTTGTTGATTAGAGGACCCATCTATTGAGAGCACCCATCTAAAGTCAGGCTCCTCCTGTTGGGTTTTCGTCGAGGACATCTCGGCTACGAAGTCAGCATAGACTTGGTCTTTGATCATACCTCTGGACTCATACTGTATGTCGAACTCTGACAACTCTACTACCCATCGCACCATCCTTCCTGCTACGTCTGGTTTCTGCAAGACCTTATGAATGGGCAGGTCTATCATCACCACCACTGTAAAACTCTGAAAGTAATGGCGAAGTCTACGCGCAGAGAACACCACGGCCAGTGCCGCCTTCTCTATGGCCTAGTATCTCACCTCAGGCCCTTACAACACCTTGTTAACAAAGTAGATGGACTTTTGGCTTTGATCTTGCTCCTGCACCAAAACTGAGCTCACTGCCTTCTTAGTGACTACGAAGTACAGACGTAACGAGGTGCTGATCTGAGGTTTGCACAACACCGGTGGGCTGACTAAGTATTCTTTCAACTTGAAGAATGCTTTCTCACACTCCTTGGTCCACAAGAACCTGTTGTTGCTCCTCAAGCATTGAAAATAAGGGTGGCCTTTATCTCCTCTAGTTGACACAAACCTGGAGAGAGCAACCATCCGACCTGTCAATTGCTGCACCTCCTTTACCGACGTCGGGCTTCTCATAGCAAGGATCGCCGCGCATTTGTCTGGGTTGGCCTCAATCCCACGCTCGGTGAGCAAGAAGCCGAGGAATTTGCTTGCTTCCACCCCAAAGACGCACTTCTCTGGGTTCAACTTCAGCCTATATTTAGCTATTGTAGTAAATATCTCTTCCAAATCAGTAACGTGTTGATCCTTCACCTATGATGTCACCACCATATCATCTATATAGGCTTGCACGTTGCGTCCTATCATGGGTGCAAAGACCTTGTCCATCAGCCTTTGGTAGGTGGCACCTGCATTCTTCAGCCAAATGGCATGACTGTGTAGCAGTAGCAAGACAGCTCAGTCATAAATGCTGTCTTGCACTCGTTCATTGGGTGCATCTTGATCTGGTTATAACAAGAAAAAGCGTCCAAGAAGCTTAGTAGTTTGCAGCCTGAGGCGCTATCTATCAACGCATCAATACTCGGCAAAGGATAAGAGTCCTTTGGGCATGCCTTGTTGAGGTCAGTGAAGTTCACACACATCCTCCACTTCCCATTGGCTTTCTTCACCAATACCACATTCGCTAGCCATTCAGGATATTGGATTTCTCGTATATGGCCAGCCTTGAGCAACTTCTACGTCTCTTCCTTAATCACTTGTCTCCTCTCTTCATTGAATTTTCTCCTCCTTTGATGGACAGGTCTAACTTGGGAATTCAGCGTTAAGCGATGACACAAAAAATCAGGGTCGATGCCTGACATATTTGAGGCAGACCAAGCTAATTCATCCAAGTGTCGTTCTATGACTCCCGCCACTTGGTTGTATGTATCTTGGCATAGGAATTTGTCAAGCTTGAATATCTTACCTCCAATCTCCCTCTCTACTACCTCTTTCGTTAGTTCAGGTTGTCTCTCTCGGACGACCGTTGCTCGTGTAACCCCGACTCCTCCTCGGGGCAGGTCAGCATCAGTGCACTCTCCACCTGGTGGTTGGGTGGTAACTGTGCACACTCCTCTTCTTGTTTTGAGGCTATTTTCATAGCACATCTTAGCCTCCTTCTGATTTGACCTGATGGTGATCACTGCTCCTTCCATTGAGGACAACTTCATCTTCATATGCCTCGTTGACACCACCGCCCCCAGTCTGTTTAGGGCTGGCCTGCCCAACAACACGTTGTAAGCTGATGGGGGATTCACGACGAGATACTTGATGTTCTCAGTGCGGGAGGCCACTCCATTAGTGAAAGTGGTCCTCAGCTCTATATATCCCCGTACCTCTACCTAGTCTCCTGTGAACCCATATAAACAGCCAGTATAAGATCTTAACTGGGTTGGAGATAATTGTAACTTGTTAAAGGTCAAATAGAACATCACATCGACTGAAGTTCCTTGATCAACAAGGACCCGATGCACCCTCCTTCCCACGGTAACCACCGATATCACCACTGGATCATTATTGTGGGGAACAACGTCCAGGCGATTTGCTTTTGTAAACGTGAGGTCCACATCCGGGAAGTGATCATCCTCACGTGTTTCTACTGCCATCACTGACTGCGTGTATTTCTTGCACTGTGACGAGGTGCACTCTCCTCCTGAGAATCCACTTGAGATGGTATGGATCTCGTCATGTATGGGCACCTCGTGCCCCTGGTCAGCCCTTGGAGCCACTACCACTTCTCCCCCTTGTGACTCCCGCAGGTAATCGTTCAAGAAACCGCTCTTGACCAACTCATCCAACTGATGACCTAGGGCCAGACAGTTGCGAATGGGATGGCCAAACGCCTGATGGAACTCGCACCATGCATGCTTGTTGGGCCCCAGTCTCTTGTCTGTCTTTAGGGGTACCTTTAGCCTTTCCGCCACATTAGGAATGACAATCAACTCCTTCAGTTCTACTAGGAAGTTATGTCTGGGGGGCACATCCTCCTTCGTGCGTGCCTTGGTTTGGGACTTCCTGGCTTTATAGGGCTTCTGCTTTCCCTGGGCTCTTTTCTCCGTTGTTGCCTCATGCACCCGCATGGGCTGAGGGCGACTGAGCACCCGTGATCGTGAAGGGGCCGCGCTTTCACGCTTCTCATTGAGTTCCCTCTTAGCCGCGAGGTGAGCGACGGCACGACGCCTGATATCCCCAAAGGTTTTAGGTTGACTTTTGATAAGTGACTCGCTGAAGGGCCCTGGTAGTATTCCCTTCCTGAAGGCATGCACCACCATATACTCGTCCTTGGTGTGCAGCTCACCACCATTGCTCCAAATCGGTTTAGATAATCCCTCAGGGACTCTCCCTGATATTGCCTCACATAAAAGAGGTCATAAGACACCGGCGGGGGAGCCTAATTGACGATGTACTACTCCTTAAACAGTGTGGAAAACTGCGCGAAGGACGTGATGTGTCCCTTAGGCAGATTGATGAACCACTCTAGCGCTGTCCCAGTCAAGGTGGTCATAAAAAGCTTACAATGCACCGCATCTGATCCCCTTGATAGCATCATCTGTATGTGAAATGCTGTGAGATACGTTTCTGGATCCTCCACCCTTGTGAACACAGTCTTAGGGCCCACGAAGGTGGCTGGGACCACCGTGTCCATGATTCCTTGCGAGAAGGGCATTGGGAACACCCTAGGTGGTGTTGGTGGAGCCCGATCATCCACCACACGATCTCCTACTTGTTGCAAATTACGCAAATTCACGCGCAATTCCTCATTCGCCCTGTGCAACTTCTCATTTCTGGCCTGTGATGCGACTAGGTCCATTTGCATACGCACCTGATCTGCCCTAGATTCCGCCACCGTCTCCTGGAGGGCACGCATCATTTCCATGAGTTGTTGCATGGTAACAGTCTCACTCCCATTTGGTGGGACAGATCCTTGCCTGGTATTCTTCATGTCGCTGGATTCTCCTCTTTCGCTTGTCAGTTCACTACAACGACTATTGACATACTTTACTTTTAATATAATAAGAAATTATAAAATTAATAATAAAAAATTTTATTCTATTATTTTTATCTGAACTTTATTAATAGTTGAAGTAATTGAACACGATAATGGCATGTTTCTCTTCTTAAGTAAGTTGAGCAGTGGTGTCGAAATTTTATATGGATTGGCGATATTCTGAAGAAAGGCATGGCTATTGTTAATTGGGCTACGATTTGTTCTCCCTTGAGAATGGAGGTTTGAATATTATTAACCTTCACCATGAAAATAATGCATATCTTCTTAAGCTTGCTTGGAATTTTGCTTATAGAAACAGGTCTTGGTCTTTGCTCTTGAAAGCCAGGGTTCTTAAATCAAAATATGAGTTTAAAATGGTTTATGCATTCTCATCTCTTTGGTTTGAAATTAAGCAGTTTTATTCTACTATTCTTAATTATACTTCTTGAACTGTTGGTACTGGTTTTGTTATTAATTTCTGGAATGATAAATGGTGTTCTACTACTTCTTTAGCACATATTGCTGGGTTATTTGATGGTATTAGCATTCTGAATACAATTTCTCAGTTTTGGACAGATTGTGATTGGAATATTCCATTGCCTTTACAACAGATGCCTCATCTTTTTAGTCATATCATGGTTAGGCAAAACAGGATGTTCCTAATTGGATTCTTGATGAGTCTAGTCGGTTCACTCTTAAATCAGCCAGGACTTTTTTCTTGGAACCAGGAGTTCCTTGTAGTTGGGGTAAATTTATTTGGTCTTCATATATCCCGCCTTCCGAAACTCTTATCCTTTGGAAAGTTTTTCATGGACGACTTCCTATAGATCAACATATTCAAAATAAAGATTTGAATATTTGTTCTATGTGTACGCTTTGTGAAAAGAATGAGGAATCTATTCAACATTTATTTTTTGAATGTCCTAATGCTTTGTACATTTGGAGTTGGGTTCGACAGATTTTTCCTACTTCTCATTTCTCTAATAAAGATGATCTTCTTTCTTTTATTAAGAGTGATGGTAGTCCTTTGGTTAAATTGATTAAGCTTGCTGTGATAACTTTTTCTATTTGGATGTTATGGCGTATGAGAAATTATGCTCGTTTTCAGGATAAGATTGAGGTTTCTAGGGCTATTTCGATTATTAAAGATTTAACTTGTCTAGTGGGAAATTCGTCTAAAACTTCAATGAAGAATGATATAATGGATTTCAGCGTGATTAAGTTTTTTAGTATTAATACTCGTACTAGTAAAGTTCTTCGTCCTCTTCCTATTAGATGGGAGTTTCCTTCACCAGGCTGGGTTAAAATTAACATTGATGGGGTTGCTAGGGGCTATCTAGGTTTTGTCACTTGTGGAGGTATTTTTCGTGGGAGTATGGGGAGTTTATTGGAGCCTTCTTTGCGTTTCTTGACGTTCAAATTGCTCTGGTTGTTGAATTTTATGGAGTTATATATGCTTTGGAGGAAGCTCAAAAGTTGAGACTTACTAATGTCTAGCTGGAATGTGACTCTGCCTTGGTTTGTGCTACGCTTACTGCTAAGACAAATGTTCCTTGGATGCTTCATAATCGATGGAATACTTGTCTTAATTACTGTGTAAAATCAAGTTTAGGATTACTCATATTTTTCGTGAAGGGAATGCGTGTGCTAATAAGTTGGCTAATTTAGGATTTTTTTCATAGACAATCATTTCATTGGTATAATAGGCTTCCATCTAGTCTGTTCTTAGAATTCTTTATTAATAGGTATTGTCTACCTATGTATCATTTTTGTTAACATATTGGTTTTGGTCTAGTCCCCCCATATTTTTGTATTTTCTTTCTTTTTTCTTTTTTTTTAATAATACTTTTCGTGTGATGGCAAATGATTGTTGTTACTTGAGGTATTAGCCTAACTGAGATGTCAAGTTGCATAGTAATACCTAATATGAAAACTTTTTATATATAAAAAAAAAAGTAATTGAACATGGCTTTGATTTTTAGTCATGGTTACATGTGTTTATTAAGAAGAACTTAATATTAATATGCAATTATTATTTCTTTTCCTTTTCTTTAATAAGTACTTAACAATCACTACAGACCTACGACATGTTCAATTATATTAATCATTATCCTAAATCCTAAATTCTAAACCATCATCACACTATTATCAAAAACTAAAATAATTTTTCCATTTTTCACTTTATGATAAAGTAAACTGAATGTTTTTCTCATGCCCGATAGACCTTTTTGGACGTGACCAAAGTCCAATTCAAAGGAACTTAATTAGAGTTCCTTTTATGTATTTGGGCATGGAAGTGGGAGGTAATCCAAGGAAGGGGCATTTCTAAGAGCCAATCCTGGACAAATTAAAAGCCAGGCTCAGCATGTGGAAGGGGAGATGTTTGTCTCTGGTAGGTAGAATATGTTTAATTAAGTCGGTCTTTACAGCGCTTCCCCTTTTTTACCTATCTTTCTTCAAGGTTCTTGAGTCAATTTGCAAAAGCATTATCAGTATACAAAGGAGGTTTCTATGGAGTTGGGGGGAAGAAGAACAAACCTATACCATGGGTGAGTTGGGAGAAATTATGTAAACCTAAACAGGAGGGCGGTTTGGGGTTCAAAGATATTCTTAAGTTTAATGTTGCCCTATTAGCTAAGCGAAAATGGCGACTCGTAAGTGAAGAGGAAGGGAAATGGAAAGATCTATTGGTCTCAAAATGTGGTATGGAAGCAAACAACCTTATGGTACATGTTAAACACCAATCCTGGTGGTGGAGGGACTTGCCAAAGGTTTGATGTGAGGGAGGAGGAGTAGGATGGTTCTCAAAGGCTTTAAGATGGAAATTAGGAGTAGGAGATAAAGCCAAATTCTAGGAGGATGGATGGATTGACAACTATAACCTCAAAACACTTTTTCCAAGGTTGTTTTCCTTATTTCTGGACTAGGTTCTAAAAGCGGGAGAGGTAGGGGGATCGGAAGAGTCAGTATGGCGTTGGCTCCTTAGGTGGAGGCAGGAGAGGTTCGAATGGGAATCTCTGTTGGACGCTGATTTGTACTCCTTTATATCCAGGGCCTCTCTAAATAGGGAGGTCAAGGATATTCAGGAGTGGGGGAGTGAGGATCCCAGGTTGTTCTCTGTGAAGTCTACGTATGATTTACTTGTTAATCACGCCAGTGGGCAGAAAAATGACTTATTCACATGTATGTGGAAGGTCAAAGCTCTACCCAATGTGTTGACTACAACATGGAGGGTTCTGCTGTATAGAATCCCTACTAGAATGTGTCTAAGTAGGAGAGGGGTTTTGATTGACACTACATTATGTGGTATGTGCCAAACTGAGGATGAATCTAGTCAACTTCTGTTTCTAGAGTGCAGACATGCCCAAAACGTTTGGTCTTTGTGTTTCAGATGGATAGGCATCCTCTATTTCCAACATAACGATCTGAATCGTCATTTTGAGAGTTTCCATCTGGAAAGGTCTCTGGGCAGCATTAGTATAGAGTATCTGGGAACAAAGGAACAATGTTATTTTCAAGCAAGGCGTAGTTGATGTTGAAGAGATCTTTCAGAAGGCACAACTCAAATCTTGGTTGTGGCTAGAACACTAGGTACCCTCTTATAACCACTCAAACTGGGTTTTGAGTCCCCTTCCTTGCATAAGAAGCTTCAGATAACGTTATAAGAGGGGTGGTAGGATTTTCGACCAAGTTAAAAGGTGAAGAAGGGGTGGTATCCCAATATGGCAGTTCTGATAAAAGCTCTCAGATTTATAAGCTGTTGCAGCAAATAGGCTCCCTCTTTAAGGCCTTGTTCAGTGCTATTGTGATTAAAGTGAAAGTGCAGTCTGATTCGAGGGTCCGAGGAAGGCTTTATGCAGTAGTTGCTGGCAGCATTCTGTTGGCCAAGGGGTTTGCAGGTTCAAGGAAAATTTTCGCTACAACTAAGGGACTTATGCAGACTAAATACAGAATTCTGCAAACTCTATGTAGCTTTTTTGGAAAATCAAATGGTTATCTCTTGGAAGTTTAATCGAAGAAGATATATGAAGCTATGTAGATGGGGAACCAGATAAGTAGAATTGGAAGCAAGTGTAGGGTTGATTTTTATGTTGTTGTGTAATTCTTGGCAGCTGCTGGTGATGCCTTCGACAATTCTTAGGATTTATGCAGCAATTGAAGCATTTTTTTTGCTATCATCCAAAAGGGTCTACAAGTTCTCAAGATTGCGGACCATCAAAGGAAGGGAGGTTGTAGCTATTGATCTCTCTGTTGTTCAATGAATAATTATGCAGCCTCACTAGAATATGCAGTTTTTCTTAAGAAATCCTGGGCCTTTTGCCAATGTTGTCATGCTTGTTAGTGTTGTTGTCATGGCACCAATGCTTCTATGCAGCTTGGGGGTCTCAGTAGTGTCTTCATCTAAATGCTCTTTATTCTACGCATTAGCTTTAATGGTCATGTTCAAATCCAAAGAAAGAGGTTCATGCTAGTTCTGCTTTGTGTTTTTCATGCGTAAGAGGGAGCATGAACACAATAGTTAAATCTTAAATGCATAGAGAAAATAAGTAGGTTGGAGGGAGTTGTGATGTTGTGATGTTGATCGGGATGGTGACATAGCTATAAGTGAAGTTGGCAAAACAAAGCACTGTTGCCAAAGTACAAATGTCCACTTTCAAGAAACATTGGTTCTGGTTGTCTGCATAATTTCTTTGAATATTGGTGCAGATTTATTACTATCCAAATCTAATGCCAAGTGACTACTGTGACGAGTTGGAATATTATAGTAGATTTTTTATGCGTGCCAAATCTGTATTTTTTGGGGAAGTACAGGCCAAACAACTATTATCAGGTCTGAAAGAATCTGATGGCCTTGTGAGAATGTTTTTGGACAGTGCCAGTTTGAAGGCTTCAAAACTGTTGCTGTTGATGCTGTCAAAAGAAAAAAACAGCAACTATTATGTTTCAATTTGGATGGGCATGTTTAAATGCAGTAAATGCTCCTTTAATATTAAAGTCTTATTATGATGCAGCCACAATCATAGTTTTTTTATGCATGATTCTGCTACATAATTATGGCATAAGGGTTGCATATCTACAACTTAATTGCGGTACAATGGGGGCACATGGGCTATCCTTAAGAGATGGAAATGAACCGTTTTGCAGAAATTTTGTGTGTCTGCGGTTTTAGGCCTTTTGTGTTGGCTTTTATGAGTTGGTGGAAGGTTTTTCATTGTAAGAATGGTTTTTATTATTAAGAAACCTATGTCCTTACCTGGTATGAGTTTTTTTTGTTTCTTGTATACGGGTTGAGACACCCCAAAAGTGTCTCTTTTAATTTATGTATAATTACCTTATTGGTCCCCATATTTATGGTCAATGTTCAATTTACTACAGTGACTTTTAAAAAAATCAATTTGGTTCCAACTTTTTTTAAAAAGTATGCAATTTGGTCCCTTCTGTTAGATTGGAATGAACGGCGTTAACTAGTGTGTACACAATAGAGTGTGTGGCATACAGAGTGAGAGTTTTAACACTCTTCTTCGGGTGTAATTTAGTATTCTAACACTCTTCTCCATTATGATTTCTTTTAAATTAATTTCTTTAATTTAATTAAATTGATTTATAACCCAAACCAAATGACAAGAAGAAAAAAAAAATGAGCTTTATATCTGAATCAATCAAAATTGCATCCCAAGTTTCTTTGTAGTTGTGTTTAATATAAGAGAAAAGGTGAAAGCTAGTCAATTGATGAATCTGAGAAAAAGTTGTTTGGACATAAGGATCTACCCACTAAAGAAAAAAAGGGGGAAAAATTGATGTAAAGAGGAAATTAAATTGGAGATTTGCAATCCCACATTTGATATGGTTTCTTAAGAGAATGTTGTTGAGTTAAGAGATTGAAGTTTCAGTCTTTTCAAAAAATAAAGGGTCTCCAAAGCTTTGTTGGTGAAGAAGCAGAACGATGGAGGAAGAAGACCAATAGGATCTTCTAGATTTAGTGAAGAAGTGAGTCCACTGCTTCCTCTCCCGAAACCTCCCTTCCAATTCCCCACAGCTAAAGCTAGCTCCCCCAAATTCTGCAACTCTCTCCGCTACGCCCTCCGCCTTGTCACCCACGCCCGCTCCGCATACGCACTTTCCTTTGCCAACCTCTTCTCTAAATTCACCTCCAAAGCCCAAAAAGACAATAATAAATGGATCTTGAACATCATCATCGTATTGCTTGACGAACCAGAAGATGGGAACCACGAGAAATTGAACCTGCACGAGCTGTGATTTTGCTTATGAGTTTGGGATTAGGGTTTGTGCATATGGGGGGTAATATTTGCTTATGAGTTTGGGATTAGGGTTTATGCAGATGGAGAGATAATATTCAAAAGTTAAAAGTAAATATAATTAATAATTAATTATAAATGTGGCATAATACGTGGACACAATCTATACATAAATGTGCCACATTGTGCGCCACCTCATCACTACTTAACGTCGTTCATGTCAGTCTAACAGAAGGGACCAAAATACATACTTTTTAAGAAAACTTGGGACCAAATTGATTTTTTTTAAAATCACTGTAGTAAATTGAATATTGACCCTAAATATAGGGATCAATAAGGTAATTATACCTTTAATTTATTTACTTTATTGATAAAAAAAATCTAAAGTAAAGTATGTGTTTTTCTCGATAAAAAAAACATGTGTTTCGATTTATACCGTAGTGAAATAATTTATTTATATTATTTATTAGAAAATTTATCTAGAAAATTTGTAAGTAATGACAGATTTTTCATTAGATTATTCTATGCCAGTTGTTTAAAACATCGACATAGAAAGGTGTTGTAAAATCTCCTTTTATACTAGTGATGAAAGTTTTGCTAGAGAAATTAAAATGACAATATATGCTTTATCAAGATGATCTCCTAACTACTTTCTTATTCCTGAAAAAAAAAAAATCCTTTTAGTTGTTCAAATTGGAATGATTCATAAAACAATAGTTAGTGGGCTTTTCACAAGTTTCAAAAAACTTATGATGATTGTGAATTTTCTATTCTACAATAACAAGATAAGACCCTCAATAGGAAAGACTAACATTTAGAACATTTGGGCATTAAAAGGTATTTTTGAAAGATTTTGAATTTATTTTATTCTTAAATATTAGTTTAAAGAAAAACAACCCTTTATCAATGTGAATGACAACTTTTTATAGGAAACTTATAAAGTTGTATTTTGTGGTGTTGCTAATGTTCCTTTCAAGTTTTCTTAGATTGCCAATAGTTGCCAATCCTGAGGAATGTAAGACATGAGATCTAGTGGTAGACTCTTAGAAGAAAAAGACTAGGTTTTGGGAAAGGAATAATAATTGTGTTTTGGAGGTAGAATTACTTCCTAAACTTGTATTTTCAAGATTTTCACTTTATTTCTTATCACAAGATACAAGAGTATTGTTAAAGTACTAATAGATTTCTAGAGGAATTTTTTTTTTTTGGAATATGTAAGATGAGAAAACAAATTTCTTGGTTCAGTTAAGATAAAATTTTATTAACTTAGAAAGCGGGGAGATTTAGGCTTAAAAAATAGATTTATTTAATATTAGTTTTTGCTTGGTATGTTGGTGGCAAGACTTATGTAAAGTGGTCAGGTAATCTTATACTATAGGATAGGAAAACTTGGATTCAATGAAAAGTGGATAATCTAGATTAGAGGGTGCCTCGAATGAGTAACAATATCAGTGTTAGTTAATGAGATCTCCACTAAGGAATTCCAACCATAAAGAGGCCTTAAGCAAGGTAACCCATTGGCGTTTTTCTTGTTCCTTATAGTAGTAGAGGGATTGATAGGTTTGGTTAGATAGACGGTTAACGTATATAAGTTGGAGAAGGTAAAGATAAGTAAAAATAAGATAAAAGTTAATGTGCTCCAATATGTAGATGATACCTTATTCATTTGTGCAGATAAAATTCAAAATGTAATGATTGTGAAATGTATTCTAAGATGTTTTGAATTGGCTAAAAGTGAATTTTCACAAGAGTAAGGTGAGAGGTATAGGGATAAAAAACTATAACATAGATATGTGGTAATTCTAAATTGAAAAAAAGATGTTTATGCCTTTCACATTTTTGGGTATTCCAATTGGAGGGAACTCAAGAAGATTGGGTATGTGGGAACCTTTGCTAAGTAAAATTAAAAAAGATTGGATAAATGGAAAGGAAAAAATCTTTCTTTTGCAAGGTAAGTCTTGTGAAATTTGTCATAACAACTTTTCCTTTATTTTATCTATCTTTCTTTAAATCCCAAAAAACTATCTTAAAAGAAATCACCAAAATATAGAGTTTATTTTTGTGGGGATGGAGAGTGGAAGGCAAAAAATGCATTGGGTGATGGTCAAATATGTAGATCAAAAGAATGAGGAGGGTTGGGCATAAATGACATAATAAGGCATTATTAGGGAAAATGGAGAGAAATGTAGGAAAATAGAATGAGATAATTAACTCAAAGTATAAGGACCGAAGAGGGTAGAAATCTCTATGAGTTAGCCTGGTGGCAAGACATAAAAAAATATTTATGGAACAGGGGATAAGGAGGGTTGGTTTGACAAAAATAAAAGTTGGAAGTTAGGGAATGGAATAAGGTTTAAATTCTAGCAAGATAAATGGAATGAAGAGTGTCCATTTGTTGAAAAGTACCCTAAAGTGTTCAACAACACTATGTAGTAGACAAAAGAAAATCCTAGAAAAGGGAGCATGAGTTAATAATAGATGAGAATGAAGGTTGAGATGGAGGAATTAACACATGTCAACAATTTTATGCAAGAGCTAAATGATCAAACCTATATACAAAATGAGCAGGATTCTTGGATATGGTTTGGTGATCAACATGGTACTTATATAGTCAAATATGCATGTGAAATCCTGAATAGAAACAATAGTGGGGATAATAGTGAGTTCTTTAAAATGATTTAGAAAGTTAAAGTTATACCAAATGTTGTCCATTTTAGTTGGAGAATAAGTGTGAATGGTGTGACACAAGAGATAATCTTAGGCATAGATTCATCCCAATAGTTAATGCCCATTGTGTGTTGTGCGAAAAGTTGAAGAATCACTTAACCATCTTTAGTTATTGTAAGACTACTTGTATGAACATGGATGTGTGCCCAAGAACAGGCATAAGAAGTGCATTTAAAAGGTAGGATCCGATGCTGGTACTGTTTAAATAAAAGAATAATTGAATAGGGAAGACTAATGGTTAAAAGGCTGCCATGCTTATATATGATGGGCTCAATTAGTATGTGTATGAGCAAAATTCTTGAGTACTAATATATATAGGTTAACTTTTGAGTAATGATATATACATAAGTATAGAACCTTATAGCAAGCATAAGGAAATATTTTAAGTATCAGTATCTTATCGAAGCCACTACGAGTAGCAATACCTACCAAAGTGTGCTGCATGTTACCTTGTTGTTTGTGTGCAGGGGAGCAGGTACATTAGCTGAAAGTTGAGAGATTCAACACATTCTTAGTATAGAATAAAACAGGTCTGGGAGGCATCAATTTTGCTGAACAACAATGATATCATACAAAGTGTGCAATGCAACTCCAAATGTCAATTCTTTAAGAGGCTTTGACGTGGAAAATAACATGACAACACGACAATTTTGTGATGATAATTTGCCTATTGCAATTGATGTAGATTTTATCCTAAGAGGTGGTCCATCATGAAAAGTTCAAGTAGGAAGAAGGGACAACTTGAATGTGATCATACGCTTGAAAGTGCTCGCTGCAGTACATCCTTAAATAGACTATACAACTTCAACAATAGAACCCAATGGCTTGCTTCAGAGCAACCAAGAACTCTTTTCCAATTTGTATCGAAGTTGAGCAAGGAAATTGTAATTAAGGATCTAACTATGTTGAATATGAGGCATACCTATATAACAGATTCAACACTTGTTTATTTACAAACTTATAAGACTCTTTATGGGAGACTGAGGGAAAAATGTATCAGAGAGGGCGAGGCACAAGAGTGTGTAGTTCAAATTTTCCTTGTAAGAGTTTATGTAGGTATTAGTCTCATACTTAAAGCAAGTTTATTTTGACAAGACTATATGTGTACATGATAATACTCCATACAATAAAATTATCCCTTTCTCTTTTTTCATCACTTAAATGCATTTATTGGAAGAAATAACTCTAGCATATTTAACAAAAAAATTGAAACCTAGATGAGAATTTTAAAAATAGTGAGACCAAATAGAAATCAAATTAAAAATAATGGCTATTAATCCTTTATTTAATCCAATGTTTTGTTATTCATTAGCAAGCAATCGTAATTCTGCGTGAGTATATCCATACATTTGGACATTAATTAATCACGCTGAAGCGAATATGTCTATTTGATGTTTGATGCTGGTGTTGATGGATTACAAGTAACACACTGGCATGATAGAAGCTAAGTGATGTATAGTGAATGCATCTTTGAAAACAGTCCAAAAATTTGATTGATTGTGGACCATAGCATAAGCAATTTTTACGCTTGTGAATAGTTGTTCACTATGCAAATTTTTCTAAATTTTGTACATCCTGATGAATCAACAATAGATGGTTATTGAATTAACATAGATGGTTAACTAATACTGCACAAAAAATGAATTGTAGTGTTATTGATCAGAACCAAGTAACCCACTTTCCTCATCATTTTTATTTTCCTGATCTGTTGTTTTCTGAGCTAGTTCCACTGCCCTCTTACATTGCTGCCCCCAATCTGTTTGAATCAATGTGTACACCATCATGCATAGACAAGAAGCCTGTGCAGCAACCATTCCAGACCACAAACCCACCAATTCATACTTGTATATGAAAGTGGCAAAAACAGAAACTGGCAATCCTACTAGGTAGAATGCACACAAGTTTATTCTAGCACCCAGATAAGGCCTAGCAGTTCCTGACAAAATCCCACATGAAACTGTTTGAGGCCAATTGCTGATCTCACACAGACCAAGAATGGGAAGTATAGTTGTGACCAAATCAATAATTTGTGTCTCATCAGTGAAAAGTTTCCCCCATGATTTCCTCACAAAAAACAACAAAATGAAGGCAGCGATCGCCGAAGTAAATGCTGCCATGAACCCAATTATGGCTGTACTTTGGGCCTTGGATGCTTGCCCTGCACCTAACGAGTGACCAATTCTTGTTGTCAAGGCTATACTTAGGGAAAACGGGAATACATACAAGAAGCCAAGTGTTTGAATAAGGATCCCCATGGTAGCAATGGTGGCTTGTGGATTGCTCAACAATCCACATAGAAAGAGCATTATCTCATACCACCACCACTCCAAGCACACTGAAATGCAACTAGGCAGTGCCAAACTCAACAATGGTTTCCACCCATGAAAGGCTGAGAGAATAGTTGCTCCTTCCCAGGGTTTTAGTGGTTTATTTGAGAAGAAAACATAGAGCAGCAAGCCCAAAGTCATGTTTATCGAGTTCAAACCAGTGGCTAAAGCAATACCCTTTACCCCTAAGTTCAAGTATGTGGCCAAGAAATAGTTGATGGGAAGGTGCAAGAGTGCTGCACAAGATGCAGCTATAGTGACTGGGGTGGTTAAGCCTTGGGTTCTTAAGAAGGTCCTCAATGGGTTAAGATGAGCCTGAGCTAGCAACTCTGGAATAGAGAAAACCATATAAACTTGGGCAACTTTTGTGACTTCAGGGTCTTGACCTAGCATTTGAAGGATGGGTTCCATGTTTAGCCATAAAATTGAAATGGGTATGGCAACAAGTAGGAGGAGACATATAGTTCTGAAAAAGGTTTGGTTGAGAACTGACCATCTCTTTGCTCCAAAAGCTTGGCAACAAATTGGGTCCATTCCCATTGTGAGGCCTTTGAGAACTGAATTTGCAGTTATGTTGGCAAATCCAAGTGCTAGTGAGCCTCCTGCTAGCTCTACTTTCCCTTGCCGACCCAAAAACAATATGGACACAGCAGATCGAGAGTACATCATTAGGCTAGTCATTATTATGGGACATGCAACCTTTGCAAGAGATTGCAACTCTTCTTTCAACTGCATGCAATTGCATTTCTCACATTTGTCAGCAAAAACACTCTAATAACTCTGAATATTTTCTTACCATGCAATATTGTAATCACACATTTCAATTTTCCACCAATTCTTCCTATTTTTTAAGTAAGAATGCATAACTGTTACAATTATTAATCAAGATCCAATGTTTTTTTTGGAGTTCAGAAGACAAAGGGTTCTTTCAAGCAGTTTTTCTTTTTCAAACATATACATATCTTTTTTCCTTTTTAAGCTTCAAAAAAGTTCAAATCAGTGAAATAATCTTTATATAATTTTTAAAAAAATTATCACTAAATTTTATGGATATAAATTAGTGAAATAAAACAATCTCTCACTTAATTTAATTAAGTTTTTTGTGTGTGTGTGCATTTTCTTTTATCAGCAAACAATAATTATGTGTGTGCATGTTTAAGTTTCTGCCAACTAACGGGTAACATAAAAACAATAGTCTAGTGTCACAATTCTAACAATACTTTTTATAACATTGATATTTTGATAACCCATAATAAGAAAACAATGATTTAACAACTAATTATATCAATAATTAATTAATTATATTTTAAATTGAATTAGTGATATATATATATATATATTAAAATAAAGTTATCAACTTAGTGTTTATATAATAAAGCACGTGAAACTATAATTTTTATTTCTTTTTTATCTACTCTCCCAAAGTTGATTTGTGCACATAATTTCGGATTATTTAACCTTTACACCATAAATATAATGTTAGGATGATAGCAGCGTTTAAGAAATAAGAACTGTTCTAAATACTCCTAAATCAATAACAAAACATTAAAATTAAACAAATCATTACCCAAAATTATATTAGTTTTTTGTTGGATCTGGTTCGGTTTTTTATTTCCATGCTAAAACTAAACCAAACTGCAAATAATATATTAAGTTTATGTTAATTATCCTATTTTTACTAAAGTTTATATTAAATATATATTGCCCTTTAAATGAAAAATTGGCCACTGTGAGAATTAATATATTAGTTTTGGAAAAAGTTTTGTTTACACTCTTCCAAAAAAATAACATGCAATTGACAAACCCCTTTAATAATATAATAATATATATTAAAATTTTAAATTAAAAAATAAAATAAATATTATTAAAATATTATTATTTAGGAATGTCGTGTGTTTTTTATTTGGGTGTCTATGTATCATCACGCATTAGTTTTATACTTTACTTTAGTAAGTAAAATTTTATTTATTTCTTAACTAAAAATAAAAAAGAAATTCCTTAAAAGACACGACAAACCAAAATTCAATCTATTGGAATATTGAATTGTTTCAGACTAAATATTTTTCATTAAACGATTCAAACCAAATTGGAAGCACTTACCCATAAAACACTTAGAAGAATATACTTGAAAGAAAATGTCAATTAATATAGATAGGTACACCTTAACAATTAATATAGACATGATCCTTTTCTCCCTGATTTTTATTCATTAAAGAAAAATGTTTGTTTCTTTTACGTATATAATTTTTTACACTTGTATAAAATGTCAAATCACCTGAAAAAAAGAAACGAAAAGTTAAAGAGGTTTTTATTTTTTATTTTCTCTCCAGAAAGTGTAAAAACAAGTATAAGAAAAATTATCAAATAAAGAGAAGGAAAGAAACAAAATTGGAACATGGAAGCTTGTGAATTGTTTAATTTAGGCAGGTTTGGAAGAAGAAAAGCACAGTGAAGTTGTTGAAAAAGAAAAGTTACTGCCATAATTCTGTTGGTGTATAAAATATGCAGCTCTTGTGCATTAATTATGCTGCATGAAAAAGGAAGCAAAAAGAAAATTAAAAACTAATGACAGAAATGCAAAAATGCTTGCAGATCTAGCAGACATAGGCTCTACTTCAGGACAAGCCGCCAACAGAAACTGCGATAATATAAGCATGTCTCACAGACGTGCGCATATAGTTTAGGTTATAATGGAAAGATAATTATATTTTATTAATCTTTTGAAAAAGTTTTTCAAAAAGATAGTAATAATTTTTAAAAATGAATCTATACCACGAGTTTCTGCATATTATATATAATCCTAATATTCCAAAATGTATTAGGCTTTATAGACGCAGTTTTGAACATCACAGTCATCTTCATAATGTGTTTTTAACACCAAAATCATGATATTCTTAATTATGAACTTAATTATAACAATGTTATATAGTTATTATTATATATGAGGACACGACAGTGAAGTAGGAATATGGGAAAAAGGATTTTTGTGGTGTGAAAGAGACACAGCCTCCATATTTTCGGTCCCGATTCATCTGGATGAAGCAGAAGAATACAAATGATATGATATTGACCTCAAAACAGTTGCATTAACATAACCAGGATCCAACAATGAGGAGCAGAATAACCTAAGGCATGGTAAGATGCATATTTCAGTTCCCACATCACTACCTAACTTCAAGCATCAATGGTATATAATTTTGAAACATGAAGAGCTATATAATCCAGGATCTTTTGAACACTGTCATTTTCTTGTTAGTATAGCAGGGACACAACTATACACACACTAGTACGATCGATGATTGTATTTTTTTTAACCCTCAAAAGTTTTTATTCGCAGAGAAATTATTCAATTTATGTTATTTTTCTTTTGTGTATGATGATAACAGTGAATATATATGTATAGTGTTAAGTCTTTATATATACTATTTCCATCCCTAACAGTAGAGCAATTTTAGTGGGTTGCAAGTTATGGCATAAGTGAGTAGCAGTAGAAAAAACAAAATGAATTGGTCATTGATAATTAATTTGTTGAGCGATGATCATACACGTATATGCATTTCAAGCTTTGTTGTTTTGGATATGAACTCAAAAGACTATATATTTTTGGGGCAAGAAATATTTGTGAATTTGTACTTACACCATCACCCTTTTGGTTCCAATGGAGAGGATTCCTCCGTTTTGCTAGTTTATTTTATTTCAGTTTTTGAACGAAAATATCAGCTATATAGTTTTTCTGTCTTAATAATAATAATAATAATAATAATAATAATATATTATTATTATTATTATTATTATTGTTTTGGTTTAGTACCATGTTTTGGAGAAAAAATAAGATAGAAAGCAAATAAAAGTTATACTAAAAAATTATTAAATAAAAATTAATTTTAAAAATAAAATATAATTAATTATTATATTGACTAAATTAAATACTATTATTTAAATTAAAAAATATTAGTATTTAAAATAGTTTTTATTATTAATAAAATTATAAATTAATTTAATATTAATTATAAATTTTAACTACTAATTACTTAAAATTTTAAATTAAACACTGTAAAAACTAATTTAGAATTTAAAATAGTTAGTAGTTAAATTTTGATAACTAATATTAAATACAATTATAAATTAGTTTATAAATTTTATTAATAATAAAAATTACTTTAAATATTAATAATTTTTTAATATAAAATAATATCTAACTTAATTAATATAATAATTTTTTTTATCTAAAATTATTTATTTAATAATTTTTTTAATGATTTGACTTGATTCTTTAGATGACATTTTTAAGAGTCTGTTTAAGCTATTTCTATAAATTTTTTTAGTTCTTATGAATATATTTACATCAAAAATTTCAATTTATTCCAATAATTGTATAATTAATCTCTTGCATTTATTTGATAAAAAATATTAAACAAATACTTGTTGAAGGTGTAGATCTAAAATTCGACTCTAATAGGAAGAGAAATCAATTATTTAAGTAATGAAAGAAGGAGGATTATTCCAAGTGTACATGCCTCAATTATCACTAAAAAAATTCTCAATTATGTTCAAAGACAAAGGTTAGATGAGTTGTTTAAAAAATAATAATCTAATACTAGTAATAAAAGGTTTAAAAATCAATAGATTACAAATCCGTACATAATGAAATAAAGCTTAGATTGTATAATATAATTCAATGTCATATTTTTAAAATTAAAAAAGCATCATCTATTAAAAAAATACTTTGATTAGTAAACTAAAGGGATTAAAAAGCTCCAAATTAAATTTAAAAAGTGAATGATTATTCATTACTTATTTTGAGCTGTTCAAAGGATTTTTGTCTCAAACTTTCTGGTTTCTTCTTAAAAAGTTGTTCTTTCCACACAAAAAAAAAAAAAAAAACCACCTAGCTACATACACTAATTTTACAACATTTTTACAGGTACCTAACTGAAACTTTACGATTTATCACTACAAAAACTCAAACCAATTAAAGAAATAATGCTTACTCCAAATTATTGTCTCCATAGAAAGTATTGGCTTTTTCCTCTTCATCACGTGAATGAGAGATTATCTTATTACTTTGCAGCATAAATTAGTTCACAAAATAATGAAAAACATAGATACAATTTCTTACAACTTTCCTTCCAAAACCATTAAGGACACGACTTATAAGTTAATCAAAGATAATTATATATGAATATTTTAACTGTGTATTTCTATCATTAACACTTTTTTTTTATCATACCACTTATCTTATTTATATATTCTTTTGATGATTACATGAAGACTCCATGCATCATTTTCGTTGATTAAATTCTAATAAGAGGTTTTCAAATACTACCACTTCACCTTCAAACAAAAAGAAGCTACAAAAACAAGAAGAAAAGAAAAGTTTCCAGAAACAAAACACTGTCAGAGAGAGAGAGAGATAGAGACAGAATTAGGAAGTTTACCAACCTCAGAAGCAGAAATATGAAGATTAAGGGCAGTGAGAAGGTGATGAAGGCGTTGAAGAAGACCTTGAAAAAATGTTCCACAGTTGCAAGCTCTTTCTCCACCTTCTATGGTTCTCATTCTATTACCCTCATAGTCTCCTCCCACCTTTGGAATCACAGGCTCACCATTTATATTTCCTCGAGATTCAGCACCAGTGCACATGTTTATCTACTTTTCCAAAACAATACAAATATCCTTAGAAAAAAAGTACAATATATATATACACAAACCCTTCAAAGGAAAACAAACACATTGATCCTTCCCATCCCCCGAGAGAGACCATGAAATTAACAATGTCTTAAAAGTGATGAGAAGTTAAAAAAAAAGTAATGAAGTTGGGTTTTAAATGATTGAATGCATAAAAATAAGGAAGATATCGTAGGGTTAATTAACTTAGGCTAAAAAATGAACACACCGTGGTATCTGAAGAAAGGTTTGCGACTCTCCTTAATTGACAGTGTAATTGCAACAGAACATGGGTGCTGCACAGAGGCTTTTCGGGAGTTGAAAACAGTTTAGAACCAAACACTTTTCAACTTAATTGATCAGGGACATTCCCTCAACCTTCGTGCTTACTTTATACTTGTGCCTTATGTTGTAGTTTCCTTAAAATAATATTCGCCATTGCTGCTACCACTCCACTTTTATTGCATGCTTCAACCCCAACATTTCTTTTTCTCTCTCCTCATTCAAATATTGATTAAAACACCACGTTGGTCCCGAACAGATTTGAACTGTTTTCATTTCTGAAGAGGGTGAAAAGGTTAAAATATTTTCTGTTTTCAGAGTGTTATAGCTAGTTTGTTTCATATTTTAGAGATTGATGCATGTAAGTAGCACCAATTCTTTGGGAACCCAGCAATAATATAATGCTAGTTGTGTGAAAAATATATAAATATTAATAATATATTGGATCAGCACTTTTTTTTTAATTATTTTAGGTGAGTTTTAAATCTAAGGAATTTAATTGATTTTATTGGAATATTGTGATTGCAAAACTGCAAAAGAATAACACAATTAAATAAAAACATCATAATTTTATTATTATTATTAATACTAGCGTCACAAAAGTTTAGAAGATAATTTTTTAAGATTTACACAGAAATCAACTCGTCACTGCAGTTAATTTTGTTCACTGAGTATTAATTAGATTTTTTGCTCCATAATTTTTTTAATGTAAATTGACTTGTGAACTTTATCACTGTCCTTTAGCTCAATTACCCTGAACACAACTCATATACGCCATTTTTTTAAAGCAAAAGGCAAGTCTTAAAATTTGTGCCTGAAATGAAAAGTAATAAAAAAAATGGTTGGAAAAGTTTAAGGAAAATATGTACTTAGCATAACTGTATGTATAATAATTAGGTTGGTTTTTATATTTAACGTCAACTAGGCAAAAGTATAAGTATAGTACAACACAGGATACATGCTCTTTTGCCAGATAAAAGGGGTTATCTTTGTTGGTCAGACTCTAGTCACATGTTTACCTCAACATCATATTCCATCGTGAAAGTAGTAACGGTTAAAATGTCTTAAACGAAACACGTGGAATAATTAATATGAGGCCAATAGCAGGAGAATGTTTAAGCTATTTTTTGTTTTTATTTTCGTGTCGTGTTTTCCCATCATTTCAACGTCAAATCAATAGTAATAGTAATGATAATTAACAGACTCAGAAACGCTTGATGGCGTATATAATGTATTATAGGTTAACATAGTGTTTAACTTTTGTGTTAGAATTTTCAAATTGATTAGGATTTGGAGAAAAAGGTATGGGAGATTTGCTCATCACAATTTGAAAGTAATCAAGCGTGTTTGCTTTTAATATATCTTAATTAATTTTATATAATCTATTACTATTTTTCAGCAAAAATATAACTTATCAATTGTAGTTTTTATAAATAATAATTTTGTTATATTACCTTCTACTAGACAATTACGTCATACTTATGGCAGACCTATTTGTCATAATGTGAAATAAAAGCAATAACAATTTTGAAAATAAAATTATGAATTTTATGTCGATATATAGAATCTAATATAGAATTTAAGTAAAATTTGAAATTTATGTGAAATGACTTAAGAGTCCAAATAAATTTTGAGTTTTATATCGAACCATATATGACATGATGTAAAAATTTTTATAATTTTTTTCGTAAACATTTTTTTTCATGGATGTTCTTCGTGAAATAAAGCTCTCTCGACATCTCCTTTTTTTTTCTTAATGGCGGTTGCAGTGAGGTTATCAATGCTCCATTGGTGGTTGACTCACTTATTTTTTTGTTTCCATGTGACTGAATTTGCATATTGATCATTTTTGTCCGATTGGATTGAGTTTCCGTTCTTCATTAAGGTTTGTGGTCTAAACCTCCCATTTGTTTTTTAAGTTGATATCATGGTTATTTTTGGGAATCTCAATCACGACAATGCATGAATATCTTCCTTGAATTATTGTTGATTACTTGATATTGATTGTTGTTGGTTACTTGATATTGAAACTTTGTCATGTTATTTCGATGTATAAATTTGAAATTTTGAATATTGAAATTATTTTTTAAAAATAATTTATTAATATTGAAGAATGTTTATTATATTTTTCAAATTAAAATTTAAAACTTAGGAATATAAAAAATTATAGGGACTAATTAATTATTTTAGTCCTTAGGAGTGACTTAATTATCAAGTTACTAGTTTGTTTAGAATTTTAGAGATTAAATTATAGATAATTTATACGATATATTTTAAGAAAATTATAAGGAAAGTTTAAAATGATTATAAATGTAAGTTGTATTGTAATATGTTTGGGTGATATTGTATGTTCTATTTACAATAATTAAGTTGCAAGGAGTAAAGGTAGGTATCAAGGAAGTGATAAATGTACTTAAATTTGCATATGACACTTTGTTTATCTGTGAGCAAAGTACTTGTAATGTGCTAGTAGTTAAGAGTATCCTTAGGTGCTTTGGATTATCCTTGATTTTAAAAGTGAATTTCTCAAAAACTAAGATTGGTAGGGTAGGTGTAGAGGTAAGCACAATACAAAGATTTTTTGTAATTCTTAACTGTGAGATTATGGACTTGCCTTTTACTTACTTAGGAATTCCTATTGGAAGGAACCTTAGGAGGATATCCTTATAGAAAATTGTAATTGATAAAATAAGAAGAAGATTGGCTTAGTGGAAAGGCAAACACTTGTCATTTGCTAGGAGGGTATGTTTACTAAAATCAATTATTACTACTTACCTTTATTTTGTATATCCTTTAAAATTCCTAAAATAGTTATCAAGCTGATCCAAAAAGAATTCTTGTTGGGATGGGGAAAACAAGGCAAAGGGATAACATGGGTTAAATGGGATAAGGCATGCAAATATGTATAGGAAAGGGGGTTTGTATTAAGGATTTGAATTTTTTTAACAAAGCATTACTAGGAATGAAGATGGAGGCATGACATAGTTAAGGAGGGGCTATGAAAAGATATCATAAAGTTTAAGTATAATAGTAGTACAAACTGGTGTAGTAGGGACCACACTCATAAGGAATCAATGTGGTGGAGGAATATTAAAAAAGTAACCACTTAAGAAGGTGGAGACAACTGGATTAAGATTAACTTGGAGTGGCAATTAGGAAATGGATCCAAAATAAGCTTTTGGCATGATAAGTGGGTTGAGGAAGACAATTTAGCCAAGGTTTATCCAAGGATCTGTAACAATTGTTCAAGTTTTGACACTACAGTAGGTGAGATGGGAGAATGGTTTAATGGGATGGGTATGGAAGCTGACTTGGAGAGAAATTAGTTTGATTGGGAACTTTGAGAGAAATTAGTATGATTATAAACAATATGATGAATGTTATATCCTTAAAATAACCAAATAGTGAGGCATTAGATTAGTGGATATGAAGATGAGCATAATCTAACTTTTACTTGGTATGTTCAACCTATAATTTAATGCAAAACAATGACACATGAGAGGATGGGGATTGTTTAGTAAGTTTTGGAAAGTTAAATCCCTTCTATAACCCAATTTTGTGCATGATGGGTATTACTTGATAAAATAACTATCAAATATCAGTTAGCTAGGAGAGACATTAATATTGAAAAATGTTAGTGTCCAATGTGCCTAACAAAAGGAGAAAATGTTAACCATATATTCTTCACATTTAATTTTGCTATGGGTGTCTAGGATATGTGTAATAATTGGATGGGGATCTGTACGATTATGCATTCCCAACTAAAAAAAAAAAACACTTCAACCATTTTAACCTGGTGCAATTAACTATGAAACAAAATAGGATTTGGAAAAACATGTGGATTGTCATTATTTAGGTTATGTGAAATCATACTAATTACATATTGTTTAATCAAGGAATGGATGATAAAGTAGAAATATTCATAGTTGGTCAACTTAGATGTTGGGGTTGGATAACAAATAAACACTCTAAAGCTAACTTCTCCTATTTTGATTGGTGTTTGTATCCCTTGGAGTGTCTTAAATCACTATGAGGGGATGTTGAAGTTTTTTACACCAGCAGCGGTGATTTGTTACCATAGGAGCATAGTGTCTACTAAGGTTTTTATCTAATTCGGGATCTGAAATTGAATTTATATAGATATTCCTAGGAAAGCATAGTTAGATAATCTATTAGGATTAGTTAGAACATGAAACACGCGTAGATGGTTGAAAATTAGCATAACTAGCATATATGTCATTTGTTTTGGACTAGTTTTTTGCAGGTTTTTCTGTAGAGTCTTGTGCAGGGCACAACACATCAAATTATGGAAGATAAATTATTCCTAAACTTATATCATATTCCAATTAGAATAGGAAAAGAAGGAATCAAAGGGGACTAAATTTTGAAAGTGTTGGAAAGGAATCAAATCAAGCTTTCACATTTGTAACAAAGATATCACGAACTAGAAACAATATTTTTGTTTTATCTTGTTTTTGTGGGGCCTATTTGGGCTTTGTTGTAGTATGGGGGTGTGATTACCTTGTTGTATTTTTACCTTGGAGGGTTCTGTCTTTTGTATATTTTTAGATGTAGTGTTGTCTTTAACTCTTTTTTTTTTTTTTTGTATACGGGTTGGGACATCCCTTAAATGTCCCATTTTATTAATTTTATTCTTTGTTGATAAAAAACAATCAAGTATTATTGATGCACACATTGAGCAAGTCTTAGTTCCTGTTTAAGGTTTAATACAAATGGTTAAACATTAATAATTTGTATTTTGAATTGTATAATTGGATAGTTTGGGAAACTTATCTTGATCATCCCAATATTTTTTTCATTTTTTTTAATCTTAATGTAGTCCTCATGCATCAAACCTTTATTTTTATAGTGTTTTCAACTATTTTGTGAAATTACTTTATGAGATTTTTATTTTTCAGGATTAGGGTGAACTTCAAATCTCGTAGTGGAAAGAGGATGTTGGTTGATGTAGATCCTTGTTCGAGTGTCGTCAAGCCCAAATGCTGCTAAGTTTAGCAGCTATTTGGGACAGATAACTTGATAACATATTTATGTTGTCATTCAATCATGAAATAAGATTGAAAAGACATGGAAAAACCTCATGTGACAGGATATTAAGGTATTATACCCTTTTATGTGAACACCTTATTAGTTAATTTCATTATTATTTGACATTCTCAATTGATTAATGTTTTATAAGTTTTTTTACAACAAAATTTTTGGCATTTCGAACACTGAGGTGTTCAGAAAGAAGGTCTTATCAACCATTGTCATCAGGTGTAGGGACTTCAAGAATTTATTGACACGAGAGAATTCTTCGACAAATATAAAGATGGTAGTCCTTGTGTTAAGTACCAAATAAGTGAGAAGGACTAGATGCAATTTTGTGTCAGTTGGTTGGATACGTCTTGGCCGACTAGTTTTTGACAATTCTTATACTCACACAAATTTGTGCCTACAATTTTTTGGTTGTATTATATTTTTATTTGCAATGCAAGAAAACATTTTTTACTTAGCCTACACATCTAGTCAGACCAATTTCAACAAGACCACAAGTATTACATTATGTTATTTCTATTTAGTTATTATTTTTGTAATTTCTATTAATGTTGAACTAACATTGGCCTTTGTTTAATATCATACCCATCATGGTAAGTAGGTTATGGGAGCACCTGATAGTGATGATGATGATATGGTAGAAGTCGATGATGATCTAATATTTTAGCTTCTGACCATATTACCCAGGTTGAGGAGGAAATCGTTATTGGTACATTTAGATAACAAAGTATTTGGAGTTAATACTACTTTTGTTCCTTTGTACATTTTCTTACCTGGTGCTTTGGAGGTTGTTAGAGGAAACTCTTTGTTAAACATTTCAGTGGTACAACTACGGGCCATGTAAGTCATTTAGTGTTATGTATATTTTCCACATTATGATAATTGCATTTAACTTATAATTTATTGTGTTAGGTTCATGTACAAATTGAGTGTGGACCAAAAAAAATCAGAAATATATGGATTTCTTGAGCTTCAATCCATCTAGAAACCTGGGAACAAAAAGGTTTAGATCCAACAATACATGCAAACAAGGATGAATGACTCCCAAATTCATATTTACTTGGCTTCATACATTGAAGGGTTAGTTCTAATTAACTTGTATTTTTTAAATTATGGTAATTATATAACTAACTATTTTTCATTGACTCTAGGTCCCATTGTTGATTGTAATTATTCATAGGGATTATATAATAGTATGGTTCTGTTTGCTCCAAAGAAAACCTAGCCAGAAAATAAAATAAAAAAATTATTACAAAGGTAAATTCTACATTTTTCATTACATTGCACATATACGTTTTAAGTGGAAGGAGCAAAACAAGATCACTACAATTAATCTATCTTAAGGTTAGACATATTTTAATACATATAATAATTATTTTATGTCTAAGATGTATGACATTAATTTTTATCATTTCTTTCTCATTTTAGTGTAATAGGCAAACAAACTCATTTGAATGTGGCTATTACGTGATGCACTGGAATATAGCCATTATTTGGACATATATCATTGACTCCTGGACAGAGGTAACACATTTGAACATAAGATGATTTATATTTAACCTTTATGATGACAACATGCTCACATGGATGAAATGTTCCAGGTCTTCAATGATTAATCTCCACTGTCCCAAGATGACATCCAAAAGCTGAAAGAAGAATGAGTTACTTTCCTTCTCCAGCATAGATAGTACAATTTTATTTTCTTGTTCATTAAATTTTTGGGTTAGATTAGATGATTTTGTATATATTTTTTAGTTGAAATGTTTATTTATTATTATTGGGAATTTTCTGTATTTTAGGTTAAAGTTTGAAGCAAAAACCAATCTAATTTATAAAACATTCATAATTTATGTCGAACCATACATTGCCTGACATAAATTTTGGACAATTTTAACTTCATTTTTATTAGAAATTTATATTTGTTGTATTCTAGTCCAATGTAAATAGAAATTTTTATGTTGGAGATTGAGTTCAACATAAATTTGTCATACACATCCACGCCGAACTATTAACGGACGTAAAAAATCTTATATAATCACTACTAGAAAAATCATTAAATAGACACCAATTTTAGAGGCAATAAAAAATAATTAGTTATTATATGAACTAAATTAGATACTATTTTAGAGACTAAAATTATTGGTATCTAAATTAATTAGCCATTTAAATTAGATACTAAAAATTGGTATTTAATTAGCTATTAAGGTTTTAACTACCAATTATTTAAATTCTAAAATTGGTAGCTAGTTAGATAGTAATTTAAAAACTATTTATCAATAATAGAAACTAATTTAGATACTAATAATTTTGTTAATTTCTTAAATAATATCTAATTTAGTCAATATAACAACTAATTATTTTTATCTCTAAATAGTGAATATACATAAAAAAAAAAAAAAAACCCTATTTTATGCACCCTATATATCCACCACATTCTTAAACTAACTTCATTGCTTGTTTTTAATGATTTGGTTCGTGTGGTGTGACCTATTTACCTCAATTTTAATTATTTTTAAATTTTTTTCTTTGAAAGAAAATCTAATTTCTCAGAATGTTCTAATTGGATATATAATGATTACGCTTTTGTGAAGTATGAGGCGGATTGTAGCTAAATGCATGGTATGATCAAAGCTAATAGGAGCAAGTTTTGAAAATGACTTCATTGAAGAATTGCATAGTTTATAAGGAAGATAGCCTTGAGAAATTATTTTGTATGACTTAAAAACTTAGGTCACATATAAAGTGATCAGGAAGTGAGTTTAAGAGGTAGAAAATCAACATTATTTTCAGTCAATGCATTAAATACGTTATTATATTTTTAGGTTGATCATCAAAAAGTCTTTTTTTTTTTTTCAATATATGTACTTATATAAATTTAAGTCAACTTATACAAAGAAGTCACTAAAGAAAAGTTATTCTTTCAACAAGAAATAATTTGTCATAAAAAATAATAAATTTTGTGATGAAAATAATTTGTCACAGTTTTAGCTACCCATTGATTATTTTCTAAAATTAATTAACTAAACTTTTGATAATTAATTAAATATTAATTTATAAATTATTTATTAATAATAATAAAAAATTTAATCACTAGTATCTAATTTAATTAATATAGTAATTAATTATTTTTTTAAAATTAATTTTTATTTAATAGTTTTCTTACTTTTTACATTATTACTTTTTACATTATCTATAAAAGGAAACTTGGTACTAAAAAGAGGAATAACAAATTAGTAGCCAAGTTTCCCATATTTTCTTTGGATCTTCTTCAGTTCTAAGAATAGAGGCAAACTTTTTGCCATTAAAATATAATATTTTAGCATTGAAAAACTGTAGCAGACATGTTGAGTTGCAGAAGAGATGTTCTTGGTAGAAAAAGAAGTTTAGTTAGCATAAAAAGATTTTGTTCCACTGGTGAAGGATGAAAGTTTTCTAAAAGAAGAAGTGAAAATCATGGTTGTATTGGACCAGAACTCTTAGCGCTCAGAGTTCGTTAGTCGAACTACGGCGATCTCCCTCAGACAAGTCAGCTCGGCACATGGACCTCGTTTGTGTGCCATGTGGTTGGGCTCCAGGTATACATATATATTAACTCTCATGCATGTGAATAGCATAATCCTCCACGAATAAGACTGATCAACAAAGTAAAGAAACGTAATAGGCTTAGGAGTGCATCTAGCATACCCAGGTACGTGATAAGCAAAGTATTAAGGCCCGAGTCCAGTAACACTAAGGCAACCCAGGTAAGGCTATATTCACGGCACGAAATAGTGTATGAATGGGTGTGTATTAGTGTGAAACACATGAACGAATGCATAGGGGCGAGACCTTGCACCAAGATTACGAGGCTGGCCCAATCTGCTTAATGGGCTTAAAGCACGTAACAAATCTGTCATACACTATAATCATTGGCATGCGCTTAAAGATAATGATGCTTAAGGATATATATATATATATATATATATATATATATATATATATATATATAATTACTCACATGTTTGTTACAACTACATATAGATATGTTTGTTAATATCACGCAAGATTTTCCTGTTATGCATATATATCTATTGCAAATGAAATACTCCTTGATAGTGCTAACCCTAAAAAGATAGGGATGCGCACGTACCTATAATAGAAGGAACGCCTACAATTTGGGACCAAATGATTATGGGTGCCTGTGGCAGGTGGTTTTCTGTTAGAGATATAAGATAATGTGCTGATTTTCGGTTAAGATTTGTTTATCTCAAGTGCAACAGGTACATGACACGCTATAAAAAGGGGCTTCAGGTCCCAGATGGAGGTACGCAATAATGCAATCCTAAATACACTCTTGAATACTGAGATTACTTGTTTCTTATTCGTTTATAAAACCCTTACTGACTTAAGTGTCGGAGCGTGATCGGTCGTGAGGGTGCCCTTTGTCTCTACAGGTGAAGCATTTAGTAACCAAGAGAAGTGCAGATTCTAGGGGAGACAGGTGGAGCCTGAACCAAACACCAGAGTCAACCGGCGGCTAGTCAATCGACAAGAACATTTGGCACCCACCATGGGGTCTGGTAAAGCTAGGTCCCATCCGCATTGATAAACAAGCAGTTAGAAGATATGAGAAATACCAAACAAGGCGGTCCCGCAGGATCTAAAAGGGGCGATGCCCCCACAACCCAACAACTCATGGACATCATCACAGTTCTTCAGGAGACAGTGGCGGCAACTAGGGTTGAGCAGGTTCAGAGACAAGATAAGTTCAGGGCCGAGTTGGAGGCCTTGTGAGCAACTAATGAAGAGCTGCGTAAAGCTGATGACGAACTACGCAAAAACTGACAGGGCGCAGGAGAGTATACAACGGGTGACCAGTACACGCCTATCCAAAATAGGGTTCGCACGATGTCTTTCTCACAAGAAGTCTTAGACGCAACCGTGCCAAAAAACATTATAGCACCTAAGATCACCTTTACTGGCGTCGAAGATCCAGACGTTCACCTTGCAGCTTTCCAACCTCAAACAATGATTCTAGGAGGTACAGATGTCGCCCATTGCAAGTTGTTCATGGGTACACTATCGGGCACAACCCTGAAATGGTTTATTGGCTTACCCAATGGCCTCATAACCACCTTCAACCAATTTTCTACATTGTTCAGGGAGTAATTCATGGTTAATCAAGCACCACCCCTGTCCCTTTTGACCTCTTTGGGGTGATTCAGAACCAAGGCGAATCGGTGAAGGATTTCCTAAACCGATTTGGGGCATTGGTGGTACAACTTCACACTCAAGACAAGGCATTAATAGTATATGCTTTCATGAAAGGAATAAGGCCGGGGCCTTTTAGTGATTCCTTGATAAGTAATAGGCCCAAGACGTTGGCAGAAATCAAGTGGCAAGCAGTCGCCCACATTGGCGCTGAGGAGTGGATGAGCACTAAGCTAGGGAGCATGGGTGGAGCACCAGTCAAGGTCTAGGAGAGTAGTCGTACTCAACCCCTGAGGATACACAAGACCACAACAGAGAAGAGGTCAGCACGACAAACACCTTACGAGCCCAAAGGGGACAAACCGCCTCCTCGACCTAAGTTCAAAATTCCCTACAGGGAATTGCTTACCATCCTGGCTGTTACAGAGAAATTGGAGTCCCTGCCAAAGTCTAATAAGGTTTTGGAACCAAAGAAGAACACTTGGTGCGAATTCCACCAACCTTATGGGCACGACGTCGAGAACTGTTTAGCTTTACGCTATCAATTCTCGAGGTTGTTGAAGGAAGGTTTCATGTATGACTATGTCAGAGGGGTCTATAAGAGAAAAGTCGGCAGAAGAATAGAGGCATGAGGTGCCCATACACGGTGAAATCAATACCATTTCGGGAAGATTCTTCGGGGAGGGTGTACCGCCTCTCAATGAAAGAGGTACGCTAGGGAAGTAATGACCATAGATGCACAGGTATTGGAGCAACCAGTCGAATCTGACCTCTGCTTCACCCAAGCAAACTTGAGGGATGTGGTCCCACACGACAATGACCCTATGGTTATATCGATAGTCACCGCAGGAAGAAGGATACACAGGATTCTTGTTGATCAGGGAAGCTCGGCAGACGCACTATTTTGGTCGATGTTCAACAAGTTACAGTTGTTCCCAGATCAGCTGAGGCCATATGATGGTTGCTTGTATGGTTTTGCCGCAGAGCAAGTAGAAGTGAGAGGGCACGTGGAGTTGAGGATGACCTTCTCAAATGGCACCTCGTCTCAGACCATTGGTATCAGGTACTTAGTCGTAAACACTCCTTCAGCCTGTAACATTCTTTTGGGTTGACCTGCCATAAATAGGCTAGGGGCAGTGGCCTCTTCGAGGCATATGAAGATGAAGCTGCCCTCTTAAGAAGGGGGGGGTGATCATAGTTAAGTCTAACCAAAAAGTGGCGAGAAAATGTTATGAAAACAGCCTAAAAACAAAGCTAGGAGTATGCATGGTTACCACTCAGCCAGCGGAAGTGGGTGATACCTCACACAGAAAGATCATCACTGGTAAGTTACCTGGAGTGGAGCCAACAGTGAATTTTATTTCAAGTTAATATATAATGTCAATCATGAACAATGAAGGGAACACTCTTTTTCCCTTACGGGAGATTTTTTAATGAGGTCGTCCAATGAAAAAGCGTTTGAGAAATGATGTGTCATTATATTGAAAACGAAACCAGCTCGTCAGGTCAGGCGGAGCACGAAACCAGTGCACCTGATATGGTGCACACGAAACTAGTCCACCCGATGTGGTGACACGAAACTAGTGCACTTGATATGGTGCACACGAAACCAGTCTATCCGATGTGGTAACACGAAATCACTCCACCCGATGTGGTGACACGAAACCAATCCATCCGATGTAGTGACACGAAACCAGTGCACTTGATATGGTGCACCCGAAACCAACTCGTCGATGATTGGGTATAGCCCAAATGAAACCAGCCGGCAAAGATGCCCATTTGTTCAGCATTTGGGGCCTCGTTCTCATCAAAGGCATAACCAAACCACAGCTCGCCAGAATTTGGTTTGAACCCCAAAAAGGAGACCTTGCTCTGGGAAACTTCCATAGGAGGGGAACTACAGGTTCACGACAACTTAAGCTTGAGAGCCTTACGTAAAGAAGGACTCTAAGCATGGACAACACGATTAAAGGCTCCCCAACATATTGGTTCGAGCTCAATCAATAACTTATGTCTCAATATGGGGATAAGCTCAGGATCTCGACAGAGACAAGTTGAGACAACAACACAAATCACCAGGTTAGATGTTAAATTATCCTATGACTGGCTCTGTTAAGAGTGCCATCCATATTATGTTTATCTGACATAGTTAGACACATCGATTACTCGACATGCATCATGAATTGCCTTATTTGTTGGGAGTTGTTTGCAAAATTAGTGATGTTTCTAAGGTAAGAACACTAATTGATTTGTCAAAATTATATGCATTAACTCTAAACTAGAAAGGGCATAATAAAATAACTATAAAAACAGTTGTACATATATATATATGAAATGATGCATTGTTCAACCAGCTACAGAAGGTAAATAATAAATACAAGGAATTCATGATTGCTGCTCATCTTCATATACCAAGTGCCCATCAATCATGACTTTCCCAGGATCAAGTTGGGAGAAGTCGATCTCAAGGTAAACACTTGTGGCTTGGGCAACAGTATCCTCGAAGCCAACAACATATGAATTGACAACATCATCTGTAAGCTCCTCCTTGAGTTTGGAAATCATTTCATCCTTCTGGTCAACTCTGCCTTCTGAGTGGCCACCATCTTGGCCAGCTCCTCCTTCAAAGACCCCCTCTCCTCTTTCAATGACTCCATTTCAGTACGAAGATTGTTGTTCCTTGCATACAGACCCAAGATCTCTTGTGATTTGTTGAAGATGTGAGTCTTGGTCTCTTGATAGCACCTTCTCAACTCCTCAACCTCTAGGGTAAGGCCCTTCACCTACTGGGCAAACCCTTTGGCCTTGGCAACCTCAGTCTGAGAAACACTCCTCAGCTTGGTAAGGAGTAAGCAATTCTTGGCCAGTGCTTGACCTAGTTGCTTGGAGGTCTCCTCCAGCATTTGAGTCTCCCCCAAAGGGTCCAACTTCTCCTTAATATTTGGAGGGAGCAGGGCGCCTTGTGTGGTGAGAATAGGATCTGTAGAAGGGTTCGACAACCCTTCCTCCTTAGTATGTTCCTCCCTCCTCTCCTGGATTGTGACCCCCTTAGAGGTTGAAGGGCATGAGAGCGGGGAGTGAAAGGGAGGGGGCTCGCCTACTTGAGATCGAGTGGGAGGAGGATATTTTATCATGTCTCTTCTCTTGAAGACAAGTCTTAAATGCATCTTGTCCTCCTCCGAGACCACCACCTTTTCTGCTGCGGTCCTCAACAGGAGGTTCCTCCATAGCAGCAGTAGAAGGCACCTCTGCAATGACCTTCTTCCTTCTTGCTAGAGCAGCCAAGTTCTTCCTCTTCTCTGCATCCAACATGTTCTCTGCATAATAAACTAAGATGAGTTCAGCAGTTATACCAACATCACAGAAACATCAATGGCTGAGTATGGTAAGGAATAGAAAGATACCAATGTAAGCCTTGAGTATTTTGGGGGAAAACTCCTCTCGTATCAGGATGGCAGTATCAAAAACCACCTTGAGATTGGAGAGATGGATGCACACCTCACATTCGAGAGGGGGCAGGTCCTCCAGTTGTCTAGGGCTCTAGAAGATGGGCCTCTGGGTCCAATACAAGGGAAACCCATCCAGGAGGGTTGGATCTCCCTTGCTACATCGAATTTTGAAGAACTTCTTTTTGAAGCCTTTATAAGATTGCTGGAAAAGGGATAACAAGGACCTTTCAGCAACTCCGTTGAAGGACACCCAAAGTTGGCGTCCTAAGCGTTTGGCCTCGAAAAAATAAAGTAAGACGTCCACTAATGGCATAAGGCCAAAGTGGGAACAGAGAATGGTAAAGGCTCGCACAAATGCCCAGCTATTTAGGTGTAGCTGGGCAGGGGCAACATTAATCTCGATGAGTAGGACTTTCTCAAAAGGAAATAGGGGTAAAAAAAGAAAGACTTTTTGGAAAAGGGTGAAGTAGAAGAAACAGAAGGGGCCCTCAGGATCTGTGGATTTGTCACTACATACGGGCTCGCCCTCCCCACAAGGAACTACGCGGATAAGTTTATCATGTTCCTTACCAAACATGTGTCGCTCGGGGACGGGGTGTTTTCTATACTCGGCTTTCTTATAGTTTACTGTTTTCTTCCTATAGGTGAACTCTGAGGTTTCAGCTAAGAGGTTCTCAGAGGCCTAGGTGTAGTGTGATCGATAATCCATCTAAAACCAGAACAAGCAAACAAAAGCACGCAGACACATTCAAAATCCAAGCAGTGCATGCATCCGTAAAAGAAGATAAAAGGTATGAACAGTAATATCATGAACAAACAATCCCAGCAGAGCAAGCAAAGAACAGCGAAAGCAATAAAGATACAATATGAGCATAAGGAAGGGTAAAGTTAGTACCTTTGTGATGACCGAGAGAGGCGTGGAGAACAAGATTGAATGAACAACGATGAAGGAGCAACAAGCGTGAGAAGAAGTGCGAAAATACCTAAGAGAGCGTAATGAAACACTGGAAACGTTTGAGTTTCTGAAACCCTATTTTAGTAGGGGAGCGTAAGCAGCAATGCCTTGTGGCCGCCGATGAGAGCCACGTGGAAGCACACGATGGAGTGTGGTGAAACATCAAATCAAGATACTGTACACGTAGCGTTACTCATTTGCCACGTAGGTCGACTCGGTTGAGCAGGTAGACTCTTCGTTGAAACAAGTTCAGCTCAAGCCTGGGGGGCTTGTGTACTGGACCAGAACTCGTAGCGCTCAGAGTTCACTGGTCGAACCTCGACGATCTTCCTTAGACAGGTCAGCTTGACACATGGACCTCGTTTGTGTGCCATGTGGTTGGGCTCCAGGTGTACGTATATATTAACTCTCATGCATGTGGATAGCATAATCCTCCACGAATAAGACTGATCAACAAAGTAAAGAAACATAATAGGCTTAAGGGTGCGTCTAGCATACCTAGGTTTGTGATAAGCAAAGTATTAAGGCCCGAGCCCAGTAACACTAAGACAACCCAGGTAAGGCTATATGCACGACACAAAATAGTGTACGAGTGGGTGTGTATTAGTGTGAAACACATGAACGAATGCTTAGGGGCGGGTCCTTGCACCAAGATTACGAGGCTGACCCAATTTGATTAATGGGCTTAAAGCACGTAACAAATCTGTCATGCATTGATAATCAGTGGCATGCGCTTAAAGTTAATGATGCTTAAAGATATATATATATATATATATATATATATATATATATATATTTATGATTACTCACATGTTTGTTACAACTGCATATAGATATGTTTGTTAATATCACGCAAGATTTTCCTGTTATGCGTATATATCCGTTGCACATGAAATACTCCTTGATAGTGCTAACCCTAAAAAGATAGGGATGCGCACATACCTATAACAGAAGGAACACCTACAGTTTAGGACCTGATGATTATGGGTGTTTGTGGTAGGTGGTTTTTCTGTTAGAGATATAAAATAATGTGCTGATTTTCGGTTAAGATTTGTTTATCTCAAGTGCAATAGGTACATGACACGCTATAAAAAGGGGCTTCAGGTCCCAGATGGAGGTACGCAATAACGCAATAACGCAATCCTGAATACACTCTTGAATACTGAGATTACTTGTTTCTTATTCGTTCATAAAGCTCTTACTGACTTAAGCGTCGAAGCGTGACTGGCCATGAGGGCGCCCTTTGTCTCTATAGGTGAAGCATTCAGTAACCAAGAGAAATGCAAATTTAAGGAGAGACAGGCGGGGCCTGAAGCAAACACTAGAGTCAACCGACGGCTAGTCAACCAGCAAGAACAATGGTGTACACGATAATTTAGAAAAAAGTAAAAAATAACAGTGAGATGATACTAAAGTATATACAAAGAAGGGAATCAAAATTATGTGGCAATGATTATGAAGAAACCAAATGTCACATAATATAAATTGAAAATTTACAGAATTTAATTGTTGTAAAAACTTAAATAGCACTTTCTATTTATGGCTCCGATTTAAAAAATCTCAAAAAGTTCATTTTTTTCATGATTTTTACGTAATGTAATGTGAGAATACATTTTGAATTCAATGTATAAATTTTATACTTTTATACACTTTAAAAGATCAAACATATATTATACAAATAGTCAAAGAAATATTTTTAAAAGAGTTAAATTATTGTTATAAGATAGTTTTCTTTGATGTATAAATTATTTTAATTCATTAAAATTAAAAATATTTATTAATTATTAGTCTAAACAAAAAGAATTCAATAAAGTATAGATTTTTTTTTTTATTGAAGTGTACATTCATTTTCTTTTTATACAACTCTTGTAAAATAGCTTGGATGTCTATCTATGTACTGCCACTAGGACAAAATGTATAAACAATGACTATTTATTTAATGTGTTTTTAGGGTCAGGCGTTGTCATTCAAAATGCAGTGACATTTTTGAAATTAACTTTATTTAGCCTCATTCTTAAATTAAAGCCCATGATTTAAAAATACGACTATTACAAATAGCCACATTTGTAAATCAAAGCACATGATTTAAGAAGGCGGCTATTAGTAATAGTCGCATTCTTAAATCATTTTTTATCCTAATTTTGAAGTGCGTCACTTATGTTTTCATACTTTCTTTTTTCTTGGCGCTTTGTGTTTTCTTTATGTTTTTGCTCTGGTATTCCTTTCTTTTTCTGCGAGTTTCATTGTGTTTTCATGCCATTATAAGTTCATTTCGATCTGCTCTCTTTCTTCTTCACCGATGGTTTATAAATTTTTTTCGTTTCACTTATTTGTTTGTTTTCTTGCATTGGTGAAGGGTTCTCTGGCGCTTCGTTTTCTCTTTTGTTTCTGCTCTCGTGCTTCCTCTCGTCTTCTGTGAGCCTTCATTATCTTCTTTGTGTCATTGTAAGTTCGTTTCGAGTTCTCTTTCTTCTTCACCATTGGTTTATATATATTTTTCGTTTCTCTTATCTGTTTGTTTTCTTGTATTTGGTGAAGGTCACAACTGCTTCATTGTCTGCTGTTTGGGTTTTTGGTATGCCGTATTTGCTCCATCGTTGCCGCCACCGTTGTTGTTGCCTTAGGGTTTAGGGTTTTATTTTATTTTTAAATAAATAAATAAGAATGCGGCTATGAATAGCTGCATTTATAAATCGCATTTACGAATGCAGCTATATAGCCGCCTTCTTATCTCTTCAATTTAAGACTATGTGTACAACCAATGCAGCTATATAACCGCTGTTGTAAATATAAAATAGCTGCTGTTGTAAACCCTTTCTACACCAGTGTGCATGGTCTTGTACCTTTCTAGTAAGCCTTTTTCTTATTAAAATAAATATAATTTTCTTGGTTGAAAGATTAGGATATACCTTCATTGCAGATTTAGAGTTTGAAAAAAATTTTCTTTTTGTTCTCATTGTAAGATGATTGGTCATGAACTGACGAACTGTATGACCTTTTCTACTTTGAAAACTATTGGCTCGGGTACTTCTAAGGTTGATACTGCTAATCTAAACCAAAATCTGAAGTTGCAACACAAAGTTTAGAAGTAGGTCTTCATCTCTAAGGAGCTTCAGGCTCACGTGCTCTCTAAGTCTCCTTCTCAGCTTGAGGATGCTATAGTGTATGGTGTGACCAATATCAAGATCATAACCAAGCTGCTTTAGTAGGAGAGGAAGATACCTTTGTTGACATGCGCTATAGGAGATGGAGGCTAATGAAGGGAGAAATGTGGTTTAGGCTTTTGCTAACGTGGATGGTTTGCATGTTGTTTCAGAATCTATTGTGTCAAAAAAGGGTTGCAGCTATACAATATGTTGTTTAGAACAAGTTTCCTTCTGCAATGGTTGAACCTTCTACTACTATTGCAGCTTAGAATAGGGTTTCTCCTTAGGGTGCTAATGCGATTGCTGGAGATTCTCCTCTACTAGTGGTTTCTTCGGCTACTAAAGCTCAACATGTGTTGTTGCTACCAATCCTAAAAGACATGTCATATCCTCCTCTACTAATAATGAAATGTCTTTCCACAATCCTTTTTCCTCTTTGGTAGGTTTGCAAAATGAAGTGACAACCAATTGCCAAACACAATTTGAGATGACTTTGGTTGAAGATATTGCTCCTCACTACCTAAATGATGTTACTCAGGGTGTTGTTGCTAGTCCCAACACTCATGTGTCTTCTAATATTATTGTTCTTGATGTGTTTAAGGCTATTGTCACTCAGATATCTGCTCCTCCTGTGTCTGTTGCAGATGTTGGTCTAGAGCTTGATGTTGCTCCTCCTTTAACTGCTGCTTTACAGAAGGATGTTGTTGATCTTGTTTCTAATATGTCATCTCCTTTGGACAATAACTTCCTAAAGGAATGCAACATTGTTGCTAAGTATTGGATGAATAAAGCCGATAGGGAAGACTCTCTTAGTGAGAATGAAGACGATGTTGTTCTAACTTCTGTGTAAGTATCCCAAAAAAGACATTAAGAAAGGTCAAGCTAAGAAGACATGATTATTCGGGCTTTGTATTGGTCTGAATCTTTTGTTTGCCCCGTAGTTTCTTTTTAGGATTTTTCAAAATTGATTTTTTACCTCCTTATCTAGTATTGTTGTTCATCCTTATGTATGAATTTCGGCCTAGTCTTCCTATACTTGCTTGTACTCTTTTTGTTTGGACTCTTTTTTCTTGTTCTTTTTCTTTAATAATATTTTTTTCATATAATAAAAAATGATTTGGATTATGGGATGTCAACTTAACTAATATGTTAGTTGCAATAATAATGTCTAATGAAGTTTAAGAAAAAAAGTTGAAGAAAGAAAAATGAAAGAACATGCGCCAAATTTAGATATTTAAGAATTGTGAGTACATTTTGTTATGATTCTGTTTCTTTGTCTCTCTTTCCTATAGTTTTATGAACACTTTCCTTGTTCTTCCTCATCTCTAAAAGATTTCATTTTTCTTTTTGGTCTTCAAGGTCAGTTTCTTGGAGAAATAAATGCAAGCTATGATGGGGTGATGGCAGTTTTGGAGCTCCCAATTAGGATGTTACAACGCGAGTGAAGCCATCGAGACATTCACATATAGGATGAATAAAACTACCATTTTAAAAATGATGATGAGACTTTATTTGAGAGATTTTTTTTTTCTTGTGTACACTGATTATTACATTAATTATATGAGAATAGTTGTATACCACAATTACTTTGTATTATTTTGACGTTAAGTTCATATTATATATTTGCTATATTTTTATAATTTTAAATATATAGATACGTCTGAGTAACTCTTACCCTATTATCTTATAAAATGTGAAGTGATAGTTTCAGTCCCAAATATAAACTAAATGACTATTATTTCTTCACAAAAATGTAGATTTTGGTACAAAAAGAAGCACCAATAAAAGTATGAACAGCAACCCTTAAAAAAACATAAAAAGTATGAGTTGTGTTCTTGCCTCGTGAGTGTAACCCACCCTCATAGGGGGCTCCTGCCAGGTATGTTAGCACCATTCTCCCACTCATTACTGGTTCCTGCTCTGTGAACAATCTATATACTTTCCATTCATGCTTACGGTTTTTGGAAAATTGAATATTTCTACTTCTGTACTTTCTTATTCTTTCACACTTCAAACCACGTCACTTGCTTTTTCAAAACTAGACTAATTTTATAAATTAATTATTAAAATAAATACAATTTTTAAAAAATATTAAAATAAATAATCCGTGTTATAATATAATCAAATTTTAACTAATATTAAAAATATATCAAAAGTAACAATTTCAATTAAAAATTAATTATATTAAACTTATGACATAATTTCAGTCAAATACAATAATACTTTCATACTACTTCTTACTAATTTTATACATTTCAATCATTAACCATTGAAATTATTTTATTTCAGTAATATTACACACTACTAGAAGAGCTTATATAAGATAATTTTTTATTAAATCGTACAATAGACCGGATGAAAGATTATTAATTTATGTTCTATTTATTAAAACATTAGTAAAGTTCTAACACGATCTGGTTTATTTATAAAAGTTTATTATAAAATTAAATGGATGAATTTGATTTCATTTATTTTTTTTACATTTTATGCTAGAGGAAATTATTTGTAATGATTTGTCACGTTTAATATTATAGTAAAAAAAAAAAAAAACTCATGCATACATGACTTCTAGGGTTTCAATAATATTCTCAAACCTTAGACACCTTTTACTGTTGGAGAACCTTTTCTGTCTTCATCAATTGCAATGTTTTATCTTTTCCTCTTAAGGTCATGACGCAAGTAGGAATCAAACATCAAAGTGAAAAGTTCAAGACAAAGAAAAGGTTGAAGTTTGAGGTTATATATATTGTTTTTATCAGGTTTGGGTTGAGTCATCTAAAATGGTGAATCTGAGTTGTCAATATCGATGTTTGTTTTGAAAGATTATTGAGTTTTAATAATAAAATTGAGTGGAAGTTTAATTATAAAAGATTCCCTAACATTTAAATCAATAAAAATAAATAATATCTAAATAGTAATTAGATATAAGTAAAAATATGTGTAAAAAATATTTTTCATTGTTATATTTATAGATTTAAAAAGAATTATGATGTATACCAATATGTACAAATAGTGGTGTCAACGTTCAAAGTGACATTAGAATAATTATAATGATATTAGATTGTCAACTATATGTATAGTTTCACTAGAGGTGTATTAACTATTTTGCTTATTCAAACCAGGCAATATATATATTCATCACTTCCATTTTATTTGTATGTAGCTAGTGAAAGACTTCAATTATATGTGGTAGGAAAAAACGCGAAATGATGGGTGGTTGCGGTGTAGGTTCCCTTTTCAAGAGCACTTGCCAAACTAACACTGTATTCTCTTCATTTAATTAAGTGGCTGAGACTTCATTCATTAGATAAGTGAGACATTAAAAGGTGACATGTTAGGTACACTCAACAACAAAACTCTACCTATGTTGGATTGTTTCGAGAAAAAACATACAAGAGATTTAATATCAATAAACAACAAAAGATTCAAATAAAAAACTATAGCATTTAATCTAAAATTCTAAGACAATAAATTTATTTATAAGTTTTTTTCTTATATTATTATTTTTATCTATTTTTATGTAATATGAAATTCTAAACCATTCTTAACTCCAACAAACTAAGCATAATGTATGATGTTTTTTCACTTATAGGGGAATAAACAATTGATGAACTGAAACCAGGTCTGTGACTACTTAATTATTGTGTCACTGGATGCACTCGTGCACTTTATATAGGATGAATTATTGTTGGACCACCGAATGTGGGGGTCCCATCACGGTTACAATGTCGTCATATCATCAACTTCATATATAATGGAGGGATGACTAATTCATAAAAAAATTGGATGAGTTGCATGCATTATTAATTGTTAGGTTAAAATATACTTTTTCGTTTTTTATATATATTTTTTATCAAAATCTGTTTGTTTTTCAAAAGATTCATTTTAATCCTTTATCTCTCAAACTTATATTAATGCTGTTATTTCGAATCATGCTTTTCAAATTTGGGTCACAGTTTATTAATTACTTCTGTTTCAGATATTATGATATTAAGATGTAATTGGTAAATTTTAGGTTTTTATTATTAAAATAAAGATGGATTCATTGTAAGAAAAATCAATTACTAAAAATGTTTACTATAAAAATCCACTTAATAACTAAAAAAAATTATTAAATAAAAACGAATTTAAAACAAAATAATTATTGTATTGTCTAAACTATATATTATTTTAGAGATTACAAAAATTATTCATAATATTAATAATACTAAAAAATGTTAATGATATTAAAAATATTAAAATATTAAAAATATTAAAAATATTAAAAAGAGGAAAAAGATTAAAAGATTAAAAATAGGAAAAGAGGAAAAAGATTAAAAGAGGAAAAAGAGGAAAAGAGGAAAAAGAGGAAAAAGAGGAAAAAGAGGAAAAAGAGGAAAAAGATTAAAAAGAGGAAAAAGAGGAAAAGAGGAAAAGAGGAAAAGAGGAAAAGAGGAAAAGAGGAAAAAGAGGAAAAGAGGAAAAATAGGAAAAGATTGAGAAGAGGAAAAGAGGAAAAAGAGGAAAAATATTAAAAATATTAAAATATTAAAATATTAAAAATATTAAAATATTAATAATATTAAAATATTGATGATATTAATAATATTAATGATATTAATAATATTAATAATATTTATAATCTTAATGATATTAATAATATTTATAATATTTATAATATTAATGATATTAATGATATTAAAATACTAATAATCTTAAAAATATTATTAAGATTATTAATATTGTTAATGTTATTATTACAATAATAGTATTCATATACTTAATTTAATTAATGTCATTCATATTATTTTTATTATTTCTGTTATTATTAATATTTGTAACATTACTAATAATATTAATATTAAGTTTATTATTATTCATACTATTAATGTTATAAATAACATTAAAATTTTTATAATATTTATAATATTATTATGTTATTAATATTATTTATCTTATTATTATTGTTGTTAATTTATTAATATTTACTAATATTATAATATTAATAATATGAATATTTATCAACTTTAGTTTGTAGAAAATATCCACTAATTTCAATTTGTAGGTATTATCTCTCTACTTTAGTGGATAGAAAATATCTATCCATTTTAGTCTGTCGTAATATCCAACAACTTCAGTCTCTAGTTTTGTAAGTAATACCTACCAACTCGAGTTTTTAGGTAATACCTACCATCTTTAATGTGTGAGTAAATCCATTGGTGATTTTCGCATACCTTTTTTATATGATTGTTTTCATTATTTTTTTTATTATTTAAAAATCTTATTTTCAATTATTATATTAACTAAATTATATATTAATTTATTAAATGAAAATGAATTTTAAAAAAAAATTAGTTATTATATTCACTAAATTATATATTATTTTAAAAGAGTAAAAAATTATTTATAATATTAAAAATGTTAAAAATATAAATAATATTAAAAATATAAATATAAATATTCACCAACTTTAGTCACTAGGTAATATCCACTAATTTTAACTTGTAGATAATATTCAATAACTTCAATCCGTAGATAATATCAACCAATTCCGATCCATAGGATTTATCCACCAACTTGAGTTCGTAGTTAATATCCATCAATTTTATTTTGTGAGGAAACTCATAAACAACTTTGCATACCTTCTTTTATAATTTTTTTCATTATCATTTTTAAACTTTTTATTATTATGATTATTATTTATAATTATTGTTTTAATTATTATTTATGATTATTATTAATATTATAATAATATTTATAATATTGTTATTATAATAATATTTATAATATTGTTATTATAATAATATTTATAATATTGTTATTATAATAATATTTATAATATTGTTAATATTATAATAATATTTATAAAATTATTCATATTATTAAAAGTTTCATTATTTTTAAAATTATTTATATTATTGATAATGTTAATATTATCAATATTGTTAATGTTTTTAATATTATTAATTATGATAATAACAAAAATATTAATATTATTAATAATGTTGAATTTATCTAGCAACATAGATTTGTGGATAATTCAAAATTTACTTATAGATATAGATCTATGAGTAATAATCCATAGGTAATGTTGAATTTAACTCTAGATTCAGATCCGTTGATAGTAATCCATTGGATGGATAATATTCCATAAGTAATGCAGAATTTATTTATGAATTTAGATTCATTGGTAATAATTTATATGTAATGTTGAATTTCTCTACAGATTCAGATCCGTGGATAATGATGCGTGGGTAAATCTTTTTTTTTTTTTTTGAGTGGTTTGGTGATGGAAAAAGGGGTACTGTTGTTCCATCTTTTCACTTATAAGTAAGCAACTCGAATTAAAAATGAACACAGGCGAGTGATTGTATGCCTAACATTTTTTGGTAAGATTTCACAAATAGCCACTAGTAGTAATTGTTGCATTAGAACGTGACAATCATGAGACTTTAAGCCAATTAGTTTCAAATCATTCATAGATACAAGATTCTTAACATTTGAAGAGTATCCTTGTGGTACCATAACACCTTTAAAACATTTATAAAAACTTGTTGTCTCTTTCTTTGGCGAAGTGTGCCAACTTCTCGCAGTGTCAATTCCTCTCGTATATTCATCTCAATCAAATCCAGACGTGCATTCACACCATCCTTTGTTTTGCCTTTAATGTTCAAAAGTGTTCCTATTAAACTATCACACACATTCTTTTCTACGTGCATTACATCTATACAGTGTCGTGACATCTTACTTACACCAATATGGAAGATAAAAAAAGATTGATCTCTTCTTCTATCTTTTAGTCACAGTTTGCTTCTTCTTCATTTTTCCAAAAGTCACATTAATATTTTTGATCTTTTCATAAATTTCAAGGCCAGTTAAGGGAGTGGAACAAATGTCATGTTCTTGGTATCCGTTAAAAGCTTTTTTCAATCTACGATACAGGTGGTATTTCGTTAGAAATCTATATGCCCAAGATACACGGCTTTTCTTCCGTGTTTCAACTGGTCATATGATGTCTTCTCTTCACATATTAGACATGCTTTATGACCTTTCACATTATAACCTAACAAGTTTCCATATACAGGGAAGTCATTGATAGTACAAAATAACATTAAATGCAATCGGAAAGATTCATTCTTAAACGCATTAAACACATCAACCCCTTCATTTCACAATAATTTCAAATCTTCAATCAATGGATTAAGATAAACATCTATGTCATTTACAGATTGTTTTGGACCAGAGACCATCATAGATAATATCATGTATTTGCGCTTCATACACAAAGTAGGAGGTAAGTTGTAAATCACTAACAAAACAGACCATGAAATATAATTACTACTTAAATTTCCAAAAGGATTCATTCCATCAGCAGTCAATCCAAGTCTTAAGTTTCTTGATTCTTTTTCAAATTTAGGAAATTCTTTATCAATCTTCTTCCATTGCAAAGAATCAACTGGAAGACGAAGTAGTCCATCACATTTTTTATTATTTGCATGCCACCTAAGGTTTTTAGCGTCATCTACATTTGCAAACAAACGCTAAAGCCTTGGAATTATTGGAAGATACCAGACGACCTTAGCAGGAAGACCTTCCTTTGTGACTTCATCATTATATTCTTTTTTACCAACTTTAACTTTATAACATGACAAACAACACCTGAGACATCTTCTTAAATTACCATACTCATTTCTGTATAAAATACAATCATTAGGACATGGATGTATTTTTTTATATTCCATTCGCATCGAACAAAGAATCTTTTTTGCCTCATAATATTTCCTTCTAGAAGCATGTCCTTCAGTAATTGAAGTAATTCTGTAAAACTTTTTTCAGTCCATCCATTCATTGCCTTCAAATTCATCAACATTAACACTGCTGATAATTGTGTGAAGTTAGTTGAAACAGGATACAAAGGAGTATCTGCTTCATTAGACATATTTTCAAAAATCCTTTGAGCAAAAGATTCTGCTCCCACATCACGAATCATGTTTTCTAATCTATCGTCCATTTGGAAATCAACAAACTCCGAAGATTGGCGAACACTTGGTAAGTGCAACAATTCACCATGCCACATCCATGTTCTATAAGTTTTCAAAAACCCATCACACAAAAGATGTTCTCTAATTTCGGAAACATTCAATATTCTTCCATTCAAACAATTCACACAAGGACACCTCATTCTTACTCCGTTATGATTACTAACGGCATTACATTGTGAAAACTGTATGAATTCTTCCACCCCTCTTTCGTATGCATCAGTTATACGTTGTGTAGTAATCCAACTCCAATCCATAGAGCTGATCAACTAAGAAAACTATTTAATTCATTATAAACCTAAATCAAAATTGCCAAAAGGTCAGACACCCTCAGACTTAGCATCAACGCAAATATTATCTAATTCATTATGAAACTAAATCAAAATTGTTGAAGGTCGCACACCCTGAACTCAGCATCAACGCGTTCAATACAAATAAATATTATATAATTCATTATAAAAACTAAATAAAAATTGTTGAAGGTCGGACACCCTCGGACTCAGGATCAACGCATTTAATGTATACAAATATTATCTAATTCATTATAAAACAAAATCCAAATTGTCGAGGGTTGGACACCCTCGAACTTAGAATCAACATGTTGCATTCACACATTAATTAAAAAATGTAAAGAGTATTAAAACACTCATAAAAAAGTAAAGAATATTAAAATACTAATAAAAAAACTAAAAAAGATTAAAACACTAATAAAAAAAGTAAAAACTATTAAAAAAATAAAAAAATAAAGAATATTAAAACACTAACTTGGTGGGAAAATATGGCGCGGACGTTGACCAGCGCGGAGGAGCAGCGACACGGCATCCTTTGATGTGTGCCTCGCGGTTGTAGTGAAGGGAGGGAGGGAGGGAGGCGGCGCACCCTAAGGATTGGGGGCGTGGTGCATTGATGGAGAACGTGCAAAGGGAGAGAGAGTGGCGGGCTTGAGTGGCACTGGGCGACGGAGAAGATTGGGCAGGGGAGGCGTAAGGGAGGGCGCAGGGGCGATGCCAGGGAGAGTGAGGAGGAAGAAGATGAAGTGAGTTGGAGAGTGAGAATGTAAGAAGCCCCACACGAATGAATAGGTGTTGGGTTTGACATATAACGACGATTCAGGAGGGAACCGTTGCAGATCACCTACAAATTCATATATAACGACGTTTCAAGCATGAAAGGTTGTAAATGTTGCATGGTGCATCAATCGAATCATGACACTTGGACTACTATAAACTATTAAGTTGAAAGAGTTATGTTTTGACTATTAGTTATAGTTTTTCCCCAAATGATAAAAACTCGATCCAATAGTAAATGACCAACAATACTTGTCATGTAGTGTGGTTAATGCTTAAGTTACAAAAAAAATCATTCCATTTGCAACTAGCACAAGCCTAAGCTTTCACTAGTGCCAAAGGAATCCTTAACGCCACCCCTTTTATGTTGGTTGACCAAAAGTCAAATTAAGAAATGTGCACTGGAAAAATTAAAATTTATATGATATTTTTTTCTTCTGTTGTATTTGGACAAACGTAAAAAAAACACTCTTTTACGTATATTGTATTTAAACAGATGTAAACAAATTCTTTTATGTCAAGTGATGTCATACTCGACATAAAAAACTCTTTTACGTCTTTCCAAATACAACAAACATAAAAAAGTTCTTTTAAACCCTTTTGAAGTATTATTGCTCATTTCCTTCTCTTTTCCTACACATTTTCCTTTGCATGACAATAGTACCATGCACGATAGCTGTCACACTTCTGCTATGTAGTGCATTACACAACCTCCTGCCTTGTTGTCCTTCATTTACATACTTGAAGGAGGATCCGGATGTTGTGAGTGAGTCTGACACATTCCTATTCATTTGTTGCCTTAACCCCATCTGCATACCCATCAAAACCAGTATTTTGCCTCTCACAAGACCAAGTTCTGCTACCTGACTGGAGCCAATTAGACCAAAAAGACTTTGCCATCATCACCTCATAGACTACATAGCCAATAGACCTTGAAGATTTCCATACACCTTACTCCAGATAGCATCACCCCTTTCAAACTACTTCACTTAATCTCATGACCGCAACATCACTCTCTGCTTCCTCCAAAAAATCTCTCCATAATAGACTCTGCTTGCTTCATGAAGATACAAAACCAGCCCTTTTTAAGGGCCTTGACCTACATAATTATCCAAGACAATTCGATACCTGAATTGCCCTTTTTGAATTCTGCTATGCTCCTCCCACTTTTGTACCTTTCTACATGGTTTACCCAAGTCATCAATTTGCTATTCACACTGCCACCCCTTGAAAAAAAAATTCACTTTAACTCCACACTCAATATGATATGCCTTTTCCTACAACCTCTACCGCACCCACCCATCTAACACTTCTTTTTGACCATCAAACTCTGCCTCCATTTGGGTTACCCCTCCCCACTACATATGACTTTTAATGCATTGAATAGGATTTAAGTACCAATCCGAGAAGGAATAATTGAAAGAACGCATCTTGTATTTAATCCACATCCATGATCTAAGTTGTGTCATATGGAAAATTTCTTCTGCATCACGAACCCCTTGCTTAAAGATGACAACATTTCTTTGGTCCCAGATACCTCTCACTATTGCTGTCCACACACCTTTCCAAACCCAATTTGGCTTAGTACTCAGATGTGCTAAGTGGAAGTTCTCGAAGTGACTCTTTAGGTCCATATTTTGAACAAATAGAATGCCTACCCAATTAAAACAGAGAGACCACACTTGTTGTGCAATGGAGCACTATAAGTAAAGGTCTTGAGATGACTCTTCCGCATCTTGGTAAAGGACACATGTAGGTGAACTAACCAACATTCCTCTCCTAATTAAGTTAATAGGTGTTGGTATTCTATCCAACAACACCCTCCAAGCAGTTGTCAAGACATTGGCCATTGCTTTGGCCTGCCACAACTGTTTAACACCCCATTTAGAGGTTCTATATATGGACATTATCCAGACGCTCATAAGCAAATTTCACAGAAAACTCACTTGTAGTATCCCCTCTCCACACTAGCACGTCCTTTGCCTCCCTATTCAAGAAACTTCTAGCTATATACCTGATCATTTCTTCTTCTTGCATAGATTCTCATTCAAATTTGACCTTCCTCCACCTTAACCGTCAGTGTCATACAGAGTCTTCCCATTCACCTATTCTTGTAACATAATATTAGAAGAAAATAACCTTTTTGCCTTTAAATCTTTTACTTCTTTCTATCTTTCTCTTTCTTTTTGTCAAAATAAATTATTACCATATTTTTAAAGAAAAAAGAGATTCTATAAATTTATATTTTTCATTGGAGAGAAAAGTTTTAGCAAAACAAAAAATAGTATATATAACTCTTTTCACAAAAATTTACCATTTTGTTTAATTTGTTCACAAAAATCAAAGAAAACTATGTTGTCGTGTGAAAGTTAATGGTAAAATAATTTCAATCACCTTAAAATGAACAAACAATACATAGTTAGAGGGTATCACATGGCAACATTATGCCATTCTTTTTCACATATAAAAAATGCTCGCGATGTTGCAGCTTGCATTTGTGTTTTTAAGAGATGCATTTGTGTTTTTAAGAGATGGAAGGAATCAATGGCTTACATCACAAATTATATGCACACATATTTTATAAATAAAGAAAATTTTCTACCATCACTCTTTCTAGAATCAACAAAATATACAACATCCAACAAAAAATTGATTCACACCCACATCCGATACAATCGCAAGATTGGTGTTGTAGCCTATGGTTTCTTTGCTGGTAACATTTTCTATAATTTAAGTGTCGTGTAGATCAAAATGGTCCTAAGATGTTGGTCATGCTCCCATTTCTTCTAGATAGTCCTACTGCAGCATATTACAACCTTCATCCCACTACTTTAGAGCGTCTTTTTTAAGGTCAATTTTGTTATCCTCTCATACCTACAATCCTGCACACAAACTGGATATACCACACACTACATTGTTTGGGAGGCACTCCTACATGCATTAGCTTCACTATGTCAGGCACAAGTAATTCTTTTACTGCTCCCATTCCAAATCAGGTACATTGAAATATGGATAAGTATATGTAAAATGTTAGGGTACGAGAGTCATAACAGTGTACTGCCATATATAATATTAGTAGAGCATCACAAAACTCATGCATGTTTACATCACCTAACCTATACTATCATGCATATAACATTATGAAAGAATATAACATTAAAAGAATCAAATGTGAAATGTGATATGTCAACAATTAATTTTTTAATGCATGGTCTAGGACAAAAACACTACAAACCGGTTTTACCGACACTCAAAATCTGTCAATAATGTTAAAATTTCGTTTATAAGTGAAAATTAACAATAAAAAGACGACTGTCAGTAATTACCGACAAACTCATCAGTAATATTATTATTTAAAATAAGTTTTAACCTGGTAAAATCAGTAACTACTAGATCAAAATAGTTTATTGATTATGTTATGATTATTATTATTTTTAGTAATATTATTCTTGTTATTGTTAATATTATTATTAATATTTTTATTATTATTAATACTAATAAAAAATACGTGCATTTGTATTCACATTTATATTAGATTAAAAGATATATAATTTTCTTATTTTTATAGTTTTTATTATTTTTATGAATGATTAATTAAAAAATAATATAATTCAAAAATAAATATATATATATATATATATATATATATAATTTTGTAAACATAACTAGAAAAATATAGCCTTTATTTTTTTAGAAAAAAAATTATTCAATTATTTATTTTATTAAATAAATAAATTATTTTTTATTTATTTAAAAGTAAAATTGTCCAATTTAAAATAAATATAAATAATTTTTATACTTTTTAGATAATTCTTTTTCATTTTGTACATAGTTTTTTTTTATACATGTAGTCATTTTAGTTTAAAAAATATTACTCAAAGGATAAAAAGGGTAGTAATGTGTACACAGAAAAGAAGAATTCCCTTTATTATTGTTATAAATTATAATTTCTAAAATTATTATTAAAGTTAATAATAATATTATTATTATTGATATTATTGTAATTCTTATTAATATTATTTATTTTTATTTTTATTATTATTAAAATTAAAATTACTATTAATATTATTATTAAAATTATTATTGATAATATTAATATTAAATTAATATTTTCATTTTAATATATATGTTAATATAAATAAAATTATTAGTATTACTTTTATAATAAATTATTATTAATAATAAAAAAGTATTATTATTATTATAATTATTATCATATTGTTTTAATATTATTATTATTATTATCACCATCATAATTATTATTATTACATTAATATATTGAATTAATATTTTATATTATTATTATTAAATTAATATTTTCAGTTTAATATATTAATATAAAATAAATTTGTTAATGTTATTATTTTCATAAATTATTATTAATATTATTTGTTCTTGCCGGTTGACTGGTCGCCTTGACTCTGTGACTAGTTCAGGCTCCGTCTATCTTCCCTGAAATCTGCACCTCCCTTGGCTGCTTGATGCTTTACATGTTAGACAAAAAGCGCCCTCACGGTCGGTCACGCTTCGACGTTTAAGTTAGTAAGGGCTTTGTGAACAAATAAGAAACATGTAGTTTCAGTATCTAAAAATGTATTCAAAATTGCATACCTTCACCTGGGACTTTAAGCCCCTTTTTATAGCATACCATGTTCCTGTTGCACTTGAGATATACAAATATTAACTGAAAATAAACACATTATCTTATATCTCTAACAGAAAAACCCCCTGCCACAGGCACCAATAATCTTCAGGTCCCAGACTACAGGTGTTCCTTCTGTTAGATGTACGCGCACATCCCTATCTTTTTAGGGTTAGCATTATCAAAGGGTGTTTCATGTGCAACATACATATAAGCATAACAAGAAAATCTTACGTGATATTAACAAACATATCTACATGTAGTTGTAGCAAACATATGAATATATATATATATATATATATATATATTTATTTATCTCTAAGCATCTTTATCTTTAAGCGCATGTCACTGATTATCAGCGCATGACAGCATTGTTACGCGCTTCAAGCCCATTAAGCAGATTGGGTCAGCCTCGTAACCTTGGCGCAAGGTCTCGTCCATAACCATTTGCTCGTATGTCCATGCCAATACACATCCATTCATACGCTATTTCGTACCATGTATATAGCTTTACCTAGGTTGCCTTAGCGCAACTGGGCTTGGGCCTTATAGTTAATACTTTACTTATCATAGACCTGGATACGTTGTGTGCGCCCCTCAGTCCATCACATTTCGTTACCTTAGTAAATAATCTTATTTGTGGAGGATGCATGCATGCATGAGAGTTTTAATATATACGCATACCTGGAGTCCAATCACATGGTAAATGAGGCCCATGTGTCGAGCTGACCTACTTGAGAGAAAATGTCGAGGTCCGACCAGCAAGTTCTGAACGCCTGTTCTGGTTCAGTACATTATTATTATATTTATTACCATAATTATTGTTTTTCATTATTAACTTGACCATTGTTATCTTTCTTATTATTATTACAAATTATTATATTAATATTTTTATTTTAATATGTTAATATAAAATAAAATAATTATAATTATAATTATCTTAAATTATTATTAATATTAATATCATAATTATTTTTATATTATTATTATTACCTTTATTATTATTATTACCTTTATTATTATTATTACATCTATTTATATCCATATCTATCTAAAATAATATTAATATTAGTATTATTATTATAAAAATTTCTTATTAAGATTAAGAAAATTAATATTATAATCATAATTAATTTTATTATTATCATTAATATTATTAATATTATTATCTTAATTAATATTATTATTATGATTATTAATATTGTGAGATTTAACTATGGATATTGTCAATGGATATTACCGGCAGTCGGATTTTTTCCATGAATATTGATTTGCATTGTATTACCAACAAATTTTATCGAGGGACAAATATAAATATTATAAAATTTTTTATTTTTGATATTCAATGGTAAAGTTCATTGATAATTAACGACAAAGATAAATTCATCGATAAAATTTTTCTATAATTAAAAATTAGTAACAGATACAAATTCATCAATAATAATTTTATGCCAATAAATCAATAATTTCTTTTACTAGAACAATCTCTAAAGTATGAGAATTTTTTTCTGTTTAATACCGTTGTTGAACAAGAACTTATTTTTATGCTCCATCAACATTACTTTCCAAATCATGTTTTCTATTATGCTAAAATCTAATCTCACAAGCAAAATTGATTAAATTTCTGCACTGTTTGGTTTTGACACAGTTACTATACCTGATCATTTGTTGGATAAGTTTTATACTATACTGGTACTTTACAGTCAAAGAAAAGACGGTTAACTGATTCCTCACATAACACACATAACACACAAAACATAAAGTATGATAATTGATCTGTGACTAAAGTTATCTCTTATAGCCACACCGTTCAGTTTCATTCTCAACAATTGTGTGACTAGGAGAATAATTTAAACCTAAATAAATTCAACAAATTCACATAAAAAACAAGTAATTAAAATGTTCAAAGAGAAATGAATTACATAAGATAAACTGAGTTTTTTTCTATCAGAGTTCTAAGAAGTTTTTCAAGAGAAACTTTTTCAAGTTTTTAGCAACGTGTAAAGTTGCACATATGATCTTTTTCCGCTAAACAAACTTAAAAAAAGAGTCTACACTTGATCATTACAATTAGATTTTATCAAAAGATCACAAGTTGTTTATTCTGATTTGAAGCTGTCTAAACCTTTGCTTACTGGTTTTTTTCATGTTCCATTTTAAACAACACAACCGTGTCTATTTAGCTTTTGCTTTGAGTACAACAGTTCAATGACAAGTTTTTATTAAGAATGGTGTTTAGTAAACATGCGCAAATAATTAAGAACACTCACGTTCTAGTTGCTCTCACTGACTAAATTTATTTGACTGTTAGTTGGTGATTCCGGCCTCTTACTTTATCATAATTTACACAAAGGTTTTTATAAACATTGTTTTTTTAATTAACAAAAAACAAATGAATTAATATGAGATATTTTAAGGATACCACAATCTTTATACATGGATCTCACTAAAAAGTCGACACCTTACCGACATCATACAAATCAAAGATTCAAGACATCAATCAAAATACGAAAAACTTACACCACGCGCTTTAGTTGAGACTCAAGACCAGGTCTTCATCTGTGTCAAAGAGATTTTTATAAACATAAAACTTAATTTTAGCAAACCCTAAAAAGGAGTTGTTACTTATTAACAAAAAATTATATAATGATCACTTCCCGGGCTCTTTTAATAGTAATTTTTATTATTTAATTACACATTTTACCATTTATCTATATTATTAATTTTCAAATTTCTTTTTTCTGATAAAAAAAATAATTTTCAAATTCTATCATCCATATTTTTTGGTACATTTTTCCCTAAAATTCTCAATATTTTCTGCATTTAATCATTTTTCCCCATATATTTTATTTCGTTTTCAATTTTTTACACATTTTAATGTCATATTGATAAGAAAATGACTTTGTTTTGTAAACAATTATTATGAAACAACCTCATTCCATAGGAATACATCAATGTTTTGTTTTTTTTCATATATTTAACATAGGAATACCTCGTCATATTCTACGAGAAAAAAAAAAGAAAAAATATTCATTAACAAAATGTGTAAGAAAAGAAACTTTAAAAATGTACAAAATAATTAAATCAATAATAGAATTTTTTTTATCAGCAAGAAAAAACATATAGAAAATATTTTAGGATGTTCCCAACTTTATTACGTACAAACAGGTCATGTCTATAATTTCAAAAAAAATCTGAAAATTATAAAAAAGAAAACTTGTATACATCAATCCTATGTAGATAAAAAATCTTACTTTTAAGTTAAATCGATAATAGATGAGTGATAAAATGTGTGAAGAAACCTATTTTTTATGTTTAATTACCAATTTTTTGTTATTTATTACAATAGAGTTTACAGTTGGAATTAGTTTTTAGAGGAGGAAGGCCATCATAATGATGGGAAAATCTAGTGGGAATAATGTAATCCTCTAAAAGAGTAGCATTCATGGTTTAGGTAGTTTAATTAATTAATGTGGAAATGTTGTTAAGTGATGTTTTTATGTGTACTTTGTTCAAATAATGGTATTGACCGTACTTTAGTTATGCATGCGTATACACGAGAATATAGCATCCTCATGTTAATTAGCATTTAATTTGTTGGGACCAGTTCATTAGACAGCACCGCCACTGTACGAAGATGCCTAATATCACCAACCACATCTTCAGCATATGCTACCATTGCCCAACACTCAAATTTACTACACAATCTCTGCCTCACTGCACACTCTTAATTTAAAATGCTTTCAATGCCCTTTGGGACAAAGATTTAGTTTACTTCCAAACAGTTTCTTAATTTACAAAAAAATCAAAAAAAAAAAAGTTGAACTGGTTCTGCTTTTGATTATTTATTTTACAATCCATTGCGCGTTTTACCCCATTAATTAACTTTGTTCCTGGTACTTTTCAGCAAAGAATTCATCGTAGTGTTTTGTTCTTCATAAAGGTGGCAAACACGTTCGAACATAAATAAATAATTGCAAGAGAATGGCATGATTAGGTTAATTAGTTGTAAGTACTTTGGTTAGTGTTTTCCTTACAAAATGCCGAGGAGAAAAGGATATGCTATAATAATGGCATCTAATACTTTATATATATCTTATCACTTAGAGAACTCAAACCTTATTAATATAAAACATAGCCCGACAACTAATTTTCTATCTCATAAAATCCCCTCCCTCATGTTAGAGGAATGATGACAAGATTAGGTTTGTTGAAATGATCGAGATTTTCGAATTTATTAATTTGAAATTTGCTTCATCTTTTGCAACCCCTCTTAATTACATTTTCAACCATTTGTCTTTGTTTGTCCTCCTTTTGCTATTTTTCAATGAATCATGACATGTCTTTTAAAAATGTAACATTTTCTCTCTTAATCATAACTAAGATGTATATATAAGTTTAATTTTGTTTTCTCTATCCAATATTTTTTAGGTTAAATATGTTTTTTTTTTTCTATACTTTCACGCAACATTAATTTTCATTTGATTTTCATTCGTAATACAAATTTTAGACATTTTGAATATTTTTAGTAAGAAAATTATTGAAATAAATTATTATCATTTTTTATGTGACAAACGGATTTTAATTATGTATTAGGATATTAAAATATTTCATTATAATTGATTGTTAATGTGGATGTTATAATATTATAATATAGTATAGGTTGAAAATTTGTTTGATATGTTAAAAACAATTGGTAATAACTCGTTTTAATAGTTTTCTTACTACAAATATCAAAAAAATCTAAAATTTAGAGTATGAATGAAAATCAATTTTGTGTTATAATATAAAAACAAAAAATATATTTAACCCATATTTTCTTAATAATATATGTATTATTTTTTTATTATATATTCTTTTACTATCTTTTCTCTTAAACAATGTTAGCATATAGAATCGAATTTAAGATTAGTCTTTATAAAATGGCAAATCACAATTGGAATATGAGATTTGTTTTGCATTATTTGGGTATAATATTTTTATAAGTATTAATGAAAAAAGTAAAATGTATTTAATATAGTGAGAATATAAAATCTATTTAATAACAAGTAACAGGATTATAACTTATGTTACTGAATTATTCATGCTGATCATACACTACCATTTCAGCTGAACTCGTTTATTGCCTAAGAAAGGATTAATTGAGCTCTCAACTTCTCTGCCATCTTTTAAGGTATTATTGTTTTTGAGCAAAAACCTAATCACTATAATAAAACTGAGTATTAAGAAGTAATAATCATAATGGCTCCAATAATAGTGTGTACATAACATATAAAAAGATAGTTCCATATGAAGCAACCGTTCTGATGATTTCGTTTGTACTATGAATCGTGGTGGGAATCAAGAAGGCTTATTATTTTTATTAATCTGTAATTAATTTAATTATCTGTTAGTTCGATTATCAGTGAGTAGTGCAGATCAAAGAAGAGAAAAAGAAAGATTTGTTGGAATATTTTATGTTGAGAGGGTCACAGTGATGGAGATATTGGTGGGAAATGTTAAGACTCAGGCTGTCCATAGATCACACAACAAATTCCTTAATTACCTGTCCATGTCATCAAATTTTGGTTCATTATCGCTTTCTTTTGCTTCCCCTTTTCCATTTCTAATCAAGCTTTTGAAAATGTTTGAGATGTAATATCAGTGCACATTGGTTATATTTACTTGTAATTTTCTACATTAATAAAGCACATTTCTAATTTTTTAATATAGTTTGTTAATCTAATTACATTTTAACAAGTAATATACTATATTATTTTTTCGTATATATATATATATATATATATATATATATATATATATATTGTTGGTGGAGACATATTTATTAAAGGATTGGTGTGGATGATGAGTGCTAGATAAAAAGTGAAAATTGCTGAGCTTTTTAAACTGATCGAAGTTTCAATGTCCTAATTCCAACTAGTATTTGGAAAAAAATTGTGGAGAATAGATTTGGAAAGTTTAGTATTTTCATCTATTTAAATTGATATTTTTATTTTTATTTTAACAAGAGACAAAAATAAGAAAGTAAAATAAATATCAAGTAAAATAATATAATATTTTACGTTATACTTATTATTTTTACAATTTCATTAATATATTCCACTTCGTTTTATATTAAAATATTTGGATTAGTTTTTATAGTAATTAGTCAAAATAAATAAATTTTATTATGGTTAACATATACTATAACACAAAATTATTTTAAATTGAGTAATATATACTCATTTTAATCCGCAAGAATAAACCTCCAACTACAACTTCAAATCTTGAATATATATTATAAATAATTATGAGAAACATTTTGTAGTTAATAGTTATTAACCTTTCTTATATGAAAATGTAAAAATTAAGAAAAAATGTGAAAAAAAAGAAAATATTTATGTATCAACCTAAGAAAAATAATGAATATTAAAATTAAGAAATAACTATAATATATATATATATAATAAATTAAATAACAAAAAATGATTAAATAGGGTGGGTTAGAAAACCTCCCACTAAGTAATGATAATTTTTAACTAAATAAAATGAGGTTATGGATTTCTCATTAAGCTAATATAATTATAAAGTATAGGGTTGGAAGGGAGCTGTATGGGGTTTTTTGGAGAGGTTGAAGGCACAAACCATCTTCACAACTCATAGTTTGGAGGGTTCTGGAAGACAAAATAGCGTCTAAAGCAAATTTGGTTAGAAGGGGGTTATGCATGTCTATCATTATTTGTTGTTTGTGCGGAGAGGAAGAGGAAATCACGTCCCATCTTTTTTGTACATGTAGAGTTGCCTGACTAGTGTGGTCTAAGTGCTACAAGTGGATGGGGTTGGCAGCGACAGATCATAGGGAGCCAAAAAATATTTCGAAAGCTCCAAGATGAGTGGTTAAGGAAAGCTTTAATTAGATATGGGGCGGAGTGTGGACTTGGTCATGGGTTTTGTCTAAAACGCGTGGAGTAAGTTTTTCTTACTAAGATTGGTGTCTTGAGCCCTTGATTTGCATGAGGTCAATCAATGTTTCTAGGAGATAACTGCTTGTAGGTTTATCAGTTTTTGTTAGGAGGTTAGAAGTTTAGAGCCTCAAACAAATCTTTTGTATAAGGGTTGGGATATTCCTGAAATACCTCTTATTTATTCATTCGTTTTTTGCTAATAAAAAAAAATATATAATTATAAAGTAACCAAACAAATAACATTGTGAGAACCTGAAAAACTCATCAGAATTTAAGGCAGAGGTGATAATATTTTTAGCAATACAATCAAACTTTGCTCTTTTATTTTCTACATCAGTCCATTGGGACCAAGGCTTTTCAATAAAAACACCATCTTTTTCAAACTTTGGAATAAAAGGGTCATTTTCAATTGCATCCCATATTCCTCTATCAAGAGATTCAACAAAGATTTTCGTTCGTACCTTCCAAAATTGGTAATTCAAACCACAAAACAGAGGTGGTCTGTTTATAGAAGCACCCTCCCCAAAGGGTAATTTTTCAGCCGTAAGAAAAAGTTTTTTGGATCAAACTTGAATATTTTTCAAGAATCGAGCTCTTGATGCCAATTGTTAGAATATATGTCCTTAAACAAGAGGGGAGTGAATTGTTTATGAAATATTTTTACAAACTTTAAAGGTATAATGAACTTCAATGCAGAATCACAGATATAGAAATCAGAGAAACAATCAAACAAAACTGTTTAAGTTGATTATTAGAAAATCAACCGGTTGTTTATGCGATTTAACCGGTTGTTTTTATCAGCAGTATTAAAAAACAACTTAAAAACATAATTTAAATGAGTTCAGGGCAAGAGAAAAGCACACAAACAATTTATACTGGTTCACTCTTATCCCAAGAGTTACATCCAGTCCCCAGAAACCACTGGGTATCTACTATGTAATCAAAATCCAGATTACAAACACATCACCAAAGAAGTGACCTTGAACACCTCAAGCCACACACTTCCTTTGGCACACAACACCACAGAAATCAAAACACCCTCTGATTCTGCACTTACACAACAATATTCAGAAATACAAGAGATATAGAAAGGATTACACTTGATGAAGATCAAAACAAAAGATTACAACAATCCTATTCCATTGCTTTGTGAAAATCCAAAAGCTTGAATGCAAATCTTGAAAACTCAAATTTGTTTTCACTTTCAAAATGTCTAAATTGTCTCATTACCTTTAGGAGCGTATAACAACCTTTTTAAATACTCCAAAGGTTTGTTAAAATCATTTAAAGTAGGAGCCAAAACAGTTAGAAAACATTTAAAGCTGATTTACAAACTTAACAGAAATTATGTTATGGATTTTCAAAAAACAATCGGTTGAATTTTTGAAACAACCGATTGAATTCATTTGACAGCAAAGTCAACCAAGTCAAACAGCTTCAAACCCTTTTCAAAAACCACTAAGTGTCAAACAACTGATTGAAACGATAAAACAACTGGTTGTTTTTCCACTTCTTTAGAAAACAATCTTTTTCAAAAAGGTTTTGATTCCAAACAGTTTTAGATTCAAAAAAAGAGTGGATTACACTTTAATCTACCCAGATCCCACATACACAAGCAGCAACTCTAGTCTTCCATCAAACACCATGGATTTGGAGACATCAAAGCTCCAAGATCATCCTTGATCAACAGTGGCAAAGCGGGCTGGCCCACCCCGCATAGAATTTATGGGCTGATTTTTCTAGCCCGCCCCACATAAGGGTTGGCCCATGGGCCTACGGGCCAGCCCGCATAAAAAATATATTTTTTAAAATAATTTTTTAAGTAAAAATTTTTGATTTTTTTTTATTTAGATGCATTAGATAAATTGTCTCATAATATTATTTTCACGAGACATGGGTAGTAAGATGTTATTAAAAATTTTGGAATGTAAAATATGAGGCTACATGAAAAAAATATGGGGGTGCAGAAAAAAATTTATACATTTTAAAGTTATGCGGGTTATGCGGGCCAACTCGCCCCGCCCCGCACTTGGCCCACGCGGGCTGCGAGTTATGCGAGCCAGGCCTAAATGGGCTAGCGGGTTAAAATTAGCAACCCGCCCCGCGTTTTTTTTAGCGGGCTACGGGCCGGCCCGACCCACTTTGCCACCCCTATTTTTTTGTTGTTCAATTTGTAATTTAATTGCATCTGCTTTCAATTCAAGACAAACATTGTACTTGTTATTTCACTTCTAATACTATTATTGTTGAACAATTTTTCATTTGAAATTTATGTGTGAGGATATTTTGTAATATACTATTATTTTGTCATTGTTTTGTAATATTTTCATCATTGGTTTTAACTTCCTTATCCATGGCATATTCATCCACGAGAGGCAAAAAGTGCCTAAGGATAAGGGTAAAGGCGGACAAAATGATCCCACTACAAAGGAGGGAGGGTGTTTTACATTATTCTTGGTATTTCCAAACGAAACGTCACATGGTTGCATTTGATGAAAATTTTCACGGCAGACTTGTCATACCTCCAAAAGTCTTAGATTTCCCATTTTTTGCCACATCTGGTTTTTAGTTTCAAGAATATTTGAATTTCCAAGGATTGCAACACTTTCTTAGTATAAGACTACCATATTATGAAGATATGATTAGGGTTTTTTATTCAAATCTTTATCTAACAACACAGAGTTACCTTGCTACTTAGATCGACACACACAAGATTATAATTAGATAAGGATGAACATGGCAAATCTGAAATATGATGGTCTGTTGTTAACCCCTGAGGACATATATTTTGATCATCAACAGACCCTGTTAACCATGACAAGAGAATAGATGCATGGTCAAAATATAAGAAATGTAGGTAGTTTGACTATGAATGATAGACTACTTCATTACACATGGGTGCACATGTTGTGTCCTCAGGGGAGCAACTTCTCGCAGTTGGTTCATGAAGATGTTTTCATGTTATGGTGCCTAAAAAGTAATGTAATGATTAATTGGCCTCATTATATCATGTAACACATGATAAAATGTCATGACAATGTTATACCTCTTCCATATGGTTGTTTAATCACACACCTTATTTTGTTGTATGGCATGAACTTGATGGGAGAGTCATCAATCACATTAGGGTGGAATAACTTCTTCGAGAAAAAAAAAAACATGAAGAAAATGAATATCTTTGAGGTAAATGGTGTGTGCCAACTTGGAAGGTTTGACGACGAACATGAACAAGAACACGAATACATTCCATTTTCTCAAGAACATGTTGCAAGCGGTCACCTCAACCCAAAATCTCCCATGATTCGGCGATGTTAACACAAATTTAAGGGAGGGGGGATTCAAAATATACAGGAAAGTATGTCAAGCATGAGGTTGAATATCAACACTATCAACACACATTTGGACTTAACCGAAGATAGACTTCACCAACTTGAAGGCAATGAAGAACATTGATTGTATTTTTATTGTGTTATTATTATTTTTTACATTTAACTTATTTTGATTGTTAGTTAAATTTAATGTGTTATTGGACATTATTATGTTGGTAATTTTTTTAAATTCCCATGACACAACATCATTTAGGATTCTAATGTAATGACTTCATCTCTTATGTACTGTAATCATTGACTATTAATGTTCATCCAATGTTTATAAATGATAAGCGAAAGTTGTTATTTTATTTTCTTTGTTTTATTGGATACAAATTGAAATAAGCAATTATACATAAAAATAAAATATAATTTTTTTTTCATATTGTTAGTCAATATTTCATAATATTTATTGTTAGTCAATATTTCATAATATTTATAAAAATATGTGAATTTTATCATGAAATTTTATACATTATTTTTAAAATATATAAATTTTTCAAACTATTAATAATATTAATTATTTTATTACTATTATAGCTATTAATATAATTATATATATACAATATATAATATGCAAAATTAAATATTAGATAAATTTATTTAATAATTTCAAAAATATTTAATTATACTATTAATAACAACATATAATTATAAATAATAAAAATAATAAAATAAAATTATAATATCAACAAAACATATAGTTATATAAAATAATAAATATATATAATAATAACTATTATTATCATAAATTTTAATATATTTAATAAATTTATTTGAATTTAACACGAAATTATTTTTTATTAAAAAAATAAGAGTAATTATGAATATTATATATTAGAAAAAAATAATTAACTCAAACTTACAAAAAAAATATATATATATACCATAATCCATTATTAAAATATTTTTTAATAATAAGGGTAAATTTGTATACTTACATTTTGCTTCTTTAAAATAATATTTAAATTCTCTCATAATCATCACATCACTTACAAATTTCAATCAACCATCCTCACAAATTCACTATATCCTTCTTCAATCCAAACAACCTCACACATTTTCTCTAATCCTCACAAATTCACTCTCTCCACTCCCTACAAATTCCCACTTCATTCCAAACACAGTATTAGGGTTTAATTTTTAAATTATTTACTGAAGAAGATAACAGTAAATTCGCCTTTAGTTCATGGGGTGCAGGAAGAAGCTGCCAAATGTTACTCTTTGGATCTTTGGAAATTTTCTCTCTGGATCAGCCCATTAAGATTTTGATGACGGTCCAACTACAAGTAATTGGCGTGGAAAGTAAGATTTCTTTTACTGTTTTTCAATGCTCACAATAGTGTGTGTGTTTGTGTGTATTATTGTTGGATAAATTTCAACAAAAGACATTAAATAAGTGAGACATACATTACTTAAATGAATTAAAAATACACTTAATTTCCTTGATCTCTTCTTAAATGAGATTCATACTCCTTTAATATTTAAATACACATTTGTCTTCTATATTTTTAATAAAATAAGGTTCATCCTCTTACTTTATTTAAACTTACACTAATTATATACGTAAATATAATAATACTTGTCTATATATTTTGTAAATGTTTATTAATTTTATATTCAAACAATTTTATCATAAAATTATAGTTTTTATATATTTATAATGGGTGAAAGTATAAAATTTTACTTTGTAACATACAATAATTAAATTCTTCAATTATTTACTATAGTTTTTTCAATTTTAATAAGATCTTAAAATAAAAAAGTATAATTTATCTTTTGATTAAACTTGGATAGATTGTGTCCATTAAATATCCAATAACAAATATGTGTGGTGGAGAGTTTGTGACACAATATATTACTAATATTTCTAAAATTAAAATATCCTAATGATTAAATTGAAAGGTTAATTAAACATGGAAAGGCCCAACGCAGCTACAGATAATAACTCAGTCCATTAGAACCGTCCACACACAAAACAAAAACGATGACGTCACTTTAGATAATCTCAAAATTAATAAAATATATAAGTGTTTAATTTTATTTATTTCTATCACAACCTTTGGTCATCATCAATATATTATTGGTTTTAATTAACATGCATTTTTAGTATACAATTTTTACATTATTAATCGATTATAAATGGTTTTTTAAATTTGTCATTATAAAATTATGCATATTATACATCAATGTATGTTAATTTACACTTATATCATTTCTTTTAAAAATGGTTGCTGTTATTTTTAATATTAACAGATATATTTTTCAAAAGTGAAAGTCCAAATACTACAATATTTATTTTGTTTAGTGATATAAAATCCTCACATAATGAAACTATTTTATTTCTTATTGTGAATAAAAAAACTATGAATTATATAAGTAAATAAGTGCATGCATCAGGCTGCATAGTGAGGGGCCACGTTTCTCCCTAGCACGTAATCATCTTGAAAACTATGCGTTTCAACTTTCAATCATTGTAATTAAAAATGTAAATGACATTTTCCTTTAGGGTTTGAGGAATGCAAATGGAGATTGAAGATATGCATTGTTAATTTGTCATCAACCACGTCTCAAAACAAGTATATGTTGTTTATGTCATGTATATTTGTCACCCTGCCAATTGACCTTGAATGTCTCACTAATAACATTTTAAAGTTTAAACTGTAAATTTTAAAATAAAGTATAAATTATATGAACAAATATCCTGAGAATATCCATATTACTAACTAGATACAGGCTTTGCATTTTAAATTATGAAATATATTTTGTAATACTGTTAAAAAATTATTAAATACAAATTAATTTTAGAAAAAAATAATTAATTATTATATTAATTAAATTAGATGTTACTTTAAATATTAGAAAAATTATTAATATTTAAAGTAATTTTTATTATTAATAAATATTTTTTAAATTAATATATAATTAGTTATCAATTATTTTAGATTCTAAAGTTGGTATCTAAAACTTTAGTATTAACTACTGTAGATTCTAAAGTTGATATCTAAAATATTAAAATATTAATTTAAAAATTATTTATTAATAATAAAAATTATTTTTTAAATATCAATAATTTTTATAAGTTATAAAATAATATCAAATCTAGTCAATAGTAAATAATTATTTTTTATCTCTCAAATTAGTTTTGTTTTAACATTTTTTTAGTGAATTTTGTAAAAGTCTAACACATCTCAATTATAATAAAATATTTAGGATACTAATCAAGTCGTTAAACACTTAATCAAGACCTATATAAATATAAATAGGTAACAATATTAAGATATATACTATGTATTTAGTATATAATTATTACCTCAATTGTTTTTTTTTTTTTTTAACTATTGGAGTATATTTGTAAACATGCTCTCACCGATTTGAGAAAAAGAAAAATCATTTTGAATTGTATGAAGTCATGTAACAAAAATTATCTGAGAGGTTAACTTAAAAAATAATTTGAAACTAAAATTTTTATTTTATTGTTTCATATAAGTTAGTTTAATTTTAAAAGAGGATGTGATATATATATATTACATTTAAAAATATGCTTTTCTACTTTATTTTCTAAAGCAAAACTCTTTAACCTTTTTATCATTGTATTTGAGTCAACTTTTTAATTTTTTTAGATAAAAAAATGAAGGAAAAAGAATGTCAAACGCAGACTTAGACCCACATGTCTTGTTTAAGATAGATGACTCTCTCTTAAACTTGGATTTCTCTTCATTTTAGAAAGACTTCTATTTATAGAAATGGTGAATGACTTTTAAATCATTTGATTATCCTCGTCACTCCTCTTTTCAATTTATTATGTCTAAAAGTACTGAATACTTCTAATAATACTTTATTTAAAATTTTATAATCATAATTCCTAGATATTCATTCCGGGGCCAGGTTTGGCCTATAATTATAAAATATGATATGAGTTTATAATATCCATCAATACATAATATCAGACATTAAACAAATAATACATTGATTTTTTATTTAGGGTTCTTGCTAAGAAATTTGCGATGCTCGTGTAACCTAATTGTTTTGATTCAATTTTTCTTGGGGGCATGCGATTTTTTTACTGTTCTTACTAAGAAAAGTGGATTTTTTTTAATCCAATTTTTACATTTGATTTAAATATTATTTACCTTGCTTTGCAAATTGAGCTAGCCCTCCCTTTTATAATAACTTACCCATGTGCTTACGCTGAGTTTCTCCTTCACAATAATTTCCATATCTAGTAATCTCATACACTACTGATACAAAATAATTTCAGAATAACTTTTGGGTTTAATATCCTGTTGCAACATTTTTTTTCTTCTCTCATTTTCTCCTATTTATGAAGAATACAAAATATGAATAATTTTTAGAGATTGGGAAGGTTTAAGGTGTTTATATAAAAAAATACTTAATAAGAGAGGTTAAATAATTGGTTTTGTATTTATCCATCTCCTAAACGATGTCATTCCTGCATACAGGTAAAAAGAGAAGCACCAGTGAAACAACATATTACAGTCACTAATCTAAAAAGTTTTGTTCTCTCTCTTCATCCTCTGGTTCTTTCTTGAGGGTGGTTGCTTAAGTCTTAAGAGCCTTAGTGATTTATAATGGCAAATGCTTTCTATGGCAAGGCTTGTAAACCACATCAATCACCAAGTAGCCTCACAACTTTTTTCTTCTCTAACTTTTTGAATAGTTTTGGAAAATATGACATGATCAAGATCTTTTAAAGGTGGACAAAGTTGAAAGAAGTGTTCATATCCTGTAGGTTGAATAGGTGGGGGAGAAGATTCGGGTTTGTGAGGTTCTTTAAAGTGACAAATGTGGGTTGGCTGGATAAGGAATTAGATCAAATTCATATAGATAATATGAAGCTCTACGTCAATATTTTGAGATACAGAAGAGTGAAGCTTGGTTCAAACAGGTAGGTAAGAAAACAACACAAGAATGAACCTTTGAAGAAGAAAAGTAAGGAGGTATGGAAGGAAAAGAAAGGGAAACAGTCCTTTGTTGGAGCTGTAAAAGGATCCTCGCAAGAGAAGTGGAAAGGTCCCATTATTGAAACTCAATAACAAATTCTACCATGGATGGAAAATAGTTTGATTGGCCAAACGGTTTTAGATATGGACTACAACCAACTATGTGAAGAATTTATTAAGGGAGAGATGAATATGATTAAAGTGAGATACATGGGAGACAACTTGGTTTTATTAACACCAAGAGACGGAGAATGAATAGAGGATTCAATTAAGCTTAATAAAAAAATGGTTTGAAAGTGTGTTTTAAGTTACTGATCCATGGTCAAATTTGTATGTAACAGGCCATAAAATAGTTTGGGTTAGATGTTATGGTCTCCCTATTTCTCTGTGGAACACGGTTTATTTCTCAAAAGTGGTAGAAGAAGTACCTTCCCTGGTATCCATTGACAAATTCATGGAGTCTTGGGAAAATCTTGAATATGCAAGGCTTCAAGTTTGTCTCCTCAAGAATTGCAATGCTAGGTTGGTAAAAGGTATGCAGATCAATGGTCAAGTTTTTAGTATCTTTCTTGAAGAGGAGAGGCCAAGCGAAATCGGATGTCAATGCAATTGTCCCTACAACCACTATGCTTCATCAGATAGTATATCGTCTTCATATTCTTTTGTTGAGGACACACTGTTTTCTGAGAAAAACTTTGGCGATGATGATAGGCAAGGTGTAGGGGAGGAAATTGGTCCTGTATATGATTTAGGTGGTGGTGGGAAAAGGAGGTCAGAGGTGGCTTTGAAGAGTGAAGCTAGACGAACCAAAACAATGACAAATTCAGTGCCAATTGAGGAATCCTCTCAGAAAGTAAAGAAAAGACAGGAGAACATTGAGAAATCTTTCACAAATGAGGCAAGGAGTAGGCAGAAGGAGTCTGTTGAGCAATCTGCAGCTTTATCGGTCAATCCTGCTAATCATAAAGTCAGATCCACATGCTCAGGCCAAACAATACAAGAAGCTCTGGCTAGGGATAGCAATGTAGGCTAACCCGCCTGCATAGAATATGCGGGTTGATTTTTCCAGCCTACCCCGCATAAGAATTGGCCTGCGGGACTGCGGGCCAGCCCGCATAAGAAATATTTTTATAAATATTAATAAAAAATAATTTTTTAAATAGAAATTTTGAAATAATTTAATTCTTTTTTTTAGATGCATTAGGTAAATGATCTCATAATATTATTCTCATGAGACATGCGTAGTAAGATGTTATTAAAAATTTCGGAATATAAAATATGAGGCTGCATTAAGAAAATATGGAGGTGCAGAAAAAAATTTCTACATTTTTAAGTTATGCAGCTCATGTGGGCCAAACCTGTCTCGTCCCGCACTTGGCCCGCGCAGGTTGCGGGTTATGCAGGACGGACCTAAGTGGGCCAACGAGTTGGAATAGGCAGCCTGCCTCGCGTTTTTCTGAGCGGGTCGCGTCCTACTTTCTCATCCCTAGCTCTGTCTAATTTAGTTGTAGTTGTTGAGGAGTTGGGGGAGTCGAGTATACAACTATGGTGGAAATCCAAATCAGGGGAGAGATCCCTGCGTTTAGGGAACAACTCTATATCCAGGTTAGGCTTAAATTCAGTATATATTTCTGATGGTGATATTATTAACTGCAATAATAGATTTTGGAATGCTGTGAATATAGGAGAACTAATCAAATTACGGGAGCTAAGTAAACAAATAGGGATAACTTGCTGTGGGGATGAGGAAAAGGTAGTCAAAGAGTTAAAAAATATGGAAGAAAGGGATATAGAGGTAATGAAGAGGTATGAGGAGGGTAAAAAAAAATGGATTATTATGATAGTTATAAATCTGAATATTAGAGGCTTAAGGGGGGGGGGGGGCGAAAATAATGTTCTTACAAGAAACAAAATCAATTGTTTTTTCGGAAGTTAGGTGTTTTTCTTTTTAGGGGGATAGTAATATTGGATGGCTACATAATAAAGGTGTAAATGAGTCTAGGAGTACGTTAACTATGTGGCATAAAGAAGCGTTTTGTTGTGATAGTCATTTGTTGGGAAAGGGCTTCATTGCTATTTTCGGTCAGCATCTCAAATTAAAAAAAAAACGAAGATTGTTGTGGTCAACGTGTATGCAACGTGCAATTTGAGTGAAAATGTTGCATTATGGGAGGAATTATCCAACATTAAATTTGTACATCAAAATTTTGTGTGGTGTTTTTGTGGTGATTTTAATGTAGTTAGATGTGTAAATGAAAGGAAAGGTGTAAGAGTAAAGGGCAACCAAACTAGTGAGATCAATAGTTTTAATAGCTTCATTGAAAGGAACTTTTTGTTGGATCTACTGATTGTAGGCAAGAAGTATACTTGGTATGAGTCTAATGGCTCAACAAAAAGCAGATTATACAGAGTGTTAGTGTACAATGAATGGTTCCAAAAATGGCCAACGTGCAAACAATTGTACAACCAATGGAGGTTTTGGACCATTGTGCTATAGTGATGAAATCACTGGTTAAGGACTGGGGACCAAGGCCTTTTAGGAGTATTGATGCCTGGCGAACAGAGATTGGCTTCAAGGATTTGGTGAAATTCAAATGGAATTCCTAGTCTGTGCAAGGAAATGGAATGATGAAATTCAAAGATAAGTTGAAAATTCTGAAGGTTGATCTTAAATTTTGGAACGGTGAAGTGTTTGGGTACATGGACACAAACAAGAAGAAGATTCTATAGGAAATAAAGGATCTTGATATCCAAGATGAATAATAGCGAGCTTGAGGGAAGTCCTAGGTTGAAAAGGATGGACCGAGTAAGCCAATTGAGGGTGACCAACAAAAAGTTAGATTCTCTTTTAAAGCAAAAGGCTGGAGCAAATTGGTTTAAGCATTGGGATTCCAACTCAAAATTTTATCACTTTATAATTAGATGGAGAAGATTAAGGAATGAAGTCAAAGGAGTTGAAGTGGGGGGTCAATGGAGTGAGGAACCTGAAATTGTCAGAAGGGAATCAAAAAATTTGTTCGAAAATAGATTTAAGGCTACACACGACTTTAGGGTTAGACTTGCAGCAGTAGAGTTTAAATCTCTATCCCTAGAGGATAGCTTAAGTATGATCTCCAATTTTTAGAGGAAGAAGTAAGGGAAGCGGTCTGACAATGCGAACGATCAAAAAGTCTTGGGCCAGATGTTTTAATTTCAACTTTATCAAGAATAGTTGAGATGTTCTTAAACATGATGTTGTAGCAGCAGTGCATCATTTCCAAGATATAGGTAATATCCCGAAAGGGTGGAATGCATCATTTATAGATTTAGTACCTAAAGTGAGTGACCCCATAAAGCTCGACCAATATAGACCAATCTCCTTAGTGGGTGCCTTATATAAGATCATATCGAAGGGGTTGTCGTGTAGAATTAAAAAGGTACTCCCTTTGGTTATTGATGAAAGTCAATCAGCATTGTTGAAGGATAAAGGGATGCTAGATAATGTCCTAATGGCCAATGAGATTGTAGAGGAGCTCAGGAAATATGGAAGGAGTGGTTTATGCATGAAGGTGGACTATGAAAAGGCATATGATTCAGTTAGGTAGGACTTCTTATTTGATATGTTGTAAAGACTGGACTTCCAGAGTAAATAGATTAAGTGGATTAGAGGATGCATGGAATCTGCATCGGTCTCAGTTCTGGTAAATGGAAGTCCCACTGGGAAATTGAAACCAATGAGAGGGCTAAGACAGGGAGATCCTTTAGCTCCCTTTCCTATTTATTATTGTAGTAGAAGGCCTGGTTGGGTTAGTAAGAAAAGCATTAAAGGTCAACATGCTTAAAGGTGTGAAAGTTGGTAAGCATGAGGTAGAGTCCTGTATGCTTCAATTTGCTAATGGTACTCTCTTTTTGTGTGAAGCTAACTATCATAATGTACTATCTATGAAAGCTATCCTTAAGTGTTATGAGCTTGCTTCTGGGTTGAAAATCAACTTCCATAAATCAAAGTTGGCAGGCATAAATGTTGAAAGGAACTACCTTGACTGTTATGCAAAGTCATTAAATTGCACACAAATGATAGTACCTTTCAAATATTTGGGGTTAAAAGTGAAGGGTAACTCAAGGAAGAAGAATTTCTAGGAGCCAATTTTGATCAAAATAAGAGCTAGACTTAATGTCTGGAAAGGGATATTTTTGTCTCTAGTGGGAAGAATATGCCTAATCAAGTCAATCAAGGCTACCTCTCTTTTACTTTTTCTTTTTTAAAGCTACAGAATTAGTGTGTAAAAGCATCATTAGTATTCAATGGAGTTTCCTCTAGGGATAGGGGAAGGACAGTAGAACAATATCATGAGTAAGTTCGGAGAACTTTGTAAACCTAAGAGGAGGGAGGGTTGGAGATTAAAGATATCTGAAAGTTTAATTGTGCCTTTCTTGCTAAATGGAAATAGCATCTTTTGAGTGAAGAAATAGGGAAGCGGAAAGAGATATTATTATCAAAATATGGCATGGAATTAGGTCAAATTCATTCTCAAATGAAATTTCAATCTTGGTAGTGGAGAGACTTATCTAAAGTATGTGGTCAGGGAGAAGGAGTAGGATGGTTTCAAGAAGCAATAGGTTGGAAAATTGGAGTAGGGGACAGAGTTAGATTTTGGGAGGATGCTTGGGTTGGCAGTAATAACCTCAAAACTTTGTTTCCTAGGTTGTATTCAATATATTTGGATCATGGCAAAAGGTGGGAGAGGTAGGTGTGTGGGAAGAATTAGAATGGAAATGGAGTTTAAGGTGGAGACGTGATACGTTCGAGTGGGAACTTATACAAGAAGAAGAAATGTTAAGGTACCTATATAGGGTCAAATTGAATAGGGAGGTGAAGGACTTACAGGTATGAGGAGGTGACGAATCAGGACTGTTTATTGTGAAAACAACTTATGAATGCTTAGCTAATTACATCAAAGGCCTTATTGATGGTATGTTTAAGCAACTCTAGATGGTTAAAGAATTCCCAATGTGTTGACAATTGCGTGGAGGGTTCTTCTGGATAGAATCCCAACTAGAATGTGCTTAATTAGGAGAAGAGTGATGGTTAATACGCCTACATGTGCGTTATGCCAAGTATGGGACGAATCAACACAACATCTGTTTGTAGAATGTGAATATGCGCATCAAGTGTGGTCTTTCTGTTACAGATGGATTGACATTTTGTTTGTCCAACATAAGGACTTGAGATGCCGCTTTAAGAACTTCCACTTAAGCCATGTTAGTATCAAACAGAACCTTGTATGGAAAGGTCTATGCGCGGTTGTTGTGTAGAGTATTTGGGAACAAAGAAATTGTGTTATTTTTAAGCAAGGGGTAGCTAATTCTAAAGAATTTTTTCATACGACACAACTTAAAACTTGGTTATAGCTGAAACATAGGATGCACTCTTTTAATTACTCTTTTTCAGATTGGTACTTGAACCCTCTTCAATGTATCAAAAGTGTAAGAAAAAGGGGAGGGATAAAGTAAAGGTGAGTAGGTTGGTAGAGGTAGTTATAAAGGGTATCGTATATATGATGAAGCTATTTCCAGGGTGATAATCTTGATGGGCGGGGAAGGATAATTGTCTTTGTGTGCAAGGTAAGGTCCATTCGGGTGAGGTGTCACCAGTGTTGCAGGAAGAGGAATTTGAAAGCCCTTTCAATGGTGGTTACAAAGGAGGTCAAACAGTTTGGAGGTGGCAATTTTTTTTAGCCTAAAGTTGTGTACGTTGATGTGATTGTGGAGAATTTCACCGTCTCAAATTTAGAAGGAACAAGTTTTGCAACTCGTGTAACTCTTAAGAGGATGTCATCTATGTGTTATGTGCTATAACTGTCTGTATGATGTCCTCTAAGAGGTTTTTAGAAGTTGGGTTTACTACATACTTTTGTATTGCATATTTTTGTAGGTGGCCTAGACACTCATATTTGTTGCATAATTTAGTAGGATGCCTAAGTCTTATAGAGTTTTGGTCTTGCTGGTTTTGTTGTAGATTGATATGGTTTTGATGTTGTAAGCTGGGTGGCGAGGTTTTAGATTCTTGTATAAGGGTTGGGACACCCTTGAAGTGTTCATTTAATTTATTCATTCTTTGTTGATAAAAAAATATTTGGTATTGTAAAGTTTGTCAAAATCAATGATTTTCAAAATTCCTTGAAAAGCAGTTGAATAACATTTAGATAGGAAATACGAAGGTTCATGTAAAGAAGCCAAAATATCAAAGAATGCAAAGGAATCATAATCAGTAAGAAGAGAAACTAGAGAGTAGGTGGGGTAACTAGAGAGAATGGAAAAGCTAAGATCAAGGAACCGTGGAGCTATAACAAAGTGTGGAGGAAAAAAAAGATCAAATGTATGTTTAAGTGGTGAAGGGAGGAAAAGATAGTGAAAATAATAAGGAAAAGGTGTAATGTAATGGAAATACTCATGAAGGAGGAGGAGAAAGAATGCTTACGTCGAAGTTACATTGGGAGGATGAACAACATAGATAATATTAGGAAAAACTTCATTCTCAATTGTTTGAATTTTATATTCCTAAGGTAGGTGGGAGACAATGTGATATTGTTAAGAAATGAAGAGAACAAAGTATGGAAAAAGCTATAAATGAAAATTAAGAGTAGATGTTAAACATGTTTGCATCAATTAGAGTATGGAAAAAAATATTTATTATATATATAATTAATATTTTGTTCCATGAAGAAGTTAAATTCATGTGCCATGAGTACATATTGAACTTTAACCCACACTAATTGGTGTAAAATTTTTTATTAATATTTTACTTTTAAGAGAAAATCAAATACAAATCCCAGAAGTACACATATAATTTTTAATCACTACACCAACAAAATTGATATATTCTATTATATAATTAAATTCATCAAATTCTATTTAAGGCTTAACAAAAAAAATTAAAGACATAATTACTTTCAAAAAACTATATTAAGTACCAATATCTAATACTAATACATGTATGATGTTTTGTCTTTATCTTACTCTTTAATTTTATTATCAATTATTAACAAAGTTTATATGTAATCTTGAGCATGTAGTAATTTTTATTAACTTTTCATATCCTGATATTTTTCTCTATAAGATTAAGATTATTAATAAAAGTTTAAATATCTCACTCGTATAAATAATAATAACTCTTACATCATATCAATCATCTAATTTTTTTATTTTCATAAATAAATATTCAATAATTTAATAATCATGAAAAATATATTAAATTATTTTAAATTAAAATTGCATTTCTTAAAGTATAATTCGTAATAGAAATATATATTTCAGATTCAGAAATACATAATTAAAAAAAAAAAACATTCTGGATCCACCAAATCCATAACAAAATTAGGCTTTTAAATTCAACAATTCAGAAATCAACAATTTATGCAAAATTTGTTTCAAAACATCCCTCATCCGAAAAAAAAATGATTCAGTTTTAGATTGATGAATCTGTAGCACACTCCTGGATCGTGATTTTTGAAAACTACAAAAACACTATAACCCTCAATACTCTTAAAAAAACTTAATTCTTATCTTTAGAAGCCAAACAAGACTTCGACAACGTAACACACTCCTCCACCTTGCTTTGCACATCTAAAATGACTCTCCTGGAATATTAAATAGACACACTAATCTGATATAAACGATATTCACTTCTTTAATGTGAATGGTTTTACTTGTATTTGAGATGTGGAGAACAAAAGAGAAATGTATTCCACTTTTGGGCAGCGGTAAATAAATTTTAAATTAAAACAGTGTAACAAGATAAAAAGAGAAAAAAAAAAATAGTTGAAGTAATCAGTTGAACAGACTAAGTAATTATTGTTTTCCCTTTCAAATCCATTGAGTGAATTTTACTATATGTCATCAATAAACCAAAGTTGGATATTTAAGATTCTTGAAAAAGTTGTTGCATTTCGTGAACAACAATTGCAAACAGAAGAATGATAAGAATCAAATATATATAGTGCATGAGACTATTTCCAAGTAGCCTTGCTCAGTATATATAATTTTAACGTCTTCTCATATATATATATATATATATATATATATATATATATATATATATTCAATCCAATAATCATAACATGTGTGCTGTCAAATAAATTTAAAACATTAAGTTTCATTTTTCAGAAATCATATATATCATGAATTCTTTTTTTAAATAGTATTTGTATAAAAAGATTTAAAGCTTAGATTAAAGATAAATTAAAATAATTTTATTTGAATTTATTTTCTACTCGATGATACTTTTTATTTGTCTATTTTTAGATGATAACATAAATTAAAAATATATATAGTTCTTGTATTTATCAGTATTTTTTTTTAATTTCCAAATAAACTCAGCTATATTTTTTAAAAATTTATGTTAGATATCATTATGAGTTAATTATAAATTATGACATGTCAACTACATTTACATCTCAAACTTCAATAATCACATGTCATCACATAAATAATCTATTAAAAAAACAAAAACAAAATATAAGAACCAAATCAAACTTATGCTAAAAAAATATTCTAAAAATAAATAAAAGGAACCTATTATTAAAAAACTCTAGACTAGTAACAAAAGAAGGAGAATCAAACCACCCAATCTTTTATCAATACCAATATTAAGATTATATGTAAAATGATTAATATGCAATAACTTCAACTTTATCACACCACATATTAATTAATATAATCTATTAACATTTTAAAATAGTATACAAATAAGAATATTTTTTAAATAGATAAATAAATGAAGAGAAGAAAAGTTTATAATAAAAAATGAACTGTTTAATGTTAAAAACTCAGACGTTAAATTAATTCAAAACTTTAGCATATATCAAGGGATCTTCTACATTCATTCTACAAATTCAAATTTTGTTTCTTTTACATTCATTCTACACAAATCTACTAAAGACCTGCACATTGTAAATAATATACAATGATAGTGATAGATCCTTAGAATTAAAATTTTTAATTAAGATATTAAATATATACTACAAAAAAAGTAATTTCTGATTGGAAAATTCGTAGGTAATAATCAAATATTCATTAATAAATAAATATTTTCTACGAATTTCCAACTACACAAGATTGATCAATATATAGGACATAAAAACTTTATATGGATGGGTTTAGGATTTTCTTTTCCCATGATTTTCATAAAAAATTTGAATTTTATCGAGACCATAAAATAAGATAATTATTGTGATGATGCACAAATAACATAAAAATTTAATATGGATCAATATGTGAACTTGGTTTGCTTGATCTATTTTTTATGTTTAAATTTTTTTGTTAGGTGTCAATTCAGTCCTACTAAAATCATAGTTATTGGTATAATTTTTATGATAATTATTAAATTTGATAATTTGTTCAAATGACAATATAAAATATTGTAAGTATAAGAGTATGAATAAACACCAAAATAAATTATTTCTTTTTTGAAGTAATCAATAGTAAAAAAAAATTATTGTTAAAAAAGGCTGAATCAACTCACATTTTGAAGACGACTTAGTAAATAAAATCAATTTTATAAAACAATTTGGTTTATATGAGTTCGGTGCTTAGAAAAATCGAATCACACAAATTTAAAACGGATGTTCAAACAAATTGAATAAAAAAACATAAAGATTTAATTACTTTATTTAACACCATAGAAAATATATTTAACTATTATAATACAAGTTTTACTGATTCTTATATAGATTTTGAGTTTTTTTTTTCCAAAATATTTCTATTACAAGTTTATGACTTATAAAAATATAAATATTAACAATAAGATTCAAAACTACATCCTAAAGCCTTTCAGACCCTCCAACACCTGTATGATCATCTCCTCGTTTACGTAGTTCAGTCATCGCAGTTCACAACACAACAAGAAAAACAAGGGTAAGCTAATGAAAATAAATTCCATAACATATTTAATTCATACAAAAAGAACCAATCAAACTAATAATTTATAAACATTTCTTTTAATGTTGTAATATAAAATTTCAATATCAATTTCATTATTCATATAGACCCTACATGAATCAATTTTCTATAACAATCATTGGATTTCATTTCAATCCCACTTCATCTTCCGGAAGACTCATTAAGTATGCCCCTACCAGAGACTAATACCTGATAAGTGAACCCAAGAGAAAGGATCAGAGTAAGTTCAAACATCCAATACCAAGTGTCTGCAGCAGGACCCGGTGTGTATGAACTCCCTCTCAGCTTCTCACCACCTGATATCTTAGTCTATATGACTTAGATCATAAGTGAAGCCAGAGGATCTCCATTAAACATAGGTTTTTCATACTTAATGCCATCAAACAATAATTCATACATTATTCCAAATGTATGACATCAATTCCATACAATTTTCATCATTTATATCTAATACATATCATTCAATCACATAACATTTTAAAATTCATAACATTCAAAAACTTTTCCAACATCAAACAAATATTTAACTTCCAAACTATCAAAATATAATATTTATATATGTTCACACAACATAAAATCAAACAATTTTATCAAATAACATCTCTGCAAGAGAAATTGAAATATGGGACTATGTTCCCTCCGCATTCATATCTTCTAACCTAGGGTACTATTAAAAATTAAGGTTAGCTTCTCTTACCAGAAATTCCACGGATGGAAATTCTACCTCAAATAGGAGAACCACTCCAAAATTTAGGAACCTAGAGCAAGTTATCCAAATATTACCAAATTTTAGTATGAGCTTAATCAAGTTGAGGAAAACACTAAGATTTATGACTAAATCCTAAAGAAAAATAGAGAATAAAGGATCTTTACAGTAAAAATGAACTTATTCTGTTTGAAAATCTGATCGGATAGTCTAACTCCTCAGCTACAACATAACATAATCAGATTTTAGAATAGATGAGGTATGAGAGAGAAATTGAAGACAGAAGAGAGAGAGAAAAAGAAAATAAAAGAAAGGTGGTCGGGGGTGGGATTCGGGTCTTTACTTCTTTTACGGGGAGTTTTTTTTTTTCTCTTCTTCTTTTCTTATGCTTTTTATTTACGTTGTTACACTTTATAAATTGATTCAGTTTAATTTTTTTTATTTAGAAACATAATTAAGAAAATAATTAAGAAGATTCAGAATAATTTTTAAATGAAAATATTTATTGTCAAAAGGATTATTTCACCCTCTCAAATATTAAATTAAAAGCATGTTAGAACAAACTTCTTCATAAAGTAAAGACTTCTCAAAAAAGAAATGAAATGTCAAAAGTTAAAATTAGTTTATTTATAAACTAACTTATATAATTTCTCTTATAAGACTTTTCTAAATTTTTATTTTTAATTTGTTTATATTTTCCTTTTATTTTATTCTCTTCTAAAAGTTCTTATAAAAAAAAAAATTGTATTGTTTAGGAGCACTTGTATAAAAGGACTTTCAAAAGAAATAATATGAAATAAACATTGAAATTAACTTTTTATAAAATTTAAAATTTTAAGAAAGTTATATGGAAGACATAAATACTCTATCCGGATATTTTTATTTTTATTATTATTTTCTTTTCTTTTAAAATCTTTATGAAAAATATATATAAATAGATTATAAGTTGTGTGATCCACATGACTAAAACTACAAAATTCTATCAATTTTTGTTCATAAAAATATTTGGCTTATTTTTTTTTTTCTATGATAGTACTTCAGTAAGCAGCAATGTTTATTTCGCAAAGTTTTCTTTCAAAACGATGATTCCATATTTGAATTTTTAACATTGCAAGTAAAATTATCTTAAAAAATAAAATTTATATAGGGTTGTAGTCAACATCACGCTCTTACATGTATTTTGACTTAAATTTGTTTAGCACAGTTTTATTAACTTTGCTAACAGCACATTTTATATTCTGACAATATTATATAAATTTTAGTTGATTTCTTATTTTATAGTTATATATGGTGGCACCTTAAAAGTTAAATAATAGGGTTTGCGTTCATAAAAAATTACACAAAGAACAAGTGTTAAAGGGTCTATGGTATGCATTGCAAAGTCAATAATAATATTTGAACCTTATTATTATTAAATTACGGGAGAGAATAAAAATGCTATGATGAGTTACATATGATTATGAATAATATATTATTATCCATGTCGATGCATTGTAACTTTCATGTATGCAATTTTTTCATGTATTATTGTAATCCTATAATAATCAAGGAATTAAAGTGTGTATTTGAGGGAAAAGAATATGGGGGAATATTCGTTTTAACATAAATACAAAAAAAAAAAAAAAATTATGCAACACAAATAAATAAATAAATATAAGTTCTGTCTTTAGAAAGACAATTAGTTCACTAAAGTGTCTTGGAACACTTTAGAAATGAAAAATAAAAGTAAGTTGCGTCCAAAAAAATAAAATTGTTTAATTTTTTTCATGAGTAAATTGGAAAGAAAAATAGTTTAATTACTTAATATAAACTCTTAAAACACTCAATATGAAATTTCTTTGACAAAACATATATTATGGTATTTGTAACCAAATGTTGGAATAATACTCAAAATATTTTTATTGTTCTTCGCTCTTCACTCAAAAATTAGGATTTCAACGAGAAACTATACTACTGAAGCTATCAAAATAAACGTTTGAACAATAATATTTTATCATAAAACTGTTTGAAACTTGCTCAAGTGATATCCTAATTATTTAAGCAATATATGTGAAAATTACAACTTAGTTGGATTATTAATTGAACTTAATCAAGTTTTCTTTCCATTTCAAACATTTTTTAATACAATTCAAATTACCCCTTTCACTAGTACAATTTAAACTATTTACGACAATTTTTAATAGCACGGTTTATAGTTATTGTTGTAAAAAAAAAGTACCGTGACAATTTTTATAAATAAATATTTTTTTTTGACAGGTTTCTCAAAACAATAATAATTTTATTAAGAGTAGTTGTAAAATAAGGAAAACAATGACTATTTTCTTAAGAATTTTCATCTTATGCCCTATTTTATCTCTAAAACAACTTCATTTTTGTGTGGTTCTTTGTTTTTGAAAGCTATTCTTTCTTCTTGTTTGCAAATTGTCATTGATGTCACTACTCTACTCTATGTGTGCACTCTGATTCTTTCTTCTAAAATCTTTTGTTCTTTTTGCGTTCTTTATATACTGTTCTTTTACGATTTTTTATCTTCTTTTCTTTTTTGTTGACAAGGGTTTTGCAGTGTTGAACTTCTGTTTTCAATGGCTGATGAATATTTAGGTTGTTTTTCTAAATAAAAATCAATTTTAGAGATAAAAAATAATTAGTTGTTATATTGACAAAATTAAATACTATTTTAGAAACTAAAAAAATTATTGGTATCTAAATTAGTTTCTATTATTGATAAATAATTTCTAAATTGGTATCTAATTAAATACCAAAGTTTTAGATAACAACTTTAGAATCTAAATAATGGGTAGTTAAAACTTAAGTAGTTAATTAGATATTAATTTTAAAATTATTTATCAATAATAGAAACTAATTTAGATACTAATAATTTTTTTAGTCTCTAAAATAATATCTAATTTAGTTAATATAGAAACTAATAATTTTTTGTCTCTAAAATTGGTTTCTAATTAATAATTTTCTAGTAGTGTATATATTAAATTAAAATTAAAAAAAAAAATCATCTTAGTCTAATTTAAACTCTCCTACTTATACTTACTTAAAAAGGGTCCTTACAAAAAAACATAACTCATAATTCAAATATAAAGAGTTTAAATTTAAATTTAATATATTAGTAAAAAAACATATTTGTAGGTTTTAAAATGAAGTAACAAAGCTAGATTATTAAAGAATAAAATCATTTAATTTTGAATTGATATATTTAGTCTAATTAGCAACTAAAAGTTCATAGTAATTTACTACATACCAGAAAACTAAAATTATATAAATTACATAATAGTGCTCTATATATAGCAAGAAAATCCATTTAAATTTTAAAATTTACGATAACAATTTTAATTGTAGGAGCACTTTAGTTAATATAAATATCAAGTTTAAAGTTGTAGAAGCATAATGGATTAGTTCAATTTTTAGAATAATAAAGATATTTAAATTTCAAATATCAAATTCGTTGTTTCAAATAATATAAGATAATATCTCTTTAGAGTGTCTTAGTGACATTTGTTTTTACTTTTTCTTTTAGGTTTGTTAAAACTAAATTTTTAATTACAATGAAAAATGAGTGTTGGTCCTATATACATTGATTGAATTCATTCACCATGTGATTCTAAACAAAAATGTTGAAGAAGTTATTTACTTCAAATATGTCGAGCGAATAATTTTCACTACGCAAATTTGAGGTAGAGAAAATTGAAAAAAGTTCACTAAATCAAATTCATTGATTGAATTCTCTCTGCTCAACTAAAATAAAGATAGAGGGCACTTTTGAAGAAAAATCTGAAAATAATATGCTAAGTCAATGGAATTTGTTCAATAAGATTTGAAGTTATTGATTTGACCTTACAAAATTGTTTTGAATCCCTTTCAGGTTTGGAATTTGTAGTGGTAGGGACCAATTGCACTATCCCATTTGAGTTGGCTTTGGACAAAAATGTTGCATCTCATGGTCTAGCAGATATTTTTCTAGATGTTGCTATGTTGATGTTGTTGCTCAGAAGTCTACTATTTTAATTACTGTTCCTGATGCAGATGTTGCTCTGGAGCCTAATGTGATCATCTCTTAAGTTGCTCTGGTGCTTGATGCTGTCGCTTAGAAGTCTACTATTTCGACTATTATGTTTGATGCAGATGTTGTTTTATTTCTCAAGTTGAGAAGATTTTTCCATGTTAAAAAATTTCCTGACTTATTATTCTATTTTTGCTTTATTTTCTATTATTTGTTTATTACTTTCGCAAGTGTCCATTTTGTATCTAGACTAAAGAAGAGAATTAATTCTGAATTTTTCCAACAGAGAAAAAACTATAATTCTTAAGAGATAAAGATAAGGAAAAAAAATGTTTTAAGTAGTAAGTCTAATAGATTTGTTTCATTCACAACCTAATCTACATTTAAAATTTAAAATTTTAGTATTAAAAATAAAATAAAGAAAGCAGTTTTCAATTAATTATAAAAATAATTAATATTTTAGTAAATACTTAAAAAATAAAAAATAACTGAAATATCTAAAATAAAATAAAAAAATAAAATATTAATAAGGATAAAATAAAACAAATTTATCTACACAAAAAACAGGTATAGATAAAACAACATATACTAAGCAAGTCTCTCTGAATACAACAATATCTACTTACTATTTTAAGTTTCTTACCCTAATCTTTTCCATCAAGAATATATCCCATGCTATGAAAACTAAAAATGAAGTAATATTTTATTTGCTAGGTTTGTTAGATAATGTTAGTTCTTAACAATATAGCTTCTCAAACAGTTAAAAAAAAAAAGTTTCTCAAAATTACATACGCAAACATCATTATGACAATTGCATTGGATTTTTGTTTATACGACTACCGTTCCTGTTTTTGGCGAAAACGACTGAATTTTTCTACAAAACCTGTTGACGTGAGTAATGGATTGTCATGTGGACGAAATTAAGAACAAGAATACATAATTAGATAAACTAAGGGTAAAAGGAAGGATCGATGAATTTCTTGGTTTAATAATTTTAATGATAAGTATTTTAATATCATAATAGGCACAAATTTTAGATAAAAAAGTATATTTGTAGCTATATAATTTTATACTCATATTTTTTAAAAAAATTACATTAATTATATATTATATTTAATTTATTTAAGGGTTAAATATATTTTTTGGTAATGTAAATATTGTTTTTCGTTCATATTTAAATTTTAGATTTTTTAGATAATTGTAGTAAGAAAAATTATTAAAAAAAAATTTACCTGTTAAATGAGTGTTTAGTACCAACTTTAGATTATGAAAAAAACCAATTTAACGTTCTAATATAATAATAAAAAAAATATTTAACTTTTTATTTAATTAAATAAAAATATTAAGTGGCTTTAAAATCTTATTAAAAAAATTATATTTACTCAATATATGCTAACTTTTTTAACTTCTTCTGAGTTACTTCTCTCTATATTTAAGACATTTAAGAGTATGTTCCTAAAGTTATTGATACTCATTTTTGTATATAACCACAGAAAGTTAACTGCTATATATGCAATGTAGTATCCATTGTAATAAGCGTAGACTCTATTATATTTCACCAACCACTCTTTTTCCTCCATCCACTAAACCAAAATCCTTGAAACCCTGATTCTGATTTGAGGATTTTTTCTCTCCAAAATCAAAATCTGTTCAACAATTTTCCTCCTTAGATTCTCACCTCTTTTCTAATCATCTAACTTTTGTGATCAGTACCCTCACATCCACAAATGTTTTTCTCAAAGAATGGCTATAGATTCTTCAAATTCAGAAGCCAGGTTTCATGCCCTTGTCTTATATACGGTCTTTTCATTTTCTGATAACCTTTTCATCTTCATCAAAACCTTCTCCTCCACAAGTATCTTCAATCAAACCTCTCATTAGCCTTTTGGCTCACAAATCACAATCTTTGGTGTGACCTTATTGCGGGACAACACTCCATCATTGGTCTTCTTTAAGCCCTACACACAGTTTTCTTTGTCTCTACAAAAATATCTCTCCAGTGGCACCTCTTCTACTGCGACTACCACTCCTATTTAATCCAAGTTCTTCATCCTAAGGTTGTTGGTAGTTCACACCAATGGTTCACAAGCACTTCTACGAGCTTTCATGTGGCGTTGTTGAAATGGCTTGGATCATGCTTAGTGTTGACTACTCACGGCTCTTGTGGCAATTGTTTGGTGTCTTTTCCTACGAGAACCATGAATGGAAGCCTCGGATCTTCTAGCACACACCTTAGTTCATTCACATAATATAGATACATATAATATTACTTCATTTGTTGCTAAGTTTTCGATACAAGTAGTTGTAACTGTAGAACACACGTGCTGGTTTAAATCAGAATTGTGGTGAGTGATCAAGCCACATCAAGAGCCATGTACAAGGGTAGATTAGGAGGAAAAGCTCATCTTGGATATGTTGAAACTGACCCTTCTGGTCGATATGGTCGTGTAAGTTTTTTTTTTTCTCATTCATTTTAACTTCATCTTCCTTTTTTTCTGAATGAATGGATCATTAAATTTCTCACTGATTGGTCTGATATTCAGAATATGGTGATTTAGATGAGGGATATGATACCATAGATTCATGAAGATGTTCTTTTGTGTTAAACTTGAATTCAGATGCCATGTTTGACTTCGAAAATCATGAAAAAGAAATTATGGATAAGTATTAGTCATTTTAATCTCCTAGTGTGCACCATTCAATATTCTCTGCCATAAAAAGAGAAATTATCTGATACCTGTCAAAGTCATGGATCGAATTTAAGGATTAGATTCGTTTCATAATCTTAGGATGAAACTGATCAATAATGCTAATTAATTATATAAATCAATTTATGGATAATTGTGAAGTTAGAGAATAATTTTGACCTTCATAAATACCAAATTCAATGACAGTTGATATTAGCTAAGTTCAAGGATCTGAAGTACTAGTTTACAAAATTAGTCTGCCCATAAAAGTTGGTTTAGTCTCTATACATCATACTTCTTTGTAATTGGCCAATTTTGTTGAATTACGTAATGTTTAACTTTTTTTTATTTTCTTAGAAAAGGGAAGATTTTTATTTTCTTCATTAACTTTTTTCAGTTGCCGTCTTATGATTAAGTCAAATTATTAGAAAGTAATTAAATAAGAACCATATGTTCTGTTTTGTCCTTTACCAAGTCCTGGTTTATTGTTGTGACGTACCACCTTACAGAAGGTTTATCCTATCTCCATAGTACACTCAAGGGTCATTTTTTAAAAGAGCCAAATTCAATGGCCAAAACACAACTAAACTAGTGGCACATGCAAACTAATACCATTTATTTAGGCAACTACTCTAGTTGCTGGTTGGTGTTGAAATTAAATTATTGATTAATTTTTAATTGTTATCTTTATTATTGTGTAGTTCCGGGACATTCTTGGCAAAGGAGCAGTGAAGGTAGTGTATAGGGCATTTGATGAAGTCCTTGGAATAGAGGTGGCTTGGAACCAAGTCAAGCTTGGTGATGTCTTTCATTCACCTGATCTTCTTCAACGCCTTTACTCAGAGGTTCATCTCCTCAAGACCTTGGAACATGACTCCATCATGACCTTCCATGATTCTTGGATTGATGTGAATTATAGAACCTTCAACTTCATCACTGAATTGTTCACCTCTGGCACCCTAAGAGAGTAATATAATCAATCACATCTTATGACATGTTTATATCTTTGAACCCTCTAACTAAGAGCAATTCCTGCATGAATACAGTGCTTGTAGAGAGCCAACCAAAAGTTCAAGTTAATATTAAAATATCTTCAACATAGACTATATTTTAAAGACAAAACTTATATCATGTTGCTTAAATATTTTGTTTTGTTGTTTTCTTAAACAGAATTGGAATTTCATCTAGATTGAACAATACAAGTTCTGGTTAAGAAATACAGACAATTCATATTATGTCTTAGTAAATCAGAGTTAAAACATTGATTGCACTGAATGCAGTTCTTTCAATAGGTTATGCTTATAAACGTTGTATTCATGTAAAAACTACTCGTAAGAAATAATCTTTTTCAATTTTACATAGGTTCTCTTACTTAATGTAGGTACAGAAAGAAGTATCAGAGAGTAGATATCAGAGCAGTGAAGAACTGGGCACGCCAGATTCTAAGTGGTTTGGAGTATTTGCATAGCCATGATCCTCCTGTTATACATAGGGACCTCAAGTGTGACAATATCTTCATCAATGGCCATCTGGGGCAGGTCAAGATTGGTGATTTGGGCCTTGCAGCCATTCTTCGTGGCTCCCAACATGCACACAGTGTCATAGGCAATTTCTCTTTCTCTTTTAGTTGGTACTTAAATAATCACTTATTAGTAATCTATGCTAAATCTTTGGTCCACAAAACTGAAATTTTTGCTTGGTTGAGAATTCAGGTACACCAGAATTTATGGCACCAGAATTGTATGAAGAGGAATACAATGAGCTGGTTGACATATACTCCTTTGGGATGTGCATGATAGAAATATTTACTTCTGAGTTCCCATACAGCGAGTGCTCCAACCCTGCTCAAATATACAAGAAAGTTACTTCTGTAAGCTTTATTCATTGGAAAGACTTTACCTTTTTCTACTCTGTTTGGATCAGATTCTATTTATGCTTTGGTTCAACTTTTACAAACTTGATTTTGTAAAATTAGTTTTGGCTATAAATTTAACATGAACTAATTTATGTTGGAAACTTTTAAGTGAAAAGTACATTTATAACAAAATTCAATAACCCCAAAAAAAAGTTATATCCTTTCACTGTTAATCTAACTTGTTCTTTGAAGAGAGAAGTCTTTATCTCAATAAGTGAACTATATGGATGATTTTGAAAGTCTTGTATCGACTTTAGATATAGTAAAATACATGGAAAAATTTCAACTTCAACATTGATTTTGAGAAATTGAATTAGGTTCAAATCCACCAATTTAAGAGATAATCTAACATTATTGGGTTTGGCCAAAAACTAAATCTTTAGAGACATTATAGTTTTGGAAGTAAAACAATCAAATATTTGTTAATAGAAAAGTCACATTTGGAACTTCCAAATACGAGTTTGAGACTTTTGGAAGCAATTCAAAATATAGCCATAATTAGAAACACAGTTAAGTTAGTTGAGAGATGAGGATTATGTTAATATAAAAATTAAGTTTCACTTGAGTTAATAAGCTTTTTGTACCCAAAACAATATCGTAAGGTTTTTGAGAAAGATTATGAGGACATGCACTAGCAAGCTCTCATTTCACATATTTGATTGATTTGATTCAACAGGGGAAGCTGCCAGAAGCATTTTACAGAATCCATGACTTGGAAGCTCAGAGGTTTGTGGGAAAATGTTTGGCAGATGTATCAGAGAGGTTGTCAGCAAAGGAGCTCTTGTTGGACTCATTTTTAGCCAAGGACCAACTAGACTCTCCACTCTCTAGCCCAACATTACCCAGAAAACAAACCCCCACACTCAATTTCACTGCATCAGTGGCCAAAGAGCTGCCACCAATGAGTGACCAAACAAAGGATACACACATGACCATCACTGGATCAATCAATGAAGAGGATGACACAATTTTCCTTAAAGTACAAATTTCTAACAAAAAGGGTATGCATACAATAATTTTTTGTTACATATAGTAGGGTGCTTCAGAGTTGTATTAATGTATTTTGCATGCAGGGGAAAAGAGGAATATATTCTTTCCATTTGACACCATTAACGACACTGCAATTGATGTGGCAGTGGAGATGGTTAAAGAACTCGAAATTAGTGACTTGGAACCATTGGAGATTGCTGAAATGATTGAGGAAGAGATATCAGCTTTAGTCCCAACATGGAGGGATTGGGGCACCTCTAATTATCAAAGACAACATAGTTTTACCTATGAAGAAGAGTATGATATGAGTAACCACCAAGCTTACTTCTCATCATCTTCTCGCTCTTCCTCTCATGGTTCTTCCCACAAGCATAATTCCCACCTCTGCGGGAACCATTACCCTTTTGCTCAAGATTGGCCTCAAGGTAATACTCCTTCATCTTAGAATGAAAATAACTTTCAACTCTGGTTCTTTCAAAGTTGAAATGTTATTTAATAAAGATTTTGCTCAAGAAAACCGAGTCTAATACCACTCAAGCCAATAACTTGTATCAGAATTAATATATTTTTAATAACAATGATTGACCAGTGATGTTAATTTCAAGCATTACATTCATGTTTTCTTCTCCAGAAAAGTTTACTACTGTTTTCAGTGCCATTAAAGAATTTGATTTCACACCACTAATTAACTGTTTTGCAGATGAACTATCTACGAATGATGATGCGAGCTCTCAAAGCTCAATGAACTCCTTCAAGTGCTTCAATCTCAAGTACTGTGACCCTGGCAATGAAGATGGGCATGATCATACTGTAGTACTAGGAGCAGAAGCCCTTTGCTATTCTCCAAAAGGCAACGAAAAGTACACCAGATTCTGTCCTCGAGAAGAGGTGATGGATGCTGATTCCACCAAACAGTTTTGCAACATGAGAATGGATTCTCACAGGTATCATGGAGTCCAGAGGCTAACCAGGATTAGTTCCTTTGTGGATCTAAGGAGACAAACGCAACGATCACTGATGGAAGAGATTCACAAGAGGAGAATCTTCAAGACGGTTGGTGCCATTGAGAACATTGGGTTTCAAAATCCAGAGGGAGCTGGGAGTTTTTTATTTTAATCTGATCTACTTTGGGGTGTTTGTTGATTATTCCCTGGATATTTGTATACTATAAAGACTTATCAGAATATTACAAAATAAAACTTGTGATATATTTTAATTCTATGCCTATGTCTAGAGATGTTTGTATTTTTGTAAGACACTTCTTGTAACTCCTAAGAAATTTAGAAAGCTACTGTTGGCTAGTAGTTTGCTAAATGATGACCTGATCTAGAACCACACGTTCTTCTTGAAAATGCAAACCTATTTCTATGTGCATGATTCCCAGTCGTGAAAACAGTATTTTGATTATCACGATAGGTAAGAGTTCGTGAAATAAAAGCAATGCATAGCTCATGGAGAAGACAAACAAAGCCATTGTGTGATTCTGCTATAGTCAATGTGAAGGCTTGTTCATGTTTGGATAGCCAGCATAATTGATTATGATTCCCAAAACCACATCCAAAACTTGAAGAAGTAGAAGCAACTATTGAAATATTAGAATGCCGTTTGCATAAAATATGATGATAGCTGTAGGACCAAGACGATGAAAATTGATGAACAAACATTGAAGTATATTCTCTGTTACAACAACAACTAGCTTATAACTTTGAAGCATGGACCCTGCCTATTTTAAGCTTATAAATAGTCATGTAAAAATATACACCATTGAAAAGTTGAGGCATAGGTGAAACTTAAATTTGATGCATGTGGTATCCTGATGCACATGTAACCCATAGATGAAGCACAAAGTCTGCAGCATGTGGCCATGAAAGAAAGAAAAGTCCATTGAATTGAAAGCTTAAGTAATGACAATAACTACTTCAGGTTTAAGTGCATGTTTGGGGGAGTCAAAGGTTTCAAATTTAAAACTTATAAATGCACAATCTGGCCGACAAATTAATTTCAGCATGTTTAAAAAAATAAAGTTAGAACAAATCAGTTAAATATTGAGTATTCACTAATAAGTCGAGATTGTGATTATAGACAAAAAGCTGAGGTTTGTTGGAGAGACTTGCATGTTAATACATTGTTTGCCTCTATAGCCTCTCTAATTAATAAAGAATATCAGGTTCTATGACGGGTTCTACAAAGTCTTAAATGATGGGTACTATGATAGTTTGTACCAGACCATCGTATTATATTTTGTAATAGCTAGATATATGATAGTATACGGAACCACCACATACATATATAGTGACATATAAATGACATTATATATAAAAAAAAGAAAATAACCGTAACCACATCTACAATCTTTTGTAATGATAATTCTTAAACTTTCTATAAAATCTTCCTACTAATCCTACTGCTTGCTAAATAAAGAAAGTACCGAATGTTTTTAAGTTTCCAAGATATTAAATGCATTTATCTAACTGGCACCCCATGCACAACAACATGCGATTATTATATTAAACAAAATCGGAGGAGAATTGGTGAAGGATGGATTCTGCAATCCTTTAAACAACAATGTGTATTTTATGTCCAATCCAGAAGCGTTCTCCTATCAACTGATGCAGTTCTAGAGACTTAAGTCATCACATTTAGAAACAAAAGAAAGAAATTCCTTTTCACTGTCTCAAAGTTTATGACTTGGCCATGATTTCTCACATTCTAGTTTCTCACAAGTACATTTATGTTTTGAATGTTAGTTAAAGAGCTGGATAGTACTTTTACTCGCGAAGTAACAATCCCCTTCTTCTATATTTTTTGCGTTGAAATTCAAAATTGTGCACTGAAATTTGCAGAAGTACTTTTCTAATCGGAGATTCATTTTGTGTTATAAAATTTGCATCTAATTTTGATCGAAGAAGAACATAAAAAACAAAACACTTGAAAAACAGCAGTTAAATGTTAACATGTCTGCTCTTGGGTCATAAGAGTGCGAGTTTTAATAAATTACACCTTATATATAACAATTATTTTTTAGAATGTTCTGACAATATTTTTGCTTATGAAAGAAGAAACTTGGATCATTCTTCTCTATTTTCTACACCAAGAAATTAAGGTGGAAGTAGGGAAAACCAAGATCCTTATGTAAAATTATGCCTTAAGCTTGGTAATAATGGAGAAGAACTAAGATGGTGTTGAAATATTAGAATGTCCTCTGGTTAAAGTAGCATTATAGCAGTAGGACCAAGGTGAAGAAAATTGAGTTACAAACATTGAACTGAGTAGCTACACCTTTCAAAAATGGACACTCTTCCGAATTAAAACCTAAATAGCCAAAGGTTTCAAATTTACAACTTATAAAGACACTATCTCACCAAAGTATTAATTTCAGCATGTTTAAAAAAAGTTAGACCACATTGGTTAATCATTGAACATTCAGTAATAGATTCAAATTGTGATTTTAGACAAGTTAAGTGAGGCTTATAGAAGTCAGCATGCTACTACTTTTTTGCCTGTAGCATCACATGGTAAAGTCATGCAGCATCTAGCTTCCTAGAGCATTGCATATTTTATGTCAAGGGAGGTTTTCTATCAATGGTTACACTTCGAAACACAATAACCAATTTCATATTCATTGTACAAAGTTTTATGCATATTGGAATAGGTGGTATAGTTGAGATATACTATTTCTTGAAAATATATATTAAAGAATATTATACTATAAGAAAATTATTAAATAAAAATTAATTTTTGACATAAAAAATAATTATTTGTTATATTGAATAAATTAGATATTATTTTAGAGACTACAAAAATCATTGGTATCTAAATTAATTTCTATTATTGAGAAATAGTTTATATATCTACCAAAGTTTTAACTATCAACTTTAAAATTTAAATAATTGATAGATAGACTACGATCACTAATTAAATATCAATTTAAAAATTATTTATTAATAATAAAAATTAATTTAAATATCAATAATTTTTTAATCTCATACTAGTATCTAATCTAATCAATATAACAACTAAATTTAATGATTTAAAAGTTAACTTCTCATATATATATATATATATATTTATTGTATAAATGTGTTTGACTATGGTTTCTTCTATTCTTATTTCTTAAGTGTATGATATACGTTATATATATATATATATATATATATATATATATATATATATATATATATATATATACGTTATATATATATATATATATATATATATATATATAACAATTATTTTCTTAATAATGATAGTATGACATTTTTCCATGTTCCAAATACATTTTGCAACTCTAAAGCTTTAAAATGTCAACTAACACATTACAATATGTCATGTTGACTTTGTATAAACATTGTTTTTATCAATTTAATGGAAAAGTAACATTAGAAAAAATTGTAATCAACGTTTTAGTAGTTATGGGACTTGACATGGAACTAATTTGGGACCAAATAATTAATTTTAAATCATAAAATTATTATAGAATAAACTTAAAAATGGTTTCAGTTACTACAATTACATCGATTTTAGTTTTGGTTTCACGAAATCTTTAAATGTTTTGTTCTCAGTACATGTCATCACTTTCCATAGGAAAAACCGCATTATATTTATGACGTCACGTTAACATAATCATGATGTCATTCAGTGTTAACAAATATTAATCTAAAACTAAAAAACGATAATTTTATACGGATTAAAAATATAAAAAAAAATACATAATTTATAGTTATGTAAATAAAAAATGTGGACTTAGAAAAAATAAATATCATATTTATGAGAATGAATATTTTTTAAGAACTATAAATAAATAATAAAGTGTTGTAAGTAATATTAGAATCATATATAAACTTGAATTTTTTATGAAAAAACCATCATCTATATTATCATTTTAATTATCAAAACTAAAGGGGAAAGAGAGATATATCTAACTTATTTATATACACATGTGAGATTGTCCTTTAATATTTTTATTTATCTATTAAAAAATAAAACTAAGTTTCAATCATCATACTTTAAAAAGCCTGATAACCTTTCACATACGTAACTATTAAAATATTTTAATACCAATCACTTTTAAATTAATACACTAACACTAAATATGTTCTTTAATATATAGTTATTCATATACAATATCAATATATTGTTGTTTTCGTCATTTCGTGATTTTTTTCTCAAATTCTTACTTCGAAAATTATTTTCTTAATTACATAATAAAATTATTTGGAAATGTCAGAAATATAATAAAATTATAATATATAACTATAAAATAATATTAAATTTTATCAATAACATAATCTTAATAAAATTAGTTAAATTTATCGCATTATAAATCTATTATTAGACTTTCTTTATTTTCACATTTAATGTTCTAGAAATATAAACGTAAATGAGTTCATGTAAGAGAGAATGAAAAATACAAGAAAATATTTTGATTTGAATAAACCTAAAAAGAAAATGAAGAAGGGATCTTGATTTATTTCGTTTCCTTCAAGCTTTATAGCTTAACGTTTTCATTTTCTGATTATTTTGATTTTTTTTCATGTTTTTTTTAGAAAATATTGTTTTCGTTACCATAGATACAATTAAGAGAACATATTGAAATCAACAAAACAATAAAAAAAAATGTCTATATTCATTTCTCTATTTTAAAAAACTAATTTTCAATTTCCACATTTTTTTTTCGTAGCTACAAATATATCATTTTCACTTTGAATTTGTGTATTTTATTTTTACGCGTAAATATAACATTTTTAGTGCATCACAACTCAACATTTAATATATGGCAAGTCATAATTTAATATGTGACAATGACATCGATAGAATGTTAGCATGATGTCATTATTAATCACCCAAAAACTTAAAAAAAAGTATTCTTTTACAGAAATCACAAGTAAAAAATAGGCACAAATACATGGAAGTAATGGGGTACGAACCTATGGATAATCAAGTCACAATGTCTAAGCTAAATTTTCACCGGGGTTAAGCTTGAAACCAAGCAGCGACGGTAGATCATTCACGTAGGCTTGTCGTTCAATAAAAAAAGCATGTGGTGTCGACGCAGTTATAGAAACACCATAAACCTTTTTTTTTTTAGCAATTTTTGAAGTTTGAATTTAAGACCTTCAATAACTAAACAGAGTATACGAGGTCATCATGGTAGGATTAAAATTGACACACGATATGAAATCTCGAGATATAACATGTAAAAGCGACTCATAATTTATTGTCGGTCAGATTAAAGGAGAGTTTAAATTCAAAGACCCTTTGCTACAACCCTTTGCTAAATGATACTATCACTATCACATAGTATCTGACGTGCTTTCAAAAATTGATACAGTGCATATTGAACATAGTCAGTGAGAAAAAAACACACAATATTGTGTGTTGGATCAACATCCCACACAAAATAGTCACAAACAACAACCGACTTTTTATAGATCAAGGATTGGTTATTTTTTTATAATAACCTCTATATTTTACAAGCTCAGTCAAGCACCCTCAAACTAAAGGATAAGTCGAAGTCGCCAATAAAATAATACTAACTAAGCTCAGGGAACGCTTGGGTGCTGCCAACGGGAGATGAACAAAAGAGCTAATCAAAGTTCTCTTGGCATATCACTAGACTCCGCAAACAAAAACGTAAGAAAATCCATTCAATCTGGTGTATGGTACCAAGGCCTTGATTTCAATCGAAGTCAGTGAGCCTTCCTTGAGATGACAAGTCTACGACTTAGACTTAAACAAAGAAAGCTTAGTTGTCAACTTGGACCTTATAAATGAACTAAGGGATAAGGCCCAGATCAAAGAAGAGGCAAGCAATATGAGACCAACACAAAGGTACAACACCAAAGTGGTGCCGAGAAGCTTTCACAAGTGAGACCTTGTATGGAGAATGAGGAGTGACACAAGAAGAACTGAGGGAAAGTTATCGACCAATTGTGAAGGCCCCTTAGGGATACATAGTGCATTAGCTAACGGAGCATATTGATAAATGTTATATTTTAGTAATATTCATATTAAAAGACAAACACTTATGGATATTTATTGATAAAATAACTATAATTTAACCCATAATTTATGAATTTAAATATTTTTACATATTTTGTGATTATAATATGAATAAGAATGATTTATTCAAAAATTTGTGTTAACTTTAGGATTCTAAGGGAAAATGAAGATGAAAGGGCAAAAGGAGAATAAACAAGATAAAAAGTGAAAGTTGGAACGCTGATTCAACTCGCTCAAACTCGCCTAAGCCGGAAGCATTCTAGAGGAACTCGCCTATGCGAGCTCAATCTCGCCCAGGCGAGATCACTCTAGAGAAGTTAAGTTTATTCTGTCCAACTCTCTCAGGCAAGTCGAATCACGCCTAGGCGAGAAGTTACTTAGTCCAAGCTCAACTAGGTTAAATATGAGGCATGAGGAACAACCCTAGACATCATTGGAAGAATAGAAGGTGATATAAAACCCTAAAGGAGGCAGTCGTCAAGGAGAAACATCCTGGATCTTCTTTTCTTGCTTTCCATGCTTGTAATGGCCAACATAAGTGGCTAATTCTACCCTTTGGGATTGGGAGTAATCTGTTCAAACTCTTATGTATTGAGGTGATATTTAAACATAATATTCTGTTCTTGATTGATTATTGGTATTGCCATTTTATTCTTAACACTTGTTTTATCATGATTTTGATCCTTAGATTTAACTGAAAAATTACTTCTAAGCATCTAACCTAAATGATAATTCTTAACATATTTGAATGCTAGGAATAGATTTGAAATGTTGATTGTTGTCAATATTTGTTCGTAACAATAAGGAATTTTTATAAATAAGCGAGAATCGATATTTAGGAGACTATCTTAATAATTTTATATGCGAGGAATTGATATAAATGAATTTTATATGGGTATTAATATCAATCAAGGATAAAATATTACATGCTTTTCAAAATACAAAAGAGTGAGAAGGATGAACCACAATCCCAATTTTTCCAATTGAATCAAACAACTCTTTACTTTTCTTTATTTACATTCTTGCAATCCCATACATAAAAAACATCTAACAAACTTTTACTTATTGTTTTCTATTTAGTGAATCTTATACTGAAGAATTTAATTGTTCCTTGTGGGTTCGATATCCGTTCTTAGCAACAAATTTATTACTTCTGACATGGTACACTTCCTAAATATTGTGAATAATTTTTTTTTTATTGTTTTAGTTTTGTTTTATTTTATATACATATTTGTTTATTTTTCAGATTTATTTTTTAAAAAAGTTTATTATATTTTTACCACTAGTGAATCCTTGTGCTAACCCTTGAGTGAGTTGTCTTATATGATATTAAGAGGTTAAGTTCCCAAAGATTAATTATTATTTGAATCAGAGATTGAAAAGGAAATTAGAAGAAACAGGGAGACAAAGAGAAAAGAAAAAATGAGACATTAGAGAAGAATCCTCAACCACATATTCATCTACCATTAATATTTTTTAGGAAGAAAACAACATGGCTGAAGAGAAAGCACTACCTCCTAGGAGAACACTTAGAGATTATGCCATGCAGTAGGGTCAGTGCATTTTTCTAGTATTTCAATACCTGTTTCCACTATTGGAGATGAAACCTGCATTCCTCAATCTTATCAGTGCCCATCAATTTACAATAATAGACCATGAGGATCCATATACACATTTGTCTATATTTTATGAATTGGTAAGAACAATGGGCTTTCAATCAGGTGATATTAAAAGTGCTTATATACGTTTGTTTCCTTTCTCATTGGCAGAAAAGGCTAAAGAATAACTCAAATCACATCCAAATCAGAGCCTCATTAGCTAAGAGGATGTATAGAAAAAAAAATTTACAAAGATTTTTTCATTATCTCGCTACATCAAAGCAAAGTCTGATATTTCTATGTTCAGACAAGGAGTAGATGAAGCCTTCTATGAGACATGGGAGAGATTCAAAATGATGTTGAGAGAATTCCTAAATCATGGGTGATGTGAGTTGATTTTAGCTTTTTCCATTTTAGAGGTGACACTTTACTTAGGATTGAGATTTTTAACAAGTATATGGTGAGACCTAGGTAAGATTCCCACTGGGCACAACTTAACCAAGTGGTTAAGTAAGTGTGAAGGTTCACTTCCAAAGGCAAAGAGAAAAATTGCATAATAAGGTGAACATGATGTATGGTGCGGAATGTAAAGACAAGGAAGGTAACACAAGATATGGAAGGAAACCGAAATGTAAAGAAGCAAAAACAAGAGAATCAACACAAAGATAAAGTGTAATGGAAAATGAAGGAAAAGGATGGAAGAAGAAAGCTTATTGTGTGGATTTGAGAAGGAACACGCCACTTCGAGTATGATTTCCTCCAAGATAAGTGTAGAAGGTCACCACTTGAGAGCTTTCAACTCACTCAAGATAAGACCTAATGCTTAAGAGACACAAGCCTCACAAACACCTCACACAATTTATGTAGAGTAACTTTTCTTAATCAAATTCAACTTGTAAATACATGAGGCAAGGCACCCTATTTATAGGAATGGGTGCCTAGGTGGGCAAGGAGGGGAGGGGTAGACTTGTAATAAGGGGTGGTTGGGCTTGGTCAGGGGTTGCTCCATCTCTCAGGCCTGTATCATGCTCTTCGGGTGGGAAAGAATTCGTCCACGAATTTGCAACACCTTCAGAGAAAGGAGTTAGATCATTAACATTAAAAGAATTGTTTCCTAGATATGTGCTATGTAAATCTAACTTATAAGGATTATCATTTATCCTTTTAATGATCTGGAAGGGACCATCACCACGAGGTAGGAGTTTGGATTTCCTTTAACTAGGGAAGCGATCCTTCCTCAAATGAAGCCAAACCCAGTCCCCAGGTTCAAAGATTAACATTTTGTGCCCTTATTGGCATTTTGTGCATGAATGATTTTAGGAAACTATTTGAGGAATCAATATTTAGGAAACAATCTTAATAATTTTATATGCGAATAATCGATATAAATGATTTTAATATATGCAAAAATGTCAATTAAGTTGGAATGTTATATATTTTTATTCATTGAAAACACAAACGAGTGAGAAGGATTAACCTCAATCCCAATTTTCTCAATTCAATTATCTACCAGGAGCATCCACCCAAAAAGAACCAGCCCCAAACTTGTTACCTTCGCCCGCCATAACCGAAGTCTCCCCAAAAGAACCCGAGGAGCACCCATCAAAACACCCAGATGAACTCGAGGAAGACATGTATAAACTTTGAAGGGATATTCTCAACACCTCAATACAACTTAGTATTCGAATAGAAACAAAGTAACCATAATGAACAAGGGGTCCCTCTATTTATAAGCGCCTTAACATCGACCATACCAAACTTTGTGACGCTCGAGGACCGTTAGATCGTTTCATATCTAACGTCTCCTACAAACTGAATGCAGGTCCCAATGAAAAATTGAAATTTTTTGCCCAAAAGATGCTTCCAAAACGTTAGACCTCGTTAAAACACCCCTTAAGCAATAAGCCTCGAATAATAGGATGACTATATTAAGACTCTTTGAAATTAATTTTCTCGAGCTCGGGAGGCAAGTGTACTACCACGGACTGGGAGATCTAGGTTACACCAGTAGACAGTACCAACCACTCTAAAAGAAGTAGATACAATAACTTAAATCTCATCTAATACAACCCTATAATGATTAAAGTTTACGGAGAGCTGACTAATGATGAAATTAGCCACGATACATGTGTAACCTAGGCTTAGTGGACCAATGACCCAACACAACCCTATAAATAAGTTGACTAGCAGTTACATAAAGTAAGTATATATGATAACATTTATTAGTTCAAATTGTTAAGTGCTAAGTTAGGTGTTGGAAAATCTTTTTACAAAAATCCTACCATTCTAGAACCGAAGACCGAAGATCGAGAAATGAAGATGATGGAAGACGATCAATAAGTTATCTGAACTTGAAGAGAAGTATTCACTTAAAGAGGATTACTATCTCAACCGTAGTAAAAACAAAGTATAAATTTAGTAATCTAGTTCTATAGAATATCTCTATAAACAGTATAGGTAACCATACCAGAATTGTACTGCCAAATAGGCCAACATGGCCGAATGTTCGAAAACAACCCATAAATCCATAATTAACGATAATTAAGCCAATTTAGTGGTAAAACATGATTAAGACATGATTGGATCCTCTTTCAGACCCATAAGCAGGCCCATGACGGCTGAGGCCCATCCAAAAGGTATAAATACCAGAGGAGACCCAGCGTCAAAGGTAACTTTTCAGTCTCAAATCGCCTCCATATTGTACTCAGACTATCTTGATTGTTAGAGTGCCTTTGTAGGTACCCCCCACTCATCTTGAAGAAAGGAAGGACTAACTAGAGACCACCACGCTTAGAAGCCGTGAAGATGAGGACGAAGACAGAAGGAGTCACTCTAAGAGCAACTCAACCTTGTAAGAACATTTTGGCACCCACTATGGGGTCGGGAGAAACCTTTTAAAGTGTCCACATGGTAACAACGAGGAATATAACAAGCAACGACAGGAATACGAAAGGAGGGGCAGAAGCCTCTCTGCGAAGGAAAAATTCACCCATGTGAATCCTTGCCGAGAGTGCGCCAAAGAAACCTTTCAACGATGGTAGAATTCATCTATGTGAATCCCTACCGAGAGTCCGACAAAGAAGCCTCTCGACATAGGTAGAATTCACCTGCGTGAATCCCTACCAAGAGTGTGCCAAAGAAACCTCTCGGCGAAGGAAAAATTCACTTACGTGAATCCCTATTGAGAGTCTGACAAAGAATCCTCTCAACAAAGGTAGAATTCACCTACGTGAATCCCTACCAAGATCGCACCAAAGAAACCTCTCAGCGAAGGAAGAATTCACCTACATGAATCTCTGCCGAGAGTTCGACAACGAAGCCTCTCGGCAAAGGTAGAATTAAACTACGTAAATCCCTGTCGAGAGTCCAACAAAGAAGCCTCTCGGCGAAGGTAGAATTCACCTATGTGAATCCCTGCCAAGAGTCCGACAAAGAAGCCTCTCGGTGAAGGTAGAATTCACCTACATGAATCCCTGCCGAGAGTCTGATCAAGAAACCTCTCGACAAAGGTAGAATTTACCTATGTGAATCCCTGCCGAGAGTCCGACAAAGAAGTCTCTCGACGAAGTTAGAATTCACTAAAGAAAATCCCTGCCGAGAGTCCGATAAAGAAACCTCTCGGCGAAGGTAGAATTCACCTACGTGAATCCCTTCCGAAAGTCCAGTAAAGAAGCCTCTCTACCGAAAGCTCGTAACAGAAACCTCTCGGTAAAGGTAGAATTCACCTATGTGAATCCCTGCCAAGAGTCTGATAAGGAAGCCTCTCTGCCGAAAGTCCGTAAAAGAAATCTCTCGATGAAGGTAGAATTCACCTACATGAATCCCTGCTGAAAGTCTGATAAAGAAGCCTCTCTGCCGAGAGTTCGTAACAGAAACCTCTCGACGAAGGTAGCGTTGACCTACGTGAATCCTTGACGAGAATTCGATAAAGAAGCCTCTCTGCTAAGAGCCCGTAACAGAAACCTCTCGGCGAAGGTAGGATTCACCTACATGAATCCCTGCTGAGAGTCCGTAATAGAAACCTCTTGGGGAAGGTAAAATTCACCAAAGTGAATCCCTGCCGAAAGTTCGATAAAGAAGCCTCTCTACCGAGATTCCGTAACAGAAACTTCTCGACGAAGGTAGAATTCACCTGTTAATCCCTGCCGAGAGTCCAATAAGGAAGCCTCTCTACCAAGATTCCATTACAGAAACCTTTTGACGAAGCTATAATTAACATGTGAATTCCTGCCAAGAGTCCGTAATAGAAACCTCTTGGAAAAGGTAGAATTCACCTACGTGAATTCTTGCCAAGATTTCGATAAAGAAGCCTCTCTGTCGAGAGTCTGTAACAGAAACCCCTCGACGAAGGTAGAATTCACCTACATGAATCCCTACCGAGAGTCTGATAAAGAAGCCTCTTTGCCGAGAGTCCGTAACAGAAACCTCTCAGCGAAGATAGAATTCATATGGGTGAATCCCTATCGAGAGTTCAATAAAGAAGCTTATCTGTCGAAGGTAGAGTTCACCTAAGTCAATCCCTGCCGAGAGTCCAATAAAGAAGACTCTCAGCGAAGGTAGAACTCACCTAAGTGAATCCCTGCCGAGAGTCTGATAAAGAAGCTTCTTGGTCAAGGTAGAATTCACCCAAGGGGATCCCTGCCGAATGCGCGCTAAAGAAACCTCGTGACCTCGTACCGAAAAAATGCAAAAAAATACCTAAGAGTGACCTTAAGACTTAATACATCATAGAGCAACCGAAAGGCCTGGAGTGGAGCCCAACTATTCGGTTGCAACTGAGCCAAAGCCACATTCAAAACGCGCAACACCTCCATGGTAAACTCATCAAAAGGGAAGCAGACGTGAATTTTCGAAATCAAACAAGAATAAAAATAGAAAAAGTCTTTGGCTTCTTTTCCCCTACCTAAACAAACGGTTTCATACTCCCTACACCTACGCAAGGATTATGCACCATCCAACAAATCTTCTAAAACGATATCTACACTCTCGGCAAAAGCTTGAAGCATGGATGCATCTACATACTTGGAGAAAATCGATCGAACCTTATTATCTACCCACACGTAATCGGCCTCTCAGGTCTCATCCCATTTGTATGCAGTTAGGGAAGAAGAAAATGACACTGCAGGCTCTAAGTTATTCCTATTTACAGGACCAACAGCCCGAGAGGAGCTCTTAGTGCTCTCGATATGTTTAGAACTAACATCTACAGCCATTGGCCTTCCTCTACTTGGCCCCCCTGACACATGAAAATAAAGTGGTGATGAAAAGGAAAGACATGGTTACCTCTGAAGACTCTTCAACTCATATACACAGATTATTAGGTGGAGAAAAGGGCGAATACAAACCGTCACTCTTAATCTGCATCGTTGGATCAACTCGACATCAACGACCCAGATCACGCAATTATGCACTTCCTGACAATGCGTCACATCCATGCGCCTTGAACACACCAGTGATCTTCCCTAACCAACCTGTAGGACATATGACCAATCACACGACATAGCAGTCATGTGAAACTACCAACTACACGTAGTAGCGACTACCCGGCTTATTGGCTACAAAAGACCCTGCGTAGAGTTCCTCTACTTGGGCCTGGGGAGCATACGATCCGGGATAGACTTCCACCCAAAGATAAAGTAATTTTTCTTTTATAGACTCTGCGTTACACTCAAATCACTCCACTCCAGTTTAGGGGACAAATGTACTGTCGACTAGCCGAGTAGGCCGACATGGCAATCGCTCCACTCCAGCCTAGGAGGCAAATGTATTGCCGACTAGCCGAGTAGGCCGACATGACAATCGCTCTACTCGAGCCTAGGGTGTTGATCAAGGATGATCAAGAGCTTTGAAGAATTTAAATCCAAAGTGTTTGATGATGGCTGGAGTTGTTGTTGTGTATGGGTGGGAACAGGGGTAGATTTTATGTAATCCACACCTTGTTTGAATCCAAAACAAGTTTGAATTGAAAACCTTTTTAAAATGAAATGATTTTCAACTAAGTGAAAAACAACCTGTTGTTTTGTCGAAACAACCGATTGTTTTATACTTAGAAGGATTTTGAAAAGGTTGAAAAGTGTTTGGCTTGGTTAACTAAGCTGTCAAAGTCAAAACAATCGATTGTCTCGATAAAACAATCGATTGTCTATTGTGAAAATCCTAACAACTTTGTGTTTTTGAATTGAATCTTTATTAAATGATTTCTAACTGAATGCGCTCCTGTTTTAAATGCTTTTGACCACTCTGTTCGTCTATATAAAGCTGGTTAGAAGTTCCTAAAAAGTAAGAAACAATTTTGAGAAATCAAAGTGAGATTCGATTAAGTGTTTTCAAGATTCATTCAAGCTTTGGATTTTCAAGTGTGTGGAATAGGACTGGGTTGTATTTTCTGATCTTGAAGCTTTGTAATTCCCAGGTGTATCTTGTTCTCTCTTCCTTGATTATTGTATTTCTGTAAAAGGTTGTAAGTGAAAATTCAGAGGGGTTCTGAATTCTGTGGTGTGGTTTGCCAAAGGTAGTGTGTTTCTTGAAGGGTTCAAGGTCACTACTTTGGTGTGTGGTGTGTGTAATTTGTAATTGATTGCATAGTGGAATCCAGTGATTTTCTGAGAACTGGATGTAGCCCTTGTGAGTAGGGTGAACCAGTATAAAACTGTTGGTGTGCTTTTCTTTCATCCCTAACTCTTTTAATTGTTGTTTTAAGTTGTTTTAAATATCTGCTGATATAAACAACCGACTATTTCGAAGAAACAACTGATTGTTTTTCTGTATTTCACTTAAAATAGAATATATTTTTGACTAACTTGATTTCTTTATCTGTAATTCTGCACTAAGTTTCATTGTATCTTCAAAGTTTGCGAAAATCTTTCTTAAACAATTCACCCCCCTCTTGTTTAAGGTCATATATTCTAACATAGGGGAATATGCTGCCGAATAGGTCAAACATGGTCGAATGGCCAAGAACAACCCATAAATGCACAGTTAACGGTAATTAAGCCAATTTAGTGGTAAAACATGATTAAGACATGATTGAGTCCTCTTTCAGACCTATAAGCAGACCCATGACGGCTGAGGCCCATCCAAAAGGTATAAATACCAGAGGAGACTCAACGTCAAAGGTAACTTTTCACTCTCAACTCGCCAACATATTGTACTCGGATTAACTTGATCGTCGAAGTGCCTTTGCAAGTACTGCCCACTCATCTCGAAGAAAGGAAGGACTAACTAGAGACCACTACCATTAGAAGCCATGAAGACGGGAAAACAAAGACAGAAGGAGTTACTCTAAGAGAAATCCAACCTTGTAAGAACAAGAATGTTATAAAATAAGTGGATATGTATATCTCAGCCAAATTAATATATATATATATATATATATATATATATATATATATATATATATATATATATTATATATATATATATATATATATATATATATATATTAGCTTCATTCTTCCACTAAGAGCACGGTTTCACCGTTTTATTTTCTCTGGATTCTTTTTGCGTGGCAATGATGAAGCTCCTGCCCAAGTAACAGCCACTATTTTATCTGTCCTTGATTTTTTTTTTTCTTTGGTTTATTCATACATGAAAGAAAAATTGGTGGTTAGTTTGTTTAAAATACCAACAATAAAAGGTATTAAAAAGCAATCTCTCACATATTTTTAACACTATTTATTAATGACTGAATTTGATCCAAAATCACATAATTTTATAGATATATTACTTCTTAATATTATTTCAGCAATGAGTCTAACTAATGGTTTATAGTTTTTAATAAAAACAGAAAGTATATTGAAAAGAGTGATGCCAACACTCTTACACCACTAATACAAGGTTATGTTACTTCAAAGCATCACCAAATGCATTCATACTGCACCTTTTTGGCACATAAAGCAATCTTTTCACATTGATAATTAGACCCTATATATGATTTGTGTAATTGCTACAATGATTGCTCCATGTCCACAAAATAGACCCTCACTGTTTGAAACAAAGTTTTTGGGTTCAAAGTCCCAATCAATTGAATTGTGAGCACAGTACAAGTATGGGACCTTTGGGCCAAGGATGGATATGTGTATAGGTATAAAGCTTTTGTGTTCTCCCTCAAATGGAGTGATGTGGCCTACCTTTTGCTGGCAAAGTGAATGCCATGGTTGACTACAATTCACAGCCACAAAAGTCAGATATTCATTCAGGACGAGGTAAGGTACTGTTCTAGCGTCCCCTGAACCAGTAGATCTCTTCTGCTTCCATAACTATTCCAAAGTCCACCATCAAAAAGTTAGATACATCTTATAACTACAACTTTCTCCCTAGAATCATTACTCCTATTCATTCATACTTTCAAACTATAGGTGCCAATTTGGTGACAAACACAGTGTAACTATTACAGAAACAAAAATAGCTTTCCACCACTGTGTTTTCAATCGATTATATTAAAAGACTGACAACAAAGAATAGGATATCAAACCTCTTTTTTGAAGATATACTATGTTTTGAAGATATAGATTAATGTAGATTCTATCAATCCAATTCCAGATGAGATGTGATATACATGCAATCATGTGTCCAACATTAACTTTTATACCATTTATGAGATTTCAATTTTCTGATCTCTCCTTCTGCAAATTGGTTTATCAATGATAAATTGAGAGAAGATAAGTGTACAGGTCTCAGATGAACATAAACAACATAATTGTACATACAACTCAATCGTTTCATGTCAGTAAGAAGTGGGGTACATTGCATGAACAACAAGCTTTTAATGGCCACTCTCTACCGTTGGATTTGGAGCAGTACAATGAAACTTTAATTATTATTCATTGCTGTGAAATTTGTTTTCCATTAATAGAAGATGGTAGATGTACTTGTGTTCTTGTAGAGGAAATAGTTATTTACAAAGGATAGAGTTTGCTGGTGTAGAGTGGGGACCTTACAATGTTCAAAAGTAGAAACGGAAAATTAGGGTATGACAAATCCGCAATTACCCCCAAAACCTTTGAAAGTTGTGTATCTTTTGTTACCTAGATGAATCACAATTTTTTTTCTAAACACTTATTATTGGAAAATACAATAACAATTTAATTTTTTTCAAATAAATTAAAATTAACTTGTGTATTTAACTTTTATCTAAATTTTATATTTAATTAATTTTCAAGTCTTTTGAAAATTTCACTATTTTCAATTAAATCTCTTTTAATAAAGTTTGTTTCATTGAATACTTAAAACTTTGTATGGTTTTTTATTGAGTTTGTGTCATTTAATTTTATTGTTAATCGGAACTGATATAGTTATGGCTGTTAACTTACATCGTCAATCTTCACATGAAAAATTATAAAAAATGGTATAATTACATTTTAATTCTTTAATAAATTTGGATTTTTTAATTGGATTTCTATTAAAATAATTAGGCATTTTCGTATCTGTATCTATGTCGAATCAGTGTCCGTATCTGTGTTACATAGATATCAACTATTATTTTTCATTTCTATAAATATTTGTGAAAAATATATTGTAAATACAATAAATTTAATGATTTAAAGTAATAATTAGGCATTTTGAACTCACAAGTTTTAAGGATGATCTATGTAATAAAGAATTGGTATTCAATTCTTACTGTGCACCAAAATTCGTCAAAGTGATAATCTAAATTATTCTTTTTGTTCTACAGGATAATGGATATGAAAATGTGTGGTAGGACAAAAATATAATGATAAATTAAGCTTTGGTGTCAACCCCAATAACTTATTATGATGCAATAGTTTTTTTTTCCCCATATTATGATGCAATAGTTCATTATCCAGCTATTATTATTTCACTGAGCTGAAATCAAGCATTGTCAAAGGGCTTCTTTTCAAAAGAATTAGTCAAGGATTAGGTACAACTCTAATGTAATGTTTTGTTAGAGAAGAGTCAAGTTTTGTTTTTGTTACATATTTTATGGTACTTAGTGTTAGGTGCAAAGAAGTATACAGAAGATATCCATTAATTAACCTTTGATTGGATGTCATAGTGGGTCACTAATTTTAATATACATTAAAAGAAAATTATTAAATAAAAATCAATCTTAAAACCTAATTTAAAAATTAAATATTATTTTAAAAATTATAAAAATTATTAGCATACAAATTATTTTTATTATTGTTAAATAATTTTTAAATTGGTATCTAATTAGTTATCAATGTTTTAACTATCAACTTTAGAATCTAAATAATTAGTGACTAAAATTTTAGTAACTAATTAAATATCAATTTAAAAACTATTTATCAATAGTAGAAATTAATATAAATATAAATATTTTTTTTAATTTTAAAATAATATTTAATTTAGTCAATATAACAATTAATTATTTTTGTCTCTAAAATTATTTTTATTTAATAATTTTGTAATAGTTAAAACAAAAAAAAAAAAAAACTTTACCCTAAAAGTATATGACATTAACACATAAACATGATGATTAAGCTTATGTTTGGTGATATTGTTCCGTCATTATGATGCAATACTTGATTATGTAGCTTTTACTATGGATTAAGTTGAAACCAAACATTGTCAAATGGCACCTACTCAAAATATTAGTCGCGGATTAGGTATATATATCTAAAGTAATTTCTTGTTAGGGAAGAGAGAAGTTTCCTTGGCAAATATTTGTGACTTGTGTTTTTGGTAGTTAGTGTTACGTGCAAAAGAGTGAAAAAAAATGGTCCATTAATTTTGGTTAAGATGTCATAGTTGGGGACCCCATTAGAATCTAGCTATGAGACAACTGAAATTTTTTGCATTAAGGGATGAAGAGAGAGAAATTTCTTCATAATCTTCCTATAAGATTATGTTAGCCACATCTTAACTATTACCTAATGAGTAATCACCCACTAAAACACCACACCAAACAAGAACCAAGGACCACTATTATTGAGGGAATATAACTATTATAAACTAATTTCATTATTTATTGAGTCCTTTCACATAGCTAGATTCTATCACTATGATCATATCATCAAGATGCTCTAGAATGGTAGTGATGTGTTTGGATTTTGTCAAAATAAATAGGGGACACAAATTGATTGGGTTGGTGAATTCAAGCTTAACAAGGAAAATAATTAAATGAAATTTGACAACATTAATCACATGAGTTACATATACATATTAAATACACAACTCTTCTTTACAAATCTCACACATCATTCATTCAATGTAGCTAATGCTTTTTAAAGAGAGGACATGTCGAACTTAAAAGGAAAAATGAAAAATAAGATATCATAAACAAACTCTTTTCACACTTATCACATAACATCTGTTTCCTCCCACATCAACCACATGGTTTTGATGGAAATTATTACCTTTTAAATGACAATCAATTATTTTTATTTACATCAATTTTTAAAATATTACAAATAAAATAAAAATGTAGAGAGAGGAATTGTTTTGAAGATGAACAAAAAATGTACCCACATCACTTTAATTTAATTACTTACCTTAAACAAGATTTTCATCAAGTTTGTACAATTTCTATAACAACTTGTATGATAACTTACTTGATCATCAATTTATATTTATGATGAACATTTGTTTTCCGACAATAGATTCACGTGACCATGTAATAATTTTTTTCTTTACCATATAAGAAGTGAAATGTGATGTGACAACCTTGTTGTGTTTGCTTCAAAGTGTTTGCAAACAGTGTTAAGGATGATGATAGTTTAGGGTATAGGGTGGTGAATAGGGATGGGTATATTCAGCATGTTTGCTTATCAGCTTCTTAAATTCCAAGCTCTCATCTATAATGGATGAAAGAAAAAATTTAATTCAAAAAAATTAGTTTCATAATTTTAATTTAGTATAGAAAAGAAAAACAAATATTTTTTAAAATTAATATTTTTTCACTTTTTTATTATTTAGATTTAAGACGTGTTTGTTTATTTATGAACTTTTATAAAGTAGATGTGACTTAAAAAATCATTTATTTCATAAATCAAATTTATCTAGACAATTTAAAACACAAAATTGCATGTCAAACTTTAAAAAGTTGATGGCGCATGAAAGTTACTGAACTGGATTCGACATTGACACAAGGCAAAGATATTGACATTGGTTTTGGTTACTGAATTCAGAAAAGTATGAAATGAAGTGCCAAAAAGAAAGTACTATTCACAGTGCATTTTCCAAGCTCGAATAATAGACTCAATATATTTTTTATTCAAGAATATGTAACAGTATTGAAATAAATAAAGATCACGTCCCATAGTTTATCTAAAAGCTAACATATCTTACAAATATTATACAATTGGTTAATTGCTCCAATTATTTCATTTTATTTTATCAGCAATATAAATACTCCAATTATAATTTTATTATAAATTAAACCTATCATATTGATCCAAAATCAATTTCCATAAACTAATCATTTGTTGTGCTTAAGTTTATTATTTTCACTTAAAACTAGACAATGAAGCTCATTTTTTTATCAGGTAAAAATATACTCACTAGTATAGAAATTAGCATAAAATAATGTGGAAAATCTCACTCTTTCTTTCTTAATTAGTTAAAAATTATTAAATAAAAATAAATTTTAAAAATAGAAAAAATAATTATTATATTAATTAAATTGAATATTTTTTTAAACATTAAAAAAATATTAGTATTTATAATAATTTTTATTATTAAAAAAATTATAAATTAATTTTTAAATTTATATCTGATTAAGTACCAACTTTAAAATATAAAATAATTTATAATTAAAATTTTGATAATTAATTAAATATCAATTTAAAAATTAGTTTATACTTTTATTAATAATAAAAATTATTTTTAATATCACTAAATTTTTAGTATATAAAATAATATTTAATTTAATCGAAATTAATTATATTTTATTATTAAAATTTATTTATATTTAATAATTATTTTAGTGAATATTAAAAAGTTATAACAAAAATAAAACTAATACATATTTTTGAATTAAAAAATATAATAAAAAATTAAATTCTATTTTTACTTTTTAATTAGTATAAAAATATCCTTCATAAAACTTACTTCTTTCTTTGCCATTCATTAAAATAAATATAAAGAACTAAAGTGTAAAACTTAATTTTTTTCATACCTATAGTTTGAGTGATTGTTTGGTGGAAGTACAGCGTAAAACTTATACATAGCTTTCAGCATCCAAAAGAGCATGTTAGTTTTCTGCAGAAGCAGAAGCAGCAGCAGCCGGAATCAAAGTTATCTATGTGTGACTGAAGACACGATCTTTCCATTAGATCTCATGACTCTCATTTTCAGTGTTCTTTTCTTTGTTCTGAGAGGGATTGGAATTTCATTGATGTGGTGTAGAAAATGAGGAGGAAGAGTATAAAACATTCAGTTTTGTCTTTTTCTTTTGGCCTCATTAACAGTGAAATTAAGAGTGAACAGTGTGCATTAAACCAGAAAGGGACAGAAGCTACATCAAAGTCAGCTTATCCCTTTAATTACAGATACGCCTGGATTGTAAAATGACGTCTCAGATTCAGATTTCATAAGATTTTTGTCTCCTCCACGTGCATCTACCATTTATTTCATCACCATCAAGCTTTGTAGGATTTTGTTGTCACTTCAAACACCACTCTTTCTTTTTAACTTTTCTTCCCATCTTGCTAGTAATATACAATGCATGCATGTTGGTCAAACTACAATGTATTTCAACCTAATACTATACCACATGTTCAAGTCGGTTCATCATGTCTCTTACTTTATTATTGCATACAAGGCTTTCAGATACAGCCACACTTGAAAAAGGTTTAAATAATATATGTATGAAAAAAACTAGATGTTAATTAAGAGTGAATACTTCTAAAATAAAATTGATATTATTAGAATAGTACTAAAAGACTTTATATTTAGTAGGGTATGTGCCACATATGTCACTTAGTTTAAGAAACACACAAAAAAATGTTGCATATGTATAACTATTGATTGATTGATTATGATTTTTTTTTTCATAATGTTTTTGGGTAGAAATGATTAATGTAATAAATTAGTTTAATTTAGAATACTTTGTATGGAAGAAAATATAAGATATTGAAATTTACCCCTTTTCTATTTTTGCTTTTATTTAAGGTCTATTTTATTTTACGATCAATTTGTGCAAATAAATTCGAATGAGAAAAAATATCAAAACACAAAAATAAAAGAATAAAAATAATTAAAAAAGAAAAGAAAAGAAAAGAAAAATATTGCAACATTTTTTTTCATATTATTGTGAAGATTTATGAAAAAAAAACTAATATATAATTAATTATACATTTATTTATAATCAAATATAATTATCTATTTATTTATATAATCGATTGTGTAATACATGTTTACATACAAAAAAAATGTTTACATATCGATTATATTTACATGTATAATTATTATATTAAATATATATTAAATTTAATATAATTATTTTTTATTATTTATTTATTAATACTTATATTATAATAAAAATAAATATATTTAATTATATAGTATAACATAATAAAAATAATAATAATAAAAATAATAAAAATAATAAAAAATATTAATAAATTTATAAAATAATAATAATAGTAAAAGAATTATAAATAATAAGAAATAATAGTAAAAATAAATAAAATTAAATAATATAATAATAATAATAATAAATTTAAAATTATTAACTAATAATAAAATTATAATATATTTATTTATTTAAAATTAATTTATAATAATAAAAATAAATTAGTTATTATATCTACAATTCTTTTTCCTTCTTTCTACTCAAATCATATTTCAATTCCAAAAAAAGTATTAGAAAAAAATATTTAAAACTATATTAATTTTTTAAAATTCTTTCATCCATACTTGTAATAATATATATATTATATATATATATATATATATATATATATTTCTTTTATTTTCTTTTAAATTAAGAAATGTGTTAAGAAAAGATAAATTAACATGTTATCATATATATATTCACGCGAAGCCAAGAATTATATCTTTGGGCAACCAAAAATATCACAATTTTTGAAAAAAAATAAAATTGATTGTTCATATTCGTGATAAATTTAATATATTTTTTGTGAGCATAAAAAATATACTACCATGTAGAGTATATGAAATATTCATACTAGTCAACAAATGTAAGTAGTAAGCAAATGCAACACTTAGTATGGGATGGTTTTTTTATGTCTGACATTTTTTTTATGTCTTCAAAATATGGGATGGTTTTGATTCAGTAGAGAATCCCACACCGTCATCTTAGTATCATATATGTTTGGATGTTTTTATGCTTTTGATAATTAGGGTTAGCAAGACATAACACTTTTACGAAAAAGTACTTTTTATATTAGTCATTTTATGGAGGGCAGTGCCAATACAATACGACATGAAAGATCTATTAGTGTTGGTCAATCTTTCCTTTTAAAAGAGTTTGTCTCTTGATAGTTGAGATGTTTTTGTAGTTTTTATCCTCATATATACATATGTTGTCTTGTATGTAACTACTTTGGTGAACCTCAAGTGCTTCCTTATATATAATTAGTTTTGTCAATAAAGAAAGATATTGGTCATTTTGGATATCAATATAGATGTAAGTAATAAAAAGTATGTGAGCATATGCATTGGTTATTAATACATGTAGAAACACAAAATGTTTCAAACTAGTAATAATTATTTGATTTATCCTGACATTCACTTTGTATAATTGTAAAAAATTGTAGATGATTAGAGAATCAAATATATATTCTTTTCAGCTAAATTAATTTGAAAATTCTCTTAAATATATTTTAAAGTAGTAAATATGATGAAAGGATAAGGTGTGAATTTGATGGTAGTATGATAATTCTTTAAAATTGATTTATTGCAAAAACGTAATATAAAAAACTATAATAACAGTATTTTAGAGTTTTTTTCGTCAAAATTATGATATTTTTAAGTTTTGAATCAACACCATATCTCTATTTTATTTTATTTTTTGAAATCAAGTGAGTTTAAAATTTATATTTTTTATTTGTAATGAAAGTAATGTGCATTCAGAATGTTAACTCAAAATTATAATTACTAGTACAATTATAATTTTATAAAATACAATTATATAAAATGAGTGTGAGTTATCTTAAAGTAGTGAAAATGGATTGCGATAGATGGAGAGACGACTCATGAAGCGTGGTAGAGGGGTTTGTGTTATAATGATCTAAATCTTAACACTACACACTAATTATTTTCTATGTATAGTATAAGATATCACTACAATAAAATTATTAAATAGTAATTAAATTTAGAAACAAAAAATAATTAGTTACTATATTGATTAAATTATATACTATTTTAGAGAGTAAAGAATTACTAATATTTAGAGTGATTTCTATTATTAATAAAAAATTATAAAATGGTTTCTATATATTAGTTTCTAAATTAGCTATCAAGGTTTTAGCTATTAATATTTTAGATTCTAAATTAGTCTCTAAAAGACTAATAGATATTAATTTACCATATAAAGTAGTTAAGACCTAGAACCTCGGTAGCTAATGAATGGATACCAATTTAGAAACTACTTTATAAATTTTTATTAATAATACAAATTACTTTAGATATCGATAATTTTTTAGTTCATAAAATGGTCTCTGATTTAGTCAATATAGTGACTAATTATTCTAATCTCTAAAATTAATTTCTATTTAATCATTTTATTGTAGTACATGTTGTAGCGTGAAAATGAATCTTGAGAATGAAAGAGACGTGACTCTACAAAAGATAAAGATAACGAGTGGAAGATAGAAGTTGGAGAAGATGACCAGATTAGCAAGGAAAATTTATTGTGCGAAAAATGACAACAATGAGGTGTCAATGGAAAGAAATAAGGTTCACAAATGGAGAAAATGGACAAGTTTGATACAAAGGAGATTTGTGTAATAATTAGTTACTATATTTACTAAATTAAATATTATTTTATAAACTAAAAAGATTATTGGTATCTGATTTAGTTTCTAATATTAATAAAAATTTATAAAGTAGTTTCTAAATTGTTATCTAACCATTAACTACCAAAATTTTAGCTACTAACTACTTTATATTCTAAATTAGTCTCTATTAGTCTTTTAGAGACTAATTTAGAATCTAAAATATTAGTAGTTAGAATCTAAAATCTTGGTAGCTAATTTAGATACTAATTTAAAAAATATTTTATAATTTTTTATTAATAATAGAAATCATTTAGATACTAATAATTTTTTAGTCTTTAAATTAGTATATAATTTAATTAATATAGTGAATAATTATTTTTTATCTCTAAATTTTATTGCTATTTAATTATTTTTTTATAGGGACATTTTGGTGTCTTAGAGAATTACTTCTTATTATTCTCCTTGTAATATGGAAAATATGTTAGATATTTATAAAAATATCAATCGTATTTATTTTTTTTATTAATTTCTTGTAAATTAGTATTTTATGGGTGATGTAATTTTGTTTTTAACTATAGTTATTACATTTTTTTATACCATTTAAGAATTTAATTAATAATATTTTTATACTTTTATATTTAGAAAATTTTAGAGAATTAGGTCTAGAAAACTCATTTTAATTAGGAACAAATCTTATCCACTAAGTGTTTATAAATGTAATGCCACCTCTCTCATTGCATCTTTTATTTATCACTTCCCTCTCTCAATAATTTTGTCTTTACCTTTAACACCTCTTTCAGAATTCTTATTTTTTTTAGAATCTGATCACACCTAGTAGTTGAGAAGCTAGAGATCATTTCTAACCGATCAAAATTTCAAATAAAGTAAGTTCTTATTTACTCTAAAGATTATTTATCTTCTTTTTTCTATGAATTTGTTATCAATCTTGGTGGGTTAGATGAGAAAAGTGATCATCTCAAATTAGTTAAACTCATATTGAAATTTGGTTATATTTGGATACTTTGTTCTAGGTATCTAGATTTTGAGTAGTTATCTTGCTTGAGTTGGAATTTTCTTTAGAAGAAAGGAATTACCACTAAGGGAAGCTATTTATGTTTTTTATAGAACCTTGAGATATATGATATGGACGTGAAAGTGACTTGATCACAAGATTTTGATTTCTCTGTAGGGGTTGTATTTTCTTTGAAAACTCTTTGACTGTATGAAATAGAGTGTTATTTGAGTTTTTGTTAATAGTTTATTGTTTTAAAATGTTTTGAGCAAGACACTCTTGTTGAAAAGTTGATATAGTGGCTAGGTTATCCATGTCAAGGAATAAAGTTTCTTAAACTAAGTTTTGAATATGAGTAAAGTTAGTTTCCATAACTTTCCATATGTTACTTTATGAGTTTGATGTGAATGTGTGTGTATTGAGTTATAACCAAGGTTGAATTGAAATGAGTCAATAATGTTTAAGAAAATTATGGATTGTATTGATCTTTTTGAATTCTTTAAAAGTCGTATTGTTAAAATTGTTTTGAATAAAATCTTTTGTAAATATATTTAATTTTGTTGCATGAGGTTGATTTTCTAAAATTTTCGCTTAAGTGAAGGATTTTCACTCAAAAAAAAAGAGAAAAGAACAGAAATCCAAGTCTTCCTCGACACTACTTTAGCTCAAGCGAAGCATTAATCGCTTAAGCGAAAATAGATTTGAAAATCAACCTTACTTTTGGTCCTATTTTCTCTCAAGTGAGGGACTTTTCAATCAAACGAAAATAGAACTACAACCCAACCTCTACTCTCAGTTAGATTTTCCTTCAATTGAAGAATTTTTTTATGTAAAAATTTCATGTTAGGCATCACTATAAAAACTAACATCTCAGCTAAACTGAGACCCTAGATTTCAACAATCATATGGTCCTCACATGAAGAGAAAAATATTATTAAAAAAACAAAAGATAATACAAGCAAGTATGGTGGGACTAGGCCAAGACCCATACATAAGAAAACAACACAAAATTAAACCACATGAAACATAGGAGTTTTACACCTATTTTTAAAAAACTCCATAAACATACTAGGAGGCAGACTATTATGCCAAACCCAATCCTGTTTATGAGTAAAACCTAAGCTAGCTAACTTGTCTCACAATGATTGCCTTCTCTAAAAATATGAGAAACTTTAAAAGTGATTTTCTAACAAAACCAATACTATCATGAAAAGCAATACAAACCATAAACGAATCACTCTCAAGCCATAAAGTATTATAATTTCTTTTACTGACCTCTTCAATAGCAAGGATGACACCCATGAACTCATCATACAAAGAAGACTCCCTAAGATACGTAGAAAAACCACCAATATACTCGCCCATACGACCTCTATAAATCCCAACACAAGTAGTACTACTAGAGGAATCCCTAAAAGCCCCATCTGTATTAACCTTAACCAATTGCGAGAAGGAAATTCCCAAACCACTTGAATGGAATTAAGAGATTTTCTACTTTGTGTATTGATACCAAAAAATTTAAGGACAGAAAAATCATAAATGTCATTCCTCATAGTTTTATTGGATATATTACTTGCAATCCTAATAGAATCTTTGATCAAATCAATGGCCTTAAAGATAAGAATATTCTACTGAAAACGAGCATGGTTTCTCATCCTCCATATCATCCAAATGATGGACATGACAACAACCAAATAAATGAATTTAACCAAAGGGCTGTCCTCAGATTTGATAAAGACAATAAGATCATCCACTGAAGAGAAATTAGCAGTAGGAAATATCTATTGAAGCCAACTCCAAATGTATGTGTTAGTAGGACACTCAAAGAAGAGGTGTTGAATAGATTCCACATGCTTTTCACACATGGAGCATATATAAATGCCTCTACTCTGAATAGTTTTATCAGTGGGAAGCCTCCAATGAAGAATTTTCCAAAGCACTAAGGATCTAGCATGGGGAATAGAAGGAGACCAGATTAACTTACCCTAATTACAAGAGTTACCTGGCTTAAAGAGGAACTTGTGAGCAAATTTCAGGGAAAAACCACCATTCTCCTCTCAAGTCTAGTTAGGCACATCATCGTCTTGAAGAATGATCATGTCTTTAAAAAGACATGCAAAAGGGAGAAGAGAAACAAATTCATGCCAAGAATTAACATTCTAAACTTGAGAGACATTAGATATCAAATTGACTCTTTCCCTATAAGGTATACCTGCAAAAATAGACAAGCAAACCGGAAAGCACCATAAATCATCCAAAAATTAATACTCATACCTGTCCTAATTGTCAAGTAAGTGTGTTCAAGAACCAAATCATAAAATTGATTTATACCAAACTAGATAAAAGAAGATTTATGAGGATAACTTTTATGGTATTTAGAGCTAAAAAACCTTGCTTTTAAGAGAAGGGTCCAAGGTTTGTTTCTATAAGCAAAATTCCAAGCAAGTTTTATAAAATAAACATCATTTGTCAATTTGTAAATTGATGACATTAAGCCCATCATAAGCAATAGGTGAGCACAACTTATTCCAACTAACCGTGGTAGACCCTTTCATCATGATATCCCCAGTCCAGATAAAGTTTCTAATCCATTTATTGACTTGCTTAACCAGAGAAGAAGGTCATTTATAAAAATTAAAACTGTAAGAGAGGACACCAGTGACAACGGTGTTGACTAACTAAATCCTTCCCATCATACTCAGAGATTTACCCTTCTAAGAAGCAAGCTTAAGTTTCATCTTATCCACCAGGGGTTAAAGAAATCTAGCTTTATGCATACCAACAAAAATAGGAACCCCCAAGTAGTTAAAGGACAAAGAGCCTTGATTGCAGTTGAGAATATTATTAATTTTCCTATTAAAACCAGCAGAAGAGGTAGTAGTATAGAAGTTACTTTTATCCTGATTCACAAACTGGCTAGAAAAAGGGCCATATTGATCCAAGAAGTGCTTTGGGTTCTTGACAGTTTTAATATCTGCCTTGCAAAAAACAAATATGTCATCTACATATAAAACATGAGAAGGGATAGAATAACCTGTAAGGGCAACCATATTCTGCATTTTCTTTTCAACAATCAGATTTGATTCATTTAAGCTAATTTTTTTCTTCTTCTAAGTTCTTTAATGGATTGAATGTGAATGTTTTTATAAATGAAAAATGAATATTAATTTGTATATTTAACTGATTTGTGGCTTTGCTTCAATGAGTTATATTGTATCACAAATCTGGGATTATATAAGAAACTACTGTTTGAGTTGTGTATTAAGTAAGATACCTAAATGAAGATTTCCTTGTTTCACTAATGGTGTAAATTATATAAACTAAGATATTAGATGGTGAGAAGCTGAAGGCAAGTTCTTGCATCGTGACAAGTGTAGACGTGCAACTTAGGTTGCGTTGAACTTACCTTAATCCATTACTTTGAGTTTGTTTGTTAATCTAAGTCTTGGATTTGACCAGATGTTAGTTTTTGTAATGACATACTTAATACAAGTCTTCCGAAAAGTGTCAGTTGATATTTCATTTGTTGAATATCCTTAATGTATGGATCCATGTGTGGTCCATATGGTTGTTGTATGTTGGTATTTAAATGAAATTGAATTGTTGTGGTTTATTAATTAAAATGTCTCCTTTAATATACATTTTCTTATGTTGATAATTTATTTCAATATCTTATTCTTGTATGTGTTGTTTGTGATGTGATATTTGATTAAGTAATATGTATATGAGCAAATATGGTTACAAATATAGGAGAAATGTTTAGAAGAAATTAGAATTTTGCTTGAATATATTTTTTAAAAATTTGTGTAGATGTGTGTATTGTATATATTTAATTTGTATTTTGAAATATTATACGTTTTAATATATATACCCTTTGTTTGGTCTATCAAAAAATATATAGTTTTGTAAGGGTATTACAATAGTTGTATTACTGATTACTTTCACGAACTTAAACTTATCTTTCCATCCACACAAAACAAACACATGCTCATGTCTCTTTTACAAAACCCACTAAGACTTAATTAAATTTTAAATCTCTCATAAATATAAATATTTTTAATTGAGTTTCTATTAAATATTTTTATTCTATTAAGTGTCAAAATATTTATATTTTTCAATTGAGTTTCTATTATTTTATTTTACTATCAATTGAAGTGATGTGATTGTTATCTTGCATGGTTATTTTACATGTCTCCACATAAAAAAATCAAACCACTTAATTAAGTGTTAGATCTCTCATAAATTTGAATTTGAGTAGTCTCAATTGAGTTCTCATTAAAAACTTTATGTTTCTCCAAAATTTGTATATTTTTCAATTGAGTCATAATTTGATTTTGTTGTCAATTGAGATTTTGTAGACATTACTTTACACCATCAATGTTTACATATCTTCACATGATATATTTCATTTTTGTTTTAGTATTTAATTTTTTTAAAAATGAAATAATGTAGTTTCATGAGAAAGGAAGAAGAATAACATAATCTTTTGTAATCTTCTACAACTTTTAGCAAGAAACACATAAATAAATATTGAAGATGTTTCATTGACCTTCTCCTAACAACAAACTTAAATTTTATATGGTGAATTAAAAAATATAAAAATTTTAAATATTAAATAAGATGCAATATTTTAATAAGTCCTACTTAAAAAATATTGAAATCTATAAAAAAAATTAATTAAAGGTATCTGTAATCACAAAATGCAGAAGTTGAGTACTAGATCCATTTTGAGTGAAAGTAAAAATAAAAACACAGACGCAGAGACAGGAGAACAGTAGCACAAAGAAAAATCTGAATTTTGTCTGATTGCAAAGTGGCCAAAGCCGGAATTCCCAAGCGTGCAACAAATGTATGGCAAGAGGTGGAAGCACACACGTGCAGGATTTTGGTCATGGCATGTTCTGCAAACAAACCTCAATAATTGAAAAGCACCTCCCATATTTAAATGGGGCAGGTGGAGAAGAAAAGAAAATTATAAATGAACAAAACTTAAGAATAGGTAGGAAGAAGCTATATTGTCGCTACACGCACCTAGATACGTGTTTTCTTTTTCTGTTTTCTATTTTTGGTTTTGGTTTGTGGTAACTACTGTCTTCATCTGCATGCTGCTGCTGCGTCTGCGTGTGTGGTTCATTCACTGTCACAGCGACATCAAACCAAAACAAAACCCAGAATCTACGGAATTTTATAATTAATTATTGATCATTATAATATAATGTTTTCTTTATCTCTGCATAAACACGTAACATGTAACTATGTATGTGTTGTTTGTGTTGAATCTGAGTGTGGTCAGAGGTAAAGTCCCCTCTTGCGGCTCTCAGACACGTACACGCCCCACAAACTCATATTTTTTGGATCTTTTATGTCTCTGCCAAATCTCTTTCTTTCATCTCATCCCACTCATTTCCTGCTCATCAAAATGCAATTTGATGACAGATTCATTAATAATAAATATATTTAAAAATGAGAGATTCATTCTTATTAGTAGTCAAATAATTTAAATATTAAGTAATTTCATAGTCTTTCTAAGCAGCTTGGTTTATTTAAATTATAATAAAATTTAATTTAGGTTTAATTAAATTTTAATTTCTTTAAAAAATTGTATATTTTTAATTTAGTCTCTATTTATTTATTTTACCTATTAATTACTCAAAAAAATTATATTTTTCAATTAACTTATTGTTGTATAACTTTTCTGTTAGCATAATATAGTGACTGATATCTTACTTATTAGTTCCATGTATTAAAAATGTGATATTTTGTTATTAATATAAAACGACTATTGTCACCTACATAAATGGTGATGACACGAGAGTCTTTGGTTATTATAGATGATGATATGAAAGTTATTAAAGAATATGATAGTCTCATTATCCAATACATTTTCAATTAAAGTCCTTTGTTATTTATATTAATTAACCACTATATCATTTTATATTAATCATAAAATCTCACATTTTTTAGCATGTATAAACAAGTAAGCAAAATGACACGATAAAGTAACAATTATGTCAACCAGTTAATGGAGAAGTTAAACAATAGAAACTATTAATCCTTAATAAAGAGACTAAAGAGGTAATTAAGCTAAATTTTAAATACTCCATATACTAAAAAAGTTTAATAAACCTTAATAAAAAATATCCAAATTTATAAGTGAATTACAACTCAATTAAACCTTTAATTAATATATTTGACCAATGGAATTAATTTGTATTAAATCACTTTGTTGAGTTCACTCTTTCAATAATCAAGTTCGATTTATGTATTTGTCCAACTTTAATGTTATTATTATAAAATATATCTGATTTATTAATAAGTAATATCTATTAAGAAATTTAGGAAAATTTTATCCAAATGTATTCACACAAATAATATATTTTACTATATGGTTATTAAATTAACATAGTTTACTGAAGTATATAAGAATTCTGCCTCCAATAAACTGAATCTTCTTTGATATTTGGTCTTAGAGGATAATTAGGGATGACAATGTGGAGCGGGTCGACCTGGGGCCCAATAAGAAAAAACATGAAGCAATTGTCTATTTTAATTATTAAATCCACCTTGTATAGTCCATAGCTCGTACGGGTCAAGTGTGGGGCAGGACGAGTGATTCACATATCTTAAAATTATGAAAATTTCTACTTGCACCTCCATAATTTATATAATCTCGAAATACAAATTTGTATTTCGAACTGTACAATCCAAAAAATACAAAATTATATTTTGGATTGTGCTAAGTATTTTGAATTGTGAGAAATTGCTTCACCAAGAAACAAATTCTAACTTTTTTTAAATTAAAAATTAAGAAAAATATTTTTTAATATTATTTGTTTGAATATTAATTATAAAGTTTAACAATTCACTATAAACTAATATAAATTGTTGTTGTTAATTATGTTTAATATGAACTATTATCATTAATAATAATTTATACAAAAGTTAAATATATGAAGGGAATTTTAAATAATTAAAAATATTAATAATATCCAAGAATATATATATATATATATATATATATATATATATATATATATATAAAAGTATGTATAATTTTTTAATTTAACTCAATAACTTTCTTGTGTTTAAATTAATTAAATATTAATTTTATTAATTGAAATTACAAATATTTTATAATTATTTTATATTTTTTACTATTTAAATAAAAATGCAAATTTAATTCTAAAATATATGAACACTTAAATTTTCTTGTGGGAAATTCGTCTAAAGCTTCAATGAAGAATGATATGTTGACTTTAGCGTCACTAAATTTTATGGTATTAATACTCGTACTAGTAAAGTTTTTCGTCTTCTTCCTTTTAGATGAGAGTTTTTTTCATCAGGGTGGGTTAAAATTAACATTGATGGGGTTTTTAGGGGATATCATGGTCTTGCTACCTGTGGAGGTATTTTTCATAGGAGTATAGGGAGTTTATTGGGGTTTCTCTGCATTTATTGATGTTCAGACTGTTTTTGTTACTGAGTTTTATGGAATTATATATGCTTTGGAGAAAGTTCAAAAGATGGAATTTACTAATGTATGGCTTGAATGTGATTCTGCCTTAGTTTGTGTTGCGTTTACTGCAAGAACTATTGTTCCGTGAATGCTTCGTAATCGATGAAATACTTGTCTAAATTATTGTAGGAAAATCAGGTTTAGAGTTACTCATATTTTTCGTGAAGGTAATGTGTGTGCTGATAAGTTGGCTAATTTAAAATTTATTCATAGAGAATCATTTCATTGGTATAATAGGTTTCCATCTAGTCTGTTCTTAGAATTCTTTATGAATAGGTTATAGTCTACCTATGTATCATTTTTGTTAACATATGATTTTCGATCTAGTCCCCCAAAGTTTTATTGTATTTTCTTTCTTTTTTCTTTTTTTTTTATACTATTTTTCCTATGATGGTAAATGATTGTTGTTTCTTGAGGTGTCAACATAGTTGAGATGTCAAGTTGCATAGTAATGCCTAAGATAAAAGCTTTATAAAAAAAATAATATAAATAAATAAATTTATGTGATTATTAATATATGATTAAAATAAATTTTTTATTTTGTAGTGTTTAATTATATTTGTAAAATATGAAATTTTGTACAAATAATATTTAACTGTGACTAAATTATTCTGTAATTAAACCTAGATATTTAAGTTGACAATTTATATTTATTATTTGAGTTGTTATTTTATATATATATATATATATATTATATAATATTTTAAATAACATGATAACCTTTTATTAAAATTAAAATGCACACAAAACTTCTTAAAATACATTACTACAACTTGAAAAAAAAATAAAAAATAAGAATGAAATTTAAATTTTTGAAAATTAATCTATGTTCTCGTTTATCTAGGATCTGTGTATGAGATGTAAATTTTTTGCAGAGAAATTATAAAGATAAAACTTAATTTAATAATTGTGAAGGTAGACACTTAAGCTTATATTATGATGTACAAAAAACATGTGTATTCCAATACACAATTAAGGTTGTGTTTGACTTGGGAGGAGATTTGTAGGAAGGGAAGGGTGAATGTGTAAGATTTTAGAGAATGTGTGAGGTTGTTTGGATTAAGAGTGTTAGAGTGAATTTGTGAAGATGATTTATTAAATTTTGTGAGTGGTGTGATGGTTGAGAGAGAATTTAGAAATTATTTTAAAGGTATAAAATGTAAGTTTACAAATTTATCCTTGTTATTAAAAAATATATGAATAATGAATTACTATATATATTTTTATAGATTTGAGTTAATTATTTTTTCATAAATTATTTCTGATACCGTTGAATAATTATTTTAAGAAAAAATACGAGTTACGTAACATAATTAGGATTATATATGTAGAAATTAGAAATTGTTAAATAAAAATAAATAATAGAAATATTTAAAATTCTAAATAAATACAAATCTTAAATATTTAATATTCTATTGAAATAAAAAATATGAAATATATAAAATTCCTAAAGTATTCAAAATCCTAAATATTTAAAGTCCTATTTTAACTAAAAATTTAAAATATCTAAAATTCTTAAAATATTCAAAATCTTAAATAAATACAAATCCTAAATATTTAATGTCCTATTTAAATAAAAATCTTAAATATATAAAATTTATAAAATATTCAAAATTTTAAAGAAATACAAATCCTAAATATTTAATGTCCTATTTAAATAAAATTTAAAATATATAAAATTCTTAAAATTTTCAAAATTTTAAATAAATAAAAATTCTAAATATTGTATTTAAAACATTATTTTCTATATTGTGTATTAACTGACTTTGGAATCTGTGATGATCATGTGTTTGTCCTCAACGTATAAAATTAATTTTCACCCTATACAATCAACCACAAAATCGATTTTCACCATATAAAATCATAAAATCGATTTTGCCTTCACTAAAATGTCAATGAGAATCGATTTCAACACCCATAAAATAATATAATCAATTATGGCTTCTTTGCAACTACATGAAAATCGATTTTCATTGCATCAACACAAATAAAATGGATTTTGACTTCTATACAATCACCATGAGAATCAATTTTCATGACCAACAAAAAACCAAAATCGATTCTCCCTTGAGTGTAACGTCTTACAAGATCAATTTTCCTCTAACATGCAGTATCTCAAAAGGCTCAGTGTCACATGCATGCAATTTAAAAAAAAAAAAAGGATATTGCAATAAATTTTCCTTAGTCTATGTGGCCACACCCGCTGATCATCGCATATGAGAAAAGAAGAAGAAATCATCTTCACTCGCTCTTCGTCCGCGCCCTCTCCTTCAGATTACTTGTTCCAAAAAAGTAAGGTACCCGCTCGTCAATCCGCGCTTGGAGGGCATCAACGGAAGCAAACAAGGTGTAAGTGATAAGATACATCAACACACCATTTTTCGTCATTATTGGTTGATGAAAAGAATAGTTTATCAATAACTCTTTCAATAGAAATCTCTACAAGATTACCAACTATATGCTAAAGACCTTCGAAAGTGCATTTGTAAAGTATCATAAATATTTTGAAGTTCATACCAAATGTAGAAGTGATTTTCAGAAGTTAAAAGCATTCGTGAAGTCAAATTTTCTATTATTTATAAAGGGAAAGTTTGAGTTTTCGATGATTATGCCCTTTAGTACTAATAATTCAATTTTTTCTGACAAATTGAACATTGTGGATTGCAACTGCTAATGAAGGCACATACCTCCAAATAAATAACAACGCATCAAATATTGCAAGATTCTACATGCATTGATCTATGTTACCACTTTTGAATAATACATGGGAGGAAAACTTGTTAGGACACATATCAGACATATTAACCGAGGCAAGTGATATGCGTAAATCATGCAAACTAAGAAGAGTGTCACCTAACAAACGTGTATAGTGAGATTGAAACCAACTATCTATAAGACAAGTAAAGTGAGATATTTGTCACATGTTAGACACGTGGGGTGAGATGTGTGTCATCAAAACTCTTAGTCTTTTAGTATTTTTCTAGACTAATTGTATTTCCTTGAGCTTTATTTTGTTATTATTTTTCTGTTTTTAGATTAGATTTATATTTTCTTCAAAATAGTAGAGTTTTTACAAAAAATATCATAAAAATAACATTTTACAGCTTTTATTTTGCTTGAATCATCTAACATGTGCTTTGATCATCTGAAAGGATAATTCTCTGAACTAATTTTGACCTCAGAAAGTTTAATTGAAGATGAAGTAATGAAGACTGAAAATTGGCACTCGAAGAGAAGAAAATTTGCAGAAATTGACAATAGACGATCAACAGTTGTTGGTCAACTGAAACTAGACGATCAACATTGCATGTAAAGAAAAATTTGATGTTGGTTTAGTTAATTTAGAACTAATTGTTGGGTCCGATTGAAAATTCCATTCATTTGTAAAGATTAGAAACATTATAAATAGAGTAGAAGTAATACTTAAAATACTTATATTTACACTTAGATACATAGTCAGTTTTAGTTTAAACTTTTTAGTTATCTGTTGTATGACATTTTGTTTTCTATTCGAGTTCTTTTTCTTCTTCACATTTCTTCTTCTTTTTCATTCTCACATTTTCTTAATTCTTCTTTAGAAACAAAATCAATTATGAAAATGGGTTTCAGTGATTCGAACACCATGTCAAACGATACTTTGTTTTAGCGTTTTTCTCTAAAAAAATATTTTAAAAAATTATGTTTTTGATTGAAAATGGGTTTTAAGGATATACAAACTGATTTCTTTAATGTTTCTTCATTATAAGGAAATCCAAATTTGGGTCCCTTGCATTTCAAGTAGAAGAACATTGGATCATGGTTTCAGTCCTTGTTTTTCATTACTAAAATGGGTTTCATTTTGCTTTACTGCTTTTCTACTCTATTCATACTTGTTTACAATTCTGTCATTGACTTTTGAAGTTTACATTTTCCTTTCGCTTTCAATACATTCTAAATCGCTATTAATTTACAATTCATCATGTGTTGTGAAAAAGAACATTGTTTGTGTTCATTAGCAATCTAGAAGAGTGATAACCCTTACATGCATAGTAAGACGCTACCCCTCTTTCTAATGAGTGAACATATAATATTTTATATCATATTCTTTGTAAACATTTTTGGTTTGAGCCAAAAGTGGTTGCGGTCCAAATAATACCCAATCTTAGTCAAGATTTGTTGTATTCCAAATAATACCCAGTCTTAGTCAGGAGTTGTTGTATTTCAAATAATACTTCGTGTTTAGCCAATAAAGGTTGTGTTTCAAATAATACTCTACAATTTTCAAGAGTGATTGCATTCCAAATAATACTCTATGTTTAGCCAGGAGTGACTACATTCCAAAATAATACCTATTTTAGCCAGGAGTGATTGATGTCTAAATAATATTCCCTTATATCCTACAACACTAGTCAACCTAATGAAATTCAATTTGTTGATTGAGAATTGGACGTAGTCTTTGTTAACAAATAAGCTTGTATAAAAACACAGTGTAAATCATTCTTACCATTTATCTTTTAGTAACTCTAACTATAATATTAGAATGAGAGATTTGCAAAAATAAGTTTTGAAAAGTTTTCTTAAATATTTTATGTGTCAAACTTGAAAACCTTTTTGATAGATCATCTGGCAATTAAAACTATAATTTGATTACACATCATCACATTAGACAATATCTTGTAAAACACAATTCAACTTACCATTGTTTTGACCTAACATATTTTGCATAGGAAAGAATAAGGATGCAACAAATTAAATTAATTGACATTACATTAAGCATTAGTTTATTCAAAGTCTCATTTATATTCTACGCCTTTTTGTATTTGTAGAATTTGGATTTTTTTTTTTAAATAAAGTTGATTTATCATTTTTTATTTTGAGCTCATTTTTGTGTAATATTTATATTACATTTGCATTGATCTATCTAAAATAAAATCTGGACTAATTGAAAATATGCAAGATTTGATATTGCTTGTATTTTCCATGCATATTATATGTATTTGATCTATTTATGAGTGATAATAATAATAAATATTGAGACTTAGTCACACTTAATAGTACTTAAGTAATTTGAGAAAAATGTAACAATATGAAGGAATAAAAGAAAGATAGTTAAATGAAAAAGAAAACCCTATGAAACAAGTATTCTTAGTAGATAATAAAATGAAGGTAGTTAAGCCATTATTTTTTAAACCTATTTGGTTTGTTCCTTTGGGTTGGTGTATGTATGCATGGTGGGAGAAACAAATAAAAAATATTTAGGGTGAGGAAACCCGTTCCCTAATATTATTATGGTTCTGCATTCTATTTCCTACACGTTTCTTTGATTATAACACAAGTATTATACTTAATAAGTGAAAAACAAAGGAAAAGCATGCATACAACGTCAGAGAATTTAAATTAGCTAGGTTAGTTGAATGTTCAAACAAATTCTGTCTTTGGTTGACCCAACACTTACCTAGCACTTTGATTTAAAATTCACTTTTCTCTAAGCAGATAACTGGAGCAAAATATAATATTTAAAAGTTCATAAAAATAAAATAATTTTCAATGAATAGAAATTTAAAAATAAATTTCCTTAATAGTTAAAGAATCTTTTGATTTATAATATCATTAGATTTTTCAAATGCTTGAAGTGAATACACGGTAAGCGACATGTTTCTCTCACTCTTTTTATATATATAATAATTTTGGAATCGAATCTAAAGCATATATAAGGAATCCAATTTCTTTTCAATCTTATCAACATTTAATAATGGTATAGTTTTATATGTACATCTTTCTTTTTTTCACCAAAACAAACCACACTTTCATCCCTTTCATTGAATATAAAATCGCTTTTTCTTCTTCTTTATAAGTACAACTTAAATGATACTCTGCAGGGTAACTATATCACTTTTGAGATGACTATGATTTTATTTTATTTTTTGAATAAACCATATATATATATATATATATATATATATATATTATGGGTGGCAATTTTTTTACTTGAAATAATATTGGTATTTTGGTCATGAAATAACTCTAGAAAACTATTCAAAATCGGGCTTTTGCAAGTTTAAAATAAATAAACTAGGAAAGTCTTATTTAAAAACTATATAAAGAGTGATTATCTAAATTATTGTTATATCAGAGTGAATCTATATATTAGTTTTTCTTATATTGAAGATATAATGTCTTGTTTGGATTAGAAGACAAAATGTAAGAGAGTAGGAAAAAAAGAAAAAATATAAAGTAAATTTATTTGAATTAAAGAAAATAATATAAATAAATGAAAAGAAAATATATATAGTCTTCATTAATACTTTTACTTTCGTTTATTTATTATTTTAATTGTTTATTTTATTATAATAAAATAATAATGTAATAATTTTATTAAAAATGTGACATAATTGATTAATTATACAGCATAAATATATAAATATTAGTAAAAAAATTATAATATAGTTCATTATATCAAATATTTTATTAATATTTATTATACGGTGGATTATGTCTTCAAATCTTATTTTTAAACATATTTATGAATTTATTTTATATCTCTTTTAAGTTTGTATATGAAAACTTTAATACACTTATTAATTTTTATATTTGTTTTCCAAAGTAAATTATTTTTTTATAACATTTTTAGGATCAATTAGTGTATTTGAGATATGATATATTTTGAAGTTTGAAACTCTATTACAGTTTTGTTTTATTTTAAAAATATGTTTTGGAGAAAACATTAATATCCTCTATAAAAAAAAGTACGCACAATGTTTGAAATTGGTACAAATGTAATTGAAATACAATTTTTTCTCTCTTAACGTTATAATATGCATTTTAAGAACAAAATCACAATGAAATTTCAAGTTCTAAAATAAATAATACTTCGAATAGAATAATTAATTCTAATAATATTATCTTAAAATATTTGAATTCAAAATAAATAAAGTGGAACTAAGTTGAAATGATGTAAAATCAAAATTGAATTCTTTAGGAATATATATGTATTTTTATAATTTTATTCTCTACGAATGTTTAAAAATTGTCTTTGATGAGAGGATTGAATTGTATATGACCCTCTGTTTATAAATTTAACATAATATTTGAGGAGAAAAAATGATGTTTTAACAACTCTTGGAGTTGTATACAATTTTTGATATGATAGATTTATAAATAAATATATATAATAAAAGATAAATTTGTAATTAAATTATATGAAAAAATATTAAAATAATAATATGAAGAGTTGTATTGTGGTTGTATAAAAATTGTAAGTTGTCTATGTCATTTAAGAATGTGTCAAACAAACTATGGATCTAAAACATATATAGTTGTTTGACTTAAAATTAAGAGGGTACAAAAGAAAAGTTTTCTATCTTCATATCTAACGCTATTACCGATAGAAAACTCAAAATCACTTACTAAAATAGAACAACTCTTTGAGTTCATTCATCCATTTGGTTTCTTGAAATGGCCAAGATCCAACCACAAATTAATGCATATTATGTATTTGATATTCCTACAAAAATGTATATAACAAAAATTGGCAACAATAATGCAACAAATATGGTACTATAATAAGAAGCATGGTTAGTGGGTTATTGGGAAATCAGTGTTGCTTCCCTTGTGTTAGGGATATGTCATTCTCTCTAACTTCACACCACAAACAACTAGCTTCTTAAAACTTCAATCATTTATATAAATAGTGAAGAGACAGAGTTAAAAGTTAATTTGAGCTGTCATACCATATATTATATCCATATAAAAGTTAAAGATATAATATGAATTGCCATATATAGTTATATAAAAATACTGTCTTATATGCTGTCCCTGTTTTCCTCTTCCCACTTGTCTTTAAATATCAGGGCATTTATTGTCCATAAATAAAATAGATATTGTTTGAAGGAGGATTCAGTATATGGTACCTCAAAACATTGAGTACTTCACTCAGATGTTAAGATTTTTTGTTCACCTCATAATTCTTCAGTATCACCATTAATCAATTTATATATCTACAAATTATGTTGAGGTGAACATTGAAATGAGTTATTCAGATACAGAAAAGTACACACTTTTTGTGAATGGTTTCTTTATAATACTTGCTCATATTTAAAAGAATTTACCACGACAAAGGTGAGATCCTAAAGTTAGCTTGGTCATGCTGCCAGAATTACAGGAAAATCTGAGAAACATGATTAAGTAGTTTGAATAATTTGAGGGTTTGTTCATCTTTTGAGTAATTTGTCAAGTTAGAAAGCGACAACAGCATTATGAATTGGTACTATCTTTTAAGTGTGGGATAATGCTACTATGTCCACACAAATGTGGAAACTCAATTGGGATAGTTGAAGTCAACATTTTCAACTCTTTGGTTTAATATTAAAGTTAACCAAACATAGATTTAAATGAAAAAATATGTGAAATGCTTTGTCACTAAATTAGAAAACTAACAGAGTCTATGGCACATGACAAAGTCCTAAGGCCTAACCAGAAGGACCCTCAATGCCTTTGTGGTTAAAGTCTGCACCCGCTTTTGAAATAATCGAAGTAACTTTACCTTTTGAAAATCAAATTTCCACCTTTAGACATGGTTCAAGAAATTAGAGAGCTTTATTGTTTATTCCACAGTTCATAGGGTTTAACGCAAGGCACAGTGTATCAATTTGAATTTCTGATATTGGTAGTCAGAAAAAATGGTTCCTCCAATTTAAAATAGTGTACGGTTATGAAACCTTTTCCCCCACCTTTGAACCGTGAAGGGTTTTTTCACAATACTTGTTCAATGTGTGTGAGTGTGTGTTGTGTTGAGATGGAAAATGGGCATGCGAGATCTTAAAAGCTGCATGGTCTGGTCTGGTCTGGCTTGGGGATAAGCACAAAGGCAAAGCCTTCAAAATTTGTGACCAAAGACGTGAAATCTAGAGCTTGTACTTAAAGGGGAACTTCTTTTGGGTAAAAATATCAAAGTTCAATAGAAGAAGCTGTCAGTTATTGCATATGATGCTGATGAGGGACCCTTCTTAACTATTTATACAATTTTGTGCAGTTCTATGTCTTGTTCTCAAACTACTTTAGGTTTATGAGGGTACTGAAATTCTGACGCAAATTTGGTGCTTAAGTAAAATGAAACAAAACCAGCATGCCCAAGTTTTTTTTTGCCTTCCTATGCACACAATAAAACAATGTCCCTGTAGAAACCATTCTTCACGGTTACCTGCCAATGACCCTACCACACAGTCTCTATGCACCTCTGCAGCATATAAAATCATAAATAAATTAATTCCCTTTGTGACAAAAATTCTCCAAACCCCTTTTCTTTTCCCACGGATCAAGCCAAAGCAGAGAAGTTTCCCATTAGATTCATCATTAACAATTCCTTCACAAGATATAGAAAATAAAAAAAAAAGAAAAACACCCTTTGAAATAGCAGAGACTTTGTAAACATTTTAAGACTTCCATAATCAAATGTTCATTTGGCTTAGCACTAGAGTCTATTCAAATTGATTACCATAATATATTACATGCATACTTACAGAGATAAAATTTTATGAGAAAAATTAAAAGTCTATAAACTAACTAAGAATTTTGTCCACTCTAAAGGTTTCAAAATTGCAGTCCAAAACCACAATCGCAAACTTAACCTTGCAATTTTGAAAACCTTACGTATCTTATCATAATAACAGCTGCATCAGCCATGATTTTAAACCATATTTTGCTCACTATTCCAATTGCAGCCAGTGTTTTAACAAACAGTAGCTAAGATTTTGGTTGCACCGTCAAGATTTTAAGCTCTTCATAAGTATATTGTGACTGCAATTTCGACTGTATTTGTCTGCATTTGATGAGATTGTGACTGCTTGAAACCTTGATGAGAGACTGTAATTTAGCATCTTTAACATTTACTATTACCTTGGTTGAGTCAAATCAAACCAAATTTGCTTGAAGACCTTGATGATGAGGTCGTGATACTGATCTGAATTGAGAGAAAGGTAGCAAGCAAGTAGATCCTCCAAGTCCTTGGATGCCCTTATGTTGTTCTCCACAATCATCTCCACCATAGACTCCCTGAAATCCTTCTGGGGGTCAAAAGAAGACTTCACAACCGCAAAACTATCCGAGAGGCTTCTCCGGGAGCCAGAACTCGCCGTCGACGACACACTTTTCCGCCCCTTCCAGCCGGCGATTTTGGGTGAGTGGACCCTCAACCTCACCCCCGGAGAATTCACAGAGAACCGCCTCACAGAACCATTGTTCCTCTGTTCCTTCATTGCAGACTCTTCCTTCACAATTCTCACCTTCAACGACCCTTGTTTGAGTTCTCTCTTCTTTAGCAACTTTGGTGGCTTGGTTATGATTGGAGGAAGCTCAAGCTCTGAGAAGGTGTCATCATAGTCGTTGTTGTGGTTGTTGTTGTAATTGTAGTAGCCATCAAGCTTGTTATCTTTTCTTGGTAGGGAGTTTTTGTCCACGTCGATGATGATGTCGTTGGTGGTGTTCTTTTTGTTTGTGTTAAGCCTGCAAGAGGCGCAAGAGGTGGTTGACAAGGAAACCATTTCATCGAATGATGAAGAACACGGGAGAACACGGTCTGTTCTGAATTCTGGGGACTCTGACTCTGGTGAGGAGTCAAATGGGGATGAGGAAGAGTGTTCTTGTGGTGAATCTGATTTGGTCCACATGGATTCGAGGGTGGTGCGACAGCTACAACCTGAGGATACAAGTTTTGTGGTTCTTGGGGCTCTTCTTTTGGTTCTTTGTTTGGTTGATTTTCTTGGAGGGGAAAACTTTGGGGTGTTTGAGGGTGAGGTTTTGAGGTCTCTTGTGATGTAGTAGGACTTTCTGGGGTTGTTGTTGTTGTATTGGTGGAGGGGTTGATTTGGTTTTGATGAATGTGTGGTTGAAGTGGAGGAAGATTGCTTCTTCTTCCCAGAGAGTGTGGTGTTTTGCTTTCTTCCCTTTCCCATATCCCTCAGCTTGTAAAACCAAGCATTTGGAATCATATCTGATAATCTAAACCTGTGATTCCCCATCCTTCTCTCACTGTGTGTGTGCTTCTTTGTGTCTGTGAAGGTGTTGAACCTTTCTAGTTCTCTCTAGTGTGGGGATGAGACATTAGATAACTCTATCAGTGTCTGTTTTGGCACTCTTTGTTTGTAGGATAATAAATAGAGAGAGGGGTATTTGGAATTGGAGGTGAGGGGGTTGGGGCCACAGGAGAGGAAAAAGTTGGCATAAAGGCAAAAGAGTGGGGTAGAAGAAGTGAATGACATTGTGGAACTGTGACACCAATTAAGGCCTAAACAAAAACAATGTGTGATATTAAAATAACCATAGTGATCAGTGTTTTCTGTTCTTTAGGTTTGGTCTCTAAACAAACACCCTTCCACGTAGGCAACTTGCTTGCAGAAATTTTATGCCTTCTGGGCTTTAGGCACAGCTTCTTCCTCCACGTGGATTACATGATGACATATATAATGCCTCACACACCAGAACTAAAACGAGTCCACATTGAACGTGGCCATCATGGGAAAAGGGTTTCAGACATGCATGGGGCACGCACTTCCAACAACACCAACAGTAAAACTAACCAAGACCGAGTGGGTCTTTTATAGGGTAAAGTAAAAGCACTGGTATGTATAAGTTGTAATTGTAAGCTAAAGCATGAAAACAAACTTAGTTGTAAAAAGGAAGTATATAGTTTAGAAAGTGGAAGTGGTGATATCATGTGTGATGCTGATTGGCTCATTGGTTTAGTGCTATATGATTCAATTTTGGTTAAAATTTTGTTCTGCAAAGAAAGGGATAGTAGAGGCCTTGAAAAGAATTGGAAAGGAAGAAGCTTTTGGGAGTGGAAAAAGCTTGTTGTGGGTCACGATTACGTGCATCCAAATGTAGAAAATCTAAGTGGCCCATCGACTAAAGAGGTTGTGTAACATTGGATTAGTGCACAATTTTTGATTTGTGTTGTTTCTTATAATTGTTTCTATTTCATGGTTATGGAAACCGGAACATGGGCCTGCTCCATAGTCTAGACTTCAGTTTGGCACCATGTGTATCCATCGTTTTCTAGGCAAGCCCTTGATGTACCATGTCTCTTGGGTAAAGAAAAAAGAATCATTTTTCAACCAAAGCTAAAATGGTCATGAATTTCCCAATGCAAAGAGGAAAATAGTACAAAATGTGATATTGCAAAGGTAAAAAGAAAGTTGAAGGGCATGATGGGCTCTGATCTGGAAACCTCAGATCTAAAATTGACATTGATGTCAACTAAAACCCCTAGAATTCTGAATAATACGGATAGCATGATAAACATGGATTGTTGTGGAGATTGGTAAAGCGGTAATAAATAAATACGTATAATGTGTATGGTTTATGTGTCCTCCCCAGACGGCTGTATAGAAGAAGATTGGAGGGTATTTTGGTGGGTTAACTAGTCATAAATTGGGTCAATACACGATACTGGTCCCCCTCCATATTGCATGGAAAGGTACAATACCAGAGGTCATGTTAACGGTATAGGAGGAGTGTTCGTGTCCAAACTGGAATCTAAATCTTCAAGAATGAAATGGATTCATTAAAGAGGGGACCAAAGAGTGCAAGTGTCATTCATGGCTGAAAAATGTATTTAAGTTTGTTTGTATTTTTAGGAAAGACAAAGAATGTACCTGATGCCAGTGTTATACTCCTTGTTTGTTACTTCTTTGTATTCCTTCCTTGCAATGCCATGTTAGTCTATCCATATTCATTTTTATTTCATGTCAGACCCTAAAAGAACCTCCCACAACCTCTGTTTCAAGCTAAGGAAGGAGATCAGAAATCAATGCTCCATTAAAGAGTCATGAACCTCTTCCTTTATGCCACCAACAATGGTGACAGTCAAGTTACTAAGGTTCATGTCTTGGGTTCCAACTTCCAAGTTAAACTCTCTATTCATTGCATTCAGTAATTCAAATCAGCATAGTTATCGCTACTTGAGGCCCATTATGAGATATTGGGTATAACGGGTAGGGCTTCAGTCTTTGGAAGATGAATATCAGCCCAGACCCAAGGAAAAGATGCTTTTTATATTCACTTTTTTCTCCTCACACCCTCATTGTTTCATTTTTCATAATATCTCTATTTCCTATCACCTTTGCCACTTCTTGAATTTGTTGTTCTCCACAATATAATTATGCTCCCATACATTATGAAAAGTAGTTTGCATTATGTAAACTTTTACATTACAAATTATCACAACAGAAATATATTACATAAACTATATTTTATTTAAGAGGATGTTGTACCTACCTGTCACAAAATTGAAAATGTCCTTAACTCAAAGTGACTATCAGGATTTCATAATCGAGCTCTTAATACCATAAATTTCCATTATACGAGTTAAACTTTTCGAATAATAAGATGATTGAGTTTCTAAATAAATAAAAAGCAAATTACATTCACTTAACATAAATAGAAAGAAATGTACTTAAGCTTAGATAAATGATTTAAAGGCATGATAAAGGTAAAATATTCACAAAATAAACACATGGATAGATTAGGAAGCTTATACTAATTCTCCTTCAACCACCACTTTGCATGGATTTATCTCAGATAAATTAATGGAAGGATGGACGATGGTTGTGTGCTCCAAAGCAACCTCAAAACCTACCCCATAGGAACCAACAACATTGTTCTTTAACTCATCAACAGTCTGGTTCGGGTTTATTATTGTTTTGGTCAAATCGGTCTCCCAACAAGTGAATTCTTTTTTCCGAACAGCAAGTTCGTCATCTTTTAATCGAAGGTCTTTCTCAATTTGGTGAAATCGGGCATGGAGATCAAACTTCTCTTGAGCCCTATGAACTGCTTCAAAACAAAGGCTATCTAGTTCAATGCGTTCGACTTGAAGCCGACTTACTAGTCTTTGAAGATCGCTTATTTGACGTAGCTTCTTGTTTTCTAGTTTGGAGTTTTCCTTAGCCTTTATGTCAGCCAAACTCACCAAAGTAGAGACTTGGCTGAGAAGATTCTTGGCATTTCCATAGAGGAAATCCGTATTGGTGTCCTTTAATCAAGCAACATCATCCTCTAAAAGGTAATGAGTTTTGTTATGAGAGGATACGTCAAAAAAAGGATCCAAAAACTCGCCTTTGTTTTCGAGGAACTAGCAAGGTTTTGATTATCCACTGTTAAAATCTCCACCTCGGGAATACGTCCGTCCATGTTTGAATGTGTTGAAGGAACCGAATTTTCTGATCTCCTCCTTTTGAAAAGCAAGCTCAAAGTCATTTGTTCGTTGTTATCAGAGTGAATGTGAATACTGCTAGGACCGACTTCGTTGACTACCAAGTTGGACTTCGAAGCTCGCATCTCCTTCAAGCGACAAGCCAGTTCAGTCTTGCTCAAAGAAGTCATTCATTTTTCTAAAATTAAAAAGAATACAATTTAACGAGGCAGAAATAAAAGGACATTTTAACATGTACAAAAGATAACTCAAAGAGGTGTTATACCAGAATATGCCTTTAGGGCTACTGCTCGGTATTCACACTTTAGGATGGTTGAGGTTTCAAATACAACATCGAGTTTTTCTCAAAACTCACATATTCCTTACTCCCTAGGGTCTAGGTCTTCCAGCTGGTGAGCACTTTGAAAATGAGGGTTATGGGTCTAGTATAGCAAAATCCCTCTAGAAGGCTTGGGTCCCCAAGTGAGGGTTGGATTTTCTCGAAGCGACCTTTAAAATTTCTGTATGATGATTGAAAGAGGGTGATCAAACCCCTTCTGATACTACTACTAAGAGAAGCCCATAATTTCCTACTTGAGCTTTTAAATTCGAAGAAATAGAAAAACACATTTAAAGATGGGACAGTTCCAAACTGGGCAAGGTCCAGCTGTTCAGATGAAGCTGGACTAGGACAACATCTAATTCGGTTAATAGTTCTTTTTCAAACAAATCTAAAGGTAGGCGTAACCCTAACTTAAAAAAGAATGGTATCATAAAAAAAGAAGAAAGGACTGGTTGGATCAGTGGATTCATCCCAACAAATCGGTTCATCTTGGTCGCACACGGCTACCTTGATTAGATTCGTCTTACTAAGGGAACCAAATTCTTGAAAATCTCTAACTTTTTCCCAAGAGGTATAAGAGGAGGTTTCCCTAATCAAATATTTCTTAACCCAAGCATAGGCAGAAACATAATCCATTTTTATTATACGAAGACAACAACTAACAAGCACAGTAAAACCAGTGCCAGAAAGACATTTAACGGCAAAAGGAAAGTAAAATCGTACCTAGGAGATGTGAAGGAATACATAGGAGCTCCGGCAATGAAAGAGGAATGTGAAAAGGTGAAAAAGAAGAAGAGTGTGAAATGAAGGAAAAAGGTAGAGATAAAGGGAAAACGAAAAACCTTTATTTTTTTATGATCCGCTCGATGAATGACACGTATGCATAGGAATTTATAACTGATAGACCCACGTCCTTTCATAAAGTGACTTGAACCACGTGCAAAACTGCTTTCAATGCAAAGGGTCTTTTCATGTGAGTACAGACAAGCCTTTTCACCCCCCAAGCTCAACTTGAGGTTAGGGATTGTGTATCGTCCGGAACATACCAGTCATATGCCAATATGATCTTGATTCGATATGAAACTAATAATGATCTTGATCATATACAAAACCGATAATGATCTTGATTGGATACAAAACCAATATGGTGTAATTAGGAAAGCAGTTGACATGTCTAAATATGTAAAACCTCAGTATTTTTCCGATAGAGTAGCGAGTTTTTTATCCCTTATTTATCTTTTAAAACTCTGCCAAGATATCGATGATTCTTTATCTTTCAGTTACATGGAGATAGGGAAAAAATAACAAAATATTGATTGATAAAGATCTTTCATTCATATGATTTTATTTCATATAAACTCATAAATTGATGCATGAAGATGAAAGATATGATTGTTATTATTTAAATTTGTTGTGATATTATTTTGATGATAAAAGATAAATGAGAGGAGATTAGCCAAAAAACTCTATAAAAAGAGGATGGCCCCAAAAAGCAAGATAACATACTAGACAAATAAACTTTATGTTCTCACTAACTTGATCTTCGGAGTATTGTTAACAAGTGAAACCCCTCTCATCTCATTGTGACTTCCAACCATCTAGGAGCGCAGTTACAAGGGGATAATATCGGAGACCACCTCCAAGAATCTGACATTTATCTCGACAAGAACAAGTCATAATGGCTGAGCAACTACTTGTAGGCCATAATGGCTACCTTAAGGCCAACCTTATGGCTACTATCCAAAGGGCTTATAAATGCAACTCTCCAGGAAGTGCAAACTATCTTATACAATATACTCATATTTGACACACATATTATATCATCTTTAGTGTTTTTACTAACTTAAGCATTGAATAGTCTTTTTAAGATGGATCTCCTCCTCTGTCTGGTGGCCAGTTGAAAGCTTACCCGTTGAGGAATATCGACGTTCTCACAACAGTATTCTTTGTGTTCATTTTCAGTAAGAACATTTGGCGCCCAACTTGGGGCTTTGGTAAAACCTTATCCCAAGACCACCATAACACTAAGCGTCTTACAAAATGAGTTATTCACAAGATAACATGAATATCGAACTCGAGGCCAACCTCCAAAAGAACGAGGAAAACATGCAAAAAATGATGAAGATCGTCCTCGGCTAAATGCAAGAAAATATGGAAAAAGACATGGCATCCTTAAAAAACAACACCAAAGGGAAGTCGAACAACACAAAGTGGAGATATAAGCGTTACAAAATCAACTCGCCTTAAGAGGTGACAACTATACTTGGGGTGGCAAAAATTTCACCGAATATACGGCAGAATCTAAACCACTCTGAAAAGTTGTCTAACTGATAAAAGCGGACTCCCCTCATACCTACATACCTAGATCTTCATGGAGGGAAGCTCATTATACTCCCATGCCGAGACCTTCATGCAAGGAAAGTCGGGGTCACGAGCAGCTATCCTTCAAGGTTGTGCTCAATCCTCTTCTCAATGAAATGATGAGGGCCAATCTGGAAGGTTTCCATCCCTTCACATTTGAGGTCATGAGAACCCAGCTACCATGAAAGTGGCAATGCCCAAGCCTGAAGAAGTATAACGTAGTCTCAGAACTCGAAGTTCATGTCAATGCATACATGACACAGACCAACCTATTATCAGAAAACATGGTTGGGCATTGTAGACATCTTCTACTGGTCAGTATTAAAAAAGCTAGACATTCCCGAATCATAAATACAATCCTATCCCGATCCACTACTCTACTTCACCAGGGAAAGAATTCACACAAATGGGTACATCAACCTCCTTACGATCTTCGACACTAGGGAGGCACACTAGTCTTTGACAGTTCTGTACATCCTGGTTGATGTGGACACCTCCAACAACGTCATCATCAATAATTATTAGCGGTCTTTGATAGTCATAATTATAGTGAAAAATGGAGATCCTAGAGGCACAAGGAGGTGTAATTACAGTCAAGGCCAAGCCAAAAGTAGCATGAGAATGTTATGCTTAGAGTTTGAAGGTCAACCCCCATTCAGTGAAGAAACCCACCAAATCAGGAATCGTCGAGGACCTACCCTACCTAGAGGAAACAAGGAAACCAGTAGGTCAAGACAATAAAGAAACATCCAGTAAGACCCAAAGGATTTTGCAATGTAGAATTCCTTGACAACATTGAGAACATAGGGAATGTTAAGATACTTGTGGACCTGGCCCTCGATCCATTAGAGCTGGGGGAGGTGGATCTCCACCCCAGGGCAGAGTTTGACGAGAATCACCCAATCTTCGATGAGCCCATGGTATAGGTACAACTCAGGACAGGAAGTGGCCCATGCACCAAGGTGCAGTCGTTGATAAGTAAATCATTGAGAAAGGAGGTAGAAGAGGTTTTAAAGGGTAACACCAATCTATTCACATGGAATGCCTCAGACATGCCAGAAATAGACCCTAACTTCATATGTCACAAATTGACCATCCTTACTCAGGAAAAACTAGTGTCTTAGAGAAAGAGAAAGGTCAGGGACAAGAGGAGGTCAGCAGCAGACAATGAAGCCGACCAACTCCTCAATATCAATTTCCTCCGAAAGGTCAGATATACCACGTGGATAGCCAATGTCGTCATTGTTAGAAAAGCCAGTGAAAAATGGAGGATGTGTGTGGACTACTCTGACCTCAACAAAGTTTTCCCCAAAGACACATATCTGTTATCCAGCATAGACCGACTAGTGGATAACACAACAGGGTATGAACTCCTCAATTTTTTGGATGCATACTCAGGATATAACCAAATAAGAATGTACCCACCAAACGAGGAGAAGACAAATTTTATGATATTTCAAATTAATTTTTGTTATAAGGTAATGTCTTTTGGGTCAAAGAATGTCGGGACCACCTACCAATGCCTTATGGACCAAGTCTTTCATAAACTATTAGGAGATATCATTGAGGTATATATCGATGATATGGTTGTCAAATCAACTAGCTAAGATGATCACCGAAGACATTTAAAACGAGTATTGGACAGGGTCTGAGAGCACAACTGATGAGGACCTGAGAGAGAGCACACCCACTAACCAAGCCTAGCCTTCCAAGAGGATGACTCGAAGCATGACTCAAGATACAGGACTAGGTCATGATCCATCTCTATCCAATGCTTCAGCACCTAGTCTTCCCCAGAGAATCACAAGGAGTAGAGCCCATGCCATGGGAGTTGAGCATCATCTAGTGTCTTTATTTTTAATTTCAACAGAGTATGGTTCTTTTAGCATAATAAGGGGATGTGCTTATCATTTTAGCTTGTACCTAGGCCTTTAGGAAGGAAGGTTGCCCTACCTTTTAGAAACCTAGCCAAAGGGGGCGGCGTTGACCTTAGTCAACCCCCCTTTGGCCGTCCTTCACATTTCCCTTTTCTACCCTTGCTTCATCTTGTTTTCCAAGGCACCCATTCCTATAAATAGGGTGCCTTACTCCATGTATTCACATATTGAAATTTGAAATAGAAAGGAAACTCTGCAAAAATTGTGAGTGAGACTTGTGTTCTCTCTTCTTGGTCTGATCTTGTGAGAGTGAGAGCTCTTCATGTGGCGACCCTGCTCACTTATCTTGGAGAACCCACACAGTCCAAGTGGTGTGATTCTTCCATTGTCATCTCCATAAGCTTTCCTAACCATCATCTTTTCTTTCATTTCCATTATGCCACCTCTTTCTATGTTTGTGTTCTTGTGTTTTTGTTCCATTTTCAATTGGGTATTATCATCTTTTGATTCATCTTATGTTCCTTCATATTCCACAAAGTATAATCATCTTCACCATATCTTGTGTTTTCCTTTTTGCCTTTGGAAGTGAACCTTCACACTTACTTAACCACTTGGTTAAGTTCGTGTCCAGTGGGGATCTTCTCTGGGTCTCACACTTAATTGCTAAAATTCAAATCATAAACAAAGTGTCACCATTAAAATGGAAAACTCTAAAATCAACTCGCATCAACAACTTATGCCTAAATCCCAACAAATGTTTCTTTGTCGTGGGAGGAGGTAAGTTCCTTGGTTCCATGATTACACATAAGGAAGAGAGGTCAACCCAGACAAATGTGAGGCTATACTTAGCATGGGGAGCCCGACCACAATGAGAGAGGTCCAACACCTCAGTGGAAGACTATTGGCATTATCAAGGTTCATTCCCAAACTCGTAAAGAATGGAAAACCATTCTTTAAACTTCTCAAAACAAAGAAGTTTGAATGAGATGAAAAGTGTGAACGGGTGTTCTCAGATATCAAAAGAGACATATCCATTTTACCAGTGTTGTTCAGCCCACCTCTTCGCGCGCCACTTTTCATATATTTATCAATCTACAAAATAGTGGTAAGTTCGGTCGTAGTCTATGAAGAGGACAAGAAACTGATATACTTTACAAGCCAAACTTTCCAACCCGCGAAAGAAAGATATCAAGTCATTAAAAAACTCATACTTCCACTTGTATTTTCCTCTCACCTTTAAGGCATTATTTCCACAATATCACAATCCAAACAAACTAGCAGTTAGACAAATCCTCTAAAAGCTTGAGCTTGCAGGGCGAATGACGAAATGGTCGATCAAATTGTCAGAATTCGAATTAAGATACCAAAGTCGAGAACCCATGAAGGCACAGTTCTTGACAGACTTTTTGTCTGTGTTGCCATAATTCGAATGAGGCCAAAAGATTTGGATATTAAAAATAGATGGCTCCTCGAACAAGAAGGGGAGTGGCGTTGGGGTTATACTGGAAGACCCTGATGACATCATACTTGAACAGGCCATTCATTTATGTTCAAAACGTCCAACAACCAAGCTTAGTACGAAGCTTTAATAGCTAGACGCAGGCTCACCAAAGAGTTGGGAATAAAGAAAGTACAATGCAAGATCGATTCCTAGTTGGTCATAGGTCAAATCAAAGGAGAGTACCAAACAAAAGAGCCCTAATTACAAAAATATCACCACATGGCAAAGGGCTCATCAAATATTTCAAGGAATTTGTCATCATACATGTGCCAAGGGAGAAAAATGACAGGGCATATGTCCCTTGAAAATTGGCAAGCACAAGAAAGAGTAGACAACACAAGACGCTCTTACAAGAAACCCTAAATTCACTAAGCTGAGATTGTGAGGAGGTCTTGCAGATACAACCCGGTATGGAAAGTCGGATGACACCCTTCTTGGATTATCTTAAACATGGAGTCCTTCTTGTTAGAATTGATGGCTAAAACAAGAGAAGGGGTGAATTGTTTTTAAAAGCTTTTTTTCGCAAATGTTTAAACAAGAATGAATTCCTTTATCAATTCTCAAAGAGAAAGATCAAAGAAGCTAAAGAAATCAAACTTTCAAAACAAGCAGCGAAAAATCAACCGATTGATATTATGAAATAATCGATTGTTTTTATTATGCAAGCATAGCCAAGAGACAAGCAAAGTACAAGACAAAAATTTTAACCGATTACAGAAACGGAACAACCGATTGTTTATATCAGATACAAAAATATTAAACAAATAAACCAAGGTAGAGAAAGAGAGAGTTACACAGAGCAATTATACTAGTTCACTCAACACTTGAGCTACGTCCAGTTCTTCAGAAAAACCTTCTGAGCTCCACTATGTAATACACAACAGATTACATACACATAACAATACAAAGAGAGGATCTTTTACACCTAAGATCACCCACACTCTCTTCAACACACCACACACCTTAAACCTGAACACCCTATGATTTTAAAGGATTTTACACACTTACAAGAATTGAAAGAATACAATATCAGGAACAAGGAAAGGAAAAGAAAACACCTCACTTAGCAGTTCCTAGATTCATGTATTGATTAGAACATTAGCTATTTGAGCAACCTTTAAAACTTCAGCAAAAACTCTTCTCAAAACTGATTTCTCAAAGCTTTTTCAAATCTCAGTAGAACTCCTTTTTGCAAACTCTTTTTGTATCTCAAAATGTATTTCGCTTTTTTTCTATTTTTAAAAGATAAGAGAGTCTCTATTTATAAACCTCACAAAATGCCCGTTTGAATCTGTTAGGAAAACCAATTGTAATTGGGCAAAACAGATTTTCAAAAAGCTGTTATAGAATTTCAAAATTCAACTGATTGAAGTTATGAAATAACCGGTTGATTCAGTTAAAGTTGTTATAAAGCAATTAAAAAACCCACCAAACAGGCCATGTGAGGAGCAATCGGTTAAAACAAGAAATAACCGGTTGTTTATCACTTAGCTTTTCAAAAAAAAATTTCTCTTTTAAAATCAAGTTTACTCAAGCTAAGGTTATGAACCAAAGACGAATAGAACAAATTCTAAAACAAAACAAAAAAACATCTAAACCTAACTTCATCACAGCAACCAAGCTCTAGACAGATTCTTCATAGATTTAATTCATCAAAGCCTTTGTTCCAACTTTTCTAAATAATTAAGTAAAGGAAAACAAGGTACAGAGACATGTGACCTTCTATACTATCCAAAATGACAATTTCTTCTAGAGGTGATGTGAGTGGAATTTTAAGGTTATACATGTTATGGGTTGCACTTTGTTTATGAGTTTTTGTTTTAAGCAGAATATGGCGAGAAACTTAAAGAAGATTTTCAGTGGATACGAACTTAACCAAATGGTTAAGTAAGTGTGATTTGTAGAAGGCAAAGAGAAAAACACAATTATATGGTGATTTAGATGATGATGGGTGGAAATGTAAAGCATATAAGGTAAAGAGAATACAATGAAAACCGAAAAGGAAAATAAGAACACAATAACATGAAGAATGGAAGAAAAGTGGCATAAAGAAAAGGAAGGAAAAAGGTGAAGAGATGAAGGAAGCTTATGAAAATGAGATGTTGTCACGCCACTTGGAGGATGGGATACTCCAAGATGAGTGGTGTAGAGCCACCACTTGAAGTGTAGTGCACTTAAGATAAGACCCAAGGACAATAGGAGACTCAACTCAGTAAACACTCTAACAGAGTTTCTTTACTTTCAAAATTTAATGTGTAAAAATACATGAGGCAAGACACCCTTTATATAGGACAGAGTGACTTGGGGAGCAAGGTGAGAGGGGTAGGGGCATCATTTGTAAGAAACTTTCTAAAAGGTAGGTCAAAGAAACCCTAAACCTAGGTGCACATGTCATAAAAGGTGGGCTTGGCATAAGTCCAATTTACTAAGTACATCCTACTCTAGCTTATTCTTCTATTTGGACTCCCAAAGTGAGCCCAATTTATTTACATAACTTATCTTATGAAAATACTAGAAGGAAGAACATCTGATATTCTGGTTTACGCCTAGTTCTTCTTCTGTTGAGGCTCTCTTGAGGTTTGGTGGGGCCTAGTCTTGTATGCTGAGATGACTGACCTAATTGTGAAGTGTCTGTTGAGTCCTTGATTATCTGTTTTCTAGTTGGGTTGCATCAAGAGGGCCTTCTCGACACCCTCATTGAAGTACCCAGTGAGCAATAAACGACATATGTCCTGACTGAGTTACATAAAAGAATTCGTTAGGTACATTTTAGACCACAAAGCATGGCGCTCGAGGTGGTAAGGGCATGATTCTACTAGCCAACACTTCAGAAAGACATCAAGACTTTAACGGAGAAATGCCCCAAATGCCATAAATATGGCCCCATTGCAAACTTACCTTCAGAAGAATTGCACTCCATACTTCCCTCGTGGCCATTTACCACTTGAGAAATGGAAATACTCAGCCCTTTCCCACCAGCAAAAGTGCAAGTCAAGTTCCTCATCGTCTCAATAGACTACATTACCAAGTGACTAGAAGCACCACTCAATAGATTCAAGGATTATTTTGGAAAAATGTTATATAGATCGACAATGGAACATTTGTTTTTAACAACAATGAATAAATTAAATGAGACCTTTTAGTGGTATCTCAACCTTTATATAGACAAGCCCAGATCATTTTGCATTAACCTAAGCATACTTAACCATAAGACACATATCAAACTGCAATTTATCATCCACAACAAACATAACTTATAGATTATCCAACAAAATACAAAAAAACAGATTCGCAAAAGATTATTTCAGCTAGATTTTACTACCTCTTTTGGCTTATGCCTTTACAGCTGCCAATCCAACACCATTTTCAAAAGATTATTGTTGATTCAAACTGCCTCCAAGTGCTTGATGATAAGTACTACAAAGACACCTTCAAGGATTGCAATCTACACCAAAGGACTTCACTGCAGTAGGGGTACCGAAGCCAACATCCACATGTTCCTCCTTCTTTCCTCATTTCCTTTTCATGGCTTATGCAAATCTTTTTTCCTCGCAATGTGCCATTCCCGCTTGAGAGCCTCTCCTTACTTCCGCACCCACTACTACATTCACTCAAAAGGACGAAATAACCACATGTTTTGCAGTCGTATGATAATTATGCAAAAAAAAAGGGTTAACCTAGATCTCATCCACGAGATAAGGGAAGAAGCCTGAGTTAGGGAAAAAGCCACAAAAATCAGAGTAGCCCACTGATATAATACAAGAGTAAGGGTTCGCTTATTCCACAAGGGAGACCTCGTCTGGAGGAAGGTCAACGAAGCAAGAAGGGAGAAAATTGAGGATAAACTCACACCAAATCGAGACGGTCCTTACAGAATAATAGATACCCTGCAAAATGGGGCATACAAGCTTGAAGAGTTAACTGGGAAATTGATTCCAAGAACATGAAATGTAATTCACTTAAAAATGTATTACAGTTGAACGAGGATGACGTACTCTTTCTCCTTAGCTCGAGTTTTTCCATAAAGAGGGTTTACCGAGTAAGGTTTTGACAAGACACATTCCAAAATAAAGTCATTTATTATGTAGTACAATTCGATTTATATAGCTTAGCTTGCACAAAATCATTAGGGCACAACCCAAAAGAACCAAGTTCAAACGCAAACGATTGTAGCCGAGCATGCAAAAACAAGTTCAACAATAAACAAATGCAATCAAGCATACAAACAAGTTCAAATGAGAAGAGAAAATATGATCAAGTATATGAGTTCAAACACAAACAACGAAGTATGCAACCAAGTGTACAAAATAAAATCCAAGCAAAGATAAGCCACATTCACCATAAGTGAAATTAATGTGCAACAATTACAAAAAAGGAGATTGTTCCATATATAAAACAAATTACTACTGGTCATCAACTGGATGACCATCCACTACATTTTTGTTTATATCAAAATTATTTACATCCATCGAAGGAGTGAAGTACAAAGCCTCACACATTGCCTTCTTGAAACTTTCGACGTAGCCGAGGAAAGAAGACTCCACTAGATCGGCATTTGCAGCTTTAAGGGCTTCCTCCCGACCCTGGCATTGTTCGAGCTCTCCTTGTAAATAATCGAGATTCTCCTCGATCTCTTTCTTTGAAGTGCTCACAGCCGCCATTTCCATCTGGAGTAAGTCATTCTCCACCTCTAACCCCTTCTTTTTGTTTTTGTTTGAAGAAAGAGCTTCTTCAACATCCAGCTTCTGTTTAGAAAGGTCTTGTACTCAATCTTCGAGCTCTTTCATTCTCGCAAAAGACTTGACACCCTTAACCACAACACCTTCCCTGTGATACATGATGGTCATGCATCTTGCCATCATTATAACAGTTGAGTCAATGTTGCCCGTCAGACCAACGTTATTCAATAATTCCACATCAAAAGGAACTAGGAACACCCAACCCGACTTAATAAGAAGAACATCTCTCCGGACGACCACTAAGCTCACAAGTATCAACTTCGAGCTTAGTAGCTTGTCACCCACCTGAGTCTCACCTTGGCTTCTGAGCTAGGGGGCTCGTGTACCTACCCGTCACAAAATTAGGAATGCCCTTAGCTTGAATTGACTATTAGTATTCCATAACCAAGCTTTTAATCCCATAAATGTCCATCATAAGGGTTAAAGAAAAATTCAATTAGTCATAATGGTTGAGCAGCTACGTATGGACCATAATGGCTACCTTATGGCTACAACCCGAAGGGCCTATAAATGCAACTCTCCAAAAAGTACAAACTATGTTATACAGTATACTCATATTTGATGCACATATTATAATCTTTAGTACTATTACTAATTTAAGCATCAGGAAATCTTTTTCATATGAATATTCTTCTGTGTCCGGTGGCAATTGAAAGGAAGAATCCCGACATTCTCACCATACTATTCTCCGAATTCATTTTCAATAAAAAAATACATATCTTTTTAATAAGAATTAAAAAAAAAAAAAAAAAGTGGAAGTGAAAGCAAGGACATGCGGTTTGAATGCTCAAAAGAAAAATAATCGCACAGTAGTAATGAAACAAACCAGGAAGTTGTTGTTTATAGCTGCCTTTTCTCCCAAGACAAGGATGTTGATGTTGATTTGGATTTGGAAATTGAGTGTCTTCTAACAACTTCAACTGCATTCCAGGTTTACTCAAGGGATTTGTCGGACATAGAGGCAAAACCAAGCCAAGCAAGCATCTTGTTACTGCTCATGTTATTTGTTTTGCATCGACTTCCTTCTTCTTTTGATGCTGTCTCCTCACTTGGTATTTTGAAGTAAAATGAAAATATTCCAATCCAGTAAAATTGATACAAGTTAAACAAATTAAGGTTTGAAAAGTGACTAGACGATCTCTTGAAGAACATACCACCACAGAAGTGCAAAATATAATGGATAGTAGTAAGTAGCAACTCATGCGCTCAAAGTTCCATTGCTGTTACAAACAAGTCATGAAAAATAGACTGCCATAACACAAACGAGTCACCTTAGCAGCTCAAGTTTACCATTCGTATGTTGGAAACTCAAACGAATGAAAGAATGCCAAAATAATCTTTATAAAATACAAAACTACTCCATAAATTACATTTTACAGGTATGGCAAAATCAATTGTAAAAAGAAAAACAATGATGCAACAATCTTTCACTTGAGACATTTACAAATTGTAATTAACAAAGTAACATCGAAATGTTACGGTGCTAAGTAAGTTGTTGAGGAAGTGACCATCGTGGTTGTTGAGACCCCTTCACTCTCTCCGCCATCTAGCCCCGCCGCCCACCGCCGCAAAATCCTCAAGAGCGTAGCTGCCTTCCGTCGCCCCCTAGCACTCCCCACGGCCATGAGCTCCCAAATGACCCTCTCCACTCCAGGAACCGCCGCCAGCTCAGCCACAACCTCCGATCCCCCCTTCCGACACATGGTGACCAGCGTTGCCGCCGCACTCTCCCTCGCTCTCTCCGACCCCTCCCTGAGAACCGCCCCCAGCCGCTTAATCCCGGCGTACGCCGCCGCCACCGCTACCAACCCACCCCTCTTGACCACGGCCTCCAGAATCGTCACCCCCTCCTCCGGCATCGCCGCCATGATCTCCGCAGCCATAGACACCGCATCCCCCTCCACCAGGCGCGCCACCGTCTCCCTGTCCGCCGCAAGGTTGAGTATCGCCGCTAGCGCGTCTCGCCTCGCCCCCTCGGGCCCAGCCCGCGCCAAACTCACCAACCCGCTAATGATACCTGTCTTCCTACCGAGCCTCTTCCTGTGCGCGGGTACACCCGATAAACTAAACACCGTCGCCGCCGCGTTGGCCTTCGCCTCCCACGAAGCACCCGAAAGCAAAACCTCCGCAACGCCGTTTAACGCGCCATCAGTATCCATTATCCTAGTCTTGTTCGCTTCCAGAATAGACAAATTCAATATCGTCGTCACGGCGTTAACCTGTAGGCTCGGGTTCTCCATTCCCACATCGAGAAACCGAACCAAAAGCGGAATCGCCCCCGCTTCTGCGATACAGGCTCGGCTATCTGAATCTGTTTTTGCCAAAACCCGAAGCTCGTAAACTGCACCGTTCGTGACTTCGACGGACAAAGGAACGTTGTCGTTTCCCTTGAGCTTGTTCACCAAAAACGACACCGTCATACGCGTGGCTTCTAACGCGGCCTTGTTGGATACGCCGCCGTTGAGTTTCCCTGTAACCGTTTCCACTTCGAAGGGGATTTTCTGCTCGCGACACCACGTCGCTATCATGTTCCTCAGGACGCGATTGGGGATTAGGTCGGTGTGTGATAGAGTTTGACCCGTTTTTGGACACGTGTTGTGTCCTGAATCCATCCACAGTTTGATCGATACACGATCGTACGTCTGTCCCGTCGCCACCACGACAGGGTCTTGCATGAGCTCTAGGCTTATCGGACACCGGTAATCCGCTGGGACTGCGAACTCCGACGACCGACTCCGTCGTAGACTCACGCTCCTCGGCGTAGGCGTTGACGCACCGAAGAGAACGCACTTGGCGAAACGAACAAGGCCGATCAACGCTACGAGATCTGCCTTCGATTGCTCCTCGCTCCGGTTGTGAATCTCCTCCTCCAAGTTCTCAATCTCCGCTCTGCAGCTTGAAGCGTCACGAATCTCCAGTTTCTCGAAAATCGACGAAAGATTCGCCTGATCAGGAACGATCTCGTTCTTGATCCGGTCGAGGACGGAAACGACGTCGCAGCGAAGGTTAATCTGTTCCGTTCCAATGAAAGGCCTGGATTCGGAGCACTGTTTTCTGATGAGGAGAACGAGGTCCCGAACGTCGTCGTTTAGGGTGAGTTCCCGGAGAGGGAAAACGTCGAGAAGCGTGGAGAGTTCTCCGGTGAACCTGTGGAAGGTGTCGGCGACGGTTTCGATTTGCATGAGCAAATTGAACTTGCTTCCGTTGGAGAAATCTTCAATCAACGTTTTGATTTTGTGCAGAACGATGTACATTTCTTCGAGGCAGAGGAAGAGAGAGGGGGGAAACACAACGGAATTGGGATTCGCGTTGAAAGAGCGAATCAGGTCTTCGAAAACGACACCGAGGAGCTGCGTTTTGCGGATAGCGGAACATGAAGCGCGGTTGAAGAGAAAATTGGCGGCGCTGTTAAGGTTTATAGAACATATCTGATCCGTGATTTGAAGCAGAGAGAAGAGAAGGTTAAGGTCGCTTAGCTTGGAAGTGTTAAACGACGCCCCGGGTCGTCGTTTTCGGGTTGTGAACGTTTCAGGAAAAAGAGCCATGTTTGTTGTGAATGCGCAGTACCCAATTGATGATAGTTAAAAGGTTGCAAATGAAGTTGAGAAAGGTGTAAGAAGAAAGAAGAACGAAGAAGAAGACGACTTTTCATCGTAGTTGATGACGGCACGAAAAATAAGATTAAATAATGGAAGCATTAAAAAAATATGATATGTGTGGCCATTTTTATTTATTTATCCATCAACAATTCCAGGTTTTGTTTTCTACGTGCCAAACTCGTTCAATCAACAAGAGAAGGATGGGTCTGCTGCTGCCATGAATAATATTATACAACGATGGTGGGTGGTTTTTGAATTTTGACTGCGTTTTGGTTTTAGTTTTATCTCAGATATTTATGCACACGGAATTCTTCTGCACTTCTAATCTTTTGGTGATACACCAGTTGACATTATTACTTTTGTGGTCAAATTCATTGGTTGACAAAGCGTGTAGCAGCCAATTTGTTGAAGTCCACATCATGATCCTGGGTTAATGTTTCAGTTTCTGAGTTAGAAGCAAAAGGGGTAAACAGTTAATTGAAATTTTATATGTAATATTGCATATTTTACTTTTATAGTATTCTTGACTTTGTATGAACTGGTAGGCACTGGCTTCATCAAGTTGGTGAGGCTGCAAATTGGTAAGGGTTGTTGTGGACTTAGCTGTTAATCATATATTATGGTCTTCCATCATTGTATTAAAGTATTCATTGAACCAATCAATTACTTTAACGTTCACTCTTTGATTTGGTATATATCCACTTCGGATTTAATATTCAAAAAACTTTATATTTTGAAATTTTCTTTTAGAGCTTTATCACCACAAAGTAAAGACATAGAGCATACACGTATCAGAAACAACATATATGATTAGCAATGATTTGATCCCAGCTCAGAATCCTTTTTGCCAAATAGCCTAGAAATCTTGTGAAACCACAGCATCTAACTTTATCTTTTCATCAAATACATGAACACAGCTGGAAGAATACGTGTCTTGCTAGTCTAAAAAGTTAATTAATCTGTGAGATTAATGGTACTATATTATGCAGATATTTTTATTTGGGATGTTTCGTTTTATGTCTTTAATGGCCATAAATGTTGGATTCCTGTCCTCTATGGTTTCATCATTGATGTTGTTGAATTTTGTGCAGAGTGGAGAATTCTCGTTTCCATTTTGACATTTTAAGGAAGTTTCAACAACTCTTCAATTCAACATGGTAAATACAAATCATAGACACTTCTTTTCGGTACAGGAATCATATGTGCTTTAACTGCGGAACCAGTGACGTCAAAAATATGATATCAAAATGTTTGGAAAATTTTTCTCCAAAGACACTTTCAAGAAATGAAAACATTAGAAAAAATTAATTTATCTGTATTTTCTTCTTTTGAGATTCTTATCCGAATATGTTATGTTTATATAGTTATATTTGATGACAATTGTTATCCTTGTCTGAGGCACACAATCCAAGGTTTTGTTTACTAACTCCAATTTTTAGCCGCCAAATTCGGATGACTTCAATGGATTAACTGGATGTTGACTAAGCTGCAAATAACTTTGATAAGCACGCAATTAAGATCGCCAAGTAATGCTACTACGGTTTTTTAATTGGATAAGACTTCATTTCGCTTTCACAAACATCTTTTAAGTTCCTACTTCTTTCTTTTTCCTCTGTTTAGGGTCTCTCTTTTACACTTTATTTTTTGCCACATATTCATAGAGAACGATCCCAATTTTGATACTGTTTTATTAGGCGTGGAAAATCTATAAGATATGGTTGGTTGGTGGATTTCTGTGGGCTGTGTCTTTCACGAGCAAAGGGTTCAATGTTGATGTTCATGCACTTCATCATTGATTCCCATTGTTGCTGTAACACAGTGGCACACTGTTTTGTACTTTCCTTTCCTTTTTGTTGCCCATAATTCGAGTATAACTTAGAAGCAACTTATTTTTCCCTTTACTTTAACTCATATCTTAAATGTGTTAACATGTTCCAACTTACCAAAAAAAAAATGATATGTGCTTCTAAGTGTTGCACTAAACTCCTCAACAATCTCTTTATTTATATATTATGTCGGTTTTTGTAACTTTGCTAATGAAACTTTATTCAAAATTATTACTTTTAAAAATAATAATAATAGACCAAATTAAAATAATAATCAATATAATCACCAAATTTTACTGCTTGAAGAAAATCAGTCATCATGTACCCTCATTTAAACCTAATTATAACTTTCAGGGATAACCAATTATAGATAGGTGTTTTAAACTAGAGAAATGAAAAAGCACTAATATTGAATGGTTTAACTTAAGGGGTCTCCAAAACTTTTGGTTATAACATTTTGACATGGTAAAATCTACCACTTTTCAACTTTTCAATTAAAGGATGAAAAGAGCAAGGAGCATAGTTTCAAGGGGGAGAGGCAAATGCTCCAAGAGTAAGGAGGCAAGACAAAATGTTGAAAAAGTGCAACAAATACAAGAGGAGTTATGCTAGGAGGGAGAAAGAAGGAGTTGTTTTGCTAGAAGAACGATGAATCTTAGAGCCACTTGATTGACCAAAGACATGAATTATAAAAGATACATGACTTTCAACCATTTAGCCAAAATTTTGAATGAGCCTATACCAGAACACTATGTTTTATCAAAAGTCGATCTTTTTTATGAGAGCTTAGGACCTAAATGTGTATATACAAAAAAATTGCACTCGAATGTTGAGTTATGGAAGTTCGGATGGTGTTTGGTTTAATATGTTTGTTGGAATGTTGATTGATATGACCTTGAATTGGTTTAAAAACTTTGTAAGAGGAACTATATAATTGTTCTTAAGATTATTCTTGACACAATTTGTAACTAACAAAATAAAACCTCCAAGGGTAGGAGATCTCGTTTATATTATGCAAAAACGAGAGAAATCTCTTAAAATCCACCTAGAGAATTTATGTAAAGTCACAATACAGATACCTCAACCAAATGAAAATATGTTCATAGAGGCCTTCATAAGGACCTTAGGAGTAGGACCTTTTAGAGAATCATTGATTTCAACAACAACTAAATTACATGGTGGAAGTATGGTCCAGAGTCACGTCTGTCATATATAGAAGTAGAGAAAGTTATGATTAAAAGAAGGAAGGAGTTGTAAGGGGTAATCAAGAGAAAGGCAATTAGTTTAGTGGAAATGGGAGCAATCATTTGAGAGTGGACAAAAAATGTTTTCAATCCTACAGAGCAACTCGAGCCTACGACCATGGGAAGGACCAACTGGATTTTGATTTGATGAATGATCTCGAAACAAGAATTTTTGCGGGATGTGAACACCGCCAAGTTAAATATCATGGTGTCATTTCCACAACACAAATAGACATGACATGGAAAATTATTATTTGTTGCTTTGACATATTGAGAAGTTGGTTAAAGATGGTTTGCGAAAAGGTACCAAGGAGGAAAGAAGACAAAATCCAACAAGAGAAGCACTCTGAAAAACAAGAACATGATAATTGTGAAACACCTACCTTAGGCAACTTCAATACAATTGTCGAAGGATTTGTTGGACGATTTGTCAGAGGTAGAGTGATAAGTTTTCACGAAAAAGGTATGTCATGTCAATTTTATCATTATCGAGGAACTAGCTAGAATGAATGAGAATAAAATTCTTGCAATTTCTATCTCCTGTAAAGTCCTCGAAATTGTAATCCCACATGAAGATGAACATGTGGTGATCTCGGTAAAATACATAGTCATAATATTCATTGGGTATTTGTGAAATAAGGAAGTTCGATTGATGTTCTCCTTTGAGATACTTGTGAGACTCAACATCTTGAGGAATTCTTTTGTCCCATTTGGAGGTGTGCTAGTTAGCTTCTCTTACAAGTAGGTGGAAGTTCAAGGTCATATAGAGATAAGTATGATTTTTTGATAAGGGTGAGTATGCAAAAGTACTCATGATAAGGTATTTAGTTGTTAATGAACACTCTTCATATATTTTTTGTTATGAAAATCTTTGTTAAATAAGTTGAGAGTTGTAGTGTCAATTATTCATTTGAAAGTGAAATATCCAATAAATAGGAGTTAGGTGGATGTTCTAAGGGTAGACCAATGTGTGATACGAAACTGTTATGAGAAAGTTGAGGAATAAGAGGAATTGATACCTTTGTGTTACAAAGCAGACACATCATCACCAGTCTTAATTTAGACCCAAGGATAGCATTTGAAGAAAGATGTTCTCAATTGACAGAAAGTTTGAAAGAAGTATTTTTAGAAAAAGAGAAAAGGTAAAAGTAGGATTTCAATTCGATGAGGAGTTGGAAAAATGGTTGATTACGGTTATAAGAGAGAACATTTATGCATTTTCCTGGTAGGAAAAGGATATGCCATTTATAAATTTGAACATTTTGCATCATAAATTAGCAATGAATCCCATGACGAAAGCAGTAATTCAAAAAAGGAGAAAGTTTGGTGAAGAAAAAAGATTCACAATATTAGATGAGGACAATAAGTTGAGGAAGAGAAGTAAAGTTGGAGAAATCTATATTTATTGTGGTTGTCCAATTTGGTAATAGTGAAGTGAATACAAATAAATATTCAACTCTTATTATATGAGAAGTTTGGTGAATATAAAGAAAGTAGAATGATTGATAAGACAATTGACATCTAGATTGATTGTTATTGATATCCAAAGATAAAAAGATTTTATACTTTCAATGCAAAAAAAACATAAACATTTTGTGTGTATCAATGAGTAAGCAAGACTAACAATACCTTTCTTGACTTGCACTTCAAGTATTATTATCACAACTTTATTATAATAATAATAACTAATTTAATTATTATGTAAGTGTGGGAAAAAAATTGATCACTAAAAAGAATTAGCAAAATGTGCAATTGGTTATCTAAATGTTAGAATATATATATATATATATATATATATATATATATATATATATATATATATATATTATCTCTTAAACAAGAAGAAAGTAAAAAAACATTTCAAGCAAATAATTTGATAAAAGTTGTCCATATCTAAAAAAATACTTTTTTTTTAAAAAAAAATCAAATTTATTACTATCAGTTAAATTAATTTGTCTGAATGTTTAGACTAGTTTAAGGTAAAAATAAAATTAATTTTTCCATATATTAAAGCTAGTTTGTATAGAAATTAAAAATAAAAATATTAAGAAATCGCACTCAAAAGTTTATTCATTTTTCTAAGTATCTTTTCTAGATAGAATTCTTTATTGGAAATAAGTAGTTGATGAAGGTGGAAGTGTGGTAATTGAGTGAGGAAGCAGCAGGGAACATTGATTAGAGTTAGTTGTAACAAACTTGCATAATTGGAAGAAATGAAGCCGGCCATACTATAGAAAATGGTTTGTTTGGTCTCTCCAAGAATCCAACTAACTAAATGACAACTTTGTTGCTTTGGCATAGATTAATGAATGATACCATTGTAACAAATTATGGTTTGATAAATCAAGAAAAAGAAAAAGGAAAAAAATTATTCATAGCCCAACATCTTTTATAACAAATAATGTTTTGTCCCAATACTGATTCACAAAACACTGTTTGGCAACTTTTAATGTTAAGTAACTTATCCACAAAAATAAACAAGTCCAAAAAGCACGTTACCAACATACCCAAGTTGTGACTTCAAGGCCAAGATGCGTCTTGCTTAGCAAATCTATTTTCCTTTAAGATTCATGCTCCTTCTTACTTATTTATTTTACAAAAAACGTACTTTTTCTTATTAATTAAATTTTAAGTAGGAACTAAATTTTAGGTATTTTTAATTAAGTTTTTATTAAAAAATTGTTTTACTGATTATTGTTCTTGCCGGTTGACCCGCCTGTCGGTTGACTCACGACACTCACGCGCCTCCTTCCTCACGTTGATATGTGCTTGGTTCTTTCGAAGCAATCTGCACCTGCAAAAGAGAAAGGGGGGCGCTCTAGAGGCCGTTTGCACTCCGACGCTCAAGTCAGTGTAAGGCAAGGAACACCAAGTGTATTGAGTTTCTCTCTGTGTTTAGGTCTAGAAACTGCGTACCTTTGTAAAGTATTTTACTGTCCCTTATATAGTCTAGGGTTTACAGCGCCGCTAACCCTAATTAGGATTCACTGCGCTACTAGCTATATTTAGGGTTTACTGGAATACCCTTGCGCCGCTATCACCCAATCTTAGGGTAATCTAGCACATAAGGTTTCCTTCTCTGGAGTGCAAACTCTCACAGGGTGACCACCTGGGTGCCTCCTTGTGCACCTAGTCTCTGGGGCCACCTGTTCTGGGAGTGCCTTCACTGTTTACGTGCCATGCATGTAGCTTCACTGGGAAAACCCTAGCTCTGGTGAGTACTGGTCCCCTCAGGACTCTACACCCAACTGTGCTCTCCCTGCTACCCGCATAGGCACTTCGTGATCCAGGCCTCTCCTTACCTCTGGGCATGTTTACTGATAACTGGTCTTCCCCCAAGGCCGATGTCACCTCGTCTCCACCCAAGGCCGATGTCACCTCGCCATACTCTGTCGGGAATGACCGATGACTGATCACCCTACTCTGAGGGAACACACCGATGACTGATCACCCTCAATCCAAGCTGCCTGCGGGGTCCACTCCACGTGGTTTTGGCCCATGCTGTGGGACCCAGCTGACGTGGTTCGCCCTTTACTACCTGTTCTCAGTCTCCGAGGACTGGTCGGTACAATTATGTTCAAAATATTATTTTATTTAAGTATTTTATTATTTTATTTTTATTAATTAATGTGGACATAACAATGTCTTTTTATATTTCTCGTATCCAGCTTACCGATCAATTTTTTTTTTTTTAATATTTTTCAACTCACTCAAAAATTCGTTAATTTATTTTTTAAGCGAGTTAATTAATGAATTAGTTAAGAAAAATAAAATTTAGTTACTCATCTATGACGTTGCGGATACTTCCTTTTAAATAGCATGTCTGTGTCGGATACGTGTATCCGATACGACACTTATATAACACTCGTAGGACACGTATTGGTGAAGTATCCGATTCAAAAAATAATTTTTAAATCCTTTACGATTCTAGCACGATTTTAACACAATTTTAAAATGGAGAGATACATTAATTTTCTAAAAATTCAAATTTATTATATAAATTTTTAGTATAATTATAAAAATAAGGAACAAATCCTTTTGAATCAGTCATGAAAAACATCTTCCTATTCCAAAAGAAACTAAAACATATTTGTCCACATAAATCTTTACTGTCAATTTATATAATTCATAATTATATAATATATAAATCCGTGTTCCCATATCCTATATTTTAAAAATTATACGTATCTCCGTGTTCGTATCTGTATCGTATCAGTATCTGTGTCCGTGTATGTACTACATAGTTACACATTTCTCTTAAATCAAACATTAAGATACTTTAAAATATAAAAATATATATTAACCACATTAAGATATTTAATAAAAACTTAAATATAAATATCAAAATTTATGAGTGATGAATTTATAATTCTTTCTTTCAATTTTCTAACTTTTTAAAATGTGTAATTTGAATATTAGTGATGATTTATTATCATAGAATTAATAAAAAAAAATAACTCACATATTTTTAAGGTTGGAGTAATAATTAATCAAGTTTTATAATAAAAAATAAAATAAAATTTGACAAAAACTACATATACCAAAAACATCTAACATTATTTTACTAAGCATCTTTCTCCGGTAACACTCTTGTTCAGTTTTCCTCAAGGTAATGAATAGAATGAATGTTGGAATTTAAAATCCATTTTGGGAGCTTCATATTCAATTGTAAATTAAGTAAATATTTACATTGTTGCTAAATTTATGGATATTTATCTACTTTTCACTTATTATTCGCTATCTTTTTAATTAATATTTTTTTTTTCATTTTTAACATATTCATTTATTACTTTACTGAAATCAATTTTACAATTTAAATATCGTTAGAACAAACTAAAAACTATATTTTTAACTTTATATCAATATAACTAATCACAATTGAATAAATTAATAAATTAATTATATTCAATACTAAATTTTAGTTACAATTATTACCAAAATATATCTTAAAATTTATTTAATTTTTAAATCTATTTATTTAATTTTAAAATATTTGTTACAGTTAAGAAAATATGTATCTTATATTAATTAACTATTGCAAACAAGATATTACAATAAATTTAATTTCTTAAATAAGTAAAATATTATTTCATATTTTATATAATTAAGTTAATGAATACATTTAATTACAAATATATTCAAATCATTAATTTAAAAAATCAATATTTTAATTTTTAATTTTTATTATCAAATAATTTAATATGTTTTTACACAATCTCAATTAATATTAATTACATTTAAATTTTTACAAAAATAAATTGAAATTCTCACTAATGTTGGTAAAAATTAACTATTTTAATTTGAAATATTCCTTTAATTTCAGTATGAAAAAAACAATCAGTTTTAAAATTCGATTTTCGAATTAAATTCTAACATGTTTTCCTTTTAGAATAATGAACCAAAATACATTTTAGAAGAATTTGGTTTTCTAGTAATGACATTCTGATAATCAACAATGAACACAAAACAACATCTATAAGTTAATGTTTACATACCAACCAAAATTTATGATAACCAAAAATTACTCCAAAAGAAAAGTTTAAAAAAAGTAAAAGTAACTATTTATTATTTTTTTACTTTTAGAGTGATGATTACATCACATACTAATTATAGTTGATGATTCCAAAATATCTTTATTGTATATGTTGTTATTGTAGAATAAAAGATAGAAAGCAAAATAAAAAAAAAATATATTAAGTTAAGTAAAATAAAAATGATATTTATTATCTTTATTAACAGTACATTTATAATGTTTACTGACTAAAATACTTTTGTTTAAAGTTTAAAAACAATTATTTAAAAAAAATTATTTAACAATTAAAAATAAATAAGTAAATAAAAAATTACGTGCAGTTAAAAAACAAAATATCTAATAATATCTCAGTTGCAGCTTATATTGGAGAGTCTACTTTTTCTTAATCTTACTGTTAGGAACTGCAACATCTCTACTTTCTGTAAACAGATAACAAATGCAGAGGCAAGTTCAGAGATTGAGACTCTGATTTCATTGTGTTTGTTTAGAAAGATGGTAGCTGAAAATTCTTGATACCAAGAGAATCATTTTTATGCATCACCTGATTTTTCAATATTTCATTTGACAAAGCACAACCATTGCCAACAGCTTTATGACTCCTAAATTGCAAGCTTTTTTTTTATCATTTTCTTAATGAATTATACATAGTTTGATCTCCAAATTGTTGGACCTAAGAAACCGTCAGTAACACTATAGGTTCAAAATAGATGCAAAATAAGCATAATACATTCATAGGAATCACATGATAAACCTAGCAAATTAACTGAACTGAAATTGCATGCAAGAAATTAATTTGTGATATCACATGTAGGACCATATTGAAAGTTACACATTTAATAATAAAGATGAACAAAATTAAGAATATAAACAGAAAGATTAAAAAAAAAAAGTCATTTTTATTGCATATACAACTTAGATTTCTAGGCATGGTCAAGAACATTTCGAATACACAGTTGAACATCGTTATGTGTATCTCAGCTAGAGAATTAGCATCTCATATTAAACTAATTCAGGATTAACAATGATATTTGTGTTAGGCCTACCAACAAGACTCTAATAGACATCTATAAATAAGTTGAATAATATCAAACTAAAGTGTGTATTTAATAACATTTATTATTTACCATAACACTAATTTAATAATACTAATTCAAGTGTCAGAAGACCTTTAACAAGTATCTCAACATGTATCGATCATCTAGACTCATTCGAGCCAAAAATCAAGAAGACTTAGACGAACAAAATTCTAGTAACCTTTCCAACTCATACAATGACAATTCTCATAAAATTTTAGGTTATAGGTGATTTCTTAATTTTTCTCCAATAACTCACATGTGTAATGTTTGAGATTGGCACCCATGAATTTAGTGAGCATTTGCACTTGGAAGAACAATCAACCTTTCCACGATTTATGGTCAAATGATAAGTTTGATGACAAATGGCTTTGTAGAGGAGTTTGACACAAATTATGAGTAGTTTATTGTTGAATACATAACTCCCCATAAGATAAAAACAACCACAAAAACGACACAATAAACAATTGGACCACGACAATGTATCAGTTTTGCTTGCCCATAGGAACAAAAGATATTTTGCATACCCTTAAAATATCTTAAAGAGTAGTTTTCAAAAGGTTCTTCAAACAGTTGAACCCCATTTGGTGCCAACTTCCATTATGTCTCGTTGTTATGCATAGTCAATGCTGCGGTTTTAAAAGTATGAATAGTATGAACCAAAAATGAATTTTCAAAAGTTGTATTTTCTGATTCAAACTCAGTTTTCGCGGATATACTCACAAGAAGATGGATTTTCACAACAATCAAGCATTTTTATTTTTGAAAGATTTTTTAATTTTAGTTCTAATTTCAATCCACATAATAAATACTTTAGACACAATAAAAGAATTAAAAAAAGACAACAACTAAAACTAAAAAATTAAAGGCTTCAAATTAAATAGATAAATAAAATTAAGATTAAAAAATAAAAATATATTAAAAAACATATTTAAGTCAATATTGGTTGATAATAATAAGTTTATATGTAGAATAAAAAATAGTTTAGGTTATTTTTATTTTCTTAAATTAAAGTAATATATTATTAAATACTTTTTAACTAACCGGTTCATTGGTTCGACTGGTACATGCGGTCTAGTTTTAAAACAAAGTTAATTAATACAAAAATAATTAGGCTATTGCTATTATTAACACTTGCCAGTTTTGCTATATGCAATATCCTTTTCAGCCTTTTGCAGTCACACACTCCTGTGCATGCTTTTATGCTTTCACTCTCTCAACCCTCCAACAGTATTTCTTTACCATAAAATTAATTAAGTTTAAATTTTTTTTTTCTCCAATTTAATTAATTATTGCTCTCTTAACATCATTCATTCTTTTTCTTGCAAAAACTTTTATTACAAATATCTCTTTAGAAAATACTTTTAGAAATACATACACACACATATATATATATATATTTTATTTTTTTCTTAACATTTGAAAAGTATTTTATGAAATATTATTGATTTTTGTTAAAAAAAGTAAAGTATGTTCTGAAAAGTATATCTGAAATGTAAAAATGAAGAACAAGTTCTGGGAAGTACTTTTTATAAAGTTGTCTCAAAGTATAGTCTTTTCATTTTTATGTTTTAGGAAGTACTTTCCAAAATATTAAAATAGTAAGATGTGTTTCAAAAAGTACTTTCTAGAATATTAAAAAATAAAAATATGTTCAAGAAAGTATATTCCATAATATCTAAAGAAAAAGTTAGAAATTAATTTTCAAAGCACTTTCTTTGCATTAGGTCATGAATTTTTTGAAAGACAAATTATTTTCTTAATCTTGCGTAAATCATTTTCTAAAATACGAAAAACCTAGAGAGTTTTGTAAAAAGTACTTTTTGAAACATTAAAATATTGTTCTAAAAAGGTAATATTTACAATATATTTTTCTTTTTTTACAATATAAAAGGTACTTTTTTATAATATTTATTTTCTTAAAATTCAGAAAAGTACTTATGGCAACTGTTAAACCTAATTTTTAGTTTTTGGGCCTTTATTAGGCCCATATTGTTTTCTGTCTTTGCCAAATGTTTAGCACAACTTTTCTTATATATACACACACTTTTATTTTTTGTGCCATTGTATATTTTACGTTTACAAAATACATTTTATTTTTACGCTCATTCCTTCTTATTCTCTCTTTTCTCTATTATCTCATCGTGATTAGGGTTCTTCATTCTCTTTGTGTACTGCGTTCTCTGTTGGTCTAGTGACACTGATTCTTGATTGAGTAGTGCTTAAGGTTTGTTTCTTGATCTTCATTTGAGTGAAATATGGTATCATAGCTCTTCGAAGGAAGAGCTTTGTTGTGCCTTTCTGAATTTTTTTTCCCTTTCTTACTTTTCTTGGTGTTCTTTTTTTCTGATTTCTTTTTTTTTTCTTGTTGTGTTTCTTTCTCTACAAATCTTGACTATCTTTCTTGCAGATAATGATTGACGAAAGCATTACTTCGTCTTCCCCATCAGAACAACCAATGAGTAGCTACTTGTATTTGCATCCTAGTGAGAATCCCGCTGCCTCATTGGTTTCACTAGTCCTTAACTCAACCAATTACCATTCATGGAGTCGTTCGATCATCACATCTCTTAGTGCCAAAAACAAAGTTGAATTCATTCTCGCACTCACCCTTGTCCACCGAAGCATAACCCTACCTTTTCGGTTTGGTCATGTTGTAATAACATGGTAGTATATATCCTGGTTAGTTCACTCCGTCTCTCTCCCTATTAGGCAAAGTGTTATTTGGATGGATGTTGCTCATGATATCTAAAATGATTTGAAAACTACATATTCTCAAGGTGATTTATTTCGTATTTCTGATTTGCAACTTAAGGTTCCTTCTTTAAACCAAGGAGATTTGTCTATGACTGACTATTTTACAAAATTGCGTATAATTTGGGACGAATTAGAAAATTTCAGACCTAACCCTATCTGTACATGCCTTGTTAAATGTTCTTGTTCTATTGGAATCATTATAAACCAAAGAAAGTGTGAAGATCGTGCAATGCAATTTCTTAAGGGATTAAATAACCAATATAGTAATATTTGTTCCCATGTTTTACTAATGGAACCTATTCCACCCATGCCAAAAATAATTTTCCTAGTTGTCCAACAAGAAAGGCAATTGTCTATTGTTGTGCCTGTTACAAATATTCATAGTGTCAATGTTAGTCGTATTGCTGCTTCAAATAACATTCTATGTAATTTATGTGGAAAGTATGGTCACACTAAGAATGTATGCTTTCGAAAAGTTGGGTTTCCTACTGCTGATGCTAGAAATTCTAAATTCAATTCCACTAGAAAACTATGCACTTATTGTAATAGAATTGGTCACATTGTTGACACATGCTACAAGAAACATAGATTTCCACCAAGATACAAATTTCATACAAGTAACCAAACCACTCAGGTTCATAATTTTGTTACTAATGATGATGTTTCTCCTTAGCACTTTTCCAAAGAACAGGACACCAAAGATATCCACCTCACATCTTAACAATGTCAGTTTTTGTTGATATACTGAGATAAAACAATCTTGGTGCCCCTCCTTCTGAAGCTCAGATAAATCAAGTTGGCACCTTCTTTGTAGATGCCACCAAACCAAATGAAGAATCTCCAAGAAATAAGTTTCTTTCTTCCATACCTAATATTAAACATTCTTGGATAATTGATTCTAGTGCCACTAATCATGCATGCATTGACCTTTCTACTTGCACACATTACAACAAAACTCAACCTATTTTAATTAATTTACCAACTGGTCAATATGTTTTTGCCACTTATTCTGGTTTAGTTAAATTCTCTAACAAATTTATCTAATTAATTTTATCTTCTTGATGTGTTATATGTGCCTCAATTCCAGTTAAATCTAATATCTGCTTCCAAATTACCTCTGCAACTTAGATGCATTGGTATAGTTAAAGTCAATGTTGGCTTGTATCTCTTTAATTCTTTTTCTGCTTTTTCACATACTTTACCACAAACTTTTGATCCTTTTATTAACTGCAATATTAAGGACAATAACATGTTGCATTATCGAATGGGACATCCATCCCATGAAAAGATTAATTGTCTCAAGCAATCAATATCCGTTTATTACTATTGACAAATTGAACATATGTGATACTTGTTATCGTGCCAAACAAAAAAACTACCTTTTTCTTTACGTACTTTTGCTACTACTGCTATATTTGATATTCTACATTTAGATATATAGGGACCTTATTCCATTACTTGTATGTAAGGATTTTAGATACTTTTTGACAATTGTGGATGACTATTCTCGCTATACGTGGACTATTATGTTGCATAATAAATTTGAGGTTCGCAATCACAAAGTTTTTGTTGAAAGCCAATTTAATACTAAAGTAAAAATAATCCGCACTGACAATGGGGCTAAATTTGCTATGCATAATTTCTTTTCTTTTAAAGGTATCAAACACCAAACTTCTTGTATAGAAACATCACAACAAAATGGAATTGTTGAATGCAAACATCAACACATCTTAAATGTCACTCGTGTTTTACTTTTTCAAGCCAATCTTCCTCCTCTATTTTGGGAATTTGTTGTTCATCATGCCATGTTTCTAATTAGTTGCACACCCACTCGTCTGCTTGATAATATTATGCCTTATGAAAAGCTTTTTTGAAAACCTTGTGACCTCTCCTTCTTTAAAAATTTTGGTTGTCTCTGTTATTCAGGTACTATTAATGCAAATGGAAAGAAATTAGATGATAGATCTGTTTAAGGTATTTTCTTTGGTTTTCCACATAATACAAAGAGTTATATTTTTTTAAATCTGAAATATCATCGCATCAAGACATGTTATCTTTTATGAATCCCATGTTCCATTAAAATTGGATCATGGTCTTGATAGGAGCTCCAACACTTTATCTCTACCCGCTCCCAATGAATATAATCCAAACTATGATATTTCTTTTGATTCTACACTTCACAATGAGCCCGAGGAACCAAACAACATTCACAACACATCTACTCCACCCAAACGCTCCACTCGGTCTCACAAACCACCATCTTATCTTGTTGATTTTCACACCACCACCAACACTGTAAGTACAAGGTACCCAATACACAATTACTTATCTTACAATGCATTATCTTCTTCTTTCAAGCATATTATCTCTTCTATTAATTCTAGCACTGAACCTCATTCTTACAATGAGAGACTTCCAAACATTCTTGTTGGTAAAAGGCCATGCAAGTTGAGCTTACTGCTCTTGCCACTAACAACACTTGGCAGATCGCTCTTCTTGCTCCAGGGAAGAAGACTATTGGTTACAAATGGGTGTACAAGATAAAACACAATTCTGATGGCACCATTGATCATTATAAGGCTCGGTTAGTTGCAAAAGGATTCACTCAACTTGAAGGTCTAGACTTTCTAGATACCTTTGCTCCAATAACAAAACTCACCACCTTGCGGCTTGCTATTGCAACATCACAAAATTGGATCTTGAAACAAGTTGATGTAAACAATGTCTTCTTTCATGATGATCTTCTTGAGGAAGTTTATATGAATCCTCCTCCTAGCCTATCTCTACCCTCTCCACAGCATGTATCTAAGCTTCAACGTTCACTATATGGCTTTCACCAAGTTGGTCGACAATGGTATGCCAAACTATCAAACTTTCTTCTCTCTAACAAATACATCTTGTCTGGGGCTGATCATTCTCTATTCCTTAAATACAATGGCACCAAACTAACTGCAATACTTGTTTATGTTGATGACTTGGTTCTCCCGGGCAATGACAATGAGGAAATCATTGCTATTACTACTTCACTGGACCATCACTTCAAAATCAAAAACCTAGCTAACCTTACTTATTTTTTGGGACTTGAAGTGGCTCGCAACAGTACTGGTTTGCACCTAAGTCAACGCAAGTATACTCTTGATCTCCTGCATGAAATTGGAATGCTAGATTTAGCACCAATGCCCACACCTATCACATATTCCTCATGCCTTTCCTCCTCTCAAGGCACCAAACTCAACCTTGAAGACACTTCTACATACAGAAGACTAATTAGGCAACTCATCTACTAAACAACCACTCGATCAAACATTGCCTTTACAGTCAACAACCTTAGTCAATTTATCTTTGCTCCTACTACAATCCACAAGCAAGCTGTCTCTCGACTTCTACGTTATCTCAAAGGCAATCCCGGAGATGACATCTATCTTCCTCGCACCAGTACTCTTCAACTCCGGGCTTTAGTGATTCTAACTGGGCCACATGTCTTGAAACACACAAATCCATCACTGAAGACTCTCTTATCTCTTGGAAGTGAAAGAAACAGTAGATTGTCTCTCGAAGCTCCTCTGAAGCAGAATACAAAGCTCTGACTACTACAACCTATGAATTAAAATGGTTAACTTATCTACTCAACGAATTCCACATTCCCTCCATACAACCAACAACTTTATACTGCGACAACCAATCTGCTATTCAAATTGCTTCAAACCTTGTCTTTCACGAATGCACCAAACATATCAAAATAGATTGTCACCTAGTTCGTGAAAAAAATAAATGTTAGACTCCTTAAATTACTACCTATCACCTCTTCCATGCAAATTGCATACATATTGACAAAGTTGCTTGCTCCTACAACGTTCTACACTCTTAAATCCAAGCTGAGAATGTGCAAAATTACTCCTAGCTTGACGGGTGTTAAACCTAGTTTTTTAGTTTTTGGGCCTCTATTAGGCCCATATTGTTTTCTGTGTTTGCCAAATGTTTAGACGCAAATTTTCTTACATATACACTCACACTTTTACTTTCTGTATCACTGTATCATTTTATGTTTACGAAATACATTTCATTTTTACGCTCATTCCTTCTTATTCTCTCTTTTCTTTGTTCTCTCTCATCACAATTAGGGCTCTTCATTCTGTCGACATATTGCGTTCTCTATTGGTCTATTGGCATTGATTCTTGATTGAGCAGTGCTTAAGGCTTGCTTCTTGATCTTGAGTATGATAGCAACAAAATTTCATTCATTTAACATTCTGAAAATTAATTTTTGGAATATGAAACAAGAAAAAAAAATAAAGATGAATATGTTATTTCAAATAAATAAAAATAAAATAAAATTTGGGAAGTGCAGTTGAGAAAAATGGAAATGTAAATAGCTGGAACCTTATAATTATCACCCTTGCATTTAGATACGTATATATGTCATTTATATTTCTCTATATTTCTCTATTAGGAAGAATTCCAACAGTGAAGTAATAAAATCTGAATCAAAGTAAAATTAAATAATAACGAAATATTAACAATATATACGTCTTAATAGTTTTTCATAACTATAGTTACGTATTAACGAGTTTTAATTTAATTAAAAATAAAAAAATTCTTGAATGCAACCACTTGTTGATCTGTAGAATTTTGGAATTACGAATTGATGTTTTAAGTATTTTATTAATTATCGTTAAACATAGCTAATAACAACTCACTATAATATTTATATCTTCTCATATAGTTTCCATAACAAATCACTTGATTAACCGTTAGCATTAATAATTATATCCGAACTATTGATTGTATCGGAATAAAATCCAATAAAATTATAAAGATAACTAGTGTTAGTTATCTTTAGAATATTTTTTATTCTTCCGGACAATATTAAAATAACAAGAATTATTCTTTGTAATTGCTTTTTTATTTTCACATATAACAAGAAATTTTCAACTTCAATAATACAAATCTTTTATATAATAATATCTATAAAATAATGTTAATTAACAATATTTCTTGATCACAACGTAATCAAATATTTGAGTCCACTAAAAATAACGATAATAAAAAATAAATGATTAAATGGATGTAAAATCTTAAATTTCAAATTGGGAAATAATTAAGGTTATGAATATGTTCTGACTTCAAGTCCAAGAAATAGCATTGTAGGATAATCATCGCATCTAAGGTATTGTCCGCTTTGGAGATCAGTGCTCTATCACGGTCTTGTCCTTAAAAGGCGTATTGGTGGACTGAGGGAGGAGGGAGTATATAAATTGCGCTTAGCCTCGACTCTTGAGCGATGTGGGACTATATTAGCAGTACCAGAACAAGTCCCCAATTGAGGTCTAAGGGGAGTGGATTCCCCCTAGTTGAAGGGCTTAGGACACATTTTCGTTCCCACATACGGCGCCAAAGTACCGATCTCAAGTTTGAGAGATAGCATCGCTAGGGTCAATCACCGCATCCGAGATATTGTCCGCTTTGGAGATCAGTGCCCCGTCACAATTTTGTCCTTAGAAGGCGCCTCAGTGGGTTGAGCAAGGAGAGAGTATATAAATTGCCCTTGACCTCGACTCCTAAGAGATGTGGGACTATATTGGCGATACTGGAACAAAGATTACCTGAACCATTTCTGCGCGGTCTCGGTAAGACTTCAGACTCCAAATGAGGAGATGGTGGTCGTTGCTTTCGTCAAAGGAATGGCAATGAGCCCTTTCAGCGACTCGTTAATCCAAAACATTGCGGACTCCTTATCCATGATAAGGGAACGAGCAGCGGCCCATATCGAGGCAAAAGAAGCCATACTCAGGAAAAGTAGTCGAGGTATAAGGAAAGTGGGCATGAACGCTCCTCGAAGAGCAAAGACGTGTCTATGGGTAGGCGAATTGACCAGAGGTACGTCCTGTACATTGTAAAGAAGGATGAGACAAAGAGTTAGATCAACGAAGAAAACATACTCAAACCGAGGTTCCGAGTATCCTACAAAGTGCTCATAGCTAAGGACAATGTGATAGATAAGCTACATTTTCCAAAGAAAATAGATCGATTGTTGACATCACAAAAAGAGGACTGGTGCGATTTCCACAAGGCACAAGGTCACAATGTCAAACAATGCCTAACCTTAACTTATCAACTCTCGAAGCTGGTCAAAGAGGGGTTCTTGACTAAGTGCCTTGAGAATGTCCAGAAAGAACCAAATGGGGAAGTTGCACCCCAAGAAGTAAGCCATGAAGTACCAGTCCTTGGTGATCTGAATACCATCGCAGGAGATTTCTCTGAAAGAGGCAGCTCGGCATCCAGCTGAAAACGCTATTCCCGAGTTGTAATGTCCTTGGACACAAAGAAGCCCAAACAGTCCTTAGCTCCTTCTCTCTGTTTCACATTGGCCGACTCGAAAGACGTGTTCTCCCACGAAGATGACCTTATAGTGATATCAGTCATCATTGTGGGACAGAACGTAGACAGAGTCCTCATTGATCAAGGAAGCTCGGCCGACATAATGTTATGGGGAACATTCGTGGGCTTACAGATCTCCCCTGATCAGTTAAGGTCTTACAACGGCTTGTCGGTTTCGCAAGCGACTAGGTGGAAATACGAGGGTATGTCAATCTAAAGACAACTTTCTTTGACGAAAACACAACAAGAATAATCACGGTAAAGTACATCGTTGTTAGTACCCCCTCTGCTTATAACTTGCTTTTAGGGTAACCTGTATTAAACAGGTTGGGTGCGGTAGCCACAATTGCCCACATGGAGATGAAGCTGCCTTCACCCGAAGAAAAGATAATCACAATGAAAGTAGATCAAAAAATGGCATGCAAGTGTTACAAGAACAGTTTGAGAAACCATAGGGGCACCTACACAATTATCACCCAAATGGGAGGACCTAGGGGTGGCAAAGCGGGGCGGCCCATGCGGGCCGGCTCGCTAGTCAAAAACGCAGGACAGGCTCAGATTTTCAACCCACTGACCTGCTTTAGCCCGTCCCGCATAACTCGAAGCCCGCACGGGCCAATAGCGGGACGGGGCGGGCTGGCCCGCTAGCTCGCAAAAAAAAAAAGTTTGTATGTTGACTTGGATTAGGCTTGGCAGTGACAACTTGTACAAGAAAAAAATATTAATGTTTTTGAATTAACTATGTTAATTGTAGTGGTGTTTATGTTTAATATTTTTGAATTAGCTATTTTTAATGTTTTTAAAATGGAAGAATATTGATATTTGATTTTTATCTTAATTGAATTAATGATGTTTGATTATGTTTGAAATGGAAGAAAAAAATATTGATATTTGATGGTAACAAATATATAGGTTCATTTTTGAAAATTTTTCAAGAGCTAAAAGTAAAAAATATTTTCTTTGAATTTCTTTTCTTTTTTTTAAAAAAAAAACCGAATGCGGACTGACCCTTATGCGGGGTGGGACAAAGAATCCAGCCCGCATTCTTTTTGCGGGGCGAGGCAACCCGGCCCGCATTTTGCGGGCCTATGCGGGGCGGGCCAGCTCGCTTTGCCACCCCTAGGAGGACCAAGTTTGGAATTTGAGGCCGACTCCCACGAAGAAAGGCGACCCAGATCTGCTGGTGAAGTTCGGGAATTAGAGGTAAAGAGTAAAAAATTCAAGCTCAGAGCTTCACTTTGCGAGGAACTGAAGGATAAAATCGCCAAAGTCATTTCAGAAAACATGAATGCCTTCGCATGGTCGTTCGCTGACATGTCGGGAATTGATTCAGATTTTTTGTGTCATTGTCTCACCATGGACTAGAAGGCCAAACCCAAAGTCCAGAAGTGAAGGAAATTCAATGAGGAGAAGCGTCTCGCCATGCGAAAAGAGACTAAAAAACTCCTCATAGCTGACCACATAAGGAAAATTCAATGCCCCGAGTGGTTAGCGAATGTTATCATGGTAAAGAAGGCAAGTAGAAAGTGGAGAATGTGTGTCGACTTCACTAATCTCAATCAAGTCCACTCCAAGGATCCTTACCCCCTGCTGCACATAGACTCCTTGATAGATAGCGCCTCGGGTTGTGGCCTACTAAGCTTTTTAGATGTCTTCTCAGAAAACAACTAAATTCGAATGCATCCAAAAATGGCCGAAGCAGCCAATAACTATTACAAGATAATGCCCTTTGGATTGAAGAATGCGAGAACAACCTATCATAGGCTCATCGACCAAATTTATTTATATACATGTTCAATCATATTTATTGGTACAAAAAATTATCAATCCAGTTTATTAAATAGAATTGTTTAATACAATTATGTTAAAACAGTTAATAAATATTAAATAATAAAAAGAGAAACTTTTAAAGATTATTTTATTTGTTAAATTTAAAGTTATTGTTAAATAAGTTTAAAAACCCTAATTTCTAAATTAAAAAAAACAAAAATCCGACCTGCCGGATTCGAACCAGCGACCTAAGGATTAACTGTTGAAACCAACTACAGTCCTCCGCTCTACCAACTGAGCTAAGGTCGGCTTATATAAACCAGCTGAGTTAATTATAATTATTACAATTAAACTTAAGGCACTATTAAAAGCTTATAATAAGTTTATTTGTGTTTATTTTTTAAATAAAGTATGTTTCTTATGCTTCTACATTTAGATTCTTTAATGTGAAATTTTAGTCTTTATATAAATTTGATAGTATATTTGATACTTTAATTTGTTAATATATTATCTAAGTATTAAAATATGATAATAGAATTTTTATAATTCCAATATTAAAACTTATTATTAATACTTTATCTGAGTAAATAATTAGCACTGAAGAATACTAAACTAACTAAACTAACTAAACTAACTAAACTAACTAAACTAACTAAACTAACTAAACTAACTATGGTTATAATAAGGGGAAAAAGCACGCATTAAGTCAATTATTCTATGTTGTTTTTTAAATTTTGTAAATATAGAAAAAATTAATGATTATTTTTATATTACTTACAATTTTAGTATATTATAATTACTAATTATAATCCATATCCCTATTCTAAGGCAAAATTGCTAAGAATTAAATAATCAATAAAGAATTCCCATAAAAGCAAATACTATGAAACCTTATACATTCATCATAAAATTTTGTTGGATCCACGATCTCATTATTTTAAAAAGTAGTTTTGCTTTAATCTATTACTTTTTTTGTTTTATTTTGGTTCCATCCAATCCTTTGTCCAACATTTTCATTGAAGGTATCATTATAAATTATTTAATTAATTAAAATCTAAAAAACGAAAAAAATAAATAAAGAGATTAAATCTGGACCAAAATTATGTTTTTTTTTTCAATAGGAGACTAAAATTGTCTATTTTATATTAAAGGAACTACAAATTTTGGTTGAATAAATAGAGAAACTAAAATTATATTTAAACTTAAAATTTTGGATTTTTTTGAAGTTTGAAAAGAAAACTACTCAAAGTCTGCTATGTTCTCTTCCACAAAATTTTGTTTAATTAACAAGGTTGTCACAGAATCACAAAATCCATAAGCTTATCTTTTCATAGATAAATTATGTCTCAAACTTGTGTAATCATATCATCCTCCTTCTAGTCCTGAAAATTTAACAAGGTATTCCCAATAGTTTGAGGTATAGAATTTTTTTAGTGAAACTAATAAAAAATTGAGAAAAAAATGAAAAAAAAGCCTCATTAAAACTAGTCTATAATATAATTGTTTATAATAATAAAAGTTAATTTTAAAATCATTTAAATCAAATTAAAAAATTAAATAGCATAAAAGACTGTAAAATAGTCTATTTCTGTCCTTAGAATATTTGTCATCAACAAAATTAGAATACTTCACACCAATAACACAATGATCAAAATTCTAAAATTAGTAAATCATTAACATAAAAAGTAAAAAAAATTATCTGTTATTAATAATATATTAATTTTTAAAATATTTTTTACTGAAAATGTTTACCTTGTAAACTAAACCGAAAAATATAAGATAATTTTCAACTACTTTTATAATTAAATATATTTTATATTTTTTTTTAGTTATTGTTATAAGGTCTAAAAATTTATAATACATAATAATGTTAAATATTCACTCTATATATTAATATACTTTGTTTGAAGGATCTGAAATTAAGAGAACTGTATTTTAAATTAATACTGATAATTAACTTTTAATTATTAATTATAATAATGTATAATAATTATTTTGATTTAATTAATTAGAGATATTAATTAATTTAAATTTTAAAAAATATTTATATAATTAAATATATTTTTAATATACATATCTATACATATAAACAAAATTTATAAATATAAAATTTAAGAGAACAAAAATTAAGAAAAAATTTCAGTGGTCTATTTTACTATACTGAAACAGTTCATACTATCTTCTTTTAATGAATTAACAAAGAAATGAACCAAACCAAAATGAAATTTATTAACTTATTTTGTCACTCTAAATTATTTTTTCTTAAAAATATAATACTTTTAGAAGTAAAAATATATGTACATGTATATAACATGATGATATACATCATGTTATATACATGTACGTATATAACATGATGTTGAAGAAGGAGGAATCAAAGATAAAAGAAAATTCAAGAGTGCTCTCCAGGCGAAATGGAAATGGCGATTGATGAGTGATGAGAAAGGGAAATGGAAAGATATATTTGTGTTGAAATACGATTTGGAAAGTGGTAGAAGTCAAGCTCGGTCGATACATCAATCATGGTGATGGAGAGATTTAACTAATGTATGTGGGGAGGGAGAAGAAGAAGGATGGTTCAAAAAAGCTTTGCCTGGAAAGTAGGTGTTGGGGATAAAGTTAGATTCTGGGAGGACACATGGGCACACAATAATAATCTTAAATCGTTGTATCCTAGACTTTTCTCTTTGTCTATGAATCAAGGTATGAAGGTGGGTGAGGTAGGTTCTTGGGTGGATTCAGAGTGGTAATGGCGGCTTATTTGGAGGAGAGCAAGGTTTGAATGGGAATCAAGTTTGGAGGAAGAAATGCTTTCGATCGTGAATAGGGGCGTTTACACAAGGGTATTAACATCATCTTGTATGGGGAGGAGATTCTAAAGGCTTTTTCTCTGTGAAATCAGCTTATGCTCTTTTGGAGAGTCAATCTAATGAACCAATGGATGATGTTTTCTGCCTTTTATGGCAGGCAAAAGCGTTTTCCAAAGCTCTAATCATTGTGTGGAGAATCTTACTTGATAGAATACCAACTTATTTTAACTTGCTCAAGAGAGGAGTGGTTGTGAACTCTTCTTTATGTGTTCTGTGTAATCAGTCAGAAGAATCCTCCCAACATCTATTCCTTGAATGCGTTTACGCACAACGAGTTTGGTCTCTTTGTTTCAAGTGGATAGGCATCTTGGTGGTTCAAAACAAGGATTTGAGGAATCATTTTGAGAACTTTCACTTAATACACATGACTAATAAGCAGAATCAAGTCTGGAAAGGAATGTGGGTAGCAATAGTCTGAAGCATTTGGGAGCAGAGGAACAAGGTTGTTTTCAAGCAAGGGGTTCTTGATGTTGAAGAAATTTTTCAATCGACTCAACTCCTTTCTTGGCTATGGTTGATGATCCGGTCGGTCATCAGTAGTTGATGACGTCAGCAGCAGTTGACCACGTGGACCATGCACAGGGTGGCACGTGGTAGAAAGAGCAAGTGAATCAGGGAGGAGATTACCTAGAACGGTGATCGGTAGTTAGATACCAAGTGGCCACCACCCCCAGAGCGGTGCCTAGATAAGCGCCTGGATAGTCATGAGGCACCGCACGGACGTCGGTAGATAGGCACGAGGCACCGCACGGTCATCGGGGGGAAGTTATGAGGCACCACCCGGTCATCGAGGGAAAGTTATGAGGACCGCCCGGTCATCGGGGGAAAGTTATAAGGCACCGGTCGGGCGTTAGTGCATGAAGAGCGCGATCGGGCGTTAGTGCGTGCAGAGGGGCGATCGGTCGTATGTGTGTGCCGAGGGCGATCGGTTGTAAGTGCGTGCAGAGGGCGATCGGTCATCAGGGTTATTGCCAACGCGTGTTAAGTTGGGACCAAGGTTCCCAACGAGAACGTTACGCATGCACCTCGCATGATGCCCACTCAGAGGACGTGCGACGAGGCCATGCAGGCAGGATGCGCCTGGCGCTCTCCTGGGAGCATGCGGCCCGCACAGAGAGAAGCGCAGAGGCCCTCCAGGTGTAACGCGTGTACGGTAGATGCTAGCTGTGTGCCTCCACGTGTCACCATCTGGGAGAGAGGCGCGACTCAGGTATAAAGCACTCTACGTCATGTAAGGTAAGGAGAGTTTTTTACAGATTCTTATAGTTTACACACTTACAGTTTACAGTTACACACAGCTCTGAGTCACTGTGGGGGTGTTCTTACACGTTGCACAGTGATAACAGAAAACGGTTATAGAGAGAGAAAGTGGATCTGAGAGCACACACGAGTCTCACAGAGAGATTCAGTGATAGTTTTTGGTGTTCCTGTTGCCTGACTTGAGCGTCGGAGCTACAACGGCCGCTAGAGGCGCCGTCTGTGTGTTTTGCAGGCATCGTTTGGAGTTCCGGTGGTGGTTCTTGGAGCGTTCTTGCAGAACAGAAGGCTAGACGAAGGAGTGATGAGGCAATCCTCCACGTTCGAGTCAAGCGGCAGGATCAGTTGAAACACAAGGTCAGTTCTTTCTCGTATGCGTTTTCGGATTGGATTTTGAATCCCAGTCAATGTCTGCTTTGTCTTTGATGAAAAAGGTTGGCAAGAAAAGGTACGAGGAGTGTTTATTGGTCCTACAAGTGCTAGAATCTGTAAGGATAGTTTTTCGGAGGGTTGATGCAGGGCTCTTTTCTTGGGTTTTTCTGGCTTTATATCCTGTGTTGAGTTGTGCAAAGAGGTGCTTTTGGGTTGTTTTACATTGTGAAGTTTATGTTGTTTCTATGCAGAACAAAGCAAAACATTATTGATGCAAACTTCACAGTGGGGGCAAGAGTATTCATGGTTTGGCTGGTTTATGCAGAAGTTCTTAAGGTGCTGGAACTGTTGGAGTGTAAGGACCTAGAAACTTTAATTGGAATGAAAGTGTTATATTTAAATAATTTCAGAAGATGTTATTATTTAAAATACAAAGAACTGGTAATAGAAGTTTCGTAGTAGTCGGACCTCGGACGTCGCCCAAGGTCTGGGGTCAGCTGGTAGAGGTCGGTCGGCTGACCATTGTATTAACCAAGTAGTCAGATGCGATGACTTTATCGTGAGGTAATCACGTGGGTGTGCTCGAGGAAGACATGTGGATCAAGAAGAGTAAAGGAAGAAAAGTGTAGCTTAGAAGTCTACGAGATCGCCGTTGTTGAAGACGGAGGCGATCTCCGACTTCTCTGGCACATAATCGCCAATCGCCTATGGTGTACGTGATCGACGGGAGTGCACTTAGTATGTGGTCAAGATGCTGGATTAACCATAGTGGGTTCCAAAAACCACGCGTATCAAGGTGTGGGTTAAGCCTTAGATACGCTGGGCATGCGAAGCTCTATGCTTGAGCATAAGAAATCGTCCTTAGTGTTGCATGCATGGGCGCACGAAGAGTAGTGCTGATCTATTCTTGGAAATGTGAAGCTACCGACGTCACCAAGCCATCTGGAGGTGATACCTTGGACGTAACATAATGGGAGGATGAACCTTCAGCAAGGTGTGACGATGTGACATCGGTGACCAGAGTAAGGCGATGTGTTCTCGTCACACACAAGGGCGACAAGAGATCGCCAACAGGATGAGAGGAGCATCGGTCATCAACCAGGATGGGAGACACATCGGTGGTCTGCCAGGGTGAGACATCGGTGGTTTGCCAGGGTGAGACATCGGTTGTCTGCCAGGGTGGAACATCGGTGGTCTGCCAGGGTGAGACATCGGTTGTCTTCCAGAATGAGAAATCAGTCGTCCGTCAGGAAGAGGAATCAGTCATCGCCGGGATGTGAAGGACATCAGTCATCGGTGGAAGGTTATCGCGCGATGTCGTGTTTCACACAGATAAGGTGGGACCCAGGCTCCCAGCATGAACGTTCTGCATGCGCGACACGTAGACATTAGGAGTGTTTCAGAATAGTAGCATCAGAGAGTTGGTATGCGCAGAGACCCACGTGGTCATACTGTTCAAGGAAGTGTGCACGCAAGCTTTCCTGCAGAGTGGGTGGTGGCAGCGGCATTTGTGGACAAGTTGGTTTAGATTCAAAAACTCACTTATGAGAGGCAAAGAACGTTGCAGTGGTTCAAGAGTGACAGAGTGAGTTTACCTTCATCCTTCTCTTTTCTCTCCTTCGCGCTGCGATTCAGGCATCCTCAAGCACCAGTACGACGAGCGACGACTGCCCTTGGACTCCTGGGAAGTTCTCTGCGAGTTTTCCGATCAGGACGCTAAAATAGAGTTCGGGTATCCTTAAGTTCGGTGGGTTAGAGCTCGTAGTGAGATTTTACGCAAGTCCAGGTAAGGGAAGCTAGCCTTATTTCCAACGAAAACCTTAAGTTAGATGATTTTGATGATGGGGCGACGTGGTCGCCGGTTTTCAACTGTTATTGCATAATCCCCTGTTTTTGGATGTGATCGCCGGTTTTAATGTTGTTTTCGAACTCCCCTGTTTTAGTGTCGCTTTGAACTTGTTGAGATTGAAATGAAAAATGTGATATTCGAAAATCTGAACCTTGGAATGATTGTTGCTGTGATTGGAATCGTTCATTTAAGTGTTATATGATGTGTTGAATGTTGTGAATGTGGGATCAAGGCATAGTATTTTCAGGAAAGAAAATACCGTGTAAGATCGTGTAGGATGTGCATTGATCGGTGATTTCTATAATGAGATATCTTGACTCTCCTGATATAATGGAATCATATAGATGAAGTTATTCAGGCGTTGAGAGTCGATGGAGGTTCATACGTATGGGTAAGTTGTTTGAAAGATAACTACTTGACCTGTTGTATGGATTAACCCTGTCATACTAAGAGAGTGATGAGATTGAGATTAAGATTATGTTTATGCGCATAGCTGTGGGAACTTTACAGCAATGTAGTATGACAGGTGCAGATCTCTGAGTCTAGTCAATGCACGTGTCTTCCGGAAGTAGTGTCAAGTGTCTATGTGTGATGAGTCAGTGGAAGTCTGACGTGAGAAATGAGAAACATTGAAATTGATAGACACTTGATGGATTATGTGAATTGAACGACTCTTGAGGAAATTGTGAAATATGTGATTACTTGATGGTCATGTGAAGGGAATGAGAAAGTTGATGGTTTTTACGTGGGTGTCTTAAATTTGTTTTATCTTGATTTTAAAGTTTCATATCTAAATTCTCTTTAAAATATCTAGCTTACCCTGCGTTTTTGTTTTGTGGATGTTTTCTTAAACCTGTGATGATCGTGTATAATTTACACGGGAGCAGATGATGTTGCAGGAAGTAGAGCTCCTCAGTGAGTGGTCGCCGGAAGGAGATCGCCTGTTTTCTGTTTCTGTTAGGAGATCGCCTGTTTTCTGTTTCTGTTAGGAGATCGCCTGTTTTCTATTTTGCTGTATTTTGTTTAAGTTTTGGAAACTGACTGGATATGTATTAAACTCCCTGTGAAGAGAAATTTCATATATATATATATATATATATATATATATATATATGTTCACTTCGATATTATTGTTTTACCTTTATTTCATTATATAAATATGAAAAGGATTTGGCGGGATGTTACAGAGTGAGGTTTCTTTGGTATGGTTATTGCTGCACTGCAATTCTGATGGGTTAGGTGCTTAAAATGTGTTATGGTGAAGGTCTGGATGGTGTTATGTTGTAGTGTGTTGTATGGCAAGTTTTGCTGCATAATATGTTTGCTGCCATAGTCAAGTTTAACGTTGTTTTGTGCTGTTGGTGCGTTCTTTGGATGCTGTTCATAATGAATTTAGTCACATATTGTTCCTTTTTCAGTTTTTTCTGCAGGATGGGGGTAAGTGTTTTGTAAAAGCTGATGCAGACTTCTGTATCCAGTTTTGGGTTTGTAATGATATAGTTTAAGCCTTACGATGTTTGTTTTTTGTGCTAAGCCATAAGGGGAGTAACTTGTGGTTGTGTATATGGGTTGGGATATCCCTGAAGTATCCCTCATAATTTAATTTATTCATTGCTGATAAAAAAAAACATAATGATATACATTTTCGAGTTAATTCTCTCTCTCTTTCTTTATCCACAAGTGAGTCTCATTTTCTATTTATTTTGTTAGTTATTACAAAAGAAAAATCCAAAATGTAACTATAGTTCTCTGGGGAGCTAAGGATGATTCTATTGTCCGTATTCAAAAACTATTTTCTATATAATTTTTTAATGAAAGTTTGAGCTGAAGGTTAGCGTAATGTAGATATCATCTTATTTATTTATTTTTGTTGTAATGTAATTAATATCATGTTAAATTTATATATATATATAATAAAAGTTAAATTTATATACATGATTAGTGCTTATAGCATTATATAAAAAAATATTTCATGTAGTAACTTTCTTTTTTATGTCATCTTTTAATTAATCAATTTTACTCTTTAATAAATAAATAAACATTCATTTAATAAAATAAAAAATAAAATAATTTTTATTTATGTTTAAAATAACAAAATAATTATTTTAAAAAAAATTACATTTTTTTAATACTATAAATTGTATTATTTTTAATTAATTACTTATAAAAAATTTATAAAGATAATATATATTTTAATATAATCAAAATGTAAATATATTTAGTTTTTATTGTTTTATTGGTTAAATGGTACTATTAAATTAATATTACCAAACAGGCAAAAAAGTCCGACCTGCCGGATTCGAACCAGCGACCTAAGGATGTCCATTTTACTCAACTACAGTCCTCCGCTCTACCAACTGAGCTAAGGTCGGTTTTGATTTAATTTCTCCAAATTTATTTATCATAATAAATACTTATTTTGGTAGTATTTTAAATAAATTATATAAATTGGTTTAACTGTTACAACTAAAAATGAGGAATAAAATATGTTTTTAATACCAAGAGTTTTGGCAACTTTCATATTTAGTACAACATAAAAGATTGATACAATATAATTATTTAAGTTTGAGTTTTTAACCGATCTTGTTAAGTGAACTCTTCAATATATAGGTAGAATTTTTAATATGGATAATTATGGTGATATGTTTTTGTTCGGTTTTGACAACTTTCTTTTAGTACATCAATTTTCATGATTTTTGTTTTTAGTACATTAGTTAAAGTTTGATTGATCTTGATACATCACAATTTGATCAATCAATAATTATGACTAATAAATAATGATGTTATGTTTTAATTTAATAACATTTTATATTTTTATTTAGCGTTTAAAAAATACTTTCATTTATATTTTATTTTTACCAATATGTTAATTTTTGTTGGTGATTTTAAAACATTTTTAGATTTCTTTTTTCTCCCTTAAATTGTATTTGCTTATGTTTTGTATAATGTGGGGACCTTTCAGGATAATAATGTATTGGGGAGGGACCAAATAAAAAATAGGAAGCAAAATTTAAAAAATTATTTTAAAGACTAAATGTAAAATTTCTAAATTTTCCAGCAACAAAAACATATTTAAGCCATAATTTTATTATTTTTAGTTACAAATAATTTTCTGTCGGTTTTATCTTTTAAAAAATGTTTGGATAAAAATAAAAAACTATATAAATGCTTATTTACTAAAAATACAAAGTGAACCATTAAATGAAAATAAAAGTAAAATATTTAACTGCACTATTTATATTAAATAAGATATCTAAAAATAATTTTATTATGTTAAAATTTGAAATATTTTATTATTATCTTTTATCTTAATTAATATTTTTAAGAATTAAACTAATTAATAATTAATGATAAGAACTAAAAAATGTCAAAAATTTAATACTAGCAAAATTTTCACATAAACTAAAACTAAATAGAATCATATTTGCTATGCATGACCCTTTCTTCTTTTTTTTTTTTTTCATTTTTATCTTTGTTTTTTTTTCCTAATATTTCTTTTTATCTTCTCTCTTTGATTTTAAAGTTCTTTTTTTCTTTATTTTTCTAATAGGCTTTATCATCTAGAAAGCAATAGAGGATATAACACTTCTAGTAGATTATAATTCATTGAGTAATTTTTTTAATATCTTTTATCTTTAATTTTGTGATGTGTAATGGTATAAAAAAACATAATAGAAAAACACAAATTGTCTTGTAACTAAAACTCTGTAAAGTATTATTGATTACGGTCGAATTCTATTGTCACGCTTAGAGATTTTTATGAGAAAAAAAAACTTAAGAGAAGGGAGGTCAACAAATACATTCATTTATATAAAAAGGATTGAAGAAGACAGATAGGGAACCTTTAAGACTAAAGAAAATATATGGCAAAATATAGTAAAATGAAAAGGGGAGGATCCAACTTTATAAAAAAAATGAAAACGTTCTGGCATGAAATATTATAACTCTTTATCAAAGTCTAAGTGGAAGACAAAGAATCTCTAGAAAAGTGAAACACAACAACTCAAATGTAATTTTGTTCAAAATTCAGAAAATCTCACACTAAGAGCATTAATTGCATTGAAAAATCATTGAAAGTGCCTCTTCAAAGAACTCTAAAGAGATTTTCATCCTCGAACTCCATATCTTCTGATACCTTCATACTCAATATATATGAAAATATATTTTTATCCTTTTTGTGTCACCCTTATAAAGTAGCTTTCGGATTATGTAATTTGAAAATGTATTTGAAAAAAGATTTCTGAATTACATAATCTGGAAGCTAATAAAGACTTCCGAATTATGTAATCGAAAAAGTAATTATGCATTTGAAAAAAGGTTTCCGGATTATGTAATCTGGAAGCTAATTACAAATTTGAAAAATAACTTTCGAATTACATAATCCAGAATATTACACAGGAACATTTTTGAAAATACAAAAATTTATAAAAGTGAGAGAAGAAGGTACGGAAGTGCAGGAAGAAACAACCTACTCTAAGTTCATTTTCAAGTCAGGTGGGCTTGTTTGTTTGGGTGCGATATGCGGTGTTAGAAAATAAGGTATGTTTCGGAATTATGTATATTTTTTCCTGCTGTATTTTGGTTGCTGTATTTTGTATTTGGGTAAGCTAGCTGGGCTGCAATGTTGGGCCAACTTCTTTTTTTCTGGAAATGGATTTTGTTTAGAAGTTGGTAATGCATTTTGTTTTGAAGCCCCCCCGGGCCCCGCTGAAGTGTTTAAGGGTGCAGTTTCCGGTTTTATTGGGTAGCTACATATATGAGTGCATGAATATTTTTTTCTGCTGCATTTTCCGTTTTAAACAAATTATTTAGCAGCAGTTTTTATTTGTTGGGTAAAGGTAAAAGCATACATTTGTACCCCAAAATAATATTTCTCTCCCCTCCTTTTATTTTTTATTAAAACAAAAAAGAAAAAAGAAATATGTCTATGTCTTCCTTGATGTTTATGACTTCCTTGATGTTAGAGTGTTGGAACTTTAGCTCACGTTCGTCACCAAAGAATATCAATACACTCGTATGAACAAATATAAATGAGTGCTTTTTTAGGGTTCTTTTAGTAAAAAGTCCCTATTTCTATTTGTACCCATTGTCTTATTAGGTGGAACATTCGCCAATGGAAGGATATAGACACTAATGAGCCAGAAATTTGTGAGAAATTGGAGAAGCTTAAAATAGTTTTTGCCGGAAATTTGTGAGAAATTGGAGAAGCTTGACATAGTTTTTCACACGGCAATTCTGTTGAAGTGTGAATACTGAGCCATGAATTTAAAGGCATATATTTGTACATTCCCCGCCCCTAGTTATTTTTATTGCTTTATCCTATATTATGACTTTGGAAAAAAAATGTTTTGTTTTGCAGATAGTCAAATGGTTATTTCTAGGAAAGAGATGGCTCGTCGGTTGAACAGCTTCCGGACCTCAAAGCCTACCTTCAAAGCTGGAGACGGTCATAGCAAGGTCGAGTCTAATAATGTTCGGGTGGAGTCTAATAAAGCGGAGAGGACGACATCCAATTCAAATTTGAAGAGGAAGAGGACAAGGACCCCTACTGAAGCGCACCCTCAACCTTCAGCCAACTCGCGCTCCGATGGGCATGGGCCTGACGCAGAGGTGATCATGATTGGGAACTGGAATCCTGAATCAAACCCCAAGGCGTGTCTTTGGGATCCTTCTTTCAGTGTTTTTAATCACAATAAGTCCCACAATCTGTTGGAGGGGGGTGTGGCCAGGACCAAGGATTGGACCTTGGCTCAAATTTGTGGGAACGCCAAGGAGCATGCTAGTAGGGTCGCGACATTGACGTGTTTAGCCAATCTCAGGGCAAAAAAGCTTATGGATATAGAGAGCAAGAAAGAAAAGCAGATGTACGACTTGTAACGTGAAGTAGAGAGATTACAAGCTGAGTCAGCCAAGGTAGATCTGTTGTTCTAAGCTCCACATAGCCACTCACCTCTACCTGTTCTCTAGAGAATCCTAACAATACCCCATTTAAGGGTTAGAGCTGATCCTTTAGGGCATTCAACCCTTCAAAGGTATTCCAGAATATAATGTCAGCCGAGCTCCCTTGATTTATTAGGACTCAGTGCACGTTGCAGTTGTAGTTTATCATGACCACCAAGAGGACCACAGGGTCATCTTCATGGGTGGTGAAGTCTGTTAGGTCATCATCGGAGAAACTAATGACAGGGGTCGATGAACTTCGCCTACCTGCAAACGAAAGCACGATGCGAGCGTACCTTTTTTTGCTTGAACTGGTCACTCCACCCCTCATAAATCCACCTGAGATGGTATTGAAATCACCCAAAATTAGGGCCTCGTGCTCAACAGAGGTTTCAAGTAGGGAATCTAGAATGAGCGTCGGGGGGGTTGTGTGTCGCGCAATGTGGCATAGATGTGTGTCCTTTGCCAATCTAGTTAGCTGAGTCGTTAAGGCATAACAATGATTGGTGTTGTGTTCATGAGCCTAGTGCAACTCACACCACGCTTGTCGAAAGTGATCGGGTACGTGGTTAGTCTTGCTCGGGAATCGAAAATGGCAGGTTACCCTTTCATAGTTGAGAATATGCTTACGGTTTATGGTAAAGGGAGGACATGGTGACAGTTCCTTTTCCCTGGGACGCTTGTGAGCCACATAGGGGACGTATATCTTCTTTGCGTGCTTGGCCGGGTGTCTCCCACTGCTGCCCCTCTCTGCCCCGTCATGAGCGCGATCTTTGTCATTCGTGGATGGTGGGCATTTTTCCTTTGACCTCTTTTGTCTCATTACTTGCTCAACCTCTATGTGAGAACCTACTAAGACACAGATCTCCGTCAAGGACTCGACCTTGCAACAAAGGAGGGACGTACTGAAGGGGTTGGCGCAGAGTCCTTTAACAAAGGCGGTTATGAACATCTCATTGTTCAACTTTTGAATTTGTATTGAACCTTAGCAAAAGCGATTCATGCAACTTTTGAGTTACTCATCTTGCTCTATATTGATATCAAAGAGGTTGAGGATCAACATAGGTTTGGTTTTGTTGGCAGCGAACTACTAATCAAACATCTGGGCGAAGGTGTGGAATATACCCTCACATATTGATATTAAATAGCAAGCTACACTCTGCACTCTTTAGCCAAACCACCTTGTTGGGAAACCAAGCCGGAGAAAGAAATCTTATTACCAACTACATCTGGAACGTACTTGTGGGCACTGTTTTGAAGAAATCCATCTTCCACTTTAATATATAGACTTCTTCATTGTAGAACCTACTAGTGGGCACTGTTGAAGACATCCATCTTTCAGTTCGATACATAGACTTCTTCATTGTACCTGAGCGTTGCTAACTCACTGATTCATAGTCTTCATAATATATGCTGTAAGTTCCCATCAACGAGAAGATTATATTTATTGTATGATTTAATTTATAAAAACTGTTATAGAATTTTTTTCTACTTATTACAATAATTATTTTTTATATAGGATTAGTAATATTTCATTAAGATAACTTGTGAAAGTTTACAGCTATTTTATTTGGATATGTTTAAAGCTATTAGAGTATCATGAATGAATTATAGCCATAACATTCTCCTATGATATGGAAATCCTGTTTTACCCCAGCTACAGACGCCCAGAAAATATTTTATTTAGTCCTAGAGTGTAATTATGGTTTTTAAAAATTTCGCAACTGCAATTCTGGCGACATCGTGAACATATTTAGTGCCTTTGTGACCATGAAATTGAGGCTACCGTGGTTGCATTTCTTTGCAGACTTAGAGACTCTTAGAGTATGAAAGATTGAGACAAAACTGAAAGCATGAATAATCTGTGATTCATTATAATTGTTTATAATTTTTTTTATTTCAGATTTGTTACTGTGATGCAATTATTTATATTATTCATAGTATATATAAGTATTTACACTTATTTTATCATTTGAAAATAATTATAGTACTTATACCTTTTTATATTTTAATATAAATGGCATTTAAAAAAATAAACAGGTTTACGAAAAATGTATTGTTTGATTTGTGATAAAAATAATTATTAGTTCAGACAAAAAAGAAAAAAATCATAATTTATGATTTGTTTATAATTTTGTTATTTTTTGATTTGCTACATTAGTCAAATTATTTATATTATTTAATCATTTCAAAATAATTACAGTACTTATACCTTTTTATATTTTAATATAAATGACATTTTAAAAAAATAAACAGGTTTAAAAAATGTATTATTTGATTTGTGATAAAAAAAAATTATTATTTGAGAAAAAAATTAATAATTTATTATTCATTACAATTGTTTATAAATTTGTTATTTGTGATTTGTTACATTAGTAAAATTATTTATCTTATTCATAATATATATAATTATTTACAATTAATTAATTATTTGAAAATAATTACAATAATTATAGAAGCATTTTTTATGGCATCTGGATGTCGTCTGCCTTGTGATATGTCTCTATTGCGCCTTCAAAATAAGCATGTTACTAAGTTCATTTGGGAGGGTAAAGAACGATTACTACGACCAAGACAACATGCCATCTGGGTTATTATCCACCTCCAATTTGTAGATCCTCGAGTCATTCATATGATAAATGTAGCTGGATTTGGACATGTACTAAGCATTCCCTCTATCGACATTAACCATCACTTGATCACTACACTAGTTGAGAGATGGAGATCAGAGACCCATACTTTTCATTTTCCACTTGGAGAGTCCACAATCACATTACAAGATGTGGCCCTACAATTAGGTCTTTCCATCGATGGTCAACTTGTCGTTGGATTCACAAGTGGGGACATGGTTGAAGCGTGCCAATACTTGTTAGGCTCCATCCCTCCCCCGAATGTAATTAAAGGGAACACCATAAAATTATCATGGTTGAACGACAACTTTCAGCAATTATCGGTTGATGCTACAGACGATGTCATTGCTCAACATGCTAGAGCACATATTCTTTCATTAATTGGGAGTTTGTTAATGCTAGACACATCAGCAAGCAAAGTACATCTAATGTATATGTTATTATTAGCTGACTTGACCCATGTCGGCAATTATTGTTGGGGTTCAACTGTGTTGGCGTGTCTTTATCGTGCATTATATCATGTAATTGACTATCACCAAGACAACATAGGAGGTTGTATGCTACTATTGCAGTGTTGGGCCTAGGAACGAATTAAAACCCTTTCCCCTATAATTGAGCCATTAACTCCTGAGGACATTGCTGCGGGACATGGTTTCCCACTAGCCAAAAGGTATATTTTGATATTTAATGTCTCATGTATGCAAATGAAGTTCGATGTCCAATGTTAACAAATTTGTTATTTATACTAGGTGGTCTCATGCACCATCACAAAGGTACTACCCACCTACGAGGACAATCAGTTTGATAAGGAAGACAATTGATAATTTACAGCCAAAAAAGGTTTGTAAAAACATCAATTTATATTCTCAATCCAATGTTTAAGTATATATTTTGTCCAATACTAATAATGCCAAGTATTTTGCAGTTCTTGTGGACTCCATACAGCAGGCCAGACATCGTTGTATTGATCACTGATGAGGTTTCTCCAGTTAGTAGGACAGTTGTTCCCCTTATTTGTTTTGCCATTGTTGAATTTCACCAAGCTGACCGGGTTATGCGACAATTTGGTTTTCGATAAGGTATTCCATCAAAGCCACAAAACTTAGATGAGTTGCACAAAGAAGATATGAGGGGCAGAACAGACAGATACTGGCTGGAATACCATCAACGATGGATAGCAATGTGGACTGATAGACATAATCGTCTGATAAAAGGCATTCAGTTTAATGGTAATGGTCATTTGCATGATTCCACAACATACATGTAGTGGTACATTAACCATACTATTCGTTACATATCGACTCAGGAATCGTCGTCTGACGAAGATGTAAGTTAATTCATATTCATGCCTTTTATTTTTAACAATAACAACATGTTTATAATGAAATTAACAATTGTTTTCGAATAGTATGACATGCCATAGGAGCCCATGGAACCAGAACCGCAACCACAACCATAACCGCCTTCGCATCCGACTTATCACCCTTCGAGATTTCCTTATGGTCATGATTTTGATGTTGGTCAATCCAGTTATTCGGGTCTTCCACAATCATCCACATCCACACACATGGATCATCTTCGCCACCTCTCACTTCATTCTCCACACCATCAGATTCCTTACATGTATAACTTTTTACCTTCTCCTTCGGGTACTTTTTCCACTCCACCAAATATATTTGGAACTTCGGCATTCACCCCTCCTTCTGCATATAATCCAACATCATCCATGCTCTATCGACCCACAATGCCCTCACCAGCATCTCATAATGAAGCCAATAACAACGATGATGAACATATCGTTGATGATCCCCTTCCACCTCCTCCTCCGTCTGATCATCACCCTCCATAAAGACCTCGGCGACAAATACGAAGACCACATTGTGGCACATCTTCCCATAAATAATTTACTTCTAGTTCAACTTTAAATTTTTATTTTATATCTTGTAATGAATCTTGCTAATTTGTTTAGTTCTAATTAATCTCTTCTCATCATTACGTGTTCTGTAAAATCATTACTTCTCAAGCTATTTATTTTGCAAATTCACAACAATAATTCTCTATTTATTTTCCAAATACATTAAATTTTTCAAATACCTAATATATAAACAATAAAATTTTAAAAAATTATGACGTGGCAGAAGTCGTGCCAAGTTGGCACGACTTCAGTGTGACAAGGCAGATACGTGTCAAATTGGGACGATTTGTGCTTATGAAGTCGTGCCACGTTGGCACAACTTGCCCAAATTTGTAATTTTTTTCAAACGGACCCCATTTTGGTAAAAAGTAAAAAAAAAGCCCCAAATTGGTAAAAGGACCGGGTATGCATGCACGATCATTTCAGTCTAGAAAATATGCTTGGAATCTGTCTAAAAATTGGTCAACAAGGAATCTGTCTTACTGTTTTGAAGCACGCTTCTTGCATCTACTTTAAAGCTGCGGTGCACCTTGAAAATACAAAGTTTTTCTTTTTTCACTGCTGAATGAAGACAAAGTAAACCTGACAAAGCAAACCTGCCAAGCTGTGACCCTTGCATGTGAATTTAGTGCGTGAGTGAGAGAACCTACTCTAATCTATAAAAAACGAGAGTTTGAATAAGCTGAAGCAGCTTTTTGTGCAACGTAGATAGTGTCTCTAGAGAGAACCCATCCTCAAAGCATTGATCTCCTCAATCTCTACGGTAACAAATAATTACATTTTCTGTTCTAAGATATAATTTAATGTAGTTTTTTAGAGGTAATTTAAGTATTATTGTTTATTAAAATTGAACCTTTATTTGAAGAATTTGTGCAATACAAGTTAACATACATTATGAAGGTGAAATTTAATATAAGTAAGCTCTGATTAGTAAGCTTTGATGTGTGTTTTAACTCTCTCCTAGGGTTCATACATACTATACAGATTTGTGATATTTCACGTTTTCATATTTGTGCTAAATAAACTTCTTTTTCTTTAGTATGATTATCTTTCTCAGTTTTTGGTCTTTCGGTTAAGCCATTTCAGTTTCATGCACAAATATTTTCTTACATAAAATCATGTTATTTTTAATTAATTTTTTATTTTTCAAACATATTAAAAGTTTAAAAAAAAAATATTGTTTTTTGTATATGAATGTTTGTTTCACGTCAAGTACTTATTTTCTTGTCAATGACTGGGTTTTGGTTTCATCCATGCTTTTTCCAATTCATTTTTTATTTTCTAAACTTATTAAAAATTTAAAAAATGAAAATAGTTTTTGGCACATCATGTTGAGTTGTGCAGGTCAATTCCTAACTTTGAAATGACATTGTATTTCCAATTCAACACTGCACATCTACGCTAGAAAATCATATAGGAAATATAATGAATGAATCCTAAACTAAACATACTTTCAAATATATGTATTGCAGTACCAGGTACCATTCCATTTATTCTTCCATACACTTTTACGAGAGTGTGTCTAAGAACTCCCTTCCATATTTTCTTCTTTTATATTTATGGTGTATATGGATTCCTGGTATTATGGTGGAGGTTTTTCAAACACTGAGAAAGAACCTATTATCAGAGATATGGTTCATGAATTCAGTGAGGATGATGAAGAAGAGGAGTACATTCCGGAGGAGCAAACCTTCCCAACTTCATCCAACGACAATGTTCAATCATTTATTCGTACAACCCACAATATACATTTCGACCTTTCGAAAGGCATGTCTTTCAATTCAAAGGAGTCAACTTTGAATGCAATCAAACAATACCACATTGATCAGGGTTACAATTTTATGGTGGTGGAATCAAAGCTGAATAAATATACTGCACGTTGCATTCATTACAACAACAGTTGCCAATGGTGCATCCGAGCCTCTTTTACAAAAATCCGACAACAATGGGAAATCAAAAAAATTGAAGGTCCTCACACCTATTTAAACACATCTGTTTCAGTTGATCACAAAAATTTAGATTCAAGCCAAATAGCATCCTTCGTGGTCAACTCCGTCAAAGCGAATCCATCCATTCCGATAAAATCTATAATTGCGGAAATAAAGAATCGACTTGGTTATTTGGTGACGTATAAAAAATCATGGGTAGCCAAACAAAAGACTCTTGCAATGGAGTTCGGTGATTGGGACGAATCATATAATCATCTTCCAAGGTGGTTGCAAGCTGTACAAGATAGTGTCCTTGGAACTGTAGTGCAATATATTACTCGTCCGTATGTTGTTAATGGTGTTCAAGACAAATCTAATTACATCTTAGAACGTGTGTTCTGGTCGTTCAAGCCATGCATTGAAGGGTTCAAATATTGCAAGCCCATAGTTCAAGTTGATGGCACATTCTTGACTGGAAAATATCACAACACTTTATTGACTGCCATCAGTCAAGATGGGAACCGGAATATTTTTCTGTTAGCTTTCGCCATTGTTGAAGGTGAAACAAAGGAAGCCTTTATATGGTTTTTCCAATTGTTTCGAGCATATGTCACACCTCAGTCAAATCTATGCATGATTACAGATAGAGGAACAACAATATTATCAGCATTACAATCTCCAGAAGTTGCTTCCGAAGAAGATGGCTTAACCTCACTGTATTGCATACACCATATAGCATCCAATTTCAATAAGAGGTTTAAAAATGTTGACTTAAAGCGGAAACTAATCAACATGGGTAAACATTTCTTAACTTCAATCACACACTTCAAACATTTCACAACATTTTCCATTCAAACCTTTTTTGAAATTGTTACAGGTTATGAAATGAAGCAGCCAACTCTACAAGCAAAGTTATCGGCTATGCGAGCAGATTTTCCACAGGCAGTCTCTTGGATTGATCAAATACCATTGGAAAAATGGACACAAGCCTATGACGAGGGCAAGAGATACGGGCACATGACAACAAATCTTGCTGAAAGCATCAACTCCGTTTTGAAAGGGGCCCGATCCTTACCGATTTGTGCTTTGGTTAAGACCATATTTGAAAGAACAAATGCTGGTTTGTTGAACGAGCGACCAAAATACAATGCATGTTGCGAGCCGAACATCAATTCCTAGAAGATATAGTCACTCTGCTATGAAAGAATGAAGCACAATCTGCTATGTGTCATGTTCAAAGGTATGACCGACATAATTCAGTCTTTGACGTACAAGATATGCTGAATATCGAACATCGATGCTACCCAATGACATACACAGTTAAATTAAATTAATGGTGGTGTGATTGTGGGGAATTTCAAGCTTTACATCTACCTTGTCCACAAGTAATTGTTGTTTGCTCATTTTGTCATTTACAGGTAACAACATTTGTGGCCCCAGTATACAGTCTGCACAATATTTTAAACGCTTATGAGGTCCAATTTAATCCAGTTCGAAATCAGGATTATTGGTCTACTTACACAGGACCAAATTTCTTACCTGACCCCATCATGTGTCGACATCAATTAGGAAGACCTAGCACTCAACGCATTCATAATGAAATGGATGATCCAATTCCAAATAAGCCAAAAAAATGTTCATATTGTAGAACTGAGGGTCACAGTAGAAGCAACTGTTCGCATAGACAAGCTTAATAATAAAATTCAATTCAAGTTTGATTATTAATTTTCTCATTTTCTTTATCTATGTATTTATTCATTCATAAAAAAATTATTTATCAAATTAATTTAATTTATTAGATAACTTACATATCTAATTATAATTAAATAATTATAATATATTAATTTTTAAAAAATTATGACGTGGCTGAACTCGAGCCAAGTTGGCACGGCTTCAGTATGACATGACAGAAACGTGTCAAACTGGGATGACTTATACATATGAAGTCGTGCCACATTGGCACGACTTGCCCAAATTTGTAATTTTTTTCAAACGGACCCCATTTTGGTAAAAAGCAAAAAAAATGCCCCAGATTGGTAAAAAAACCGTGGAATAACTCTATGGTCCTGTCAGGAATCCTGTTGAGCCATTGTAGGGCAGTCCCGGTGAATTTCCCCATGAACATCTTGCACCAGACCGATTCCAATCCCCCTGATATGAGCATCTGGGCACAAAATACCTTCAAATGCACCTCTGGATCCCTGGATTCTGAAAAAGGAGTATTCTTTGGCACCATGTCCTTTATCGCCTTTGTGAATGGTTGTGGGTCCAAGTGCAGGTTGGCTAGATCTATTCTTGTTGGGTTGGGCTCACTTCCTATGTGGAGGCCCAATCTAATTTTTAATCACCTTTAGGGTTTTTTCTGAGAGACAGAGTGACAGCCGTCAGCAGAGACAGAGAGAGAAAAAGAGAGAGAAAAGAAAAAGATAGAAAAGTTTAACCCAGTAACTTCCGGCCGCCGCCGACACTTTGTTCACCGTTGGATCGGGCTGAAATTTTGTAAGCAGGTTCATAATTTGTGTGAATTCAATCTGACCGTCCGGATCTTGCAGAAGTGGTTTGAGCAGAGAGAAATTCATCTCACATTACAGCAGCGTTTTCAGCGTTTCTCTTAAGAACGAGTTTTTTCGGATTGCTGCTGCTGTTTCGTCCACCGTTGGATCGGGCTGAAATTTTGTCAGCAGGTTCATACCTTGTGGTGCTTTAATTGGACCGTTCGGATTGTTCAAAAGTCACCGGAACAGTGAGATATAGGCCGCGTACGGTAGCTGCAGTTTTGGGAATTTTTCAGGTTTCTTGTTCTTTGTTTCATCTCTGTTGTATTTCTACTTGGCTGGTTATTGAGCACAATTTGTGCTATTTTGAGACTCTCTTGTAACCATAATATTGATCATAGTGGAGTTTGATTGACTGGCTTGTGCCCGTGGTTTTTACTTCTCACATTGAGAAGGTTTTCCACGTTAAAAATTTCTGTGTCTTCCTGAAGTGTGTTTTTGTTGCTGCCATTATTTGTTATTGCTCCTCACAGATTCTTGCTAGTTGGGGAAATTATTATCCGCTGCTTATTGCTCTTGTTGAGATATTATTTTTTATTGTGTTGAATTTCCCATCAGAGTGGTATCAGAGCTCCTTGGTTGGGGCTATTTGACTACCTGAATGATGGAGGCAAATACAAATAAGATGATTTGTTTGAATGGCACTAACTATCACTTATGGAAGGGAAAAATGAAGGATCTGTTATTTGTGAAGAAATTACATCTTCCTGTGTTTGCTACTGAAAAGCCAAAAGACAAGACTGGTGAGGAATGGAAGTTTGAGCATCAGCAGGTTTGTGGTTTTATTCGTCAATTTGTTGAAGACAATGTTTATAATCACATTGCTAATGAGGAAGATGCAAAATCCTTGTGGAAGAAGATTGAGACTTTGTATGCTTCTAGTACAGGAAATAATAAATTATATTTGTTGAATTGCTTGATAAATTTGAAGTACAAGGAGGAGATTTCTATTTCAGATCACTTAAATAATTTTCAAGGGCTCCGAGATCAATTGTCACAAATGGGCATCAAATTTGATGATGAAGTGTTGGGATTATGGCTACTGAATACTCTACCAGATTCTTGGGAAACATTTCGGGTTTCAATTACAAACTCATCTCCTGATGGTGTTGTCTCCTTGGAAAATGTCAAGAGTGGTGTACTTAATGAGGAGATGAGAAGGAAGGCTCATGGTACTTCATCTCATTCCGAGGTACTTGTCACTGAAAATAGGGGGAGAAGTCAGAAAAGGGAACCGAAAGGGAGTAGAGAGAACAGCAGAAGTAAGTCCAAGTCTAGATACAAAAATGTGGAGTGTCATTATTGTCACAAAACAGGGCACATTAAGAGAAACTGTTTTCTTTGGAAAAAGGAGAACAAAGATAAGAAAGGGAAGCAGAAGGAGAAACATCATGACAATGATGATCGTGTTACTACTGCTACTTGTGATGATGATCTTATTATTCTCCGTGACCATGATTCAGTTAATCTTGTATCAGATGAGAGCATGTGGATAATTGACAGTGGTGCTACATTGCATGTTACACCAAGGAAGGAGTTCTTCACATCTTACACTTCTGGTGATTTTGGAGTGTTGAAGATGGGTAATGATGGTGTGTCTAAGGTAGTTGGTATTGGTGATGTTTGCTTGCAAACCAATATGGGAATGCAGTTGTTGCTTAGAGGAGTCAAACATGCTCCAGATATCCGCTTTAATTTGATCTCTGTGCAGATGCTTGATGATAGTGGTTATGAAAATCACTTTGGTTCAGGAAAGTGGAAACTCTCCAGAGGTAATCTAATTGTGGCCAAAGGAGAGAGAATTAGTAAACTGTATTGGACAAAAGCATTGGTTGCTAAAGACAGTGTGAACGCCATGGATATGGATGCTTCTTTGTGGCACCGAAGGCTTAGTCATATCAGTGAGAAGGGGCTGAATTGTTTAGCTAAAAAGGATGTGCTTCCGGGATTGAAGAGTGCAGAGTTGGAGAAATGTTCTCATTGCATGGCTGGTAAGCAGACCAGAGTATCCTTCAAGAAGCATCCTCCCTCAAAGAAGTCAAAGTTGCTTGAATTGGTGCATTCTGATGTTTGTGGCCCATTGAAGGTAAAGTCATTTACTGGTGCACTTTATTTTGTTACCTTTATTGATGATTGTTCCAGGAAGCTTTGGGTTTATGTTTTGAAAACAAAGGACCAAGTTCTAGAGAAATTCAAAGAATTTCATGTTTTGGTTGAGAGACAGTCAGGCAAGAAGCTGAAATGCATTCGTACTGACAATGGTGGTGAGTATTGTGGACCATTCGATGCTTATTGCAAGCAACACGGTATCAGACATGAAAAGACTCCTCCTAAAACTCCTCAGCTGAATGGTTTAGCAGAAAGAATGAACAGGACATTGATAGAAAGAGTTAGGTGTATGCTTTCTGAAGCAAAGTTGCCTAAGCATTTTTGGGGTGAGGCATTGTACACTGCAGTGCATGTTATTAATTTGAGTCCTGCAGTTGCTTTGAATGGTGAGGTGCCAGACAAGATTTGGTTTGGCAAGAATGTCAAGTATGATCATTTGCGAGTCTTCGGTTGTAAAGCATATGTGCATGTTCCAAGGGATGAGAGATCCAAGTTGGATGCGAAGACAAGGCAGTGCATCTTTATTGGTTATGGTCAGGATGAATTTGGCTACAAGTTCTTTGATCCTGTTGAGAGGAAGTCAATTAGAAGCCGTGATGTGAAGTTCATGGAAGATCAAACCATTGAAGATATTGACAAGATAGAGAAGACAACATCTGAGATAGATAATAGATTGTCTAATGTTGATCCAGTTCGAATGCCTCTGCGTGATCTGGATACTATTGAGAATAATGTTCAGAATGATGACCAACATGATGATGTTGATGATCAGCAACTTCGAGAAGATTTTGATGTTCCTATTGATGACGTTGACGAGGAACATGGGATGTCACAAGATGAAGATCTTGGTGATGCTTCTGAACCACCTCAAGTTCAAATTCGGAGGTCTAATAGGCAGAGGGAACCATCTACCAGGTATCTTTCTGATGACTATGTTACCTTGACAGATGAAGGAGAACCTGAGTGTTATCTTGAGGCCATAGAGAGTGGAGAAAAGAAAAAGTGGTTGGATGCAATGCAAGATGAAATGAAGTCTTTGTATGATAATCACACTTTTGACTTGGTGAAATTGCCAAAAGGCAAGAAGGCTCTAGAAAATAGGTGGGTTTATAGGGTAAAGCAAGAAAGCAATTCTACATCTCCAAGATATAAAGCCAGATTGGTGGTGAAAGGTTTTAGACAGAGAAAAGGCATTGATTTCAATGAGATTTTTTCTCCTGTGGTGAAAATGTCATCCATTAGAATTGTGTTGAGTTTGGCTGCTACTCTTGATTTAGAGGTAGAGCAAATGGATGTTAAAACTGCTTTCCTTCATGGTGATTTGGAAGAAGAGATTTACATGAAGCAACCTGATGGTTTTCTTGTTGAAGGCAAGGAAGATCATGTGTGTAGGCTGAGAAAAAGTCTATATGGCTTGAAGCAGGCTCCGCGTCAATGGTACAAGAAGTTTGAGTCTGTTATGTGTGAGCATGGCTACAAGAAGACTACTTCTGATCATTGTGTCTTTGTTAAAAGGTTTGCTAATAATGATTTCATTATCTTGTTGTTGTATGTTGACGACATGCTTATTGTTGGGAAAGATATTTCCATGATCAACAGGTTGAAGAAGCAATTGAGTGAGTCATTTGCTATGAAAGACATGGGAGCTGCTAAGCAAATTCTTGGTATAAGAATCATGCGTGATAGGCAAGAGAAGAAGCTTTGGTTGTCACAGGAGCACTATGTTAAAAGAGTGCTACAGAGGTTCCAGATGGAAAATGCTAAGGCAGTAAGCACTCCTCTTGCTACTCATTTTAAATTAAGTGCAAAACAAAGTCCTTCTAATGAAACTGAAAAATCAGATATGCAACGGGTTCCTTATGCATCTGCTGTGGGTAGTTTGATGTATGCAATGGTGTGTACAAGACCTGATATTGCACATGCTGTTGGTACTGTTAGTAGATTTTTGTCTAATCCAGGTAGAGAGCATTGGAATGCTGTGAAATGGATTTTAAGGTATCTTCGTGGTACTACTTGTTTGAAGCTTTGTTTTGGAGGTGATAAGCCTACCCTTGTGGGCTATACTGATTCTGATATGGGTGGAGACATAGATACTAGAAGGTCTACCTCAGGCTACGTGATTAAATTTGCAGGGGGAGTTGTGGCATGGCAATCTAGATTGCAGAAGTGTGTTGCATTGTCCACTACTGAGGCAGAGTTCATTGCCATTACAGAAGCATGCAAGGAGTTGCTTTGGGTGAAGAAACTCTTGCAAGAGCTTAGTTTTGTTCAAGACAAGTACTTGCTATTTTGTGATAGTCAAAGTGCCATTCATCTTGGTAAGAATTCAACTTTTCATTCTAGGTCCAAGCATATTGATGTGAGATATCATTGGATACGTGATGCCTTGGAAGCTAGGTTACTGGAGTTGGCAAAAGTTCATACAGATGATAATTGTGCTGATATGATGACTAAGACACTATTGAGAAGCAAGTTTGAAACTTGTTGTGAGATTGCCGGTTTGTCAATCATCTCCACATAGTTGTGAGGGGGAGATTTGTTGGGTTGGGCTCACTTCCTATGTGGAGGCCCAATCTAATTTTTAATCACCTTTAGGGTTTTTTCTGAGAGACAGAGTGACAGCCGTCAGCAGAGACAGAGAGAGAAAAAGAGAGAGAAAAGAAAAAGATAGAAAAGTTTAACCCAGTAACTTCCGGCCGCCGCCGACACTTTGTTCACCGTTGGATCGGGCTGAAATTTTGTAAGCAGGTTCATAATTTGTGTGAATTCAATCTGACCGTCCGGATCTTGCAGAAGTGGTTTGAGCAGAGAGAAATTCATCTCACATTACAGCAGCGTTTTCAGCGTTTCTCTTAAGAACGAGTTTTTTCGGATTGCTGCTGCTGTTTCGTCCACCGTTGGATCGGGCTGAAATTTTGTCAGCAGGTTCATACCTTGTGGTGCTTTAATTGGACCGTTCGGATTGTTCAAAAGTCACCGGAACAGTGAGATATAGGCCGCGTACGGTAGCTGCAGTTTTGGGAATTTTTCAGGTTTCTTGTTCTTTGTTTCATCTCTGTTGTATTTCTACTTGGCTGGTTATTGAGCACAATTTGTGCTATTTTGAGACTCTCTTGTAACCATAATATTGATCATAGTGGAGTTTGATTGACTGGCTTGTGCCCGTGGTTTTTACTTCTCACATTGAGAAGGTTTTCCACGTTAAAAATTTCTGTGTCTTCCTGAAGTGTGTTTTTGTTGCTGCCATTATTTGTTATTGCTCCTCACAGATTCTTGCTAGTTGGGGAAATTATTATCCGCTGCTTATTGCTCTTGTTGAGATATTATTTTTTATTGTGTTGAATTTCCCATCAATTCTTACTTGTTCCCATCTAGGTGTTAGGTTGCTGATGACTCGCTTGACTTCGTCATTCGCCTTTAACAGTTCTTCGTGTGCCCGCATTGCTTCTTCTCACAATCACTTACTTTCGTCTTGGGTCTTCTCCGCTCGTCATTTGGTTTTAGCATTTTCTCGTTGCAGCTATTTAATGGTTCCTAGAATCTATCACAGGGTTGTATCTGGCTTGTCATTCGATGAAGGATGGATCTGTGGTCATGGGTTGTTCACGCTGATAGTCATCGTGAATTTCTTACGGGATCAGGGAAAGATTTAACTGTCCCACATTGGGCACCAATTTATTCTAGCTCAAGGAGTCTCTCATTATTCGTTCCTCACTAAAAAAATATTAGTACACTTGTGTGATCAAATACAAATGAGTGTTTTTATAGTTTTTTTTTTTTAGCAAAAAGTTCCTACTCCTTTTTCTCTTTCTCCTATTTGTTCCTAAAATCGACTCGTTAGGTACACAGTCTCCCAGTCTCGAACCAAATGAGTAAAGAGGCTTGCGATTGCCTGTGGACAACCCCTACATGAAATATCCAAGTACCCCCATATGTCAGATACCTCGCCAAGAAATCGAGCAGGCTAGGACAGTACAAAAGCTTTAAAAAAAAATTAAAGGCAACTTTTCAATCCATGTGTTCGGGTATGCATAGGAATATTCACTTTTTCTCTTACTTCCACTTTACAATTCCTAATAAAATATTATATGATGATAAATATAAATAAAATTTATAACATATTTAATTGTCAAATGAAAGTGTAAAAAAATATTGGTGTTAAAAGTACTATAACTTTTTTTATGTTGCTTGTGGCAAATTTGAATTCAATTTTTCTTATTTGTGGGCTCAAAATGTTGGCAATAAATTTCATGGAAAAATCCATTTGGTATGGATGAAACGCTTTGGTCTCTTATGCTTTGTTTGAATTAGAGAGTAGATTTGTGAGGATTTGACGGGGTGAATTTGAAGTGATTTGAGAGGAAAGTGTGAAGAAAGTAAGATTGTTTGAATTAAGGTATATAGAGTGAATTTGATAGGAAAATTTATTGAAGTTTGTTAATGATGTGATAGTTTTGAGAGAACGTTTAATTTTTTTAAAATGTTTAAAATTAAGTTTACAAATTTACCCTTATCTTTAAAAATATTTGAAAAATGAAATGTGAGGCATTTTAAAATATTCATACCACTTATAAACTTATTAATGTATGGGATAATTGATTTTCAACTATATTTTTGTCATTTATCGATTAGTTGTGCACTGTAAAAATAACATTAATTGATTATCTATTGCTTTTCAGAGAAGAAAGGTTATAGTGCATCAATAAATAATACACATCCTGACCACTTCAACGGTAACAAATTCAAACATGTCACTTAGAAAATTTGGGCAAAAAAATTTTAAAAAAAATTTACCCAAAATATCAAACATTGACATGTGGTAGAAGCACATAAAGCCATGTAACACTCATATAAACACCCTTTCTTCTCACTCTCTTCATTCCCTCCGTTCCCTAAACCTTAACCCTCTCTATTCCCTCCAAAACTTTCACCTTTTTGTCCTCTACTTTGCCTTCTCTTTCACAGATTTGGCAACTACACCTTCTGCTCATTACAAGGCCACCAATGCAAATATCTTCTTTTTGGTATTTTTCACTTGGCGTGATTTTTTGAATTTTGAAATGGAAAACACGATGGGTTTATGAGTTTATATAGGTTTTAATAAATAGAGACCCGTTAATTTCTCATTTCTTCTTTTCATTTTCTGAAGAACAGGTGATTCTTTTATCATTTCTTTTCATTTTCAGTTTTTGGTGCATCCATATCATACCTCTTCAGATTGTTTGCCAAAATGTTTTTTTTTCTTTTGCGTTTTCTCTAGTTTTTTTTTTTTATGTTCTTGGTTTTCTGTTTGTTATGTTTTTCGTATTTTTTAGGGTTTTCTTATCAAAGTTGCTTACTTTTATCTTTGTATGCTGATTCTCTTCATCTCCTTTACAGATTCTTTTCTCTAGTGTTTTGGACATTTTTGGTTCTCTGTTTGTTACATTTTTCGCACCTGATGTAGTTTATAGGGTTTTCTCTTCACTATTTCTTTCTTTGATGTTTTTGTGCCTATTCTATTAATCTCTTTTACCATTAGTTTTGCAGTGTTTATCATATTTTTGGTTCTCTGTTTGTTATGTTTCTCGCATTTTTTAGGGTTTTCTGATCAAAGTTGTTTGCTTTTATCTTTTATGTCGATTCTCTTCATCTCTGTTACGGTTTCTTTTCTCTAGTGTTTTGTACATTTTTTGTTCTCTATTTGTTACGTTTTTCACAATTGATGTAGTTTATAGGGTTTCCTCTTCACTGTTTCTTGCTTTTATGTTTTTTTCTGTCTATTCTCTTCATCTCTTTTACCATTAGTTCTGCAGTGTTTATCATATTTTTGGTTCTCTGTTTGTTACGTTTCTTGCATTTTTTAGGGTTTTCTAATCAAAGTTGCTTGCTTTTATCTTTTATGTTGATTCTCTTCATCTCTTTTATGGTTTCTTTTCTCCAGTGTTTTGGACATTTTTGGTTCTCTGTTTGTTACATTTTTTTTCATTTTTTAGGGTTTTCTGATCAAGGCTGTTTGCTTTTATCTTTCTGTGGATTCTCTTCATCTCTTTATCTTTTCACAACATTTTGTTAATCTCTTTTGCATCTAATTTGGACTTCTGATCCAACTTTCCAAGTGTATTTTTTCGTATTTGTTGAAGTTTTATGCATTTTTTGTTTCTTTTTGTTCAATGTTTCTTGCATTTATCTTTTCTGTCCATTTTGTTCATCTTATTTATGGATTTTTTTCTCTTTCTGATGTTTCTTTTTTCTTCATCTAATTTGTTCATTTGATCCAACTTTGAAAGTGTATTTTTGTTTACATCTGTTTATGTTTAAATTTTTGCGTGTAGGCACCATTTGAAGAGACAGTTTCTTCAGAAGCATTTGATTACAAATATGCATTTTATTATAGATATTGTTTCTATTTCATTTATTGATACAAAGTTCATTTATACCTTATTATAAATTATAAATGAATGTATCCATATAATTCTTTGTTGTTTAAGATTATTCTAACTGAAACAACTTTGTTTTATTAGATTTTGCACACTGCATTTCATATGGATTTTCATCCTGTTTAAAAGTTTCTTTTGGTCATGTGCAGGGTTTTTCTTATGCAAAGCATTTGTGTTGTTTTGTTCTTTTCATCATATTTCTCAACTACAAGAACTAAAAGTATTTGTTGTGTGTATAATCCATTTCAAGATACAAACACCAGCAGTTAGTAAACTTATTTTTTTATTTACAGATATTGTTTTTGTCCCATGTATTGATACAAAGTTCATTTTATACCTTATTATAAATGAATGTATTCATATAATTTTTTGTTGTTTGATATTATTATAACTGAAACAACTTTTTGTGCAACGTTGAAATCATCATAATTGTTGTATAGGGCAAGGAAATTTGAAGAAGAATCTATAGACATTTCTTATTAAATTGTATATTTTTAGGATGAATAGATATTTTCCCATTTTGTATAGTTGGATCAAACAAATTTGTATTTGTGTAATTTCACATTGTATATAGTTGGATCAAACAAATATGTATTTGTGTAATTTCTCATTTTGTATAATTGTATAAAACAAATATGTATTTTTTTAATTTCATATTTTGTATAGTTATATCAAACAAATATGTATTTGTGTAAATAGCATCTGACGTGATCATGAATATTTTGATTGAAATGTGATTTACTCTTTTCAAGCTTTATGTAAAGCAATTGAAGTAAGTATTAAAGTGAAGCTGCAAATGAGAATGATTAAACTACAACAAGTGTAGGCATCAAACTGAACATAAATTAAAACAAATATAAATCAAAGTTTGTATAGAGGAATCAAAAGCCTGCATTGCATTGAATATTGAAATGGACAATGAGGTTCCAAACAGAAATAAAATTAACAAAACAGCAGATTGAATATAGTGGTAAAGCAGATGAAGGTGTAATCTGTTTTGCATTTAACCTCTTTTGTCACATGAAATAGTTACTGATATAGGCAACATATACGTATAGATTAACAAAAAAAATGACAATGGTGAGTGATGGACTAAGTACAAATGCAATAAACAAATCAACAGTTTTTAGAATATCAGGAAAACAGTGCATTGTGTAATATAATTTGAATTCAACCTCTTTCGTCACAGTAAATATTTATGCAAATTAAAACAACTCTATATCCAACAAAAAAAAAAAAGCAATAAAGCAAACTCTAAAGCACTTCCAATGTTTGTTACAATAGTGTATAAAATTAATTACAACATACAAATACTATCAAAACTTTGAGCAGATTGCCTTTAATATATATCACAACTATTTAAGGCACCCTGATGTGCTGCATCAAAATGATTTTCATTAAGTCAATGCAATTTCAAAACTACCAATACACAAAAGTATTGTGACCTAATTTAAACTTAATCTTTTCCAATGACCTCATTTATTTGTGTCAATAATGACCACATTTATTTAATTTTTAATATTAAACATAATTATATGTAAATAATAAAAAATAGTATTAAAAAATAATAGTGAAACATTTATATGAATAGAACATTAATGAGGAAAATTAAGTTTTTATTATAACACATAACATCGTATAAATGAGATTAGAATTATGGTTTAAGTGGATATTAAAAATAAGAATAAGGGAGATTTAGCCAATTATCGTTGCCCTCATCCATTTACATTTTGTCCAAAAAACTATTTCCTTAAACTAAAAAATTTTCCTTCTATTTTTCTGTAAAAGAAAAAAATGTTTAAATAGTATAAATCCACGAAAACTGAAGTTGCATACCTCAAATCTTGCAACTCTTTTTTTTTTATTCTCATTTTATTTATTTATCTCTCTAGAATTCTAGAAAGATAAAACAAAGAGATCAAAGTGGTATCACATTTCAATTGATCATCACTCTTTTGACTTTTCACATGTTCTCAATTTTCCCTTTTGGAATTTATAATGTAATATTTTAATTTATTATAAATTTACGTGTATTTATATTTTTTAAATATCAACATATGTGTTTATGCATATATATTTAAAAAATACATATACATAGATTAATAAAAAATTTAAAAATATAGATACGTATAAATCTATGATAAATTAAAATATTATAATATAAATTCATAATTTATTTTAATAAATATAAATATATATGATAATAATTAAAATAAAAAATTTAGATATATCGGTGCAAGAGCGTTGTGTTTTCACTAGTATTAATAATACTATTAAAAATGATTATAGTAATAATATTAATAATAATTATGATAATATGTTAATAATTTCATTTTATATTAATATATATCAAATTAGAAATATTAATTAAATAATTTGTAATAATAATAATGAAGATAATAATAAGAAGAAAATAATTACGATAATAAATATAATATTAATAATTTAATAATAATAATAATAATAATAATAAATATGATAATAGAAGTGTGTTTAGACGAGAAGTGACTTTATCAGAAGTCCTCGTATTACACCTAATTTTTCTTTTTTGTTTTACATGCAAAAATTAAAATATATTTACAACCAGAATACACATAAATATGATAATGATTATAATAATATTAATAATAATAATAATATTATTATTAATTATAATAATGATATTAATAATAGTTATAATAATTTTAATAATAATGATATTAATAATATTATAATATATATATATATATATATATATATATATATATATATGATTTTTCTTTATAACCATATTTGGTATACACATTTATAACCATATTTTTCTTTATAACCACCAGCCTTCCACCTTTGTTACAAGCACGGGTTCCAAACACAAATTCCACATTCTTAAAGTCTGCAAATACTAAAAGAATATCTCCAAATGAGATGCAAATTAGATAAGAGAAAGGATTCTATTATACTTGTGATGAAAGGTTCACCCCATCTCATAGGTGTCTCAATAGACAAAATCTGTTGTTGCAAATAGATGAGGAAGATGCATCAGAATTGCAACCTGAGACAGAGATGTGATTGATAATGCAATTCAGGATCATCATTTATCATACAACGCTTTAAAAGGCTCAAAAGGATTGGAGACTATGAAGTTTCAAGGCACAATTAATGGCTTGGTCATTCAAATTTTGCTGGATAGTGGCAGTTCAAATAATTTTCTGCAACTGAGAATTGCGAATTATTTAAAACTGCTAGTGGAAGATGCTCCCAATTTTCAAGTTTTGGTGGGAAATGGAAATTCTTAAGATGTAGAAGGCTTGGTGAAGTAACTAGATGTCAAGGTACAAGGACATTCATTAAAAATTCCTGCTTATCTCTTACCAATTTCTGGTGTTGATCTAGTGTTGGGAGCATCATGGCTTGCTACTTTGGGACCTCACATTTTGGATTACAGTAAGCTTACTTTATAGTTTTACAAGGACAAATAGTTTGTCACTTTATATCACTAGTACAAAATAGTTCATTAACGACGGTTAAAAAGGCTATATAAAGACGGTTCCCAAGCCGTCGTTATTGCAGGTGTCGTTATAAGTCAGCTGCTTGTAACGCCGATTCTAGAACCATCGTTATAAACCCGCATTAACGACACATATAAAAAGCAATTAGCATACCAATTTAAAAAATAAAAATGACTTATAAGGACGATTCCTACTGGGAACCGTCGTTATAAATAGGTTTTTATTTAAAAAAATTTATTATTATATATACTCACTATTCACTCTAATTCTGCATAAATATCAAATTTTCAGAATAATTAGGCATGTAAGTATGAGAACCTAAACCTCAAAAATACCTAAAAAATACCTTAATAATACTAAAAAATAAAAAAATGATAGTAAATGGTGGATTTTTGGAATTTTGGTGGCGCCAATCTCCTTCGGGGAATGGCCGTGGGCTTCATTACCTCGTTTCAGACAACTTTCATTTTTTACGCGTCTTCATCCGACTTCTCTATCAAAAGTTATGGTCGTTTGAAGTTTTGTCACGGTAATTTTTGGCAAATCCAAATCTATAACTCTTCTCCAACACAAACCCTAAACTATTAATCAACACATTCAATTATTTATTAAAAAAATTTAAATTCTAAACCCTAAAAATACTAACCTTCTATAATGGAGGTGCTGCCCGTGTATGGGCGTGCGGTGCAGATGCGAAGGGTTGATGCGCATTCTCAACATCAACGCAAATACTATCTAATTCAAAAACTCTCTAAATCTAAATAGAAATTGCCGAAGGTCGAACACCTCTGGACTCAGAACCAACCAACACGTTGTATATTAACAAATTTATTAAAACAATATTAAAAAACCCTAACCTGGCAGCAGCGCCCTCCTTTGATGGTAACACACGCGGTTGTAGGAGGAAGGGAGGGAGGCAGGGGCGCGCGGTTGAAGGAGGAAGGGAGGGAGGGAGGAAGGGAGGCGGCAGCGGCGCACAACCTTAGGGTGTGGCGGGTTTGGGGGCGATTGAAGGTGAAGGGAGAAGAGTGAGGGTGAAGGTGAGGAAGGTGAAGGGAGGAGAGGAAAAAGATGAAGTGAGTGAGAGTGAAATGAGAGTGAGAGTGAAAGAGAAAGTGAAGGGGGAGCGCGGAAAAAAGCACTCCAGGAGCCATATATAACGACAGTTCCTTGTTGAACAGTCGTTAAAAACACACTGCATACACATATAACGACGGTTCAGGCGGGAACCGTCGATATAAACACTAAAATTTTGCGAAAAACTACAAAAATGCCACCTCCTCTTTTATAATGACTGTTCTTTATGAACCGTCTTTATATGGCGTCGTAGAATTCATATTTTGTACTAGTGTATCGTGATAAATATACATTGCCTACTCTTGCTCAATTTAATCAGCTTTGCAGAATGCACAATACTCATGCTATAACAAAGGTCTTCACTCTACAGTACAAACAAGAGGATATGTTGCAAGATCAATGGCTTGAGTTACTTGATACTATGGAACCTGAATTGGTCATGCTACTACATAATTACAAAAGCATATTTGCTATGCCCACCAAATTACCACCCTCAAGAAGTCATAACCATGCTATTTCCTTGATGAAAGATGCACAACCAGTATAAGTGAGGCCCTATCAATATCCGCACAGTTAAAAATAGCAGATAGAAACAATGGTTCAAGAAATGCTTGTTGCAGGCATTATTGCACCCAGGACGAGCCCATTCTCTTCACCAATTATACTGGTTAAGAAGAAAGATAGTACATGGAGATTCTGTACGAATTATAGAGCTTTAAACGCAATTATAATCAAAGACAGCTTCCCAATTCCAACAACAGATGAACTCATTGATGAATGAATTAAATGGCTCTCATTATTTTTCCAAGATAGACCTGAGACCAGGCTACCATCAAATTCTGGTGGAGGAACAAGATAGACACAAAACAACTTTTAGAACCCACCAAGGACACTATGAATGGTTGGTGATGCCATTTGGGCTTACTAATGCCCCAACCACTTTTCAAAGCCTCATGAATGATATTTTTAAGAACTTTCTTAGAAAATTTGTATTTGTTTTATTTGATGACATATTAGTATACAGTCCTTCTTGGAAGGACCATTTGTTACATGTTGAATTGGTTCTTTAATTGTTGCAAAAGCACTAGTTATATGCAAAGCTGTCAAAATGCTCTTTTGGTCTCCAACAAGTGGATTATCTTGGTCACACAGTTTCAAGACAGGGAGTAGCGATGGATAAAGCCAAGGTACAAGCAATTTTATAGTAGCCAAGGTACAAGCAATTTTACGGTGGCCAGTTCTGCAGAATCTTAAACAACTTAGAGGACTCCTAGGCTTGACTAGGTATTATAGAAAATTTTTCAAGTCCTATGCAGTAATTGCAACTGCTTTGAAAAATCTACTGAAGAAGGATAGATTTCTCTAGGGCCTAGATGCTGACACAGCCTTCTCCAAGCTCAAATATGCAATTACACAAGCACCAGTTTTAGCCTTGCTAGAGTTTTCAAAACCTTTCACTTTAGAAACTGATGCTTCAGGAGTTGGTATCGGTGTTGTTTTGAGTTAAGATCACCATCCCATTGCTTATTTTTCTAAAAAACTAACGGATAGGATGCAAAGCCAGTCAGCTTATACAAGGGAATTCTTTGCTATTACGGAGGCTATCGCAAAATTTAGACATTATCTTCTTGGCTACAAGTTCACTATAAAGACAGACCAGAAGAGTTTAAGATCACTCACTGATCAAGCTATCCACACACTAGAACAGCAAAATGGTTACCTAAGTTGATAGGCTACGATTTCACCATTAAGTATAAACCTGGAAAAGATAATGTGGCTGTTGATTCTCTTTCTCGCTCCTTTATGATGGCAATATCTCAGCCCAAACTCCAACTAATTCTAGAAATACAGGAAGTGATTGCCCAAGATAAGCAATTAAGTGCAATTATACAACTATGTCTACAAAACACGCCTCCCAATCCTCATTATTCAATTCGGGATCAGTTACTGTATTGGAAGGGTAGTTTGGTTTTACCTAAAGGACATGAATTAGTGATGTGAGTTGATTTTAGGTTGCACATTTTAAAGGTTTCACTTTTTTTTAGATTTTGGATTTTAGCAATTTAAAGGTGAGAACCCTGAGAAGATTCCCACTGGACACGAACTTAACCAAGTAGTTAAGTAAGTGTGAAGGTTCACTTCAGAAGGGCAAAGAGAAAAACACAGATATGAGGTGACAATGATGCAATTGCGGAATTTAAGAGAATGAAACAATAACAAAACGCATAAATAAGGAACAATAAAGAGAAGAAGAAAAGAAGATGATAGATGGAAAAAGGGAAGAGTAAGGTGACGAATAAAAAGAGAAAGAAAGGAAAAAGATGAAAGGATGAGAAGACTTAAGGAAGAATGGAGGTTGTCACGCCACTTGGAGCAGATGATCTCCAAGATGAGTGGTGCTAGAGTCGCCACTTGAGATGTCACTCACTCAAGATAAGACCCGGAGTCGTCACTTAGGATACTACCCACCTAAGATAAGACCCATAAAACCCAGAGTACTCAGACTCAATTTCACTCAAGCAGAGTTTCTTTTCTATTCAAAATAAACTTCTAAATACATGGAGTAAGACACCCTATTTATAGGAAATGGTGCCTTGGAGAACAAGAAGCAAGGGTAGGATGGGAAAAACTAAAGAGGGGTGGCTTTTAGGATTTGACTAAGTCAAAACCGCACCTAGGCTTGTTCTTCTAGAAACTAGGTCAAATTTCTTTCCTAAAGGGTTAGAAACAAGCTAAAATGATAACTACACCCCTTATTATGCTAAAGGCACCTTATTCTAGCCTATTCTACTATTTGGACCCCCAAAGTGAGCCCAAATTATTTACATAACTTCTTTTGGTGGAAAGACAAGAAGGAAGAACTTCTGATATTATGGTTTATAGCTTGTTCTTCTTCTATTGATGGTTTCTCGAGGTTTGGTGGGGCCTGACTTTGTATGCTGAGATGACTGACCCTTTTGTGAAGTGCTTGATGTGTCCTGAGTCATCTGCTAGTTGTTGTGGTTTGTATCATGCCCCCCAGGTTGGAAATAATTCGTCATCAAATTTAGAACTCCTACAAATAACATAGTTAGTTTGTTCACTTGATTTATATATGAGAGTGGTGAAGCAAACTTATGTTCATTGATTTTTCGAAGTTTGGGTGGAATGATTCTAATTACATGTAATGTTTGTAGAGAAAAGGGAACTTGGTGCGAAAAACTTCTTATAAGGTGTAAACCTTTGGAAGGATTTTGAAAAAGATTCCCACATTTCTCAAACAAATATTGCATGTACTTAGAGCTATGAAGAGATAAACAAGAAAAGGAAGGAAAGTACCGAAGTGAGCTGACAATTTTTATTTTGGGATGGATCAACATTACAGTTTTCACAACGTTTGGTGAGGTAATGAGCCCCATGTTGTTATTTTCTTCCTTTTTTTCATTTTTAATTGGTCTTTATTTACCAACATGGTGCTTTTAGTTGGACACCTGGCAGCAATGTGCCCAAAAACATAAACATTTAAAGCATTTTTGACTTGAGGTTTTGGTAGGTGATTTAGGAGTAGAATTTTTATCTTTAGAATCTCTAGGATGTGGGGTGGTTTCTTTTGAGAAATTGGAAGGAGAATCTTGGTTTTGAAATTTGTTTTTGCCCTTCCAAAATGATTTGTAAAAGCCATCACTATGAGTATTTTTAAAAGAAGTTTTCTTCAAAACTTGTGATTCAACCTTGATGGCTAGGTGAACCAATTTGTCCAAAGAAGTATACTCATATAACTTTACAACATCTTATATTTCTCACCGTAATCCACTCACAAATCTAGCAATTTTTGACTCTTCACTTTCATGCATATTAATTTATTCAATGTTACTTCCAAATCTTGAAAATACTCATCTACAGTCCTAGATCCTTGATGAAGCCATTGGTGCTTCAACAAGAGTTCCTTCCTATAATAAGGAGGAACAAACCGCGTGCGCATGCATAACTTTAAATCGTTCCAAGAAACCACGACTGACCTCTTGTTTAAACCAACGTCCATTACAGTTTGGTGCCACCATTGAATGGCATAGCCTAAAAATTCTAGGGAAGCTAACCTAACTTTTTGGTCCTCTGCGACCTCATACACATGAAAGAGTTGTTCTAGTTTAGCTTCCCATTCTAAATACAAATTAGGGTCACTGTCCCCTCTAAAACTAGGTTACTTTACAAAATGAAAAGAATTCTTTGGTTGATGTTGGTGTTGATGGCGCCTTTCTTCAAAATTGTGCACTCTCCAATCTCGTTCTTGACTTCCATAGTGCATGGATTGTCTAGTTGCTCTTGTCGGCTCCCATCTCCTTTCCCGAGTCTGTCTTTCTTGAGCCTCTTTTAGTCTTTGCAATCTTTTTGCTAGTTGTCTTATTTCCTCGTCTTTGTGGGTCATTCGCCTCTTGGCATCTGTAAGCTCTCCCAAAAGTGTGCCTTTTGAGGTGATTGTGGCTTTGAAGATTCTCCTAAAGACAAATGAGCCATAATTTTTGCATAAAGGAAACAAAAAATTAGTGAAAAATAACAATTTAAACTCTTACTCACGTGTATCACTCAAGAAAGATAGTCCCTCAAAAAGGGTCTACACTTATAGCAACACCTCAAGTGAAAGATGACAAAGCTCTTACACTTGCTTACCAAAGAGCCCTAAACAAAAACTAAAAGAAAAAAAAGGAAAAGACAAGCAAGAAAAGCTTAAAGCAAGAAAGCTAAATCGAAATGGAAATGAGATGAAGACAAAACTTTGAACAAGACAAACAAGAAAAGCACGAAAAAAACACAAAGAAACTTACTTAAACTTTAATTATGAAGATGTGAAAGGTTTTAGAAATTGAGAAATCAAGTGGGATTAAACTCCACAATTTTGAAAAAAATTTGTCATATAGTTAGAACCCCTTTTGTAAACAAAAGTTGGAAAGTGAATGCACGTAAAATTCTTTTTTTGTGTTGTTTTTGCTTTTTTTTTGTCCTGAATTGACTGATTCAAATTCTCAGATGATGTTGTGCATGTATATGGGATTCACTTTTCAATTTTCGAAAAAGATAAGATATTGGGATTCAAGTTATATGAACGCTTGTAATCTATGTTTGGAATTAAATTAATCATTACTCTAACAATTCCTAATTTGATTTTAGTTCTTCACAATTAAAATGAAAATAAGTAGAAAAGATATACGACTCCTAGAACAGTAAGAACATCAGATGCAAGCGAAAGCAATAAGAAAAAGAATTAAGAGAAAACGAAAATTCAAAAAGCGGAATTTAAAGTGCTTAATGAATAAAAAAGATGAAAATTGTAAATCACAGGAATTTAAAGGCGGAATTTAAATTGCTTGAATGTAAAAGCAAGAAATTAAAATGTGCAAAAATTTAAAAGCAGAATATCAACTCTGCAATATAAGCACAATAGAACCTTACTCTGATTACCACATGATGTGAGTTGATTTTTAGAGGGTTCCATTTTTATGGTGACACTTTACTCAGAGTTGGGATTTTAACAATTAGTCATGAAACCTAAGGAAGATTCCCATTGGACACGAACTTAACCAAGTGGTTAAGTGTGAATGTTCACTTCATAGAGACAAAGATAAAAATTAGTATATGGTGATGGATAGAATGCTAGCGAAAAAGAAAAGCTATGAGGTAACATCAATGGTGGACATGGCCAAACCAAAAAGATGACCCACAAGCATATAATTAAGAGCAAAATAACCGAGACAAGAATTTAAGCTAAAGAAAATAATGAAAATGGGAATGGAAATGGAAAAGAGATGGAAGAAGGAACTTATGGAGTGTGGTGAGAATGGTTCATGCCACTTGGGGTGTGGTAGCCACCAAGATGAGTGAAGGGCCACCACTTGAGAGTCTCACACTCCTCAAGATAAGACCAAGTTCAGAGGAATCAAGCCTTACTCAGAGCTCACACAATTTGTGCAGAGTTTCTTTACTTCAAATTCAACAAGGAGTAAGGCACCCTATTTATAGGAAATGGTGCCTTGGAGAACAAAAAGCAAGGGTAGGATGGGAAACACTAAAGAGGGGTGGCCTTTAGGATTTGACTAAGTCAAAATCGCACCTAAGACTTGTTCTTCTAGAAACTAGGTCAAATTTCTTTCCTAAAGGGTTAGAAATAAGCTAAAATGATAACTACACCCCCTATTATGCTAAAGGCACCTTATTCTAGCCTATTCTACTATTTGGACCCCCAAAGTGAGCCCAAATTATATACATAACTTCTCTTGGTGGAAAGACAAGAAGGAAGAACTTCTGATATTCTGATTTATAGCTTGTTCTTCTTCTACTGATGGTTTCTTGAGGTTTGGTGGGGCTGACTTTGTATGCTGAGATGACTGACCCTTTTGTGAAGTGCTTGATGTGTCCTTAGTCATTTGTTGGTTGTTGTGGTTTCTATCAATTAGTGAGAAAAATTCTCCAAGAATTCCATAGTACATTGTTGGGTGGACATTCTGGATTCACAAGAACCTTAAAGAGACTTGAGACACAATTCTATTGGCAAGGTATGCACACTGATGTAAAGGAGTATGTGCAGAATTGTTTAATCTGTCAACAAACAAAATATGATACAACCCTTCCATCCGGGTTACTACAGCCCTTGCCAATTCCGGAACAAATTTGGGAGGATGTCGCCATGTATTTTATTATTAGCCTTCCCTTTTCTAATGGGCACACGGTTATTATGGTGGTCATTGACAGGCTTTCGAAATATGCACACCTGGCTAGTTTGAAATTTGACTTCAATAGCAAGCAAGTGGTTGAGTTGTTTGTGAAAAATATAGTCAAGTTACATGGGTTCCCAAAGTCCATAATTTCTGATCGTTATAAAGTGTTCACGAGTCAATTTTGGCAACATTTATTTGAGCTGAGCGGTAACACCTTGAAATTAAGCACTACATACCAGCCACAAACAAATGGTCAATCAGAGGCATTGAACAAATGCATTGAGATGTATGTAAGGTGCTTTACCTATGAAAATCCTAAGGAATGGTCTAAACTATTACCATGGGCAGAATTTTGGTACAACTCCTCCTTCCATCACAGCACGGGCATAACACCCTTCAAAACAGTATACGGTAGAGAACCTCCATAACTAATTAAATATACCATCAGTAACCAAGACCCACTAATGTGCAGGACCTACTTATTCAAAGGGATGCCACACTCAACAAAACCGAGACAAATTTACAAAAGGCACAACAACACATGAAGAAAGTGGCGGATAAAAGAACAAAACTAGTGTAGCTTGAAATTGATGATATGGTATTGGTCAAACTTCAACCCTATAGACAACATTCTGTACTACTAAGATAGAATCAGAAGCTTAGCCTTCGATACTTCAGACCATTTCTTATAAGTGAGAAGATTGGGGAAGTAGCTTATAAACTCCTCTTGCCTCCTTTCGCAAAAATACATCATGTCTTTCATTTCTCTCAGCTAAAGTTGTGTAAAGGTGATCATGCTTAGCCATATGTTCCATTACCCATTACAAATTCAGATACAAGTTCAGTGCTGCGACCAGAAGCCATATTACAAACCAAAACCATCAGAAGGAATCAACAACAAGTGAAACAAAACTTAATCAAATGGGAAGGTTTGGAAGATTGCCAAGCCACGTGGGAGGATAACAGGACTATGCAGCAAGCTTTTCCAGAATTCAACCTTGAGGACAAGGTTTCTTTTAAAGGGGAAGGTAATGTAACAAACATAACGACAGTAGAGGCAGTTGTGGAGAATAGTGGAAAGGTGAACAAGGGACACGTGGAAGGCAACGAAAGAAAGAGATGTAGTGCTAGGGCCAAAATAACAAATTCCAAGTTGGCAGATTATGAGTGGTCCAGACATTAATATTTAAGAGTGATAGTGAAGAAAGAAAGAGGGGGATTAATTATATTTGCTTCTTCTTCTATTAAATTGCTGAAAGTTTCACACCTTCTGAAATATTTTTCTGTTGCTCTATTATTTGAGGAAATTGATATGTCCTGCTCGGGGTATCAATACTTCGTTATTTTTTTGTTTGCTATATACAAAAGGGATGTGGGGTGCGTTTCTTTTCTATGCAGGTACCCGTGCAACAGTTTGCACAATGTTAGTTCCAACTTGTCTGTCCTAGACCTTCATTACAATAAGTTTGAAGAGTCAATACCAGTTTCTCCAATGAGATATTTGGATTACTCTAGCAACAAATTTACCACTTTTATCCCGCCAGATATTAAAAATGATCTTTCTGAGACATTTTCTCTCTCTCTTTTAAACAATACTTCGCATCGAAATATCCTTAGACGGGTCAATTCCAAAGTCTCTTGCCTTGGACCAAATCAAAGTTAAATGGGTGGTTTCCCATGGTTTTTGAAGAAAGTTAGTATTTTGATTTTGCGGAACAACAAATTTCAAGGGTTCCCTAGAGTGTTGGCAAGGGAATAAGGCATGGAAAGTACTTTAAATTGTGGATATCTCTTTCAACAATTTTAGCAGAAAGTTGCCAGGAAAGTATTTTACAACCTGGAAAAGAAATATAAGGGATAACAAAAGTTGAAGTTGGATCCAAGTTCATAGAGAAGAGGATTGAATTTAGTTATTTATATTATAATGATGGTGTGACAATTATGAACAAATGTCTACTAATGGAGTTGGTTAAAAATTTTAGAATCTTCACATCAATTCTTTCACAAAACTCTATAAAAAAAATAAAAAATAAAAAACATAAAAAATAAATAATAAATAAAGAAAAATACATAAAAAAGAAATAAAAAAATCCATAAAAAGAAGTAAAAAATCCATAAAAAGAAATAAAAAATACATAAAAATAAATAAAAAATACATACAAAAATAAAAAATACATAAAAATACATACAAAAATAAAAAATACATAAAAATACATACAAAAATAAAAAATACATAAAAATAAAAAATACATACAAAAAAATACGTAAAACATAAATAAAAATACATAAAAAGAAATAAAACAAAAATAAAACAGAAAGAAAAAAATTAAAAATTTAAAAAAAATTTAAAAAAAATTTAAAAAAATTAAACAGAAATAAAAAAGAAATAAAACAGAAATAAAACAAAAATCAAACAAAAAATTCCGACCTGCCGGATTCGAACCAGCGACCTAAGGATGTCTGTTTAATCCAACTACAGTCCTCCGCTCTACCAACTGAGCTAAGGTCGGTTTGCTCTCAAATTATCAAACTTACTACATAACTAAAGTTATAAACAATATTTTAAAACTTGTTAATATGTTTTTAGTTACTTGATTATTATTATTTTTATAATTCTTACAAAATCTTGAAAAAATAATAATTAACTTTCCACAATTCATAATTGTGTTTTTAGTCATTCGAAAAAGTATATTGAAATTAGTTCTAAAAAATTGGTGTTACAACCCAATAAATAAGGAATATGATTCTCGCACTTCTTTATTCACCACCCTAATTACATAAATATCATGGTTATGGGCTAATACAACTGAACCCACTAAATAAAATTTAATCTCCAATAATACACGAATTATTTTACACTGGATTTATTAATCACATGTAACAGTTGGTGATGTATTCTCTGCTAATCACATAATCAGCTATAGTTAAGTGGAGGAAAATTTACCATTAATACTATTTTTCTAAGACAAATTTTTACATTTTTGGTAAGGATTGAAAAAATAATTATATTTGAGAAACTTAAAACATATTTAAATCTTCTTACCTTATATTTTGTTAGTTAAAAGAATATATTACTAGTGAAACATAATTTTATACCATAATTTGAGTTGTTTATGATAGATGTAAAATATAATCTATATTAAAATATTTAGTAAAATAAACATAAATCCTGTGCATTGCACATGTTCAATACTAGTTTAAAAAAATTATGTTATATATGGGAGGAAATATGCAAACATATAAATTAGCTTTCAATAGTTTGTCTAAATTTAAAGCATTGCAAGTTGCATCATCAATATGAGTTTTTTTATTTGATCTCATTTTGAAATTCTCACCAAATCTACATCTTATTCTTTTTTAGATACAATACTACTGAGGTTTGCAAAAAAATGATAGAAGAATAAGTATTGTTTAACTATATTTGGATGGTTTCAAAATTAAAAAAAAATATATATTTCTTATTAAAAATCATAAATAAATATATTCTGAAATTTGTAATTTTTAAAATCATAATTCAAAAATTTATACCTGAAAGAGTAATGGAGTAGGAGAAAAAAAATCTAACAAAATTTATGTAAAAAAAAGTATTTTTGTTGAGACTCTGGTCAATCTTGTGATTGATAGTTTTGTCAAAAGATTGATTAAAATTCTCCATATTGATATGAGTTTGGATGCAACTAATTTTTAATACTCACTTTATTTGGATGATTATTTTTTGTGTGCAAGTTTTTTTTTTTTTTTTTTTTTTAAAGATAGATTGTTTGTACGAACATGTCATGTAACAATTATTTCTTCTAATCCAGTTTTCTTACCTTGAATTCCTTCAAACGTGTTCGAAAAAACTCTAAATTTGCTTTTCTTAGTGAAATATTAGATTACATTGTTACAGGAATTTGTTTGTCGGTAAGATTCATGAAATCAAGGATGAGGGAAAGACTCATATATGTCCTTTAAAATATGCGAGACAAGATTCTTATTTTATTTAACTAGCAAGTCATATAGTATTTGAGATAAAATCCTAATATCTATCTTTTCCTGTAAGTGTAAGTAAAATAATTCAAACTGTTTGATAGTAACATCAAAACAAAGCATAATTAATATTGTTATAATTTTTTATTTTTATAATCATATTATGATGACTAATTTCTTATTATTTTCTTATACATATATGTAATAATTTACTATTATTATTTTTAAATAAAATTCTTATTGATTATTACTTTTATTATCACAAAAAATAATTTTGATTAATTTTAACAATAGTCACAAGTGCAATAATGACTTCAATACTAGTTTGACAAATTTTGCCATAAAAGGTTAATAGCAATATATTTATAACTTTGTAGTGATAAGTATTTATATCACAAATTTTTTTTTTTTAAAAATAGAAAATATATATTTTCAAATAAATTCTTTAAAAGTATTTATAAAAAAACTAGAAGAATATTTTTGTAAAAATAATACATAAACTAATTTTTTATAAACTCTCGTTAAATTTTCTAATTTTTTTTTCAATTTATAAATAAGTTAATTTTAATTTATAAAAATTAGATTTTATTTCTCATTATTATAAATGTGTACTTGTATGGATGATGGGCCTAGGTGATACCTATCCGCTAGGTACACAATTTGCTGACATGTCGATTGTCTTCAAGTTCCTTCAAGTTTTCTCTCGTTGTGGGTGCTCCGTCAGTCGGAGGTATCTGCGATTGCACTCCGACGCTCAAGTCAGTGTTACTGTTTCTGGTGTATTCTAGTAGAATGTAAAAAATGTACCTTTTCCCCCTTCAGAAGTTCTATTTATAGGTTGACTTATGGGCCCTTACCTGCGTGGGCTAGATAGTTAGTTAATAAGGACATGTATAGCGGTTTCCTGATATCATGGAAGTGCATCTTTTAGTTTATCGTTGTATTGAGATATTATCCGAGTATTTCGGAGTGTGCCCTTGACTCATTCAACTTTAATTGTAACTGCTTCTTTATTACGTATTTATTATGTTCTAAACGTTGTTTGACTAGGTCTTCGGTCGTCTGGGGGTTCGACTGGTACACCTTCGCAAATTGAGGAACTCATTCAAGCTGGCCACCTTCGCAAATTCATTAAAACATCCACTACTGCCTCACGGTCACCTCAACGTGAAACTAATTATTTCCCCAGAGACTGAGAACGTTCTAGACAGAGAGACACAAGAAGCCGCGATGGTTATCAACGTACAACACGACAAAGGCGAAGCGAAAGTCCTATAAAAAGAACTCGCCCCCAAAGTGAAAGTCCCGAACGAGGCAACAGGACCAAGCAAAGGGTTCGTGAAGTCATCAACACTATTGTCGGTCCAGTTTCACTCGGCGTACCAGACCATGATATTAATTATATAGCAGGAGGCTTTGCAGGTGGCGGATGCTCTAATTTTGCAAGGAAAAAGCATCTAAGAGCAATTCAATCTGTTCACTCTGCTTTAACACGCAAGGGTCTGCACATACCCCCAATCACGTTCACTGATGATGACTTCACTGCAATTGACCCAGCTCAAGATGATCCCAGGGTAATCACCATGGATATAGATAAATTCACAATTACTAAAGTTTTGGTGGATCAGGGTAGTTCGGTCGACATTCTATACTGGGAGACTTTTAAGAAGATGCAGATTCCTGAAACAAATATACAACCCTATGACGAACAAATAGTCAATTTCTCAGGAGAACGAGTCGATACCAAAGGTTACATTGATCTATTCACAACTTTTGGCGAAGACGATTCTCTCAGTAAGACAATTAATGTCCGATACTTATTAGTTAACGTCCACACTTCGTACAACATACTACTCCATCGTCCTTCCATCAATAGATTGAAAGCCATCGTTTCTACCCGTCATTTAGCCATGAAATTCCCTTCCCCCACTGGTGATATTGCAATAGTACATTGATGACTTTTTACGGCAACTGCACCGCGTTGTCAGAAGTAATAATTGTCCCTAAAGACAAATATCGATCCCATAAGAAATAGTGAATTATCAAGTACAATAATCGCTAAATATAGAACAAAACAATTAAAAGTGCGTTGAAAGTGGTTGTGTTGGCGATGATCAATAAGAAAACAGACAAAGAATTGGCTGCTTCAAGTTGAAAAAATAGGGATTAGGTTTCATCTCTCTCACTCTCATGTATTTTGATTAGCATGTCAATATTAAGTTCTTTGATTGAAATTGATGCCCGTATAAAAATCATTTATATCGATTCCTTGCATATAAAATTCTTAAGAATGTTCCCTAACTATTGATCCCTCGCATAATTATAAGAACAACTTAGAACGAAGCTCAGACGTTAATAGCAATTAACATTTCAAGTCTATTCCTAGCACTCAAATATGTTAAGTATTGTTGTTTAGGTCAGAACCCTAAAAATACTTTCCAGTCAGATTTAAGATTCTCAATTTGTCACGAAAAATTAAAAGTAAAACAACAATACCAATAATCAATCAAGAACTGAATATTTTAATATAAGATATCACCTCAATACATAAGAGTTCGAGCAGATTACTCTCAATCCCAAAGGGTAGAATTAGCTACACATACTTCTAGCACCTTCCATTCTCCCAATTGGGTTACAATTCACTCTATGGTGTTTTTCTCTCAATCTAGCACACCAGGGTTGCACCTCTAGTCCCCTATTTAACCTAATTTGCCAGGGTTGAGTGACTTCCTGGGTCAAACTTATGGGCTTAATAATAAAAGCATAAAAATAGACCAATTAATCTGACACATTCTTGCTGTTGAGTTGGACTTTTCTCTCTTTCTTTTGCACGTTTTGGGCCTTCCAGCTTTCTCTTTTTAGCATATATCATTCTTTTTTAGTCCAAATCTCCATTCTTCCATAAAAACATGCAATTAACACCAAATTTAGGAATAAAATGCTCTTATTCAATTAAAGATCATAAAAAATGTAAAAAGGTATAAATTCATAAATAAGGGATTATTTTATAGGCAAATTAGCAATTAATACTCATAAGTGCCTATATTTTAATATGAAATATTACGAAAATTAGGCACTTATCACTCTCCCCAACTTAGAATCTTGCTTGTCCACAAGCAAAGTAAATGAATATATTTGAATTTCAATATCAAAACAGCTTAATTCATTAAACAACAGATTAAATTAGAAACTTATGATGCTTCCAAATTCAAATATAGAAAAATATAGATACAATCAACTTCCAGGATCAAATCAAAACAAATAAATGACAATTCATCAAGGAATATTTTCTCAGATGCTCATAGGTAAGTGTTTTTCTCTATTTTCACCGAATCATAACAAATCACAGTTGCTTTTCATTTCATCTTCAAATCACAAACATATTAGAAACATGAATCTTGAGGTCTTTTCCAGGGTTGTAATGAGGCTGGGCTTCCAAAAAGTATTGGTTTTTCAGATAAGAAAATGCACATCTTAAAGAAGAAGAACATACCTACAATTTAAATATAGCACATATGTGTTATCTAATCGCCATTTTCTTTTGAGTTCACATTTTTTCTCATATTTTTTTTTTCTTATTCATGATTTTCAACATGAATTTTTCTTTTTTTTTCTCTTTGAGATTTTTTTTTTCTTTCATCAATAGGAATAGATTCTTCCTATTTTCAAATTTTTGAACTTTCACAATTAGAACCAACCATTCCCTTTTCTATATTTATTGCATCTATGTTCTCCTTCCTTAAACATGCCAAAGGTTAGGAAAATATATCATTAAAGGTTAGGGTGCAATAATAACAAAAATTCTTGGCTCAAAAGGGGATATATAAAAAATTTGAATTCTAATAAGATCAAGGTTGGCTATTTGGCCCTGGGTTCCTAATTAACACAAATGCCTCAATCATCTTCATGCTCTTTTATGATGTAACAAAAAATAAAAAATTAAGCACCCACAACTGACAATTCATCAGTAAAACTCTTAAAACTGTTTAAGGTTCACACACTCACTTGGTTTAATCGGTCTCATTCCTTTTTGTTTTGTCATTCTTTGTTCTAATCAATCATCCCGTTAAATTTTCATGTATCACAATTTCAACTACATTTGAATAGAGATTCAATCATATTTTCTTTTCTAACATGTATCTAATTCATCTCACTATTTAATATTTAAACATAAATTCTTTTTTTCCACAATTCAAAATTAATATTCTAGTTCTTTTTTATTTGAAAAAATAAACTAGAAAACAAACAAATTAAAACTGAAATTTATTCAAGAAAAATAATTCAAGACCTAAAACTAACAAAAACAACAAATTTATTCAAAATACAAAATAAGCAATTAAAACAAACTAAGCAAGTAAACAGAAAACAAAATAACCGAAAAATCAAATAAAATAAAAACTAACAGAAAATAAAATTCAAATAACTGATAAAAAGAAAAGATAATTAGAAAGATAAAACCATATTTTTGCTCAATCCTCTCTTCTTAAGAAGTCATCCAGCTTTTTGTTAAAATCTTTATCTATAGTCTTGCTTCATTTGCTGGATTTGCCCCCCTGAATAATAGAACCTGTCCCCAGGTCAAAATACATAACCTGCAAAATGATTAGGAGGCATATATGATTGATTTATTTATTTATTTGAAAAATAAAATCAACAAAGGTAATAAAACAACATAAAACAAAAATGTGGACTGGGTTGCCTCCCAGTAAGCGCTTGTTTAACGTCATATAGCTTGACACATGTGTCTTTAAGGGTCATCTAAAAGGATTACCGTAGTGAGATTTTCTTGTTCATTATCGAAGTAAGGCTTTACCCTTTGACCATTCACAATCCAACTTCTGTGTGATTCTGGTTCTTCTAACTCTATTGCTGCATAAGGTTTTACCTCTTTCACAACATAAGGACCTGACCATCTAGATTTTAACTTTCTAGGAAAAAGTTTCAATCTAGAATTGAATAAAAGCACAGATTGCCTAGGGTGAAAATTTCTTTCCAAAATCTTCTTGTCATGATATATCTTTGTGCGTTCTTTATAAAGCTTTGAAGAACTATATGCATTTAATCTCATCTCTTTAAGTTCTTGGATTTGTAGTTTTCTCTTTTCCCCTGCTGCTTTAGCATCTAAATTTAGTGTTTTAATGCCCAATATGCTTTATTTTCCAATTCCACCGGAAGATGACAAGCTTTTACATAAATTAGTTGAAATGGGGAAAGGACAGTAGGATTTTTAAATGCAGTCCTATATGCCCACAGAGATTCATCCAATTTGATTGACCAATCTTTCCTTGATGTAGCCACCGTTTTCTCTAATATTTTATTAATTTCTCTATTAGAAACTTCTGCTTGCCCATTTGTTTGTGGGTGGTAAGCTGATGCTACCTTATGACTAACCTCATAATGCTCTAACACTTTCTTCAACTGGGTATTACAAAAATGAGACCCGCCGTCACTTATCAATACTCTTGGAGTGCCAAATCTGCAAAAAATATTCCTTTTAAGAAATTTAATGACAGTTTTGGAATTTGCATGCTGTACTGGAATTGCTTCCACCCATCTAGAAACATACTCAACTGCCACTAATATATATTCATTTGAAAAAGAAGGTGGCAAAGGCCCTATAAAATCAATGCCCCAACAATCAAAAACCTCAATTTCTTGAATATTTTGTAATGGCATCTCATGTCTTCTAGAAATGCTTCTAGTCCTTTGGCACTTGTCACATCTCTGTACTAACGCGTGGGTATCTTTAAACAATGAGGGCCAGAAAAAACCTAATTGAAGAATTTTTGCAGTTGTCTTTTCCCCATTGAAGTGTCCTCCATATGCTGAATTATGGCATTGCCATATAATTCTCTTGGCTTCATCTAATGAAACACATCTTCTCAGCAAATTATCTGTACCAATTTTGAATAAATGCAGATCATCCCACACGTAATGATTTGCATCCTTTAAAAATTTTCTTCTTTGATGTCAGTCCAAATTCTGCGGTATTGCTCTAGTAGCTTTAAAATTAGCCATGTCTACAAACCATAGCCTCTCATTGATTACTAGCAGCTTCTCATCTGGAAATTCAGCAAGAACTTTAGGCTCCAATGTGGTTACCTCATCATTTTCTAATCTTGATAAATGATCCGCTACATTATTCTCACATCCTTTCTTATCATTGATCTCCAAATCAAATTCCTGTAACAAAAGTATCCATCATGTAAGCCTTGGCTTAGAATCTGCTTTATTTAATAAATATTTAATTGCAGCATGATCAGTAAAAACAATAACTTTAGAGCCTATCAAATAAGCTCGAAATTTTTTAAGTGCATATACTATAGCAAGTAATTCTTTTTCTGTTGTGGTGCAATTACTTTGAGTTTGATTTAAAACTTTACTTGGATAGTGTATTACTTGAAAATTTCTTTCTTTCCTTTTTCCTAAGACTGCTCCTACTGCATAATCACTAGCATCACACATTATCTCAAAATTAAGTTTCCAATCAGGAACAGTTATGATAGAAGCAGAAATGAGTTTTTCTTTCAAAATATTAAAAGCACCTAAGCAATTATCATCAAATTTAAAGGGAGTATCCTTATTGAGAAGGTTGCATAGGGGCTTTGAAATCTTGGAGAAATCCTTAATAAATCTTCTATAAAATCCAGCATGCCCTAAAAAACTTCTGATTTCTTTGATGTTGATTGGTGGGGGTAACTTCTCAATGACTTCAACTTTTGCTTTATCTACCTCAAGCCCTCTATGAGAAATTTTATGGCCTAAAACAATGCCTTCAATGACCATGAAATGACATTTCTCCCAATTTAGCACAAGATTTGTCTCCACACATCATTTCAATACAAGGTCAAGATTAGTTAAACAATCATCAAAAGAAGATCCAAACACAGAAAAATCATCCATAAAAATTTCAATGCATTTCTCAATCATATTTGCAAAAATAGCAAATATACACCTTTGGAAGGTTGCTGGGGCATTACATAACCCAAATGGCATTTTTTGATAAGCAAAATCGCCAAATGGGCAAGTAAATTCTGTCTTCTCTTGATCTTCTGGATTAACCACAATTTGATTATATCCTGAATAACCATCCAAAAAACAATAATATGCTTTACCTGCCAATCTTTCCAACATTTAATCCATAAAAGGTAATGGATAATGATCTTTTCACGTAGCTTGATTCAGTTTCCTATAGTCAATGCACATCCTCCGTCCTGTAACAGTTCTTGTAGGAATTAATTCATTTTTTTCATTATAAATAACTGTCATACCTCCTTTCTTAGGTACCACTTGTACCGGACTAACCCACGCATTGTCTGAAATGAGATAAATCATTCTTGCTTCTAAAAGCTTTTGTACTTCCTTTCTAACAACCTCCTTCATGGAAGGATTTAAGCGTCTTGGTGGTTGAGCTACGGGTTTGAAATCTTGCTCCATGTGAATTTTATGCATGCAATATGATGGGTTTATACCTTTCAAGTCAGCAAATGTCCATCCTATAGCTTCTTTATTTGCCTTCAGCACTTCTATTACTTTTTGTTCTTCCTCTTTGGATAACCGGTTGCTTATGGTAATTGGCTTCTCCCCATTTTCTTCAAGAAAAACATATTTCAAATGAGTTGGCAACTGTTTTAGCTCTATTTTCTGATGAGTGTTGGCTTTATTCAACTCCAATTCATCAAAAACCCCTTGTTGTACTTCTTTTGCCTTTTCTAGATCTTGCAAACATTCCTGACTTCCTTATCCTCCCAGTCCTTTAAATTATCATTATTATTTAGGACTGCTTTCATCAACGAATCATCTATAAATATTTTTCTGTGACTTTCCAAATATAGTTCATCTAGTGCATCCATCCTAAAACAATCTCTTTGATCAGTCGGATGTTTCATTGCTTCAAATATATCAAAGCTAACTTCTTCATCCTGCACTCGAACCTTCAACTTTCCTTCATCCACATCAATCATAATTTTTGTAGTTTTCATAAATGGACGTCCAAGAATGAGAGGTACTTCAACATCTTCCTCTATGTCCATGATCACAAAATCAACTGGGAAATAAAATTTGTCTACCTTTACCAAAAGATCTTCAACTATCCCATGTGGATATTTTATTGATCTGTCAGCTAATTGCAATGTCATCCTCGTAGGCAAAATTTCAACATCTCCAATTTTCTTCAACATAGACAGTGGCATGAGATTAATGCTTGCCCAAAGATCTAACATTGCTTTACCCACTGTAAAATTTCCTATTGTGACTGGCAAAGTAAAACTCCCAGGATCTTTAGACTTTTGTGGTAATGATTTTTGAATAAGGGCACTACATCCTGCTTCTAATTCCACAATTCCTTGATCCTTTAATCTTCTGTTTTTGGTCAACAAATCTTTCATAAATCTGGCATAAGTAGGCATCTGTTCCAAAGCTTCAGTGAAAGGAATACTTATCTCTAGTTGTTTCAGAATTTCACACAATCTGATAAACTGTCCTTCTATATTCTTTCTTGAGGGAGTGTGTGGATAAGGTAAATCTAAAATTGGAACACTTCTTTTTTCATTCCCATTTTTCTCTTTTTTCTTTTCTTCTTGTATCCTCTCATTTTTTTCTTTCTCATCTCCCTCTTCACTTTCGTTTTTTTCTTCCTTCTCTTCTTTTTTCTCTTCCCTCTCAATTTTTCTTTCCTCACTTTCTAGATTTTCACCAATCCCCCTTCCTACAACTATTCCACTTCTAGTAGTGATTGACTCACATTTCTCCCTGAGTTTCATCAACTCTTGTACAATTTGCCCAACTTGTGTCTCCAAATTCCCAATATTCTTCTGAACGACCAACATGGTTTGTGTAGATTTATTTGTAATATCTTCTAGTTTGCTCATTCTCTCTTGGGACGAAGGATCTAGTAGTTGTTGTTTTTGAAAAGTACCTTGGTCTCCTTGATCTTCCATGTAAAAAAAATTTTCTTCGGAAGAAGTACTCTGATAAGCAAAGTGCCCATTGGAATGATCACCTCCACACAATTCACACCTTAGTTCTTGACTCTGACTTTGAGATCAATAAACAACATGTAATTGTTGAGGTAATTTAAACATTTGTGTAGTTAGCTGCTCAATCTGTTGCGTCAACATTTTATTTTGAGCCAATAGTGCATCATCTAACCACCCTTTCTTTTGAATACTTTGTTCATCATACTGGACTTGAGAATCAGTTGATGCCAATGCATCAATAATCCTCGTTGCTTGTTCTGCATCAAGAGTCATCATTGTGCCACCAGCTACAGCATTTAGGAGCATCTTTATGTCAAATCTAAGACCATTTAGGAATATGTTCAGTTGAGCAATATCTTCAAACCCATGATTTGGGCATTTTCTCAATATCATCTTGAATCTTTCCCATGTCTCCCAGAATGATTCATTTGCTCCTTGTCTAAACATAGAAATTTCAGACTTTGCTTTGATGTAGCGAGAGATGGGAAAAAATCTTTGCAGAAATTTTTCCTCTACATCCTTCCAGCTAGTGAGACTCTGATTTGGAAGTGATTTGAGCCACTCCTTTGCCTTTCCTGCCAATGAAAAAGGAAACAAACGCATATAAACAATTTCAATATCAGCTGATTGAAAACCCATTATTCCCACCAATTCATAGAATGTATCCAAATGTGAATATGGATCCTCATGTTCCATTGTTGTAAATTGATAGGCACTAATGAGAGTGAGAAAATCAGGTTTTATTTCTAAGGCTTTGGCGTTAGCGGGTATGGCAATACTAGAAAAATGCCTTGGCCCTTGATACATGACATAATCTCCAAGTGTCCTCATAAGAGATCGTGTTTGATTTTCTGCCATGTTACTTTCTTGAAAAATATTGTTTGTGGGAAAAGAAACAAAGTATTTATATTTTATATTTTATTTATATATTTTTTTGGAAATCTTTTAAAAATAAACAGAAATTTAAATAACTAACTAAAATAAAATCAATATAATTGCATAAACTATAAATTAAAGCTTAAAAAATAAAATAAAATAAAAACTAAAGACAAAATAAAATAAAAACAATAAAAAAAATAATGTATTTAAAACTAACAAATAAAAACTAGAAAAATAAAATAAAATAAAAACAACTAACTAATTTACTTTAAAGATACTACATAAACTACGTAAAAATAAAAACTAAACTAAAATAAAATAATATAACAAAATCAAAATCAATCTAAAAATAACAGAAACAAATAAAAATAATTAAAAAATAATAAATAAGAATTAAAACAATAAAAACAGAATAACAAACTACTAAAAATAAATAAAAAGAAATCAAAACAATTAAAATATTTTATAGATAGAGAAAAAATTACGTAAAATAAAAACTAAAAATGAAATAAAAGAAAATAATAAAAATAAAAAAAATAAAACAAAAACTAATAATTATAAATAACTAATAAATAAAAACTACGTACCTAAATAAAACTTTGTAACTAAACCTAAGAGTAAAAAAGAACTAAAATAAAATATAATAAAAAAAAATCAAAATCAAATCAAATCAAAACAACTAAAATATTCACAATATTTAGGAAATTATACTCAACAACTCAAACCTGTTCCTCAGCAACGACGCCAAAAACTTGATGACTTTTTACGGCAAGTGCACCGCGTTGTCAGAAGTAATAATTGTCCCTAAGGACAGATATCGATCCCACATGGAACAGTAAATTATCAAGTACAATAATCGCTAAATATAGAACAAAACAATTAAAAGTGTGTTGAAAGTGGTTGTGTTGGCGATGATCAATAAGAAAACAGACAAAGAATTGGTTGCTTCAAGTTGGAAAAATAGGGATTAGGTTTCATCTCTCTCACTCTCATGTATTTTGATTAGCATGTCAATATTAAGTTCTTTGATTGAAATTGATACCCGTATAAAAATTATTTATATCGATTCCTCGCATATAAAATTCTTAAGAATGTTCCCTAACTATCGATCCCTCGCATAATTATAAGAATAACTTAGAACGAAGCTGAGACGTTAATAGCAATTAACATTTCAAGTCTATTCCTAGCACTCAAATATGTTAAGTATTGTTGTTTAGGTTAGAACCCTAAAAATACTTTCCAGTCAGATTTAAGATTCTCAATTTGTCACGAAAAATTAAAAGTAAAACAAAAATACCAATAATCAATCAAGAACTGAATATTTTAATATAAGATATCACCTCAATACATAAGAGTTCGAGCAGATTACTCTCAATCCCAAAGGGTAGAATTAGCCACGCATACTTCTAGCACCTTCCATTCTCCCAATTGGGTTACAATTCACTCTATGGTGTTTTTCTCTCAATCTGGCACACCAAGGTTGTGCCTCTAGTCCCCTATTTAACCTAATTTGCTAGGATTGAGTGACTTCCTGAGTCACACTTATGGGCTTAATAATAAAAACATAAAAATAGCCCAATTAATCTGACATATTCTTGCTGTTGAGTTGGACTTTCCTCTCTCTTTTGCACATTCTGGGCCTTCCAGCTTTCTCCTTTTAGCATATATCATTCTTCTTTAGTCCAAATCTCCATTATTCCATAAAAACATGCAATTAACACAAAATTTAGGAATAAAATGCTCCTATTCTCATAAAAAATGTAAAAAAGTATAAATTCATAAATTAGGGATTATTTTATATGTAAATTAGCAATTAATACCCATAAGTGCCTATATTTTAATATGAAATATTACGGAAATTAGGCACTTATCATACATGTTGACCAAAGAACGACTTGAGAATGTTATGTCACCAGTTTGAAAGTTGAACCAACTAGACGATTGTATACTATAGCACCAAACGACCGTTTCCCCAGCAGAAGAGGACGGTCGTCAGAAAGACGTTCTAGAGGCCAACGTTCCTGAAGACACATGATAGCACTTGTAGACCTAGATCCATGACTTGACGACCCCAGGATGGAAGCCTAGGAAGATCTTCAACTCGTATTTCTTCATAACGACGACCGCAAAACCTTTATAGGAACACCAATGAAGCCAGACGACCGGGAGGTGATAAGTACAACATTGGTAAAAATGCGGATCTCTTTGCTTGGACTGCCGCAGACATGCCTGGGGTTAGTCCTAATACTATTAGTCACCGTCTGTCTATATATAAAGAAGCTAAACCAGTAGTCCAGAAGAAAAGAAACCTAGGTGAAGAACGATGTAAAGCTGCTCGAGAAGAAACTCACAAACTGGTGTAGGCTGGCTTTATCCAAAAGGCCCATTATACCACATGGTTCGCTAATGTGGTGATGGTTAAAAAGTCTAATGGTAAGTGGCGGATGTGCGTGGACTACACTAACCTCAAAAAAGCATGCCCGAAGGATTCTTATCCCCTGCCAACCATCGATCGGTTGGTCGACGGCGCAGCTGGTCATCAGATCCTCAGTTTCCTTGATGCATACTTCGGATATAAACAAATCCAGATGCACCCACGGGATAAAGAAAAAACAGCTTTTATGACGGACTCTAACAATTTCTATTATGAGGTTATGCCGTTCGGCCTCAAGAATGCCGGAGCCACTTATTAGCATTTGATGGACTACGTTTTCCATGACATGATTGGAAGAAATGTGGAAGTCTACGTTGACGACATTGTTGTTAAATCTGACTCATGCGAACAACATGTCTCAGATCTGAGGGAAGTTTTTCAGGCTCTACGTAAGTATCGCATGCGTTTGAATCTTGACAAGTGCGCGTTCGGCGTGGAAGGAGGGAAATTCTTAGGATTTATGCTCACTCATCAGGGTATAAAAGCCAATCCTGAGAAATGCAAAGCTATTGTAGCAATGCGAAGTCCCAACAACATCGGGGAAATCCAAACATTAGTCGGACGGCTCACCGCACTATCCCGATTCGTGCTAAAACTTGTAGAAAAAACAAGACCTATCGTCCAGTTGTTAAAAAAGGCGTCACGGTTCGAGTGGACGGCCTAGTGTGAAAAAATATTTCTCCAGTTAAAAAAATTTTTAGTGTCCCCACCAATCATTCAAAAGCCGAACGTCCGTGAACCCATTATCGTTTATCTCGCCATTTCAGATGAAGCAGTGAGTTCAGTCCTAGTACAAGAGATAAAGGCAGAAGAACGACCCGTATATTTTGTTAGTCGAGTGCTCCACGGCACAGAAGTTAGATATCAAATGATCGAGAAGGTTTTGTTGGCTCTGATCATCATTGCATGACGAATGCGGATGTATTTTCTGAATCATAAGATCATAGTCAGGACCAACTATCCTATTGTGAAAATTTTGACCAAGCCAGATTTAGCCGGACGAATGATAGATTGGGCAATTGAATTGTCAGAATTTCACGTCCAATATCAGCCCAGAGGGGCAATTAAGTCTCAAGCCCTTGCCCATTTTGTTGCTGAGCTTACTCCATAATCGACTGAAGAAGAACATTCTCGATGGACCTTATACGTTGATGGCTCCTCAAATAGTCAATCATACGGAGCAGGCATAGTACTGGAAGGACCAGGTGAAATTGTCGTTGAACAAGCTCTGAAATTTGAATTTAAAACTTCAAGCAATCAGGCAGAATACGAAGCCATTATAGCCGGTCTTCACTTGGCCACTGAATTAGAGGTAACGAGATTAATTTGTAAAAGTGATTCACGACTAGTGATTGGACAGCTTAAGGAGGAATATGAAGTTCGAGAAACTTTGCTTCAGCAATATTTCCACTTCATGCGGAATTTGTTGACTAAATTTGATGACGTATCATTTCAACACGTCCGACGGGAAAATAACACTCGTGCGGACGCACTCTCCCGTTTGTCAACCACTAAGCAAAAAGACATCCACCGATCGGTCATACATATAACCTTAGCTAAACCCAGTGTTAGTACAGAGGAATGCATGACAATCGATACTTAGCCCAATTGGATGACCCCAATCAAACAATATTTGACTGATGGAATATGTGACCCCATTTGGAGAAAACGATGAAACAACAAATCATTCGGTTCATACTTATCGGCCAAGATCTTTACAAGCGAGGTTACACTCATCCACTCTTAAAGTGTCTTACTCCCGACCAAGTCACCTATGTCATGAGGGAACTACATGAGGGAGTATGTGGAACTCACTCTGGAGCACGAACCATGGCAGCCAAGGTACTACGAGCCGGTTATTATTGGTCGACCGTCCAAAGGGATTGTACTGAGTTTGTTCGAAAATGTCTGAAATGCCAAGAATATGGTACCTTGTCTCATCAAAGGCTTGAGAACCTACACTACATTTTATCTCCATGGCCGTTCGTAAAATAGAGAATGGACATAATTGGACCCTTTGCTCTAGGTAAAGGGCAGTGTAAATTCTTGCTGGTTAGTATTGACTATTTTACTAAATGGATCGAAGTCGAACCCTTATCGGCAATTACCGCACGGAATGTCCAGAATTTTGTATGGAAAAATATTGTTTGTCGATTTGGGATACCTCAGATTATTATCATTGATAACGGTTGACAGTTTACCGACCGAGGATTAGCAGAATTTTACGAAAAGCTTAATATCAAGCATATAACAAGTTTAGTCGAACATCCGCAGATGAATGGTCAAGTCGAGGCCGCCAATAAAGCTATTCTCAATGAGCTCAAAAAGAGACTTAGTCCAGCCAAAGGCAATTGGACAGAAGAACTTCTCGAAGTTTTGTGGGCCTACCGATGCATGGCGCAGTCTACAACTCAAGAAACACCGTACAATCTGACGTACGGGACCTAAGCTATGATTCCTGTCAAAATAGGTGAACCCTCTCTACGGCGGCAAACACTGGACTTAGATATGAACAAGGATAGCCTACTAGTTGAGCTTGAGTCTCATCAACGAGCTCAGGGATAAATGCAGAATACGGGAAGAGGCATGCAAGCTACGGGCGGCAAGAAGATACAATTTGAAAGTAAAGCCAAGAAGCTTCAAGAAAGGAGATTTAGTATGGTGAATGCGCAGCTGACGCTTGAGAAGACGGCGACAAATTTTCAAGTAGTTGGGAAGGTCCGTTCCGTATTGCCGATACAGCGGCCGGTGGTGCATATTACTTAGAATATTTATCAGGGAAAACTATACTGAGAACGTGGAATGCCACACATCTCAAATTTTATTATAGTTGATGAATAACATTAGTGTACTCTTTCCTGGCTCAGTTGTTTTATCCCTAAGAAGGGTTTTCGACCGAGAAGGTTTAATGAGGCACTTTAAAAACTATTTTTGCTTTGCATGTCTATTTACATTCACATCCGGTCGGTCCGAAACCCCAAATTAGCATGATACCTCAAATTCGCTACTTTATCGTACAATCGGTCCGGAATCCATTAATAACTTATGCTGTTTACCGTTCTATTGGCCTGAAACCCATTCCTAACTTATTTTATCGCATTCGGTCAGAAATTCATTTATTATTTACCGTACCATCGATCCGAAACCCATCCATAAACTCATGTTACTTAATGGGTTAGAAATTTCAATAACTTAAATATCCTTCTACCATTCATTTGGTCAGAAATTAACTTTGAATTGATCGTTACTCAACAAAATCGCATATATAGAGACGAAATGATTATTCGTTCATAAGGATTTAAAAATAAAAGTACAGAAATGCAACAAATTGTTCAAACCCCACAACCCGGGTTCAAGTATTCAAATTGTTATTTAAATGCCCTCGACCGAATGGTTTGGTTCGGTCACTTCAACGCGCTGCAAATCTTCCATCATATGGTCGGCACTCTCGCCAAGTGGCATCAACTGGCCATTCACCACATCTTTTCCCAAGTCATACTATGAATCATCCGTCAGCATGCCATGAAAAAAGGCTACCTATCGTACGCCTTGGTAAAAACTCTCTTCATTGATGCGCAACATAAACTCTTGGCACTTCTCCACTTTAGTAGTAAAAGCTTCTTCCTTGGTGTCAGCATCAACTTTTTCCTTTAGAAGTTGATCCCGCTCGACCATTAACTTGGTGAGAGTTGCCTTCAAAGCTTCTTTTTCCTCTTTGGCCAGCTGGTCGTTTTGCCGCATTTCTTCTCTGCAAGCCTCGGTAGCTTCCAAGGCCGTTCTTAAGGAACAGGCCGAATCCTCTAACTCGGCCTTCAACTTGGGTATTAGCATCGTACTGGATCTACTTAACTCATCACCAAGCGCCTTGCCCACAAGGGTAGCTCGACTTTGCAGTTCCACCAAGTCTTCTATTAGGTCTTTGGTAGGATGGCTGCCAGAACACCTTCATCTTCAGGAAGTAAATCAAATTGCATTGTTTGAGCCACCCGCATTGAAGGGTTCAACATGGACAATTGTCTTGCAGTCGACTGCCCCGCCTTAACACCAGTTTAGACCTTAGATGGACGCCCCCTTTTTCGGTTTGCAGTTAGAGGTATCGCTGCAGTAGTTAGTGCAGCCTCCACAACAGCAACTACTTTCTCCTTCCCGGCCTCCGCCAATTTTCCAATCTTCCGAGCGGCCGCCTGACGCTTGAGATTGCTCATAAAATTTCCTAGAGCTGGATCCATCTTCACGATACTATCTGCAAGGTTCAAATACAATTAAACCATATTAACACAGCGAATACACAACCAAATATAAGAAATCAACGTACCACTAAAATCTGCCCACTTCTTGGATGACCCGTATAACCCTATCAGATCACGGGTGGGTAGATTATAGGGTAACTGATCAACAACAATTGAAATCTACTTATCAAATGGAGACAGAGACCCACAACCAATTCTCATTGGGTAGGTTTCTCCGTCCAGTGAAAAGGAAATTTAGTGGTCCCATCCACATTATAGAAATACTCTCGGCCAACCGGCTCTACGAATATTTTGAAGTATTTTTCTTTAAATATTTTATGCAAGGTGGTAAAGGCAGCAAAACGGATATTCCCCAGTCGGCTAAACAGAGACAACCAACTCACGGGAGTACTTGGTCGTGTATTATAATAGTATAAGAAAGCTTCAAGGGTAGGATCAAATTTAAAAAGACGATAAATTATTCGAAACGCCTGAAGGACCACCCACGAGTTGGGGTGCAATTGGGTAGGGACCACGTTAAGGATCCGAAGGACCCCTATCGTAAAATCATCAAAAGGCAAAGTCATATGCAAATCAACAAAAAAGGTGTTGTATACAAAGCAAAAATCATGTGGCGCATTTTCCTGACCATGTCATACTCGGTCGGTAAGACCACAAATATCTGCCAATATTCCGTCGGACGGACAAGCAGGTGCCAAAAATGAATTATCAGAAAGGAATTGATCTAGCTTATCAGAATCCCTTAAATTAGTGGCAATTTTTAGAACTGAGGGATCAACCCAATCATAGCTTGGGTCGTCCAACGACTAACTCGCACCAAAAAATGCAGTGCGAGTCTCAGATGACTCGATATTTACAACATTATTAGAGAATTCCACGGAAGAAGACATTACTGACATTAAACTTGACAAAGGAAACTCGACACTCGGAGCAGACAGCGCAAGACTTGAAGGAAGAGAGAAAGCGTAAACCTTTCCCCACACTAATGAAGGGATATTTATAGCCAACGGAGTAGGAGAGAGAATTCTCTGCCATTCGTCCAACACCATTAGACCTAAGGAAATCCAATGGTCACAGTTGCTCGGCATACGAAACGACACCAAATCCTCACCGTTGAATGCATCTGATGAAACAATGCATCATGAAATAGCGGCTTTGTCAAGCATCACATCTCTGCCATGCATTTAATGCTTCCAGTAATCACGCACAACCTCGGGAATTCCATCCATCCTACAAGACTCTTCAGAGATGAATCTCTTCGAGCCTGGGGGGTAAGTGTACCGGTCGGACCCTCGGACGACCGAAGATCTAGTCAAACAACATTTACAACATAATAAATACATAATAAAGAAGAAGTTACAATTGAAGTTGAATGAGTCAAGGGCACACTCTGAAATACTCGGATAATATCTCAATACAACGATAAACTGAAAGATGCACTTCCATGATATCAGAAAACCGCTATACATGTCCTTATTAACTGACTATCCAGCCCACGCAGGTAAGGGCCCATAAGTCAACCTATAAATACAACTTTTGAAGGGGGAAAAGGTACGTTTTTTACATTCTACTAGAATACACCAGAAACAGTAACATTGACTTGAGCGCGGAGTACAATTGTAGGTACCCCCGACCGACGGAGCACCCACAGCGAGAGGAGACTTAAAGGAACTTGAAGACAATCGACAGATCAGCAAATTGTGTACCCAGCGGATAGGTATCACCTTGCCCCCATCATCCGTACAGGTACAATTAGCTGATCGGACCCCCGGACGACCGAAGACCTAGTCAAACAACATTTACAACATAATAAATAGGTTTAATTACCTTATTCGTCCCTACATTTTGGGTCAATAGTCAATTTAGTATAGTGGTTTTTAAAAGATTCAATTTGGTTCCTATATTTTTTAAAATGTATTCAAATTAGTCCTTTCTGTTAAGTTTCACCTAACGACGTCAGGTGTTGCTTATGTAGCAAAAAGAGAGTGTTTATGTGACAGAGAAAGTGTTTATGTGGCAAAGAGAATGTTTATGTGGAAGAGAGAGTATTTATGTGGAAGAGAGAGTATTTATGTGGAGAGAGAGGTATGAGATATAGAGTTATATTATTATTATTATTATTATTATTATTATTATTGTTATTATTGTTATTATTGTTATTATTATATTATTATAATTATTATATTACTATTATTATTATTGTTATTATTATTATTATATCTATTATTAATATTATTATTACTATTATTATTATTTCTATTATTATTATATTATTATTATTATTATCATTATTATTCTTATTCTTGTTGTTATTATTATTATATTATTTTTATTATTAATATTATTATTACTATTGTTATTATTATTACTATTGTTATTATTATTTTTATTATTGTTGTTATGGTGTTGTTGTTATTATTATAATAATAATAATAATTATTATTCTTATTATTATTATTTTTTTATTATTATTATAATAGTAATAATAATAATAGTAATAATAATAATAATAGTAATAATAATAATAATAATAACCATGAGAGTCATAATAATAATAACAATAATAATAGTAATAATAAAAATAATAAAAATAAAAATATTATAAATAATAATATTAATAATAATAATAACAACAACAATACTAATAATAAGAATAATAATAAAAACAGTAATAGTAATATAAAACTAATAATAGAAATAATAATAATAAGAAAATAATAATAATAACAATAACAATAATAATATTAATAATAATAATATTAATAATAGTAATAATAACAGTAGTAATAATAGTAATAATAATTTTAATAATTATAATAACAATAATAATAATATTAATTATAAGAATAATAATAATAATAAGTAGTGAGAACACAGGTACTGACAAGCTTTTGTATCCATATTTTTTATTTCTTTTTTTTGGGTCTTTCTTTATTTTTCAAAAATTAATTTCTCCCACATCTTTTATTTTTGTTTCTTTGATTTTTTTTTATTCTTCAAAAATAATTTCAAAACGTTAAAATGAGAAGTTAAAAAAGAATATGTGAAGTTAATGAAGAAGTGAGGAATGGTAATTAAAAAAAATATTTCATGTAGGAAAGAAAATGAATGAAATTTTAAAATTTTAAAACTGCTTATACCAAATTTTCTTTTACTCAAAGTTGTCACTCTTCCACTGGGTTGTGTTTTAAGTAAAAACCTAATTTTCTTTCACTCAAAGTTGTTACTCCTCCACTGGATCTTTGTACCAGGTCAGCCTGCCCCGCGTTTTTTACCGCGGGCCGCGGGTCGGCCCGCCCCGCTTTGCCAGCCTTACTTTCCACATAAATACTCTCTCTCTTCCACATAAACACTCTTTTTGCCACATAAACACTTTCTCTGCCACATAAACACTCTCTTTCTCCCACATAAGCAACACCTGATGCCGTTATGTGAAACTTAACGGAAAAGACCAATTTGAATACATTTTAAGAAATATAAGGACCAAATTGAATCTTTTAAAAACCACTATATTAAATTGACTATTGACCCAAAATGTAGGGACGAATAAGGTAATTAAACATAATAAATACGTAATAAAGAAGCAGTTACAATTGAAGTTGAATGAGTCAAGGGCACACTCCGAAATACTCGGATAATATCTCAATATAATGATAAACTGAAAGATGCACTTCCATGATATCAGGAAACCGCTATACATGTCCTTATTAACTGACTATCCAGCCCACGCAAGTAAGGGCCCATAAGTCAACCTATAAATAGAACTTCTAAAGGGGGAAAAGGTACATTTTTTACATTCTACTAGAATACACCAGAAACAGTAACACTGACTTGAGCATCGGAGTGCAATCGCAGGTACCCCCGACCGACGGAGCACCCACAATAAGAGGAGACTTGAAGGAACTTAAAGACAATCGATATGTCAGCAAATTGTGTACCTAGCGGATAGGTATCACCTGGGCCCCATCATCTGTACAGGTACAATTAATGTACCGGTCGGACCCCCGGACGACCGAAGATCTAGTTAAACAACATTTGCAACATAATAAATACGTAATAAAGAAGCAGTTGCAATTGAAGTTGAATGAGTCAAGGGCACACTCCGAAATACTCGGAAAATATCTCAATACAACGATAAACTGAAAGATGCACTTCCATGATATCAAGAAATCGTTATACATGTCCTTATTAATTGACTATCTAGCCCACGCAGGTAAGGGCCCATAAGTCAACCTATAAATAGAACTTCTGAAGGGGGAAAATGTACGTTTTTTACATTATACTAAAATACACCAGAAACAGTAACACTGACTTGAGCATCGGAGTGCAATCGCAGGTACCCCTGACCGGCGGAGCACCCATAACGAGAGGAGACTTAAAGGAACTTGAAGACAATCGACACGTCAACAAATTGTGTACCCAGCGGATAGGTTTCACCTGGGCCCCATCATCCGTATAGGTACAATTGGCGCCACTATGGGGCCTGGGGTAACTTTCAGCTCTTCAAATGTAAGGATTTCAACAAACAACAATGGTTTGTACAAGGAATAACACAAACAACGACCGTATAGCGGAAGACCAAATGCGGTGATCCAAACCCTCCAAGCTCAGATGGAAGAATTACGACAAAAGGGAATTGCTGATGAATTGCGTCGCGAGGAGGATCGGTGCAAGCAAGAGGAAAAGCGTCGCCGGCAAGTAGCAGAGGTGACCCACTTAAAAGAACAAAACAAACATCTACTGCAATGGCTTGGAGAGTCTGAACGAGAGGAACACTCCCATACATCACCACCGACATCCCAAAGTCATCAATCCAGAACAATACCACCATCTCCTCAAAACCTTCATACACATCAAATCCACCGAAGTTCTAAAAATAATGTTCCTAACAACGAAGAAAATCTGAAAGGTAAAAATAAAGGAAATCTGAAAGGGCACCCTTTCACGGACGACATAATTGCTGCACCTCTCCCTAATAAATGGAGAGGCCTAACTATGAAGTTGTATGATGGTTCTACTAACCCGGACGAGCACCTGAACATTTTTAGGACCCAAATGACTTTATATACGACCGAACAGATAGTATAGTGCAAATTTTTCCCCACATCTCTTTGAGAGGGTCCATTAGGATGGTTCACAGAACTTCCCGCAAATTCTGTGACGAACTTCAAAGTCCTGGCAACGAAGTTTACCACACAGTATGCCACGAGCAGACCTCACTGCACTTCATCCATGTCTCTCCTTAACGAAAAACAAGAAAAAGGAGAGTCCTTGAGAACTTTCATGGACAGGTTCAGTAAAGTGTGTATGGGAATCAGAAACCTGAATCCAGAGATAGCGATGTATCACTTAGTCTCGGCCATACTTCCGAGACAGTTTACTAAAAGCCTTATAAAGAGATCGCCACAGAATATGGATGAACTGAGGACTAGAGCCACCAAATTCATGCAGATAGAAGAGCATATTGACTATCACAGGAAAATGCAAGCCGACGCCTCTGAAAAGGAAAGGGAGAAAAATAGAAGCAACCGTCCCCCCATGTTGGGAACTGACCGATACTGAATGAACCAAGGTCCTCGTTTCCACAGCTACACCCCTCTGACAGTACCAAGAGGAAAGGTTCTGGATGAAGCTTTACAAAGTGAACTTATCTCGACACTCATGCAAGCACAGACTCCACGAAATGCTGATACCGCCAAACATTGCAAATACCATCACAATTATGGCCACACAACCGAAGGCTGCCAGGCACTAGAAGATAAAATTGAGGAACTCATTCAAGTCGGCGACCTTTGCAAATTCGTTAAAACATCCACTACTGCCCCACAGTGGGCGCCAATTGTACCTGTACGGATGATGGGGGGTGCTCCGCCGATCGGGGGTACCTGCAATTGCACTCCGACGCTCAAGTCAATGTTACTGTTTCTGGTGTATTCTAGTAGAATGTAAAAAACGTACATTTTCCCCCTTCAGAAGTTCTATTTATAGGTTGACTTATGGGCCCTTACCTGCGTGGGCTAGATAGTTAGTTAATAAGGACATGTATAGCAGTTTCTTAATATCATGGAAGTGCATCCTTCAGTTTATCGTTGTATTGAGATATTATCCGAGTATTTTGAAGTGTGCCCTTGACTCATTCAACTTCAATTGTAATTGCTTCTTTATTTTGTATTTATTATGTTGTAAATGTTGTTTGACTAGGTCTTTAGTTGTCTGACTAGGTCTTCAGTCGTCTGAGGGTCCGATCGGTACAAAATGTTTATAAAAAAATATTTGAGCATACCATTATCTACCTTGAGTGATGATATGTTTATCCATCATACCTGCAAAACTCGCTTTTGACATATATCCAAGTTTTCCCCTTCATATTGTAATAGAAAATAAGAAATTTATATATTAAAATTGGTCATGTTAATTAACAATATAATGAAGTGATCTTGATTCAGTGTAAAATTAAGAGATAAAAAGTAGAGTTTGAAAAAATGAAAAGAAAAACTGTAATAAACTACACTCTATTACAAATAAAAAGTAGAGTTTGAAAAAAGAATAAACAATTTATATAAATTATATTGCGTAAAAGTTAATTTTAACTTATAAAAAATAGTTTTTTTTAAATATTTATGGATAAATATTACCACAATAGTATGTCTTATGTGACGAGGGAGAAAGTATTTTTTGGAATGAATATAGGAAATTCATTGTATTTGCTAACTGTACTTATATAGATAAAGTGGGTCTGATAGTATCTGAGATTGACTGTAACAATTGTTGCAGTGTCGGTCACTTGCTTGTTCCTTAGTATTTTTCTCCTTTAGACTTCTAGATTCATTCTTCTTAATTTTTCAACGCTCGGTTGGGAGTTGATCTACGAAAGATACTCCAATGAATGATAGACCAATTTTAGCATGTATCAGTATTAGCTGATTTCTAGGGAGGTTACCCTAATTTCTTGGGACATTACCTAGATTTGATGAAATGTGACCCTGATTCATAGGGAGTTTCCACAGTTGTTTTAACTATCATTTATTATAATTGTGCTTTAAATTTACTTTCGACCGGTTAGTCGGTTACCGAGGCCGAGTGACATGACTCGTTTGGCACTGACCGGGACACTAACAAATTATATACCCTAATTTCATACTTTGTTGTTGTATTGATATTAGTGTTGCACAATATATTCTCACATATGGTTCACTATTGCATAGAATGTATTGATTGATTACTCTAAAAATAAATGAAAAAATTTATTTATATTATATATAATTTGTTCAAATTAGATATAAAAAGTCAAATAATTTTTTTAATATTATTTTTAATTTAATTAATATGATTTGAGGTTTAAGCTATAAAATATCAAAACAATCCTCTTCAATTTGGAACTCTCATTTTTCAAGCACAAAAAGTAATAAAAAATCATAATCTTGAAGTTATTTTGAAAGTCGGTGCCTTCATGCAACAAATTAGGTTCTTTAAGTGATGTTGTATATTGTGTTGATATTTGGAATAATATTGTGCAATAGTTATGATATTAAGTATAAAAACTCATAAAGAAAATGAGACATTGGTTATAGACAAAAGAAATAAGTCTCACATGAAATTAATGTTTGATTATCAATAGTGTTTCTCATAATATATTGAGACATATTCAATTTGAGTGTTCTATGAGGCGTAGAATGTGACAAATAACTTAATATCATAGTAGATACAATTGATGATTTTTATAATTATAGAATGTAAATCATGTGTAATTTGTTGTTGTTATTATCCTTTGAATTAAACTAATCACTCACTTTTTCCCTAACTTCTTATTTTAAGGACCGAAGACAAAAATTTTATGAGAGTTTCTTGGAGAACAAGAAGAAAACAACGATAGAAAGAAAGAGCACGAAATCTCATATACGAAATCTCACATATAAAATAAAATAACATTCATTTCCAATCACTCTCTCTGCTGCTCCACTCCACTTCAAGCAACTTCATTCCTTGGTGAAGCCATCATTCTTCTGCATTTTTTGTCAAGTGGATCTCAATCTTAGCTTGAACTTTCTCATACTCTTCGATCCCAAAACTACCAGCAGAAAAAGAAGAGAAAAAATCCGAAGAGGAAGAGAAGCCCAAACTAGAGAAAAAGAAAGAAAAGGTTGATTAATCTATTAATCATTTTCCTTTTACATATTGTTTTTTGCTTTTTAACTTCGGTTATCCAAATTAAAAAGTACAAATACACAAACACGACAATACATGTATTTTCATTAGTTATTATATAAATTATTATATAAAGATGTTATATTATTTGATAACTTCTTTTGATGTTATATTTTAATTGAAGAATTTTATCTTTTAATAAAAAAAAAATTATTTATTTTTTATTTATTTATTTAATAAAATAAATAACTTAATAATTTTTTATTTTAAAATAACTAAATAACCTCTTTTTAAATAAATAGTGGTTACATAATATTTTAAATATTGTTTTTATGAAATTATATGTATATATTAAATTATATTATTTAATTAATTACTCATAAAAGTAATAAAATTATATATTTGAATATAATAAAAATAAAAATATTAATACACACTCGGAAGCATATGTGTTTTGAGTGGTATATATAATATAAATGTTTATATTTTGGAGGTTTAGTTGTACTTGCCACCACTTCTCACTTAAGAAAAAATAAGTAAACAAATTGTAACATGAGTCATGTATTTAATGTATTATGCCTATAGAAGGCAGAGTCGTATCATTGTGGAGTGAAAATGCCATGGATTTCATACATTGTACACAATATATGCAATTCACACAAGTATATATCTACAAAACAGCACCCAAGGAGTTATTATAAGAGTCATTCTTTATAAATGCAACGTATTCTCCTACGTGAAATGGAGAGATATTCAAAATCAAAAGTTAGAGATACCTCAAGATTAGAAATAAAGTTAATTAAAACTAGAAATAAAGTATATAAGAAGCTCTAAACTTCAATTTACAAACCAATTTTATAAGATTAAATTAAATTTAAAATCTACCTTTTAATATATTATCAAAATTATTTAAATTTTATTCTAATTAAAATTTGTTAAAAATATTATATGCTATTGAATTATTGTCCAACCACCTATATAATCTATGAACACACCTCTATATAATCTATGAACGGATATGATTTACTTTTCCTTATTTTGTTTTCACTTTCTCCTCTTCTAAGTATTTTTTTTATATTGTATTGACATTTTAATAGGCTAACATTTTTAATTAGTTGAACTTAGAAAATTATTTTAAATTAATATATTATTTATTAAAAATAAATATTTTTATTTGAGTTGTTCTCATTAACTTAATTATTTAGATTTAGTCTAACTTTATCTTTTGATTTTGTTTCTGATGTGGTTTTAGAAATACTTTTATTAGATATTTATGTAGTGGCAAGACCTCAGACGTTGGCACATGAGTGAGAGGTCAGCACAGGAGAGGTCGGCATGGTAGGACCCACAGAGGGGTCCACAGAATTACACGTGTTAAGGCACAAAACCAGATTCACAGATATGCCATGCATGCTGGATGTGGTCAAGACGTAAGGCTCTGATACAATAGAATTATCCTAAGAAACGCATGGGAGGCACGTGAGGTATTAAGTTATTAGACAAGTTTGGGCTAGTGGCTCTAGGGTTAGACACTGAAACCCTAGCAGCCACCCCTTAAGTTACGCACTCTAGGAAAGAGATAGGCCCACGAGAGTTGCACTCTAAGAAAGGAAGGTTGCCACGGGATTATAGAGAAATTGTGCCCTAGAATCCCGTGAAGATAATCCTAAATTCGTTAGAAGCATCACTTGGGCAGGGGCATGCAGGCGACAGGTAACCTAAAAATAGTTATATAATGGGGTAACGCCCAAGGTAAACACAGGTTCACACACCAACACAATTCTTTGCAAGCTTAGAGTTCTCATACACTCTCGACTTGAGATACCTTAGTTATTTGATGTTTCTTGCCCTGTACTAACTTGAGCATCGGAGTGCGATTACAAGTAGGGCCCCTCTGCTTCAACGGAGCCATCAACCACTACAAGGTAGAAAGGAGTCCCCACCTATCTCAGAGTCAATGACAACCGAGTCAACCGACAAGAACATTTGGCGTCCGCCGTGGGGCCCGATAAAACTAGGTCCCATCTGCAGTCGTGATCAGTAGAACCAATCAACATGAGGAGTACAAGGCAAGGTGGCACCGAAAGAGATGAGAGTGATCAAACCACAACCATCCAAGAACTCATGCAGACGATCCGCAACCTTCAGCAGGCGTTTGCAGCGTCCACCGCCAACCAAAATCAATTTAGGGCAGATCTAAACGCATCGTTGGCGGCAAACAAAGAACTACGTAGGGCCAATGAAGAGTTGAGGAGAGGGATAGGAGAACGTGCAGTGACAGATCCAGGGGTGCCACCTCTAGCTAGGGTTCGCCCCATGCCTCCAGAGATCATGGAGACGGTCATACCAGCGTTCTTTATGATCCCAAAAATCTCCTTCACTGGAGTCGAGGATCCAGAGGCCTATATCACGACTTTCCACACCTAGATAATGATCTCTGGAGGAACGGACGCTATGCACTGTAAGCTATTTATGGGTACTTTTACAGGTATGGCTTTGAACTGGTTCATCGGGCTCCCCGATGGACACATCACATCTTTTGGCCAATTCACAGAGTTGTTCAAGAAATAGTTCATTGTCAATCTCGCGCGCCCACCTGTCACGTTCGATCTCTTTGATGTGAGGCAGTTCCAGGAAGAACCACTGAAAGACTTCCTAAACCAGTTTGCAGCACTCGTGGTCAGACTGCAGACGAAAGATGAGGTCATGATCATGCATGCATTTGAAAGAGGGATCCTTCTAGGACCCTTTAATGACGCGTTGATAAGGTGTCCACCCAAGACGTTTGAGGAGATTCAGTGTCGCGTTGTGGCACATATCACAGCAGAAGGGCATTTGGCGAAGAAGCGTTCTAGGGTGAAACCGCCCAAAGCCCGTCTATCAGGGCGTACTCAGCCCTTGAGGGTACATGAGGCCACCATGGGAAAGAAGGCTAAGGCAACACCGTATGAACCCAGAAAGCCTAAGTCCACGAGGCACAGTTTCAAAATAGAGCTCAAGGAATTGATAGTCATTCCCGAGGTGGCAAGCAGGTTAAAATTTCCCTTGAAGTCTGACAAGAAGCTGGGCCTACACAAGAACAAGTGGTGTGACTTCCATCAAACGCATGGTCACACTCTAAGCAACTGTCTCTCCTTGGGGTATCAGATAGACGACCTAGTAAGGAGCGATTTTGTGACAGACTATTTGCAGGAACTTCAGGGAAACTTTGTGTTGACGGCTCCTACGGCAGATCAAGGGCACGAGATACCCATTCATGGAGAAATCAACACTATATCTGGGGATTTCTCGGGCGGAGGGTGTACTGCCTCCCAGCAAAGGAAGTACACCAGAAAAGTAATGGCTATGGGGGAAGTAGACCTCGACCGGTTTCCCGAGCCTGACCTCACTTTTACAAAGGCAGATAGGGCCGACATGGTCCCACATGACAATAACCCCATTGTGATATCGGTTGTGACCGTAGGAAGGAGGGTGCACCGAGTCCTGGTCAATCAGGAAAGCTTGGTAGATGTGATGTTTTGGTCGACCTTCAATAAACTACAGTTATCTCTCGACCAGTTGAGGTCCTATGACGGATGTTTGTATGGATTTGCTAGAGACCAGGTAGAGGTCAGAGGATACATCGAGTTGAGAACCACGTTCACAAACGACAAAGCGTCTCGCAGAGTTAACATCAGGTATCTTGTAGTCAATGCATTATCCGCTTATAACATTCTTTTAGGCAGACCTGCTTTGAATAGGTTGGGAGTAGTACCTTCGTCGAGACACATGAAGTTAAAGCTCCCCTCTCTTGATGGTATGGTGATTACTATGAGGTCAAACTAGAAGACAGCCAGAAAGTGCTACGAAGATAGCCTTAAAACCAAAAGAGGCGTATGTGCTGTGACCGCTAGGCCGCTTAGGGACAAGGAGGACATCCGCATAGAAGTCGCCCAAAACAAGCGTGCCGAGCCCGCGGAGGAAGTCATGGAACGAGAGGTCAGGGGTAAGCCCTTCAAGTTTGGCAAGTCATTGAGTCAGGAGACGCAGGAACAGGTCACCAGAGTCTTGGCTCGACATCTGGATGCCTTTGTATGGATTGCCTCAGACATGCCAGGAATAGACCCTGATTTTTTGTGCCACCATCTCACCATGGACCCCCAGGTCAAACCTATCCGCCAAAGACGACGGAAGTTTAATGAAGAAAGGCGGCAGGTCATCAAGCTGGAGACACAGAAGTTGTTGGAGGTCGGTCATATAAAGGAGATCCAGTACCTTGAATGGCTGACCAACGTGGTGTTAGTAAAAAAGGCTAATGGCAAGTGGAGAATGTGCGTCGATTTCACTTATTTGAACAAGGCCTGCCCCAAGGATTCATACCCGCTTCCAAGCATCGACGCCTTGGTAGACAGTGTCTCAGAGTGCAAACTCCTTAGTTTTTTGGATGCGTTCTCTGGGTACAACCAGATACGGATGCACTTAAAGGACGAGTGCAAAACAACATTCATGACAGAGCACTCCAGTTACTGTTACAAGGTAATGCCTTTTGGTCTGAAAAAAGCAGGAGCACCGTACCAGAGGCTGATGGACAGAATACTCGCCCCTATGGTTGGGCGAAAAGTGCAAGCATATGTGGATGACATGATCGTCACCTCTCAGGAGAAAGACCAACATGTGGCTGACCTAGAGGAGCTCTTCAGCACCATTTCAAGGTATAATCTCAAGTTGAACCCTGAAAAATGTGTGTTTGGGGTGGAAGCAGGAAAATTCTTGGGATTCTTGCTGACTGAACGAGGAATAGAGGTCAACCCAGAGAAATGCGCAGCCATAGCAAAGATGCAAAGTCTGGTTTCTGTGAATGAGGTACAACAGCTAATAGGTCAGCTAGCCGCCCTGTGGCGTTTCGTTTCTGCAGGTGGCGAAAGGGGTTACCCTTTCTTCCAATGTCTGAAAAGGAACAACAAGTTTGTGTGGACTGATGAGTGTGAAAATTCCGTTCTCGAATTAAAAGAGTATCTGGCCAATCCTTCAGTGTTGCGTAAGCCGCGCTCAGGTCTTCCACTTCGTTTGTACTTTGCCATCACTGAGAGGGTGATCAGTTCGGTTCTTGTCCAGGAACATGACTAAGCATAGAGACCAATATATTTTGTCAGCAAGGTCTTAAAGGGACCAGAGGTAAGATATCAAGTCATTGAGAAGGCAGCCCTAGCCGTGGTTTTCTCTGCGAGAAGGCTCCGTCATTATTTTCATAGTTTCACAATCATTGTAATGATAGACCTCCCCATCCAAAAGGTCCTGCAGAAACCAGATGTGGCGGGGAGAATGGTTCGTTGGGCGGTAGAATTATCTGAATTTGATGTGCAGTATGAACCACGAGGACCCATCAAGGGTCAGGTATATGCAAATTTTGTGGTAGAACTCTCTGCGGAGGCCACTCAGCAGAAAGAGGCCGATTTTAGGTGGGTCCTATCAGTCGATGGGTCGTTGAACTAGTAGGGTAGTGGAGCTGTGGTGATCTTGGAAGGACCACGAGAGGTCCTTATAGAGCAGGCTCTGCGTTTCGCCTTTAAAGCAAGTAACAACCAGGCGGAATACGAAGCTTTGATTGTAGGGATGCTGCCAGCAAAGGAGATGGGTGCAGAATGTTTACTAGCCAAGAGCGATTCGCTGTTGGTCACAAGGCAGGTAACAGGTGAATATCAGGCCAAAGATCCGCAGATGGCCACCTACCTCGAGTATGTTGAACTTTTGAAAAGGACATTTGTGGAGTTCGAATTACTACATGTTCCTTGTGAACAGAATGCCAGAGCTGACTTGTTAGCAAAACTCGTTAGCTCAAGCAAAGGGGCAGACAGAGGACAGTCATTTAAGAAACTTTGAGGGCACCTCGAACAGCTACAAAATATGGTATTGATATATAGATGATAAACGTCTTAGGTACAGGAACAAGGAGTCATAAGTCTCTTACTGAGGAGACATTGAGGACACCCCGCATAAGCTCGTATGGCCGACCAAGGGAGAGATTATCGCAGGTTTATTTGGTCGAAGAGGGGGAAACATGGATGACGCCCTACAGACGATATCTTGCTGAAGGGACACTCCCCATAGGCACAGTAGAGGCCAAGACTGTAAAGAGAAATGCAGCCCGCTACACTCTGATTGACAGTAAGCTGTTTAGGCATGGTTACACCCATCCTATCCTGACCTGTGTAAGTGGAGCGCAGTGTACCCGTATCATCGCTGAACTCCATGAAGGCATATGTGAGAGTCACATCGGTGGCCGAGCTCTGTCGGCTAAGGTCATTCGGACAGGGTATTATTGGCCAACGATGAGGGAAGATTGCATAAGATAAGCACAACAGTGCAAGAAGTGCCAACAGCATGCAGACTGGCATAACGCACCCTCAAAAGAATTAAGATCTTTCCACAGTCCATGGCCTTTCCACACTTGGGGAATCGACATTCTGGGACCACTTCCTTTGGCAATCAAGCTAATGAAGTACCTCGTGGTGGTCATTGAATATTTCACTAAATGGATCAAGGTTGAACCAGTAGCACAGATCACAGCGCACAAGGTCCAGCACTTTGTGTGGAAGAATATAGTGTGTCATTTTGGAATACCAAAGCGTTTGGTATCGGATAATGGTACCCAGTTTGCAAGTCAGCAGCTGGGAAAATTGTGCACAGAGCTAGGCATCAAACATGTTTTTGCATCAGTCAAGCATCCTCAAACCAATGGGCAGGTCGAATCGGCTAACAGAGTCATACTAAGGGGCTTAAAAAGAAGACTGGAGAAAGCTAAGGGAGCTTGGGCGGAGGAGGTTTCCAGGATTGTGTAGGCATATCATACCACCCCGTAGTCTACTACCTTTCCCTTTAGTTTGCTATATGGATCAAATGCCATGATTCTAGTAGAAATTCAGGAAAGCTCGCCACGCTTCCACAACTTTGTGGTGGAAGAATCTAATAAAGAAAGAAGGGTGAACTTAGATCTACTGGACGAAGTCAGAGAAGAAGCCCTCATCAGGTCGGAAGTCTTAAAAAGGAGGGTAAAATGCCATTACAAGTCTAAGTTGAAACCTTGACAGTTCCAAGTAGCAGACTTGGTGATGCGAAAGGCCCATCCATACCAGTTGGAAAATAAGTTATTTCCCAAGTGGACTGGACCATTTCGTGTAGCCGAGGCCCTTGGGAATGGAGCATACAGGTTAGAAACCTTGGAAGGTGGGGCAATCCCACGAACATGGAACGCTGCCAACCTCAAGTTTTATTTCAGTTAATTACTTTGTGATTTTATTTCAGTTAATTATTTTGTATTCAACACAGTTGTATTATTCAGTAAAGGGGATACTCTTTTTTCCTACGGGATTTTTTAACAAGGTCACCCAATAAAAGAAAAGAATTGAGAAAGATATATTTGTGTTGAATAGTGAATGGAAGTCCTCTATGGCTTGAAAGCCGAGGTCGAGGCACGTAAGCGAATCTCTCCTACCTTGTTAAAGAAAGGGGGAGAATAGTATGGTTCCAAGGGAAGTTCTCCATGGCTTGAAAGTCGAGGTCGAGGCACATGAGCGAATCTCTCTTACCTTTAAGTTAAAGAAAGGGGGAGAATAGTATGGTTCCAAGGGAAGTCCTCCATGGCTTGAAAGTCGAGGTCGAGGTAGTAAGGTCTTTTTTGACGTATGAGTTGAGGTCGACCAAGATGAGGTCTTCCTTGACGTATCAATCGAGATCGACCAAGATGAGGTCTTCCTTGATGTATAGTCGAGGTCGACCAAGATGAGGTCTTCCTTGATATACGAGTTGAGGTCAACCAAGATGAGGTCTTCCTTGACGTATCAATCGAGGTTGACCAAGATGAGGTCTTCCTTGATGTATCAGTTGAGGTCGACCAAGATGAGATCTTCTTTGGCTACCAACCAGGGTCGACGAAGAGAAGGTTTTCTTTAAACTTGTCCACCAAGGATGACCACGGACGATCGGGTTTGTCGAACAAGCCAAGAGCCATGCCAGGAAGTCCTCTTCTGAGACTCACGTGAAGGACCAGAAACATAGGTTAACGAGTACCACATGGTCGAGGTTGTTTAGAGAGGTTACTTGGGATGCAGATATTGAAGTAAAGAGATGCAAGTTAGACAGGTACAGGCTTGTAAGATCGTCAAGGCATATTACAAGTTAAGAAATAAAATATGCAGAAAAAGGGACAACATCAGTATTAAGAAAGAGCCATAATTGCTAAGTGGTATTCAGAGTAGAAAGGAAATTATTAACACAAAAGCGTTAAGCAAAAAGTTAAGTGCATTAAATAAAATGTACAAGTATTTACAGTTTATAGAGTACAGACAAAATGACAGCCTAATGAAGTACAAGAGGGGAGAAAGGGTTCTAATCTTCGAGAGCGTCCACCAGTTGGCCATCAACAATAATCTTCTTTAGACTCGTTTGGGAGAGGTCCAGCCCGGGATGCGCGCTGGCAACCTGGGTGATGGCGTCACCAAATCCGGCACCGTAGGCTTCAGCTGCCTCGTCAGTGAGTTATTCCTTGGTTTTTTGGTAGAGCTCCTCTCTACGAGTCATTTCCGTCCTCATCTCCGCAGAGGATTCAGCCATTTCCCTCTTCATCTGATCCAACTCTTGTTTCATTTAGGCCATCTTTGCCTCTCGTCGTGCCAAGTCATCGACGCGACAAGCCAGCTCCTTCTTGAGGTCTGCAACGTCTTCCTCTTTGTGCTGCAGCTCACCCTTGAGGTCTTCCATCGCCAGATGGAAGTCGTTGCATTTGGAGTGAAGGCGGAGGGCCTCCTGAGACTTTGAGAATAGGAGGTCCCTCACCTCCTTATTAGATTTTCGCAACTCAACAACTTCAAAGGTGAGGTTGGTCAAGCGGCGCTCTGACCCCACTGAGGCAGCTGCCCGGTGCTCGACGTTCAGCTGCGCCTTTCGCATTTTCATGAAGAGAATGCTGGATCCATCGAGTGCCTTTCCGAAGCTTTGAGCTACCTACTCCATCAGGGGCCCCACCTCCATGTCTTCCATATCTTTGGTTTTTTGGGAAGACTTCATGGTGCGTTGAAGGAAGGGGGCTAGACCGGCAGGGGGGCTCGGCCACATCTCCTCAGGGGCGCTTTCTCCCCGTCCTTCAGGTTCTATGATGTGCGGGGGAGAGGAAACGCTTGGAAGGTTATCCCTGAGGGAAGGGACACCCTCATCCTCAGAGTCAAAGGCCACTTGGATAGCCTTCCTCTTCCTCATGAAGACCAACCCTGCGTGGGTGCCCTCGTCATTGGATGGGGGAGACCTGGCCGCCACCAGTGTAGCTTGGGGGGCAGGGGCCGCGGCAGCAAGGGGAGTGGCGACGAGGGCAGCAATGTTGGGGTCGCCACCGCTGGAAGGGTTGGCTTGGACTGATTGGGAGGTGCCCGCTACACCCTTTTTGGCAACACGAGCCGCCAGTTGTTTCCTCCTCTCAGCGTCGATGTTCATTTCTACCACAGATGGGAAACATAAACATATCAAGTCAGCAGCAGATTAACATACGAAATAAATAAGAACAAATGCAAGCAGGTAAGCAGAAACAAAGAGAACCACAGATACCTATATACCTCCGCAGGGTTTTGGGGTGATACTCGTTTTTTATGATCTCGACGCTGCTGAATACTGCTTCAAGGCCAGACAAGAACTCACACACCTCTCTGTCCTGAGGGTGCAAGTCTGTCAAGGCCCGAGATTTGGCCAGGTTTGGGGTTTCCACCCAGTAAAGGGGAAACCCGTCCAAGAGGGTAGGGTCTGTGGCGCAACAACAAATCTTGAAGAACTTGCCCGTGAACCCTTTATAGGATTGCTGGAAAAGGGTTAGCAGCGCTCTTCCAGCAACCCCGTTGAGGCTGACCCAGAAGTTTTCCCTGGACTCATGGCCTCGAAGAAGTAGAGGAAGGAATCTACTGAAGGTAGGCGCCCGAAGTAATTGTAGAGGATGGCGAAGGCCCAGCCATTTGGATGAAGTTGAGCGGGGGCGACGTTCATTTCAGTCAGTAGCGCCCGCTTAAAGCCGCTGAAAGGAAGTCGTAGGCTAACCCTCTGGAAGACAGTTGAGTAAATGAAGCAGAAGGGTGCCTCCTGAACCGAAGCCTCGACACAACAAACGGTCTCACCCACTTTACAGGGGATCACCCCCACGAACTTGTCCTCCTCCTTTCCAAAGACGCGGGAGGCATGGTTGACTTTGTTCCTCACCTCCTTTTTCTTATAATCGATTATGGCTTTGGAGGTGGTGAACTCAGTCACTTCCTTCTAGAGTCCTTTAGAGGCCCAAGCATACAGTGACTAATAGAAGTCAAAGTGGAGCCCTAGGACTACTTGGCGAGCGGGGGGCTGAGAGGAAGCTTAATCAACTCCAGAGTGGGAAGAGGTAAAGTGATCCATTTGAGAGTAGTGAAGGCTAAAACAAAAAAAAACAAAAAAGAGGAAGAAGACAGGCTCAAGGGGGATGGAATAAACGTTTATCGCGACGAGAAAATAGGGCACGATGAGATGGGTTGAACAGAAAACGTAAACAGTCCCAAGCAGTTATAAATGCATGAAGGGGAATCGCAATAGCAAAAGAAAGCCATAAATGATGAAAAGAACGTACCTTTAACAGGTTGCGAGTGAAGGGTCGAGAGAGAAGAAGAGAGCGCTCGAAGAAGCAAGGAGTTTTGAAAAGATGAAATGAGAAGGAATGAAACAGTGAAGAGCGTAGAAGGCAAATGGTTAACGTATAGGGGAAGCGTGAATCGACAAAGCCCCCTAGCCGTTGAGATAGCCACGTGTACGCTCCAGGAAAAGTATGGTGAGATGTCACCTCAAAGCACTGTGCGCGTCCCATCACTCAGTCTCACTACAATGCCACGTAGGACAGTGCCACATAGGTTGATAGGTCGAGCAGTTAGGCTTCTCGCTTAAACAAACTCCAGCTCGAGCCTGGGGGGCTTGTGTAGTGGCCAAACCTCGGACGTCGGCACATGAGAGGTCGGTATGGTAGGGCCCACAGAGGGGTCTACAGAATTACACTTGTCAAGGCACGAAACCAGATTCACAGATATGCCATGCATGCAGGATGTGGTCAAGACATAAGGCTCTGACACGATAGAATTATCCTTAGAAACGCATGGGAGGCACGTGAAAGTTTTGAGGCACGTGAGGTATTAAGTTATTAGACAAGTTTGGGCTGGCGGCGCTGGGGTTAGGCACTGAAACCCTAGCAGCCACCCCTTAAGTTACGCACTCTAGGAAATAGATAGGCCCACGAGAGTTGCACTCTAAGAAAGGAAGGTTGCCACGGGATTATAGAGAAATTGTGCCCTAGAATCCCGTGAAGATAACCCTAAATTCGTTAGAAGCATCACTTGGGCAGGGGCATGCAGGCGACAGGTAACCTAAAAATAGCTATATAATGGAGTAACGTCCAAGGTAAACACAGGTTCACACACCAACACAATTCTTTGCAAGCTTAGAGTTCTCATACACTCTCGACTTGAGATACCTTAGTTATTTGATGTTTCTTGCCCTGTACTGACTTGAGCGTCAGAGTGCAATTACAGGTAGGGCCCCTCTGCTTCAACGGAGCCATCAACCACTGCAAGGTAGAAAGGAGTCCCCACCTATCTTATAGTCAACGACAACCGAGTCAATCGGCAAGAACAATGGAAAAGATCTTTAGATACCCCTATCCTATCTCTCACATTTTTTCTCTCTTACTTTATGAGATATATTTTGAGAAATTTTCACATTCTATAAATAACCATCTAAAAACAATATAGATTTACGGATAAATAACCATCTAAAAACAATATAGATTTACGGGTCTCATGTCATTGTAATATATTTGTTTGTGGATTACTCAATCAAAATGCAACACTTATAATGTTTTGAAAAGATATTCCTGCTCGATGTTGATAATTTTGCTTTAAAAAAGGTTATACTTAAAAAGGTGTTTCTTTCTTCACCATATCTTCAAGCTCTTGGCATTGACATTGACATTAACAGAGATGGCTTCTTACTAGTATTTGGAGACTTGTGTTGGTAAACTTCTTTGAAAAGTGCAGTATCCACTCACCCAATTTGGTTACAAGAAATTGCACCAACAATTTTTGCTTCTATTTGCCACACCCAATTTGGTTGTATGTGCTCAAATTAAACTTAGTTACCAACTATATATATCACAATAAAAACAATTGATTTGTAGAAGTTTGTCAAATGGGCACTTATTATCCAAATCATTCAGTATCCTTATCTCTTTTGAATAAAAGATTACTTTAAACACGTGAAAGATATATTGTCCATGCTTCAACTCAAAAGGCAGTTTAAACCTATGAGAGTAGTTCATGATACTTGCCACCATTGGCACGAGAATTGCTGATGAAAGAATGGAACAAAACACAGAAAAGAACTGTATCTCAATTTAAGGTTTTAGGACAGAAAACATAATAAGTTCCTCCTATAAAGTAATCATCTTAAAGGAAGAAATCTACAAATTAAAATTGTTCATGTGTTTTTCTGAAAATATGCAGTGAACAAATTTCTTGATAAGCACTTGAGAAAATAAAACAAATTTCTTTCTTTCTGAAATAAAATTAATTTATGTACAAGTTAACTTATTTATAAATTAATTCTAACTTTTAGAAAAAACTTATTTATGATGCTCGAGCAATTTCTGATGTCATTTCCTCCACAAAATACTGATGCCATTGCCTCCACAAAATACTGATGCCATTTCCTCCACAAAATACTGATGTCATTTCTAACATAGTCAATAGGCTCAAGTGCAGAGATCACAGGGACACAAATGGTAAAAGAAGCGAGTACCTAAGCAAGCTGAGCAAGTATGAATACATGCTTAACCACCTTATTCCGCGACAACTATCAACATGACAGTTTGCACTTGACCAAGAACATTAAGCACATAAAAGGAAAAAACAAATTTAGGGACACAATATTCTCTACGCAGTTGGTTGTGGCACAATCTCTGATATGGCAGGATAAGAAGGTTGTTCCTCTTTCTGCAACACTCCATGTTGCAGTTGATGTGGCTGTTCTCCTTGCCAGTTCCAAACAATGTCCTTAAGTGCAGGCCTTACTTCTTGCTTCAAAAGATTTTGGTACTCCAATGTATCTCCACTGGACTTTTTTAACTCCACAAGATGGAAAACTGGGGTGATCTCAAAAATCTCAGCATCAATACCCAAAGGCCCTTTTCTGCCTTCCTTGGAACCTTCCAACTTGAACAAACCTCCATCTTTCTTCTTGAGTTTCAGCCGCAGGCGCTTGCAAATTTCTTCCAACTTGGAGATGATAATAGATGCTGGCTTATCAGAGGTAAATCGCGCTTCTTTCTTACGATCAGTGGTCTCCTCAAACAAACCAGACAAGTCAAAACCTGAGGAATAGGAGATGATGTCAAAAGCATTTAGATTACAAGGTTTTGAGTCTTTTGCTGGTTCAATAGGATCTCCATTCTGACAAAAACTAAATACTCCATCAGTATCCAGAGGAGCTAGTTCTTCGTCTTTGTTCTGAGTAATGGTGGGCTTCTGTAACCCCTTTTTGAACCAGGAACTTTCCATAATTTTGGCCATTGATATCCTGGTCTTTGGGTTTGGATCCAAGATTCTAGACAGCAGTCTGCGCACATCTGGTGCAAACCAGTTAGGAAATTTAAATTCTCCCTTGCCAATCTTCCTGTACATCTCCATCAGATTTGGATCTCTAAATGGAAGAAAACCAGCTAATAGAACATACAAGATCACCCCACATGACCATATGTCAGCTTTGGCTCCATCATAACCCCTTCTGTTTATCACTTCTGGAGCAACATAGGCAGGGGTACCACATGTGGTATGGAGTAACCCATCCTGGTGCTTAGTTTCGGCAAGAGCACTTAAACCGAAATCTGAGACCTTCAAATTCCCATCTTCATCCAGTAGAAGATTTTCTGGTTTCAGATCACGATGGCACACACCTCTGCTATGGCAGTAGTCAACAGCACTGATCAATTGCTGAAAATATTTCCTAGCATCATCCTGCTTGAGCTTTCCTTTGGATACCTTGTCAAAGAGCTCACCGCCTTTTACATACTCCATAACAAAGTAAATTTTGGTTTTGCTGGCCATTACCTCATACAGCTCAGCAACATGTGGATGCCTGATTAGTCTCATCACTGAAATTTCACGCTTAATCTGATCAATCATCCCAACTTTCAGAATCTTCTCTTTATCAACAATTTTTATGGCCACACTCATGCCAGTTATGAGGTTCCTAGCATGATAAACCTTTGCAAAAGTTCCTTGGCCTAATAATCTCCCTAGTTCATATCGTTGCATAAGCACACCTCCTTTTTGCTCCATTTCTACAAACACTTTTAGCGTAAACCAATGCTAATATCACTAGCACTAAGTACAGGCAATCACGTTGTCAGAAGCAGGAAAGTGTTATTCAAGAAATTCAAAGCTCAACCGTCTTCACAGTCATAGTATTTTGAAATTGTACAATGGCTGAGATTTCTAGGCACCTCAGGTTCTTGAGAGCCAAATAGATACAAGCAATGGACTAAACATCCAATGTCATCAAGATTGAATGAGGGTAGCTCAGATGGAGGCACGAATTCATTAGCCTCAATGAGGGAGATTTTAACCATCAAACACATCTTTCAGCATTCCCTGATTTTGGTGATGACACCAGAGAAGACTAAAGAATATGGTGTTATCAGAAAGCTTGAAGAATAATTAAGGAATAAAGCAACACCTGGTTTAGCCTTCCAATTACCCAGCAGCAGGAAAGACACACCTGAAAGAAAGATAATAATTTAATAAGAAAACTCAGAATCTAACGTACCCAATGAATTTCGAGAAACTTTTACAAACATAACAATTTTTATAATTTCTTTCCGAGGTTTTTACCACATTTAAACAGGATTTTGATTTCAAAGACAGTACTTAGCATATCAATTACAGTTCTCACAAGTAGTCTAGTTGTTTCTAAGTTTACAAAAATAAATGATTCGTGAAAGAGAAAAATAAAACAAGTTTAAACAACTGAAAGACACATAAGATCTTAAAATCTAAGAATAAATCCAAACAACATATGACAATTCATTTTGCAATACAATTTAATCAAATAATCAATCAGCTGATGACAGAAGCACGCAGTCAATACTACACAACACAGCAATAGTGAACTTGAGATTCATAACAACACCTGCATCATGTTTTGAATTTCACACACAAATCAAGTTATTTACACTCGTGTTCTCAAGTTAATTTTCAAAATTAAAACACTTCATTGTCAATTGATAAGGAAAAGGAAATTCAAGAAGGTTGCAAACAGGCAAGTATAACTATAACTGAGTTGGCCCGTTTCCACACGCATATGATTCCACTTTCCATTACAATCGTTACCTAACGTTGGCAATCAATCTACCAACTTTCATGCTTGAGTCACATGTCACTAAGTCCTAGTCTCTACAAATTGGCAACAACATTTTCTAGAAAGAAAAGAATTAGAAAAAAAAGAGATTTAAATAGCCAATTAGCCATTAAGAGAAAAAAAGAGAGAGCAAAAGAACACAGAGATAGAGTGGTGAACACGGCTTAACCCATCAAAAAAACAATCATACTACTCTACCAGAAAGTCGGTGTTAAAAAATAAGATCTTTCTTTTACAAATTACAAACCATTCGTTATTTTTTAAGATTTGACGAACATGCACTTAGATCTTCCCAGGTTACACAAAAAATAAGCTTTTTTTTTTTTTATATCAGTGCACAAAAACTAAGTTTAATAAACAATGCAGACGTTATAATTATTATTGTGTCTTTCTTTCGCATGAAATATATGGCGTGTTTGCAAATCAGTTGAGAAAAAAGAAATCATGGTTTTTATGATGAAGCTATAACCAGCAGCTTCTTAAGAAACCACGTTCAAAATGTAGAAAATCAGATCCTTAATGTGAAATCAAACACGCTAATAGAGTATTACTCGGAACCATAAAATCAAATCCCCCACAACCCTGATGACCGATTTTTCTCGTGAAGATAACAGCCAGAAATGATTCAGAAAATGAGAAAAATCACTTTAAACCCCAGAAAAATAAAATCGAAAATTTTCAAACTTTCAGGCGAAAATGAATCAAGCTTTCAATTTTTCAAACAGTAATGAAGATCTAAAAGTAACCCAGAAAAATAAAGAAGAAAATCGAAATGGGTGATCTCAATTTACCTGCAAGATGATTGATTACAGATGATTTTTCTCTCTCACTCTCTCTTTTTTTTCCCTTTGTGTGTTTTGGTTTTAGGGGTGCAAGCAAGGAGAACAACGATGATGATGGAGGCGTTATAACAAAGAATGAGAAAGAAAAAGACAGATTAGTTGCTGTCAAGTTAACAAAAAGAATCTTAGAATATTCTAACACCTTCTAGTTTTAACTTCTAAGCTGTTTCTTAACTCACATTATCAAAAACATACAAAACAAAGGGAACCATGTATTCAATAATTAAAATCAACCATGTAGCAAAAGAAAGTAAAACATTAATTACATTTAATAAGGAGATTGTGATATTAAAATTATGATCAATCATATAGTTACATATTCGGAATTTCAATTTCAATAAAAAATACACTTGATTTGATGTTCTTTATTTGTACTGTAAAAAACTTTTTATATTATTATAAATTAGGAAATGTAAATTGTTGTGTTATTATAAAGTAATATAAATTGTCCTTTTTTTTTATGTAGAGTCGTAAAAAAGAGAATTACGAGTAGATTCGTTAAATTTATGAGAAGTCTAAAATTATATATAATAATTATGTTGTTTCAAGATTCTGTATGTAGTTTATAAACATTGTACACGTGAAATTCTATCAAATTTTATAAATATTAAAAGCAAAAATGTTGTAATCACGTAAATTTCAACATTCATTACGTTTTTAATCCATATATTGAAACTGATTCCCTCATAAATAATATGATATGAATTGGATTTTCTTTTACTAGTTGATTTTTTTCCTTTTTTTCTCTCATAATTTCAATTAAAAATTAATAAATATATCATGTATAAAGAATAGATTTTAATGCATTAATATACTTACATAAGATACTTTAAATATATACTAGGTTCTTTAATAATTAAAAAAGAGTATGTTTCTCATAATGGAAAGGCATATGAATTTCCCAAATTGAAATCATGGGAGTAACTTTTTAAAGTATAGAGTGCACTATTTTAGCTTTTTTGACACAATCTCTTTTATATACATAATTAAAGAATTATTTTTTTTCTTTCAAAATACTTTTAAAAAAAATATTTACCAACAGTCTTGAACTAAGCTATTTACTACTTTATTTATTATTATTAACAACTTTTTAAAAACGATATGTTGTTTTACTTTGTTTTATTTTTTTAATATTTTTCATGACATGTTATTATTCTATTACAAATTTAACATGAAAAAGTTTGATAATATTACGCCAGAAAAAGATATTTAAAGGTAAACTTTGTTATATAATAGTTAAATGAAAAATGAAAAATCAAACTTTACAAGAATTCAACAAATTACTTAATTGCAATTTTTAGCTCTTTTTTTTTTTTTTAATAGCAACTTTTGTTTTTATTTTAAATTTTTTCCCTTTTGAAAGAAACTCTTCCTAAAATCTTAACTATTCCACTTGTGATAAATAATAAATCGAAAAACAAAGTTAATTAGAATATTTTTTTTCTTCATAAATTTATTGAGTTTAAAATATTCAATTCTAAAAAAAGTATAATTAAAAAAACTCTTATCGTTAGAATTTTCCAAGAAAAAGAATTGGAAGATGAACAAAATTAAACAAAAACATCATTTCAATAAAAAAATATTAAATAAAAAAATATTGTGTATTTTATTATTTTATTCCATGTGAGATTTTTTATTCTCCTCAAATTCCTTTCAAGTATGACTCACTTTCACATTTAAACACCTCGTTTCAAACATAAATATCTTTTAAATATGAGTATTTTATTGATAACTTTTTCTTTATACTATCAATACACTTGTTTGCAATAAATCTTTAATATAAATAATTATTAAATTTTTTTTTTTTTGTCAGTACTTTATATTAATACTTGACCGACCTAGTCATTGAGATGAACTTGAATTTGGCACCACTCTTAAATTTTTCAAAGAAAAACACCACCAAACAAATTCAACATTAATAAATTATAAACAAACTCATAAAAATGAAAAACATCAAATTCATCTCAAAATCTACTTATTTATTTTCCTCTATCTAGTATAAGAACTAAAAATTAATGAAGAATGTAAAAAATATTTTAAAAAAAATATAAAGAATATTTAACGTGTGTAACAAATGAGAATCAGGAACATTGAGTGCCACAAAGAAATAATGTTTGGCCAAACAAGATTCAACACCGAACGACACGTGAGTAGCGAGGTCCTCAAATAATCTTTCGCCACGTGGGAAGCGAAGGAATATTCGCATCTTCACCAGCGACAAGCCAGGTAAAGCCTTCCCGTGTTACGCTTCATTCAGAGATAGTAGCTGTAGCATTGATGAGACACGTGTCGAGTTTTTGAATGGTGGTCACGCTTTACATGTCGACAGGGTGGGGACCACTATTCCAGATTCCGAATCCAGCGTTGACGCGTCTCTGACTGCAGTGCATGAATGAGCGTCATTCATATAGGTGCATCGTGTCCTTTTATCATTGGGAGTTTTATTTATTTAAATTTTAAGATAATATTAATTATTTTTATTTTTTTGTTACATCTTTGTTTTCTCTTTCATTTTTAATCGTTTTATCCATTCACGCTCATTTCAAGAAAATAACTATTAATATTATTTTTAAAGTAAAAAATAATTTAGTAAAAACAAAAAAATTAGAATATTATATAATATCTTAAAAAAAGTGTTGGAAAACTCACATTTAAAAATAATAATATTTTATAATATATAAGTATAAACTTACGAGTAAAAAAAGCTAATTGAAGTAGGAAGATAGAGATGACAATATTTATTTACTTCAACTATTAGATAATGGAAGATTTTTAAATATAAACATGTTAATGTTTAGTTCAAATATTTTAATATATCGTTTATTTAACTTTTTATACGTACATGTAGGAGTTAAAGAATTATTAATTTATACACATACGAGTTTTCATATTGAAAGTCAAATCAATATACAGTTGTTTCCATTTTTTTAATTTCACTTTTTCAAATTTTTGGATGTAATTTTAGAGATCATATTTAATTTTAATAGTTATCCAAACATACACTGCATCCTTCTTCCTGAGTCATGTGTATTTTAATAATAAAGTCGTGACATAATTATTGAATTTCAAAACAAACAAAAAAAAAAATATCTCTAATGACTAAACGCACTTATGTAATCTTAAAAAAACTGAGGTGAGATATTATAGAACTATTATAAACAATAAATCATTTCTCCAAATATTCATTATTTGAAAACTTAATACTACTAATTAAGTTAATTAATGTTGCATTATTTATATTTCAATAGCAAGGAAAAGAAAATAAAATTATTAGTAAAAATAAATATATCTCACTTTCTACTATTTCCATTCTTTTTCACTAAATTTAATATAATTTTCTTTTTTATTTTCTTTTTTGCTCCTTTATTTTCTCATCACACACAAAACATAGAACGTCGTACATTCTAACAATGATTTAACTCTATGTCCAAAAAACAATATTTAAATCAATTTAGTATAAATAAATAACCAATCATCTCACAAGTTTCATTTTAAGTTATCATCTTGGTGCCCTTATTATTGTTATTATTATTAGTGCTGTCTCAATAGGAGACAAAACTAACCAACCACTAAGATAGTTCTTTACTTTATTCAATAGTTGATACAACACGAATAAATTATTCATCATTTTCCTTCTTTTGATTGGGCACATAATTGATGTACTTATTAATGTAAGTATTCATTTATAATAGTAAATGAACAGTCAAACGCAAAGTTTAGGTTTAATTTGTGCAAAAATTGCTAGTGTGCCTTCCTTTTCATCTTTTTCTATGAAAAATGAATTTCAAATAAAGACCTAAAATAAAAATGTAATTTCAAATTTAAAAATTAAAAACTAAACCATATTTTAAAATTTAAATCATATTAATAATTTTTTAAATTAATTTTATAAAGTAATTTAAACCAATATATTAATATATAGCTAATATATTGTGCGGTCCAAAACTGATGTTCAAACTTGAGCACTAATAATTAAAATTAAAATTACTTTTTTTATAGCATTAAGTGTTTTACTAATTTGTCCTCTATTTGAAATATAAATTGGTAGTGTGTCTCTTCCTCATCTAGCAAATGAATAAGAGAACTCCAAACTAAAATCCTAAGAACCACCAAAAGGTAGAAGAAATTTGCAGATCAGAAAACCATCTTCCCATCCATTTTGTCTTCTTCTTTCCTTCTGAAAGTGAAAAGAATTAATAATATATTGACACTACTTTGTGATTTATGATTTGTAGTATTAGAATAATTCATATATGATCTGTATGAATAGAATAATACTACTTTTTTTTATATTTTTTTCTTGTCTCCACTGTACTATTCTCTATAGATAAGTTTTCATGTTGTTTTATAGACTTGCAATTTGTAATATGGTATTAGAGGAGTTAATTTTTCTCTATTACTATTGTCTTTTATAATATGTTGGAGGCCTTTTTCTTATTTTCTTTTATAATGTGTTTTCTTGACCTCAGGTATTTAATTATTTCTCTGTGGAATATATTATTAGTGATATATAAAGTGCAAAGGATTAACCACAAAATTCTTCTAATATGTAATATCTTCATTTGGAGAAAATTTGGGCATTTTTTTTATGCTGCTGCAATTGAACGAAACCAAATTATTTTTGTGGAGCGAAAGCATGAAACATGCATTGCTATAAAAGAACTAAAATTCATTGTTGTTTCGGAACAAGATGATACTATTTCTTTATGCATGAGAAATATCTAATGTTATGGTAATTTTCAGTATCCTAATTTCACAAAAATCGTATAAAGTGTAATTTATATTGTTGATGCTAATGTTTTTCGAGAAGATTTTAAAGAAAAATTTTCTAAAGTAGATTATTTTTAGATTTCATATTTGTTATGCGAAGTGCATTATATTAAATTGGGAGAGAGAAGTGTTTATGATTTCTATACAAATGTAAAATTCTTTGGTAACAGTTTAAATCTTTGAGGCCAACTCCCATATGCAAATGCAACTATAATTTGGTGAAAATTGTTTCTAAACATAGAGATTCTGAACACGTAATATGTTTCTTGAAAGATTTTGTTGCACAACATCATTAAGATACATAGAACTTTTATCTAACGTTATTGAATACTCTACAGTACAAAATAACTAAAAACCGGTAATGCTCATTCTAGTAATTGGAAATCTTAAGAAAATAAGAAAGGGACAAAGTTATACTCATATAAAACAAAACAATGCATTTATTTTCATAAGATGAATGATAAAGTTGATGAATATTATTATACACATGACGTTCCTTCTTGGTTCAAATAAAGGAGTGATCATTCTATTATAAGTAATGAATTAAAAGAAATAAATTATCACGTACAAGACACCGATTGGACCAAAAATTATTTCACTTTTGGATAAAATGTAACAACTTTTGAAAATGTTACTAGACATTCAAGTGACAATTTATTAGACTTTTTGATAAAAAAAAACATGCTAGTAGTTATTTTTTAAATAAAGAAAATAAAAATACAAGACTTTATGCAATATTTGTGATTGATCCTGTGAGTTTGATATTAAAATTAGTTTTAGATATTTCCTTAGCAAAAAGTCATTATGTGCAAGAGTATATAAATAACAATAGAGGTTCGTTTATGGATGTGAGTTACGTGTTAAATAAGAAAATTGCATAAGTGGTTTACCCATCAAATAAGTGTTAGATAGATGATAATTTAAAAATTCCAACAAAATTTTGTACATATGAATTTGTTTGTGGTTGAATGGGTGTGGAAGGAGAGCTATTATATATACTTCTATGTGAAAAGTTAATGGTATAAACATATTAGGTCATATAATATTGTTATAACCAAATCATATACTACAAATAGTAGTTGATAATTTCATAGAAAAAACAACAATAATTTAATAGCAACAACGATCATAGGCTAAGGCTCCAAAGAGTATAAGCAAGGTTTAAATGTATCCATAAGACGAAATAAATAAAAAAGATATTATCTTTTACTTCTATCCTAATTAAATATACATATAAACATTAAAGTTGTGTTTGGGTTAGGTAGGGGATTGATGGAGAAAGGAAAGAGTATATTTGTGAGTGTTTAAGAGGATGTGTGAAGTTGTTTGGATTGAAGGATGTTAAAGTGGATTTGTGAGGATGATTTATTAAAGTTTGTGAGTAATGTGATGGTTGGAAGAAAATTTATTTATTTTTAAAAGTATAAAATGTAAGTTTACAAATTTACCCTTATTATTAAAAAATATTTGAATAATGAATTTGTTTGTGCTCAAATGGGTGTGGGAAGTGTGCTATAAGAGAAAATGGTATAAAAGGTTTTTCTAGATAAGAGTGCATCCAAAAGAGTGGTTACATCAAGATGAGTGTGTGAGAAATGATAGTATAAAAATTACATAAAAGGTTCACTTATAAAGATGTGTTTAAACCCACATGGGTTGTGTATTGAAAAACAAAATTGCATAAAAGATTTTTCTACAAGGTATGATTGTGTATTACGTGGGTGTGAGAAGTGCACTAGTGTAGAAAGTTACATCAAAGATCCATATGTATTGAAAAAGCTCATTAGACTAAGCGGAAGAGGGTGGCGTCGTTTCCAGTGATGGTGAATTGACAATAATAAGTCGTAAGACTCCTTCCTACAACTCAAAAACCAGCCCAAAGAAGGCAAGAAACGAAGCACAACAGTAGATACAAGGGAGAACGAAATGGAGTAAAGTCCTAGTAGGGAAAGGGGGAAGAAATGCTGGAACAGAGAGAGAGAACGAAGGAAAAGATTTTTTATTAATCTGTCATAGAGTAAAGTACAAAACAGGGTATTTATATTACAGGTGTAAAAAGAGAAAAAAGCCTTAGACTATCTGCAGCCCAACATGGGCCTTATACAATCTGCAGCCCAAGAGAGAAAAAGGTTAAAAAGACTAAGAAAATTTCATCAGCCCCCCTCAAGCTGGGAATAGATGTTCTTCATTCCCAGCTTGGAATGAATTAGATTAAAAGTGTTGGGAGGAAGGGGTTTGGTGAAAATGTCAGCCACTTGATCAAGGAGGAAATAGGAAGAAGTTTGAGAAGTCCACCTGGAACCTTTCCACGAACAATATGACAGTCAATTTCGATATGTTTGGTGCATTCATGGAAGATAGGATTGTTGGCTATTTGAATTGCAGACTGGTTTTCACAATAGAGGATGGCAGGCTGAACATAAGGAACCGGAAAGTCTTGGAGAAGGTACATTAACCACTGGATTTCACACGTAGTAGTTGTCATGGCTCTGTATTTTGCTTTTGAAGAGCTACTTGAAATGGTTTGCTGCTTCTTGGATTTCCATGTGATGAGCGAGTTGCCTAAAAAGATTGAAAATCCAGTAATGGATTTTCTTATAGTAGGACAAGTTGCCCAGTCAGAATCACTAAAACATCTTAATTGAATGAAATTAGAAGAATGGAAGAATATACTCGATCCTGGTGCAGCTTTGAGATATCGCAGAATATGGAAGGCAGCTTGTTAGTGTTCTTTGGTGGGTGCTTTGACAAATTAACTAAGGTTGTTAACACTAAAAGTGATGTCGGGTTTGGTGTTTGTGAGATAGAGGAGACGACCTAAGAGACAACGGTAGGCTGAAGCATCCGCATCATAGAAGGGAGCACCTTGGGTTGGAGAAAGCTGAGAAGAATGGAGCATAGGAGTGGGCATGGATGCACCGTCCAACATGCCAGCATCATGCAATAGATCTAGAGTATATTTTTTTTTACTAAGATGAATACTGGTGGAGTTGCGTGCAACCTCAAGGCCCAAGAAGAAGGTAAGGTCTCCAAGATTTTTGATTTTGAAATGTTGGTCTAGTAGATTTATAATGCGAGAAATTTCCTCAGCATCATTGCCAATGAGAATAATATCATCCAAATACACAAGAAGAGCAGTGGTTTTAGTGCCATGATGTTTTAGAAATAAAGAATGATCAACAGTAGATAAGATATAATCATGAGATAACAAAAAACTAGATAATTTTGCATACCATTGTCTTCCTGCTTGTCGAAGCCAATATAAGGATCGTTGTAATTTGCAAACATGGTTACTGTTAGGAAGAAGAAGACCCAGTGGAGGCTTCATGTAGACATCCTCTACAAGATCTCCATGAAGAAAAGCATTATTGACGTCAAGTTGCTTTAAGACCCAGTTTTGTGCTGCAGCAAGAGCAAGTAAGGCAAAGAGTAGTGAGCTTGGTGACCGGTGCAAAAGTCTCCAGGAAGTCAAGTCCTTCCAGTTGTGTATAGCCCTTGGCAACAAGGCGGGCTTTGTATCTCTCTATAGTATCATCATATTTCCTTTTTATTTTGTATGTCCATTGGCAGCCAATTGGAGTTTTACCTAGAGGTAAAGAAGTGGTCAAACATGTGTGATTGGCTTCTAGAGCATCTAGTTCTTCCTTTATGCGGTTCCATATGAGATGAAACAGAAAAAACAAACCTTTTAAAGTCTGTGGACAAAAATTTATAAGAGATAAAATTAGAGATAGGATATTTTGTACTTACATGATTTTTATGTATGGATGAAGTATGAAAATCATGTAGATACATGGGTATTTTCTTTTGACAAGTTGATCTTCTGAGATTGGTGTTGGGTTGCTCTTTAGGAACAGGATATTGAGTCTCATTAACCAAATCATCATGTGCACCAGACTCATCATTTTCACCATATTGGATATGAACAACATTATTTTCAATAAAATTAGTATTACCAGTTATGAGATCCTCCTTAGTATTGTGAGTCGTGTTATCAGGAGGATTATCATGAATAAAATCATTAACAAAAGCATAGTTTTGGGGAATGGGAAGTGATAAAATGTTGGGTCTTTCATTACTATCAATATTCAATTTATAAGGAAATTGATGTTTATGAAAAATTACATGCCTTGAGACCACAATCTTGTGATTTTTGAGATTTACGAAAATATAACCTTTAGTATGAGTTTGAAAATCCAAGAAAACACCAAATACAACACGAGCATCAAACTTTTTTCTATTAGCAATGATAGTGCTAGAATAACATAGACATCCTAAGACACGAAGAATAGTAAAATCATATAATTTAGTGTATAGCTTTTCATAAGGGGATTTATTGTCTAATAAAGGAGTGGGAATGTAGTTTATTAAAAAAACAGCATGTAAAGCAGCAAAATTCCAAAATAAAGTAGGCAAGCTTGCTTGAAAAATGAGAGCTCGAGTAACATTTAAGATATGTTGATGTTTCCTTTCAGCAATACCATTTTGTTCAGGCGTCTCAACACAAGTAGTTTGATGAAAAATTCCTTTAGAAGAGAAAAAAGTTTTCATGGAAAATTTTGTCCCATTATCAGTACGAATTATTTTAACACAGTTTTCATTGATTTTTAACATAAGCAATAAAATTCTCAATATGAATTCTGGTTTCAGATTTAATGACCATGGGTATAGGCCAAGTAAAACAAGAAAAGTCGTCAACAATAGTTAAACAATACTTATGACCATACATTGAAGATATAGAACATGGACCCCAAATATCCATATGAAGTAATTCAAAACAACGACTGGTATGAGAACTACTCAAATTAAAAGGCAATTTCTTTTGCTTGGCTCTATGGCAAGTATCACACACATGAGTTTTATTTGCAGTAATAAAAGGAAACTGAGATTTCAAAACAGATAATCTCTCATCAGAAATATGACACATTCTATTGTGTCACAGATTGTCGTTCTTATCAATAGTACTGTAAGAAGAAGCAACAAATTTGAAACTAGAATTACAAAAAACAGAAGATTCAAGAATGTACAAGCTATCCATGGTTTTAATTGTACCAATCTTCTTGTTGGTAACATTGTCCTATATATCACATTTATTTGAAGAGAAAATTAATCTGCAATCTAAATCTGAAGTAATTTTTGAGACAAATATCAAATTAAAAGTAAAGTTAGGTACGTATGGGACATTGCTAAGAAAAAATTTCTTATTAAAAACTACAGTGCTAGAATATTTAGCAAGGACATGATGACCATTTGGCAGATTTATAGGGACAGGTTTAATAGGATTTTATGATACAAATGTGATAGAGAGACACATATATGATCAATGACTCCTGAATCTAGAACCCAACAAAAATTAGTTTTGATAGAAGAGTTACTTGTTAGAGGTTGATTAGTCACTTGACGTGTTGAATGTGTGGAGAAAGATCCCACCTGATTAACTTGTGCTGAATTAACCACGTTGTTGTCATCAGTATTGCTTCTATTTTACTTGAATATGTCTGAAAGAATCTGGTATTGCAGAGGAGTGAGACTAATGTTGCCTTCTTCCTGTCCTTTTTGACGTTTTTCAGAAGAAACATCATTAATAGACATAATACTATTAATCTGACTGCTTTTTCCACTATTGGAAAATTTATATCCAGGTAGGTAACCATGCTTCTTGTAGCAATTCTCTACAGTGTGACCATTTATGCCGCAGTGAGTGCAGATTTTCTTATTATTGTTATTTTTGTATGTCCTATTGTCTATATTGGGAAAGCCATTTTTCCGAAAACAAACTTTTTTCTGTGTGACCCGTCTTACCACAAAAATTACAGGTTATAGGAGCAAAACTCAAGTTGCGATTAACACTAACATTACTAACAACACTTTTAATATTGGTGACCAAAGTATTACTAACCAACTGATGTTCTTATTGTACCACCAGAGAAAAGATTTTCGATATGGGAGGAACAGGTTCCATCAAAATAACATGAGACTTGATGTTGTGATATCGTTCATTAAGCCCACGAAGAAACTACATTGTCTGATCTTCAAGCTTTCTCTGATTGATAAGAGTCATAACATCACAATAACAAGAGCAGTTTGTCTTACAGGCACAAGTTGGGTTAGGCCTAAAATTCTCAATTTCATCCCAAATAATGCGAAGCTTAGTAAAATAATCGATAACAGATTGATCTCCCTGACATAGGGTGGTAACTTCCATTTGTAGATCAGAAATTCTAGAAAGATTACCTTAAGAATATCTAGTTTTAAGGTCGTTCAACACATCAACTGCTGAATCCATCCAAATGATGCTCCTCCTTATCGGAACAGAGACAGAGTGCACAAGCCAAGACACCACCATGTTGTTACAGTGATTCCATGCTGCATAAGTAGGGTGATCCTTTGCTGGGTAGGGATGTGTGCCAAGAACAAACTCTATTTTATTTTTCTAAGCTATCATGACAGATCTACTCCAAAAGTGATAATTTTTCGAATTCAGTATAGGTTATACTAGGTAGATTCCAGGATTCTCATTGAGATGTAAAGATATATAGGTCTGATCAGATGTTTGTTGATTAGGTGATGGTTGCTCGAACGTTTCTTTCACCACTTCTGCCCTGTCTGTTGAGAAAGAAAACTTAATCAGAATAAGATGAAAACAAAAAAAGAAAATAAGAACCAAGAGAAACAAAAAGAATCAAGAACTAAAACAAGAACAAAGAAGAAATCAAAGAGCACAACAGAGCTCTTCTGATACCATATTGAAAAAGGTCATCAAATTAAGCAGAAAAGAGTAGTGTCATTTCATGTGATGGTGAGTTGACGGTGATAAGTTGCAAGACTCCTTCCTACAGCTCAAAAACCAGCCCAAAGAAGACAAGAAACGAAGCACAATAGTAGATATAAGGGAGAACGAAAGGGAGTGAAACTGTAGTAGGGAAACACTACAAGTATGTAATTTTTTAATTATTTTTTATTTTTATTCAAACCTACTTTTATTATTATTAATGTTGGAAGCAGTATGCGGTAGCCAAGACTCAAACCCAAGTCCCTTCAGTAACCAAAGAAGCATTAACCACTAGGCCAAACAAGTTCTTCTGTCGTATTACGATTTTTATTATACTTATTATTATTAATAATAGTTATATTAATATTAATAATAATATTAGTAACAATATTAATAACAATATTAGTAAGAATATTAGTAACAATATTAATAATAATATTAATAATAATAATAAGTATAATAAAAATCATAGTAATATAAAAGAATTTGTCTGGTGTAGTGGTTAAAGTTTCTTTGGTTTTTGAAGATATTTGATTTCGATTCCCACGCATTACAGATTTTATTTTGTTTGTGGTTTACACACGGATATATTCGTATATTCGTATATAGCCCAACACGGACCTTATACAATCTGCAATCCAAGAAAGAAAAAGCTAAATGTGAGGTTAATATCTATGATCTAAGTTAGTAAATGATAAGAAAATAATGAAGAAAATTAAAAAATTAAGATTAAGTTGAATTAGGTTTTGTGGAGGATGCTGTTATATATACTTCTGTGTGAAAAGTTAATAATATAATCATATTAGTTCATATAATATTGTGTAACCGAATCATATACTAGAAGTAATAGTTAATAATTTAAGAAAAAAAATTTAAGAACAACAATGATAAGATGCTAAGGCTTGAAAGAACAAAATCAAGGTTGAAACGTATCCATATATAAAAAAAATGTATCTTTTACTTCTGTCCTAATTAAATATACATATAAACACTAAATATAAAAAATAGTATGATAATATAATATGTTTAAATGACTTTTTAATATATAATTATAGTATAAGAGTTGCTTATTGCAAAATATCTAAAAAGATATTTAGTTATATTAATGAATAACCTTCCTAATAATTATATAATATGTTATTATATGGATTAAAAATAGTAGATTACAATGGATAAATCATGTTAAAATAATAAGTGGCGTGCAGAGAAATCATTAATGCTAGCTTAAAAAATGCATGGACAAACCCGACTCATAGCACACACTAATATATAAGAGAAAAAATATATATAAGATAAAAGGAGGCAGTGGTTACAGTATACCCTAAAAGCGTGCTTTCAGTTTTTGACTTCTTATTCTTTTGATATTTTTGTGGGCCATGTTGTGCTGCTCCATGCTTATCTCTGCAATCTCATAATAATAACTTTAATCAATAATAAACATTACCTCTCGTCCTTCTATAAACTGCTAGTTCCTCTGATTACTTATGATGATCTATTAAGCTTTTTTCTTTTCTTTTTTTTTTTGGTTTGTGGACCTTCTTTTTGTTTTAGGTTAATTTTTCTTTTTGGTTGTATGATGTAGCTTTATATGTCATTTTGTTTCATGTTAATAGAAGAATATATGTTTCTCTGTATTTTCTTTTTGTTTTTGTTTTTGTTTTTTCTCTGTTTTTTTTTTTTCTTATTACCTATCCAAAATTTAAGATTTCATTATGGCATTAAAGCATATTAATTCAATTGTGTTCATTCACCACCTTCTTGTTTTTCCGTTGCTTATGTTTTTCTTTTTAAATTTTTTTATGGATCTTTCACAAAATTCGTTCAAGTTATCTTCACCTAGAATTTTTTTTTGAAAAAATATTTCTGTGACACGTGAGTTGAATGATGTCAATTATTATTTTTTGAGTAGAACAATGAAGCATGCTTTACTTTCCAATAATAAATTTGAGAGATATTGTTGAACTCCTACAAGAAGAAGATGTTAATTTTGATGTTTGGGAACAATGTAACGTGTTGGTAATATTCTCAATTATAAGAAGTCGTTCTACTTAAATTGTATATATTGATAATGCAAATGATTTGTGAAAAAGTTTAAAAGAAAGGTTTTTAAAAAGCGGTCACTTCCGTATATCAGATTTTTTCACAAAATGAATTCTATCAAACAACGAAAAAGAAGCGTATTAGATTATTGTACTTACTCCAAAATCTTATGGGAAGAACCCGAGTCACTTAGGCCAATTTCTGTTTGTGTCTATATAATATCATGTGTACATGTATTCTTGTAAAGACTATTGCTAAATTAAGGAAGTTTGAACATATTATGTGTATTTTTAAAAGGTTTGAAAGAAGTTTATGAAACCCTGAAAACTCAAATTCTCCTTACTCAACCCTTACCAAATTTTAACAAAATTTTGTCTCCTATTCTACAACAAGAAAGATAATTAAGCTATAATGTTATTGCTGATATCAAGTTCCTAAAGATAATAATAATAAAAAAAACAAATACAAATCAATAATGTTTGCTAATATCATTTCAAGAATTTTGGCAAAGAAAACTATACCGATTGGTACTGAACAAGCCATATCACTTAGCCTCGGTGATCGACCCTAATCACAAAACAACGCAAGAAAATAAACGACATAAAATTTAACGTGGTTCAGTCGCCAACTGTAACCTACATTCACACGGACAACTATTAGGTTTTATTTCATTCCTGTTGCACACCAATTACAAGTACAATAATCTCTTTAAATAGAAATTATAAAGGAGACACAATGATTAAGCCCACTCACTAAACATGGTGTCTAGTCAGTCCAACCCAATTGATCATGACTTCATACCCAACAAAAAGTTCATTATTCTATTAATTCTATTTTGTCTTTTAAAATTTTTTCTGCTAAACACCTTCAATATACTCTTTCTATATATTCTCATACTGAAACTTATACATATGAGGAGGATATTACTTCTTTGAATGGATCAAAGCTATGAAAGCCTAAATTGAAGCTCTTGAAAGAAACAAAACTTGGTATGTTAATGAACTACCACCAAGAAAAAATGTCATTGGTTGTAAATGGATTTACAAATTGAGACATAAAATGACACACACACATAGGTTTGGACAAGTTTTGAAGTGATCTCGAAATAAAAATAAATTTATATTCTTTTTGTTTTTAGCCTAAGAAGAATAAACTAGTTATCCTTGGTATTAATATATGTTATGTTTTGACAAAGGGATAGGAAAGAAAAATGTTCCTCTATCCCTTTTACCATCAAAATCTTTATATAAGGAGAGCCCATTATATTCGTTTTTATAACTTTGATCTAATAAAAATATATATAGGTGAGTATTTATCTTGAGTGTGTCATATCTAAGTGATGAGTTACCCCTTCCATTGCTTATCCAAAAGTGATACTTTTTAACCTATCCATAATCAAAATCTGAAAAATAAAGAATTTTCTTTTAAGAGTTTTTATCTTGTGAGATAGGTCACTAGTGATGATTCTTCCTATCTCCTTATCTCATAAGATTGAAAGGTACAAATGTTCTTTCCCCTTCCTAACATTAACTTGATTTTTTATTTTATTAATTATTAATTATTTGGTGAAAATGATCGAAAACGATTTTTCTACCTAATCTTTTATTAGATGATCATGAAGACCTTTGTGTTCGCTGTTTAAAATAATCCGCACATAGACTTAGCAACATTTTAATTCTCGTAATCAAGACTGAAAATAAGAAATCCCAAACCCAATCAAGTATCAAGCAACAGTGAAAAAATAAACAATAAAAAAATCAAACATCAAGAGAAGAAAATTCTCAAGGGGGCAAGTTGGATAAATTATATGAATAAAAAAGGGAAAAGGTCATTTTCTTCCTTTATTAATATATATGTTCTCTTAATGTTCCAAATTGAGTGTACAAATACTTACAATTCCAATGCATGAGAGAAAAAACAAAACTTACAGATTTTACCCCTATTGTACAAATCAGAACACCATCAATGGCTAACCAAAAATAATATTATAGAAATAAGTGTCAAAATGGTATAGGACTAAAGGGAGTGTACACCAAATTCCTTCCTTAAATATATTATACATTAAATTTTAAAATTAATCATTCAAGTTTAATATAACATAATAGCAAATTTAGTTGACACATTATTATTTTTTAATTATATATATCTAAAATTACTTTTTTTCATAATATTTAGTTTAAGATAAATATTTATTTTAGTAATTTAAAAATAAAATAAAGTTTCCATATTAACACGGACAATAACAAAAATTACTTGAAATGATTGTTTAAACTTTTGTATGATAAACAGATAAATCATCAACGAGGGTACATTATAGTAAAGACAAAAAAAATAAGGTTAGATCATTTAGGAATGAAAACAAACATTTTACCAACCAGAAGTCATACATTAACTATTTTAAATTTAACATAAATAATAAATAATATAATAATAATAAATTATAGCAATCAAATTAGGGACTTAAATTCTTTATTAAAATAATCACACCCCTTAGTTTAAAATATATTTTTTACATTTTAAAAGGGATAGATTCTAAATTTTAATACAATAAAGTCGAGTTTCAAAATTTCTATTTAATTTCCATCAAGCAGGGGAATTTATTCAATATTAATTTATTATAAGAATTATAAACATGATAATAATTACTATCTTTTTTTAATTTGTTCGAAAAGTAGTTAATAAACAAAAACACTTTTTGGAACTTAAATGCCACACACTCTTTCAAAATGAAGAAACTCATGTAAAACAGTGGCATCACAGAATCATATTCTTTGACATTTAAGGAGAGTAGCAGCTGTGTATGAGGAGCACATAGTTAGAAGCACATGGATTTTAGTTTAGATAGAAACATCAGGAGTAGAACTAATGCAATAAGCACTACATAAATGTAATGGAACTCTTCTCCCGTGATTAAGAATCAGAAATCAGAGGTACTTCTTCCATGATTGAGGCTTCCTTGTTGCTAACTGCAGCGGAAGCTGGGCAAACATGTAATGCAGTGCATATATCTGTTGTTTTCAGGTACTTCTCTGCTTCGACAATAATCAAAGGTCCATATTCAAAAACCATCCTCTTGCACTGCAAAAAAAAAAAAAATTCACCATTAAAAAAAAACCTTGAAGAAGAGGAAACAATTGATCATGAAAATTATCAATGTAATGCTTCTCTTTGGTGTGTGAATTTGCCTAATAGGAACAGGTAAGAAGAGCTCAAGTGACAGTAATACTCTCAAGAGAATATGATTGATCCAGGTTGCTCTGCCTACACTTTAGCTTATCTTATTAGAACAAACCTAGATGCAATTTTACATGTGCATTTGAATTTACTTTTTATAGTTTAACAAGTGTGAGTTGATTCCGATTAAAAACTTTCCTTGTGGTAACCTTTTAAAGTAATTATTAGAGTTTAATTTTGATCATTTATAATAAAAGTTCATGTTAAAGGTTATAGATTACCAAAATGAAACACAAATATGATTGCAAAAAACACTGCTAGAAACACTTGAAGTGAATATAAATTTTATCCATTATTATTACTGTTACAAGACTTTAGGCGATCTTAACCTTCTGTCATGAGATTTATATATTTTCAACTCTGTTGCTGCTCCACAAAAAGAAAAGTTTATCCAGTTCCAACAGTACAAAATTATTTCATTTATTTGGTTGGACCATCCTTTGGATGGTGAAGTGACAATACTCTCACCAATTTGCACACAAAAGCTTAATTATTGGCTAGGTAAGGAGGTCGGCAGCAACGATAAACCATTAAATGAAAATTCCTGTGGGCCAAAACTATGGCTGCAAAATTTTCTTTTGGTAAGACCAGGACAAAAATTTGTAAAATCCTTTTTTGGATTCAAAGGATAGATTCAATGCAACATGGTGTTTAAGAATACAACGGAATTTAGTAAGTAAGAGAGTAAAAGAAAGATACACTTTTCCAGACTTTTCTCACCTTCTTTGCCAACTGATCCATAGAATTGCATGCTTTCAACAGTGCCTCCATTATCTCAAGCTGACATTTTAAATAGTTAGTTTCATATGCAACAAAAGTGACAAAAAACTTAGAGTAAAGACACTTGCAGAGTGGGGTCAAAACAAAAATTTTAGAAGGCTTTCAATGAAAAAATAGAAGTCTAGATAGGGTCAAATGTGTATGAAAGGTACTTTGGTATTTTGCATATGTAACTTTCATATTATGTAATAAGAAATGCTCAGTAAAAAAATATCAAGTACTTAGTTTTCCATCATTAGTTTTCCTCTCTTAGCAACTAGTTTTTAAGGGAGGGTTTTCTGAGTGCTATGGTGTTTAACAGTGTATGTTACAAGAACAAAATTAAAAGCACATGTAAAATTCAGACTTAATTATTTCTGAGGGTAATGCAGATTCTTCCTGGTACACATGCAGATTCTGAAGGTAATTTACATAATTATAATTATATATTTATTATATTTTAATAACTTTTATACATTTTTCAATAGGTATATGTGATTTGGTATCAGGTTGATTTCAAAATAAGCGTATCACCATAGTATCTAATACACGTATCCTATCCATGCATCATAGACTATAATCAAATTCTTTCTTCTCTTTGACTGCAAACCATACAAGCAAATGAAAAAGGAAAGGTGTAATTTGCAAGAGCATAGAAAATATAAAAAAAAACCCTACAAGAAAGTGCAGAAAATTCTCATGCCAAGGAGGGATAAGACAAACTTTGATGAGAAATGTCACAAACACACTGTTTTTAACACACTTTTTAAAATATACTATCTCTTATTTATTGAAAATTATTAGAAATTAAAAATACAATGGAATTTTTTTTTTTTGTCTTTAATAATTTTTATTATGATTTTGTAGTTTTGAATAAATTTTAAATAATGTTACAGAGTGTGCTCTTAAGTAACACTCAACTTTCACAGTAGGAGGCTAAATTACTAACCTTAGTGTCAGGATCATTCAACTTAACCAGTATGGTTGAAACAGTATCTTTGCAAGAGTCACAAGTATTTCCTTGAACTTGTGAAGAAATGGTTGCAGATTGGCAGAGGTGGACCTGTTTGCAAAGTTCTCTAGGTAGAACTGATGTGATTTCTGAGAAGAAACGTGGGGCATAATAATCCACCAATTCAATGCACTGTGCAATATAGAATAAATATGTTAGCAAATATAGAGTCTAACAACTTCTGATTCATTACATTCAACCTATAAATTCCCATGTTTTAGGAATCAACAATATTTTCAGAGAAAAACAATGAAAAGAAAATCAAACTTCCTTATTTCACCAAATGTACAAGAACTGTTATAAAGGAGCACTCTTCTTTTCATTGGATTATTCCAATTACAAGTCTCTCAAGTCTCATGAACTCCATCCCGTTTTCTTCTAAGCTTCCTAATAAAGGGTTCCTTACCTGTAAAAACTACCTATTCTTAGTTTTTCTTCTTAAACATCCTCCTATGATAAACCTGCAATCCTGTATTGTTATCAACTTGCTGTTATTGCTCCAGCCAAACAGCTTGTCCAATTATTATGTCTTAAATCTCTAATTTATTTAACAATTTTCTCCAAAGAAAGTCCACAAACAACTGGGTTGTGTTTTTGTTTAGGAACCTAGAAACAGACTATAAGAAAATAATGCTGCTTGTATCGAATATTGATTATCAACAAAGGAGAGAATTATCTTCCAAAGTTTTCCTTTTTACAAGAGAGAAAATGCTCAGTTTAATAATGGTAACTAACAAGTCTGAGTGAATTTTATTCCCTTAAGCCATCCTATTTTCATATCGATGCTAACTCCTACCTCCATCTATGTAACTATCTGCCAAGTCTCACTAACCTCTTTCCTTATGTCCTACCAGTTATTCTGTTTATGAAAACTAAAATATGTATAATTATCATATTTGTAACCAAAACTGAGCCCAGATTATTGGTAGAATAATTAAACAGAACAACTGGAAATTAAGTTAATTTTAGCAACCACAGAGAATAACTACAAATACAGATCTAGGAAAGGAGACCAACCTGCTCTTTGAAAGAGAGAATCTGATAACATTTATTGTGAAGTGAATCAATAATCTCCCTCTGGTTCTCTGTATCATTTAGATAATCAAGGGCCTCAGCAGTATATTCCTCACAAAGTTCACAGACATCTGATTTACTGTTTACTTCTGCATGGAAAATATGTCAGCAAGATGAATTAGAACTGAAGCTGCATTTGTATTTCAAAATTATAACCATTCTTTAACATAAATTATTTACACAATATGTTAAGCAAGTAACACTTTTGCTTCAGTGTTCTAATGAGAAGTAAGACACAGTTGTTACATTTTTGACAAATTGGAATCTTTTGTACTAAAACTTATCAAAAGTGCCTGAATATGATAACTTTATCCATACTTCTTACATCAATTTATCTAAAAGAAAGGGAAATTTATAAATTGTCACACACTTGTAAAGCTTATTATGGAGAGGAATGTTAGGATTGGTCTTCCTTTCCCATCAAATGAGCACAAAAACCTCTACAGATTGATCAAAGCAATTCAATGAGCTATGCTTGATTATCATAACTTCATAAGTGATATATAATAAGATGAGACTGTATTTTGAATAAACTTCTTTGTAAAGACTTATCAAAGAACAAAAACAAAAATAAAACGAGTTTCTCAACAAGGTAAAATAGATTATATGTGTTAATTTGTAAAAACAAATTCTTACTTTTTTTTCTAAAATACTTACAAAAAGTTTATCAAAACAAACCCTCAGGAGGAATATGTAAAAATGTTCTATGCATCTCACTGAGCATGACAGAGAAAAGCATAGGGATGAGAAAAAGTTAGTCTAACAATCTTACCACCACAGTTTGCTAGCACCCTTGCATCACAAACCCAAGCAGCACCCAACAAAAACAGAAATAAAAGCCCCATTCTTCCCTCCATGATCCCTGGGACAAGCACTTCAAAAACCAATGTTATATTCCTCCAGAAAAAGAAGACAGAAGCCAATAAAATTGAAGGGGTACTACAAAGATATACACATATACAGAATTAATCTTCAACTAAAGCGAATATATGCAGCATCAAAATATATCTAACAACCTTATCAGTTAAATATTCATTATGTAGAGATTAACAATAATACAAATATGCACCATATATAAACCATGATACAATAAGTGACATAACAATGAGGTAACCAACGAAGATAACAACAGAAAATAAATCAGTTTGAATTGCATGATCAGAAAAACAAAGGATACATTTATTATTATGTTTGTTTGTATTGAATTAAGAGGCATAGAGAGGAATGAATAAGAAAGATGAAAAATTAAGGAAACAATTATGATAAGGGAAAACGTTAATTATAACAAACAACATAGGAATGAAGAAGGAAGATTGCCTGTTGTGGAAGAAATTAGGGCAACGTCTAAAAGAAATGTGTCAGGTGCAACGACGAGGTTACAGAAAGGTTGTTATGATTCCTACCATGTTTATTATTTATTTTTTAATTATTTATATTTACCTTTTCACTTTACTAATTGGCTATATCAGTTTTGAGAAAAGAAAAAAATCCATCACAATGACTATTGCTTTTTTTTTTTTCTTTCTAATTCTTCGTTTTGATCCGTTTATTTTAGTTTAAAATTTAATATGAATTCATTCAAGTTAAAGAGTTTGGATTATATCAATTTTGAATTTTAGTTTTTTAGATATATTAAATAAATAGTAAAATATATAAATAAATAATAACAACAATTTAACATATCAAATATTTCATATAGAATGAGTTTTTTCGAAACTTATTATCTAACCTGATCAAAATTGATCAAAATTAACTGTGCTGGACTGATTTGGGTTTGTGTAATTTTTATGTAAAACTCAAATTAATCTGTCACAAATTAGTTTAATTGGGTTTGATTACTCGTAGTCGAATCATATTATTCAAATTTCTAAAAATATTATTTTGAGAAATATTAAAAATGTATTTAGTTAAATTTTAACTTTATTAGTATATTTTAAAATTTTGAAAAATTTAAACTAACTGAACTAAAAATGAGTTAAAATGAAAGTTATATGCGGGTTAAAAAATAGTTTACCACATTCTAATGAAAAAATCGAATTGTAACTATTTTCGGAGAAATGAACAATAAAAAAAAAAAAAACAATTCCAACAAACGTGCAAATACTACATATAATTCTTTAAGCAAAATCCTAATATAATAGTTCTTTGAATGTGCCATTAAAAATAAATCACTGATAAAAATTCATTAACAATAAATTTAAGTACGTTGATAATTATATGTATATACCTTCATCAAATCAAATAGTTGCTAAAAGATTTTAAAAATATTTTCCATTAATAAATTTATGCTATGAATCCATAAATATATAAGAAACTGGTATTTTAGACAATGAATTACATAAAAAAATTGTTATTTTTATATAATTATACTTTATAGTAAATAAATACTTCTAACCATATAAATTACATTATAATTAAAATTTAAATAAATATTTTACACAGATAAATATTTTTGAACAAGGAAATCACATTTTGGTTTTTACAATAATTAATATATCATAATACTATGACATATTTAATTACCGACAATTTCCAAAAAAAAATACAATTTAAGTTAGAACTAAAGATATTGAGGATGATATAAAATAGACAAATTTTTTTTTAAGAAAATCTCTAAAAACAGTCTGGTTGAATAGAAGCTCTTAGAAATAATTTTATCGAATAATTATAACAAAAAATGCTATTATTTAAAATAGTTAACCTAATTTGCATATAAAAAAATGAAAACAAGAGCGATGTCATAAATTTATAAAATAAAACAAGACAAATTTTATCAACTTCTAAAACTCAAAAATTTTCTTTATTATTTTGTTTTAAATATTATTTTTATCAGATTGGAATTCTGTTCCGGATATGTTCAGAAAAACTTCTCCAGAAACAACACAACAAAAGGAAGTAAATTTCTTCATAAGATAAATTAATTAATTTGGACAAAGAAATTTGTCCAAACAAGTTTTCTATCCTCTTGTTCAAAGATTTCAAGTTTTAATCTTGCAGATGAAAACATAATAAAATTGAAAGGAAAGATCTCAGAGATTATTTATGGACAAAATCAATAATTAAAACAATAGAGTTGGGTAAAAAACTACAACATGTCAACATATGTAATGTAGAGAGGGAGAACAAGCAGAACAACCTCAGGCATATCAGAAATATAACATCAGCTTACAAGAGTTAAATTGACATAAATCATCTCTACAAGTAGCATCACAAGTGATGGACGAACTCTAGTTAATATACAAGGAAAGGTAAAAGAATGCAATTATGCAACAGACAATAATCTACTCAAGCAGGCACAATAAGTGGATTGAAGAAGCTAACATGAGTTTTTCAGCACAAGATGATCAAGAAAGCCATCACCTCAAGTTCAGTGTTGGCTTCTTCTTCTTTTGTTGTTTTGTCAAAAGAAGGGAGAATCGACCAAATCCAAATTTCTTTCTCTTTGCAGAAAATGGCTTCTGACCATTTTCCTTCTCAGCCTGCCTGTCAAAGGATGCATCTGCGTTTTGTCTGCCTAGCATCTGACCAAGAGAAACCTTCCGTTTCACCGAGATTCTTTCTCCAAGCATAGTTCCGGCTTCATACTCTTCTGGCATCATCAACTTTCTATTCAGTATTTGTCCTATAGACAGTGTTGGCTTTAGAACTTGCGTGGCCTCATCATTAACCAGATTCAACCCATTGACATCGAGCAACTGAGAATCCTTCCGATGGAGAGAAGGGTAAGCATTTTTAAACTTGGTGGAGTTATGTATGGAGGATCGTCTTTTGTGATTATCTGACCGCCACTTCCTTAACGCCTCTTCAACTGCTAACTTTCCTAGATTTGCAGCCTCTACCCTTTCTAGAGCTTCCTCAAGGGCCTTCTTGCTGGTTTTAACTTCTTCTGTGGCTTCCTCTACCTTCTTCAAAATGTCCTTTCTTGATACATTGGCTTCATCTACTAGAAGCATAGCATCTACAACTCTGTTCTTAGAATGTTCCTCGGCCTCGTGCGCCTTACAGGTTAGTGCAGCATACTCTTTGAAGGAAAGGGTAATTCCATCATGCTTTTGCATACACTCTCCAGGTGAATTATCATTATGAGATAAAGCTTTGATCTCTGCAAGGGCAGAGGCTTCTGCTGCTCTAGCAGCTTCCTTTATTTTTCGGGCAGCAACTAACCTGATTTCAGCAGTTTTTATCATAGCTTTCGTCTGTTCAATCTTAGACATTGCTTCGGAGACTTCTGATTTAGCAGCTTCTCCCATTTTCTTGAAATGCTCTGCCTCAGAACTCAGTCGCTGGAGCTCTTTTGTAATATCTGAAGGGTTATCCAAACAAGCATCTTTTGCCACAAGCAGTTTTAGTTTTGTCTGGTTTAGCTCTTCCTCAAGGCAGCATATCTTTGAAGAATTCTGAGTTAACCTCTCCCGTGTCTTCCCAAGGGATAGTCTTTCCTTCCCTAACTTCTTATTGAGTGATTCAACAGATGCACGAACATCAGCAATATCACTTGTGGTTCTGTTCAGATTCAATTTTGCTTGCTTCAATTCCATTAGTATTAAACCCGGGGCTGATGAAGGACAGGGGATACAACCTTCCTTCAAATCCTGAACAATCACTTGGTTTTCCTTATCTTCTTTCTCATCGTCATTAACTGAAGACATATCATTGCATACACTCATTTGAAAATTCAATTTCGCTTCTTCTTCTTTCTGCAACTTCGATTTCATATTCTCCACAAGCCTTTTGGTACTTTCCAACTCTTTCAAGACCTCGAGAGTTTCCCTTTCTTTCAGGATCAGCTCTTTTTCCAAAACAGCAGCTTGCTCCTCCAGTTTTCCAGGGTCAAGCTCTTCTGTGTGATGCAGCTAAAAAGAAGAAGAAAAAAACTTTAATTGTGAAATTAACTCAATGCAAAATTTAAAATAAAACTGAAAGTAAACATTCACACAAAAATACGGTACTGCCAAATCTCAACTATGTGTCTATGCCAAATCTCAACTATGTGTCTATGCCAAATCTCACTCAACCTACTCCTAAATGGAGACAAATGAGAACTACTTAACTCTGCATTACAAAATTATCCTGCCTTCAGAATTATATTATGAACAAACTCAAAAGGAAATTCCTCAGATGTTTTTGGTGCAGTTCTTCCATAAAAACAGGAGTTATAATTCAAGAACTTACATTGACCTTTAATGTAAACATTTATTAAGCAAATTGAGATGAAACTTCAATTATAATTTGAAAACATATTAAAAAAAAAACACTAAAAAACTGCATTTTAAGTTGTCCTTATCTAAATAGAAAAAAGTTACGAAAAAACATTAGACTGAAAAAAAATATATAATCCAGCTAAGATATCATATACATGACCTTCATTGTCATGGCAAAGGGTTCTTAGCAGCTAGCATAGTATCCGAAAATAAACAAACACATAAAGGATTTTGAACTTTAATATCATCTACTTCCCACATTTTTTTAATATTCACAATTTATACTATTTTACTTTAGATCACTTCCCTTCAGATCCAAACCAAACTACTACAAAGCAGAACAAAAAGCACAAACAATAAAAACAAAAACTTGAACTGAAGCGCGACAGAACACTATTAGCTCAATCAATTAACAAAACTAACAATAAAAATATCAAATCCTTATATCCTATCACAACACCAGAGACAATAAAGAGTTGGCGGAAGCAAAAACGACACACAAAACCATCTTTTTTAAATGTTCAAAACCAGAAAGGTCGAAACTTTTCCTTTGAGCAATGCCGTTACCACACGAATCACACAGCTTCAAAGAAAAAAGACGCCAATGGGTTGTTACCTCAGGCGCAAAGTGCTTATTGCTAAGACCGTTAATAATGGGTTTCCAATACCCAACGCCGCCAAATCGCGAGACGGCTTCCCTAACCGACTCGAACGGCGCCGATGTATCGATCTCCGCCCTGAAACCCGATCCGGGCCGGTTCGCCGCCGTGTCGGAAACTTCCATGCGAAACACTTTCAAAGAGGTGAAAAAACAACACAAATAATAACTATGATGATTGTGACAATAAAAGGACAAGGAAGGGTTGGCGTTTTGGAGATTGTGGAAGTGAAAATGAGAAGTGTGTTGCTGTAAACGCAAACGGTTGTGTCGTTCTCAGTTTGCAGTGAGCTGACACCGAAGTCTGTGCCTTGATTTTCGAAACTGGGTGGGACCGGGGCCCACCACACTCCTCAAGCGCAGCCTCTACTCTGTCAACGGTAACAAACCATGTGTCTCAACTTAAATACTATACTATTATTAAATTCATAAATAAATTGATATAAAGTACCTTATAAATTTTATAATGTAAAGTGTATTAAGGTTGCATAAACTATATGTGAAGAATGTGAACAAAGTCTCCAAGTTTAGAGTATTATTAGGCCCACTGGGATTTGGACGGTGATATTAAATACAATGATACAATCAAAGTATTGAATAAAAAATAAGCATAGTATTAAAAACTGTAAAAGTTAATGCTGATAATATATCAAAATAAAAATTTATAAAAATAAGTTATATGCATTTATTTACCTTCTTTTTTGGTGTAAAATTTCAGGTTTTGTCTGTGTGTTAGTAATTAGAATAACAATTATTTTAATAAAGAAATTATCAAAATAAAAACATAGTTACCATAATAATCACAGCAATAGAAATAAAATTATAAAGGAGTGTAAACCAAAATAGCTTTAGAAAAGACTACTTTCTTCATGCATTTGTGTGTAGAAGTATAGACTGACGAAAATACAATGTGTATTTTTTTTACTATATTTTTTATCATGTGGCTATAGTTATTATTATTAGAATGAAAAAATATATATTTATCACAATAAAAACATAGTTACTGTAATATTAAGAGTAGAAGTGTAAGAAAGATGTGTATATCAAAACATTTATAAAAACTAGTATTTTCTTTATGTATTAGTATAAATAAAATCATGAATATATTATTTACTTGAATTAAATACCTTCATAATCTGATTATCTTCATTCAAATTACTTTTTATTACTTTAATAATCTTAATTAATATATTTTTTTACTTTTAAAGTTAAACTACCAATAATTAACAGTAATTAGAGATGAAAATAAATTAGATTAACGTATGAATTATTTTTTTATAATTCATACTTTTATAGTTAGAGTAGGTATTAAAGGAAACTATAGTTAATGAATTAGTCATACTCAAACTTTATAAAAAGTAGAACTCAAACTTACCCAAATATAACTTAATTTTATTCTTAATGATAAGGATAAAAAGAAAACTAAATATTTATCTTTGGTTTATTTTTTTCTACTTCATTTTCTTTCCCTTTTTCCTCAATCTAACAAATCATCAAAAGTAATATTTTCTTTTCACAGATTTCGTGACCTAATTTATGTACATCTATATTCTAGTCACATGCACAAAAAATAAAAGTCACTTGGACTAAGTGTTATTTAGTTGACTTTGTTTCGTGCATGGTTAACTGGGAATTTGTTTAATTTTTTTAATCCATAAAGAATGAATAAAATTAAATTGGATATTTAGAGAATGTTCTAACTCATGTACAAAAGAGAAGAACAAGTGTTTCTATACCCTACATATTGAGCAGTCCCCAAAAAATTATCCTAATTGATCTACTCGTATCATACATTGTTTACCCACAAAACAGAGCATACATAAACGAATCTTGGTGACACGCCCAAACAAAAAGCATTATACCTACAATTAGATATAAAAAGATTTACATATGTGATCAAACAACATAATCGCTTCCTCGATAACCTAACTGCAGTTTCGATATAAGTGTCATGTTTCTATACAAAAAAAAAAAAATCAATCTTGCAACTCCCCAAATGTACGTCCACCTTCATGTTCCCCCATGAATCTTTCCTATATATAACTACACTATAGTCTTCAAGTTCTACACTCACCACACATTTGACAGAGATTGTGTTATCTAATTGTATTCCTGATACAACCCAACTCCACAAGTAGATGACCAAGGGCGCAAAACACACTTCACACTTAGATCAGTCATCTCAAAATAAAAGACAGGGTTCCATCAGGCCTTAGAGTAGTCTCAGCAGAAGAAGACCCGAACTTGGGCCAGATCATCATTTGTTTTTCCTTCTAGTAATTTTAAAAGGCATTAAATTGTAATCAAATGGGCTCACATTGACCTAAGTAGAATAACCTAGCTTAAGGCTTTTAGAAAACGTAGTTTCTAGAAGACTTTCCTCTCCCATGTGTCGCCCATATGTATCACTCTTTGACCTACCTTCTAGAAACATCACCCATGGTGCGACATTACTTAAGCTAGACCTAGATTCTAGAAGTTTTGTGTAAATGCCGCCCCTACCCTTCACTCTTGTTCCCCAAGGCACTCTCACCTATAAATGGAGTGTCTTGCCTCATTATAATGAACATTGAATATTGAAGTAAATAAACTTGGTCAGAGTATTTCCCTGAGTGTTTCTAAATTCTTATGAGTCTTATCTTGAGCAAAGTGTGCTTCAAGTGGCGACTCACTCCTCACTCATCTTGAAGTTCTCTCTCCCAAGTGACGTGACTTTACCTCCATTTCTCCTAAGCTTTGTATACTCCCTCTTACTCTTCATTTTCGCCTTTTATCTTCATCTTCTTTTCGCTCCTTTTTGCTTTACTCATTCCGCCTTTATGCTTTCCATTATTTGTTCCTTTTCTTCATTTTAAATTCGATTTCCCCTTTTCTATGCTCTAGTTTAATTTCCTTAATCATCATCCTCATCTTAATAATTTGTGTTTATCTCTTTGCTCTCTTGAAGAGAACTTTCACACTTAACTATTTAGTTAAGTTCGTTTCTAGTGACAATCTTCATTGAGTCTCACCATATCCTGCTAAATCAAAATTCATAATCCAAGTAACACATCTAAAATGTGCAATTCTAAAATCTACTCACATCAATTCTCCTTCTAAATAAATTTTCCTTTGTTGGTAGACACTTATGTAAAAATCTCCAAACATGTATTTGTGCATATGGAAGAGCCTTAACCTTTTAGAACTTTTAAAACATGCACCTATCCTCCCCAATACTTCTATTCATAACCCTATTATATCCTGATGTAACCGTATACCCCTTTCCCTCCTCTCCTCTCCATTTCCATACATATTATTTATCCACATTTAATGATGTGTCTCTAAATAGATGCATTCATAATTGTTCAATTTATTTTAGTTTGTTTTAATATAAATCTTTATTTAGTTTAAAAGACAATTTTAAATGTTACAACATAAATTAAAGACTATAATGATGGATCGTTTGAGAGGATTTAGAGAAAATATTTAATACTAATGAATCGTGAGTTTATCAGTATTTATATATATATATATATATATATATATATATATTAATATATTAGTTCTTACATTATTGATTTTCAAAATAATTTCTCAACATTTCATTTCATGTTATATGTTAGTTGTTTTTTTAATAGATTTGTAAGTTCATGGACACAACCATGTGACTTTAGGAAATTTTGCTTTTAGAGTAAGTTTTGAAAGCTAGAGAAAAAGAATGACATAAATATAATTTACAACACATAAACAAAACCTAAAATTAGATTCGTAGACAAGTGCACCAATAACTCAGTAAAAAAGAAAAAAAGAAAAAAAGAGTTTCACCCGTCATTCTTGCATCCAACACTATAACCCCAATACATTCTTTGATGAGTAGCAATAGAAAATTAAAAAGTTAGATTGAGATTTTATCATGTTTTATCTTAAAAATTACGTGTAATATGCATAATATATGTTTAGCGTTGTGTTATAAGTATTACATAATTCTTAATTAAAGTGTGGTACTTTTTTTTTTTATATCTATTATTGTTTTTTATCTATAAGAGGTGTTAATAATTCAATGAGACATACTAGGAGAATTACTAAGAGTTCAGATTCAATGCATGGCCAATAAGCCCAGCTTATGACATAAAATTGATGTTTGTGATCTTAAATCCATGAGTTATGGACTTGGAAAGGATATGCTTCAAAGAGTTCAACCAAAAATATTTCAAGAAAAAAAAAATTAAGAAGTAGGTTTGTTCAAATATGTCAAAATATTTACAACTCTTTCACCTTTGAATGTATATTTAATTATGATATTGATTTTGTTGAGATATATCTTATACGTTAGCAAAATCTTAATATTACTAAATCCACGTACTCCCCAAATATTTTTTTAGGTAAATTACATTTTTTTCTGTTATTATTATCTTTTTGATTGTTTAGGGAATCTTAATATTTTGCAAATCCCAACTACATTAATTTAATTTAACAATTTTATAGAGTATTTCCAATTTTTTGGATTCTTAAATAGTATACTTCTTTTGGTCTTTTTATATTTCATCAAGAATTTAAATAATTCTTCCCCTCAACCTAAAAAAGTCAACAAAAACCTTTTTATACATGTCTCCTATGAACTTCATAAAAATTCAATATATAATCAATTAGTAACTTAAGAACTTAAAAAAAAAACATTTATATTTTAAAAATAAACTTTAAGAGCATGAATTCACTTCTTAAGTTGTAAAAACAACCTGCTGCGATGAATTCAATTCAATTTTTAAGTTGTCAAGACATTAACTTGTTAAGAATCTCCCCTTCTCTCTATGGGTATCTTTTAAAAAGGATAATACATAAGTACACCCAGGAAAGAATATCTTAAGTGTCCTCGAGAAAATAATATTTTGAGCATGTGATTAAATATTTATGGGTGATCTAATAGCATCTCAATAAGGATGACATAATTTTCATACATAATTTTACTAAGATAGACTTTGTAATGACTCTGATACTTTAGTAAATAGGTTTATGTTTAACTCAACCTCACAAAAATGATGTGTAAGGTGAGAATTGCACCTCACTCATATATTATAATTTCAATGTAGGATCTCAAACACACTTTATTGAGAAATGAATATCTCGAGTGTGAAATTAGATATTTATGTTTAGTCTAATAGGAATCCTATAATTATGACATAATAGCGCTAAAGAACTTGATTAAGATAGGCTTTGAATGACTCATATCATCTTAGTAAATAGGTTTATACTAAGACTACTTCACAAAATCAACTTATATAGTGAAGATTCCACTCATTTATAATTATAATTTATTTTTAATACATAATTTATGTGGAATAACCTTTTGTCAAATTGTCTATACCTTGTATAGATTGTATTAGTTGTAACTGTTTGTTCAATGGTCCAAGACAATGTTATACATATAAACTATATAATTAATAAAGACAATCTAAAGAGGGTATTAAAAAATATTGAACGGTGATGAAGGTGAAAAAGTCTTAAAAGTCTCAATTGAAAAGAGTGTAGGCTCTTACCAATGTAGTTTTGATAAATGTTACATGTAGTGAATCATTGCATCTAATGCAATCACTATGTGAGAGTTACCAAATCCTTGACACCTGACTCTAAAAAATACTTAATGTAGGTGAAGGAAAAAAATGTTCAACACTTACAACAGAATAAGAAAGAATATATTTTTATGTATAAAATATACTACATGAATACAATTGAGAATGAAATTTTGTACCAATTTTTTTTATAAGTTTCAACTTTTTCTTCAATGAAGACTTTTTGTATATATATATATATATATATATATATATATATATATATATATATATATATATACCTTTTAATATATCTTTTATTTGTTGATAAAAAAATCATAGAATTTCTAACTTAATGAAAAATATATACTACTATTAAAAAATTCCTTTCATCTATTATTTTTTTTCACTTTGATTGATGGAAACACTTCATCAATCTTATGAATTTCCTCTTTTTCTAGTGGACCAGTGTGAACTTATATTGAGTTGAGATGGACAATGTAACCTCACAATTTTCTAAATTTATTATTAAATATATTCAGTTATTTATTTTTTGCTCCTCTTAAATTTATTTATTCACTCCACTGTTAAATAACCTATCAATGCATTAACATAAAAGTATGGATATCCATATTCCATATATTTTATAATACTAATATTTTATTAATTTTAAAACAAATTACTTCAATGGTCCAGAATTTTGAACCTAAATCCTAAGCAGGTTTGTTATTCTGGTCACAATATATTTGATAACACATTACATTAATTATGATAACTTTTGTTATAAAAGGTGAATGTTTGGAGATACAATAAAACATGGATAGTGAAAGATTTTCCTCTTGGGAAGGAATATACGTAAAGCAAATGGGTGTAAAAAATTAAATATAATTCTCAAAAAAATAATTAACTAGAAATTTTAGATAAACAAAATAATTATTTGTTATATTGACTAAATTAAATATTATTTTAGAAATTAAAAATATTATTAATGTTTAAATTAATTTCTATTACTGATAAATATTTTCTAAATTAGTATCTGCTACTAAGATTTTAGTTACTAAATTTATAATATAAATAATTAGTAGCTAATTAGATACTACTTTAAAAATTATTTATTAATAATAAAAACTAATTTAGATATCAATAATATTTTTAGTCTCTAAAATAATATCTAATTTAGTTAATATAATAATTAATTATATTTTTTCTTAAAAATTAGTTTTTATTTAGTCTCTAAAATAATATCTAATTTAGTTAAGATAATAATTAATTATATTTTTTCTTAAAAATTAGTTTTTATTTAATAATTTGAGAGATGCAATTTGTCATTCTTACAAACAAAAGTCGAAGGCATAAACTACCATATACTTAATCAAAAATGGAAATCGCATCAAGTGAATTTGTTGCAACATGTCATTACAAGATGAAAACAAAATTTAAAAGATAAAACACATAAGATTCAACTCCTTTAAATATAAGAAAATGATTTTTTAAATCAAATTGGTTTAGGAGTTGTTTATACACAATATTTTATGTATTTTTGTTATTATTGTATTAAAACATCAAACTATTTGTATTTTTTCAAAATTTTACATATATTTGAAATAAAAAATTTAGTGAGTATAAATTTTAATTTCTCATTTGATATATTTTATTATTATCGTGTTAAAATATCACACTAGTCTTCCAAAGAACTTTTACATTAATTCTTCGATTCGACATCAGATGTAATTTTTTTTTTAAGTAACTACATTGTTTGTTAGTTGTTTAAACAACCTTGTAAAATGTAATTACTTTCTATAACGAACATATATCCAATGTACAATATTCCTATTGACTAGTGTAAAAGGTTTATCTTGTAATAGTTATTCTTACAATAAAATGAAACTAACAAAATAATTAATATAATAACTAATTATTATATTTTATAATATTTAAAAAGAATATGGGAAAGGTAAGAAAAATTGGAGAGTTTTTTATTCATGAATAAAGTGGTCCAAAAAGACAAGAAAAATATACATTATTATGAGTATTGTTTTTGAATGTTAATGTCTACTTGTAATAATAAAAATATTACTTATAGGGATTAACATAGTTAAATATCAGATTGTTGATAAATATTAAGTTTGAGATAATAAAATTCAAGATAACAATGATTAAATTTAAATTGAATTTTTTTAAAATAACTAATTTATAAAGAAGAATTCAATTACTATAAAAATGTGAGAGAATTGATTTCATATTCTTTCTTGTATGTTTTCTTGTCATTTTTTTGTTGGTGCAAGTATTTAAAGTACTATTTGAATTAAATGAGAGTTGTTTACTCCTAATTCTTTACATAGTAAAATTGTTCATTGAACCTTAAATCTCCAAAAAAATATAAAAAATAAATAAAATTGAGGTGGAACATGTAATGAACATTGAGTAGGAATGTGAAGAGACCTACTTCTATGAACAATGAGATAAAAGATAAGGGTACTAACATAAAAGAATTTATGGTGTTAAAGAACACTTGTCTTAAATAATCTTCTACTCTTTTGAAAAACTTTGTGATTCATGTTACTCGTGTGATAAGTTTATCATTTGTCAAAATTCTTTTGTATATCCTATTATATAGAACATTACATGAATTATGATAATTTTATCATACAAAAACTTATATTCTTTTAACACTATTAACATGGTGTGATCCTAGCACTTATGTTTGAATATGATACAAAATGATGAATACTATAGAGAGGAAATGCATAAATATTTACAAGCACATGAAGACAATTAAACATAGACAATGTAGACTTGCCTATTGTAAAGAAAGTTATTAAAAACTAATGTGTATATAAGATTAGATATAATCCTAATAAATTTGAGAGGTGCAAGAAAAACTTGTTCATTCTTAGAAACAAACAAGTCGAATATATTATTGTGAGACATTTTCCACAACTGCGATTTTGAGTTTTACTATCTTAGAGGTGGAGGTACTCAGATTTTGTAATAAGTGTATTTGTTCATGTATGTGCTCATCAAAAATGTTTACAAAGAACGATCTTCATTTCCTCTTAATTTCAATATCTTTTCTTACACATTTCATTCTATGTTCAATAAATTATCTAGTTTAAAGTGTTTTTATTTGTGAACTTCTTGATGTGATACCCAACAAACTGTATTGGGTTTTCAAACTACGAAAGGTGTTGTATTGTGTGAAGCAATCTCCAAGGTAGTGGTAAAAAAGATTTGATTGGTTCATCATTTTTCATGTGTACAATAGAAGTCTTTATGATGTATGTGTTTATCACAAGAAGGCGGAGGATAATCCAATCTTTACCTTTTAGTATATGTAGATTATATGCTTATAACATTAATACATAGGATGAAGATACAAAAATTGAAGTCACTCTAAGCAGCAAACTTGAGATGAAAGATTTGGGAACTGGTAGTAGAATTTTAGGCATGGATTATGTAAGATTGTCTTAGAAGAATCTCTTTCTAGGTTAACAAGAGTACATTCAAAAAGTCCTAGACCGTTTTGAATTGAGTGGTGTCAACTCAATTGCTAATTTATTGATGTACTCTATTCATCTATTTATAACTTTTAGTACTTGTTCAAAATCTAGAAAAAAAAATACATGAATCATGTTTCTTATGCTAATACAACGTGGATTCTAATATATTTGATAATGTGTACTAAACTACACCTTCCAATTATTTATTCGAATTAATAGGTATATGTTCTAGAAATGAGTATTGACTAGTGTAAAACATATACTTAACCACTATAAAAGTACATTTGATGTGGATTTCGTAAATAAAGAAACCACTCAATATACTCTTAATTAAATTTTAAGATACTATATATGTTAATAATAATAATAATAATCAAAAGTTTCACTGAAAATTTAATCATATAAATTAAAAATGTAGATAAATTCAACAAAAATAATAAAATTTATAATATTATTACATTTGAAAAATTATGGACATCAAGTTATTATATAAAAGTTTTCGTATTGGTTGAACTATACATTACACAACCAAATTTATTATTAAAGAGCTAGTTTTAACTTTAAATTTAGCTTAATTGATTTATGAATTAGGTAATAATTTCACGACTAAATTAACAAATCGAGGCTCAAAGATGTTTCAAATCATATTATTGTTACTATTGCTTGTAAATAGTGGTGGAACAAGGAAAAAAAAAAGAACCACGCAAAATAGTAAAAAAAAGAAAGAGGTGAGAGATTTAACTTATACGGTAAAAGAAAAAAAAAAGAAAAAAGAGAGAGAGAATAAATTACGCATTACTATTTATACAAAGAAATGTGACCAAAAAGAAAAAAAGAGAGAGATTTGACTTTTGCTATGTAAAAGCAACAAATTTGAGAAAATACACTTTATCCTTTATACTTTAGCGCTTTGCATTACCCATTTTTTCTTTTCTCTTAACACTTATTCGCTTATAGTTTGGCCTAATTTGGAAACATTAATATCTATTTATTAAGAATAATATTGGCTAAATCATATATATGTATGTTTTTTTCCATACATTAATAATTTAGACTAAAGTAAATACATTAATAAGTTGTAGAAGTAATCCTTATCTCTCTCCTATTGTTGACTGCTTCTTCTTGCACCTCCAAACGTTCTTATGCCATCTCCATATTAAATATAAAAATATTTTTTTATCCTTTTTGTATCATCCCATACATAATCTAGAAGATATTTTTGGATCCGAAAATGTTCTTCAAATTTATAAAATCTAGAAGCAATTTTTAAAAAAAAATATATATATTTTGGATTACACAATTCAGAAGCTAATCTTAGATTCAGAAATAGCTTATGGATTATGTAATCTGGAATATAATTTAAAAAAATGGTATTCTGGATTACATAATCTGAAAATCTTTTCTGGAATATATTTCGAATTATATAATCTAGAAGCTAATATCATATCAGAAAAGACTCCCGATTATAAAGACTCCCGATTATGTAATCCAGAAGTCTTTTTTTGATATGAGATTAGTTTCCGAATTACATAATCCATCATGAATCTGAAAAAAGGCTTCTTGATTACATAATCCAGAAGCTAATTACGAATCTGGAAAAAGACTTCCGAATTATGTAATCCATAATATAAACTACTTTAACTTTTTTAGAAGGATATTTTTGGAATACAAAAATTTATGGGTGACACAAGAACATATGGAGATGCAGGAAGAAACAGTCATAATTGTTTTTGCCTTAGGCCTCGTCCATGTATGGAAGTTTGATGCATCAATTATAAAATAGAGGATATTTCTTTCATGCACCCGTAACAAATTTTTTGTTGCATCTCATAAACTTTTGAAAAGACTGTTTTACCCTTCTTAACAATATTTTCGAATTACTCTTTCAAAAATATTTTCAAAATATACTTTCCCAAATAAATTCATGAAATATATTTATGAAAAACGTTTTTAGGAATATATGTGGGTTTTACACGACTGTTTAGTTTTTATTATGTGTTTATTGTCAATGTATAATGTAGTGCATTTTGTAGGTATTAAAGTTTGCTTGCATGTTTTTTACTCATGAGTTTGATTTGACATTATATTTTTGTATTTTTTTATGTAACTTTTCATATATGATAATTGAACTTTTGAGTGACAATTGGGCTGAGATCTCAACATTTTTTAATAATGTCTAAAATGTGAAATTTTATTAAAAGAAGTATAATTATATTAAAAGTTAAAATATGATTTTTTTTAATAGGATATCTTTCTTGTATGTCTTAGGATGTTATAATAGATACATAATATGTGTTATTAAGGTCAAATATCTCTTATTTGAGGTCCTTCATAATAAACAAGCATTACAAATAAAATGACAATACCAATCATCAATCAAGAACAAAATATTATATTTAAATATCACATCAATACATAAGAGTTTGAACATGTTACTCTCAATTCCAAAGAGTAGAATTAGCCACTCATGTTGGCCATTACAAACATGAAAAGCAAGAAAAGAAGATCCAAAATGTTTTTTCCTTGACGGTTGCCTCCTCTAGGGTTTTTTTATCACATTCTATTCTCCCAATTGATGTCTAGGATTGTGCCCCACGCCTCATATTTAACCTAGTTGGGCTTGGGCTAAGTGACTTCTCGCCTGGGCGAGTTGGACAAAAATTGGTCCAATGTCTCTGGAGTGATCTCGCCTGGGCGTGACTGAGCTCGCTTGGGCGAGATCCTCTGGGAGCTTCTGGCTGGACGAGTGTTTGGAGTGGTTCAACTTTTCATTTTTATCTTGTATATTCTCCTCTTCCCTTTCATCTCCATTTTTCCCTAGAATTTTGAAATTAACACAAATTTGAGAATAAATTGTTCTTATTTGTATTATAATCATAAAATATGTAAAAATGTTTAAATTCATAAATTAAGGGTTATATCATAGTTATTTTTATCAATTAATATCCACAAGTGCTTATATTTTAATATGAAATATTACTGAGATATGACACTTATCAAATAGTCCTAAAGGGGCTGCTTTTCTTTATTCATTGGACACCTCATACATATAAAAAAACAAAAGATAAAGTATTTAAGATGTTGGATGTTGTTGTTGAATTGGTTGGAGAAGAAAATGTAGTGCAAGTGGTGACTGATAATGCTGCAAATTTCAAGCCAGTTGGATAGTTGTTGATGTAGAAAAAAAGCTTTTGTATTGGATCCCATGTGTTGCCCATTGCATTGATTTTATTTTTGAAGATTTTGAAAAGAATTTGAAGATCCATCAAATTACTATCAAGAAAGGAAGAAAGATCACCACTTACATTTATGACAGATCAATGTTAATTAGCATGTTGAAGAAGTTCACAAAAGGAAGAGACTTGATAAGGTCGGGTGTGACTAGATTTTCCACAACTTATTTGATTCTAGCTTGTCTTCATGAATTGAAAGCATCATTATTGACCATGTTCATCTTTGAAGATTGGAAAACAAGCAAGTTTGGAACTTCATAAGAGGGGAGAAAATTTGAAAATGTGATATTAGATAGTCAATTTTGGAAGAATGTCTCTACGTCCCCAAAAGTTTCCACCCCTCTTATGGTGGTCCTAAGATTGGTGGACTCAGATATGAAGCCTACAATGGGTTGTTAGAAAAGATGGCCTTAAACTAGAGGGGGGGGGGGTGAATTGTTTAAAGGGGTTTTCGCAATCTTTTCAGAGTTAGAATGAATTTATTTAAGAAACCAATTGATTCAGCAAGTCAGTTAGCCAAAAACAACAAGCAAAACTGTAACACTAGAAAAAACAATCGGTTGTTTCTTCGAAACAATCGGTTGTTTATACCAGCAAACAACAAACAAACTGAATTTAAAGAGATAGGGATAGAAAGATTGTACACAGTTGTTTATACTGGTTCACTCCAATCCAGAACTACATCCAGTCTACCCTGAGGAAATCCACTGAGCAATCACACCTTGATCACTTACACAACAACCAAGAGAATGACCTTGAAAACCTCAAGAAACACATTCTCCTTGGCCAACACTAAGATTGCTGATCCTGAACACCTTAAGAACACACAGCCAATCTCAGTAAAAACACACAGACAAATTGTTTCAGCAGTTTACAAAGATTACACTTCTTACAGATGAATATCTGAAATCAATACAAGTAGAATCCTATTCCAGCACCTTGATCAATCACAAAACTCTTAAGCAATCTCAGCACTTTTAAAAAATCTCTTAGAAAAACTTTTACAAAAGATTCTCTATTCTTAAAAACAGTTTTTCTGAATTTATACCAAGATATAGTTTGTTATCAAATCTTAACAAACTCTTAATTGCTTTAAAAAGATTGGTCAAAGCATTTAATGACTGGAGCGTATTCAGTTTCAAATCATTTAAAGCTCAGTCAAAGAAAATAGTTATTCTGTTATGGTTCCAAAACAAACAATCGATTGTTTCCTCGAATCAATCGGTTGTTTTGTTACTTAACAGATTTCACCATTTTCAAACTTTCTCAAAACACCTAAGTGTAAACAATCGGTTGTTTCGACAGAACAATCGGTTGTTTCAACTTAGCTTGAAAAACATTTTGCTTTGTTAAAGATTGAGATGCTAATTGCTTTGAGATTTAATCTAAGGGTGGATTACAACATTAAACTACCCAAGAACAAAGCTTTAAACCAACACAACAACATCAAGCAAAGCAGAGGCTTCAACATCCTTTAAAGGATTTGGATTCTTCAAAACATTGAACATCACTTGGTTCAACTTGGGTTTCATATATGAAGAAATGGATTGTGCAAAGGAGAAGATTAAGTCCAATTTTAATCATATTAAGAAATGGTAAAAATTCTATAGCTTATGTCTTTCAAAATTTAATTACTTGTTTTTGAAATTATTTCTAATATATGATCATTGGTATTGAATGTAGCTATGAAGATGTTTGGAAAATAATTGATGCAAGATGGGATAATTAACTTCATAGGCCTTTGCATGCAGTTGCATATTATCTCAATCCCTATTTCCATTATGAACTTGAGTTTAGAGTTGATGATTCTGAGGTGAAAGAGGCATTGTATATGTCCATGAAAAAGTTAAGGATGTTGCATAAAGAAGAAAAATTAATTTGCAACTTGTTGAGTTTCATTTTAATAGAGGAATTTTTTGAATGGAAGATGCAAAGGAATGTAGGAAATCACTACTTCCTGGAGAATGGTGGGATATGTTTGGGATGGAACTCTAGAGTTGAAGAGGTTTGCTCTCCGAGTTCTAAGCTTGACTTGTAGCTCTTTTGGATGTGAGCGTAATTGGAGCTCATTTGAAATGGTAATTTAAGTTATTTATAATTTCTTTATTTATTTTATATAGTTACTAAACTTCCTATTTATTGATAGGTTCATACAAAGAGAAAAAGATGAATGATTTGGTTTATGTGATGTATAACTTGAAGTTGAAAAATAAGCAAATTAGAAAAATGGTTGCTCTTCCCTATGATGATATTCAATCAAATGATGAATGGATAACTGAGGAGGGAGATGCCATTGATGAAATTGAGCAAGTTCAATGTGCATATGATGGTCAAAATGTTTACTTAGATGAAGCAACAAGAAATCCAACTCTAGATTCACTTGATCTTGATAATATAACTTTTGATGCCAATATGGATGTACAATTTTCATCTAGGGAATATGATGATGTAGATGATGATGGAGGAGAGGATGATATCATTGGAGAATTAGACATAGAAACTTGACATTTGCCCATTTCTAGTTATTTAATTTATGACTTTAACAATTTAACTTTTGTAATATTTGTATGGACTTATTTATTTGAGGTACTATGAAATTATATAATTCTCATTCACTACTAAATGTAGTTATTTTAGTGTTGTGGACTTATTTGTTTTAACCACTTTAATTAATTATATTATTGAAATAATTTTTTCATATGAAGTAAACTCTTGCGAGTTTACTAGTCGAGTCTACAGAGCTCCTATGAGTCTCCATAGATTCTCGAGTTTGACAACCTTGTTTCAGATGCTTCATGAGGCTTATTAGAGTGATGGACAATAGAAGCATATGAAGATAAGTTACTAGTCATAGGCAAAGAGATTACCTTATCACAATGAAAGTGGAAGAATCTCTAGAAGAAGTCATTTTCTTGAAAGGAATGATTTAATGAAAAATAACGTCTTAAAATAAAAAAATTTGTGTGGTTTTTAAGTTGTACAATTTTTATCCCTTGTAGGCTATAGGATAACCAACAAAAATGAATGGAATGACGCAAGGAGAAACAAATAAAATTGTTTTTGGAAGAGGGCAAAGTTGCTTAATAAACTAATTATTCAAAAGCTTTTAATGATTGATAATAAAGTTTGAATCCATATAGAACTTAATAAGATGATTTATTTTGTAGTATTGGAGAGGAGATCCTATTAATTAGAAAGACAACAATGGAAACACACTCCCTCTAAAATTGAATTGACTACTTGGATTGAAAAAATAAAGCTTGAGTCACAATCAATAGGTGTGATGTTTTCTCTCAACTATTGAGTTTTGTTGAGGTCTCTTCGCACAAGAAAATTAATGTAGAGTGCCTTGTTCTACTAAATAATCAATAAGAACAAGATCTTTTGCATTGCCAGACTTGAAGCATTAACCTTGGTCCCAAATTAGGTTTTAACCATTTGAAAAAAAAATGTTTTATAACATTAGCAACTTTAGAGTGGACAAATTTGACAATTGAAAATTAAAAAAAATTATGTGAAGTATAAAAAAGAATATTAATAAAAAATTGAAGGACTTTATCAGATACATGCCCAAATATAGAATGTCAAATAGAAGCATTCTTACAAAAAACATTATTATAAAAAACAACATTTGTACTAATATTAAAGGAAACAAGATTACAATTACAATTATTATGTGAAATAATTGAAGGAGACAACACATACAATTCTTCAATAAAATTACCATCGACAATTTTCTTGGATTAAAATATCTCCTAGGTAAAAAAATGATATTTAAGAAGTATGATTGATAACTTATGTGCTAATAAAGCATTGATAGATAACAAATTATTAAATAACATTTAGAGTAGGCATAATCATATCATTAAGAACAATTGGTTGAGACATTAGAGCTTTCATTTATGATATCTATGCACTATAAGAAAATTGTGAAATAGAAACTAATTCTAAAGACCAAAATAATTAGTTACTATATTGACTAAATTAGACACTATTTTATAAACTAAAAATATTATTGGTATCTAAAGTAATTTCTATTATTAATAAAAATTTATAAAATAGTTTCTAAATTGGTATCTAACCATTAGATACTAAGAGGTTTTATCTACTAATTACTTATATTCTAAATTAGTCTTTATTAGTTTTTTAGAGACTAATTTAAAATTTAAAATATTAATAGTTAAAACCTTGGTAACTAATTTAGATACAAATTTAAAAAATAATTTATAAATTTTTATTAATAATAGAAACCGCTGATACCAATAATTTTGTAATCTTTAAAATAGTATTTAATTTAATTAATATAGTGACTAATTATTTTTGGTTTCTAAATTTAATTATTATTTAATGATTTTCTTGTAATTATAAGAGAAAACACAAAATTATATGAATACCAAAAAGTCAATTATGATACCATATTAATAGAGAAAAAAATAATATAATTTATTGAATCAAAGTGTGTATCATTTACATAAAATAAAAGACTATATATTATAATAAATATACTAACAAACTAAATAAATAAAATAAAATAAGTAATTATATAATATCTATATACTATTTAATTATATTTTATTCTAATATGATGTTAACATTTATCAAAATAAAATTTTAACATTTTAATTAAATTCAATTTAATGAATGCGAAGTATATATTAAAAACATTTTTTTATTAAATCTATTTAATTCTTCAAAATTGAACATAACTGAGAATTACAACGGATCTTCCACCATCAAATGTCTCACACTTGTGGTTTAGCTTTGAAAATAATGCTCACAACCTTCTTCACTCACACCACCCACTCATATCTTGTGTACAGAATCTTCCAACCATTGTGTTCCACACATTTTCAGTCACTAATAATTTCTAAATAATTATATTTTTTGGCTGATTATTTATAGCTAAAGAGTAATCTTTTAAGTTTTAAGATTAACTTTTTCTCATTGATAATTTTTATATGTATGGGAGATGGAATCCCAAATCAAGTTTAATGTTTAGTTTGCATTAAAAGAAATAGAAGAGGAAATAATAGAAAGAAAAAAGGTAAAACTTTGTAGATTAAAGAAAATAAAGTAGAGAGTGAAAGAAAATAAATTGGTAAGTAAATTAATTGATTTCACTCACGTGACAGAAAAAACTGTATATTATAAAAACTAATTTTCAAATTTTTTTTAAAAAATAATTTAATATGAAAATAATTTTTAAAATATAAATTAAATTTAAAATAATTTTTAAATTAAAATAAAAAATTTATTACAAAAATTTAATAAATAGAAAGTTATATTTCAAAATAAAAATATATTAAAATAAAATAATTTACAAAATATCAAAATTTCAATTAACAGATTTTATGTTATTTATTATTTCAATAGTTTTATTTTAATTATTTATTTTAAGGTTATCTAATTACTGTTATATTTTTAAAAATAAGTAAAGGTCTGTTATCACTAATTTCTCTATACACACTTATAAAATAAATAAATAAAAAAAGATAAAATAAATTTCATTATAAAATTAAAATAAACCTATACACAATTTAGATATAGATTTTAGTCCACTTAATTATTTTGGACCTCCCCACATTGAAGGAGATTCCCAACAACTAATAGTTTACCTTTGTGATAATTTTACCAAAAATGATAAAATAATAGAAGAGATATAACAATATGAGGTGGGTTAGAAATATTTCACTTAATATTTTATACTATCAAGTGAGTTGGTTGTTAAAATGATGTTACTAACCTTAAATTCTTGAGTAAAAAAAAAAGAAATTAAAAAGGTCAATATATAAATATATATATATGTAATTAGGATTTAAACTAAGCTTGGTGATTGTATAGAAGTATAGTGGTGTGGATGCATTGATGTGCGAACATGTGGGTGGATGAAATGTATACATCATACAAACAGTTCTTTCTTTTAAATTTTCAATTTTATAGAAAAGACCTTAAGTTATTTATTTTATTTCTTGAATGGTATATTAATTAAAATGTATTTTTCTTAAAGAACATTAATAATCATCAAGAATAATACATAATCGAATAATTTATTATAACAAAATTGTTAAATATATGTTGTTTGTATAAGTCTATGTGACACATTATTTGTTTGAATGATATCTTCTGAGTAACATTAACTAGCACGAATGAATCACTGCTTGAAGAAAATTATGCGAGAAAGATATAAATGTAGATTTAAGTTATATATTGTTTTTGATAATTGATTTAGGTGATGAACTGAAAAAAATATGAATCTATAATTTTTTTATTTATTTAAACTAATAATTTTTAATTTTAGTGAAATGAAAATATTGTATTAAAGAAATATGACTCATAAAAAAGTAAACAATTTCAATGAAGTAAGTATAAAAACAATTTCAATATTCAAATACATACATTTTTGAAGAAACGTGAAGATAAAACTTAAAAATATTTTTCTTTTAGATAAATATGTACATGAAACTAAATTGTAAAATAGTAAAAGATAAATAAATAAAAAAAACCTACATAAAAGTTTTAGTTTCCGAAAGTAATTTGAATTGAAAAGTAACTAGAAGGCGTGATTAATTGTTGAAAACAAAATTGAAAAAAAATAAAGTGAAGGAAGCTAAAAAATGATGCAATAAGGATTTATAAAGAGAAGAAGTTCACCAACTAATCATAAAGAATTGGAAAATATTGAATAGAAATGTGGTGAAATGAGAGTTTGTATTAAATGAGAGTTTCATTCTTTATTCTCCTATGCACCTTATATTTTGTTTTCTTAATATATCTTACTCTCTCCTTTTAGAGATAAAATTCATCTTGGAAAAGTCAAACACAGTCTTAGTCAAACTTCATCCTCATATTATTTATCTTAATTTTTATTCACAACTAACAATATATATATATATATATATATATATATATATATATATATATATGATATAGTGTAATATAATATAATATATACTTAAATGAATATATTATATATGATTTTTTTGTCCTTTTCTTCTTTCTCTATTTCTTAATTTAGCAAATTATATATTATCATTTTCCTAATTAAGTAACCAAGAGTTTGATTAAACTAAACTTGTCAACAATTTTAGTAGGACAATATTTTAGGATTTTTAATCTCATTTTTGTTTTTGTGGATGATCCTATCCAATTGTGAACAACAATAAATAATCTAAATCATGGTGTGTGCGTATCTCTCTCTCTCTCATTAGTATAAAATACATAATTAATTAGCCTAGTTTTATAATTTTGTAATTAGTCCCATTTATACAAACTAATATAACTTTTTTTACCTATTTCCTTTCTAAACCCATAACCTTCACCTCTCAAATCACTACCTCTATCCAATGCAAAGACGTTTTACCTATTGCACCAACTAATGCATTCTTGGAATGCTATTTCACACAAAGACAATTCCACAATTTCCTGTTCAAAGGCATGTATTAATAATATATCAGATAGCTTTACACAACCATCAGATTGTCCCTGTGAATGCTACTAATCATTAGATATAAAATCATGCAGTGAGGCTTTCTTAAATGCTTCAGCAATTACATAAATTGCAGCTACTTTATTATGCATATCCACTCACATATACATACACCTATATGAAATGTACACAGAAAATGGTCTCTGTCCAAACTTGTCCAGGTGCCACGCTCTGATGTAACACTGATCATAGCCCCAAAAATGTGTCGTGTATGTAAAATAGGTAGAGGAGTGTAGGACCACAGGGTAGGTCATCTTCCCATTAACACATTTAGTTAGGTCTCATTCATTATCATAGCACCTTACCCCCATATATCTAAAGTCTCTTTTATGTAAAAGAAACCCATGTGGCCATATCAAACTCTTCTGTCACCATAAATGGAAGCTGCATGTGAGGGTAGCACTTAGTACGAGATAATTATAATGCAAGAGGAAAGAAGGGTAGAGTAGAGTATGTCCCTTAATGTGGCACGTGCGTCCCATGTTAGTTTCCTTTTAAAGTGACCATTTTCAGGTGCTGCTTCCTCATGACAAATAGTCTAGAGGACCTGAAGCCATAACCTTAGCTGCTCCTCTAGTTGCAGGATCAACAAGTTCATGTGTTGAAAGATTTATCAAAATTAATTAACCTATGGAATATATATGGTATCTATTTTCCTGAAAGCAAGTTGTGCATCATGAGAATGTGAACAATATTACATAACATTGTTTACATGTGTAGGGTAGGGTCCTAGCTCAGTATACCAGAAATCAAAGGCTGGCATATACCACAGGCCAGTTGGGAATAATCATGATGTTTTACTCATCATTTCTCCATTGAAAATTACGATGGTTTACTTACCATTTCTCAGTTGAAGATTACGACCAACTAACTATAAAACAGCTTTACCTGGCTGTTGAAGATTGTATTATATATTTTAGTAAGCCCCTCTTGTAATAAAAAGGGTTTGAAGTGTGCATAATATATAACAAACTTGTACTCAGATTTGTTTTTTTTTAATAAAAGAAATGTGTATGTCAGGGATAATTTGATTATAGAGTTTAATGAAGTTTAAACATTTTTTGTTTGCATTTGTGACCGAAAAAAAACAAGGGTTGTCTTATTAAACTTGTTTAGGGAGTAACACAAGGATATAGTCTCATATTTTGCTCAAACAGTGTAAGAAGCATAGAGAAATGGTCAAAACAGTTAGGTACAGAAAATTGGAAGGTTTAGCCTTAAAAGTGTGAAGTTAATACCGATTATTTGTCAATAACCAAGTTGCATAGTTAAGGTACACTGTTGGATATATATGGACACTCAAGCTATTATGACTTCATTTGTAATTGGCACTCTGACTTGAACCAGAAACCAGGCCTAAACCTTTTTCTATCTCCTCTGCAAACTCAAAACAGAGTCGGTGACAACAACTCGTACGGTTCCAATCAAACAAAGATGGTTAATGCTAAATCCGAGTTACATCAGAAGAGTGTCCTTCAAATCAAGCAAGATGACAAGTTCTTCTGCAGGCTACTCTCAAAGGAAAGTTCCATGTCCAACCCTTCTTTCAGAATAGCCCTTGCTGTGCCATTTGTGTGGGAATCTCAGCCAGGCACACCCAAACACACATTCTCAGAGAACACTCTCCCTCCTCTAACTCCTCCACCTTCTTATCATTTTAACTTCAATGCCTACAAAAAGAAAGAAAAGAAGCACTCAAAGTCCAATCTTCTACTGGCTTTGCTACCAAAACTGAACCTCAAGAAAATGATTCTCTCATCCTCATATTCATCATGGTCATCATCATCAAGCTCCTCAAAAGTTGTCCCTATGGCCAAGTTTGGAAAGAAGAAGCTCTTAGGCTATGGATCATCTAATGATAATGAAGAAGGTGGTGCTAGTTCACCCTCTTCCAAGTCATGCTTTAGCATTCCTCGGGCCTCCAGTTCTTAAGGTACTCGTTATTATCATAGCCTGGCCTTGGATCTGGAGAGGACAATGAGCTGCTTATATAGTTTTTCTTTGTAAATTTTTCAAGCTTATACTATTCATGTTTAGAGGACATTATATTTTCTATGCTAGAATTGGTCTTTTAGAGTTTTGTCCTCTCAAATTACATGCTTGCTTCCAAGGTCATATATTTTCTGGTGTGTGAGTGTATCTTAAACATTTGTGCAGTTTGAAATTATCATAGTTCCTTTTTTATTCTTAGAATGGGCCTAAACAGAACCGTGTACATTACTTTTATGGAACCTCATAGTAAGCAAAAAATGTGGTTGTTATTGTAGTGCTGGTGATAATCTTATAAAACGAAATAACAGAACATTCAGTGTAGAAAGTTTACTAATCCACTTGCAGCTGGATGATCTTTAATCATTTGATTGACTTGTACACAATTAATTATATTACACTTTTACTTTGAGGAAGGGGAAGGAGAAACACCTTAATCAGCATCTTTGACCAATGCTTTATCTTTTCACCAATACTGCTACTATAGGGTGTTTATTTTGTCTGTCTTAATGATTTTATTTATTGCAAAGAGAAGAACTGGTGGAAATTGCAAAGAGAAAATGCTTCACAACTCCAAATTCTGGATATGCTACTAGTTTCAGCAACGTAATTAAAAAGTATCACTTAATGAATCGTGTCGAAATACTAGCTATCATGACTTCAGTTAGATGTTCGCATGTTTAGTTTCACGTTGAAAAATTGATTAAAGATCAGAACTGAATCAATGCGTAACACAACCTTCAACCCAAGAGGTTAAGGTAATGAGTGCTTTCCTTATATCCTTTTCTATTGAATGTGAGGCCACACTTTGCTCCAATAATAATCATTTTACCAATTTGGCTTGCAACATTTAGAATCATTTCAGAGTTCATTTCCCTTTCTTCTGGCCTTAATGGCTTGTTTCTGACTCGTGTTGGTAAAGAAAGACTACATATACTTTGGGTTTCCTTTTGGTTTAACATTTCCCTTGTGTCACGGATTCTTATACAAGCAATCACCTCATGAAGGGACACATCTTCAGTTTATGCCATTATAAAAGGAATGAAAAGCTATTTGCACACCATATAACACCAATCAAATACACATTTAACATTACATCAGATAAGCAAACAGTAACCACTTTTGTCTTTTGTATATTTACTTCAAAGGCACGTACCTACTAAAATAACTGGCCATTTCCAATTTATTATGGTTTAAAAAATTATAAATATAGTTAGTAGTAACAGCATCTCTGAACCGACATTTTACTATAATGCAATAGCACATTACCAGAACTAGAGATTAGAGAGTACCAACAACTTGAAACTTGTTTGAAATTGTTTAAGCTAATTTGTCGGCAGAGAAGCTGGTAGTGACTTTATCTTGTCCCAGGTTCCATGTGCACATGGGCCATATATTGTGTAGTATATTAGTAATACAAATAACTATTAACTAATAACTGTGACACTTTCACAATAATTCTAGTCTCTAGAAATTAAAGGAAATGGAATATTATAATTATATGGTCCCTTGAGATTTTCCAGCGATCGAAGAAGATCACCAAGAAGAAGTCATCAAACTCAATTTTAGATTTTTCTTTCCCTATTCACCCGGCAAAAGAAGCAGAATATGGTTTTCTCTTGTTTGTTTCGACCAATTAAAAGGCTACACCATCCTGTTCCCCAGACTTTCAGCTCAATTATATGTGATTATGACTTATATTCAATTTCTTTTCCTTAGAAAGTTCTCTATATGTTATCTTGGCCTCACCAACTGAAGATTTTATAGGAGACAAAGGATAAAAATATTGGCCAACATGGACTAGAAGATGCAGTGTCAAAAGCAGTTGCAACTTAAGAACTTAAGATGGACACGTATTTTTTCAAGGCATATGTGCCATTTCATTCATCACTTAATATGTGGCTTTATTTACAAATTAACTTTTTACAGTAATGAACACATAGTCCAAAAATGTTGACTTGAGTATTTTCACCAAATCGGCATGTTGTGTATTCCAGGTATATATAGAGAATTACAGAAGTAAAAGGGGTTTGTGTATATCCTATGATTAGAATGAGGTAGAGAAGAACAGTTAGTTCTAAACGTAACATGAGCTTAGTGCTTCTTCATCGATTCTGGTCACCTGGTGTATTGCATTTGCCAAATAAGCCACATTGCTTGTTGTCACACCTGCCATGCTGCAAGTATCACCAAGGAGTTATGTAGGAAGAATATTCTATAGTGCAGTCAAAGTTATCAAATTAAGAAATGAAGAGAAAACAATTTGACACTTTAATTATAGTAACCACGGTTGAATTTTAGTATATGCTTTAATGAATACCTTATTCTTCCATCAGGGGTCATGTATATATGGAACAGCTTTTCCAGCTGTTTAACCTGATCAGGGGTTAATCCAGAAAAACAGAACATGCCAACCTGCATTTTTGTTTACATCGAAGTGTACAACTGTGAGCTCAAGTTATAACATGATTCATTAAGCATAAGGTAACTAATAAGCATCCAAAACCTGAGAAGTTATATGCTCCCAATTGAAAGATGATTCCAAATTCTCAAGATATTGTCGAAGGGTAGTTCGCATAGTTTCAATCCGATTAGCCATGACCTTCCAACAGCATTGCCAAAAAATAAGATTAGATCCTGAATTAATTTAGAATGGAAAAGTTAAAAAAGGAGTTAAGAAGATGAGTATTACCTTTATTTCTTTCCTCCAAAGTTCCTCTACATCAGGGTCGCTTAATATCTTAGCAACTAGTGAAATACCATGGAAAGGAATGCTGCTATACATTGCATGGGACATCAACTGCAGTTGACTTTTAAGTGCAGCTACTTCCTTTATAGTCTGGCATAAAACACTATATAGATTTGAATGTAGATTAGTAAAGCTGATAAGAACGTGAAAAGTAAAACAGTAAAACGTAAGGAAACATTTTTGCAAAGTTGAGCTTCATGTCATATTATCATAATATCATGTACTTGATCCTTGCCTCAAAAATGCATTATGGAACATTGTTGGCATCTAACTTCCATTTTACATGTCATAGCATTTGCTATGCCTCTAAATATCTAATCACTAATGTACAGGACTTTTCTTACCTAAGACAACCAACTTTATGTTCGGATAATCCCATGTTCTTTGAAAATGATTGAGAACATCCTATCAAATGCCCATCTTCAACAAAAATGCGAAGTGCCATGGCATCCTTGTCAAGATCCCCACTAGAAAACCCTTGATAAGCCATGTCAAAGAAGGGGAAATGATTTTTTACCTGGAAGATAATTAACGTTAGAATATTATATTTGATTTAGATTTATAGTACAAAGCTATACTGAAGCATCTCATGTCTCATTTTCACCTTAAACTGGTATGATATTTCTCTCCATTGTTCCTCAGTAGGGTCAACACCAGTTGGATTGTGGGCACAAGGATGAAGCAAGAAGAAAGAACAATTTGGTGCATTCTGACATTACAAACACAGTAAACAGAGAAGATTAAATGTTGCTTATGCTACTGCTGGATAGGAAAATAAAACATAACATTATCAATTTTAGCTGGTTTTCAAGTTCAGCCAACTTTTTTCAGAAACAAAATTACATTTCATTGGTTAACATTAAATGCATCTATTTTACCATAATGATATAGCTTTTTTATTTGTTTGAGAGACAAGAAGCATGAAATTAATACCAAAGCTTCTCATCTTTTGTAAATAGTAAAGTTAGTCTGGTTCTCAACATCATCAAAAACTTTGATAAATACACTTTCAATACCTTGACATCTCTTAGGAGTGCAGCAAAATCTAAACCCCTTGTATCTGGATGGTAGTAGTGAAAGGTTTTGACAGGAATTTCAGCTTGTCTCCATATATTGTGGTGACTGCAGCATGTAAACTTTATGCATTAGATATTGAAAGAACGTAAATATCTCAAAAAATAATCCAATGCGAAAAGGACCTACTTTGACCAGGTAGGGTCTGGTAGATACATTTGAGAATCAGGATAGAAATGTCTTTGAAATTCAGCAAAAAGCCTACATGCAGAAGTTCCAGACAGAGTTGGAACTCCGGCAAACAATCCTTCTCTTACAACATATGAATCATTCCCATATGCCAATTTTACACACTCCTGGACAAATTTTGTTCTGACTGCGGAAGAGTTTAACTCCCTGTCAAAATAATGTTAATTCGTTTCTGAAAAGTACAAAATTATTCATAGAAGCACTAATGTTGATACAGTGTGATACACAAATTCAGGAGTGAAAATGCAAACAAGACAATTCGTGGGTACTTTTCATTGGATGAACCCAACCAGATGACACATATTACGTGAATAGTTTTCATCTTACATTATATATATCCAACCATTCAAAACCGTAAGTTCAATTGGATCTTGTATTTAAGAATACAGTGTGGTATTTGGTAAGTTATTCCACTTTTAATGCAAGCAACAAAAAAGCTAACCAAGACACAGTGCGTAAATAGTACTAGATCAGCTTGTCTTATATCGGTGTTGCTACAGGAAAATAATAAATAAACACCTAGTTGTTTGACCTTATTATATAAATGAGTTTCTGAGAGCGTTTTGTCCAAGAACAACAGAGTTAAAGTTGTTCTACTATGGGTAAACGCTCATTTGATTCTGATAAAGCAACCACAAATTAGTATTCGAAAGAAGAACAAATTTAACTTGGTTTCTAAACATGTAAAAAGTTACAAAATTGATCCGTTCTTCAAACAATATGACTTCAACACAAAATAGTATCACTGTTAGAACAGAAGAAGAGCACTCACTCCAATTTGCATCTCTGAATCTTTATTTCTGCATCACGAACACATTGAGGAATGAAAGGTTTGCCATCATCACCCCTGTAAGTTCCCTTACAGACGAAGAAAAAAAACGTCAGGGATGACAAACTATGGAAGATGAACAGATATACATATACTATAACTATATATAAGCATATACCATTCCAAGATTGATCTTGTGGGGAAAAGGGTCAGATAGAAAAGCCTCGTTGACACTGACAATGGGGTCCTTTGGGGCTGGTCTTACATGGTCCCACCAACCACGGGCACTGGAACAAGAAGTGGATAAAAATCTTCTTGACATTCTTCCATTGATGTACCTCCACATAATGCAACACTCTTACGTTATAATATACGCTGTGAACTCAGTGAAATGCTCTTAGTTTATTGAAACAAGAAAAAGGCTTTTGAATGGTTATATAAGGAGAGGAAAGAAGAAGAAGATGATGCAGAGTGAAGTTTCCCTTGCCGTGGTTTTGCGTTGGTCTTTTCAAGGAGTTCCTATGTGCTGCTTTGGTTTGTTTACGGTTTATTTTCATCAAAAAACCAAAGTGTGCTCATTGTTTTGACTTGCTTATTATATTATGCATGTGTCATCTTGCACCATCCTTTTTGTCAATGTCACTGCCCGATATCATATTAGCTTAGAATTTTCTGTTGGTAATATATTGTGTTTGGATGAGTTTTTTGATAAATTAATTTTTAAGAATATAAAGGAAAAATAAAATTAATATTTTTCATAGATTAAAATTAGTTTATGTAGAAGTTAAAATTAAAAGTTAAAAGTTATATAAGATAAGTTTTATATTAGTTTATATAAAAAATAATTTTAATTTATAATATTTTTTTATTTATTTTTCTAAACATTGTTAAAAAAAGTTCGCCTGTATTAGGATTAGAAATTAGAGATATGAAATTAGATCGTGTATATAAAACAATTGCAGGAATTTTTTATGATGTTAATAGGCATAGAAGTTGCTATTTATTTATTTATTATTATTATTATTATTATTATTATTATTTTGTATGAAAGACCTGTTTCTATCACATTGACATTTACCATTGAGAGTAATTCATGAACACTGAGACGTGGACATTCATCAATATTTGGAATTTCAAAATTTTGTACATTGTCAAACATTACGAGGGTTTGTGCCGGTAGAATGTGAAGTGTATCTAAGTTAATAAAAAATAAAAAATAATAAAGAGGACTGAACAAACTTAGGAAAAAAAAAATGGGAGAAGAAAATTTGAGGAGAAAGTTTGACTGGAGAAAATATCTTATTGTGTCAACTGAGTCTTGGAATCCTCTACGTTTTTATTAGTGATTATTTGTGGTCAATTTCGGTAATTATTTTATTTTATCTAGTGAGTATAATTAATTGAGTTAATCATATTTGAAAACTATATTAATATATAAGTTTTTATTAATTAATGAAAGATGTAATCAATAAAAATTCTTTAAAAATAAGGTTGAAATTATTAATAGTAATTTTATTATTTACTTTAAAAGGTATTATGTTATTGGTTAGAGAATTTTTAGTTAGTATTCTTTTCAAAGTTAACTATCTATTCAGCAATTTTTTCAACATAATTAATCAATTTTTTTCATAAAAGTTCTCATGTTAAGTATCACCGTGAAACTTGACATCTCAACTAGGTTGACAACTCAAGTTACCATACGAAAAAAAGTATTACTAAAAAAAAATAAAGAAAGAAAATATAAGTAAATATGGGAGAATAGACCAAAACCCATATATAGAGAAACCTAAGAAAAACGATACTTACTTAATCTATACCTATTAATAAAATTCTAATAAAAAACTAAATTATTAATAAAGAATTCAAATTTAATAATTACTTCAACTCATATATTTTTTAAATCCTAAATTCTAAATCAATAAAATTATTTTACCCAATTTTTTTAGGAATGATTGAAATTGCAAGATTGACAATAAAAATAACTTATGAAAGGTTGATGCCATTTTTGAATCAATATCTACTATTTTCACATTAAAATATTTTTTTAACCAATTTTCAAATATAATGAAGTATGTTAATCCCATTTTTACCAATGATGCATAGTGATATAATGAATAAAAGTTATCCCATCCAAGCTCCAAATAATAAAAAACTTTAAGCATTTGAATTTAGAAGGCATTAAGATCCAACTAATCAACACAATTTAACCATTGAATTTAGAAGACATTAAGATAGTGGTTGTTATGATGGTTAGGTTAGTCACCATATTTTCAAAGTTAAATACTCATTTAACTAATTTCTCAACAGAACTAAACTACATTTGAGAGTTATTTTAACCTATATTTTTTTCCAACCAAATACAAGGCTATGACCAATAAAGTTATCTCACAAAATCATCAAGGAATGATTGAAATTGCCACATTAGCTGCAAAAATAACCTTCAAGAGGTTAATGTCATTCTTGGTCAACATCTACTATTTAACCAATTTTCAACATAGTTAACCACATTTTGTAACTATGTTAATCCCAATTTTTACCAATCATGTACAATAATGTAATGAATAAATATTCTCCCACCCAAGCTCCTCTTGATCAACAACAATTCAACCATTAAATTCAAAAGACATTGAGCTAATGTTTATGGTGATTCTTAGGTTAGTCACCATGATTTTTAATGTTAAATACCTATTTAACCAATTTCTCAACAAAGCTAACCACATTTAAGAACTACTTCCCCATTTTTTTTTTCCAACCAAGTGCAAGCTATGACCAATAAAATTATCTCACCAAAATTACCAAGGAACAACTAAAATTGCAACATTGACTAAAAAATAACCTCCGAAAATTTGCTGTCATTCTTTGGTCAACCACATTTATAAATGTGTTAAACCTATTTTTTACTAGTCATGTTCAATGATGTAATGAATAAAAACAATTTATCCCACTTAAGCTCTCAATGAACAATTGGATCATTGAATTTGAATCGGTGGTTATGGTGATTCTTAGGTTAGTCACCATGTTTTTCAAAGTTAAATACCCATTTAACCAATTTTCCAACACAATTAACCACCTTTGATAACTATGTTTACCTAAGTTTTTACTAGCATACAATAAGTAATAAAATTCTTCGACCCAAAATCCTAAACTACAATAATAGTTGAAGCTTTGACTTCAAAGAACATTAAACAATTGGTTATGGTTCTTTTTTGTCAGTCTCCATAAATTTCCAAACTCAATTAATCACATTTGAGAACTACTTTAAACCAATTGTACATTAAAAGGTTGAACAAATTTTCCAATACAATTAACCATATTTGAGAACTACTTTAACTTGATTGAATATATTTAAATACCATGATGTTCATATACAACTTTCCAAATGAATACTATAATTGTTAACAATGGAAATGTGCAAACCATAAACTACTTGACTATAATATAGAAATATATCAACCTAGTTAAACAAAATGTCATTTAGAGATAACAAACAAACAACAAAACAACAACTTAAACCTAACATATAATTCATTGCATACTAAAGTGTATGGGTAAAGAGAAGACTACTTAGTGACATTCAATCATCTCAATAATAATCAACTTCCTCATCGTCATCTGCATCTAATGAAACATGTTGATTAGACTCTCCATCTTCTTTAAATTTGAACTTAAACCATATTCTTTATGATAAAGCTTATCATTCGCCTATGCTTTTCCAATAGGAGGATCCTCATCAACATCAACCTGAACTTCTTGACTACTACTAGTAGCAACTCCATCCACACACCTTGGAAAAAAAGGCACAATCCTTAAACCATGCTATAATTTATGAAAACTATTCTAAAGACATCAAAGAAAATAATTATTTGGAGTGTGGTGGTAGTTGATGATTTATTTGCAAAAAGAGTCATTTAGGGATGTGCAAGCTCTGTGTCCATATATTAATTGTTGTTTAATGTACCAAAAATGATTAGTCAAGAAACCTTTCATGGAAACCAGGTAGGTTGAAGGTACTCTAGCAGGTTGTTGGAGTTTAGGTGTAGAACCTTGAACATTATCCAAAGGGTTTATGCAATTTTTTTTTTAAGATTCCATTTTTAAGCTTAAAACTCAAAAGATGGTGTTATAATTGATGGAAAAAGAAAACAAGAAGAACATAGGATGACTAAACCAAAACCCATGTAAACACACAACAAACAATAAATTAAAAAAAAATCCTAGTAAATCGACTAAAAGATTCCACCCTACAAAAAGGAAGTAAATAGGGGGATCGAAAAAACTAAATTTGAGAATAAATTCCGACGTTGGTAAATATATTTGTGAGCTTGTTTCCTTCCTTGTGTATGTGTGTAATCATGAAATATATTTCTCTAGTTTTAACTAACCAACATTTCCATTTGCTTCTAATATCCCAAGACATGTGTGATCAAAGTAGAATTCTTTTCAAGCCAAAGATAATACCACCCTCTATTTAGAGCTAACTCAATTGCAAGGACAACTCCTATCAACTTAGCTCTAGTGAAAAGCACCTTTACAATAAAGGTAGTGAAACCTTTTATATATATTCACCATTATTACCACAAAAAATTCCTATACAAGTGACCAGACCAGGTGATCCTCTTGCTACCTCATTCATTTTACATTTGATCATCCCAACTACTAGATGTCTTCAGTTGACATTTGTGACCTTAGTTGGCTTTTTAGGGTGGATGTTGATGTTGAAATGTTTTAAAACATCAAAGTCATGTATATCATTTCTCATAACCCCCTTGGATAAATTACTTGCAATTGTGCAACTAGTTTCCACAATAGCCAGAGAATGATTAAAAATAATTGCATTATCATGTCTAATATTGTTGTACATCTTCCAAATCATTTCCATAATGTTGATGCATGTTGTCCTTCTTAGATCTTTCAATTGAGGGTTACATTGTACCTACATAAAATTGATAACATTGTCCATATAAGTACAAATTGTAGTAGATTGGAATGTGGCAGCCAACCATGCCCTAAATTTTGTAGTCAGCTAACAGGAAAAGAAAAAGTGCTTCATTATTTCATGTGTAGCTTTGCATAGAATGCATATAGAAAAAAGATGGATCCCAAACAGTTCTAGCCTTGAATCCAAAGACAATCTATTGTAAAAATATTTCCAAGCTACTAAGCTTCTTAAAGGTGGTATGTATGTAGCCCATATAAACTTAATCTATGATGGTCCTTGTAAATGTTGAATGAGAAACTTCTTAGAAGCCTTAACAATAAGAGTGATATCCTTTTCCTCTGGCTAAACAGTAACATCTTCAACATTCATAATGTGGAGATTGTTTAGCCACTGTTGTAGTTGTGGAATGTGCTAAGATGTTTGTGCAGGCAAAATCCAATCTTCATATTATGCATCACATACTCTAGCTTTCAATCTCAATAGTGGTGGGATGTAAGGATACTCCATTAATGGAGTTGAAGAACATCAAATGTGATCTGATGGTTTTGCCATCTCATAAAACACACATTATGTTGTCTTGAATACAAGTTAAATGTGCTTTAAAACTTGGGATGCCAAAAGATGAACAAAATGATCTCAGGATCGTGCTTACAATTTTAGGTTTGCTAGTAATGAAAAGACCACCAATATTGTACAAGATGGAGAACACCAACATTTAGAGCACTTACATTAGATTACAAAATTCTTCCTTTTGATAAAGGAACCTCAAAACCCCAAATCCATTACAAAATTCTTCCTTTTGATAGAGCACCAACATATTGAATTCTGGTGTGAGCTATTTCATTCTCTTGAGTGTCTTTGTAATTGATTGAAAATGGTTGATTGGATTGATGACTGCATACCAGTAGTTGTTCTGGTGTTATGCTTGATGTTATAAGCATTATGATCCTGTTGATGAACTCAAATTCTAAATGACTTTGAGGGGCTGACCTTTGTAAGGTCTAGCTGTTATCCCTTGAATGAATTGATTTCTTATCGATTTCATTCTTATAGTAGTAGGGAATATAGAAACTAGTGGTTTCAAAATCTGAGAACGAAGGAAGATGACCCGTAGACCTCCTACCTCTCCCCAATCTTCTTCGGAAATGGGCCACATCGCCAGGGCCATTGAGATGATGGCAACTGCCATCCAACAACAGAATGCAGCAATGGCTCAGAATCATCAAGCTGCAATGCACCACTAGGAAACTGCTCGGTCGACTGAAAACAGCTTCCCACGTCGGTCAGCCTCAGGAACAGATGGGACTGACCGAGTTCATGAGGCACAATCCACCCAAGTTCAGTGGGAATGTTAACCCTGATCAAGCAGATCAGTGGGTCGGAGAGTTCGAGAAAATCTTTAAGGCGACCTCCTGTCCTGAAGAGAAGAAATTGGTGAATGGATAGTTACCCAATAAGTGTAAAGCAAGTGCAAGATAGATTTAGTTGCACCATGATTTAATTTCAGATAGATATAAGACATGTAGAGTAAATCAACAGTATATTGAGGGTTTTAAGATTTAAGCACTTGCTTCTATAGGGAGTACTGGAGTTAAGTTCCAAGATGAAAGTAGGAATTTTCTTTGATCTGGAGCTTGGAAGGTGTTAGTGTCAGTAACACAACATAAGATGGCTCTAGCTGGACACAAGGCTTAAAATGGAAATTTGAGATTTGGTAGAGAATAAGTTTACAAGATGATTATATCATCTTGAGATGTATCAATGATTTTGGGAAAGAGGAAAGATGAAATATCTTAATTGTGTTTAAAGTTACAGTTAGGCAAAGAAAATTGTTGAAAAGCAACAGGCGGAGAAATTGCTTGGATGAGAGAGAAAGTCTCACGTGGGATGGATGTTGTTTAAGTGATTTGGATTTGAAAGCAGTATGTGATTCGAAATTTGGACACTAGTTTATGTTGAGTATGTAGGAGATGAATTGGATGTGATTCCAGAAAAGGGATTAGTGATCTGTCAATCACGTTTCCAAAGGTTAAGCTCAACGAAAGATAGTGTTTCCAAAGTTCAACCGAGTTGATTAAATTGAAGAAAATAAGTGGAAGAGTTGTTAGAGACGCAGTTAGTCAAGCCCAATATATCTCCTTGGAGTTTCCAGCGTTGTTGGTTAAAAAGGAAGAGGAAGGACCTCAACTGTGTAGGGACTACAGGAAGTTGAATAAGTTGACCATCCAGGACAACTATCCTCTACCCGTAATTGATGATTTGAGGGATCAGTTAGATGGAACTTCAGTGTTCTCAAAGTTTTATCTGAAATCTGGATAAAACCAGATTTTGCTAAGACAGAAGATGTGCAGAAGACAAGCCTTTTGAGGTTTACTATGATGCCTCACATCAAAGTTCGAATTGTGTCTGAATACAAGAGAAGACAGGAGTTGCATATGTTCAATGCAACTCAAATTTCATGAGAGAAATTATTCTACTTATGATTTAGAATTGGCAGTGGTAGTATTGTTATGGAGATTTGAAGACAGTAATTGTATGAAGCTTTGTATGGGAGGAAATGCAGAATTCCCTTATTGTTGGAACCAGGAGGGTGAACCAGTTTTGATTGAACAATTAGAGGATCCTAGTCTGAAACGTATTGTGGAATTGCTAGGCACCGATCAGGCTAAAGGCTTTGTAACGGGTAAAGATGGAATATTGAGATTAATGGCAGAATTTGCATACCAGCAGATGGAGAATTTAAGAGATACCAGAAATTTTAACTTTGCTCTTCTGGCGAAATGGAAATGGTGGATGAGGAGTGATGAGAAAGGGAAATGGAAAGATATTCTTGTATCCAAATATGACTCGGAACTTGGGAGAAGCCGAGCTCATTTGAAATATCAATCGTGGTGGTGGAGAGATGTACGTAAGGTGTGCGAGGAGGGTGAAGATGATGGTTAGTTCCAAAAAGTCATTGTTTGGAAAGTTGGATGCGGAAGGGATGTGAGATTTTAGGAGGATGCGTGGGCCACTAACTTTAACTTTAAAGCAACGTGGCTGGTCTATGTGCTTCAAGTGGATAAGTGTTCTATTTGTTCGACATAAGGATTTGAGGCCCCACCTTGAGAACTTTTATCTTATACGTATGTCATCCAAGTAGAATCAGGTGTGGAAGGGAATGTGGGTGGCAATAGTCTGTTGTATCTTGGAGAAGAGGAATAGAAATGTCCCTAAGCAAGAAATTCTGGATGCAGAGGAAATTTTCCAATCGGCTCCACTACTTACATGGTGGTGGTTGAGATATATGGTGCGTTCGTTCTCGTATGCCTTTTTAGATAGGCACCTGAACCCAAATCAATGCATCCAATGTATACATTGAACAAGGAGGAAATGATGGGAACAGGAAGCCGAGTTGGCAAAAGAAGTCATAATGATGATTTAGAAAGTAACAGCAACAGGAACTTTGTCTTTATAAGGTGCAGAATTATGTAGCATAGTGGTGCACCAAAGGTGTTGCTTTAGGGAGCGTAAGAATTAGATCAGCAGTTGGGAAGTCGATGGATGGTTTTGATCAAGATGCGGAAGTTGATTCCTAGAAGGATATTTCGGATCCTAGTTTGAATTGGCTGGGGGGCATGAGCAGTAGCCAGCTGTCCTCTTTCCTTCCGATGAAGGGATCTTGCTCACTTTTTCTCTAAAGGGGCTAGTCCTGGTTCTGTTAAGGGCCTAGTTCTGGACTTGCTCGACCAAGTCTTCAGGGTTGGAAATAGAGTGTGAGTACTGGAGTTGGCGCTCAATGGAGCAGCATACCCCATATGCAGGGATGGAGAAATGGAATTTGATGAAGTATTGGAGTAGTAAGAGTTGGTTCAACGGAAAAACCGAGAAGGTGAAACTGATGCAAGGCAGAATGAAAGCTTCTCAAAGTCGGCAGATGTCCTATGCAGATCAGAGGAGAAGACCTTTGGAGTTTGCTGCTGGGGATCATGTCGTTATGAGGGTGACACCAGCCAAGGGTGTAGGACGAGCTATCAGATCAAAGAAGCTGTCCCCTAAGTTTGTTGGGCCATATCAGATCCTGAGGAGGATCGGTCCAGTAGCTTATGAGATCGCCCCACCTCCCCAATTAGCAAACCTGCATAATGTATTTCACGTATCACAACTAAGGAAGTATCTTGCAGACCCTAGTCACGTATTGAAAGTGGACGACGTGCAGATCGGGTGATTCAACTCGGGATTTAGAAGAAACCATGAGAGAGGCCTATCCCTACCTCTTTTCCTTGTAATTCAATTTTCGAGGACGAAAATTTTTCTTGTTGGGGAGAATGTAAGGACCTAGAAACTTTAATTGGAATAAAAGTGTTAGATTTAAATAATTTCAGAGGATGTTATTATTTAAAATACAAAGAGCTGGTAAATGAAGTTTCGTAGTAGTCGGACCTCGGACGTCGCCAAAGGTCTGGGGTCAGCTGGTAGATCTCGGTCGGCTGACGTGTGGATCAAGAAGAGTAAAGGAAGAAAAGTGTAGTTAAGAAGTCTTCTACGAGATCGCCGTTATTGAAGACGGAGGCGATCTCCGACTTCTCTGGGACATAATCGCCTGTCGCCTAGAGGAGACATGACCGCCAATCGCCTATGGTGTACATGATCGACGGGAGTGCACGTAGTACGTAGTCAAGATACTGGATCAACCAGAGTGGGTTCCACAAAACCACACGTATCAAGGTGTGGTTAAGCCTTAGATACGCTGTGTATGCAAAGCTCTATGCTTGAGCATAAGAAGTCATCCTTAGTGCTGCATGCATGGGAGCACGAGGAGTAGTGCTGATCTACTCTTGGAAATGTGAAGCTACCGATGTCACCAAGCCACGTGGAGGAAATACCTTGGACGTAACATAGTGGGATGGAGAACCTTCAGCAAGGTGTGACGATATGACATCGGTGAGCAGAGTAAGGCGATGTGTTCTCGTCACACACAAGGGCGATAAGAGATCGCCAACAGGATGAGAGGAACATCGGTCATCAACCAGGATGGGAGACACATCGGTGGTCTGCCAGGGTGAGACATCGGTGGTCTGCCAGGTTGAGACATCGGTTGTCTTCCAGGGTGAGACATCGGTGGTCTGCCAGGGTGAGACATCGGTTGTCTGCCAATGTGAGGAATCAGTCATCATCGGGATGAGGCACATCAGTCATCGCCGGTATGAGAGACACATCGGTCGTCTCCCAGGGAGAGACATCGGTCGTCCTCCAGGATGAGGCCTCGGTGGATAGTCATCGCGCGAGCGGTCATCGGTGGAAGGTTATCGCGCGATGTCGAGTTTCACGCAGATAAGGTGGGACCCAGGCTCGCAGCATCAGACGTACTGCACGCGCGACACGTAGACAAAAAGGGTGGTTCAGAATAGTGACCTCAGAATGTTGGCATGCGCAGAGTCACGCGTGGTCGTACTGTTCAGGGCAGCGTGCACGCAAGCTTCCTGTAGAGTGGGTGGTGGCAGCGGCTTTTGTGGACAAGTTGGTTTAAGATTTAAAAACTCACTTCTGAGAGGCAAAGAAGGTGCTGTGGTTCAAGAGTGACAGAGTGAGTGAGTGAGTTACCTTCATCCTTCTCTTTTCTCTCCTTCACTCTGCCATTCAGGCCTTATCACGTTCCTGCTTAGCTATCGACGACTGCCCTTGGAGCACCTGGGAGGTTCTCTGCAAGTTCCACAAACCAGACGCTAAAACAGAGCCAAGGCATCCTTTAAGCTCGGTGGGTTTTGGAGCTCTTGGTGTTTTGCGCAAGTCCAGGTAAGGGAAGCTAGCTTTATTTTCAATAAAAGCCGTAGATTAGCTGTTTCTGAAGTGAGGGCGACGTGGTCGCCGGTTTCATATTCTTTTTCGTGATACTCTGTTCTATGTGTTTGGGCAACGTGGTCGCCGGTTTTGGCGTTGTTTCTCTAACTCCCCTGTTTTAGTGCTGGTTGAAAACTGTTTGAGATTTAAATGTGAAATACATGTGATATTTGAAAATCTGAACCGTGGAATGAATGTGGCTGTGACTGAATCGTTCATTCAGTGTTGCATGATGTATTGATTGTTGTGAATGTGGGATCAAGGCATAGTATTTTCAGGAAAGAAAATACCGTGTAAGATCGTGTGTAATGTGTATTGACTAGGGGCTTGTCTAGAAGGAGATATCCTGACTCTGCTGATATAATGGAATCACATAGATGAAGTTATTCAGTTGTGGAGAGTCGAAGAAGGTTCATATGAATGGGTGAGTCGTGTGAAAAAGAACGAGCTCGGCCTGTTATATGAATTAACCCTGTCATACCGGGAGAGTGATGATATTGAGACTATGTATGCGCATGGCTGTGTGGATTTCACAGCGACCCTGTGTGGATTTCACAGTGGTATGGTATGACAGGTGCAGATCTCTGGGCCTGAGTCAACGCACGAGTCTTCCGGAAGTGGAGTCATGTGTCTATATCTTGTGAGTCAGTGGAAAGTCTGACGTGTGAACCATGAATATTGAAAGTAGCGAATAGACACTTGACGAGTATTGTGGAATATGGAAATGTTGATGGTTGAAACTGATCTGGATTATGAATGACGTGAAGATTCATGTTTTCTATTGATTTAAAGTTTCATATTTAAGGTTTTTAAAACATCTAGCTTACCCTTTGTATTGTTATGTGGCTGTTTTCTAAAACCTGTGATGATCGTGTATTTTTGCACGGGAGCAGACGAGGTTGCAGGAAGTAGAGCTCATCAGTGAGTGGTCGCCGGAAGGAGATCGCCTATTTCTATTTCTGTTAGGCGATCACCCCTTTTCTGCTGTCTGATAGGAGATCGTCGTTCTCTGATAGGAGATCGCCTTTGCTATTAGGAGATCGCCTGTCTTTCTATTTTAATGTAATTTTGTTTACGTTTTTGGAAAATTGACCGAATTTGTATTAAACTCCCTATGAGGAGAAACTTCATTACATATATATAATTTTATTCACTTCAATCTATTTGTTACCTTTATTTTCATTATATAAATATGAATAGTTTTTGACGGGATGTTACAGAAATAATATAGTTTTTAGAGGTGGAGTAGTAGATGTGGAAAAAGTTTTCACATTGGCACATATCAAGACATGCGTATGGATAAATAATAAATATAGAAAAATCTCATTTTCATACTTAGACTAGTGCCTTAATCCAACTGTATGCAAATAGTCTTTTAAGAAGGGAAAAAACTATGTCGAGGCATAAAAAAAGGCAATCTTTATATCATCAACTCATTTCTACCATGATTTTCCTATGATTAGCTCTGTTTTGGTTTTTTCTCCCTATGGATCCCCACTATTTTGGTTATGCTCCCAATGCATATTTAGGGTTGGAACCAACTTTTAACACCTAATATATATGAAGAACTCTGATATGTAATTATTGTAGGAGGGGAATAAAATTTGAATGTATTATTGTGTAGCTTTATTGTTTTAAGTTATGCAAGTTTAAATGGACAATAAAGATCACAGGCTGTAGTAGGTGGGGAAAAGGAATCATGTAAGGCCATGTACCATTTCAACACATCACCATGAACCTAAAATTTTATAGGATTCGTTAGCACATGGAACTACACTAGTTGTATTTATTTATAATGCAACTTTGATTATAATATTGAGGTTTTTTTTTATAGTTTTGGGGTACAATGATTGAGAATTTTAGAGAGAGCTTGATGTGAGTTGATTTTAGATGTTTTCTTTTTAAAGTGACACTCTACTTAAGATTGAGATTTTAGCACAATTATGGTGAGAACCCTAAGAAGATCCCCACTAGACATGAACTTAACCAAGTGGTTAAGTAAGTGTGAAGGTTCACTTTATAAGGGCAAAGAGAAAAAAACACAAGAATATGGGTGAGAATGATGCAAGGGTGGAAATTAAAAGAACATAAAGGAAACAACAAAAAGATGATGACTGAATGGAAGAGATGTAATAAACAAGAACATATAACAAGAGAATTGACGGAATGGAAGATGAAAAAAAACAAAGATGAAGGAAAAGGAAGCTTATGGATGATGGAATGAGAGGATGAACACGCCATTTGGATGGTGGATTCTCCAAGATAAGTGTAGAGGGCCGCCACTTGAGAGTTCTTAACTCACTCAAGATAAGAACTTAAAGCTAGAGGACTCAAGCCTCACAAACACCTCACACAATTTGTGCAGAGTAACTTTTCTATTCAAATTCAACATGAAAAATACACTAGGTAGGCCTCCTATTTATAGGTGAAGGAGCCTTGGAGAACAAGCTAAAGGGATAGGATGGGAAAAGGGAAAAAATGGGCGGCCTTAGGGTTTGGCTAAGTCAAACCCGCATCCTAGGCTTGTCCTTCTAGAAACTAGGTAAAAATGCCTTCCTAAAGAGCAAAGAACAAGCTAAAATGTTAACTACACCCCCTATTATACTAAAGACACCTTATTCTAGCTTATCTTTACTATTTGGACCCCTAAAGTGAGTCCACATTATTTACAAACATATTCTATTTTTTTTTAAGAAAACCAAAAGGAAGAACTTCTGGTATTCTGGTTTATAGCTTCTTCTTTTGCTGATTCTTTCTCGAGGCTTGGTGGGGCCTAGCTTTGTATCTTGAGATGACTAACCCTTTTGGGTTGTGCTTGTTGTGTCCTTAGTCATCTATCAGTTTGTATCAGAGTTGCAATTTCATTATGCTATGTATGGCTGAAAAAATATATTGCCTTTTGGCAAGGTTTGAGTGCGAGTCACCATACTTTTTTAGGTTGTTTGGATTTGGGGGGGGGGGGGATGTGTGAGAATTTGAGTGGATGCGTGAGGATTTGAAAGGAAAATGTGAAAAAAGTGAATGTGTTTGGATTGGGGTATGTTAGAGTAGATTTGTGAGAAAAGTTTACTGAAGTTTGTGAGAGATTTTTTAACTTTTTTAAAAGGTGTAAAATGTAAGTTACAAATTTACCATTTTATTTAAAAATATTTGAATAATGCAATGAGGTATTTTTGGGTAGATCTGAGTTAATTAAAATTTTGTAAATTATTTTTGGTACCGTTGAATAATTATTTTCGGAAAAAATATGACTTACTTAACATTGTCGGAACAGGAAAAGTTGTCATAAAAATAATACTATCTATGCACATACCAATTTACCATTATACTACAAATAATTTAAAAAAATATTTTTTATTTATTTGTGCAATTTAGTTGTTTGTAATTAAAACATTATTTTTGAAAAATGTGTATGAACTAACTTTACAAATTATGTAAATTTGTCAAATGGTCAAAAATTGTCAAAAAATAATTGTGTTTGTATTAAAAATAAAAATTTGATATTTATAATTGTACAAACTTTTTAGATAGAAAATTATCAATATACGAAAATTTAAACAAGTTAGATAGAAATAAATAATTTAAATATTTATAATTTTATAAAAATATAATTAAAAAATAATTTTGTATTGAATGTAAATAATATTATTAATTGTATAATAATTTTTTTATAATAAAAATTAATTAAATATTTAAACATATTTGTAATGATTAATATGATTAATTCATTTTACATTATACTGAATCCATTTTGTCATGCGAATTTGAAGAAAATTGCTAACATTATGTTAATTATAAAAATAAAACATACCCCCTAACAACATCTAAATCCATTTTGTTAGGACCTTCAAACGCTTCTCTAGACTACATGTCTTATTCTTTTGTTTCATAATAATTGTATCTTTTTCATCATCAACATCTTCAATGCATCACCTGAAGAAAATATAGCTCAACACTATGCCACTTCTACTTTGTTTTGAACAAAAGCATAAAATCAAAAGAATCAATAACTTTCACATAACATGCATATATTTGCAGAAAGCATAGTTTACAAATTTGACCTTGTACTTAGGACAACCCCAAAATCGTTTCCCAACATTTTTTTCACTTGTTGTTCTCAATACAAAAAATTTCCACAATCACAAATGGGTGCAATGAAGTCAGTCATGTTCCCATCACCATGGCTAGAATTACATTGCTTATGCACACCACACCCATTACATCTACACGATGATGAAGAGTGATACACAAACATCAAAGCCCTCAGTCCTCTAAAAAAGGTAATTAAGCCTACTTTTTATTATTGCAAATTGTAAAATATGTTTCAAATGCATTAAAAGGAATATTAAATAATAATGTCTAATAACACATGAAAAATAAGTGATAACTATAATAATGTTTAGCATGAAAAATAACAATAACACATTCAAAATACAATCATTGTTGTTGATGACGTTCAATCTGGTTAATTCTATCTACTAGTCAGTCCATTGATGACTCTTTATACGGCAAGTGTATCGAGTCAAAAGTAATAATTTGTTCATAAGGATAGATATCAAACCCACAATGAAAAGTTATTTACAATCCTAATAATAACATTCACTAAGTATAAGAATATGTAAAATAATTTAATTTGATTTTATATTGACAATAGTTTGCATGAGATTTAAATAAAAACAAATTAAAGAGTTAGTTGATTCAATTGAGAAAATTGGGATTGGGGTTCATCCTTCTTACTCTTTCGTATTTTGAATAGCATGGTAACATTCTATCCTTTGATTGATATAAAAATCATTTATATCGATTTCTCGCATATAAAATTATTAAGAGAGTCTTCTAAATATGATTCCTCGCATTTAAAATTATTAAGAGAGTCTCCTAAATATTGATTCCTCTCATATTTATAAAAACTTCTTATCATTACGATTAGACGTTGATATAAATGAACATTTCAAATCTATTCCTAGCATTCAAATATGTTAAGCATTATCATTTGGGTCAGAAACTTATAAGTACTCTCTGGTTAAATTTAAGGATTTAGATAATAGAAACAAGCATTACAAATAAAATGATAATACCAATCATCAATCAAGAACAAAATATTATATTTAAATATCACCTCATTACATAAGAGTTTGAAGAGATTACTCTCAATCCCAAAGGGTAGAATTAGTCACTCATGTTGGCTATTACAAGCATGAAGATCAAGAAAAGAAGATCAAGGATGTTTCTCCTTGACGGCTACCTCCTCTAGGGTTTCTAACACCTTTTATTCTCCCAATTGGATGTCTAGGGTTGTGCCTCACGCCTCATATTTGACCTAGTTGGGCTTGGGTTAAGTGACTTCTCCCCTAAGCGTGATTGGGCGAGTTTGGGCAAGTTGAACGAAAATAGGCCCAATGTCACTAGAGTGATCCCGTCTGGGCAAGATTGAGCTTGCTTGGGCGAGATCCTCTAGGAGCTTCTAGCTTGGGTGACCTTGGGTGAGTGTTGATGCATTCCAGCTTTCCCTTTTTAGCTTTGTCTATTCTTCTTTTTCCCTTTCATCTCCATTCTTCCCTAGAATCCTGAAATTAACACAAATTTGGGAATAAATCGTTCTAATTCAAATTATAATAAAAGAAAATATGTAAAAAGGTTTAAATTCATAAATTAAGGGTTATATTATGGTTATTTTATCAATTAATATCCATAAGTGCCTGTATTTTAATATGAAATATTACTAAAATCTGGCACTTATCATCCATCATTTGATCAACCATGTCAAAATGTGTGTCGAATATGTCCAAACGTGTGTTGATATCTAACCTTATGCTAATCATAGTTTTCTTGATGTTTTGTATCCCATCCCAAATTTGGGTTAACTTGCGCATGATGGGGGATTGATGGCTAAGGTTGACTGCCTTGAAAATGCTCTTCTGGCAATGGTAGATCTTCATCATCTTCTTCATCTTTCTCATCAGGCCTACCAAGTTGCTAGACACCATTTACCTGGAAGATATTCAACTTCCTCATAATTTTCTTCCTAAAATAGTGATTCTATCCTAGCATGATTAATGAATCCTATGACAAGTACAAGCCATATACCTGCATGATCTTTGTTATCAAAATGAAGTACAAAAGAGGCATGTTGTTGTCTCGACATTTTATCATGTGTTGCATGGCATAATGGGGTCAGTTAATCAATATATTATTTTTTGTGCACCATAACATGAAAATATTTACATTCAATAGTTGAGAGATGTTGTTTTCGCGAGGACACAACATGTGCACCCATGTGTAATGAAGTAGTTTGTCATTCATAGTTAAACTACCTACATTTTTTACATTTTCACTGTGCACCCTTCACGAATCATGGTGGATACCGCCACTTGACAATCATAATTTAGTCCCTCAAGAATGGTACTAGGGGTTAACAAAATACCATCATACATCAAAATACATAACCTGCAAAATGATTATGAGGCATATAGGAATTTTTTTTTTTTAAAAAATAAAATCAACAAAGGTAACAAAACAACATAAAATTAAAATGTGGATTGGGTTGCCTCTCAATAAGCGTTTTATTTAACATCATATAGCTTGACAAAAGTTTTTATCAAGGGGGATAATTATTCTGCTTGGCCAGTGCTCTCGCTATCACTTTCATTTTCCTTGACTATGGCTCTTCCACTTCAATTGTTCCATCCAACTTTAATTCCTTAATGACCCACAATTTCTTCATCTCCTTCATTCCTTTCCCCTTACCTGCATTGAGCATGATAGGTTGTGCTAGCCAATATTCATCTTCCTTCACTGGCTCCCCTTGATTATCCTGGTCTTCTTTTATCTTTAACATTTTTCGAGGTATAACTTTCTCCTTTGGCTTTGAACCCTCCATCTATTCACCATCTTTTGAAATTTCCTCTTGTCTCCCATTCTTATCTACAATACCGTCAGTCACATCATCAAAAAGTTTAAATCTTACCTTATCCTCCTGAGACCTTACTCTAAGTTCTCCTTTATCCACATCTACTATGACTTTAGTAGTCTTCATAAAAGGTCTGCCTAGAATCAACAGGACCTCCTCGTCTTCTTTCATGTCCAAGATGACAAAATCTACTGAAAATATGAACTTGTCTACTTTCATAAGATCATCTTCTGCCACACCATAAGGATGTTTCACAGTTCTGTCAGCCAATTGTAATTACATCGTGGTGGGTTTATCTTCCATATCACTTATCTGTCTTAACATGGTTAATGGCATCAAATTTATACTTCCAATAAAGCATTACCCACAAATAAATTACCCATTGACTTAGAAATAGTAAAACTCCCTAGATCCTTGAATTTCTTTGGCAAGTCCTTTAGCTTCAAAGTATTTCTTCCAACTTTCAGCTCTATATCTATTTCTTCAAAACATCACATCTCCCTTCTAATTCCTTCAAATAATGATTTTTTCTCCGGCCATCCTGCAAATAATTTTTTGGAAGCAATTTATCATAAAAAACTCCTTTCTTTTCTTTTTTTTACAGGCATAAGAGAATGAGATAATTCTTTTAAAACTCCCTTTTCTCCAACTTCATATTTTTCTCCCTCTTTTCTATTTTCTCCTTTCTTTTCCTCAACTTTCACCATCTTACCATCTCCCTCTCTTGTTTTTTTTTATCACTCTCAATAGTGATTTTATTACAATGCTCCTCAGGGTAGGTTGTAGTGTTGGCTGAGAATTGGCCAATTTGTCCGTTTACAATTTGTGCCATTTGTTTGGCTATCTGTCCTATCTGGGTCTCCATACACCTAATCGTGGCCATGCTATTGTCCTACGCACTCACAATCTTTGCCAGGGCGTCTTCAACTTTATTCATCCTGTCAAGTATGGATGGATAATTAGATTGATGTTGCTGTTGGAAAGGCCCTTGCTTGTTGGATGAATTATAATTTTGCGTCCATCCAAAATTCTGAGTTTGGTTATTTTTCCAACCTTGAGAATAGTTATTGGAAAAATCACCTATCCTTCCTCGAATGCCCATATAATTGATCTCAGCTTCAGGTGAGTTGATTAGATAAGAACAGTGACCATTAGGATGATCACCTACACAAAAATCACACCTACTAGGTACAGTTTGCCCTTGAGATGAGTGAACCGCATGAAACTTTTGGGGTAGTTTAGCCATCTATGCTGTTACCTATTCAATTTGTTGTGTCAAAATTTTATTTTGAGCTAGCAATGCATCTACAATATTCAATTCCAACATTCCTCTCTTTTGATGACCTTGTCTATCATGCTGAGATTGATAATCAGTTGTGGCCAAAGCATCAATAATTTTTGTGGCTTGTTCTACATCAACAACCATCATTGTGCCACCAGCTGTGGCATCTAGGAGCATCTTTGTATCTAATCTGAGACCATTAATGAATATGCTCAATTGAACAATTTCTTCAAACCCATGATTGGGCATTTTCTCAACACCATTTTAAATCTTTCCCATGTCTCACAAAAAGATTCCTCTGCTCCTTGTCTGAACATAGAAATTTTAGACTTGGCTTTAATGTAACGAGACATTGGGAAAAATATCTGTAAAAACTTTTCCTCTACATCCTTTCATTTGGTTAAACTTTGATTAGGATGTGATTTAAGCCACTCCTTCGCTTTTCCTGCCAAAGAAAAGGGAAACAAACGCATATATACACTTTGAAGATCACCTGTTTGGAAATCCATAGTTCCCACCAATTCATATAACGTAGCCAAGTGTGTATGGGGATCCTCATGATCCATCGCCGTGAATTGATTAGTGCTAATGAGGGTGAGAAATGTAGGTTTCATCTCCAGGGCTTTGTTAGTTGTAGGTATTACAATGCTGGAAAAGTGTCTAGGCCCTTGGTGCATGGCGTAGTCTCCAAGAGTCCTCCTAGGAGGTGGTGCCTCCACCATGATGTTATCTTCCTGAAAAATATGAATAGAAAAAGAAGAAGTTGTGGAAGAGTCCTCTCTAGTATCTTCTTTACTCTCTTTTGTCTTTGATTTCCTATTTTTTCTAGCTACCTTCTCAATTTTTGCTTCAAATAGCAATTGGTCTTTTCGAATCTCACCTCTCAATATCATATAAAAGTAGCTAAAGCAAGGGTTAGCAAGAAAAATTCACAAGTAGTAGCCGAAAATTTGTATTTTATATATATATATATATATATATATTTTATTTTATTTTTTATTTTTTGGAAATTCAAAAAAAAAAAATTTAAATAGCTAACTAAAATAAAATCAATAACTACCTAAACGAAAAATTAAAACTTAAAGATAAAATAAAAAAAAAAGAATAAAACACTAAAATGATGCTAAGAAAAAATATAACAAAAATATTCAAAAAAGAAAAAAAATATAAATAAAATAAAAACTTACATAAAATAAAAACTAAAGACAAAATAAAAGAAAACAAAAAATAACGTACTTAGAAATAACAAATCAAAACTGAAAACTATAATTTATAATTGTAACAACTAACTAAAATTAAAGATAGTAAACTTACTTACAAATAAGAACTAAAATAAAATAAAATTTAATATAAAAAATTAAAATCAAAAGAAAAATCAAAATAAATCTGAAAATAATAAAAACAAATAAAAGAAATTAAAATAAATAAGAATTAAAACAATAAAACAGAATAACAAATCACTAAAAATAAACACAATAAAAACAAATCAAAACAATTAACAAAATTAACAATATTTAGGAAACTATACTCAACAAATCAAACCTCTTCTCCGACAATGGCGCCAAAAACATTATAACTTTCTATGGCAAGTGCACTTTGTTATCAGAAGTGATAATTGTCCCTAAGAATGGATATCAATCCCACAAGGAACAGTTGAATTATCAAGTACAAAATTTGCAAAAAATATAAAGATAGAATAATAAAAAGTGTGTTGAAATTGAATGAGTTGGCTATGATCAATAAGAAAATAGACAAAGAATTTGGTTGCTTCAAGTTGGAATAATAGGGATTAGGTTTCATCTCTCACTCTCATGTATTTTGATTAGTATGTTAATATTGAGTTCTTTGATTGAAATTGATACTCGTAGAAAATTCATTTATATCGATTTCTCGCACATAAAATTCTTTAAAATGTTTCCTAAATATCAATTTCTCGCATATTTATAAAAATAACTTAGAATCACACTCAAACGTTAATGGAAATTAACATTTCAAGTCTATTTCTAGCACTCAAATATGTTAAATATTGTTGTTTAGGTCAGAACCCTAAAAATACCTCTATAGTCATATTTAAAATTCTCAAACTGTCACAACGGTTTTGAAGTAAAACAACAATACCAATAATCAATCAAGAACAAAATATTGAATATTTAAATATCACCTCAATACATAAGAGTTCGAACAGATTGCTCCCAATCCCAAAGGGTAGAATTAGCCACACATACTCCTAGCACCTTCCATTCTCCCAATTGGTTACAATTCACTCAATGGTGTTTTTCTCTCAATCTGACACACTAGGGTTGTGCCTCTAGCCTCCTATTTAACCTAATTTACTAGGATTAGGTGACTTCCTATGTCGCGCTCATGTGCTTAATGATAAAAGCATAAAAATAGCCCAATTACATGGACTGTTAGTTGATTCAACATGTGGTCCAGGTGATCGGTGAAGTTCATCTTTGATAGCATGAAACTTCAACTGCTCGAGTATGTACTCCATTTTATTATCAGTTAGGTCCACACTAAAATGTTGCATGGGGACTTGTCTGCTTTCCTACCGGGGTTTCCTTTCCTCATTTCTGGTGGCTTTGTCATTTGAACACAACTCCTCCACAAGGTTGTAATGGTGGATGGATTGGCACGCCATTTAGCGGCAGAGGGCTTGAAATAGAAACATGTAAAATAATTACACTTTTATAATTGTGGTTTGTTTAAGGAAATGATGTTGACATTATTAAGTATGTTACTTGGATCAAGCTATCACAAACCTCATCCTCTACCTCAAAATGTTTAGTAACTTGGTTTGTTGCGAAACCACTAAAACCACTAAATAAATTTTGGACCTCCCTCCATTTGTCCATCATACTTTTTTGACAATTTTTCACATTATTTTTGGTAATGGCAAGGAGTCCAGCCTCGTGTAATGCCATAAGAATGTTGTTATAGTCCTAAGTGGTTGAACTACCATCAACTCTAGAACCTCATCTTGGCTCATCCACCATGGCACTTAGAAGTGTTAAATCCATATCTATCATGCATTTTATGAACTCTCTAAAAGTGGCGAATGAATTTGGAACAACACTTTTACTGTGATCTATCTCAGCAACCTAAAGAAAGTTAGCAAACAAATATAGTAACAAAAAAAAAAACACACACACACAAAGGATCCTAACATAATATTAATTGTTTTCATAATCTTGCCACATTTCGTTGGCTATAGTGTTCCTAATGTGTGAACCTAGCCTATAATCATCCTCACGAGCTTGAGAAGCTAAAACTTGTAAATCTTGTTCCAACAATTCATGATCTACTTCTTCAATCCAAGATTGATCGTTGTTGACCTCGTGAAAAAAGTTGTGGATAATACAACAAGCTAAAACTATATTAGTCATAGTATCTAAATTGTAATGTGGCTTGGTTCCACTAGCTATAATTGGAAAACGTTTTTTTCATGACACCAAAAGTCTTTTCAATTACATTTATAAGCGACAAATGTCAATTATTAAACAAATATTGAGCATTTTGTGGACCTCATCGAGAGTACTATTTCAAATGATATCTAACCCCGCGATAAGGTGTTAATATTGTTGGTTTTAACATAAACCTACATTGCCTAGTATTTTCCGACAAACATGGTGCAAAGCTACCTTATACCTGAGTAGTATGACCTATTTATTCTTTTGAAGACTCAAAGACCTTAAATTGACCTTCCAGAATAACCAAAGGATCCCTCTCATATCAATGCGTCCTTCAATATCCTTGAATTTTAGGCAGCTCCTTCTCACCCAATGATGTAAGTTGATTTTAGGTTGGCACATTTAAATGGTTTCACTTTTGTTTATAATTGTTGGGATTAAAAATTATGGTGAGAACCCAAGAAGATTCCCTAGTGGTTAAGTAAGAGTGAAGGTTCACTTCTAGAGGGCAAAGAGAAAAACACAATATAAGCTGATGATAATGATGAGGTGCAAAAATTAAAATAACATAAGATGGAAGGAAACAAGATGATGACTAAATAAAAAATGAAGAACAAATAAGAAAATGGAAATGGAATTATGGAAGGCGTAATAGAAGAAAGAAAAAGAGAAAGATGAGAGAAAGCTTACGGAATAGAAGATGGATCACGCCACTTGGAAGGATGGGAGCTTCCAAGATGAGTGGTGAAGAGCCACCACTTGAAGTGCACTACACTCACAAGATAAGACCCAAGAACCTTTAGGAGACTTAACTCACTAAACACTTTGATAGAGTTTCTTTTCTATTCAAAATTCAATGTGTCAAATACATGAGGCAAGACACTCTATTTATAGGAGAGGGTGTCTTGGAGAACAAGACAGAGGGTAGGGGTTTCATTTGTGAGAAGCCTTCTAGAAGGTAGGTCAAAGAAACCCTAAACCTAGAAGCACTTGTCATGAAAGGCGGGCTTGGCAAAACCCAAATTACTAAACACACCCTACTCTAGTTTATTCTTCTATTTGGACCCCCAAAGTGAGCCCAATTTATTTACATAACTTCTCTCGTGGAAAGACAAGAAGGAAGAACTTTGGATATTCTGGTTTATATTTGCTTATTCTTTTGCTGATGCTCTCTCGAGGTTTGGTGGGGCCTGGATTTGTATACTGAGATGACTGATCATAGTGTGAATTGTCGCTTGTGTCCTTGGTCATCTGCTTGGCTAATTGGGTTGTATCACCTAGCGAGGACATATGTATATTTCATGTCAAAATCACAACTTATGAATACGTTATGAGTTGACCAATCTTTTCTACCTAAAAAATGAGGTGCATCACCATGAGAGATCCTCACACGTACATGCGTATCATTTATGGTCCCTAAACAATCCTAATGGATACCAAAATTCATAATTTTAATAAAACTGAAATACAAAACTCAATATGACAAGTTTAAATGAAATTTCTCATAAACTCGATTGTTGTTTTAAGATCTACAGTTGGACAACACTACCATCTGGTTGATTTATGAATTGTCCCTCCAACATCAAAATCGCATTCGATACATTATGAAAGTGATGAAAAAATATTATTTGAACCGATGGAAGAAGAATGAAATACTTTGATTTTTTACGTTATATCCAATAATATGGAAAAATTTAGCAACTTGTTCTTCCATGGTTGATCGATATGCATCCTTTACAAGTTTGATTTCCCTAATTTGTTGACATATTTTAATGAATGCTTCTGGTCCCATGCGAATAATATCACAACAACGTTCAGTGTGCACCAAGTACTACATCAATTATTTTCTACGATGCTCTTTTCATGGTTCGAACTTAGTACTACAAGAAAAGTAGGATCTTGCGTCGGCAAAAAGCGGATGCGAATGAGCAAAAACCGATGCCTAAACATCAGATTTATGTACGCCAACCGTCTGACGAAAAACTTGGAAAAGCAAAGTAAAATTTTCGTCGGCCAACACATACGACGCACATTGTGTGGGGCAAGTCGACAAAAAATGGATGAAAATATCGTCGGCCACGCCAACGTAAAAACGACGCAATATTGTTGGTTTTTGCGTGGGCCAAACTAACGCAAATGTATAAAAACACCTGTGTGTCAGTTTGAGCGACAAAAAAGAAAAAAATTGACATAAGATGTGTCGGCCTGGCCGACGCATACTTTGATATAAAAAAAAATAAAAACTTGCATAACTTGACCGATGCATAAATGGCAGCGGAAAAAAACAAACACGTCACTATTTGTATTTTTCTTGAAAAAGTCGACCTAATCTGCTGCCCATATGTTTTATTCTTTGCAGCCCTTATGTAATTTATACGCCCCCACATTGTTTGTAATTTTCTTGAAAAAGTTGGTCCAATCTACTGCCCATATTTTTTATTCTCTGCAGCCCTTTTTTAATTTATACACTCCCATGTCACTATTTGTAATTCTCTGGCCCAATCTGCTGCCCATATTTTTTACTCTCTGCTGCCCTTATTTAATTTCTACACCTTCCATGTCACTATTTTTAATTTTCTGCCCAATCTGCTGCCCATATTGTTTACTCTCTGCAGCCCCTATTTAATTTCTACACCTCCCACGTCACTAAAAAAATTTCTTCAAAAAGTTGGGCCAATCTGCTGCCCATATTTTTTCCCGTTATGCAACACCTATTTATTTTGTACACCCATCACCTTTTTTTTTTTTTTTAAAATAACCAATTGAAAAATCAAAAAGTTTACTCTCTGCAGCACCAATACTTTTTTTTTTAACACAATAAATGTATTTAATTATTAAAACATAATTAGTGGGAAAAAATAAAACTTCTAAATTTATATTGTACTTAATTATTACAATATAACCATTAATTCAACATAATCAACCAAAAAAAATAAAAAAACTTCTAAATCTACATTATTACAAGATATTTAATAAAAAAAATTAAAAATGCAATTTCCTAAATTATTTTAAATGGTAATAAATTTTTTTTCAAAACAAATTATGACTTCTTTTATTAATTTCTTATCCTTTTATTAATTATGTATCATTTTTCAAAATTCTGTATTTATAGTGTTGTTTATGATAATCTTTTGAGAAGACATGATATGATAAGAGGTGTATCCCCACGCATGAAGAGTTCAGATACTTTTACACTTTCTTTTGAAAAGTTAAGGTCTGATTATTTTCATGTGTAATTGCAAGAATGTGGATGTTTTGTGCACATTACGAATTTAAGTTTCAGTTAAGTTAAAATGTGTGTGCCATTATGTTCATACAGTAACAGAGCAATAATCCCAAAAAAATTAATAGAAATTTCTGAAATTTTAAAACTTTACCTCCAGCGTTGGAGTAATGACGGTCAAGGAAGTGGAAGTTGACTATTGTGGAGCAGGAGGTGGAGCTCAATAGCGGTGGTGAAGGCTGAAGCTGAAATGAAGAAGAGAAAAAAACTTAAAGCGAAAATGTAGAAGAAGAAAAAAATGAAGACCAAAATAGAAGAGAAGACAACCGATGAACAATGTCAGACCAGTCACGACGACATGGTGCAGTCGAGCAAAGACGACGACAACAACGACAAGTAGTGGAGTGGAGCGGCGACAAACGGTGGAGTGAGCAATGACTGGAGGCGAAGTGGGAAAGTGAAAGTAAAATTAAGTTTTCTGATTTGGGAAAAGTGGAAACTGAGCGAGAATACAAATTACTTGGTTATTTTATTGAAAGAAGTTTGTGTGCTAGCAGTGTATCGTAAAGCTATCTAGGAAGCTTAAGCTTGTTATTTATTTTGCTATAATTTTAGTTTAAACTAGCTAATAGATTTTGCAAATGTAAAAGGGTTGAGACAATGTCACCTTTAATTTAATTATTTTTTATCGATAAAAAAAATTACTTGATTAATCAAAGCAAGAGCAGTTATAAATCACCAACAATAACACCAGTCAATTACAAACACCACTAACCACCCAACACCAGTACCTAACCACCAACCTCAAACCAAGATTAAGAAATTAAAAAAATGATATTATATAAACATAACTATAATACGTCCACGAAGTTGTGTACACTTCTAAATGCTTATTTATCATTAATTTTTTAATATAGGTGTATTTATATTTAATTATTTATTTTGTACTAATATTTAATTTAAGACTTCATACGTTTTTTATTCATGTAAAAGTGCCTTTTAATAACAACGATAAATGAAGAAAAAAAATTAAAGAAATTTTGACTTTTTCACAATAAGTAAAAGACTAAATAAATAGTATGTAAATATATCTTCTGATGAATAATATTGAACTCGTTGTTTAAAAATAATTATATTTTGTACAAAATTATTATAAAATTGATTTACGTAGTAACAAAAGTTTTTAAAATTTTATCAATTTAGTTTCTACAATGAAATGTGCTTAGTAAGATAAATAAGAAAAATAATGAGAACAATTTGACTATTTTTTCTTTGTTTAAAAAAAATATAAACACAAAATTAATTCATTAAAGAAATTGTTTTAAAAAATTTAATATAACTTGCATAAAAATAACCTTAACATAATAATAAATCCCATAAAGTAAAAACTCTAATATATTACTTATAATAATCACTACAAGAAAATCATTGATTAGAAACTAATTTTAGAGACTAAAAATAATTAGTTGCTATAGTGACCAAATTAGAAATCATTTTTGAGACAAAAAAAATTTGTGGTTTCTAAATTAGTTTCTATTATTGTTAAATGGTTTCCAAATTGGTATCTAATTAGCTACCAAGGTTTTAGCTACCAAATTTAGAATCTAAATAATTGGTAGCTAAAACCTTAGTAGCTAATTAGATACCAATTTAAAAATTGTTTAACAATAATATTTTATATACCAATTTAGAAACTAATTTAGAAACTAATATTTTTTTTAGTTTCTAAAATGGTATCTAATTTAGTCACTATAGCAACTAATTTTTTTGGTTTCTAAGAATTGGTTTCTATTTTATGGTTTTATTGTAGTGAATATTATGGGAGAAGTTCTTATTAAATTTGAATTTATTCATAAATATAGTTCACTTAAATACATATGAAATTATCAGTACATAAATTTTTAATTTGAATTATGCAAAGTTAGTTTTTTTTATGGTCCATAATCTCATTTATATTTATATTTTATAATAATCTAACAAATCAAAACTTATACTTTATCATCTTCCTTTTCTCAAATAACAATAATAGAAAGTACAATTATAAATTACTATTAGTGTCACACTTTTTGAATTATTGATTTATTAATTTAACTATTAAGTTTTTATGAAATATTTACTTATTTTATTGATAAGTGCTAATTATTTTAAATTATAACGAATTTTGCATAAATATTACTTGAAATTTAAATTATACAATCTTTTAGATTATAAGAATTCACAATCAATTAAAAAATATAAATTAATAATTATTAAATATATAATTACTTAATATTATGATTTCATTCAATAATTAATCATTTATTATTTTACTACTTGAAACTAATGGGTCAACTAATTTTCACAAAATATTAGTTTTAGGCTTAGTTTATGGTTAGGGTTATGGTTATGATTAGGATTAGAGTTAAGATTTGAACTAGGGTTAAGATTAGGGGTATAATTAAGATTAGGGTTAGAGTTAGGATTAGGATTAACTAATACTATAACAATTTATTTAAATTAATAATACTATAACAATTAATTTAAATTAACCAATAACAATTAATTTAAATTAACCAATAACAATTAATTTAAATTAACCAACAAACAATTTATTTAAGTTAACCAATACTATAACAAAAATAAAATAAATTAAATACACAATTACATGCGTTAGAACCATTCATATAAACTAATTTTCAAAATCATTCAACATAATTTATCACCGCGATTTCCATTGAAATACAATTTTTTTAGCAGTTTAATTTTTTTTTTTTACATACAAAATTTGTTATTATTTTCAATTAACCAAGTACATCCACCATTCCATTTATTCATCACAAAATCCAGTCCACACACATTTCCACATTCATCACGGTTAAATCTGCATACAAAATACTTAAAGAAGGTATTTCAGGGAGTTGAGAGGGATTTGTTTGTGGGTTTTTTGAGGTTAAAGACACAACCATCTATACATCTCACAGCATGGAGGGTTCTGGAAGACAAAATAATGTCTAAAGCAAATTTGGTAAGGAGGGGGGATATGTATGACTACCAATATTTGTTGTATGTGCAGGGAGGAGGAGAAAACTACGTCTCACCTTTTTTGTACGTGTAAAGTTGTCTGACTTGTGTGATCTAAGTGCTATAAGTGGATGGGGATGACATTGACAGACCATAGGGAGCCAAAAAAACACTTTTTGAGTTTTAGGATGAGTGGGGTCAAGGAAAGTGTAAATCAGATTAGGGATTGTGTGTGGATAGCAGTTGTAGGAGAATTGTGGAAACATAGGAACAAAAGGATTTTTAGAAGTAGCAGGATTGATCATATTGAAATCTTTGCTCCGTCACAGTTGAAGGCTTGGTCATGGATGATGTTCAAAGCGTGTGGCGTATGTTTCTCATATTCAGATTGGTGTCTTGAGTCAATAGTTTATATAATGTCTGTTATTTTTTCTAGGAGATATATCTCGAGTGAATGTGTCAGTATTAGGGGCAAGGATTAAAGTAGAGGGAATAAGCATAAGGTAGGTTTATTGTATACGGGTTGAGATATCCCTCACATGATTAAACAATATAGTTTAGTTAAACAATGAAAGCATAGCATTTGTAAATTAGAATGTTGCAGTATTATTACTCACTGCAACCACTGAGTCTCGGGCAGCAACAGCCAATATGTCAGCGCATGAAAGAACTGGTTCTCCACATGCTTCGTCCACTGCCTTCTTGATCTCATCCACCACCTCAAATCCTCTTGCAGATTTGAAATTAGGCTTTGCATTCTTTTCACTTCAAACCAGAATGTGGAGTCTAGAAGAATTGAAGCATCACATCCCTGAACACCCTCTCAAAACCAAGTAAGTAATATTAACTACGAGACTCCCATATTTTTTTCATCACTAATATCTGTAACTTTGTCAAATGGATTCCATTTTTTTCATTCAAAAGACTCCAAACCAGTATCTTAACCCATCAAGTCTAGTATCATTGAGAATAGGTTGTTTTTAGGTAATATATACACATTTATTTATATCTATCTATCTATATATCCATATATATATATATATAAAATGAGAGTTTGTTAACATATCCTTATTTAAAATACTTCTTCGGTTGTATCAATACTAGTAAATTGTTAAGAAATGTGTACATAAACATAGAATTGATGTCTTACGTTAACAAAGCAATCGTGAAAGTGCAGACGTAGCAAGGATGCGCCCTTGCGTTGCTCTTTCTGCACAGCAGCTCTTACGACCCTTTGGATTGTGCTCAAAGCATTGGGGCAAGTGTAGTAATAGTAATCGGGTGACAACTGTGAGAAAGGTGAAGTTGCAAGAGCCATAAACACAAAGCCATGGAGAAGAACAGAGAAATACGCGCTTTATGCCATTTTTTAACATGCAATGACTGATATATCAGGATAGTATGTGTATATTAAACATGCGCAATGGTTAAACCTATATGCTGTATTGGAGATTTATTTGGTTGCTGTTGCTAAATATTGCTGTGTTTATAGAGCCACTGAGACACTGAAACACGCGTGCTGTGGAAAACAACTAATATACACTAATTTTTCATATTAGTTCATAGAAAAAAAAAAATATACTTAACATTAAACTGCACCATGCCATTATACCTTTATTAATTGCATGGTGGTTCATGTTATACCTTCCTTATGATTTGTGGTTAAACATTCATTTTTTATATTAAGGTATCAAGGAATCCTAAAATAAAATACTGTGAGATTTTGAAAAGAGACGAAGTAGTGTGGATTCTACTTTAATTAATGAACCCCACTTACATTAATACTCTCTTGTTATGTTTCTATTTTTATGAATTAGTTACCTTTCTTTAAAAAAAAGTTTTAATTACCTGATTTCATCATTTAATTGTTGATACTGTTTTTTAAGATTGTCTTTGTCATTACTCTTATTTCTTTTTTAATTTTTGTCAATACATTCCATCAATCATATTAATTAAGAGTGTTATTATTCAAAAATAATTTATGCAAGGGTTGTTATGAATTTTAACTTGTAAAAAAGATGAAACACTAATTCTAACTTGAGATTTATAAATGAGGAAGGAAGTACAATGTTGAGTAATAAGAGAGAATATTAGCTGGAGAATGTGTTATTCCTTTACACAGGATACATGTTTTTTACTAATGGCATGACGACAGAGTTTCAACGTGAAAAAAAGAAGCAAAGCAACGCGGAAGCACAGACTGTAAGGTTCATAGTGGTTTATTTTTTAAAAAAATTACTTTAGATTTAAATCAAATCATATCAATTTGGCAATTCAGAGTTATAATTATAACTTCAACTGATTAAAAACAATTATCACTTCAACATGTTTTAAAAGAAACGTAATTACGGAATGCTGATAGGAAAAACAAGTGCAATTTAAATTTAGATTTGTACAATGCAAAGTACACATGAATGTAAATGACAAAGAAATTAGTTTGAAACTTAAAAGAAGAAAATGATGTAGAAGAAGAGGAGGGAATGAAAGATAAATGACTGGAAATGTGAAGAAAACGATGTACAAGGCAAGGCAAGGTATGTAAAGACTCTTGTACTTAAATTTGATTGTTAACACAACGTGGGTCTTTGAACTAGTAGCAGTAGACATGTACAAAGTATTTTAACTACGAAAATTATTTACAAAGCTTTTTCTTTGTAGATTTGAAACCATGAGTATTACATAAAGATTATTTTCTAATTTTGTGAAGCATAAAATATTAAATAACCGATTCAATTAATATGTTTTATTTGGGATTCGACTTAGATTGAAATTATGTTACATTAAAGAAAAATTTAGTATTTTTGTTTAAAAAAACTGAACGTGATTGAGCCATTATCAAAATAGTATGAGAAAAACATGTAATTGAATCTTAGTGATCGATGTTCTTTACTTCTTTTCTATTTTCTATTAGTTTTATTTTTTTTGTTTAGTTTTATTTTTTCTAATATGTTCCCATGATTTTCTCTCTTATATCTTTTCTTTTTCTTAGAATTTATTTTTGTTTATTAGACGATTTTAATAGAAGGTCTTAATTAGAAGGTCTATTATAAATAGTCTTTATTAGTAGAATTTTTTTTTTTTTTTTTTGACTTTGTAGACTGTCTACACTATAAGAAAATCATTAAATAGAAATCAAATTTAGAGACAAAAAATAATTAATTGTTATATTGACTAAATTAGATACTATTTTAGAAACTAAAAAAATTATTAGTATCTAAATTAATTTCTATTATTGATAAAATAGTTTCTAAATTGGTATATATTTAGATACCAAAGTTTTAGTTATCGAGTTTAAAATCTAAATAATTGATAGCTAAAACCTAGATAGTTAATTAGATATCAATTTAGAAACTATTTATCAATAATATAAACTAATTTAGATACCAATACTTTTTTTTTCGTCTCTAAAATAATATATAATTTAGTTAATATAACAACTAATTATTTTTTGTTTCTAAAATTAGTTTATATTTAATGTTTGTCTAATAGCATTGGTCGAGTCTAAAAGAGTGTAGTGTTTGTTTCTTTTATGTGTTTCATTTGTTTTGCCTTACATATGGATTCATTTCCTTTTAATAATCAATTTCCATATAATAATTACTTTTCATTTTATCATGATCAACAATATAACTATGAGTTATACTGTGAGGAACCTTGTGTGAATTATAACTATCAGATGCACAGTGAATCAAATTTTCAGCAACCAATTTATCAATCATATCAACAACCTGGTGTACCATGTTGACCAGTATTTGTTGAATAAACTTTAAATGTTAGTTTGTGGATTTTAAAATTAGAAGTTACTTGAAAATAGTACAATGAGAGTTTGGATAGGTGAAAGGTCAAAAGTTGCGAGTGGGATTTTAATTATGTTGTTAGTGGGGTTTTAAGGCCATAATGAAGATTTTTCTAGAAGAGCTTCCTAAAGCCTATAAATAGGATGTTCTCTCAATTGTAATATGCAGCACAGAAAGAAATACAATAGACAGAAATACAAGAAGAGAGTGTTTCTTTAGAGAAAATCCAAGTGTGAGTGGTTGTTAGTTTTACAATTTGGTATCAAGAGCCAATGACGAATGTGACGGGTCAAATACCGTTACCATGGTTAACAAAGGTGACCAGATATGATAATTGGAGCATTCAAATGAAAGCTCTTCTCGATTCTCAAGATGCATGGGAGGTGGTCGAAGAAGGTTTTGAAGAACCAACAAATTCCACGGGTTATACAGCAACTCAAACCAAGGCGTTGAAAGAGATGCGACCAAAGGATAAGGCGGCACTATACATGTTGTTCCGAGCGGTTGATGATTCGGGCTTTGAGAAGATTGCTAGTGCAACTACTTCTAAAGAAGCGTGGGACATCTTAAAAAAGGTGTTCAAAGGAGCTGACCGAGTCAAGCAAGTGCGTCTACAAACTCCTCATGGCCAGTTGGAGAGCATTAAGATGATGGAGTTGGAAAATGTATCTGACTACATCACGCAAGTACAGACTATGGTGAATCAACTCAACCGAAATGGTAAAACGTTGACTGATGCACGAGTTGTGGAGAAGATTTTGAGAACATTAACCGACAATTTTGAGAATATTGTGTGTGCAATAGAAGAGTCAAAGGACCTAATGACATTCACAATTGACGAGCTCGTCGGTTCTCTTGAGGCACACGAGCAACGGAAGAAGAAGAAGGAGGAGGAAACACTCGAGCAAGCACTTCAAACCAAGGTGTCGATCAAAGACGAAAAGGTACTCTATCATCAAAATTCTCGAAGTAGAGGGCGTGGCCGTTGAAGTCGTGGAAATGGTCGCGGTGGTAAAGGCAGCAGTCATGAAGGGTACTATAAGGAGAAGGAACAGTTGAGCCAACCAAATTGGTGTGGAAGAGGACATGGTCGAGGAAGAGGTGGCCGATCAAATTACTCCAACATCGAGTGCTACAAATGTCACAAATATGGTCACTAAGTGAAGGATTGCAACTTCGACAAATGTTATAATTGTGGTAAAGTAGGACATTTTGCAAAAGATTTGTCGAGCAGATATAAAGATAGAAGAGACAACCAACCGAGCCTTGGAAGATGAAACAAACGAAGGAGTTCTCTTGATGGCTCAAAATGAAGTCCACATTAATAGTGACACTCTGTGGTACCTTGAATCAAAAGCAAGCAATCATATGTGTGGTCACGAGTACCTATTCAAAGATATGCAAAAGATTGAAGATGGTTATGTGTCGTTTGGAGATGCATTAAAGGTGGAGGTCAAAGGCCGAGGTATGGTTTGCTACTTACAAAAAGATGGCTTAAAGATGTTTATTATGTACCAGACCTTAAGACCAACATTTTGAGTATGGGGCAACTCACGGAGAAAGGTTGCTCGATATTTCTGAAAGATCGGCTACTACACTTGAATAACAAGCAAGGGCGCTTGGTTGCTCGAATCGAGATGGCAAGAAATCAGATGTACAAGCTGAATTTGAGAAGCATACGAGAAAATGTTTGCAAGTCAACATAGAAGATAAGGTATCGTTGTGGCATCTCCATTTTGGTCACCTACATCATGGTGGCCTAAAAGAGTTAGCAAAGAAGAATATGGTGCACGGGCTACCAAGCATAGACTATAAGGGAAAATTTTGTGAAGAATGTGTCCTCAACAAGCACGTGAGAACCTCGTTTCCAAAGAAGGCTGAATATTGGGCTAAGCAACTTCTCAAATGCATTCATATTGACATATGTGGACCAATTACTCCAGAATCCTTTAGTGGTAAAAGGTATTTCATTACCTTTATTGATGATTTCTCACGAAAAACGTGGGTTTATTTTTTGAAAGAAAAATCTGAGGCATTCGAGGCATTAAAAAAGTTCAAAGTGATGGTCGAGAAGGCAACTGATAGACAGATCAAAGGTTTACGCTCTGATAAAGGTGGCAAGTATACTTCGATGGCTTTCATGGAGTATTGCGAGGAGCAAGATATAAGGCGATTTCTAACCGCACCGTACACTCCTCAACAAAATGGCGTGGCTGAGAGGAAGAACCAGACCATTCTCGACATGGTTTGATCAATGCTTAAGAGCAAAAAGATGCCAAAGGAATTTTGGGCAGAAGCTGTGCAGTGCGCCATCTATGTGCAAAACTAAGATGATCAAACACCACAAGAGGCATGGAGCGGACAAAAGCCAATAGTTTCTCATCTCAAAGTGTTTGGTAGTGTGGCTTATGCACACGTACCAGATCAACGAAGAACGAATCTCGAAGACAAAAGCAAAAGGTATATTTTTATTGGGTATGATGAGAAGACAAAAGTTTACAAGCTACTTGACCCAATAAGCAAGAAGGTGATGGTGAGTTGTTATGTGCAAATAAATGAAGCAAGTGAGTGGGATTGGAACAATTCTTCAGATGTTATGATTGAAGTTGGAGAATCATCCGTCATTACGCCAACAAGTATAAATTCTGAAACTACCGATGATGAAGATGGACCACGACAACCCAAAATGCGAAGTTTGAAAGATTTGTATGGTTTGACGAATGAGGTACACCTTGTATGTCTTTTGGTAGATGCTGAAAATATCAGCTTTGAAGAGGTGGTGCGAGATAAGAAGTAGCAAACTGCCATGGATGAAAAGATTAAAGCGATTGATCGCAAGAAGACATGGGAGCTAACAGAATTGCTAGAAGGAAGTAAGCCCATTGGTGTGAAGTGGGTATTTAAGAAAAAGATGAATGCTCAAGGCGAGATGGAGAGGTACAAGGCGTGACTCGTTGCAAAGGGATACAAACAAAAGGCGGGAATCGACTTCGATGAGGTGTTTGCTCCTGTTGTAAGAATGGAGACAATTCGATTGCTCATTTCCCAAGTGGCACAATTTAAATGGTCGATATTTGAAATGGATGTCAAGTCAACATTCTTGAATGGTGTGCTTAAAGAAGAAGTCTACATCGAACAACCACCTGGGTACATGAAAATCGGAGAAGAGAAAAAGGTACTAAAATTGAAGAAGGCACTTTACAAGTAAAAGGAAGCACTGCGGGCATGGAATACTCGTATCAATACATACTTCAAAGAGAACAGGTTCAAGTAATTACGAGCATGCTCTTTACGCAAAGAACAGTGGAGGTAACATTATATTTGTTGCTCTTTATGTTGATTATCTCATTTTTATGGGTAACAATAATGAGATGATAAAAGAGTTTAAGGGAACAATGAGACGAGAATTTGAGATGACAGATTTGGGATTGATGAAGTTTTTCCTTGGTTTGGAGGTTAGACAAAAAGAGACAAGTATTTTTGTATCACAGGAGACATATGCAAAAGAGATTTTGAAGAAGTACAAGATGGCAAATTGCAACCCAGTATCAATACCAATGGAACCAGGTGCAAAACTCTCAAAGTTCGATGAAGGAGAACGTGTTGATGCAAGTAGATATCGGATTTTGGAAGGAAGCCTTCGTTATCTCACATGCACAAGGCCGGATCTTTCATTAAGTGTTGGCATCATAAGTCGATTCATGGAGGAACCAGTTTACTCACATTGGAAGGCGTTGAAGCGAGTCCTACGGTACATCCAAGGTACTGTATCACTCAGTTTATTCTACTTGAGAGCAGAAGATTACAAGTTGGTGGGTTACTCTTACAGCGATTGGTGTGGAGACATAGATGATCGAAAAAGTACATTGGGATATGTATTCTTTATGGGCAACACAACATTTTCTTAGCCTTCAAAGAAGAAATCAACTGTGACGCTATCAACGTGTGAAGTTGAATGTGCGGCAACATCTTGGTGTGTATGTCACGCGATATGGCTTAGAAACTTGTTGAGCAAGATGAAGCTAAAGCAACTAGGTGCAATCGTGATTCAAGTTGACAAAAAATCAACAATTGAGTTGGCAAAGAACCCAGTGAACCATGAAAGAAGCAAACACCTTGACGTTCATTTTCACTTTATCTGTGATCATGTGAAGAAAGAAAGTGTGGAATTGGTGCATGTGGCAAGTCAGGATCAAGTTGCGGATATCTTCACAAAACCGCTATCGAAAGTACTTTTCAATAAATACAAGAAGATGATTGGCATGCTGGATTGTACAAACATTTAAGTTTATGGGGGAGTTTTGTTGAATAACATTTAAATGTTAGTTTGTGGGTTTTAAAATTAGAAGTTACTAGAAAATAGTAGAATGGGATTTTAATTATGTTGTTAGTGGGGTTTTAAGGCCATAATGAAGATTTTTCTAGAAAAGCTTCCTAAAGCCTATAAATAGGATATTCTCTCAATTGTAATATGCCCCATAGAAAGAAATACAATAGAGAAAAATACAAGAAGAGAGTGTTTCTTTAGAGAAAATCCAAGTGTGAGTGGTTGTTGGTTTTATAGTATTATGGGTAACCTTTGCAATCATATTTTGAACAACCTATTAACTAGTTTTTCAAGAATATGCAATACCACTAAATGGGAAATGGGTACAATTAGAAAAAAGAAGATTATGCCGATTTTTGAAAAGCCAACTTTTGAGAAAATGATAAGTTAAATGAGTGAAATGAACCTAAAATTCCAGCAAAACATAAAGGCTAGTCGAATTATATTTGAGAAAAAACATGGAACATTTGGCTAATTGTAGGTATAATGATGTTAATTCTTGTATTGGTCCAGAGCGCATAAAGCTCAGTTTTCGAAGATCAGACATTGGCACCTGCGAACAGGCAGGTGAGCTCGACCGTTAGGGGTGAGAATTACGTGACTGGGCTCAGGTATTTGCATATTAATTCTTATTCATGCATTGGTATAATATTTCGCGTATAAGGCTTGGTAGGTCAGTGAAAGTGTGTTAAATAGGCCTAGGGGTGCATATAGTGCATTTGGGTCTAGGAAGAGTAAAACATATTCTATCAGCTTAAGCCCAAGTGCGCTAGGGCTTGATAGAATATTTTTGTATATAGGATACGTAATGGCATATGCATGGTACAGTGATACGCAAAAGCTTGTAAATGTATTTGAAAACAGATTAGATCCCGAAAGTCGATACATCAGTACCCAGACGGTTATTCTGTTAAGATTTAATGCACTCCAAGGAGATAAGATTTTGTGCAGCTATGCTGTTAAGATTACACACACTGTAGCGGGAACATCTCCCATTGAATATGTTACTGAATATGCATTTGTTCGAGATAAGATTCTCAAGAGAAGTTTGTTATAAGAGGTAGCCTAGTGCTAGTCTATAAAAGAGACCAGAGGTCCCAGGTGAAGGTATGCTTTTTCTGAACTTGAAACTAAATAATTCTTGCTTATTATAACCCTTGTACTGACTTGATCGTCGGAGTACGATAGGCCTATAGGGCACCCTCTGTCTCAATAAGTACAACAACTCGACCACTAAGGAAAGCGCAGATTTCAACAAAGGAAAAATAGAGTTAGAGCTCGCCCACAGAAGTCTACCGACGACAAGGTCAATCAATAGGAACAATTCTCCAAGTACTGTAAATAGCAAGTTATTTGATGCAATGAAAAAGCTAAAGAACCAGTATTAATTGAAAAGGAAGATGAAAAGCAAAAGCTCTGTGAAGAGAAAGAAGAAGAAAAAATGCTAGAATCTGAAAATAATATAGACTTAGAGTTTGACTTAACACAGTGTTTAGAAATCAATGAGGTGTGCACTTGTGATTCCAATGTTTGTTCTATATGTACTAAAATCAGTTATGTTAGACATTCATATTCCATGTTAATTATAGTTGCATATGCTAATTTAAGTGTACTATCATCGTTTGATACCCCAGTACCATCTTCGTTTGATACCCTAATACCATCATCGTCTACCCCATTACCATCATCATCTAACCATGTAACGTCTATCCCCTCCAAAGTATTTACTAACTCCATATCGTCTACTATCTTCATAGCGTTTAATGCTTCCATAGAGTCTAATGCTTCTATAGAGTCTAATAGTCATATAGTCTCTAATCTTAAAGTGTCTACCCATCCCATAGAGTCTACCCATTCACTACCTTCTACCATTTTAGAACAATCAAACCCTCCGTTATTTCATCAACGACAATCACTAGGCCTAAATCTTTACTAGATTCCTTGACCTGCACTTGTTTGGATAATTCTACTCTAATAGATGAATCCTCTATTGATATAAAGGATGAAATTGTTGTTTATTCTCCTAATTGTGTTGATGATGATTTAATTGATGATGTTTCAGCTAATTAATGTCTATGATTGTGTTCATAATTTTAATACTTTTGATCAGGCCTTCACTAATCTGTTAATGATTATGTTGAACCTACTCATATCAAGGACATTGCTCATGCTGATCTTGTTAATGATTTTACTAATAAATCTGATTATGAAACTGCTGTTACCACTGATTTTTCTACTGATCCTATGTATGTCTTTGCTTAAGCTAATGGTAATGTTTATACTGATTTTACTACAGTAAAAAAGTCATTCTTCTATAGTTAATTCTCTTGTTGTACCAGTTTGTGTTCCTAAAGTAATTACAACTCATAAATTGATTCATAGTCACTCTATTTGGAGTCAAAACTGTGAACTAATTTGGATTCAAATTCTATTTTAGTTTATACTCCAAAAAGTGATTTTACTACAACAAATGACATACAAGAACCTTACCCTAATTGTACCAATGATGATAATACTACTTACACAACTCTTGAACTTGATTTTTATGAAATGGAAAAATTCATAGATTGCATTGATAGTAATTGTTCTAAATTAAAGGAATTAATGCTTCTATATACTTAACTCCTAGTTATTTTTGCAAAACTAATAACTAATTTGAAGGAAAAACAACAATTATTACACTCAACTGATGTCATACACATATATAAAACACATGCTTATTTTGATCCTACTATTGAGAATCCATTGCTTTCTTTGAAAAAGGACAAGTTTTAACTGTTCTTACCATTTTGATTATGTTTTTCTAAATTACACGATCCATTTTTTCTTGTAAAATAAAAGGTAACCATATCTAATAGGTTGTTTTTAGATTTTTTAAAAAAAATTTATAAAAAATACATATTAGGTTTTTCATGGATTTTGCCTTGTAAATAACCATGGTTTTGATTTTTGTTGTTCTAGATGGTATAATTTTGTAGACTAGAGGATACCCATCTAAAGGGTCTTTTTTAGTAGGAATTCGTTTAAAGGATTATTTTTAGTCAGAAATTATCTAATGGATCATTTTTGTTACAAATTTTTAGAATATATTTTTCTTTACTTTCATCTTAGATATATTTTTTTTACTATGTAGTGTTTCTTGTTTTAAGATATATTTTCATTAGACGATTATCAATTTCTTGTTCTAATTTGATGTTTTTGCTAAGTTTGTGAACAATTTTCAATTCATTGGTCTTAGTTAGAATTTTTAATCCTGAATGACTTCTTTTTATGCTAAAGTTAGTAAGTTTTTCATGAAAAATCAATAACTGGATTTTGGTAGAATGAACCTTAGTGAGACTTGAACTTATTTCTTTCTTATGTGTGATTCATTCATGATTATAAGTGTTATAGAACTCGAACTGACTCTCTTTGATATTATTCTTGCACATGTACTTTTGAAATGATGGAGGCCATTGACTTTAAGCTACTTAGCTAAATTGACATACCTTGTATCATTCATCCTTGTATACCCCTTTGAGCTTTATAACATTTTCTTTTATAACTTTTATCTCATTACGAGCCTTGAAACTTGAAAAACCATAATAAACCTGACTTGGAGTTTTGAGGAGCTGTGGAATCATCTTTGGAATTGGTTTAAAAGAAAAGAGTGGGGGTGTTATCTTAAGCTTTATGAGAAATAAATGAATGTGAAATTATGCTATAATGAAAAGTCGATTTGGAAAGTAGTCTAAAAAAGAGAAAAAAATTGAGAAATTAGAATCTGAAAGAAGAATATACGTGGTTTGAAAAAGACAAAAAAAGAAAAAAAAAATAGAAAAAGTGAAGGTTGAGGATTTATGTTCAATTAGCAAAAGATGTAGCTTTCTACTTATTCTTTAAGTCCAACTTCCCATTATTTTTCCAATATGTAGCCTAGAATCCTTTTGATTATCTCACCTTTACCTAGACCACATTACAAGCCATATAAAAGTCTTCTTGATCTTAAGTTGCATGTGTTTGAGTAGTGGAAATTAGTGGTTTTTTAAGCTTATGTTAATGCTTATATTTCTGATGTGCTTTGAGTGAAAACACTAGCCTAAATACATGAGAGAATGAGTGATACATATTCCTTGATGAGGCTACTAGTTCTTGTTCATAACTTAAATTGATTGAAATTCCTTTTAACTTTGGTGTTTGAAACATGTCTTGACTGGTTTGATTCTTTGAAACATTGGTTGATGAAAGTTTTCTCTTGTTCATATTTAGTCTGTATAGTTTTATGAAAAATATAAAAAAATTCCTTGTTTAGTTTCTTCTTATTTTGCTAAGGATTTCAACTCTAAGTGTGGGGGTGTAATCGTTCAATGTTTTGTAATCGTTGTTCAAAGTTGAATTTGGTTTCAGAAATGGGTAAAAGTGAAACCAAAATTATGTTAGACAATACTCTGTGTTAGTGTTTTCTTCTTCAAAAAATTTTGAGAACTCTATTTTTTATTGAAAGTAGTTTTCTAAATCGATTGATTGTGTTTTCTTCAGTAACAAGTATTCCAGAATTGGGTCTTTTGTGAATTGAAGATGAAGATTACTAACCATGGTTTATGTTCCCTATTTTTCATTCCAATTATGAATTTCACTTTTCTTGTTTTCAATTTGGTTTAATTCTTGTTTGTTTACATTTTTTGACTTTATAATTATAGTTTATAAGTTCTTTCCGTTCGTTTCAATTACATTTTAATTCAATGTAATCTCCCTTTTTCGCGATGTCCTATTTTACGTTTCTACAATTTACCTTTCCAAAAATTTACATTCTCTACACTTTAATTTTCTACAATTTACATTTCCAGTACTTTAATTTCAATAATTTATACTTTCAGCACTTTACCTTTCATGCAATTTATGTTTCCTGTCTTTTGCTTTTTTCTGCAATTTAAGTTACTGTTCATCTTCAATTTCGCATTACATGATCTATATTAAGCGATTGCTCTCAGATTATTTGATAGTTAAGTGAATGTCATATTGCATAGGTCATGTTAGACGATCTCGTGATTGCTTTCTAGATTGTCTAATGTGATTGTTTACAGTTTTTCTACATAAATTGTATTAGACAGCCTGATTCGCAATCGCGTGTAGACAGTCAATTGTAGTTACATTTTTCATGTTTATAATTTTCTTTTTAGACTTCACTGCATTGCATTTTTGCATTTCTTATTTCATTTCCATTTTCTACCCTTTTATTAATTTCTGAAGAATAGAATATTAAACAACAAATTCAATTAACATGTTTTCTTTAGAATTCAACCTAAGTTGACCCTATATTACATTAGGGGAAAAATTAATATTTAAAAAAATAAATAAATGCAACTAAGCAATTATTGGTATCCTCTTTCGTTAAATCCCAAAATTTCTTTATAAACATGAAATTAAAATGACCTAGATAAGGACATTTTGTACTATTACAATTACATATTACTTCCTTTCGAGGAGACTCATTTGTTGGAGACCTTGATTTGCTTGGGAAAGAAGTGTACTCAGAGAAATGTTAAGTCAGGTAGGGGGTATCCAATTCAATAAGGACAAAAGTGAAGATTGGTCATGGAAAGGTGATGAATCGGGACAATACATAGTCATATTTGCATACATGATAATCTCACACAATCGAACATGACATCAAGAAGAAGTGTGTATTAAACTATGAGATTCTAGAGCCTTACCATCATCCATTATTTTCTGTTGGAGAGTGTTACAAGATAAAATTGCAACAATTAAGAACTTATTATATAGAAACATTTCACCACAGAGGATTAATTGTGCCATGTGTAATAGAGGGATTGAATATACAAATCATTTATTTCTTACATGTAATTAAACTATGAAGATTTGGAACATGATTGCTAATTGGTTGGAATTTATAGTAGTACATCATGATACAACTAAGTTACACTTTTGCAATTTTGATTTTGTGGAATTTAATAAAGTCAGAAACAATATTTTAAAAATGTTTAATTACCTTATTCGTCCCTACATTTGGGGTCAATAGTCAATTTAGTAAAATAGTTTTTAAAAAAATCAATTTGGTCCCTATATTTTTTAAAATGTATTCAAATTGATCCTTTCCGTTAAGTTCCACCTAACGGCGTCAGGTGTTGCTTGTGGCAGAGAGAAAGTGTTTGTGTGGAAGAGAAAGAGTGCTTATATGGAGAGAGAGAGGTGAGAATGAGAGTTATTATTATTATTATCATTATTATTTATTATTATTATTTTATTATTAATATTATTATTATTAATATTGCTATTAATATTATTATTAATATTATTATTACTTTTATTATTATTATTATTGCTATTATTATTTTTATTATTATTATTATTACTACTATTATTATTATAATTAAATAATAATAATAATAGTAATAATAATATTAATAAAATAATAATAATAATAATAACAATAAAATTAATAAAATTAATAATAATAATAATAACAATAATAATAATGACAATAATAATAATAATAACACTAATAATAATATAAATAATAATAATAATAGTAATAATAATAGTAATAATATTAATAATAACAATAATAATAATATTAGTAATAATAATAGGAATAATAATAATAATAATAATAATAATAATATGAATAATAGAAATAATAATAATAATAATAATAATAATAATGATAGTAATAATAATAGTAATAGTAATAATAATAATAATAATATAATATTAATAATAATAGTAATAATAATATTAATTATAATAACAATAATAACAATAATAATAATAATAATACCTCTCAATCTCATCTCTCTCTTCACATAAATACTCTCTTTCTGCCACATAAACACTCTCTCTATCACATAAATACTCTCTCTTTGACACATAAGCAACACCTAACGCTGTTAGGTGAAACTTAACGGAAATGACCAATTTGAATACATTTTAGAAAATATAGGGACCAAATTGATTTTTTTTAAATCACTATACTAAATTGACTATTGAGCCCAAATGTAGGGACGAATAAGATAATTAAACCCTATTAACAATATATGGATCTTAACAGTTTGGAATATTTGAACCATGAGAAATAATATCATCTTCAACAATTATCATCTTCAACAATTATATACCAGACGGACAACAAATATTAGTGATGGTACATGTAAAAACTTAGGCATGGATAACAGCCAAATTCCTAAAGGCTCTATTTTCTTATTCAGACTGGTGCTTAAACCCTATCACATGCATTCAATTGTTAAGCTAATTGTATCAGGTTGGCAAACCTATATTCAAATTTTTGTGCAGATTCTCTGGACCACAAGCTTGTTATACATGGAACATCCATTAAACCCAAAACTACCGCCGGGAGGCGTCATATGATTTGCTGTTTTTGAGCGGTCATATTCACATCATAAGCGGTTCGGGTTGCATACTGATAAGTGCCATAGTTAAGTAATATTAAAAGATAGGAACTTATGGATTTTTATTTATAAAATAGCTATAATATAACACCTAATTTATGAATTTAAACCTTTTTACATATTTTGTGATTATAAGATGAATGAGAACAATTTATTCTCAAATTTATGTTAATTTCAGGATTCTAGGGGAAAATGAAAATGAAAGGGCTAAAGGAGAATGGACTAGATGAAAAGGGAAAGTTGGAACATTGGAAACTCGCTCAAAACATGCCCAAACTAGCCCAAGGAAGATCACTATAGAGGAACTCGCCCAAGCGAGTTCACTTCAGTGAAGTTGGGTTTTTTCTCGTCAAACTTGCTTAAGCAAGTCATTGTGGGTTTGATATCCATCCTTAGGGACAATTTATTACTTCTGACACAGTACACTTGCTGTAAAATAGTCATCAAGTTTTTGGCGTTGTTGCTGGGGAACATTTTTTAATTCTAGAGTACGAATTCCTAAATATTGTGAATATTTTAATTATTTATTATTTATTTATTTTTTTTCATATTTTTTTCATTTTTTATAATTTTGAAATTTTTTTATTGCTAGTTACTCCTTATGCTAATCCTTGAGTGAGTTGTCTTATATGATATTAAGATGACAAGTTTCCAAAGACCAATTTCAATTTGAATCAGAGATTGAGAAGGTATCTTGAAAGAACAGGGTTAAGAAGAGAACAAAAAAACAAGGAGAAATTATCCACTTTCTATTGAAATTTTTCAAGAAAGTACTATGGCCGTAGAGCAACAACCACATCCTAGAAGAACACTTAGAGATTATGCTATGCAGCAGGGGCCAAGGCATTTTTCTAGTATTGCAATACCTGCTACCACTAAGGTCTTGGAGATGAAACCTATATTCCTCAGTCTGATCAATACTCATTAATTTACAACAATGGACCATGAGGATCCATATACACATTAGTCTACATTCTATGAATTGGTGGGTACAATGGGATTTCAATTAGGTGATATTGAAATTGTTTATCTGCGTTTGTTTCCTTTCTCATTGGCAGGAAAAGCTAAGGAATGACTCAAATCTCATCCAAATTAGAGTCTCACTAGTTGGAAAGATGTAGAAGAAAAAGTTTTACTAAGATTTTTTTCATTATCTCACTACATCAAAGCAAAGTCTAGTATTTCTATGGTCACACAAGGATCAAATGAAGCCTTTTGTGAAACATGGGAGAGATTCCAAGTGATGCTCAGAAAATGTCCAAATCATGGATTTGAAGACATTGCACTATTAAGTATCTTTCATAATGGTCTCATATCTTATACAAAAATGCTTCTAGACAATGCAACTGGTGGTACAATGATCATTGTTGATATAAAGCAGGCGCCAAAGATTATTGATGCATTGGCATCAACAAATTATGAAGTCCAACATGATAGACAAGGTGTTCAGAAGAAAGGGTTGTTAGAGTTGAATACTTTAGATGCACTTGTGTCTCATAATAAAATTCTGACACAGCAACTTAAGGCATTAACTACACCAATGTATAAACTGCCACAATAATTACAAGTTGTGCAATCTTCTAAGAGTCATAATCAATCAATAAGGTGTAATTTTTATGGAAGTGATCATCCGAATGGTCATTGTTCTTATTAAAATAATTCATCTAAAGCAAAAGTAAATTATATGAGTGACCAGGGAAGGCAAGGTGGTTTCTCCAACAACAAAAATTATTCTCAAAGTTGCAGAATCAATCAAAATCAAAATTTTTGGTGTAAACAAGATGTGGATCCATCTAGCAAGCAAGACCCTTTTCAACAACTACAACAACCACTATATCCTTCAATTCAAGAAATACTAAGAAAATTTGAGGATACCTTGGAAAAGTTTATGCAAGCATCTTTGACCAATCAAAAGAATAATGAAGCAGCAAAAAATTTAGAAACGCGGGTGGGACAAATTGCTAAAAAATTGGCAGAGCTTCATAGTGGTCAAATTTCAACTAACACACAAACCAACCCCAAAGAATGCTGCAATGTAATTACTACTAGAAGTGGTATAGTAATAGGAGAGGGGATTGGTGTTGCTTGTGAGGAGAAAAAAGATGAGGAAATAAAAATCGAGTTAAAGGGAGAAGAGGAAGAAAAAAAAAAGAAAAACGAGTGTACATATAGAAAAGTAAAAAAGAAAAAAAATTGAGAATACAGAGAAGAGTGCTTCAATTCTAGATTTACCTTATCCACATGCTCCATCAAGGAAGAATAAAGAATAACAATTTATCAAATTTCTTGATATCCTTAAGAGATTGCAGATCAATATTTCTTTTACTGAAGCTTTGGAATAAATGCCAACATACAAAACTTTATGAAGGAGTTGCTAATAAAGAAGAGGAGCTTCATAGATAAAGAGACTATAGAGCTGAAGGCCAGTTGTAGTGCTATTATTCAGAAATCCTTGCCCTTAAATTCCAAAGATATAGGAAGTTTTAATATTCTAGTAGCCATAGGTGCTTTATTTGTGGAAAAAGCTTTATAGGATTTGGGGGCTAGTATCAATTTAATGCCTTTGGCTATGTTAAACCCACCAGGAAGACACTACAGTTAGCTGATAGATCAATCAAGTATCCGTATGGTGTGGTTGAAGATGTTCTTGTTAAGATGGACAAATTCATATTTCCTGCAGATTTTGTTGTGATGGACATAGAAGAAGGCAATGAGCTTCATGAAAACTGCTAGAGTTAATGTTGATGTTGATGAGGGAAAGCTTAAAGTAAGAGTTCAAGATGATGATGTAAATTTTAATGTTTTTGATGGTTTGAAACATTCTAATATAGGGAAAGATTGCTTAAAAATAGATGCAGCAAAGAAATTCTGATGGAAACCGTTCAGCCACACACAACCACATAATGAGGAGGATGAAGACCTAGAGGTTGTTTATGGATTTATTTGCAAATATGGGTCTAATTGGGCTTTTGTTTCTTTTTGTAGGCCCAATCAAGAGGAGAACTCTAGGGTGAAGGAATGTACAATCATATCCAAGAAGACCTCCAAATCATCAAAAAATAAACTAAAGCTTTGGTTAGAAGAACACAACAAGACTGAGTTCTAGCTGACTAGTCAACATTATTTCTGGGTCAAGCTTTAGCTTAAATAAATTGTATAAATTTTTTTAGGATTTCATGGGCCATGTATTGGTCCTAGTAGCATAAAATAATTGGACCAAATATTTGGGCCAAGTAGCATAGGTTTTTGGGCTTGTATTTGGGCCAATAATAAAATATGACTAGTTAGGGTTAAAAGTGACTAGTTAGGGTAGCAATTGGGCTTCTTTGAGCCAAATGTAACCCTAAAATGTCTAGGATATTTTGGAGGACGAAAATCACCTTGGCATGGAGCACATGAACGTCCACATGACAACCTAGGAGTGGACAGGATTTAGCATGGAAGGTGTGAGCTAAACATGGAAAGCATGACTCCACATGGCACCTTCTCATTGGAGAGTTTTATTTTGAATTTTCAAATTTTGGCTCCAAAATGTCCAGCCCTCTCTCCTATATAAGAAGGTGCTTGGTTCATGAATTTAGAAGATTAATGAATGAGTGAAATCATTGCTAAGTTGTTAGCCCAATTCTCACTCTTGTCTTTGCCTCTTTAGGATAGACACTTTAGTCTTCAATTATCCATCTAGCTCAAGTGATTAGGCCTCACCTATCACTCTCCATACTTAGCATGTACCTTCAAGGAAATCACAAGTTCTAAGTGAGCTCCTTGCACGCCTCATCCATTGAGCTTCCGCAACTCTCCATCAAGAAATTCAAATCGGAATGAAGGCCACAATCCATCAAATTCATCTCTGAAACTAAAGAGTAGTTGGACGTTTCAAATATCTTAGACAAAGTTATACATATCATTGTACTTCACAAGTAGTTGAAAAGAAGAAAGAGCTTATACTAGAACTTGTGGAAAAACAACTCACTAATAAAGAGCCATCTACATTAGATATAAAGGAGGAAGACAAGGTTCAGTAGGATGCAATTATAATGAAAGATGAATTTAAACCTAGTCAACCAATTATGGTTGGAAGCAATAAGCTAAAATTCCAACCTAGATGGTTGAAGACAAAAGAATGAATTTTATGTGTTGTCAAAGAAATTAAGACTGATGGAACTATTGAACTTGAAAGTCCATACTCTAGAAAAACTAAAGTTGTAACCAGGAAATTGTTGCAACAAAGGGGTCATCCACCTTAGAGAAACAAGCGTCAAGTTATATGATGTTAAACAAGCGCTTTCTAGGAGGTAACCCAATATAACTATTATTCATTTAGTGTTGATTTGTTTATTTTAATTTTAGTTTTGATGTTAGTTGATAAAATCCATGATTTGGCATAAATTTAGAAATTTTTGGTGCAAGAAAACTCGCCTGTGCAAATTACAACTCGCCTAGGCGAGTTTAGGGTTTAAAAAAGGGGTTCTCTCTGGAGCAATCTCACTCAAGCAAGACAAATCTTGCTTAGGCGAGATTTCACTTATACACATGCCATGTCAGCCTCGCCTGGGCGAGATACAGCTCGCCTGAGCAAATTGAGCATTTTAAAATGACGTGCTTAAGGCCAACCAAACCCTTGTGTGCCTCCAGATCAATTTGGATCTTATGTAGCATGGCCTGGGGATAGGTATTATTTTTCCAGGGGGCAAGTCCATCTAAAACTATAGATGAAAAGTTTAACACAGAGTTAGATGAGTTACTAAGAAGAGATCATTGAGCATAAAGCAGGATAAAAACATGATTTTATCTTTCGAGTTATTTCTTTTCAGTTGTTTAAATTGCTTATATTTTTCATTTATTCATTTTTCTTATCTAGTTATTTCCTTTCAGTCGTTTAATTTGCTTATATTTTAATTGTTGAGTTATTTTTCAGTTTTAATTTAATTGTTGAGTTATTTTTCAGTTTTAATTTAATTGTTGGGTTGTTTTTCTAATTTTATCTTTTTCTAGAATAATATTATAAGAATTGAAATATTAATTTATATTGTGGAAAAAGTATTAATTAGACTTTGTGTTTAAAGATTAGAATAGTGAAATGAATTAGACATTAGTCAGAAAAGAAAATGTGTTGAATCCATATTCAAATGTGGTTGAGATTGTGATATATGAAAATTTAACAGGATGATTAATTGGAACAGGGAATGACAAGCAATAAGGAATTAGACTAATTAAGTCAAGTGTGTGTGTGAAACTTAAAACAATTTGAGAGTTTCACTAATAAATTGACAGTTGTGGTTGCTTAATTTTTATTTTTATTTACATCATAAAAGAGCATGAAAACGATTAAGGCGTTTGTGTTAATTAGGAAATTAGGGTCAAATAGCCAACCTTTATGTAACCTGAGTATATTTTTTGTGATAACCCTTTTGAGCCAAGAATTTTGCTTATTATTATTGCACCCTGAACCTTAATTGATATATTTTCCTACCTATTGGCATATTTAAGGAAGGATAACATAGATGCAATTTATATTTAGAAAAGGGAATGATTGGTTTTAATTGTTTTAAAGTTTAAATAATTTAGTTGGTTGGAAATAAGAATAATCTATTTCTATTATCATTGATTCAGAAAAAAAAAGAGAAGAAAATAAAAAGTTCATGTTGAAATCATGAATAAGTAAAAAACAATAAGGAAAAATGTTGGAGTAAAAGAAAATAGTGAATTATAAAGCAGATATGTATTACAATAGGACTGTAGGTATGTTCTTCTTCTTTTAAAATATGCATTTTGTTATATAAAAACCAATATTTTTTTGGAAGCCCAACCTCATTATAACCTTGTAAAAGACCTTAAGATTCATGTTTCTAATATGATAGTGATAAAAAAGATGAAATGAAAAGAAATTGTGATTTGTTAGGATTCATTAGATATTGAGAGAAAAACTTACCTGTGAGAATTGATTGATGAATAGTCATTTTATTGTTTTAGTTTGATCTTGGAAGTTTATTGTATATATCTTGCTATATTTGAAGTTGGAAGCACCACAAGTTTCTAATTTAATCTGTTGTTTAGAAAATAAAGTTGTTTTGATATTTGAATTCAAATATGATTTATTTATATTAATTTACTTTGCTTGAGAACAAACAAGATTCTAGGTTGGGGGAGTTGATAAGGGTCATAATTCAATAACATTTAATTTAAAAGATAGGCACTTATGGATTTTTATTGATAAAATAGTTATCATTTAACCCCTAACTTAGGAATTTAAACCTTTTTACATATTTTGTGATTATAAGAGGAATGAGAACTATTTATTTTCAAATTTGTGTTAATTTTAGGATTCTAGGGGAAAATGGAGATGAAAGGGCTAAAGGAGAATGGAAAAGATAATGAAAAGGGAAAGTTGAGACATCGGAAACTCGCTCAAAAATTGCCCAAACTCGCCCAAGCAAGATCACACCATAGGAACTCGCCTAAGGCTCGCAGAAGCAAATTCACTCTAGTGAAGTTGGATTTTTTCTAGTTAAGCTCGCTTAAGCAAATAATAACTCGCTTAAGCGAGATGTCACTTAGTCCAAGCCCAACTAGATTAAGTAGAAAGCATGAGGTATAATCCAAGATATCATTGGAAGAATAGAGAGAGATAAAAAATCCTAGAGGAGTCAGTTGTCAAGGAAAAGCATCCTGGATTCTTTTCTTGCTTTCCATGCTTCTAATGGCCAACATGAGTGGCTAATTCTTCCCTTTGGGATTGGGAGTAATCTTTTCAAACTCTTATGTATTGAGGTGATAATTATCTATGATATTTTGTTCTTGATTGATGATTAGTATTATCATTTTATTCTTAAAGCTTGAATTATTCATGATTTTGATCCTTAGATTTGACTAGAAAGTACTTCTAAGCATCTGACCTAAATGATAATGCTTAACATATTTGAATGCTAAGAATATATTTGAAATGTTAATTGTTTTATAACATCTGTTCGTATTGATAAGGAGTTTTATAAATATGCGAGGAATCAATATTTATGAGACTCTCTTAATAATTTTGTAAGTGAGGAATCCATATGAATGATTTTTATCTATGAATCAATATCCATTGGGATTAAATTTTATATGCTTTTGAAAAAATACAAACGAGTGAGAAGGATGAATCTCAATCTCAATTTTCCCAATTGACTCATACAAATATTTTACTTTGCTTTATTTAATATCTTGCAAATTCACAATATAAACAACCTTTCAACAAACCTTTATATATTGTCTTATATGTAGTGAATTTTGAGAATTTAAGTGTTTCTTGTGGGTTTGATATCCATCCTTAGAGACAATTTATTACTTCTGACATTGGTGCTTAAACCCTATCACATGCATTCAATTTTTTAAGCTAATTGCATCAGGTTGTCAAGCCTAGATTCAAAGTTTTGTGCAGATTTTATGGACTGCAAGCTTGTCATACATGGAGCATCCATCAAACCCAAAACTACCACTGGGTGGCATCATATGATTAGTTGTCTTGAGTGGTCATATTCACATCATAAGCGGTTTAGGTCACATACATGAATTGATGTAATTTGTAGTTACATTGTTGATGATAGAATTGTGGTTTTTCGGAAGGGTGTTTTTTTATATGAATTGATGTAATTTGTAGTTACATTGTTGATGATAGAATTGTGGTTTTTCGGAAGGGTGTTTTTTTATGTAGCAATTTTGAATTACTTTATGGGGTTATGGTTGGATAATTTTGAATATATTTTGCGAGGTTAGATGAGTTTTTTTGATCTGGTATGCACCCCAGACTTAGATTTTAATAGCATACATGCTTTTTGTTTTTTAATATATAATATGAATTGAAACACTCCTAATATTTCTTTTTATTTATATGTTATTTTTATTGCCAATAAAGAAACGTATTACTTCCTTGATCTCATGTTCTATGAATATACCTTTTAAAAACTTGTTGTCCTCAAAAGACCAAAACTCTATATTATTCACCTAACTATATCTTATTTCTCTTTATATTTTTTGGTAATGTATCTCCTCTTTAACTATTTTTTTGGTTTCTTACACCATAGTTCTTGACTATGTACTCCTAGTCCTAGTTAATCATCGAAGGGAAGAACTTTGTATTTAAGTCTCCCAATTCGATCCACTTAGCTCTTGATTTCTGTAGAGTTAGAGATTATTGTGTGTAAGAATCTTAAAAAAAGTATGGTGATATAAAGAAGTTGTACCTCTTAAGAATCAATATGAAAACAAACAATTTATCGTAAAAGAGACATACATTCATATATAAATAATAAATCATAATTGTGCAATACTGTGACACCCTCAAGAATTATTATATATGTATTTTTTTATTAGCAACAAAAAATAAATTAAAAATACAGAATCAAAGCAGAACTAAAAAAAAAAAAAAGGCAAAAACAGGATGCTGAAGAGAGTACAATATGAACCCCCTTGAATAAAGCCAACAGCCCAGACCTGACCAAGCATTATTCTGTAAGTATGACACTTATTAGTTTATTTTCCTGCAGTTAACACGAATTTCACCTTGATTCCCTGTGAGGGGCTGAATATTTCCCATCTTAATCATCGATTTTGCGAAATCTTCGTAGAAATCTTCTGTGTCGTAGCTGTACTCTTTGACAAGCTCATCAGTAGAACCACCATTGAAGAGTTCTTGATCAGAGTGAAGAAGCCCTTTCTTTTGGACCAAATTAGAGTAATATTTGTTGTCAAATTGGGCAGCAGTTGGGTCCAAAGGAGAAAGGTTGGAGTCACCACCAGTTGTAGGGCAAATGTATTTAAGATCTTTTGCAAAGTCAGAATCGATGTTGGAGTCTTCGTAGATTCGATCCCTAAAGGTAGCACAACGTGCATATCCGAGGGTGTGGCCACCAGCAAGAACAACAAGGTCCTTCTCATCAAGACCATGGTTCCTGAAGTTGGTGATGAGTTCAGAGAGGCTAAAAAATGGTGCTGGAATGTTTGCATCTGCTGCTGCACGACTTGCTGTGGTGGAGTCTCTTCTCCCCAGTTTCACCTTCCATGTTGGCCCACCTAACTGCATGGTGCATAGACAAAATTCATATGATGAAACTTGCAAGGCAGACTAATTGAAGTCAAAACGTTAAGCACAGTTTTTCATATATTACGTGTAGTAGTTGTGGTTATGGAGTTATAATAAACTATTGTTACTCACCGCAACGACAGAGTCACGAGCTGCCACAGCCAATATGTCTGCGCAAGAAACAACAGGTTTACCGCATGCTTCGTCCACAGCCTGCTTGATCTCATCCACCACTTCAAACCCTCGAGCAGATTGAAAATTAGCATTTGAATTCTTTTCGCTGTCAATGGAGGATGTTGAATCTAGAAGAATTGAACCATCACAGCCCTGAAATCACCCTCACAAAACCAAGTAAAAATTATTAGACTCATTCCCGAACGTACATGCGTTGAGTAATATCTCTAACTCTAAAACCTATCATTTGTTAGGTATTATAAGATGTGTGCATATGTATGTGGATGAATATGCTGTACACAAGAATAGATTGTCTTACGTTAACAAAGCAGTCATGGAAGTGCAAGCGTGTCAAGGATGCTCCCATACGACGTTCTTTCTGCACCGCAGCCTCCACAACAGTTTTGATGGTGCTCAAAGCTTTGGGGCAAGAGTAGTCATAGTAATGAGATGACAATTCTGAGAAAGCTGAGGTTGCAAGTGCAGCAAACACAAACACATGCAGAACAACAAAGAAATATCCTCGCAATGCCATTCTATATATCACTATGCAATGATTGAACAAGGTGTATATATAGTACTCCTGTAGGCTATTAGATCTGTGAGAAATGATAAAACCTATATGATATATATGAATTTGTTTGAATTGCTATTGCCCCATCGCTGTTTTTATAGAGGCACTGAAGCAGGTGTGTGGGTACCATTTTTTTATTGATCCATAAAGAAATACCAATAAATTAAACTTCACCATATCATACCCAGTAGTCTGTGGACTGAGCCATGAAAAAGACCATTTCACCTTAAAGAAATATTCACGGTAGGTATAAAGCAGAAATAAAAAAAATGGTAGAAAACGAATACTTCAATGATTGATTTAGTCCACAGAGGGTGGTTTATTGATATATGTAGGCCAACTACAGCTAGTAATGACAAAGGAAATAGATGCATAGTTTTCTATTAAAGCAATAGTCGAATATGATACGCCATTAACATAGAAAATTCAATACTAAAAGATTACGAGTTTTAGTTAATGAGGTTAATTAGTTCTTCTTATTTTATTATAAGCACGTAGAAGTTTCAAAATCATACATATGCACGATATAATCTAGATGGTCATCTTTTACCCATCCCACCACATACTTGTCAAAATCAGATCTAGATGCAATTATTTGCTTATTCACAGAAAATTCACATATTTAGTCAAATGATTTAAATTAATCTTATGTAGATTTTAATATAATTTTTTCTTTTAATACTAAAGAAGTTTATAAAGTAAACTAAACAATAATATTTATATATATATAATATTTTATTTTGTTGACCGACAATTTTAATAATTAATTTAAAGAGGAACCTTTTGTATAAAAAATAAATTTTACGAATTTTATATTTTATTAGCAAATAAATTTGTCAGAAAAAAGGAGATCACATAGTAAGCCAAAAATACTGTAATATTCTTTAAATTAAGTAATAGTAATATTTTTTAACGAGTTATCAAGCTATAACTTATTTACTATTTTAGGATTTTGTATCACTAATCCCATGATCGTAGAGTTTTTCTTGTTTGAAAGTAAAGATATATACATATTTGTATTATATAAGGTGTTCGAATAATGTATTACCAAATGTTATAATGTGATTTTTTTATCAACAAAAGATTAACTTTATATGTCCAACAACATTAGGTATTTAGAAGTGTATTTTAAGCTTAAATCAATTTTATAAAATCAACTAATAAGGTGACATTTATACACACTTATATACTATGAAATGTTCATATCTCTAGTTGATGTTAAATTTCCATCACACCCCATTTACACCGAGACTGCCAACTCATGTGTGAAACTATATATTTATATAATTAATGTTGTTCAACTTTAGTTCTGGGAAAGAGTTTTCTTTAAAAAAAAATACAAAAACGCTAACGAGAGTATTAAGACAAAAAAATTGAAAGTTGTAAATAAAATGGGTTGACACTTACGAGTTAAAAGAGCCTAAATGATTTGACCCTTGGTCATCTTTCTCTTCAAATATCTACTTTTGTTGTCCATATCTCTAGTTGATGTAAAATTTCCATCACATCCCATTTACACTGAGACTGTCAACTCGTGTGTGAGACTATATATTTATGAGTAGTCTGATAGCCGATAGCCTGATAAGCCAAACAAACTCTTTTTAGGATAGACTCTAGGCTCTGATATCATATTAAGAAGTGGACTTTAAGTCTAATTCAACCTTACAAAACCAGCTTATAAAGTAAGGTTTACATCCACTTATATAGTATGAAATATCTTTATTTGTAGTCGATGTGAGCTCTCTAACATTAGGAGTGTTTCGATCTATATAAAGACTAAATATATAATATATGATATGTAATATAAGAATTAAACACCAAAAAGATAACCATCCTACCTCTCACCATTTCAAAATAAACAATAATTTAATCAAGAGGTGTTTCATAAGTATACTCCTACTTTTGCAAAAAAATGCATTTCATTCCTTAAATAAACATGTAGCAATTTAACATAAGTTATATCACAAGTGGTGACCTTTTACTTTCGAACATAATTTCACTACCACGTTATTTTTAAAGTCTTTTTTAAGCTTAAACCTTCAAAAGGCTTAATCTCCAAATATGATAGACATATTTCTCTCTCATAGCCAAAGAATCCAAAAGGGACCTCCTTTCTAGACATTTGTCTCCACATCTTCTTCCAATTGCTAAATGTCCTTATGTTAGGTCTAACAAGGCATTCTTGACCTTGGCAACTTCTAATTGTTGTGACTGAGATGAACATTACTGCTCAGGATAGGAGTTTAGCTACTAGCAATTTCTTAAATCCTTCCTTGCCTCTACAAAACTAATGTATAATTGTATATCTACGCGCATTGCTATTTTGGAGGTATGGAAGGTAGGATTCATTGTTTTTTTTTTTTTTGTGATGTATGATTTGCTGTAAAATGGGACATCTATCATATCACCCTTCTTAGACAAGGAATAATTCATTTTATTCAACAGGTCGTCCATATTTATGTTCCTGAGAAAGGTTGTATGGTTACAAAGAAATTTTGTCTTAGACATCTTAATTTAATTACATGTAATTTCGTATCATTAAGTAATTTAAATTCTGCTTTTGAATTATTTTTGTCATTTTTTTTACCTTATCTAATTTGTTTAAGTCTTTTGTTCTTAGTGTTCTAGGAGTCTTTAATCCATTATGCTTATTTTGATTTTTAATTGTGAAGAGGTAAAAACAAATTAGAATTTGTTTGAGTAGTAGTTGATTTAGTTCCAAACAAAGAATTTAAGTGATCATATAAATTGAATCCCAATCCATTTGTGAAAATTGAATGTGAATTAAAAATATGTATGCCAAGAATGTGGAGATTTTGAATCCATAAAAAAAAAAAAAAGACAAAAACAAATTGAGTGCATTCACATTTTAAAGTTCATATTGCTAAAGAAGATTCTTTCTGTGTTATAAATTGTTTTCATATTTGTGAAATATAATCCTTCTATCTTTTACAATTTCTAAGAACATTAAAATTTCATAGTTAAAAGTGTAAGTAAGTGTCTTTGAGTCTTAAACGTGCTTTTATTGTTTGTCTTGTTTTAAGTTTTTTCATCTTCTTAATTCAACTTTGGTTTAGCTTTCTTTCTTTAAACTTTTATTGCTTGCCTTTAAATTTTTTTTAAACTTTTGACCTCTTTCACTTGATGTCTTACTACCAAGTGTGGACCCTTTGGGGAAAAAAAAATTGGAAACCTTTCTTTTGAGTGAACTTAACCTTTTTCATCCTTTTTTAAAAAGTCGAGTGATACATGTGAGTGACTGCAATAATTTTTGTTTTAAACTAATTTTTTGAATTTTCTTGTGCAAATTATAGCTCACTTATTTTCAGGAGAATCTTCCAAACCACCTTCTCCTCAAAAGGCACACCTTTTGGAGGAACTTGAAGAGACCAAGAGAAGTTTAACTCAAAAGAAAGAGGACATGAGGCAACTAGTAGAAAAGATGCAAAGACTTGAAGATACCCAAGAAAGGCTCAACTGAGAACAGAGGTGGGAGCCTATAAGAACTACAAGGTACCACATGCATTATGGGAGCCAAGAAGAAGAAGAAAAAGATTGGAGAATGCAACACTTTGAGGCTAGGCACCAACATCATCATCAACCAAAGAAGTCCATTCCTTTATTAAATTACCTAGTTTTAATGGGGGTAGTGATACAAACTTGTATCTAGGATGATGGGAAGCTAAAGTAGATCAAATTTTTAATCTACATGAGGTAGAAGAAGACCAAAAGGTTAAGTTAGCTTCCCTAGATTTTTAGGACTATGCCATGCAGTGGTGGCATCAAATTGCAATGGACATTGGTTTAAACAAGAGGCCAGCCATGGTCTCTTGGAGTGATTTAAAAGAATGCATGTGTAAGGACTTGTGAAATTTAAATTGGAATAAAAAGGAATATATTTTAAATGAATTCTAAGTATGTTTTTATTTAAAATAAAAAGGAAGGAAGTGTAGTTTAGAAGACTATGAGATCGTCTGGTTAGTACATGATCGCCTGTCGCCTAGGTTGCACGTGATCGCCAGTCGCCTATGGTGCACATGATCGCCGAAAGTGCACTCAGTATGTGGTCAGGATACTGGATCAACCAGAGTGGGTTCCACAAAACCACACATATCAAGGTGTGGGTTAAGCCTTAGATACGCTGTGCATGCAAAGCTCTATGCTTGGGCATAAGAAATCGTCCTTGGTGTTGCATGCATGGGCGCACGAGGAGTAGTGCTGACCTACTCTTGGAAATGTGAAGCTACCGACGTCACCCAGTCATGTGGAGATACTACCTTGGACGTAACATAGTGGGATGAAGAACCTACAGCGAGGGCGTGGCGATGTGTCGTCCTCCAGGATGAGGCATCGGTGGATAGTCATCGCGCGAGCGGTCATCGGTGGAAGGTTATCGCGCGATGTCGAGTTCACACAGATAAGGTGGGACCCAGGCTCTCAGCATCAGACGTACTGCACGCGCGACACGTAGACAAAAAGGGTGGTTCAGAATAGTGACCTCAGAGTGTTGGCCTGCGCAGAGGCACGCGTAGTCGTACTGTTCAGGGAAGCGTACACGCAAACTTCCCTGCAGAGTGGGTGGTGGCAGCGGCTTTTGTGGACAAGTTGGTTTAAGATTCAAAAACCCACTTCTGAGAGGCAAAGGACGTTGCAGTGGTTCAAGAGTGAAAGAGTGAGTTTACCTTCATTCTTCTCCTTTTCTCTCCTTCGCGCTGCGATTCAGGCATCCTCAAACACCAGTGCGACGAGCGATGACTGCCCTTGGAGCACCTGGGAGGTTCTCTGCAAGTTCTACAAACCAGACGCAAAAACAGAGCTAAGGCATCCTTTAAGCTCGGTGGGTTTTGGAGCTCTTGGTGTTTTGCGTATGTCCAGGTAAGGGAAGCTAGCCTTATTTCCAACGAAAACCTTATATTAGATGATTGAGATGATGGGGCGACGTGGTCGCCGGTTTCCAACTGTGATTGTATAATCCCCTGTTTTTGGACGAGATCGCCGGTTTTGGCGTTGTTTTTCGAACTCCCCTGTTTTTGGTGTTGTTTGAAACTGTTTGAGATTTAAATGCGATATTCGAAAATCTGAACCTTGGAATGAGTTTTGCTGTGATTGGAATCATTCATTTAAGTGTTATATGATGTGTTGAATGTTGTGAATGTGGGATCAAGGCATAGTATTTTCAGGAAAGAAAATACCGTGTAAGATCGTGTAGGATGTGCATTGACCGGTGATTCGTTTTTATGAGATATCCTGACTCTCCTGATATAATGGAATCATATAGATGAAGTTATTCAGGCGTTGAGAGTCGAAGGAGGTTCATATGTATGGGTGAGTTGTTTGAAAGAGAACGAGCTCGACCCGTTGTATGGATTAACCCTGTCATGCTAGGATAGTGATGATATTGAGATTCATTTATACGCTTGTGAATGTGTGTGATTTCACGACGACCCTGTGAATGTGTGTGATTTCACAGTGGGGCAGTATGACAGGTGCAGATCTCTGAGTCTAGTCCATGCATGAGTCTTCCGGAAGTAGTGTCAAGTGTCTTGTGTGATGAGTCAGTGGAAGTCTGACGTGAGGAATGAGGAACATTGAAATTGATAGACACTTGATGCATTATGTGAAATAGAACGACTCTTGAGAATATCGTGAAATGTGTGATTACTTGGTGGTCATGTGAAGGGAACGAGAAAATTGATAGTTTTTACGTGGGTGTTTTTAATTTGTTTCATCTTGATTTTAAAGTATCATATCTAAACTCTTTTTCAAATGTCTAGCTTACCCTGTGATTTTTTGGTGTTGTGTTTGGCTCTTTCTTAAACCTGTGATGATCGTGTATAATTTACACGGGAGCAGATGATGTTGCAGGAAGTAGAGCTCCTCAGTGAGTGGTCGCCGGAAGGAGATCGCCTGTTCCTACTTTTGTTAGGCGATCACCCTTTTTCTGTTTTCTGATAGGAGATCGCCGTTCTCTGATAGGAGATCGCCTTTTGCTATTAGGAGATCGCCTGTCTTTTTATTTTACTGTAATTTTGTTTACGCTTTTGGAAAATTGACCGATTATGTATTAAACTCCCTGTGAGGAGAAACTTCATTACATAATATATAATTTTGTTCACTTGAATATAGTTGTTTACCTTTATTTTTATTATATAAATATGAAAAGGATTTGGCGGGATGTTACAGCATGTGTGTGTAGTTTGTTCGTCCTCATTATAGGAAGGAACTCTTGTTGAAACTCCAATGGCTTCATCAAGGACCTAGGAGTGTAGATGAATATTTCAAGGATTTATAAGTAACTTTGACAAAAATTAATATGCATGAAAGTGAAGAGTCCAAGATTGCTAGATTTGTAAGTGGATTAAGGCAAGAAATACAAGATGTTGTAGAATTATATGAGTATACTTCTTTGAAAAAATTGGTTCACCTACCCATCAAAGTTGAATCACAAATTTTAAAGAAAAACTCTTTTAAAAATATTCATAATGATGGATTTTACAAATCCTCTTGGAAGGACAAAAATAAATTTTAAAATCAAGATTTTCCTTTCAATTTCTCTAGAGAATCCACCTCACAACAAAAAAAATTCTGAAGACAACCCTTTTCCTTCTAGACCTAAACCGTCAACCAAAACCTCAAGTCAAAAATGCTTTAAATGTCTAGTTTTGGGCACATTGCTGCTAATTGTCCAAGTAAAAGAACAATGATGCTTAAAGGGGGGATAGTCGTGAGTGACCACAATTCCCAATCATCTAGAGTTATCTCCCCTTCCTCTTCAAAAACCCCAAGTGAGGACGAGTGTGAAATACCATGTGAAGGTGATTTATTAGTACTAAGGCGCATGTTGGGGCAACTTCAAAAACCTTTTGATGAAAGTCAAAGGGAAAATATTTTCCTTACCCGGTGCCTTATTAAAGAAAAATTATGTTCCTTGATAGTTTATGGGGGTAGTTGTACAAATGTGGCAAGTACAGTGGTGGAGAAACTTGGATTACCCACCATTTCTCATACACAACCCGACAAATTGCAATGGCTAAGTGAAGAGGGAGAATTGATTGTTAATAAACAAGTCCCCGTAGCTTTTTCCATTGGCAAATATAAAGATGAGGTGTTATGTGATGTTGTGCCCATGGAAGCAACCCATATTCTTTTAGGAAGACCATGACAATATGATAGGAAAACTTTACATAATGGTCTAACTACTAAAATTTCTTTTCACTTCCAAGGACATAAGGTCATGCTAAAACCTCCATCTCTAAAAGAGGTAAATAAAGACCAACTAAAAATGAAACAAAAAAACAAATCCGAAAAAGATGAAGAAATAACAAAACAGGTCTCCTCACCTCACCTCACCAAACGTGGTCAAAATCGTAATGTTGACTCGTCTAAAAATAAATATTATCGGCTCACTTCGATACTCTCTTTCCTTCTCTTGTTTATCTACTCATAGCTCTAATTACATGCAACATTTGTTAGAGAAATGTGGGAATGTTTTCAAAATCCTTCTAAAGGTTTACACCTCATAAGAAGCTTTTCACATCAAATTCCCTTTGACCCTAAACATTGTCTACAAACATTACATGTAGTTAGAACCATTCTGCCCAAACTTCTAAAGCTCAATGAACATAAGTTTGCTTCACAACGCACATATAGAAATGTTTCTATCTATCAAGTGAACAAACTAACTATGTTATCTGCAAGAGTTCTAAATTTGAGGTTGAATTAATTGTTTCCAACTTGGGGGGCCTGATACAACCCAACTTGACAAGAAGATGACCAAGGACACAACAGACACTTCACACCTAGGTCATTCATCTCAACATACAAGACAAGGCCTAACCAAACCTCAGAAGAGACTCAACAGAAGAAAAACCAGACATGGACCAGAATACCAGTTATTCTTTCTTCTAGTCTTTTTACAAGACAAGATCAAGTAAATAAATTGGGTTCACATTGACCCCAAATAGAAAAATAAGCTAAGATTAAGGTGTACTTAATATAATTTGGGCTTGTGCCAAGCCCACCTCACTCCCATGTGCTGCCCATTGCGTTACTTTTAACCTAAATTCTAGAAACATTCAAACATGGTGCGGCATCCCTAAGCTTAAGCTAGTTTTTAGAAGCTTTGAGGAAATGCTGCCCCTACCCTTCTCTCTTTTGTTCTCCAAGGCACTCTCTCCTCTAAATAGAGTGTCTTGCCTCTTGTATTAACACATTGAATTTTAATTAAAGAAACTCTGTCAAAGTGTTTTTATGAGTGTTTTCCAAACTCTCTCTGAGTCTTATCTTGAGCAGATATTGCTTCAAGTGGCAACTCACTCCTCATTCATCTTGGAGCTCCCTCCCCCAACTGGCGTGATTCAACCTCCATTCTCTACACTCCATAAGGTTCCTTCTTCTCTTACTCTTCATTTTCTTTTTGTTCATTATTCTCTTATTGTTCCGCCATTATCTTTCTATTTCAATTCGGTTCTTCCTTTCTTGTCTTGTTTAATTTCTGCAATCATCATCATCATCATCTTAGTACTTGTGCTTTTCTTTTGCTCTTTTGAAGATAACCTTCACACTTACTTAACCACTTGGTTAAATTCGTGTCCAGTGGCAATCTTCACTGAGTTTCACCCATATCTTGTTAATAAAAAATCCTAATCCAAGTAAAAACATCTAAAAATTCAAGTCTAAAATCAACTCATATCAGAAAGTGACAAAGAAACTCCTATAGTTGGTCCCCTTTCAAAAAATAAGGTGGACCATCCACTTTAACTCTATTTTTTAGGAACCTCTCATGACTTCTCCTTAAAGGGTGATTTGGTTGCAAGAATAGGCAAGGGAATCAAATCAAGAACTTTTGCCCCCATGTTTTAGTGTGAAAGCTTTTATTTCCTCCGTACAATGAGTACATCGAGCCTGTTGTCCTTATCCCTATCTACTTCAAATGGCTTAGAGAAAGGTCCCTTTTTATTTTATTTATTTTCACATCTCGGATGCTTAGGAGTCTCCTTCTCGACTTCAGAAGGACCGAAGGTTGGGGAAAATTTTGTATTTAGGAATTTGGTAAATTTAGTGAATATCAAACTAGTAAATAATATAAAATTGTAAAACAAAATAAGTGTTATTTGAATAAAACAAAAAAATAGATAAGTTTTGTAAATTATTTAATAAGTTAATGGTTTACAGAAATTCTCAATTGATAATTAAAGATACTAAAATTTGTTATTAGTATTTATTTATTGAAAATACTTGTATATGGATTTAGTGGACTTGTTACAAGGTCAATAAAATAATACTTATATCGTTTCAGATTAAGGATCAGTCGATAATGATATGAAATAACAAGGTATAAAAAGCAAGTCCATCATTTATTAGGCAAAGAGCAAATATGTTGTAAGGCGTCACCTTTGCCAAGACAAGCAAGAGTGACATAAACAACTTTCCAAAATTTAGAAAGTTTAAGCACTAACTAAAATCTTTGGATTTTGTTTTTTTAGTATTTGATATATTGTGTTTCTCAAATTAGTTTTCTACTACTTAAGCTATTTTAATGAGTCCTAAGAAGTGAAAAATCATTTACTTTGAACTATAAAAAATTGACATTAATTTTGTGGTTAGATAATTTTTTTTCTACCTCCACAAGATAATACAAATGAAATCATGAGAAATCAAAGTCAAAATATCCAATCTGAAAGGTGGTCATGCTCCAATCTTACAACAAATATTAGAGACTGTACAAAAATTGAAGCGTATGAACAAGAAGCTAGACAAATAGTAGAGGAAGCTCAATCCAAACAAGACCTATTGTGCAAAGAAGTAGACATGTCACACCATCTAATGGAGGAAGCTTTGTGAGCCACGAGAAAAATGAGGATTTATAACAAGTCATGCACAAGCAAATGAACCACCAAAGGCATGTTGACCCATATCTGATCCACAATAGTTTTTCCAAACAATCCTGTTAGAACATTTTGCAACCACTAAGATAAAGTCCCTTAGGGTAGTTGATCTATTTAATATCAAGTAGCAGGAAAACAAGCCTTTAAAGAAAACAAACAGTAAAAACTAATCTGTCGAGTGAAGAGATGTTTGTATATGCCTTTGTTAAAGGGCTTCTTGCCAAACCTTTCAATGAATTGCTCATTCGAAATAAGGTTGAGTTTGTTGCCGAAACTTGAAGTAAGGTGTCATCGCACATCGAGGCTGAAGAAGTAATGTGGCATAAGAAAGCAGAAGAAAAACAACAACAACAACCGAAGTATAAAGATAATAATCATGAGTGGAGACCAAAAGATAGAAGATGATCATCCACAAGGAAATCGTACAAACCATCGATATGTACTTTACATGGTTCAAAAGGTCACAAGAGGAGAAACAAAGGCTCAAATGCCTACCTTTGACAGTATCACTGAAACAAATTCTTGTAGAGATAAAATGTCCAACATACTACAATTCTAAAAAGCAATTGATCAGATTCTCAATCACATACATAGAAGAGACTACCCGAACTGTAGATCCCATCTCAACTTCTTGTTCTCAAGTTACCACTGAGCATGAGACACCTATATTAGGAGACTTTGGTAAAATATCAAGAGGATTTGTTGAAGGACAGACATTTAGATCAAGTAGAAAACAATATTCTTGAGTTGTTTTCTCCTTAACAACAAGAAAAGCTCTTTCTTCACCGACGATTAGTTTCATGCACATTGACATGGACGATCTTTTGTTAAGAGAATGTATCATTTGTTTTTAGTCATTGAAATTTAATCTTTATTTTTATTAAATAAATAACAATTAATATCATGTTATCTATCTCTACCACAAGAATTCCTTTATGAAATTTCAATTTACATTGTTGAGATTCTACTATGTTATGTTATTTTTTAAATTTTCTTTTAAAATAAATTTTTTATAAGACTTCCAACTTAAATAATTTTTATTTAATAATAATACTAACAGTAATAGCAAGAAAAATAATAATAATAATAATAATAATAATAATAATAGTAATAGTAATAAAACTAATAATAATAATAATAATAAATAATAAGAATAATAATAATAATAAATAATAATAATATTATATTTAATTTATTATGTATTTTATGATTCATAATAAGAGTTGATTCATGATTAAAAAAAATTAAAAAATATTTACAATTGGAATCTCGATTCTATAATTATGATTATAACAAAAACTCGATTTTAGGGACAGATAGAAGAAAATGAAACAACATATTACCCAAGCTGGTTATGGTTGATTAGGGTTATGGTTATGGGATTAGGGTTATGTTGTAGGGTGTAGGGTTTAGGTTTATGTTGTAGGGGTTTGAGAGTTAGGGTTTGGTGTTTAGGATGTGGAGTTTGAGAGTTAAGAAAATAATTGAAAGAACAAATCTCCTTCCTCCAAACAATAGCAAAATTTATCGTCTAGGCGAGTTGGAGAGTTGCAGAGATTTTTTAACCAGAGTTGGGCAAGGGAATCATAATATTCTAACGCCCTAAACATCCAATTGGTGGACAAATCTATTCATTAAGAACAACGGTAAATAAGGTGAAAAAACAAAACAAAACAAAAAATAACAATTAGTGAAATCCTAACTCCAGAGCAGTCATGTGTATTCAGTTTGACAATGAATACAGAGATTAAAAGAAGCAAATAAACGAGATGTGGAAGATAATAGAGGGGGCAAGTTAACTGACACAAAATCTGTTCCAGATTATTACAGAAGTGAAGAAGACAATGCTGATGTTGTCCGGAGTATTAGCAGAAAGCAGAAATAGGAGAAGCGAGGGAGGAAAAAAGGAGATTACTCCTTATATCCGATAAAGATGCATCAGAAAATAGAGTTATATAGAGAGAGGTTTCTTTTATGCATATGTGGAGGAGAAAAAAAGTGAGAAAATGAAGCAGGATATGTAAGAATTGGGCGCAATGGAATGAAAAGCTTAGGAGAATCACGTAAAATAAAATAAGCTGGGAATTAAAGAGAATCAAAGCGCGGAGAGCGGAAATGGTTAATAGAGAAGAAGAAGAGACAGAAGCCTATATAGATAGAAAGCAGTGAGAAGGAAGAGATAACGAGAGAGAGAGAGAAAGGTACCTGGAAGTGTGAGGGAGAAAGTTTGTTGGGGCGGTGAAGAATGTGCGAAGAGGAGGGAGTGAGAAAGGGGACAAGGGTTAGGAGAATGTATCATTTGTTTTTAGTCATTGAAATTTAATCTTTATGTTTATTAAATAAATAGCAATTAATATCATGTTAATTAGTATATCCTGAATTTTGAAATTTCTTTTTGCGTGTTTGTACCTGTGCGTTTAGTTTGATGTAAATCATAAACATTAGGGTTGTTTTGTTCATTTGCTATTTTGATTTTATTTACTATCTACGGTTTGTAATTATCATGGTTGGTTAAATTTATTTATTCTAATTTTAATATATTAATTACCAATCACGAGCAGGGGCATTTCGTTAGCAGAATTTCATCTGCGGCCCTTCTGATAGAGTTCAGTAAAATTTATAATGGTTTCTTGGATTCAATATAGTCATTTCCTTCCATACTTCGTAACTTATCTCTCTTTGTTGTACCTTGAATTTATGAATTGTTGACTTTTGATATGTCCTAGATTTTGACATTGAGTTTACTGGAAAAGAGGGACTACTCTTTCTATTATTGAAGTTTAGGGTGTTTTGTAGAACTGACCATTTTAATTTTATTGAGCATGCAGGTTTTCTTTCATGGCGGAGGGAAATTCTCAATTGAAGAGCTTGCTTGAAGAAAATGGAACCTCACAGCTTTCAAGTCATGAAGAAGGAATTGGTGACCTTTCTTCACCATCTCTAAAAGAAGGAGATGACAGTAAAGGTAGTAATCATGCAAAATGAATTCACCTAATATAAATATTATTTAATTGCCACATGTCATGTTTATAACTTGTGAGTGTTTCTTTAATTGCATGTAAAGGCTGATTACCTTCGTTTCCTGCAGCAGGATTTATCTCACATTCTAACCGGATGTAATTCTTTTTCTTAAATATACCATTTTTGTCAAATGACAATTAGAAGCTTTGTTTTTGAATTGTAATAGTGTGATGTACACGAGTACAACACAGAAAGAAAATGTTAAACACAGTTATTTTAATCCTACTTTAACTTATTTTCCCTGGGCCAACTAAAATACTGTCTCTCGAATGTCATAAAACAAATAATAAGTCGCAAGAAACCTCACAAACATGTGTAAATTAACTTGTTCTTTTATACTCAAAATTTGATTGAAAGAGTTTGAAAAAAAAAATACCTAAATAAATATTAACTAAATATACTAGTAAAGCTACCTAAACACCATTCTTGTGTGCACTTGTCTTCAAAGTCATGAGCCTACATGATCTCCACATATGAGTTTTCAAGCGAATTAACTGGATTGGAAAATGTTGTCACACACATTGTTTCAACAGAAACAATATGTTAACTTCTTGAAGGATGAGATGACTTCATGATCAACAACACATGAAAACATAGATTCCATATCATCCAGCTTAATCATTTCACTATTGAGGAACATAAATCTGCTTGGTGATGCCATTATGGTGATGCTTTACTTTTGAATTATTTTGTACCTGATATGCTATGATGTTTGTTGTTAAGGTTGAATCATTTTCTCTTCTGACAGAAGTTTCAAAGAAGAAAAAGAAGAAAGCTAGAAGCAAGTGAGGACTTAACTTTTGCCATTAATGCTTGTTCTCTTGAGGGTGAAATTTTTCTGAATTTCTGATTTTTTTTTTTGGGTGATCAGGAAAATGAAAGAACTTTTAGAAAAGACTGATCCACCATCAATTTCTATTATTGACATGTTTCCATCTAGAGATTACCCTGAAGGTGAAATTCAACAGTACAAAGAAGAGTAAGTGGATGATGAATACATTTCAGAAATATCTAACATTTTGCTTGCAAATTTGATTTGAATTGATGAATAAAATGAATTATGTTCCCATTTTTTTCTTTTTCGTTTGACATGTTGCTTCTTTGAAAAGGGAAAAGAAAACGGAGGAAGCATATTGTCTAGCTAAAGTTTTTTTTTTGTTGATTAACCACCTCTGAATTAGAAAGTGTATCTAAGCTTTGCAATATAAAAGTTGACAAAACTACATTTTAACATGGTAGGTAGATGCTTATTTTGTTAACTATCTATACTCCTCCCAGAGTCTTGGAAATAAATGAGATATAGTTTTGTAGCAAGAGTCAATAGCATCTTAAGCAACTCTCATTCTAAAGCTAGGCTGAACTGGTGATATAATTGCTATATAGGTTATGTTGTTAGTAACATGGTTATCAAACTCGTGTTTTGATCGTTCAAGTTTACGTTCCCCCACCCATTGACTAAGTTGACTCGGCAGCAAACTCCTCTTTGGAGCAGGTCTAAGAAAGGTATCGTCCCTTCACAAAGTAAGTTCTCTAGAAATTTTGGAGGAAACAAGCATGACTCATTACAGGTCCATTGAGAGTCCTATGAATCCAAATCCAAAGTAAATGGTTGAATAAGGTTGTTACTTGTCTAGTGGGAAAGAAAGTATAGAGCTATGGCCAAAGTCACTTGTAAATTGATATGGATGAAACAACTTTTTCAATAGTTTAGATTTTGTGATATTCAAGGTTTTATTGTGAAAAGTAGGCAGCTGATCACATTGCTTCTAACCTAGTATTCCATAAAGGAAAGATAGAGAGATTGAGTGTCATTAAGAGAAGGTGTTGGCCAAGGAAATTTCTGCTGGCAGTCCATTTGACATGTAAAGAGTCCAGACCTAACAAATCAATAAGTAACATATCAAAAGTTTTTACTTTTAAATAAAAACAACAGGAAGCAAAATTTTAGAGGACTAATACCAAAATTTGGTATTATTGAAGGAGCCAAAAATATTTCCAACCCTAATTATGGTTTCTTTTACAAGTTTTCATTTTTTGAAAGTATGTCGCTATTGTATTCAATACAGTAGCCATAGTGTGACCTGCAATACTTCTGTACTGATTTTTTATCTGGCTTTTCCAAACTATATTTCACCGCTGACTGCTTTGGCTGGAAATAGATTGCACACCAAGAGATTATAATCCCAAAGAAGGTGTATTGCTAGGATTTTGAAAAATCAACTAGAAATTGCTATAAATTTTTTTAATCTTAGGGTAATAGGAAACATAATAATTCTTATTTGCTCAACCGTAAATCCTTATCAAAGCTATTTAGACTCCCCTCAAATTTGAATTAAATCAAATGAATGAAAGAAACCTACTTCTGGAAGTTTAGTTAATTGTCTACACAAGTGACATGTGAGGAGACTTACACACCAACATTAACAGCTGTTTGCTCTCACTTTTTTAAATATTCTATGTAAATTATCTTTCTAATCCTGTTAGAATCTTCATGCCAGTAACCTATGGAGAACTACATCAGAGGAGAAGAGAGAACTGGAGCGCAGACATCGATGTTTTATTGATAAAGAAAAGTTTCAAAATATGTTTTATATATTTTAATAAATAATAATTTTAACATATATGTTTTTAATATTAAAAATTGAAATAAAAATAATAGAAAATTAGATAAATTTAATTTATTATTATAAATTTATTTTATATAATTAAAGAAAATTAAATTTTAATATTTTAAATAATAATAATAATAGAAAATTAGATAAATTTAATTGATTATTATAATTTTTTATATATAATTAAAGAAAATTATATTTTTATAAAAAAATTAACGATTTAAGTTTTCAGAAAATATTTTTTTATTATACATAAAAAATATTTTGAATTTTTAATAAAATTAATGATGTAATATTTTAATAATATAATTTTTTTTAAATGATTAAATTAAATTTAATCCATAATAAAAAATTAAGTTGGTAAAATTCTAAATTCAAAATGCTAAAATAAAGCAGAAACTTTAATCAAAATAGTGAAATTGAAAATGTTAACTAAAAACTTAATTGTCATAGAAAGTAGAAAAATAGTACAAAAGTCTACATTCTACTATTGTCTATATGGATAATTTGTTTTATTGTAGCCTTCATTCCGACAATAAGAGCATTTTTTTGGCTTATTTGGAAGTGGTTCATCTATTTCATTATGTATATGATTAGTTGTTGGTCTGCCTAATTCCTTAAGGTGCATGTGGGGATTCGGGATGAAATTTGATCCCATATAAGTAGACCAATAATCTTCATTTTGAACTGGATGAAATTCAACTTCGTAAGCCTTCAAATATACTACAAACTATAGATAGGATCAACGAATGTTGTTAGTTGTAAATGGCATGCCGAACAAACAACGATAACATGAGCACAAGGAAGTCGGAGAGCTTGAAACTCCCCACAATCACACCAACAATCATTAAGTCTTACTGTGTATGACATAAGTAGGCGTCGTAGTTGGACAGTGGATAGCTCTTGAACATCAAACTCTGAATTTTGTCTATTGTAGCTTTGGACATGACACATAGCAGATTGTTGTTCATTTTTCTATAATAAGGCAGTAATATCTTCTGGATATTGATGGCCAGCTCGTAACATGCACTTTATCTTCGTCCCTCGTTCAACAAACCAAGATTTGGTTCTTTCAAAAGTTGTCTTCACAAGAGCACATATGGGCAATGATCGTGCTCCCTTTAATACAGGGTTCATGCACCCAGCTAAATTTGTTGTCATGTGGCCATACCCCATGCCTCCGTCATATGCTTGTGTCTATTTTTTCAAAGGTATTTGATATATCCAGGAAAAAGCTTGCTGAAATTGTGATCTTAAAGCCAACAACTTTGCCTGAACAATTGGTTGTTTCATTTCATAACCTTTGAAATGAAAAAATTAAATGATTTGAAGTGATTGTGTTGCAACAAGAATAATCAATATAAGTGAATTAAATTAAGATAAATACCAATGTTTATTAATTGTCTCTTCGCCTCGGCATTCTTGAACTTTTTATTGAAGTTAGATGCAATGTGGCGTATGCAATATACTGATAGGAGACCATGTCCTTCCCAAGCTACTTTTGGAGATTTTAATGCTGATAAAATGGCCTTTCCTCTATCAGTTATCATGTAGATATTTTGTTGCGGTATGACATGTGATTGCAACAGGTGGAAGAACCAGATCAATGCTTCTTTTGTTTCACCTTCAACTATTGCAAAAGCTAAAGGGAATATGTTTCGGTTGCCATCTTGACCAATTGCAGTTAGCAAAGTTCCGTGATATTTTCCAATCAAGAATGTTTCGTCAACTTGGACTATTGCCTTGCAGTAATTAAAGCCATCAATGCAAGGCTTGAAAGCCCAAAATACACGTTCGAAGATGTTACACGAGTTGTATTGAACACCGTCTACAACAAAAGGTCAAGTTACATATTCAACAATTGTCCCAGGCACACTTTCTTGAACCGCTTGCAACCATCTTGGAAGATTATTATAGGATTCGTCCCAGTCGCCAAATTCCATGGCAAGCACCTTTTGTTTTTCCATCCATGCTTTTTTATACGTTACAGAATAACCATAACGACTTTTAATTTCTGTGATTAAACTTTTCACAAGGATGGATGGGTTTGCTTTAATGGAATTGACCACTACAGTTGCAATTTTGTTGGAGTCTAAATTTACGTGATCATCAGAAAGAGTGGTTGACAAACATGTGTGGGGTGCTTCAATTTTTTTGATCTCCCATGTATGATGAATTTTACTGAAGGATGCTCTAAGCTGCCATTGACATCCATTATTGTAGTCAATGCACTAGGCTACATATCGATCTATCTTTGACTCCACAATGACAAATTTATACCCTTCAGCTATGTGATATTGTTTGATGGCAACCAATGTAGCCTCTTTATTAGGAAAAGTCACCCGTTCAGAAAGGTCATATTGAACTATTTTTCTAGATTGATTATTGAAATCACTTTGTTGGAGTGATGACATTGCGAAACCACCATCTTCGGGTAAATCATCAACATCGTCGTCTTCACTAAACTCATTAATAATATCTCTAATTACGGGTTCCTCCTGGGTGCTAATAGAATTGTCTCCAATGTAAAACGGATTGATCTACCACATGCAACATGTAATTAATATTGTTATTATAAAGTGCATGCAATGAGCGTGAATACTTAGAAAATATTTCAATAGAAAATTTAAAGTATTACCTGTTAGAGTTAAGCAGGGTCTGAAGATCAAGAGGGGAGGGGTGAATTGATCTTTTAAAATTTTTGCAACAGGAACTGACTTCTGTTTAACAGAGATTAAAAGAACAGATTGATTTCAAACAAAATAGATTTATTTTTCAAATTACCTTTGTACAAGCAGAACTTAAAAACAGATTGATTTTAAGCAAAACAGAATCCAAATCACCTTCGTACAATCAGAACTTAATCAAACAAGATTTTACTCAATTAGAAGGAACAACAGAACACACTTGATCAAATATTTGCAAGAAGGTTTCAACCAAGAGAAGAACAGTTCTTATTAAATCCAGAGTTAACAGATTCAATTTCACATGAACAGATTTATTTTGGACAGTTATCAATTCAAATTCCAGAAATAAGAGCAAGGAAGGAAAGAAGATTGCACAGAGGTTTTTATATTGGTTCACTCATCAAGAGCTACATCCAGTTCACCTTACACCAAGGTGAAATCCACTAAACACATACAACAACTACAGCATATACAGCAGTTCTTGAAACCTACAAGAACACTCACATACAAGGCTGAAAAACACCTATTTCAGCACACCTTGCACTCCAAGAAATCCTATCAAGGAGTGACTAACACTTACACCTTTACAACAAATGAGAAAGGAAAAATTACACCTGAAAAGAAGATGCAAGAACTCAAACCAGTAGTTCAATCTGCTGCAGAAACTGCACCAACACCTTCACAAAGCACAAGGTTTTCCTAGAACAAGCACACTTGAAATTCCTTTTGAAAACCTTTCACAAAAGCCTTTGAATTCTTCTTCTCACTCAGAAACTGATTGAAACGTAATTGTTGTTTTTGTTGTGTCAGAGAAGCCTTCTATTTAAAGAAAACAGTTTCTAACCACTTTTCAAAAAACAGTTGAAAAGCAGTTAATAACCATAATAGAACCAAAAATAAATCTATTTATTTTACAAGAAACAGATTTATTTTTGTCCAGAATACAGGTTTTTCTGAAAACACTTATAAAACCATTTTGAAAAGCTTTTAATTACTCTAAGTGCTTGATCTAAGCTTGCTTTGGCAACTGGAACAGATTATCCCGATGACCGATGACCGATTGTGCCACATTACTTCCCCAATGACCGATCGTACCACATTACTTCCCCAATGACCGATGACCGATCGTACCACATTACTTCCCCAAAGACCGATGAGCGATCGTGCCACATTACTTCCCTAATGACCGATGACCGATTGGTTCCTCATTACTTCCCCCAATGACCGATGACCGATTGGTTTCTCATTACTTCTCCAATGACCGAAGGCAACTTTATAACATCCTAAGCCTAAAAATAAAATTCACTTAAGACTTATTACAAACTATAAAGCACCAAAGCAATTTTCTTCATCAAACACACTTTAAGCCAAGGTTGGGAAGAAGCTTCCTTCAGCTTCAACAATCTCTCCCTGTTTGATGGAGACAAATCCCCATAGCTCGGTTGCTTTGAAGAAAGATTAATACCTGTACAATGCTTGATTCCACAATACACAGATTTAAAGTGAATATTGAACAAAAGAAGAGTAGAGAATATATATACCTCCCTATACCACTACAGCTTATAAGATCAACTATTTTTACCCCGATGACCGATCGGTGCCATAAGATCAGCTCCCCGGATGACCGATTGGTGCCATAAGATCAGCTATTTTTCTCCCCCTTTGGATTCATCAAACAGCATGGGAGCAGAGGATAAAGAAACAAACCATGCATGATAGTTCAAAATAAAATTGTTCCAGTACAAACCACAATACCTCAAAACCACAAAGCTAAAGAGAAATTAAACCAAATTGTTCAGAGAGACATAGCAAATATAGACAAGCAAGAACATGAACATCACAACTGCTTGTAATAAAGCTCAGCCAACTGCTCTTGGATTCCTTCTAGCAGATGATTTAGGTGTTGAAACCTAGCTTGTGTCATCTCATAGTATGATTTCTGCTCTTCTGAAAGATTGTTCAACCTGTAGAGCACCTGCCTTTCAAACATGGACAGAGGTTCACCTCTGTATTCGGGAGAATGATAGGCAACCAGTGCATTGTGTTCTGTAGCAGCCAAGTCATCATGATTCGATTGATGACTAGCATGAACATTGTCATCTTCCATAGGAACAACAGCTTCTTCATCATCATTGTTGTTATGGCTGGATGTACCATGTTCCATTCGAGGACCAGTTGCTCTTGTAAAAACCCACTCTTCACCTTCCTTGAGGAATCCCATCTTCATGAGTGTGGAGTTGTCGATTTCACTGATAGCTTTGATTGGCTTGTTTCTCTCATTAGTAGTGTCAATCTCAAAACAATCGATTAATTTTGAAATGAAAATTGCATAGGGAAATTTGTAATCAGATAGCCTCTTGGATTTGAGCATATGCTCTGTCATTACACAAACCCAATTTATTTTTATGCGATGCATGAGACAGTAGAGTAGAATGAGGTCTTCCTCATGTAATGTAGCATGATTACTTCCCCTAGGTGTCAGTTGCCATGCAATAACATAGGCTAGAAACCTAGGAGTTAGGTTCAGATTACCTGCATGAAACCTGTTTATGGGTTTATTCTTATCTCTCATGCAGCTTGTGTAGAACTGAAGCTTATTGAATTCTTGAATCATGGTTGTGTTCCCCTTTCCCACCTTGAGTCCTGAATACTTGATTCCAGCGATGTTGCTCCATACTTCACTTGTTATTTTGACACCTTTTACGTGGAAAATTAAATTTTTCCCATCAAGGGTCAGATTTGTATAGAATACCTTCACGAGATCTGGATAGATGTTGCCAGTCATTTCAAGAAATGGCTTCAATCTCTGATGCTTGAGAAGTGCTCTGGGTTCAGTCAGTTTTTCACTCTTCATCCATGAAAACTCGAGGATCTTTGGCACATTTACCTGTTTTCTACTTATCTCATGTAAGTAGATGTTCATGGCTTCAACATCACCATCGAACCATTTCTCTAGAATACCTTGAGTGTTATTCTTCTGCTCACGGGATTTCTTCCTTTTGTATACCAATGATGCCATTTCTGAAATCTGTTCCTGTTTATCAAAAGAAAACTGAACTGGAAATCATTTTATTAGTATGACAGACCATTTGAGAGACTGAAAAAAATATGTTTAAAAGAGTAGGATAACTTGAGAGATTGCAAGAAGAAGTTGAATGTGAGAACTACAGGTTTTGAATACCATTATTTATAGAATTAAACAGATTGTATTAATGCTTAGCAGAGTTGGAGTGTGAAGAAGAAACAAATCAAAACACAGATTCAGTACAGATTTGATTCCTGCAGCAGTTTCAGTTTTTGGAAAGGGGCAAAAGCATTTTGAAAAAGTGTTTTAGCTTTTAATGAAAAATAGCTTTCCACATATTTAGTCAAACCAGTTTGAATATCCAGACAGAACAGCCATAAACCCGCTGGTCAAAGCAATAAAGCAGTCAAGGTGCATGTATAATTTCTCTTTCCTAGTTATGTATATTTCAGGCACAGAAATAAACAGATTAAAAAGAGAAATAACATATTGAAATTTTACACCTGTGAGTAATTTATACTAATGATTCCTAGTTCATTTAGCAGAAAATTAAATCTTTCTTTAGAAAGAGGTTTAGTGAACAGATCAGCAAGCTGTAACTCAGTTCCAACAAACTTAATTTCACAAGTTCCATTTGCAACATGCTCTCTTAAGAAATGATGCCTTATTTCTATGTGTTTGGTCTTTGAATGCATGACAGGATTTTTTGACAGGTTAATAGCACTGGTATTATCACAATTAATAGGTATCTTGTTTAATAGTATTCCATAGTCACTTAGCTATTGCCTTAGCCATAATGTTTGAGCACAGCAGCTTCCAGCAGCAATGTATTCTGCTTCTGCTGTAGAGAGGGCAACACAAGCTTGTTTCTTGCAATGCCAAGAAATCAGGCTTGATCCTAGCATGTGACATGTCCCACTAGTGCTCTTTCTATCAACCTTGCACCCTGCAAAATCAGAATCTGAAAAACAGTTTAAGTATAAGGAAACATGGTTAGGATACCATAGTCCAATAGATTTTGTCCCTTGCAAGTATTTCAGAATTCTCTTGACTGCATTGTAGTGAGATTCCCTTGGATCAGATTGATATCTGGCACATAGGCATACAACAAACATAATATCAGGTCTGCTGGCAGTTAAGTACAGCAGGGATCCAATTAAGCTTCTGAACTTGGATTGGTCAACAGGTTTTCCTGCACAATCTTGGTCTAGTTGACAGCTTGTTGAAATAGGAGTGTTGATTGCCTTACATTGATCCATATCAAACTTTTTCAGCAGCTCTTTGCAGTATTTTTCTTGACTAATGAAGATTCCATCCTTGAGCTGTTTCACTTGCAGGCCAAGGAAGAAGTTCATTTCCCCCAACATTGACATCTCAAACTCTCTCTTCATTGTATTGACAAAAGCTTCACACATTTCCTCATTGGTTGACCCAAAAATTATATCATCTACATACACTTGTACCAGAATAATATCTTCCCTTTTCTTCTTAATGAATAGAGTCTTGTCAGAATTACCACGGTTATAGCCTTGAGAAAGCAAAAATTCACTTAACCTTTCATACCATTGCCTTGGTGCTTGTTTTAGTCCATACAAGGCCTTCTTAAGCTTGTACACATGTTCTGGATTTTTGTAATCTTCAAAGCCTGGGGGCTGGGAAACAAACACCTCCTCATTTATGTACCCATTTAGGAATGCACTTTTAACATCCATTTGAAACAATTTGAAGCCTTTGATGCTGGAAAATGCTAGAAGTAATCTGACAGCTTCAAGACGTGCTACTGGTGCATAGGTTTCACCAAAATCAATACCTTTTTCTTGGTTGTATCCTTTAGCAACCAGCCTTGCTTTGTTTCTAGTGATAGCTCCATGTTCATCCAGCTTGTTCCTGTACACCTACTTGGTTCCTATGATATTCATCTCATGCTTTCTTGGAACCAAGGTCCACACTTCATTGTATTCAAACTGGTTCAATTCTTCCTGCATTGCTGTTATCCAATTGCTGTCTTGCAGTGCTTCTTCCAGGCTTTTAGGCTCAATCTGTGACACAAAAGCTACTGTTCTGCAGAAATTGTTGAGAGAATTTCTGGTTGAGACTCCTTTCTCTAGTTTTCCAATTACATTGTCAAGAGTAAGATCCTTGGGAGTCTTCCACTCCTTAGGCAACCCTGCATTCACAACAGACTCTTTGACAACATTTGGATTAGTTGTATCAAATTCAGTGGATTGATTTTTCTGCAGAATTATTCTTAAATCATCCACACCAGATTCATCCAAAACAGATTTCGGTATAGAACAATCTGTTTCATCAAACACCACATGCATAGACTCTTCTACAGCAAGCAATCTTTTGTTATAGACTCTATAAGCATGTCCATTTATAGCATAACCAAGGTGTATACCTTCATCAGATTTAGGGTCAAATTTCCCAAGATTATCTTTACCATTATTTAGAATAAAACATTTGCACCCAAATACTCTAAGATGACTAATGCTAGGATTTCTTTCTTTGTACAGTTCATAAGGGGTTTTCTTAAGAATAGGTCTTATTAATGTTCTGTTAAGCACATAACAAGTAGTATAAACAGCATCAGCCCAGAAATACTTTGGTAAATTTGATTCATTTAACATAGTTCTTGCTAATTCTTCCAAAGATCTATTCTTTCTTTCAACCACACCGTTTTGTTGAGGTGTCCTAGGAGCAGAATAGCTATGTGTTATGCCATGCTTTTCACAAAACTTATCAAATTTTGCATTTTGAAATTCTCCCCCATGATCACTACGAATCTGTTTTATGCAGTTCTCATTTTCATTGTTCAAAACCTTTGCCAATTTCTTGAAAGCTTTGTATGTATCATTTTTAGAAGCAATGAATAAAGTCCAAGTATATCTAGAAAAGTCATCAACAATCACCAAAGCATAATAATTTCCAGCAAGGCTAGCAGTCCTAGATGGTCCAAATAAATCCATATGCAATACATCCAGAATTTTATTTGTAGAAACTATATCTTTTGATTTAAAAAAGGTTCTAATCTGTTTTCCTTTTACACATGCATCACACAACCTGTTATTTTTAAAACATATTTTTGGTAGACCAGAAACAAGGTCCTTAGACAACAATTTATTCAAGTGATCTGTATGGATATGAGCCAGCCTCCTGTGCCATAGCCAAGACTCATCACTTTTTGACAGCAAGCATTCATTTTCAGAATTGTTATTAACAACGTCTAGGAGATAGATGTTGTTTACCCTTTTCCCTGTGAACAACACCTTACCAGAGTTCTGATTTGAAATTGTACATGTGTTGGCCTCAAAATTCACTCTGTATTCCTTATCACAGAGCTGGCTAATGCTGAGAAGGTTATGCTTCAAGCCTTCAACATACAACACATTTTCAATTGTAGTAGAATCCTTGGTTCCAACATCTCCTCTACCAAGAATTTTTCCTCTATTGTTGTCCCCATATGTGACAAAACCTTCAGCCTTGAGTTTCAGACTTATGAACTGGGACAGATCACCAGTCATATGTTTTGAGCAGCCACTATCAAGGTACCACTGATTTTTCCTGCTGTTTTTCTGCAAAACAGATTACACATATGGTACCCCTCTTAGTATAGGGTCCAGCATGATTAATACCTTTCCTTAGGAAGCCATTTGACTAAGCCTTTAGGAACAAGATATTTTCTAGCCCTACATGTTCTTGATGTATGACCAGATTTCATGCAGTAGAAACAGGATGCAGTATGTACTGTATTTAATCTGTTAAAAGAGGAAAAACCTGTTTTAGCAGGAACAAAAAAACTGGACAGTTTCTTAATATTTTGCCTTGTTCCAGGATTATATCCTAATCCATTTTTATTGAAAACAACATTTTGAGAACCCAGCAGTGTTTCAAGATTTTCTCTACCTTTGGTGAAATTTGATAAAGCTTTCAAAAGATATTCAACCTGATTTTCAAGTTTCGTACAATTTTCACATGTTTTGATGGATGCATGCAGGCAGGTTAATTCAAGACTAATTAATTCAGTTTTAGTTTTGTTTAGTTCTTCTTTAAGAGCCTTTACCTTAGGTTCAAGAACTTTATTAATTCTGGTCAGCTTATTACACATGACAGCAAGTCTATTGGCTTCATCATGAGTTTCCTTAAATGCAATTAAAAGCTGATCATAATTTTCAGAATCAGTTGAGTAATTACTTACTGAGTCTGAAGTTGAACCTTCATCATTTGCCATGAAGCACAGATTTGCTTCTTCACTCTCATTTGAGGATTCACTTGTTGAAGATACATCATTATCCTCCCAAGATATGTAAGCCCTTTTTCCCTTGCCTTTTTAATTCTTCTTGCTTGCTGATTTTTCTTTATGTGGATTGTTTGGACAATCAGCTTTTATATGACCTGGTTTGCCACATCCAAAACAGGTGTAAGTAGAAGAATTAGAATCATTCTGTTTTGAATACCTTTTTCTTTGCTGTGTTCTGTCTCTAATCTTCCTTTTAAGGAATTTGCTGAATTTTCTAGTGAGCAAACTTAAGGTTTCATCTTGTTCAGGATTCTCTTCTTCTGTTTCACTTGTGTCATGCTCCATGGTGGTCTTTAAGGCAATTCCTTTGGCTTTCTTCTCCACAGTTTCTTGGTCTTTCAATCTTTTCAGCTCCAATTCATGTTCCATCAACTTTCCAAAGAGTGCTGCAATGGACATCTTGGAAAGATCCCTTGATTCTGAAATTGCTGTTACCTTTGGCTGCCAACTCCTATCAAGGCATTTCAAGACCTTTATGTTGAGCTCTTCCTTATCAAAAACCTTGCCAAGACCCGTGAGATGATTTACAATGTGTGTAAATCGTTTATGTACATCTGCAATGCTCTCACCAGATTGCATTCTGAACAACTCATATTCCTGGATCAATGAGTGCTTCCTAGCCCGTTTAACATCTTCTGTGCCTTCATGAGTTACCTCCAGTATCTCCCACATCTCCTTGGCTGAGCTGCATTGAGATACCCTGAAGAATTCGTCCATATTCAGAGCAGATGTGATAATGTTCTTGGCTAAAGAATCATATTGAGCCTTCTTTCTTTCAACTTCACTCCATTCGGACCAAGGTTTCTTCACAGTTTCATCTTTCACTTCCTTCATAGGTATAAAAGGTCCATTAACCACAGCATCCCAAATGCCCATATCAATGGACTCCATGAAAGTCTTCATTCTGATTTTCCAGAAGGCATAGTTGACTCCACCGAACATAGGAGGCCTATTGATGGATGCTCCCTCAGCAAAAGGCATCTTGAATTCAGACATATCTGCACAACTTGAGTAACCTACAAGTCCTTGCTCTTGATACCAATTGTTAGAGTTAAGCAGGGTCTGAAGATCAAGAGGGGAGAGGTGAATTGATCTTTTAAAATTTTTGCAACAGGAACTGACTTCTGTTTAACAGAGATTAAAAGAACAGATTGATTTCAAACAAAACAGATTTATTTTTCAAATTACCTTTGTACAAGCAGAACTTAAAAACAGATTGATTTTAAGCAAAACAGATTTATTTTTCCAAATCACCTTCGTACAATCAGAACTTAATCAAACAAGATTTTACTCAATTAGAAGGAATAGCAGAACACACTTGTTGAGATATTTGCAAGAAGGTTTCAACCAAGAGAAGAACAGTTCTTATTAAACCCAGAGTTAACAGATTCAATTTCACATGAACAAATTTATTTTGGACAGTTATCAATTCAAATTCCAGAAATAAGTGCAAGGAAGGAAAGAAGATTGCACACAAGTTTTTATACTGGTTCACTCATCAAGAGCTACATCCAGTTCACCTTACACCAAGGTGAAATCCACTAAACACATACAACAATTATAGCATATACAGCAGTTCTTGAAACCTACAAGAACACTCACATACAAGGCTGAAAAACACCTATTTCAGCACACCTTGCACACCAAGAAACCCTATCAAGGAGTGACTAACACTTACACCTTTACAACAAATGAGAAAGGAAAAATTACACCTGAAAAGAAGATGCAAGAACTCAAACCAGTAGTTCAATCTGCTGCAGAAACTGCACCAACACCTTCACAAAGCACAAGGTTTTCCTAGAACAAGCACACTTGAAATTCCTTTTGAAAACCTTTCACAAAAGCCTTTGAATTCTTCTTCTCACTCAGAAACTGATTGAAACGTAATTGTTGTTTTTGTTGTGTGAGAGAAGCCTTCTATTTAAAGAAAACATTTTCTAACCACTTTTCAAAAAACAGTTGAAAAACAGTTAATAACCATAACAGAACAAAAAATAAATCTATTTATTTTACAAGAAACAGATTTATTTTTGTCCAGAATACAGGTTTTTCTGAAAACACTTATAAAACCATTTTGAAAAGCTTTTAATTACTCTAAGTGCTTGATCTAAGCTTGCTTTGGCAACTGGAACAGATTATCCCGATGACCGATGACCGATTGTGCCACATTACTTCCCCAATGACCGATCGTACCACATTACTTCCCCAATGACCGATGACCGATCGTACCACATTACTTCCCCAATGACCGATGACCGATCGTGCCACATTACTTCCCCAATGACCGATGACCGATTGGTTCCTCATTACTTCTCCCAATGACCGATGACCGATTGGTTCCTTATTACTTCCCCAATGATCGAAGGCAACTTTATAACATCCTAAGCCTAAAAACAAAATTCACTTAAGACTTATTACAAACTATAAAGCACCAAAGCAATTTTCTTCATCAAACACACTTTAAGCCAAGGTTGGGAAGAAGCTTCCTTCAGCTTCAACAATACCTTGTAAAGAGGAATATATAAGACAAGTTTTGCTCCAATCGAAATTGCCCACAAAGATTTCTTTCCAAAACTGTGAAATAAGTTTGATGATTTTGTGGTTCTAGGAAGAGTTCCTTTCATTGGTTGTTTGCTTTCAATATGTATATATATAACATAGTTACGGGAAACTTTTAAATTATTAAGAGGAATTGAATAAGTTTTCCAGTCCCCCATGCACTCAAGTTATCTGTGCTATCTGTGCTTGCAGTGAATTGTGTTTTTACTCAATTCATGCTTTCAGGAAAGTATGCTTTCACGTAAATCAACATTGCCATCAAATTTAATAATGCAATGCAAGTGTGCCATCAAATTCCATGAGTGAATGTGGGACCCACGACTTTAAGGTGAAATCTCCAATGGTGAATACAAGTTCAAAGTGAAATTGCCAACATGGTATACGAGTTTCACTTAAACTTATTTTGTCATTTTCTTACATGTGCTTTCCTTCACTTATTTTGGATTTTTCTTTCATGTGCAACCCATCATGGCATAACTTCCTTTACGTGAGAATCTTGTTAAATGTGCAAAGAATCACTCCATTGCATAGTTGATTCAAACACTCCATAATCCTTTATTTTAAAGTTTGGTGCTTTGGCAGAGAATCTCTTTAATGTTTCCTATTCACCCGTGAAAGCATGACATCGTGAATATGTTGCAAAAGATGTGTTGCATTGCATTCAAATTCATACAAATTAGTGTGTTAGTTCACACAATCGTCCCACCGTTTCCTTCATTGTTGCCTCCTTCTTGTGATTCAAGAGATCAAGTGTTTAGCTTGTGCCTTATACTACTGTTTGGGAGTCCATATCATCAAGTAAGAATTAAATTTATTTTGTTAACTTAGAAGTCCCGATATTTAAGAAATTTAGAACTTTCATATTTTTTATTTTTTCAGCTACCAATGGCAGCCAATGCATGACTACCATCTAATGTCTCTTTTGCGACTACAACATAAACATGTGACAAAGGCTTTATAGGAGGGGAACGAAAGACTGATAAGGCCTGGACATCATTCCATTTGGATTCTCAAACATTCTGAAAGACTTGATGACCGAGTCTGAAATTTAATTCAACATGCTGGGTTCGGACACGTACTAACATTGAAAAAGATTAACATAAATCATAATCTACTTACGACATTAAAAGGTGGAGAACTGAAACATACACCTTTCATCTGTCACTCGGAGAGACAACAATCACTTTAGAAGGTATTGTCGTTCAATTTAGGCTCCCAATTGATGGGGAACCTGTTACATGCATTAGTAGTGGTGACTTGGTATCTCTCTATGAGACATTGTTGGGATCCGTGCCACCAGAAAATGTGGTTCAAGGAAACATAATCAAGATATCTTGGTTGAATACTTCTTTTCAGGACTTGCCACACGATGCAACATAAATTATTATTGCACAACATGCACGAGCGCATATACTGACATTAATTGGAAGTTTATTGATGCCCGACACATCAGGTAGTCGGGTTCATTTGATGTATCTATTGTTATTGGCTGACTTGAATAATGTATCAAGCTTTAGTTGGGGTTCAACTTTATTGGCGTGTTTGTATCGTGCATTGGATCACGGTATTAATTATAACCAAGAAAATATCGGAGGATGCATGTTGCTATTACAGTGTTGGGCGTGGGACCGAATGACATGCTTTTCACCAAGCATTGAGCCATTGAGAGTTGAGGACATTGCTGCTAGGGTTGAATTTCTGCTTGTCAAGAGGTTACTATTTATTTTCTTCCTTTCAATATTGTATATTAAAAACCTTCGTATTAGTTATGACATGAAAAACATTGATTCTAGGTGGACTCGAAATTTCCATCGATCAAACACGAGTGCAACAAGCATGGTTGAAATCCATAAAATGCTAAATCAGCTGCAACTGAAACAAGTTATCCTTTTCATCCTCTAACAACTAAATTCTTTTCTAGTAATCCAACAAATTAATAATGTTATTTCCTGTTCTTGATAGTTTTTGTGGACTCCATATCAGCGACCTCAAATTAGTGGTTTAATTACAATTGATGTGGTAGTTGTAAGTCGGGCAATTTTACCTTTAATTTGCTTTGCAACTGTCGAATTTCATCAAGCAAACCAGGTGATGCGACAATTCGGGTATCGACAACCCATTCCACATGACCCATGCAACCTCGATGAAGTGCACAAAGAAGACATGCGTGGGAGATCAGATAGGTCCTGCCCACAGTATCATCAGAGGTGGATAACAATGTGGAATGACCGACAAAACTGTTTAATTGAGGGAGTACCATTCCACGGAAACGGTCATTTGTGTGATGAATCAACTTACATGCAATGGTACATCACTCATACCATTCGCTATGTCTCACCTTTAAACACATCTGAAGACGACGTAAGTTCAATTTGTACCAATTTGATATTGTTATTTTTTAAAATTTGTACATTAATTTTTTTTTTAAAATTCGTACATTAATTATTTTTTTTAAACAACAGTACGACATGTCACCCGATAGTCAACCACACTATTTCGAAGGCCACCCTCATCATGTTGGGTCTTCATCAAATGTTGCACAATTTGGACAACAAGTCCAATTTCAATCTGCCCCCAATCAACCACCACAAATATTCAGCTTTATGGACCACCACAACATGTCTGCCCAATTTCCCTACCAGCAAGTGCCATCAACTTACATCAACTTTCCATCACAGGGAAATATTTTTTCTTCGGGTCCATCGCAGGCGGGTCAATCACAGATATTTGGTACTTCAACAATGACACCACCCTCCGCATTTCATCCAACTCCTATCATGCATTGCTATCGACCCACAATGCCTTCAATGGGGTCTGAGATTCCATCTGACAACAACGAAGAAGAAAACAATGATGATGAAAGTCCGTCTCCGCTTAGACGTCCACTGAGACAACGAAGAAGACCCCATGTAAGACGGGATCTCATAGATAGTTTGTTAATGTTTAGGTTGCTAAATTATGTAATCTTTAAATTAAATTGTCATGTTTGTATTTTCACTTAATGTCAAACTTTAATGTTCTTCTTAAACTTATTGATTTTCAATTCCGTTTTAGCTTTCTGATTAAATTTTTTTAATTTATTAAAAATTCAAAATAATTTTAATATATTAAAATCCAAAAAGTTATATTTAATTTTTTAATTATGTATGATAAAAATTCAGTTATTTTTTAATTATATATAATAAAAAAATATTTTATGAAAATTTATTTTGTTAGTTATTTTATAAAAATCTATTTTTCTTTAATTATATATATATAAAATTATAATAGTAAATTAAATTTATCTAATTTATTATTATTATTTTAAATACTAAAATTTAATTTTCTTTAATTATATATAAAATAAAGATATAATAATAAATTAAATTTATCTAATTTTCTATTATTTTTATTTTTATTTTAAATATTAAAAACATATATATTAAAATTATTATATATTAAAATATTTAAAACATATTTATTATATAATTCTTTTTAATTTTATATATTATATAAGCATGTTGAAATCGTATTTTATATGTAAGATTCTTTATTTTTCTATTTTTTTTAAAATTTAATATGTTAAAATATATTTTAATACTAAAATGTATATATGAAATACGATTTTACGTAGAAATCATAGATCCGTACATGATTTTCAATTTTTTTCAAATTTTTTTTCAAAATCTCGGTCCCCGTTCTGGATTTTATTGTATTAAAATCTTCATTCTGATTGGCGATTTACCAATTTTGGAATAAAAAAAAATTTATCCATTTTAAAAATATAAAAAAAAAAAATTACACTACTTTGAGGAAAAAACCGTTATACTACAAACACACTATGCTAAATAATAATAAAAGTATCTAAAATTAAAGGTATATTAATAATTAATCATTTATAGTCAGAATTTTGAGAAGTATCTAAAAGAGATAAAGAGAAAACTTAATATATCTAAAAAATATAAAAAAATAGAATTATAATTGTTTTAAACTAAAAATCTAAAGCACTAGGATTCGTGAGTTAGCGCATCAAAGCGGAATCCTTCAAAGGGCTTATAACCAGAAAGTCACGTCAATAGCTCATTACAATGTCGGAATTATCTTATAGCATGGAAGTAATGAATTATCTTTGGCGCTTTTTTTTTTTTTATAGCATTTTGGATCTCAATGCCATTCCACGGCTCAATGCTTGCAAAATAAACTCGCGGCGGGTTTCGAAATTGTAATTAACAGTTGGAACTTGAAACCATAACCAGTTGATTCTAACCTATGACCACTTGGAGTTTCCACTGCGATTATGTTACTGGCATAAATGTAAATCAATTCACTGAAGGATTACTTGTGCCCATTGTAGCACAAATCACAGTTTGCTACAGGCTACAACCTTCAACCACACAAAATAACTAAATGTATAGCAATTCTATAAAAAAGATTAATTTTATGGGTGTAACAATTGAATGTTGCTAAATTTGCAATTGGGTTCCTCCTTTACTGTAAGAAATTGAAATGATCCAGCCAGACAAAGCACATTCAAATTACAATAAAGTCAATCAATTTTCATATACTGGAGCTGTAGGGTTATAACAAAAATATTCATATCAAAATTAAAAATTATCTAAAATCGTGAAAAAAAAATAGAATCTAAAATCGCAAATTAAAAATTAAAAAATTAAAAAATTGCAATTACAATTATTTTTTCTAAATTTAATAATAAATGTTCTCTTAAAAATATAAATAAATATACTTGAAATATAGGACAAATTTTGTGTAAGTGTGATGCAAAGTTTAATGAGAAGGAGGTGTAAGTTGATTATTTTGGGTGCGGGTAGAAATATCAACTTAATGTATCAGGCCCATTTTTAAATGGTGTAAAAGCTGCACCGTTTTATAGCTGCGCCGCCCAGTCTCGTCTTCTTTACTCTGAAGGACGCTAACTCCACTCAAACTTGATCGCTGATTCTCGTTGATTGTGAGTACTTTTCTCCCAAAGCACCGTTTATGTTACTAGATTCTGATTCTTGGTTTCACATTGTTTGTGGGGCAATTTTCGCTCTCTTTTTCCTTTTCCGTCTAATTCTCACGTCTAATAATCTCCTTTCCTTTTATTCTTGTGTTTGATTAGTGCAGGCACAGTACAAATAGCTGAGATACGGAGAAAGCAACATTTATATTTTTATGTACCAGGTTTGAATGAAATAGTTATATTCTCTCCTATGTTTATGACAGTGTCGGTCTCACAAAGTTTGCTGAGCTGCTGCTCATTTTCTTACCCATGTTCTTGTTCTTGTTTCGGTAAATTTAAATAGTTGTTGAGCTGCTAAGGTCCTATTGTTGTTTGGATGAGGCTTATTGTTTTTCTTATTGTTTGTGTTGATGCTTATTGTTGCTTTTAATTTTTTAATTGATGCTCACTGGACCTAGTGTTCAAGGAATAAACACAAGCAGTTTTGGTTGTTCTAAAGTTGGTCATGTAAGCATGTGGATATTATTATTGTGCGCTATCTTTGTGTATGTCTTACACCGTTTGCCGAATTCTTTTCTTTCATTTTAACTCACTTCATAAATAGAAAATTAAATTTTTTAACACACTTTCATTGTGGAACAATTACTAAGAAACAAGTAACCAATATTCAATACAAGCAAATTGGAATTATGTCACTACCTCTTGTTGAAAACAAATATAGAGATCAAACACAATTTTTACATAATTAATTATTGAAACAACAAAATTTGAGATGATTTGTCTTGGTTTGGTTGTGTATGTGATAAATTTATCTTGTCGTTTGTTTACATTGAATAGAGTGTTTTGATGGATATCGATGCAAAACTAAGACCTCAAAATCGAAAGCAAGTTTTAGTGTTTTTATGCCACAGCTAACTGTTTTGCGTGATGTGAAACATCGTGGCTAAAGAACATTTGTTGCCATTGAAGATTTTGCTACCATCACACCTTTTTTCTCTTGAAACTTCCACACTTCCTGCCCCCACAAAATCCAGAAGACAAATCGCTCCCAGGAAGTCCAAGGCCATTCTCTCTTACAAGAACAAGAGGAAGAAAAGATTTTGCAAGTCTTGCTGAAACTAACAAATTAGAATATATAATTGAAAGGCTAAAAATTAGAAGTTTGAAACAATAACAAAGGTATAACCTCAATAATTTTAAATGCTTTTTAACACTTGAAAAATAAATAACAATTAATATCATGTTAATTAGTATGTGCTGAATTTTGGAATTTTTTTTTGCACGTTTGTACCTGTGCGTTTAGTTTGATGTAAATCATAAACATTAGGGTTGTTTTGTTCATTTGCTATTTTGATTTGATTTATTATCTACCGTTTGTAATTATCATGGTTGGTTAAATTTATTTATTCTAATTTTAATATATTAATAACCAATCTCGAGCAGGGGCATTTCGTTAGCAGAATTTCATCTGCGGCCCTTCTGATAGAGTTCAGTAAAATTTATAATGGTTTCTTGGATTCAATATAGTAATTTCCTTCCATACTTTGTAACTTATCTCTCTTTGTTGTACCTTGAATTTATGAATTGTTGACTTTTGATATATCCTAGATTTTGACATAAAGTTTATTGGAAAAGAGGGACCACTCTTTCTATTATTGAAGTTTAGGGTGTTTTGTAGAACTGACCATTTTAATTTTATTGAGCATGCAGGTTTTCTTTCATGGCGGAGGGAAATTCTCAATTGAAGAGCTTGCTTGAAGAAAATGGAACCTCAGAGCTTTCAAGTCATGAAGAAGGAATTGGTGACCTTTCTTCACCATCTCTAAAAGAAGGAGATGACAGTAAAGGTAGTAATCATGCAAAATGAATTCACCTAATATAAATATTATTTAATTGCCACATGTCATGTTTATAACCTGTGAGTGTTTCTTTAATTGCATGTAAAGGGTGATTTACCTTCGTCTCCTGCAGCAGGATTTATCTCACATTCTAACTGGATGTAATTCTTTTTCTTAAATATACCATTTTCGTCAAATGACAATTAGAACTTTGTTTTTGAATTGTAATAGTGTGATGTACACGTACAACACAGAAAGAAAATGTTAAACATAGTTATTTTAATCCTACTTTAACTTATTTTCCCTGGGCCAACTAAAATACTGTCTCTCGAATGTGATAAAACAAATAATAAGTCGCAAGAAAGCTCACAAACATGTGTAAATTAACTTGTTCTTTTATACTGAAAACAGCTTATACTCAAAATTTGATTGAAAGAGTTTGAAAAAAAAATACCTAAATAAAATATTAACTAAATATACTAGTAAAGGTACCTAAATACCATTCTTGTGTGCACTTGTCTTCAAAGTCACGAGCCTACATGATCTCCACAAATGAGTTTTCAAGCGAATTAACTGGATTGGATAATGTTGTCACACACATTGTTCCAACAGAAACAATATGTTAACTTCTTGAAGGATGAGATGACTTCATGATCAATAACACATGAAAACATAGATTCCATATCATCCAGCTTAATCATTTCACTAGTGAGGAACATAAATCTGCTTGGTGATGCTTTACTTTTGAATTATTTTGTACCTGATATGTTATGATGTTTGTTGTTAATGTTGAATCATTTTCTCTTCTGACAGAAGTTTCAAAGAAGAAAAAGAAGAAAGCTAGAAGCAAGTGAGGACTTGACTTTTGCCATTAATGCTTGTTCTCTTGAGGGTGAATTTTTTCTGAATTTCTGATTTTTTTTGGGTGATAAGGAAAAAGAAAGATCTTTTAGAACAGACTGATCCACCATCAATTTCTGTTATTGACATGTTTCCATCTGGAGATTACCCTGAAGGTGAAATTCAACAGTACAAAGACGAGTAAGTGGATGATGAATACATTTTAGAAATATCTAACATTTTGCTTGCAAATTTGATTTGAATTGATGAATAAAATGAATTATGTTCCCATTTTTTTCTTTTTCGTTTGACATGTTGCTTCTTTGGAAAGGGAAAAGAAATCAGAGGAAGCATATTGTCTAGCTAAAGTTTTTTTTGTTTGTTTATTAACCACCTCTGAATTAGAATGTGTATCTAAGCTTTGCAATATAAAAATTGACAAAACTACATTTTAACATGGTAGGTAGATGCTTATTTTGTTAACTATCTATACTCCTCCCAGAGTCTTGGAAATAAATGAGATATAGTTTTGTAGCAAGAGTCAATAGCATCTTGACCAACTCTCATTGTAAAGCTAGGCTGAACTAGTGATATAATTGCTATACAGGTGTTCTTGCCGGTTGACTCGCCTATCAGTTAACTCCACAACACTCATACGTCTCCTTCCTCACGTTAATACGTGCTTGATTCTTGAGAAACAATCTGCACCTACAAAAGAGAAAGAGGCGCCCTAGAGGCCATTTGCACTCCGACGTTCAAGTCAATAGTGGGCAAGTAACACCAAGTGTATTGAGTCTCTCTGTGTTTAGGTCTAGAAACTGCGTACCTTTGTGAAACATTTTACTGTCCCTTATATAGTCTAGGGTTTACTGCACTGCTAGTCCTAATTAGGGTTCACTGCACTATTAGCCATATTTAGGGTTTACTGGAATACCCTTGCGCCACTATCACCCAATCTTAGGGTAATCTAGCGCATAAGGTTTCCTTCTCTGGAGTGCAAACTCTCACAGGGTGACCACCTGAGTGCCTCCTTATGCACCTAGTCTCTAGGGCCACCTGTTCTGGGAGTGCCTTCACTGTTCACGTGCCATGCATGTAGCTTCACTGGGAAACCCTAGGTCTGATGAGTACTCGACCCCTCAGGATCCTGCATCTCATTGTGCTCTCCCTGCTACCCGCATAGGCTCTTCGTGATTCAGGCCTCTCCCTACCTCTGGGTATTTAACTGGTCATTGGCCCACTCTGGGAACCAATCTTAGCTGTGCTGGTTACGCTCTTGAAATCACCCAAGACCGATGTCACCTCGTCACACTCTGTTGCCGAGGACTCCTCAACCTGCGGAGTGACGAAGACACCTCAGCCCTTTCTGGTGATCATCACGCTGATGGCTAATCACCCCTCTCGGTGGGCTGATGACTAATCACCTCTCTCGGTGGGCTGATGACTAATCACCCCTCTCTGTGGGCTGATGACTAATCACCCCTCTCTGTGGGTTGATGACTAATCACCCTTCTTATCAATAACACCTGCGGGATCCATTCCACGTGGCTTTGGCCCATGCCGTGGGACCCAGCTGACGTGGTTCGCCCCCTTTACGAACTGTCCTCAGTGTCCGAGGACTGGTCGGTACACAAGCCCCCCAGTCTCAAGCTGTTAACTTGTTTCAGCGAAGAGACTAAGTCATAAGTGAGGACTGATCGGTACACGGTGAGGACTGGTCGGTACAATAGGTTATGTTGTTAGTAACATGGTTATCAAACTCGTGTTTTGATCGTTCAAGTTTACGTTCCCCCACCCATTGACTAAGTTGACTCGGCAGCAAACTCCTCTTTGGAGCAGGTCTAAGAAAGGTATCGTCCCTTCACAAAGTAAGTTCTCTAGAAATTTTGGAAGAAACAAGGATGACTCATTACAGGTCCATTGAGAGTCCTATGAATCCAAATCCAAAGTAAATGGTTGAATAAGGTTGTTACTTGTCTAGTGGGAAAGAAAGTATAGAGCTATGGTCAAAGTCACTTGTAAATTGATATGGATGAAACAACTTTTTCAATAGTTTAGATTTTGTGATATTCAAGGTTTTATTGTGAAAAGTTGGCAGCTGATCACATTGCTTCTAACCTAGTATTCCATAAAGGAAAGATAGAGAGATTGAGTGTCATTAAGAGAAGTTGTTAGGAAGCAAAATTTTAGAGGACTAATACCAAAATTTGGTATTATTGAAGGAGCCAAAAATATTTCCAAGCCTAATTATGGTTTCTTTTACAAGTTTTCATTTTTTTGAAAGTATGTAGCTATTGTATTCAATACAGTAGCCATAGTGTGACCTGCAATACTTCTGTACTGATTTTTTATCTGGCTTTTCCAAACTATATTTCAGCGTTGACTGCTTTGGCTGGAAATAGATTGCACACCAAGAGATTATGATCCCAAAGAAGGTGTATTGCTAGGATTTTGAAAAATCAACTAGAAATTGCTATAAATTTTTTTAATCTTAGGGTAATAGGAAACATAATAATTCTTATTTGCTCAACTGTAAATCCTTATCAAAACTATTTAGACTCCCCTCAAATTTGAATTAAACCAAATGAATGAAAGAAACCTAATTCTGGAAGTTTAGTTAATTGTCTACACAAGTGACATGTGAGTAGACTTACACACCAACATTAACAGCTGTTTGCTCTCATACTTTTTTAAATATTCTATGTAAATTATCTTTCTAATCATGTTAGAATCTTTACGCCAGTAACCTATGGAGAACTACATCAGAGGAGAAGAGAGAACTGGAGCGCCTGCAGAAACCATTATATAATTCAGTTCGTCGAGCAGCAGAAGTCCATCGTCAGGTTGTAATTTTGGACAAGATTGTCACTTTTTATTTTTTGGATATGGTATAGAGGAGGAAATGAAGATGGGAAGTGCAGAGAAATATTAATGTGGGTCTGACCTTATTTTAAATTCTCCAAGAATTGTGGAAAACTTTTATAGAAAATTAGTTGGGTTTAATACAAATCACATAGTTTACTAGGTGATTAGAATATATGTACAAAATGTACCATTAATAATAGTATTCAAATGTTCAATCATACTCTCTCATTCCTTGTACTCCATTATATTTTAATGTGAGTCTTGGTTTCTTTTTTTTATATACCATGTTTTTTCATATGGTTTTCTTTATTTATTCTTTCATTGATGTTGATGTTATTTATAAATGTAACTCAGTATCTTCTTTTCATCTCTAAGTAGGTTCGCAAATATATGAAAGGCATCATAAAGCCTGGAATGTTGATGACTGACTTATGTGAAACATTGGAGAACACTGTTCGTAAACTAATATCAGAGGATGGCCTTCAAGCTGGCATTGCATTCCCAACAGGATGCTCTTTAAATTGGTAACACTTTTTACTTTTTAAATTGGTAACACTTTATACTTTGGTTTTCAACTTTCCTCTGTATTTGTGGTTTCCCACTTTTGTTGAGTGTAGAGGACATGAACTGACTTCCCATCGTCATAACCTCTTAGTGACACCTCCATCGAACTCTTCTGTCTTCATTTCTGATTTCATTTTTCTGTTCTTACCACCCTTGTGTCGGACACTTGCTCTCACGGTTTTCGGGTTAAACTTAATCTAATGTACTCTTAATGCACCCATTACATCCCTCTTCTCATAGCAAGCCTCCTTCTCAAGATTTTCTATTTCTTCATTTATTTACTTTTTCTTCTTTTTCTTTTTGGATTCCTTTTCTATTTGTAGTTTTTAAAAACCACTATTTTTCTTTTTTCTTTTTGGTTTTATTATTTTATGAAATAAATTAATTCCTTTTGCATTCTTATGCATGTGTGAACTCATTACATTATCTGGTCTCTTCTCATTGCAAGCCTCCTCAGCATTTTCTTTTTTCTTCATTTGTTTTCTTTTTCTTCTTTTTGTTCCCCTTTTTGTTTCTGGTTTTTCAAAACCACTGTTGTTCTCTCTTTTTTCATATTCAGACTTTTGGTTTTACAATTTTAGGAAATAAATTAATTTCATTTTCAGTCTTTTTTTATTTTTTTAATCTGTAATTTGATTCTTATTTCATTGTTATGTGTTATACTCAACTTTATTTTTGTTTCTGGTTTTTTAATTTCGTATTTAGTTTCTGATTTTTTTAAATTAATTATTTTGTGTTCTTATTCAATCTTTTTATTAAATTTCGTGTCTGGTTGCTTTTCTCTCAATTGTGTCTTTTAGTTTCTTGTTTAGTTTCTGAACTTTTGTATCAGATGTATTCTGCTGCCGCCATTAATTCTTATTTTTTTATTGAAGTTGTGATTTTTTTTATTTAGTTTCTTATTTAGTTACTGACTAGTATTATTAAGAATTGGTGTACTATATGCTGATAATTTAGGTTTTATATTTGGTTTTCCTTGACGTTATGCTGTATATTTGTTCAAGTACTATAGTTTTTTACTATTAATTATGACTGGTGTCTGAAATTTGTGTTTTCTTTTCTTTTTTCAGCTTATATATACTTATATATTAAATATTTAATTTATGTATAAAATATTAGAATAGCAGTTATCTCTCTATCCTGCTATCCACCTTTTGGGTAGGCTGATCTGCGAACAATCACACTGAAGTATTTGTAGGATCAGTATAGTTGTCAAAGTGACTGCTCATATTAACTGTATATAGTTAGTTGTGTAACTGACTTACAACTAACTAACTGCCTAGAGATAGTTGAATATCTGTTCTTCGTAGTTGTTTGTGGTTTCTTCATAGTATTGTTTTCTTAAATGTAACTCCTCCAGGGTTGCTGCTCACTGGACCCCAAATTCAGGGGATAAGACTATACTTCAGTACGATGATGTAATGAAACTGGATTTTGGCACCCATGTTGATGGTAATGCACATGATTTTTTTTTTTTTTTATCTAATCTTCTATACCTATTATAATACTAGTAACTAGTGTATTTTTTAATTTTACTCCTGTTGAACCTCTTGTCATGAATTTTGTTTCTAGGATATATAGTTGATTGTGCTTTTACTGTGGCATTCAACCCTATATTTGATCCATTGCTTGAAGCCTCTCGGGAAGCAACTAATACGGGTATTAAGGTACATTCTGAAAAAGACGCTTAACCCTGTCAAACGAGTAGTATTATGTTGTGTAGATTTATATCTAACATGGTCAATTAATAATGTCAAATTGCTCAGAACAAAGACTGTCTGTTTAAATAACACTACTCATACATCATGTTCATATCATATTAACAGGTGTAGTCCATTTGTCTAAAGAAATAATTAAATTAATAACTAGTCATATTCAAGTAACATGTCTTATGGCCCTTGTAACTAAATTTGACTTGAATTTTATATTTTGAGTGTGAGATTCATGTCCAGTATCTTGCAATTGGTTTGACATACACTTCATAGCCTTGGTGCCCATGCGAGCTTGTTGTGCATCAACGACTTGACTGTTATGTCAACATAACCACATGAACCACTCATTTGTAGCTGTAAGACATGGTGAGAAGCTTTATTACCAAGTTTTTAATTTAGGCTTATTCGGAGAGCTTAGAGAACTTTGCAAACTAGAGCTGTTCATTAAGGATCCAACTATCCAAGAATGATTGAGTTAAAGATATAAGTCCAACGAGAGATGTTTCAAGGATGGCATGTGACTTAAAGAGTGATGAAGATTGGTGTCTAAGAATGGAATATCATAATGAACAATAGACATTTGATAGAAATTGCTCAAGCATTCTTACTACATGCAAATCTTCTTTTCGTAATTGGGGTGAGGTGGTTTTAACTATTTGTTATCTAGTAAACTAAATGCCTTCTTCATCTCGTGATAATACAGTTCAATATCTCATTTTATTAACCAATGTTTAAATATTCATACTTGAAAAAGATTAAAATGTACAACAGAAAAGGTTTTATTGAATTGATTTAATGAGACAGTACATCAATCTCTATATAAAGTAATGATTATAAAGAGATCTCTAGAATCTTTCAATAACACTTGTAATTGATTAGAGTAATATTTTCTTTTGAATCTACTCCCTCTCAACTTGGTGAATGGATATTTATCATTCATAGCTTCCATGTGAGATAATGAAGTCAATTAGTGGGAAGACTTTTTGTAAACCGATCTCTTGTCTAAAGCTTAGAAGGGACATAAGAAGTTGTGATAAGGCACTATCTAGTTTTTCTTTAATAAAGTGTTGGTCTATCTCTGTGCTTGGTAATCCTCCAAGCTTGCAGTGTTTCTGATTCAAATCCCCGACTGATCATGAGATAGTGAAATCTTGTGGATCGTCAAGCAAAATCGTGGGGATCTACAGTTTTTGTGTATTTTCTGCTGCACTGGTTCAACTTCTTGGGTGAATGGGGTTCAGTTAAAATAAAACCTAAACCCAATTAAAAATTCACCTTGTTATGTGTGTTTTCTGACGCAGCCCCTATTCACTTTCTTGGGTGAATGGGATTCCAATTAAAATAAAACCCAAACCCAATTAAAAGTTAAGGAAATTAATAATTCACCTTTTGTTTTGGGTGTTTTCTATTGCACTATTCTTGGGTGAATGGGTTTCGAATAAAATAAAACCCAATTAGCACACATTGGTTATGTGCATCTCTTCACCCAAATCCAATTAAATATAAAATTAAGAAATTCGAAAGTGGCACTGGTTACATCTCTTTGCCTTACAAAGTATTGATAAGGGGATTGATTTTGTTTTAATTACTCACATCATTTTCATCCGTGTGTGTGTATATATCTCATACTTTTGTAGAAAGTAAAATCTACTATCCATGTTACGATCCCATGATTTACAATTGTGAACCCTTCACGATCCTAATCATAATCTTGATTTTAACTACCTTAGTGTTTGGTCCTATCATGTTGAACTAGATTGTGAGCAATTCTTATAGGTGATTTATTATCAAATAAAGAGTCAGAGATAGGGGGTAGAGTTCACTATATATGTTCTATTGTACTGTAAGATACTAGAAATCATTGTAGTCTTTATGCTAGAGGTAGAGTTCTCTATATATATTTTCTTGTACTGATTTACATTGAATCAATTTAATCAAGATGTTTTTCCTCTCAGATAAATAGATAGATATATTCTTTCTGCCATTTGTCACAGTGCCAACGGGTATATATATGGCAGATTTACATCTGGCCGTGATAATCCACCATAATTAAGACTTTCTGTTACAAGTTACAATGTTCCTTGGTATCAATTATTATCCTGTTTGAAAGTTAGTTTCATCTAACATTCAGTTGGTTTGAAGCTTGTTTGACAAGCTTAAATCCAATAAGAAAGAATATCAAAATAGAAATACTCAATTTCATTTTCACAGTTTCTCTATCTATAGAACCCTCTAATGGAAAAGCTTCATAACCCTAACCTATAAAATAGCTTTTGATCCCTATCCCTCTACCATACATTTTATTGTTTGATCTGTGTTGTTGTGATGTTTTGGTATGCACCAATTAAATCATGTAGTTTACTGGTTCCTCTGAATGCTATGGTTGCCATCTAGGAAGCTGGAATTGATGTGCGCCTTTGTGACATTGGTGCCGCTATTCAAGAGGTCATGGAATCTTATGAGGTTGAGATTAACGGAAAGGTGTATCAAGGTATGATGCTTGTAATGATGTTTGTGCTTATATTTTACTGTCTTCTTATTTGGATCATATCTTTCTCATCACATGCATTAAATTGTAGAAATAGGATAATTTAATATTTACGTTTCATTATTATCTAATGACAACACCTTTGTTCGATTTTTTTTCTTGAAATTCCCTAATGTCAAAGAAGCAATCATGATAATTCATCTCTTAAATTTTCTTTTTATAGGACAGTTTTATAATTCAATTGTTTGTTATTAGCTTAAATTCACCTAATTTGTATGTTGATAAGACTTGGAAACTTGCATGCATCTTGCTGTAGTTTTGATATTGTAAAAAAAAGGGATTTCTACAATGTAAAAAATGGAAACTGAGCGAAATCTTCTGCAATTGTAGAGCTAACTGTAGAGCTTGAGTAGAAGAGGATGACATTACTCTTTCTTAATAATATTAAATTATATACTTCATAACACTCATCCTCATGTAAAAACATAATACCACGATAAATGCAAATAACTTAGTCTATTATTGACTGAAATTTGTTGGATATTACAAGATTGCATGGATCCCACACCTTATCAGACATGATTTTGTGTTTTCAGTAAATTTCAGCCTAATTTGCTAGCACTCTTTTGGTATCAAATATATTGTCAGGGCATTAGAATTTCACTTTCACCTACATCCTCTTATTTGTTGCCACTTACAACGAGATATAGAATAGGTCATCTTCCTTCAAGAAACCATGACTCACAAGACAACACAACACAGGATTTCATGTGAGTGTGACTCTTTGCAATCATGGTTATCAAACTTGCGAGTTAACTCGTTAATTTGTCCGAGTTTACGTTCCCACTCACCTTGGACGAGTTAACTCGAAAGCAAACTCGTTTTTGGATCAAACTCGTTAGACTCACTATGAATTCACATAAACTCTCGAGTGTTCAACCAAGTTAGCGAGTTCGAATTAGGGTTCACGATGCGGTTGAGGTCACTGTGTTGTGGTTGTTCACCGTGTTCATGGTCTCCTCGCCTGTGTTAGTGGTTGCTCGCCTTGTCTTTGTCCATGGTCACTTGCCTTGCCTCTGTCCGTGGTTGCTTGTCTTGCCTCTGTTCGTGGTCGCTTCCATCGAGTTCGTGCTCACCTTTGTCTCAGTTTTCCTTGTGCAGTGGTTGTTAAGTTTCGATTGTGTGGTGGTCATCTAGTAGGTGAGACTCTTCGTGGTTCTGGTGCTAGTGCAATTTTGGTGGGAGCGTTTTTGGTTGCTGTTGTAGATTGCTTTTTAATAGGGGAGATTAGGGCAACATATAGGGGAAATCTTGTTCTAATTGGGGAGATTGGGGCAGTAGATCTGGGAAACTTTTTAATTGGGGAAATTTTGTTTTAATTGGACTGCAGATTGGGGAATTTTTAATTGGGGAAACTTTTTAATTTTGGGGAAATTAGGACATCGCATATCTTTTGGGAAATTTTTAATTGGGGATTTCTTTTTAGTTAGAAAAAATTAGTGCAGTGCATATCTCATTAGTTATTTTAGTACTATGTACTTATTTGTTTTAACTATTTTGATTAATTATATTATTGAAATATTTTTTCCAAATGAAGTAAACTAAACTCTTACAACTTTACGAAACTCTCACCAATTTATGTAGACTTTCGAATTTGATAACCTTGCTTGCATTATAAGATGTTTCCTCTCTGAAATGTCATTTTGTTGTTAATGTATATGGCAGTTAGATTGATTAATTATGTCATTAGAGGGGATAATAGAATTGAATGAGAATGTGAAAGTATTCTTTTCTTTTGCATTATCATTTCTTAGAGTGTTAATAGAGTCCAAATTGTGTAGAAGCATGAGCATAAATTCTGTATGGTTCAAGCAATGCTGACTTGTATTAACTATTGTTATATATGATTTGATGACATTAAATAGAAAATAACTTACCAAATATTTTCCATTATTAGCCATTTGATTATGTTCCTTATTATTGTATTGCTTGTTGTTCATTGTAAATTAGTCATTGAATATTAATAAATAAATAAAAAGTCCTTTAAAGTAAATTTTTTCTTTCAGTTTTGTCCTATGTTTCAAATAGATCCATACATGTTATGATTGAAATGCAATTTAGTCCTTATATATTTGTCTAAATTGTATCTTAATGGTAACATACAAGGACTAAATTTCATTTTAATGATAACATGTAGGGCCTGGCTGAAATGAAGGGGGTTTATGAAAATGATAAATGGATTCATTACTTGAAAAATGTGTAGGTATTTATTTATAGACTTCTAAGCTGACTGTTGAGTTCAGATTACACAGTTATGGCTAGCTACCATAAACTTAAACAGGCTAGTAGTAACAGTAGAGTGCTATAAGCCTATATCTCTAATATTCCTGAATCCTGCTGCAAACTTCGGGTGAGTGAATTAGAGTTCATCTTTCAAACATTGAGTTTGTCTCAACATTTGACATAAGAGAGGTTTGGTGAGGGTGAGAGTTGTTTGATCTAGAGTTAGAATATAATGAGAAAATGGTCAATAATTAAATCAATGATATATTTGTAATAGCCAATTCTTTAACTGAAGTTGGAACTGTGGATTCTGAAGTTTCCATAATCATATCTATTGCAGTGGACTTTAGGCATGGTCCCAGATAAATGCGGTGCTACTTTACAATGATTGCATTTTATTTTAGTATTGAACGTGTACCTATGACATCAAAATACACTGACGCACACCCAATTGACCAAAGTGTTGGAAAAAATATTGTTAACTTTCATTCATAACCATTGATGCCTTATTTATTAGTAGGTTTAAAAGTTATGAAAATGTCTTGTCTGCATATTTCTATGGTATAATAATATCAGTATTGTGTTATCATATAGAAAGTGATATATATTGCAATGGGAATGTTATTGCAGTGAAGAGTATACGGAATTTGAATGGACATAGCATTGGTCGATACCAAATCCATGCTGGAAAATCTGTTCCCATTGTGAAAGGCGGGGAGCAGACAAAGATGGAAGAGGGTGAATTTTTTGCTATTGAAACCTTTGCATCAACGGGTATAGTAGTTTTGTTTGGGTGTTACATTATTGTACTGTCTTCGAACAATACAGGACATAAGTGGCTTTTAAATGTTCTGTATGTTATGCTCAGGAAAAGGATATGTACGAGAAGACCTGGAATGCAGCCACTACATGAAAAATTTTGATGTTGGTCATATGCCACTAAGATTGCCTAGAGCGAAACAACTGTTAGCAACTATTAACAAGAACTTCTCTACTTTGGCCTTTTGTAGACGGTATTTAGATCGCCTGGGGGAGACTAAATACTTAATGGCATTAAAGAATCTGTGTGACTCTGGCATTGTTCAGGTATGCTTCTGGAACTGTTAACACCAAGAAATTTTTTATATATAAATATTTGCTGAACTTTTTATAAATTTAATGCATATTTTAATGGTTTCAATGAGAAGTAATAGGTGTCTGAGGATTTTGGTAACTGTGAACTGTAGCCTGGAAGTGTACATTATTTGTAATTAGAAAATTATGATTGATTTGATGTAGTTCTGATCCATTATTAACACCCAAAAAAGTGTTCTGTCTACATTTCATCATAGACATGAAGTTTTGGTTAACATATTGCACGTTTTGAACGTAGATGAAACTATTTATACTTGTCAAAACATTATTATCCTTTATCCCTGACATTATGCATGTTTCTTTAGGACTATATATTTAGTTTATCTATATTTTATCTTGAAGCATGGACACTGATAGGAACAAGCAACCGTGTTCGTGTGTATAACTTGACATGTCATATGACCAATACTAGTATGTGCATCAATTCTATTCACATTTTTCGAACAAAAAATCTTAAACAGACGTAGCATCATCATATGCAAGTGCAGCCGAATAGTTGGATTTTAAATTGCTGGATCTGGGCTGCATGCTGAATTTTTAAGTGATACTCATTGACTTGTCTCCAACAAAAGTGTTGTCAATTGCAAGTGTTCTTGTTGGACATGTCTGATAATATTCGGCACCAAAATGGTGTCCGTTCTTTGATGCAACATGTCTTTTGATTTTGTATGTCGCAGTTTTACTAATTCTAACTTTTAAATTATTCTCGTAAAGTAGTAATTTTTTGTTTTTTTAATGCAGCCGTATCCACCTTTATGTGATGTGAAAGGAAGTTATGTATCACAATTTGAACACACAATCTTACTCCGACCAACATGCAAAGAAGTTATATCAAAGGGTGAAGATTACTAAAGTGAAGTTGATTTTTTTTTAGTGTGATATTGTACCATTAGCACATCGGTTATAACTTAAAATGTGTCTATAGAGAACACTTACTTATTTAATAATTGGATTTTTTTCCCTCTGTAGTTAATATCATATTAGAAGGTCCATCCAAAACGACCAATTTTCCTAATGTAATCAAATGACATTCCTCTTTTCAACCATATGGTAAATACAATCCTAAAATACAATGCCTCTTTTCAAACTTCATGATAGTTCTCTTTTCAAACTTCATGATAGTTCTTTTGATAAAATATTATTTATTAATTATAGTTGTTTTGATAAAATTTTAGTATAATTTAAGATTTTCTATCATATAATTATGAAATTTTTATAATTTTAATCTAAATTATTTTTAGTATAATATTATTACGAGTAGGATATTGATACTTTAGATAAATTAATATAAGGGTGACGATGTCAGAAGAGATGACAAATGGGTGAGGGTGATTTTAATTGTACTAGAACTCGAAGTAAAGATTCATATTAATCCTTTTTCTCATTATATTAAGTATGAAATTTTGTATCTATTCTCGTACTCGCTCTCGATTATAATTAAATAATTTTGTTACAAAAATATATAAAACCACATTAAAGATACTAAATATATTAAGGATTCAATTATAAAATGACACATTTTCTGTTATTTTGATGTCAAATGTTAAAGAAGAAACTAAAATTACATAAATTTTAAAACAAAGTGAAAAAATTATACATAATTAAAATTTTGTCAACACTTAACATTTATTATTTCTTCAAGTATTAAAAAAATATCTTAGGAATTTAGTAAATTTAGTGAATATCGGGCTAGTTAATAATGAAAAATTATGTATTTAGGAATTTGGTAAATTTAGTGAATATCAAACTAGTAAATAATAAAAAATTGTAAAACAAAATAAGTGTTATTTGAATAAAAAAAATAGATAAGTTTTGAATATTATTTAATAAGTTAATGGTTTACAGACATTCAAAATTGATAATTAAAGATACTAAAATATGTTATTAGTATTTATTTATTTAAAATACTTGTATGTGGATTTAGTGGACTTGTTACAAGGTTAATAAAATGATACTTATATCGTTTCAGATTAAGGATCCGTCGATAATGATATGAAATAACAAGGTATAAAAAGCAAGTCAGTCATTTATTAGGCAAATATAAGGCGTCACTTTTAGACAAGCAAGAGTGACATAAACAACTTTCCAAAATTTAGAAAGTTTAAGCACTAACTAAAATCTTTGGATTTCGTTTTTTTAGTATTTGATATCTTGTGTTTCTTAAATTAGTTTTCTACTACTTAAACTATTTTAACGAGTCCCCTAAGAAGTGAAAAATCATTTACTTTGACCTATAAAAAATTGGCATTAATTTTGTGGTTAGATAATTTTTTCCGACCTCCACTAGATAATACAAATGAAATCATGAGAAATCAAAGTCAAAATATCCAATCTGAAAGGTGGTCATGCTCCAACCTTACAACAAATGTTAGAGACAGTACAAAAATTTAAGCGTATTAACAAGAGGCTAGACAAATAGTAGAGGAAGCTCAATCCAAACAAGACCTATTGTGCAAAGAAGTAGATATGTCACACCATCTAATGGAGGAAGCTTTGTGAGCCACGAGAAAAATGAGGAGTTATAACAAGTCATGCACAAGCAAATGAACCACCAAGAGCATGTTGACCCATATCTGATCCACAACAGTTTTTCCAAACAATCATGGTAGAACATTTTGCGACCACTAAGATAAAGTCCCTTAGGATAGTTGATCTATTTAATATCAAGTAGCAGGAAAACAAGCCTTTAAAGAAAACAAACAGTAAAAATTAATCAGTCAAGTGAAGAGATGTTTGTATATGCCTTTGTTAAAGGACTTCTTACCAAACCTTTCAATGAATTGCTCATTCGAAATAAGGTTAAGTTTGTTTCGGTTTCATCCCCATCGAGGTTGAAGAAGTAATGTGGTGTAAGAAAGCAGAAGAAAAACAACAACAACAACAACCGAAGTATAAAGATAATAATCATGAGTGGAGACCAAAAGATAGAAGATGATCATCCACAAGGAAATCGTACAAACCATCGATATGTACTTTACATGGTTCAAAAGGTCACAAGAGGAGAAACAAAGGCTCAAATGCCTACCTTTGACAGTATCATTGAAACAAATTCTTATAGAGATAAAATGTCCAACATACTACAATTTTAAAAAGGAATTGATCAAATTCTCGGTCACATACATAATTTTTGGCGAGTTTCATCAAGCCCGTGGTTATGATATGGAAAGATGGTTATGACATGGTTATGCCTTCACAATCCTGCTCAACAAACAAGAGAAAGAATGATACTTACAACATTAAGAAGAGACTACCCGAACTTTAGATCCCATCTCAACTTCTTGTTCTTAAGTTACCACTGAGCATGAGACACCTATATTAGAAGACTTTGGTAAAATATCAAGAGGATTTTTTGAAGGACGGACAACTAGATCAAGTTGAAAGCAATATTCTTGAGTTGTTTTCTCCTTAACAACAAGAAAAGCTCTTCCTTCACCGACGATTAGTTTCATGGACAATGACATGGACGATCTTTTGTTAGGAGAATGTATCATTTGTTTTTAGTCATTGAAATTTAATCTTTATGTTTATTAAATAAATAACAATTTATATCATGTTATCTATCTTTGTAAGAATTCCTTTATAAAATTTCAATTTACATTGTCGAGATTCTACAATATGTTATGTTATTTTTTAAATTTTCTTTTAAAATAAAGTTTTTATAAGACTCCTAACTTAAACAATTTTTATTTAATAATAATACTAATAATAATAATATACTAACAGTAATAGTAATAAAAAATAATAATAATAGTAATAATAATAAAAATAATAATAATGATGATATTAACAATAATAATAATAATAAATAATAATAATAATTATTATTATTATAATAATAACAATAATAATACTAATAAATAATAATAAGATAATAATAACAGTAATAATAATAATAAATAATAATAATAGTAATAATATTATATTTGATTTACTATGTATCTTACTATTCATAATAAGATTCGATTCATGATTAAAAAAAATTGAAAAACGATTCATGATTTGAATCTCGATTCTATAACCATGATTATAACCGAAACTCGATTTTAGGAGACAGATAGTAGAAAACGAAACAACATATTATCCAAGCTGGTTATGGTTGATTACGGTTTATGGATTATGGTTATGGGATTAGGGTTATGTTGTAGGGTGTAGGGTTTAGGTTTATGTTGTAGGGGTTTGAGAGTTAGGGTTTGGTGTTTAGGGTGTGAGGTTTGAGGTTTAAGAAAATAGTAGAAAGAAGAAATCTCTTTCCTCCAAACAATAGCAAAATTTATCGTCTAGGCAAGTTGGAGAGTTGCAGAGATTTTTTAACCAGAGTTGGGCAAGGGAATCATAATATTCTAAAGCACCAATCATCCAATTGGTGGACAAATCTATTCATTAAGAACAATGGTAAATAAGGTGCAAAAACAAAACAAAAAAAAAATAACAACATAAAAAGGAAGGTGTGGATAGAAGTTTTGGGCCTATGAGTAGAAATAGCAACAAGTCACGCCCTCCATGTGACTCACCTTTAGGCGCCATTTTCAAATGGCTTTCTTTTGAATTTTTCCACCTTTTCTTTTGTGAAAATCGGCCCTAAAAAACTATATAAGGAGGTGCTTGACTCATGTAATGACAAGTTGAAAATCGAGTGAAGAAATTCTGCACAAATTGTGTGAGATTAGTGAGACTTGTTTCTCCTAGCTTTAGTCTTATCTTGTGAGTGTTTGGGAGCTCTCAAGTGGCGGCATCATCACTTATCTTGGAGCAAATCACCATTCCAAGTGGCGTGATCCTCTTGCTAAGCTTCATCCATATAAGCTTTCCTTTCCTTCATCTTTTCAATTCCAATTCCATTCCATTTCAATTCCTAAATAGGTCTTGTGTTTGTGTTCTTGTTTCTATTTGGTTCATGTTCATTGTTTAGTGTTCTTCCTTTGAATTGTTGCGTTTCAATTCTGCAATTACCGCACCTTAATTGTCATTCATTCATCACCTATATTTGTGTTTTTCCTTTGGTCTTATGGAAATGAACCTTCACATCTACTTAACACTTGTTAAGTTAATGTCCAGTGGGAATTTTCCTTAGACTTATCACTCTAATTGCTTAAGAATTCCGATCCTAATTCTAAAAGTGTCACCTAAATGAATTAATCTAAAATCAACTCACATCATGTGGTATCAAGAGCTATGGTTGTGTTTATCGTTTTGGGTTGATTTGGCACTTTACATTCAAGCAATTTAAATTCTAGCACCTTTAATTCTTGTCTTTAAATTCAAGTACCTTTACTTTCTTGTCTTTAAATTCAAGTACCTTTAAATTCTTGTCATTATTTTCTTGTTTGTAATTTTCCAGCACCTTATTTCTTGCATAATTTTTTTCGGCCTTGTCTATATTCATTGCATTTTTCGTTTTGAATATGTTCCTTGTTATATATGTCTTTCTTTGATCTTGCCTTTTTCTTTGAGTCTTATGTTCATTAGTGTTCTACGTGTCCTTATTTTGATTCTACTTACTTGCTTTTAATTTTGAGAGTTTGCAAAGTATTTAGAAACTTGTTTTAGTAAAAGTTGATTTCAAGTTCCAAACATATGATTTCAAGTGTTCAATTATATTGAATCCACCACACATTTTTTTTTTTTGTGCAAATTGAATGTTCTTCAAAATTGTTCCTGATACAATCTATGGATATGTCTTTCCATATTTCAATTTAGTATACAAAAAAAAAAAAAAAACAAAACAACACACAAAACCGCAAACATCATTGTCAAACTGCACCTATCTCTTTCAAATTGCACATAAAATTCCTTTTCAAATTTGGATTCAACTTGATTGGCAAATTGTTATCTACTTTGTGGAATTTTTGATCCTTTTACTTTTACAAGTTCTAAAGAATACAAAAAGTTTCATAAGCATTATCATTAATCCTCTTGATGACCTGAAAAGGACCATCACCGTGTGGCATAAGTTTGGACTTCTTATAACTAGGGAATCTATCCTTCCTCAAGTGTAGCCAAACCCAATCCCCAGGTTCAAAGATTAATGCCTTGCGCCTTTTGTTGCCAAGTTCAGCATACTTGCTGACCTTCCTTTCAATTTGTAGCTTGATGTGATGGTGCAAGTCTTTAATAAAAGAAGCTTTTCCAAAACCATCCTTGCACAACACCTCATCAAGTACAGGAATTGGAAGAAGGTCAAGAGGTGTGAGGGGATTGAACCCATAAACAACCTCAAAAGGAGTGTGAACAGTGGTGGAATTTACTACTCTATTATAGGCAAATTCAATATGAGATAGTAAATTTTTCCATACCCTTGGATTCCCGGAAATAAGGCATCTTAACATTTGACCCAAAGTTCTATTAACCACCTCAGTTTGACCATCAGTTTGGGGGTGGCAAGTAGTAGAAAACAAGAGTTTAGTTCCAAGTTTTCCCCACAAAGTCCTCCAAAAGTGGCTTAAGAACTTTGAATCTCTGTCAGATACAATACTTCTAGGAAGCCCATGCAAACGAACTACTTCCTTAAAGAAGAGATTTGCAATAAAACAAGCATCATCTACTTTGTGACATGGAATAAAGTGAGCCATTTTAGAAAAGCGGTCCACTACTACAAAGATCGAATCCATACCTTGAGATGTCTTGGGAAGACCTAGAATAAAATCCATGGAAATATCTACCCAAGGCATATTAGGGATGGGAAGAGGGGTATATAAACCATGGGTTGCACTTTAGATTTAACCTTCCTACATGTTATACACTTATCACAGAAGCTAAGTGCGGATTTGCGCATGCGGGGCCAAAAGAAATGCTCATGCAATGTGTTTAAAGTCTTAGCTACCACAAAGTGTCCCATAAGCCCACCCTCATGTGCCTTTCTAACAAGAGATTGTCTTAAAGATCCATGGGGAACAGAAAGTCTTTTTTCCTTTGAAAAGGAAACCATCATGTATGAAAAAGTCTTTGTATTCTCCTTTGGAACACTCTTGATAGATAAGAGAGAAATCAAGGTCATCTTTATAGATTTCCTTTATGTGATCAAAACCTAAGTATTGAACATCCAAAACATTTAACAAGGTATATCTTCTTGAAAGTGCATCCGCAACCACATTTATTTTACCTTGTTTATGTTTGATCACATAAGGAAACTGCTCAATGAACTCCACCCACTTAGCATGTCTCTTATTAAGCTTGCTTTGGCCTTTCAAATATTTAAGGGACTCATGATCACTATGTATCACAAATTCCTTTAGAAAAAGGTAATGTTGCCAATTTTGCAAGGCTCTAACAAGAGCATAAAGTTATTTATCATAAGTGGAGTAATTGAGATGACTCCCCTAGAGTTTCTCACTAAAATAAGCTATGGGGTGGCTCTCTTGAAGGAGAGCAACCCCAATGCCTATATTGGAGGCATCACACTCTATTTCAAATGTCTTAACAAAGTTAGGAAGGGCTAAAATTAGGGCTTTAGTCAATTTTTCTTTCAAAGTTTCAAAAGCCTCAATTTGTTCTTGTCCCCATTTGGAAACCACATCCTTCTTTACTATGGCCTTTAGAGGTGCGACAATGGTACTAAAGTCTTTCACAAACCGCTTATAAAAACTAGAAAGTCCATGAAAACTTCGTACCTCACTAACATTGGTGGGTGTCGGCCAATGTTGAATTGCTGCAACCTTTTCCTTGTCTACATGCACTCCTTTAGAACTCACAACAAACCCTAGGAAGTCTATATGATCTAGTGCAAACATACACTTAGCAAAATTAGCATACAAACTCTCCTTCCTAAGGATTTCTAAGACTTCCCTAATATGCTTCTCATGATCCTCTAAAGACAAGCTATAAATGAGAATGTCATCAAAATAAACCACTGCAAACTTGCCTGAAAGGTCTTAAGAAGACATGGTGCATGAGTCGCATGAAGGTACTTGGAGCATTAGTCAAGCCAAAAGGCATGACTAACCACTCATATAAACCAAACTTGGTCTTAAAGGTGGTTTTCCATTCATCCCCCAGTTTAATCTGGACTTGGTTATAACCACTCTTAAGATCAGATTTGGTAAATATTTGAGACCCATGTAATTCATCCAACAAGTCATCTAACCTAGGAATGGGATGCCTATACTTGATGGTTATGTTGTTTATGGTGCGACAATCCGTACACATCCTCCAAGTCCCATCCTTTTTAGGGACAAGAATGACAGGCATAGCACAAGGACTCATGCTATCTTGTACCCACCCCTTAGCTATTAAGTCTTCTACTTGTTGTTGAATTTCTTTGGCCTCTGTTGGATTGGTCCTATATGTAGGCCTATTTGGTAAAGAAGCATCGGGTATGAAATCAATTTTGTGCTCAATGCCCCTTGGTAACCCTTTTGGGGAATCTTGAAAAACATCATCAAATTCCTTGACCAAATTTGCCAAGCAAGAGGACTATCTAACACCAACTCATTCTCAAGGGTCCTAGGGATAACTATTGTTCTTGCCAGTTGACTCTCCTGTCGGTTGACTCTACGACGATCACACGCCTCCTTTCCTCACTTTCGATTATGCTTTGCTGTCTCAAACAACCTGCACTTGCAAGATAGAAAGGAGCGCCCTAGAGGCCGTTTGCACTCCGACGCTGAAGTCAAAAACTAGGGCAAGCACACTAAGTGTATTCAGTATCTCTATTAGGTCTAGAAACTGCGTACCTTTGTGAAGTATTTTACTACCCTTTATATAGTCTAGGGTTTCCTCTGCGCTGCTACCCATATTTAAGATTTACAGGAATACCCTTGCGCCGCTATCACCCAAACTTAGGGTAATCTAGCGCGTAAGGCTTCCTTAACTGAAGTGCAAACTTTAACGGGATGGCCACCTAGGTATCCCTCGTGCACCTAATCTCTGGGGCTACCTGTCCTGGGAGCACCTTCACTGTTCACGTGCCATGCATGTAGCTTCCCTAGGAAACCCTAATCCTGATGAGTACCCAACCCCTCAGGACTCTGCACTTAATTGTGCTTTTCCTGCCACACGCATAGGCACTTCGTGACATAGGTCTCTCCCTATCTATGGGCATTTTACTGAATTCTGGTCTTCTCTCGGGACCCACCTTAGATGTTCTAGTCCTGTTGTTCAAAACACCCAAGACCGATTTCACATCGTCCCACTCTGTTACTGAGGAGTCATCATCCTGCTGAGTGACGAGGACACATCAGTCCACTCTGGTGATTGACCCGCTGATGACTAATCATCCCACTAGTCCATTCTACCTGTGGGGTCCATCCCACATGGCTTTGGCCCATGCTGTGGGACCTATCCTACGTGGCCTTGGCCCATACTGTGGGACCCAACTGACGTGGCTCACCATTACTAGCTATTCTCGGTGTCCGAGGATTGGTCGGTACAACTATTCTTTTGGGAAAGCATTACCTTTTTGACCTCTTGGTGGGAAATGAAAAGGCTTCTCTTAGAATTCTTTTTTTCTTTTTCTTTCTCTCTCGTTTCTTTCATTTTAATTTGGTCCTCATGGACTTCCTTTGGTGAAAGAGACTTAAGTGTGACCTTATGCCCATGGAAGTTGAAAGAAATTTTGTTGGTAAAGCCATCATAAAAAGTTTTTCTATCAGATTGCCATGGCCTACCTAAAAGAACATGAATAGCTTCCATAGGGACAACATCACACAAGACCTCATCCTTGTATTTGCCAATGGAAAAGGCTATGAGGACTTGTTTATTGACTATGATCTCTCCCCTTCCTCACTTAGCCATTGAAGCTTATAGGGCTTGGCTTGAGAGATAGTAGGCAATCCAAGCTTATATACTGTTAGAAAAGATGGCTTTAAACTAGAGGGGGGGTGAATTGTTTAAAGAGGTTTTCGCAAACTTTTCCAAGCTAGAATGAATATCTTTCAGAAATCAAATGATTAAGCAATTCAGTTTGCCAAAACAGCAAGCAAAACAGTACTGCCAGGAAAACAATCGGTTGTTTCTTCGAAACAATCGGTTGTTTATACCAGCAAACAACAAACAAACTAAAATTAAAGAGTTAGGGATAGAGAGATTGTACACAGATGTTTATACTGGTTCACTCCAACCCAGAGCTACATCCAGTCTTCTCAGAAACCCTGAGGAAATCCACTAAGCAATCAACACTAGATTACTTACACACAACCAAGAAAGTGACCTTGAACACCCTCAAGAAATACACTTTCCTTGGTCAGCACACCACACTAAGAAAGCTGATCTTGATCCCCTCAAGAACACACAGCTCTTCGTAGTAACAACACAAACGAATGTTCACAGAATTACAAGGATTACACTTGTTACAGAAGCAATCTGAAATCAGTACAAGAGAATCCTATCTCAGCACTTTGATCAACCAAAACTCTAAGCAATCTCCAACTCTTAGAAAAAACTTTCTCAATTCACTTAGATTCTTAAAACTCAAATCTGTTTTTCTGTATATATATAAAGAAGATGTTTGTAATCAAATCTTAAAAAACTCTTAATTGCTTTAGAAAGATTGGTCAAAGCATTTAATGACTGGAGCGTATGAATTAAAACCATTTAGAGCTCAGTCAAAGTCAAAACTATTTTCTGTTATAAAAACATAACAAACAATCGATTGTTTCCTCGAATCAATCGGTTGTTTTGTTACTTAACCAATTTTCACACTTCAAAATAGTTTTCAAAACACCTAAGCTTAAACAATCGGTTGTTTCGATAAAACAATCGGTTGTTTTAACTCAGTTTGAAAAAAACACTTTACTTTGTTTGAAAGTTGAGATGCTTGAGCTTTAGATTCAATCAAAGGTTGAGTTACACAACTCAATTTACCCAGATCCTAACTAAACCAGCACAGCAACAACAAGCACAACAAAAGCTTCATCATCCTTCAAAGGATTTGGATTCTTCAAAACCTTGAACACCACTAGGTTCAACATATACTACTCTTGTGCTTGCCACATTTGCACAACTCCCCCCCATCCACGATCAAAGAACACAACTTATCATTAATGAGACATCTAGTATGGAAAATGTTTTCTCTTTGACTTTCATCAAAGGGTTTCAAAACTTGGCCTAGCATACGTCTCACTACCAATAAGTCGCCTTCACATGGACTCTCACTCTCTTTCTCACTTGGGGATCTAGAAGAATTGGGAGACCTAGAGTGTTGAGAACTATGATCACTTAGAACTACCCCATCATGCATCATCATATTGCGCTTAGAAGGACAATTAGAAGCAATGTGACCATAGTCTAAACATTTAAAGCATTTTCTACTTGAATTTTTAGTTGGAGATTTAGGAGTAGAAGATGAGGGTTTAGAATCCCTAGGTTTGTAACTGGACTCCTTGAGAAAATTGGAAGAATTTTTTTTTCCAAGAAGAGTGGTAAAAGTCATCATTATGAGAATTTTTAAAAGAATTTTTCTTTGAAATTTGGGATTCTACCTTGATGGCAAGCTGAACCAACTTTTCTAAAGATGAGTACTCATAAAGTTCTACCACATCTTGGATATCTCTTCTTAAGCCACTTACAAATCTAGCCATTTTAGACTCCTCACTTTCATGCATGTCAATCTTGGTTAAAATTATTTCAAGTTCTTTAAAATAAGCATCCACACTTTGTGTTCCTTGATGAAGTTGTTGGAGCTTCAACAAGAGCTCTTTCCTATAGTGTGGAGGTACAAATCTAGTGCGCATGCATAACTTTAAATCCTCCCAAGAGACCACGACAGGCCTCTTGTTTAGCCCAATGTCCATGAGAGTTTTGTGCCACCATTGCATGGCATAGTCCAAAAATTCTAAGGAGGCTAACCTACCTCTTTGGTCATCTTGGACCTCATGTACATTAAAAATTTGTTCTACTTTAGCCTCTCAACCTAAATACACATTGGGATCACCATCTTTACTAAAACTAGGCAATTTTACAAATGGTAAATAAGGCTTTGCCACATGTTGGCGCCTATCTTCAAAGTGGTGCATCCTCCATTCGGCTTCTTCTTCATGTCCATCATAATTTTGAGAACTTCTTGATTCATGCCTTTGATGATGTCTTCTACCACAGTGGGGTCTTTCATAAGCCATTTCTAGCCTTTAGAGTCTTTCCTCCATTTGTCTCATCTCTTCCTCTTTTTGTGCAATGGTGCGCTTAGTCTCCTTCAATTCTCCAATAAGAAAAGCTTTTTGAGAAGAATGAGGCTTAGATGATTCACCACTTGAAAGATGATCCATAACAGTAAACAAACACAAAACACAAAGAACAAACAATTAGAGAAAACAAGTGAAAAATAGATGCTAGAAAATCATTGATTGTCCACATCAAGTAAGCTCGCATGAGAAAGTTTTCTTTACTCGAGATATCATAAGTTAAAATTCCCTCATACCACAATGGTTGAAGCTCATAATAAGAGGTTGAAAGTATGCATCTTTTTTTGGGGTTGGGTTACTTAAACTAGGTATAATACAACTTAAAAAAATGTATGGTTTAGTCATAAAAATTTTAGGGGGTCGGTTATAAGGAGTCACAAACATAGGCCAACAAGAATACATAGATGTTTAAGCTTGGATGTAATAAAATATTCTTTTGATTGGAACATTTTTGTATCTTCCCTTATGACCCTTCGGAGGTAAATACCTAGAAGACCACAAAATTTGCATTTAGTTAATTCAGTGTCATCTTTGTAATATAACATGCATCCTGCTTCAAGACAATCAATCTTTTGAGCCTTCAACCCAATAGTAGAAACAACTTTTTTTTGTCGCAAAGTAATTCTTTAGTATGAAATTTGGTTTTAAAGCTACATCATTTAACATTTTTATGAAATAATCTAAACACTTCTCGAAAGCATGTCAGTTGATTCTAGCAGCCAAAAGTCAAATGGCTATTGATAATCTTGACCTCGTTGCTCCATCATAAATGTGTTCATTTTCACATGCTATAACATATCATAAAACTTTTATGCCTCAGCATTAAGGGACTATTCTTCATACATTTTTGTCATTGTCCAAGTTCTCATAAGGAGTTGTTATATTTGCTACCTGCATATATGCATCATTCACCATATTGTTTAGTGAATCAAACCGATCGACAGAATTCCTTTGACCATAGTTGTTGGAGGCATGAGGTAAGTTATCCTCATTTGACCGCTCTTCTCTATGTTAAATCTAGACGTAGTAGTTTAGTTTAAAACTATATTGTAGCAAATGAGACCTCACAAGAGAAGGTTTAAGGATTTTCTAACAATTACATTTGACACAAGGACATCTTATCCATTCATCTTTTGTATAGCAAATTTGCTCCATTGCCTTTGAAACAATATCATGAACTCTTGCCTGAGTCTCCTTAAAGGATCAAGCATGTCATACATCCAGCTTCAATCCATTATTCTGTATGTTCATTATTCCAACAACACATCCTTCCAACTTATTATTGGACGTGGTTGTCCAAGACCCCGCCTACCCTACCTTCTCACCTTCACTAGATACATGATCAATTAATAATAAATAATAGACCACATTGGACCCAAATCTAACCTATATTAATTGAACATGATCTACTAACCCCATTTTAACACACAAAAAAAAAAGTGAGGACAACAATCGTAAAATTTTTTGAATGTCACAACTAAACCACGATCGTCTTAAGTACTTGTAATTAGAAACTATTAAACAAACATAATCATCTCTATTATCAAAAAACAAAACACTAATTTTTATGCGTTAAGGGAGTCTGGTTAGAAAAACATAATGAGTACAATTGTCTGGTAATAGTATATAGTGTAGAAATTTATGGGGTGTGGTTAGAAAAATATAATTGTTCATTAAACATCCCGATATACTTGGCAGGCGACTTAACTTCATCTTAGTATCAACTTAAGATGTTTTAAGACGAAATTTATTACATTTAATTGCATAGCATTATTTATAAAAAAGAAACATATTGTAAAAACCATTTTTTAACGAAAACATTAAATAACTTAAAATGTAAGTTTTAAATAATTAGCATAATAAGTGCCAATAATATGCTTTTTTATATTAGTATATTATTAGACAAATTTATTTCAAGTTATATATATATATATATATATATATATATATATATATATATATATATATATATATATATATATAAAGTTACTATTAAAAAAGCAAGTATTCTTCAATAATATATTTAGTTTTTATAGAAATTTAATTTCATGAAGGCGAACCTGCAAACTCTACAAATAAGGAAAAATATATTTTTATCCGCTTATTCAAAGGCAAAAGTGACATATTTTCAAGAAAAAAATATACATCAACTTAAACACCAAATTACACATAAAAATAAAATCAAAATATATTAAAGACTATACTTTCTCCATTCTACCGAGACCATTGTTTAAGATTTTTACATTGATATTAAAATCTTAGTAGTTAATTAAATATTAAATTAAAAACTATTTATCAATAATAGAAACTAATTTAAATACTAAAATTTTGTTAGTCTTTAAAATAATATTTAATTTAGTCATTATAATAACTAATTCTTTTTATCTCTAAATTTAATAATTTTTTAAATAATTTTCTTTTAATTTTAGTTTCTATTCTTAAAATATACAATATATAAGTCTTAGTTTTTTTACAAGTAATCGTGGGTGCAACTCAAACCAATTCAAATCTCATTCACTTGATCAATTCAATCCAAACCAATTCAATTCAGCTCCAACAAACTCATTCATACCATGTGGTTTACTCCAATTCAAAACAATTACAATATATACAAGTAAAATTTCTCAAATTATTACCTTGTAACTCTAAACTCTTTAAACTAATGAAAAATAACATTTCCATGAAAATGGAGAAGAATGCTCCTCCATGCTCTCAATCAGCTCAACTTCTACAACTCAACTTCTACAACTGAGAAAACCAAACTGCACATTTGAAGACATAAAATCATCATAAAAAAAAAAATCAACAAACAGATTCAACTACAAGATTTAATAACTTCTCACAACAAACTTCAACTTCAACTTCAATTGGATCCTCAACTTCGACTTTCAACCAATTTCGCAACAAAACATATATAAAAACGAACCAACTTAAAAAAAAAACTTCACCAAAAAAAAATCAAAAACAAAAATATAAATTATTTAAGAAGGAGAGCGAAATTTCCTTACGAATTTCACAAGCCAACAAGCCAAAATGGTAAAGTGACACAAGTAGGCCACAGATGAGTGTGCACTTACGGATAAATGGGCAAACACAAACACCCATGAAGAGGAAACACAATATCTATGAAAAGGAAGACATAAAATTTGTGAAGAGGAAGACACAAAATGAAAAAGAGAGTGAAATGAGAGTCACGATGAAACGAAAGTGAGAGTGAAAAAAAAAATAGGGAGACTGAAATTTGGTAAAACTGAAATATGGACATGTGGTGTGGAGACAATCGTGCAGCTGGTGCTAGGTCACTCAACCAGCAACGACCAACCAAGGGCTAAGCCCTACTTTCCACCTAACATTTGAGTCGATCCAACCCACTTTTAGCCCTGACAAGTTCACACAAAGCGACAACCAAGCCATGGCTTTCCTTTCTCAAACCTTGCGTCATCCAAGTCCCAATTAATTTTCTTCACACTTTGCATGGAGCGACAACCTGAACCTTGCATGCTCCAAATCATTATAGACTAGAGACGGTCCAACCCTACCTCTATTCTAGAGTCCGCCTAGCCCTAGCGAAAGCCTTCGCATGTTGGCTTTGCATGCGTCGACCTACTCCACTCAATGTTGTTTGCCTCCATTTGTGTCCCTTTTGTGTCTCTGTGGCCCAGGCTTTCGTGCATGTTATTTTTGCATCCGCTTAGGAACGCTATAACCCACTCTAATAGCGTCTTCCATGTTACCGATGCTTATATTTGGTCTCTAAATCACCATTTTCTTGTAATGAAGGTTAAGTGAGTTAGATGCAAAGGAATCCTAATTTCCTTATGGATTGAACAATGCTTTCATGAGGTAATTGGTATAGTGGCCACTCTACTTGATATGGACGAAGCAACTATAAATTGGTCAAGCTTAGACTATGCCCAATTGCAATAAGATCACCCTTAGAGTGTGAGGCTAAATTGAATCAGATGATGAAAATTAATGGAAAAATATACCAAGTCATTGTAGAAGAGATAATTCTTTTATGTTTCGTTTGGATCTGGGTGAGTACTATTGACCTGGATGAAAATACAGGAGGCAAAATTTTTTGGATATGTGATAAGTGCCAGATTTCTTTCATATTAAAATACAAGAACTTATGGATATTAATTGATAAATAACCATAAAATAACCCCTACTTTATGAGTTTATACCTTTTTACATATTTTCTGATTTTAATTTAAATACGAATGTTTTATTTCCAAATTTGTGTTAATTTCAGGATTCTAGGGAATAATGGAAATGATTGAGTAGAAGGAGAATATACAAAATCTAAAAAGGGAAAGTTGGAACCACTAGCACTTACCCCAACTCGCCCAAACTCGCCTAAGCTAGAAGTCCCCAGAGGATCTCGCCGAAATGAGTCCAATCTCACCTAGCTGAGATCACTCCAGTGATGCTAGGCCTTTTTTTTCATGCAACTCGCTCAGGCGAGAAGTCACTTAGCCCAAACCTAACTAGGTTAAATATGAGGCTTGAGGCACCTAGAGAATCATCGAGTGGATTGGAATCCGATTGGGAGAATATAAGGTGTTAGAAACCCAAGAAGAGGCAACCGTCAAGGAGAAACATCTTGTAATCTTCTTTTCTTGTTCTCCTTGCTTGTAGTAGCCAACATGAGTGACTAATTCTACCCTTTGGGATTGGGAGTAATCTATTCAAACTCTTATGTATTGAGGTGATATTTAAATATAATATTATGTTCTTGATTGATGATTGGTATTATCATTTTGTTTGTAATGCTTGTTTACCATGATTAAGATCCTTAGATTTAACTGCTAGGAATAAATTTGAAATGTTAATTGTTATCAACGTCTAATTGTAATGATAAGAGGTTTTTATAAATATGCGAGGAATCGATATTTAGGAGACTCTCTTAATAATTTTATATGCGAGGAATCAATATAAATGATTTTTATACAAACATCAATATCAATCAAAGGATAGAATATTATCATGCTAATCAAAATATAAAAGATTAATAAGGATGAACCCGAATTCCTATTTTTCCAATTGAACCAACAAACTCTTTGACTTGTTTTCTTTTTAATCATTACAATCATAACAAATTCCCAACAAACTTTATTACTTTATTTTTTATTTAAAGAATTTTTTACTTGATTATTTAACTGTTCTTTATGAGTTCGATATCTATTTTTAGAAACAAATTATTATTTCTGACAATACGTGCACTTGTATATATAATCATAATCATAAAAATAAAAATAAAAATATTATATATAATCATAAAAAAAATCATATATATAATAAAATAATTAATTAATTATAAAATTTATAATATAATCTATTACATAAAATACATAATGAAATGTGTAACAAATTTTATAACTATTTATAATACATAACCATTATGTTATAAAATTATGTTAAAACTTGTAACATAATCGATTATATATTATATTTTATGTTCTAAATTTTATAGAATGATAATTATATTATATATAACTACTTATTATAATATTATATAATATAATATAATAATAATAATAAACTACACATATTCATATAATAATGATATAAATCTATTAATATTATAATAACATAAATGTATTTATATAATAATAAGAAAATAAAATAAATTAGTAACATAAATATAAAAATTATAAAATAATAATAAAAAATTTAAAAATAAAAATTTTAATAATATATAATTATAAAATTATAAAATAATTTTTAAAGAATAATAGTAATTAAAATAATTTTTTTAAATAATAATAATAAAATTTTAAAAAATAATAATAAAAATAAAAATAAATTAAAAAATATAATAATAAAATAAATTTATTAAAAAATAATATTATTAATAAAAAAATAAGTATTTTTATTTTTATTTCATGAAAATATTTTTTATATGTATCTATAATAAAAATAAAAAAAATTAAATATTAAATAAATTTATGTAATCGAAATATTAATAATATTATTAATAAAAATAAATAGTAATAATTAATAATAATAAAAATATATTTTAATATATAAAAATAAGTATAATATTTATAATAAAAAAGAATTTCTATAATCATATTAATTATAAAAAATAAATATAAAAAATATTATGATTTAGTTATAATAAAATCTTATTTTTTCTACATGAAATTTTTTTTAAGTTGAAACCAAAATTTTTATAATTATGAATATTTAAATTATTTTTTTCTATCTAAAAATTTTAGAATTTTACATATTTCCACAATTTTTCATCTAAATTTTTCTATAAATTTGAATATCAAAATTTTATTTTAAATGCAAACAGAATAATTTTCTGACAATTTTTTTTTAAAAATTTTTTGATAAATTATAATCAATATTTATTTTCAAAGCCAGTTTTACAAAAATTTTAAAAAATATTTTAATTACAAAGAACTAAAATGCACAAATATATAAATAATATTTTTTAAACTTTTAAATATAATAATAAAGTTGTATATGTTTAGCTAATATTACTTTTATGACAATTTTTCATGTCTCGACAATGTTTAATAACTCATATTTTTTTTAAAATAATTAATCAATGATATTGGAAAAAAATTTCAAAAATTATAATTAATTCAAATCTAAAAAAAATACATCATATTTTATTATTCAAATATTTTTAAAGACAATGATAAATTTGTAAACTTACATTTTACTCATTTTAAAAAAATTAAAAATTCTCTCACAACTCTTACATCACTTACAAATTTTAATAAAGTTTTCTCACAAATTTAGTTTAACATACCTTAATCCAAACAACATCACTTTTTTCACACTTTCCTCTCAAATTACTCCAAATTCACTCTCTCAAATCCTCATACATCCCCTCCCCAATCCAAACACACCCTTAGTGGAAGCAAAAGGCTGTAAATATGGTCTCAGGGAAAGTCATATACAAAGACGATTCATCAACAAGATTGTTTGTGGTTGGGCTCATGTATTTGTCAATGTCAGAATGTTCTTCAATGCACAGATCAACGGCTGAAAGATTGACGGGCTTCGAGTCCTCTTAAGAGAGGCAACCAAATGCTGTTGATAAGGAAAAACACATATGGAACCACACTCATTTGGAAAGAAAAGGAAGGAAGATGTGTGTCGGGGAGGCTAGCATATCAAATATAATGGAACTAGACTCAGAAATCATGCAATGTGGTCAAATTAGGTTAACAGTCCATAATAACCTCAATTTGGTAACTCTCTTTTTAAAATGAACATAAAGAATTGATCTTGTTCTCACACTTCCGCTTCTCAACAAAGAAATATTTTGAAGGTAACTGGTGATGGGAAAAACACGCACGCGGAAGCAACACATATAATCACGAGTCAATGCAAAAAAATAAACGACACAGGATTTAACGTGGTTCGGTCGCCAACTGCAACCTACATCCACACGGGCAACTATTAGGTTTTCATTCTATCCTGTTGCACACAATTACAAGTACAATGATCTCTTTAAATAGAGATAAATAGAGATAATAAAGGGGACACAATGATTAAGCCCAATCACTAAAACATAGTGTCTACTCCGCCCAACCCAATTGATCCTGGCTTCATACCCAACAACTGGTACACCTATTTTTGTAATGGAAAAACAAAAGACATCAAAGTATAAACTTGCACTAACAGATTTTGGTAAGACACTGTGTGAATTTCATTAACAGCTAGAGTAGATAAAACAAACTTGATACAAAATTTTAGAGTTAACTCTTCGATGGTAACTCCATCTCTTAAAAAGACTGTATCAGATTCAGGTGACTCGTAAACATAGCTGGAGAATCAATATCCGATGTTTGGAGGCTCTGAATTAGAAAATAGAAAATGACACACACACAAAATGTTGAAAAATTGAGTATGCAAGACATCAAACCGAATCATAGCTGCATTTTACAAAACAAATCATACAAGAAACTGGGCAAAGAAAAAACCAGAAAGGAAAGAACACGAACTGAATGGAGAAGAAAATTCATATAAAGACATTAATAATATCATTAACTCATTGAAAAAAAGAGTATCCTAATATTGTACATGAGAAAGAAGTAGTGTAAGAACTTAATTAGAATGTGCTAAAATCATGGTGATGCCATTGACTTACTCAAGGTAACTAACTAGCTAACTTCTCAAATTTCCAAAACCTAAGTAGCCAGTTTAATATTTTCTCTTCATCCACACACTTTAATTTGAATTATGTACTTTTCTTTTTGACTCATCTTGATTCCTTGTGTGAGTGTCATGGAGAAAAACCTCTTAGTTGACACATCCAAGATTGTTGACAAGAACAACAAGGTCTACAAGCGAAAAGACGATTTAAAGAAGATCGTTACCGAAAGCCTCTCGTCTCTCTTGGTTACGATTCTTCCATAAGCATATCTAAAGGGGACAAAACTCCAATCTTCCCTCTTGGTAATCTGTTTTACTTATTTCCCTCAGATTTCCTAAAACAAAATACCCTAGGTTTTTGAAATAATTGTGGAGAAGTGATTGTTGTGATGTTGATTCAGGTAAATATAAATACATCAATGTGATTATGGAAGGTAAAAGGACGATTATTGATATCGATTTCCAATCGGAGTACAACATAGCTCGATCCACAAGAACTTACAAGGTGATCCTTCAGTTCCTGTCGTTCATTTTCGTTGGGAAATTGGATCATTTCTGTTGGGAATTAATTGATAATTGGAATTGAAAATTGGAAAAGAAACCTCTATTAGAGAAACTGTAAATTTTTGATGTACACAACTGAACAAAAAATGCACAGCTATTTATACACTCTTCTATTTAGCTTATTCAAACACTCTTCCTTAAGCTAAATTCTGCAACACTTCTAACTCCTAACCACTCTCTTAGTTCTTCAAATCTGTCTAGTCTAAGTGGTTTGGTGAAAATATCAGCCACTTGCTCCTTGGTGTTGCAATGCTTCACTTCTAACTTTCCTTTTCCAACTTGTTCCCTTAAGAAATGGAACTTGGTCTCTATGTGTTTACTCCTCCCATGTGAGATTGGATTCTTTGCAAGGTTGATGGCTAATTGGTTGTCCACACAAAGTTGCACAGGCTTGACATGATCCAACTTCAAATCATTAAGCACAGATTCAAGCCAAACACATTGACAAGCTGCCTCTGCTGCAGCTATATACTCTGCCTCACAAGATGAGAGAGCAACTACAGTTTGCTTCTTAGAACACCAAGAAATTGGTGCTTTCAGATATTTGAAAAAATATCCATAGGTGCTCTTCCTTCCCACTTTATCACCACACCAGTCTGAATCACTCCAAGCCTCCAACCTGTCTTCAGATTTATTCAAGCTTACTGGAAACAGTAAGCCATACCCTGTTGTCTCCTTAAGATACCTCAATATGTGCTTTGCTGCTGCCATATGAGAGACTCTTGGATTACACATGAATCTGCTTATTAGTCCAACTGCATAGCTTATGTCAGGCCTGCTGTTTCAGATGAACCTCAAACTTCCAACAATCTGTTTAAACAAAGTACTATCTACTGCAATCTCCTCCAAGGCTTCTGTCAGTTTCAAATTTCCAGCAGCAGGCACCCTAGCTCCATTGCATTGATCCATATTGAATCTGTTGAGCACTTCATTAATGTACTTTCTTTGATGCAGGATAATACCTTGATCTGTGTATACAAATTCCATTCCCAGAAAATAGCTAAGCATTCCCAAATCTGTCATTTCAAAAACAGCCTTCAATCTATTTTTGAATTGCTCAATCTCTGTAATGAGCTCCTTGTGATTAACAAATCATCCACATATAGACATACATAGATCAAGCTTTGACTTTGTGACTCTCTTACATACACTCCATATTCTACTGAACACTTTGAGAAGCCTAGCTTGAGCAGAAATGAATCTATCAGTTTATTCCACACTCTAGGGGCTTGTTTGAGTCCATAAAGTGCTTTCCTGAGTTTGTACACTTTGCGGCTGGCAACCTTTACTTCAAAACTTGGTGGCTGAGTCACATAAACCTCCTCTTCTAAAATTCCATTCAAGAATGCAGATTTAACATCTATTTGATAGATTTTCCAGTTTCTAGAACTAGCCACAACAATCACCAATCTAATGGTTTCCAGTCTGGCCACTGGTGCATAGACTTCAGTGTAGTCTATTCCATGTTTCTGCAAAAAACTCTTAGTAACTAATCTTGCTTTATGCTTGGCTATGCTGCCATCAGACTTGAGTTTTATCTTGAAAACCCATTTGACATCAATTGGTCTTTTCCCCTTTGGCAAAGCCACTAATTCCCAGGTTTCATTTCTCTCCAGTGATTCCAGCTCTTCAATCATTGCACTCTTCCACTTTCTATCAACTATTGCCTCCTTCCAAGTGATTGGCTCAATGTCTGCCACAAATGCTAAATGAACCAACTCTCCTTCATCAGTGATCGAATTATCACTGTAAACTTCATGACCTGTTAATCTAGAAGAAGGAAATCTTTGCCTTTGTGATCTTCTAGATTCTGGCTCAACAGTATTTTCATGTTCTTCATCTTACTGTTGTCCACTGTCTTCTAAAACACAATGAATCTGTTTTACAGATTTACTCCAATTTCAGGATGCATTCTCATCTACAACAACATCTCTGCTGATGAGAATTTGCTGGTTTACTGGGTTGAACAACCTGTAAGCACCTGTTGGATGATATCCAATTAAGATAAGAGCTTCACTCTTATCTTCCAACTTCTTCCTCTTCTCATCTGGAATATGCCTATAGCACAAGGAACCAAAAATTTTCAAATGACTAATAGTTGGTTTAAGTCCAGACCAAACTGTTTCTGGTACAGCTGCCTCCAATTTTTTTGTAGGACACCTATTGAGAATATAGGCTGCAGTGGTGACAGCCTCTCCCCAAAAGCTATGAGGCAGCCCCTTGCCTTTGAGCATGCACCTTGCCATATCAAGCAAAGTTCTATTTCTTCTCTCTGCAATTCCATTATGTTGCGGAGTGTAAGGAGTTGTAACTTCATGTTCAATTCCTTTTGCAGCACAAAATTCTTCCATCTCTTTGGAATTGAATTCTCCACCTCCATCAGTTCTGAAAATGGTTAAGGCATAGCCTGATTGCCTTTCAACCTTAGCACAGAATTTTACAAATCTTCCAAACACCTCACCTTTCTCCTTTAATTGGTAGATCCAGATTTTTCTGGTGAATTCATCCACAAAAGTAAGAAAATACCTATTACCTCCAAGTGAATTGCTATCAAGAGGGCCACATACATCTGAGTATACAACCTCCAAAGGCTTCTTTGCTCTTTGCAGTACAGAGTTCTTGAAATTCTTTCTTGATTGCTTCCCAAATAGGCAACCTTCACAAGTCTTATGAGATAGGTTGATTGGTGGCAACCCTGTGACCATTTGTTTACTACTCAGTTGGTTCAAACTCTTGAACTTCAAATGGCCAAATCTGTAGTGCCACACCAGATTAGTTTCCTCCTTATTCCCAATTGAAGACTAGCATTGTGCAGTTGATGTATTAAGATTAGTCTTAAAAGTCCTATTTTTAGACAAAGGTGCCTTAAGAACTAACCTTGATTTCTGATCATAGATCTTGATAGAATTCTGCTCCATTGACATTTTGAATCCCTTTTCCAGTAGTTGGCCTAAGCTGAGAAGATTATTCTTCATTGATGGCACATATAGGACATCATTCATACATCCAACTCTTCCATCTTTACAAGTGAATCTGACCTTGCCAATTCCTTCAGCAAAGATCATACTATTATCTGCAAATCTCACACTGTTTTTGACATTAGAATCAAAATCAATAATCCACTCCCTGTTTCCAGTCATATGATTGGAACAGCCTGTGTCTAAGTACCAACTTGAAGCATCTTCATCTTGATTTGTAGTGGCCATCAATAACACTTGATCTAAATCAGAATCTTCATCTTCTTGAGCTAGATGTGCTTCATCTTTCTTGGAAAATATTCCAGTGTTGTTACTGTTATCAGCTCCCCAACATTCAGCTGCAAAATGACCATACTTTCCACAATTATAACACTGCAGTTTTCTTTTATCATAGAATTTCTTGGATCTATGATCTTGACTCCCTCTACCAGCAGCCAATTTCTGCTTCTGCACACTATTTTGACTCTGGTTTTGATTGCTTGAAGCAGGCCAATCACTTGATTGACCTCCTCTTCCTCTTCCTTTCTTTTTCCAGCCACTTCTTCCTCTGCCTCTGCCAGCAGTTTGAGCCTGGAAAACTTGCTCTACTACCTTTTCTTTACCTTTTCTTGAAAGTAACCGCTGCTCATGTGCTTCAAGAGAATTCTGGAGTTCTTCTACTGTCATTTCATCAAGATCCTTGTATTCTTCAATTGCCACAACAATGTGATCAAAAGCAGGAGTCAAAGTTCTAAGAATCTTCTCAACCACCTTTGAATCAGGCAGCTGCTCATCACAGCCTCGCATGGAATTTGCAATTGCTTGGATTTTACCAAAGTAATCACACACTGATTCTTGATCAGTCATGGACAACAATTCAAATTGTCTTATGAGTGATTGCAACCTCACCTTCTTAACCCTACCAGTATTTCCATAGGTCTGTTCCAGTATGTCCCAAATATGCTTGGCAGATTCAGCTTTTGAGATTTTTTAGAAAATGGCAGCTGATACACACTGATGCAGTAACATTTGTGCCTTGCAGTCAATCTTTTTATTTTCTTTTAACTGCTTCTCAGACTTTTTCTTCTGCTCCTCTGTTTCAAGCTTGGTTGAATCTTGAAACCCAATCCTGACAGCTTCTTCTAATTCTTGAAAACCAAGAATGACTTCCATCTTCACAATCCAATCATCATAATCTTTCCCATCAAACACTGGAAGACTCCCTGGAACCACACCAAATGCATCCATGACAGCTATCACCTACAGCAGTCAACCTTCAATTCTTGGCTTGTAAATAGCAGATCCTCCTCTGCTCAAAGTTCCAGCAACAGTCTTACCCTCACTGTCAGGAAACCACACAAGTCCCCTCCCTATGCTCTTGATACCACTCTGTTGGGAATTAATTGATAATTGGAACTGAAAACTGGAAAAGAAACCTCTATTAGAGAAACTGTAAATTGTTGATGTACACAACTGAACAAAAAATGCACAGCTATTTATACACTCTTCTATTTAGCTTATTCCAACAATTTCTGCCAGATCGTAGCCTAATCCTAATCAAAGGTTATGCTGATCCTGTGATAATCCAACCTATCATTACTTGAGTTATGGAGAATTGAAACGAAATCGCACTAGCAGAAACTCAGAATCATGCACAAAACGAAATCGCGTAGGAAATCGGTTTGCAGTTTGAGTAAAAAAACAGAGGAACAAAATCACGAAACCTACCTCGCAGAGAATCGATTCCGTGGTGGAGAAAAGGCGGAAGGAGGTTTTGTGCAACAACATATGGAAAATGGGTTTCGAGGCTTCTTTAATGGAAGTGTGGCGGCAGATGTCATGAGTATGTGGTGGGAAACTGATGGTCTGGACGAAGATAAAAAAAATTAATTATATTTATTCAGGGAGGTTTGAGGAAACCTCAAGTATTTTATTGAGGTTGTATGAATTTTTAATTTAACCAAGGTTAAAAAAATATTCATTAATTAAATTTATATATGAGATTATATTAATTTTTGATATATAAATTTTGTTAAAATAAGTTTTTTTAGTGATAAAGGAAGAGAAAGCAAAAAAATAATAAAGAAAAATGAAAATAAATAAAAAAATATAAATTGAAATTATATTTTTTAGTTATTCATTTATTAAAGTTTGAAAAAGTCTAGAGTATTTTGTTGAGGTCTATGAAGCTCCGATACTGCTGATGATGTCCGCTTCCATGCATCGGACGCGTATCGGACACGGACACTTGACGGACACACGAACGACACTATGTCAGATGTAATGAGGTGGGTCGGACATGGCCCAGTTTAATGACACGCGACGAATACTTTGACGTCGGAGAAGATGAACGGAAGGAGGATGTCCATGAAACATTGTTGAAAGAAAGAAAGAAAGAAGAAGAAATAAAAAGGAAGAAGATGAAACACTGTTGAAATAAAAAGGGAGAAGAAGATGAAGCGTGCGGGACCTTTTTTAAAAAGGAAAGTCAAAGTGTGAGAAATTGAAATTAATTGCTGACATTGGGTGTGCCTTTTCATAACTTTTTTCATATTTTATTTAGTTTTATTATGAAAGTGATATTGACATTGACATGTGCTTGCTTACTTATTCACATCAAATTATTTTTTATAATTTAAATTAATTTTAAAATAGTAATATTTTATTAAAATTAATATTATAAGATTAAACTTTAACTTAAATTAAAAGAAATAAAATATTTTAAATTATAATATTTTATATTTAATTATAATATTTTAAATAACTTTAAATAAATTTAAATAGTTATTAACTATTAGTTATTTATAAATATTTATATAATGATATAAATGTAATTAAATAATTATTTTTATGATTATGTAAATATAATGATAAATATTTATGATTATGTAAATATATTTTTAAATTGTTTTTATAAATATATTTTAAAAAATTTTTTAGATTAAGAAGTATATTAGTATATTTTAAATATATAAATATATATATATATATATATATATATATATATATATATATATATATATATATATATATATATATATATATATATGCCGTGTCCCGTGTCCTATATTTTTCAATTTTGCCGTATCCCCATATCCGTATCCGTGTCGTGTCCGTGTCCGTGTCTATGCTTCATATTGAGGTTTTAGGAACTTAAATGAAGGTTAAAAAAATTTCCGTTATTTTGCCGAGGTTTTAGAATAAACCTTTGAAACTTTTCGTTGTTTTGCTGAGATTTAGAATAAACCTTTGTAACTTAACAAGGTTAAAACAACCTCCGTTATTTTGCTGAAGTTTTTGGAATAAACTTTTGAAACTTAACAAAGGTTAAAAAAACTCCATTATTTTGTTGAGGTTTTAGAATAAATCTTTGGAACTTTACGAAAGTTAAAAAAACCTCTATTAATTAAGTCCATTCCTGGGGTTATATTAACCCCCACTAAATAACCTCCGTTAAAACTCTTTTTTCTTGTAGTGCATGCAATTCTTTTTCTAAAGATTTTGCTTTTGATTTAAGAAAGCTATTTGCACTTTTTAACTTGTTACCTATAACAACAAGCCTATTTTCCTCCTCATGTGTCTCATGAAATGTAAGCAACGGTTGATCATAACTTTCAAAATCGGTAGAGCAAACACTTACTGAGTCACTGCTCGATCCTCCATTACTGGCCATTAAACAAAGATTGGCCTCTTCACTCTCTGTGGAGGTATTACTGGACGGGACATGTCATTGTCTTCCCATAATATATATATATATATATGCTCTCTTGCCTCTGGCCTTGTCTGCTTTTCTGCTCAGTGATTTTTCTTTATTTTGATTACTTGGACAATCTACTTTGATGTGTCCTAGCTTACCACTATCGAAAGAAGTATAGTTAACATAACTAGACTCATTATGTTTAGAAACATACCTCTTTTTAGCCTAAAACCTTTCATGATTTTTCTTCTTTAAAAATCTATTAAATTTCTTTGTGAGCAGGCATAAGGTTTTGTCTTGATCTGAATCCTCTTCATCATCACTTAAATCCTTCTTTTGTGCATTGGCCTTGAGAGCTATGCTTTTAACTTTCTTTTCAAAGGTTTTCTGTTTTTTTAGTTTGTTCATCTCTAGTTCATGTTCTCTCAACTTTCCAAATGGAGTTCTTGTTGATAGTCTTGACAAAATCCTTGGATTCTAAGATTGTTGTAACTTTTGGTTGCGAGCATCTATCCAAGCATTTCAAAACTTTGATATTCAACTCTTCCTTGTCAAAGACTTTGCCCAAACCTGTCAAGTGATTCACTATGTGTGTGAACCTTTTTTTGTACCTCATCTATGGTTCCTTCTTGCTTCATCCTTAACAACCTATGAAGCTCCGATATGGCTGGTGATGTCCGCTTTCGCGCGTCGGACGCGTATCGGACACGGACACTTGACAGACACACGAACGACATCGCGTCGGATGCAATGAGGTGGGCCGGACACGGCCCAGTTTAATGACACGCGACGGATACTTTGACGTCAGAGAAGATGAACGAAAGGAGGATGTCCATGAAACACTGTTGAAAGAAAGAAAGAGAGAAGAAGAAATAAAAAGGAAGAAGATGAAGCACTGTTGAAATAAAAAGGGAGAAGAAGATGAAACGTGTGGGACCTTTTTTAAAAAGGAAAGTCAAAGTGTGGGAAATTGAAATTAATTGCTAACATTGGGTGTGCCTTTTCATAACTTTTTTCATATTTTATTTAATTTTATTATGAAAGTGATATTGACATTGACGTGTGCTTGCTTATTTATTCACATCAAATTATTTTTTTATAATTTAGATTAATTTTAAAACAGTAATATTTTATTAAAATTAATATTATAAGATTAAACTTTAACTTAAATTAAAAGAAATAAAATATTTTAAATTATAATATTTTATATTTAATTATAATATTTTAAATAACTTTAAATAAATTTAAATAGTTATTAACTATTAGTTATTTATAAATATTTACATGATGATATAAATGTAATTAAATAATTATGTTTATGATTATGTAAATATAATCACTTAGTGATAAATATTTATGATTATGTAAATATATTTTTAAATTTTTTTTTATAAATATATTTTTAAAAATTTTTTAGATTAAGAAGTATATTAGTATATTTTAACAATATATATATATATATATATATATATATATATATATATATGTCGTGTCCCGTGTTCTATATTTTTCAATTTTGCCGTATCCCCGTATCTGTATCCGTGTCGTGTCCGTGTCCGTGTCTATGCTTCATAGTTAACAACTCATACTCCTGAAAAAGAGCATGTTTCCTTGCTCTTTTGACATCCTCAGTTACTTCATGTGTGACTTCTAAAATCTTCCACATTTCCTTGGCTGAATTGTACTAAGAAACCCTAAAAGATTCATCCATATTCAAAGCAGATGAAATAATATTTTTTGCCACAAAATCATATTGAGCTTTTTTCTTTTAAGTTTCAGACCATTTAGACCATGCATTCAACACAACATTACATATACCCATATCAATAGATTGTAGAAAGATCTTCACTCTAACTTTCCAGAAAGCATAATTCTTACCACCAAACATAGGAGGTCTATTGGTAATTTAAACTCAGCCATATTTCAAAAACATTATTAACTTTCAAGCACTAACTCTTGATACCAATTGTTGAAATAAGGAGAAGCTAAGTTCAAGACGGGGGTGAATTGTACTTAGAAAGATTTTCACAAATAATTGTTTACAATAATTTAGACAGAATTTTTAAGAGATTGTTTTTCAAAACAATAAATTGATTTTATAGTAGAAGTACACGGATAAAGAGAATGAATTTGTTTCATTAAAAAAAAAAATTGATTAAAATCTTTAATACACATAGCACAATCTTGTAAACCAAAATGCAGTTTGAAAAGATTTAAATATATTTTAAAAGAAACAAATTTTTGAATTAATTTCAACAGGTTAATTTTGGAATTAACAAATTGTTTTTCTGATTTAGAATAATAGAAAACAAATTTTTATAGATTATAAGATAAGTGCAAAATTCAAACGTATCAAACAATGTTTTTAAGAAAATTTTTGTTTTAATTTATCTTGTTTAATCAATAACAAATACGAATTGATACAAAATATATAAATATACAATTTAACACACAATAGTACTTATCACAACTATTTTACTTGTTACAGAGAATCAAACAAGTTTGTAGAGAACAAAAAAATCAACAGTATTAATTTTTTCAAACAACCGAGGGATTATACCAGTACATAATATTATGTAGAAAATTATAAAGTAATGATAAAGAAAGCATAAAAAACACCAAGATTTTATACTGGTTCACTCAAAATAGAGTTACATCATTCCCACCTCACACCAAGGTGGATTTCACTAAACAACACAATTATTTTACAAGAAATACAGAACACAGTTCTTGAACACTATAAGAACAACACCACTCATTGCAACACCCTTTCACAACAGTGATACACACCAAGAATCCCTATCTTGGCCCCAATAATTACAGAAATACAAAACAATTTGTAAGGGAATGAATAAACCTTGATCGTGAACCAAGAAATACAATAGGACCTCCCAAATTCACAGTTGCAATGAAATATCTTTGACCTCTATCTAGGTGATGAAGGTTTTGCTCCAAGAAAACTCAAAGATCTTTCAAATGCTAATTCTTTCAAAAACTTTTCTCACTAAGGTTCTTACAGATGTAAAAATGTAAGTTGTAGGAGTAACCTTTTTCTAAAATAATGCAATCCTTTTTATAGAGATTTAACAAAAATGGTTTTTAACAAAAGGGTGATGTGTGGTTAAGAAGCTGATGGATTGCTAGTTTGGAAGCAGAACGTGGTTAATTTATCAGTTTTGATAAGCATCTGATGGCCTGATGAGAATGTTTTTGGACAATGTTAGATTGAAGGTTGTACGTCTGTGGCTGTTGATGCTATCAAAAGAAAAACAGTATCTGTTATGTTTTAGTTTGGTTGGGCCTGTTTAAAGACAGCAGAAGTCCCGTATTCATCTACCATTTGTTCTGTCATTAGGATGGATGTACCAAAGAAGCTTGAATTTATGTATGCAGGAGGCAAGACTTTAAGTGAAATAGATTGAGGCATCTGCTTTTCAAGGACAAAGCAAAAAGTCTAGTTGTATACCACACACTTAGTTATTTTCTTAACCAAAGCTATTTGTGAACAATGGTGATGTAGAGGTTATGATTTTTTGGAGCTTTGGATGCTAGTTCTTCAGCCTTGGTTGCTAAGAGGGAAGCCATTTTGAAGTGGTGTTAAAGTAGAAGCCTTGAACAAGGGACTGCAAGGGACCACAAGTGATTGGTAACATGTTTGAACTCAGCATAATTATGGAGCAGAATTGAAGAATTGTTTTGCAGTGACCTTAGAAGTTGAAGTTGTCAATCTCTTAGGTATACAAGTGCCAAGTACACACTTTTGTTCCCCACAGCAGATTCCACAAGGTCTTTTCCAATGCTTGGACTTGGTGTGTCATGATGGGATGGAGCTGTTGGATACCATGTTTATTATTTCAAGGCCCTGGAATAAGCATTGGCAACTTGGGTAAAGGCAATGATAATATAGCAAAACAAATTTACGTACAAAACTGCAACTTAATCTTTTGAACTAATTAAATTGATAAAAGCTGGGAACTTAAGAATCAACGATCAATTCTTCTTCTATGCTGCATAATTGTTACATAAATGCTCCGTAATTGTTGCATAAATGTTGCATTATTACTGCATAAATGATATATAATTGTTGAATAAATGATGCATAATTGTGGAGCTAGACATTGATGTATGGGTCTATTAAGTCCAACACTTGCTTGTAAAGCAAAGCCCAATTGGTAGAATCATTTTTTGTCTATCTTTTTAGGTGCAACTTTTGTCATTTGTTTGGTAGGAGTACACTATAGTCTTAGATACTTCTGTGTTATGTTAAAGCAAGTGCCAAAGGAGCCTAGACCTTTGTGCTTGTCGAATTTTTTTGTGGATTGTATCTTTTTAGATGAGATGTGTATAAAGGTTGGGACATCCCTAAAGTGTTCCTTTTAATTCATTTATTTATTGTCGATAAAAAAAAGGTACAGTTAAATAAAATTAATCTGTTAAAAAATCGAAACAATTTGTTGATTTCACTTAAAAAAATGTAATATGCATGAAAATTGATTTTTCTCAAATAGAATGTACTCAACTAAAAACATTTCTTATGTTACATATTAAAATATGGTTTTACAGTATATAAAACGTATTACAAAAAAATATAAAGTTTAGCAAAATTTTCAATCAATTTAAAAGATAACATATTGAAAAACTATAACTTTACAAAAAACAAAATTATAACCAGTTGAAAACTTTTTATTCAGTTGAAACACTTTTTAACTAGTTGAAAAAAAATTTGTTCTTGGATTCGTCATCATTCCTAAAGGCAAAATATAAATCAAGACATACAAAATAAAAACTAAACTACTTATACATATAAGGCAGCAAGTCTTCAACATGGCTTCATCAAATATCAAAGTTTGATCCTTAAGATGCCTTAGAAGCTTTACTAAAACTATTACAAATACATCATACTAAATTTTATGATTTGAAATCACACCACTTCCTGAAAAATATAGTTTCAGAAAATGAGATTAAGATGATGTATGGATTTGTGGTGATCACAAAAGCCCTGGTCCGGATGGTTACAACTTTATTTAAAAACATTGGCGATGTCTGATTGGAATTTATCAAAGTGTTATCTTGTTTTCAGAAATTAGGAAATTGGCTGAAGGGAACAAATGCATATTTTTTATGCCTAATTCCTAAGAAATACAACCCTTTGAGTTTAGAAGATTATAGATCGATATCCTTGGTTGGATGCATATATAAAGTCATGTCTAAGCTTCTATGTAAACAATTATAGACACTAAACAATCAGTGTTTCTAGAAGGAAGAGGCATGTTTGATAGCTTTCTTATGGCCAACGAAGTTATCGATGAGGTGAAAAGAACAAATAAGGAATGCATTATAATGAAAGTAGATTTCAAAAAAACATATGACTCTATTAATTGGGATTTTCTATGTTATATGATGGGGAAGTTATGTTTTTTCAATATATGGATTAAATGGATTAGAAACTTCTTAGAATCTACATCAGTATCTAATATTATTAATGGCAGCCAACCGGGGAATTTAAAATGAAAAAAGGCCTAAGACAAGGAGACCTATTAGAACCTTTTCTCTTCTTAATTGCCGTAGAAGGATTAGCAGGAGCAATGAGACAAGCTGAGAGAAAGAGATTGCTTGAAGGAATTAGGGTAGGAATAAATGAAACACATATTAAAATGCTTCAGTTTGCAGATGATACTCTATTCATATGCAAAACAAATGTAGAAAATATTGTGGTCATTAAAAGCATTCTTAGATGCTTCGAATTAGCCTGCAATTTAAAAATCAATTTCCACAATCATAAATATGAGGGTTAGGTGTTTAGGAAGTTGGGTTATCTACTTTTTAAAAAATTCTTAATTGTAAATTCATGAGACTACCTTTCATTTATTTAGGAATTCATGTACAAGGAAACCATAGAAAAAAAAGATTTTTGGATATGAATGGTAGATATAATAAATAAACACATTTCAAAACAGAAAGCTAAACATATTTTATTTGTTGGTAGAATCACTTTGATAAAATATGTTCTTTCAGTTGTACCAATCTTTTACTTATCCATTTTCAAAATGCCTGCATCAGTTTGGAAACAAATTGTTAGAATCCAAAGAGACTTTCTATGGGGATGGGGTCATGAAGGAAGGAAAATTGCACGGGTAAGTAGGGAAAAAATATGTAAAAGTATAAAGGGGGTTTAGGTATTAAATTCCTTAGAATGTTCAACATAGCATTATTAGCAAAATGGTCTTAGAAACTGGGCAGGGAAGACAAGAGATTGTGGATCAATATTGTTGAAAAGGATGCTTTGATGTCTCCAAATCTGTATAAAATGGTTGAAGGCTTTGTTGCTGCTTGTGTGTGTGGGTTCTGGGTAGTTTGAATTTGTAAATTCACTCTTAGTAATGATTCAAGATTGGTTGAATCAAGATCTTTTTGAAAAAGAGTGTTTTCTAAAAAAGTGGAACAACAACCTGTTGTTTTATCATTTCAACCGGTTATCTTACACTTAGTGGTTTTTGAAAAGGATTTGAAAAAGTTACCTTTGGTTGACCTTGCTGTCTAACCAATTCAATCGGTTATTTCGATGTTTCAACCAATTGTTTTTTGAAAATCCTTAACAGAATTTGTTAAGTTTGGTAAATCTGTTTTAATTAAATTAAAATTGTTTTGGCTCCTTCATTCATTGCTTCTAACAACTGTTTGGAGTATAAATAAGTGGTTATACGCTCCTGGTTGTTATGGGTTACAGATTAACACTTTCAAATCAATTTTTAAAGATTGCATCAAGCTTTGAATTCTTTCTAAAAGTGGAATAGGATTGCCTTGTAAATTTCAATTCAATCTATATCAAATGTGATCATTCCTTTTCTCTCTTGAACATTGTATTTTTGTAAAGAGTATGGTTAAGCAAATCCAGAGGCTATTCTAGGATTTGTGTTGTGGTTCCCAAAGGAGGTGTGTGTTCTTGAAAGGTTCAAGATCACCTCTTTGGTATGTGGTTTGTAGTTAAGGTATTTGATTTCTTAGTGGAATACTTAGAGGTTTTTGGGGACTGGATGTAGCTATTGGATAAGAGTGAACCAGTAATTCGCTGTGTGATCTTCTCTATCCCTTATCTCCTTTATATCTGTTTTAAGTTGTGTTTTATTAACCGTTGATAAAAACAAGCGGTTGATTTGCATAAACAATCGGTTGATTTTCTGGAAACACATTAAAACAGTTTTGTTTCTTGGCTAATCTGATTTCTTATTCTTTGATTCTTCATTGGACTTCACTTCACCTTCCATATTTGTGAAAATCCTTCAAAAACAATTCACCCCCTCTTGTTTAAGGCCATATATTTTAACAATTGGCATCAAGAGCTAGGTTCTTGAAAGTCATTCAAGTTTTGATCCTAAAATCCTTTTTAAATGGCTGAACAACTACCCTTTGAGGAGGGTGCTTCAATTAACAGGTCACCTCTATTTTGTGGTTTGAGTTATCAATTCTGGAAGGTAAGGATGAAAATCTTTGTAGAATCAATTGATAAAGGAATTTGAGATGCAATTGAAAATGGTCCTTTTGTTCCTATGATTGAAAAAGATATAGTGTTTTCTAAAAAGCCTTGGTCCCAATGGACTGAACATGAAAGTAAAAAGGCGCAATATGATTGTATTGCAAAGAATATTATTACATCTGCATTAAGTTCTGATGAGTTTTTCAAGGTGTCACAATGTGCCTCTGCAAAGGAAATGTGGGATACTCTTGAAGTCACTCATGAAGGAACAAATGATGTGAAGAGAGCAAGAAAGCATACTCTTATCCAAGAATATGAGATGTTTAGAATGCAGAAAGGGGAGACTATTGCAGAAGGGAAAAAGAGATTTACTCATATTGTCAACCACCTCATGAGTCTTGGGAAAACCTTTGAAAAAGAGGAACTCAACATCTAGATCCTCAAGTTCCTAGACAGATCTTGGCAACCCAAAGTCACGACCATCTTTGAGTCTAAAGACTTAACATCCTTGACAACAACTTCATTGTTTGAAAAGCTTAGAGAACATGAGTTGGAGATGAATAGGCTAAATGTTCAAGAAAATGAAGATAAACATTTGAGAAAAATTGCCTTGAAGGCTGTTGGTCAGAAGAATTGCTAAGATTCAAGTGATGATAGTGATGGAGAAACTCTTAGCTTGCTGTCCAAGAAATTCTGCAAGTTCTTGAAGAAAAACAACAACAAGAATCACTCCTCCAACAGGTATAATAGCAAGAAACTCAATGATATCAATTTTAACTAGTATACTTGCTTTGGATGTGGTGAGCAAGGACATATTAAAGTTGAATGCCCCAATAATGAGAACAAAGAAAAAGCAGTAAGCAAGAAAGGTGAAAAGAAAGGCAAAACCAAGAGAGCCTACATTGCTTGGCAAGATAATAAAGTTTCTTCATCTAGCTCATCTTCAGGAGATGAAGAAGTAATCTTTGCTTAATGGCCAAGGGAGATTCTGCCATGAGTAGTGTAAGTTCCAACACTTCAATTAATTTTGAAAACTATAGCCAACTTCTTGATGCTTTCAAAGAAACTCATGAAGAAGCTAATAGATTGGCTCTTTTGAACCACCGAATGAAATGCTTGAATAATTGGCTGGAAAATAGAGTCAAAGCTTTGGAAGAAGAGATGGAAAATTCAAAAAATAATTTTGAAAATTTGGAATTGATTTACAAAAAATCCTTTTGCAAATGTTACTCAAGTGTTTGTGAAAATTGTGAATCTCTTGAAAAGAAGGTTCATTATCTTGTGAAAACTGTGGATAAGCTTTCAAAAGGAAAATCAAACTTTGAGACTGTTCTTGCATCTAAAAAATGTGGTTTTGGAAAATCAAGATTGGGTTTTAATCCATAGAGCAAGAAAAGTGGTGTTTCAAAGCCTTTTTCAACTGTTAGGGAAAAAAAACCGATTGAAAAGTCAAAACAATTGGTTGTCTCATGATTTTACTGTATGAAAAAGGGTCATTCTATCAGATTTTGTAAAATTAGAAAATTTTCTATTTCTAAGGGTGTTTTGAAATGGGTTCCTAAGAATCCTAAGGTTTCTAATGATCCAATTAATGCCAATGGACCCAAATTTGTAAGGGGACCAAACCTTTCTACTTGATCTTATCTTTTTGCAAGCACTCTAAAGAATCAAGAACCTTTGGGTTAAAGAATCCAGCTTGAAAGGAAAATATCCAAACTGGACTTCTAGTTGCAGATCTTAATTGTTCTCTATTATCTTGAAAGTCAAGTGGATTCCTTTAATCATGTACCATGGCTCCTTGAGAGAGTAACTTTGTTTAAAGGATAAGAACCTATGTCTTCTTAATTCTTAAACTTGTATTTCTTTTTCACTTGAATTATGAAAGATCTCATTTGATGTCTTTAAATGTGAAATCTCTCATCTATGCAAAGATTATATGAATATTTCTATTCTGATTCTTCTTTGCCATTAATTCTTGATTTGTGAAAAATCATAATTGTTGTCACAGAAAAACAACTGATTGTTTTCAAGAAACAATCGATTGTTTCCCCTCTAGCAGCATTGCATTAAAGTTGATTTATTTCTCTATACATTACTTCTGCTGCTGATTCCTTCTCAAAGTTGTCATGAGTCAAAATTGCATTTATCATGGCTTTGTATTTGCTCTGAAAGGAAGTTATGTTGGTCATAAATGGAATATATTCCATATCTTCTTGGAAAATTAAGAGCCATTATGACTAGTCAAGTCTACATGTGCTAACCATGTGGTTTTTGGTTATGACTGACGTGGGTCTCTGTGCCTCTGAACAAATTATTTTCCTTAAGGAAAATAACACACTAAAGGCCAAAATATGTAGTTGCTTTTACGGCCTATATAACAATGCTTTATGCAGTTGTTTTTCTTCACATAATCAACCCATTGCCTATTTCTCTAGTTTCATCTCAAAACTGTTGCACTCTTCTTCTTGCTTCAGAAATTTCCTCCTTCCTCCATGTATTCCACACCTCCTTTCTCTAAAAGAATGAAAACTCATGGAGTGAAAAGGGGTAGATCTAGAAAGTTGGTTCTTGGGTGAAGATGACAAAATTGAAAAATACCTACATGAAACAAGTAGGAAAGCCATCAACAATCCAAAGTTCATCTCATTTTCAACTGGTTGAAAAAGCAGAAACTCACTTAAGTAAGGAATCTTTTGAAAGAGCAACTACTAAAAAGATTCTTGGAGATGTCAGGGAACATCTATCCTGACATTTTAAGAGTTTTCTACTCCAATCTCCAATTTGTTGACAACAACATTACCTTATACATGAAGTGCAAAATGATGAAAGGAATACTCCTTTCCAAGTGCGGTTTCGCGCTAAAACGCATTTGTTAAAAACACGGTGGCATTTTTTAAATTAGTTTGTTTTACAAATGCGGTTATTAGTTAAAATCGCATTTGTAAATGAAATGCCTTTCATTTACAGATGCGGTCATGTGTATGACCGCATTTGTAAATGAAAAAATTTCATTTACAAATGCGGTTTTAACTAATAACCGCATTTGTAAAATGTTTTTAACCTAAAATTTGAAGCGCGCCACTGCACTTTCACTCTTTCTTCTCTGCTCTTGCTTGTCGCTGTTGCTGCGCTGCGCTGTGTTCCTTGCTTCTGTGCATCTTCAGTGCTATTGCTTCCATTGTGAGTTTCGTATCCCATTTCATTCTCTTCAGTTCGCTTTAGGAATGTTGTTCTTATATATGGTTTTTTTCTTGCAGTGCTTGAAGTTACTGTTGCATTGCTCCGCCGCTGTCGCGCCACTCTTCCGCTTCCACCTTTGGTTTTCTATCACTTGAATCAGCATTTTCGCACACAAGGTTAGTTCATTTTTAGATTTTTTGAATTTTACTTTGTTTATTTTGAATTTTTGACTTTATTTATTATAATTTGTATATTATTTAATATAAATTTGTATTATATAATTTTTAATTTTTAAAATTTATATTATTTAGTTGGTAGTTTTTATGTTAGTTTTGTTTTAGATTTTGTGAATTTTTTTTTGCTGTACTTTGAATATTTTTTTTATGTATTATAATTTGTATATTATTTAATATAAATTTGTATTAATTTATATAATTTGTATTATATAATTTCTATTTTCTAAAATTTAAATTATTTAGTAATTATTTGTTAGTTTATAGTAGAATTTATGTTATGTTAGTTGTTACATTAGAATAGAATATTGTGTTTGTATTTGGACCTCCGACAATAATACGTGCTGGTATTGAGTCTGGGGGTGTTCGACCCTCGGCAAATGCATGAGATAGAACACTTATTAGAAAATCATAGATAACTATATTGCAGAATATATAATGGATCGAAGTTGGATTCATTGTGCTCGTATAAGTGATGAGTACGAAAGAGGAGTAGAAGAATTTATACAATTTGCGCAGTGTAACGCGATTAATAGTGGTCGTGATGGAGGAAAGATTAGGTGTCCGTGCGTTAACTGTTTGAATGGAAGGATACTGGATGTGAATATCATGAGGGAACACTTGCTATGTGATGGGTTTCTTCGATCTTATACAACTTGGACATGGCATGGTGAATTATTAAATTTACCACGTGTTTTCGTAACTGAAGAATATGTGGGATCCACCACGGATGAAGCAGAACACGATGATGTAGTTGATGATCGATTGGAGGACATGATTCGTGATGTGGGAGCTGAGTCTTTTGCAAAAGCGCATGGATATGGAAGTATGTCAAGCGATGCAGAGACTCCATTGTATCCTGGATCAACTAATAACTTCACACGGTTGTCGGCGGTGTTAAGATTGATGAATTTGAAGGCACTAAATGGATGGACTGATAAAAGTTTCACAGAATTGCTCCAGCTGTTGAAGGATATGCTTCCAGAGGGAAATACTCTACCTAATCGTAATTACAAGGCCAAAAAGATTCTTTGTCCAATGGGTATGGAGTATAAAAAGATACATGCATGTCCTAATGATTGTATATTATACCGGAAAGATTTTGAATTGTTGAAAAGTTGTCCGAGGTGTGGGTTATCACGTTATAAATTGAAACAAACAGATGATGATACTATTGAAGAGATGGAAAAGCATGGACCCCCAATGAAGGTTATGTGGTATCTTCCCATCATTCCAAGGATGAAGCGTTTGTTTGCAAACCCAGACGATGCTAAGAATCTTAGATGGCATGCAGATGAGAGGAAATGAGATGGCATGTACCAACATCCAGCTGATTCTGTTCAGTGGAAGAAATTTGATGATGAGTTTCCAGAGTTTGGTAAAGAATCAAGAAATATCCGACTTGGTCTAGCTACAGATGGAATGAATCCGTTTGGTAATATGAGTACAAATCACAGTTCATGGCCTATTTTACTAGTTATGTACAACTTACCTCCTGGATTATGCATGAAGCGAAAGTACATGATGTTGTCTATGATGATATCTGGTCCGAAACAGCCAGGGAATGACATAGATGTTTATCTAAGTCCCCTAATCGAAGATTTGAAGTTAATGTGGGATGAGGGTGTTCAAGTATTTGACGGATTTGCTAATGAAACTTTCAAGCTTCATGCCATGTTATTTTGCACCATCAATGACTTTCCGGCATATGGTAACTTATCAGGTTATAGTGTTAAGGGTCATAAAGCATGTCCAATATGCGAAGAAGACACTGCTTCTCAACAATTGAAACATGGAAGGAAGACAGTATATCTTCGCCATCGGAGGTTTCTTAGAAGTCATCATCCTTACCAGAGGTTGAAAAAAGCCTTTAATGGACACCAAGAGACTAGTGGTCCATCAACTCCACTAACTGCTGCTGAGGTTTACGAAAAGGTAAATAACATAGACCACACCTTAGGTAAGTCAAAAAAAAAGTTAGTTGTGACTAACATTTGGAAGAAAAAATCAATCTTCTTTGATCTTCCGTACTGGTTGAGGTTAGAAATCAGACACTGTATAGATGTAATGCATGTTGAGAAGAATGTGTGTGATAGCTTAATTGGTACATTTCTTAACATTAACGGGAAGACGAAGGATGGTCTAAATGCTTGTTTAGATTTGGTTGAGATGAACATACGAGGGGAGTTGGCACCGATAGAAATGGGTAAGCGTACATATTTGCCCCCATCCTGTTATACCATGTCAAAAAATGAAAAAGTAAGTTTCTGTCAATGTCTAAAGGGTGTAAAAGTGCCACAAGGACATTCCTCAAATGTGAAGAGCCTAGTGTCAATGCAAGATTTGAAGCTAATTGGGTTGAAGTCTCATGATTGCCACATCTTGATGCAACAGCTTCTGCCTGTAGCTATTTGTGGGATCTTACCAAAAAATGTTAGAGATACCATAACCCATTTGTGCTCATTCTTCTCTTCCATCTGTTGTAAAGTCATTGATCCATTAAAACTAGATGAACTTCAAGATGAAATTATTGTTATCTTATGTGAATTGGAGATGTTTTTTCCTCCATCTTTTTTTGACATCATGGTTCATCTACTTGTGCATCTGGTTAGAGAGGTTAGATTGTGTGGACCAGTGTACTTAAGATGGATGTATCCTGTTGAGCGGTATATGAAAATTTTGAAAGGTTATGTGAAAAATCATTATCGTCCAGAAGCTTCAATGATTGAAAGGTACATAGCTGAAGAAAGTATTGAATTTTGTTCAGATTACATGTCAAAAGCAAATCCAATAGGTCTTCCAGCTAATTCATGGCACCATAGGCGTTCTACAAGTAAATGTTTACGCGGTGTGAATATTGTAAGCAAATCTCGGTCAGAAGTCTTGCAAGCACATTTGTATATATTGAATAATACAGATGAAGTTATACCTTACATAGAAGCTCATAAAGCCATTGTGAAGGCAAATAATCCAAGACAAGCAGACAAATGGGTCTTGATGGAACATAATAGAACATTCATGCCTTGGTTTAAAGAGGAGGTGTTAAAGGATTCAACGGCATCGGAGACCTTGACCTGGTTGGCTGTTGGATTGAAGTTTGATGTCATTTCTTGTAAAGCGTACGAAGTGAATAATTGTATATTTTACACTAAGTCTATGGATGAAAAGAGTACAGTTCAAAATTCTGGTGTTACTCTTGAAGCCGAGTCAATGCAGTTTTCCACCTCGAAAGATACAAATCCTGTAATTGGATCAATGGCATATTATGGATTTATAGAAGAGATATGGGAGCTTGACTATACTAAGTTTTCAGTTCCAATTTTCAAGTGTATATGGGTTGACAATAAAAGTGGGGTTAAAATTGATGAATCTGGATTCACACTAGTGGACTTTCGAAAGATAGGGTATCGAGATGAGCCATTTATAATGGTTCAACAAGCATCTCAAGTTTTCTACGTGAAAGATCCTACGTCAGAACATTGGTATGTTGTTTTACACGGGAAAAAACAAGGGGAGGCCATAGATGATATTGAAAATGGTGAACCCCATTCATTCACACCAATGATAACTAATAAAGATGACGATGTACTTGATCATGTACATGCAACCCGTAAAGACCACAGTGAAGGAATTTACATATGAACTTGTAACCCATTATGGTAATAAATTTAGAAATATTTTTTATAATATGCATTTACTATATTATGTTTTTGTTTTATATGATTTTCTTTCCATGCAGATGAACTAATGTTTGTTAAATAATTTTTTTAACAGAGATATGGGTGGCGATCAAACTCCAATTAGACCTCGATCCGGACGAGGCAACAGAGGACCTACTAGGATGAAGCGTCTGGCAAAGAAACGTGCCGCTGGTGAGAAGACAGCTGTTGACATTGACGTCAACACTGGAATGGCATCAGGTCCTAATGCAAATGAGTTTAATAGCTATCTTGGAGTTCTTTCTCGTGAGAGACTCTCCATTTTGATTAATTCATGGGACGAGGTGTCAGAGGTCGATCGAAACATGCTGTGGGAGGATGTTCTGGTAAGCTTTACATAATTATTGTTATCATATAAAGCTATTTAATATTCATTGACTAACTTTACTTTGGTGATGTTATTTTGCAGGCAAATTTTGAAATTCCTAATGTGGAACCGCTTCGATCAAGGATTCTATCCAATATCGGATTGAAGTTTCGCGCCTTTAAGTCAAGACTCACGACGAGATACATTTTTGGTGAGCTTAAGGTTGAAAGTCCTTGTGAAAGATACAATTTTATTGATGAAGAGACATGGCTTGCTTTTAAAGAAAGCCGTCTAACTGAAGAATGGACTGTAAGTGAAGCTACTTAACTATTTTAACTTATATAACATTAATGAGTTAATATTATTGAATTCACTTTGTTTATTTCAATTATGACAGCATCGGCGGAAGAAAGCTCAAGAAATAGCTTTAAAGAATCTTACCCCGCACATAATGTCTCGTGCGGGGTATCGAAAGCTTGAGCAAGCACTGATGGTTGAAAAGGAGCAATCCAGACAGGGGAGTGCATCTCAAGATGTGGAAACAGGGGTCACTTCTCCTCCATCACCACCTACGCGCCATGACAAATGGAAGAGGGCCCGAATTAAGAAGTCGGGTGCACCAAGTTCTGAGCAATCAGGGCTTATCATTGAAAAAATTGTAAGTTATTTAAGCCTTTTTTCATCTATTATGATGCATTACTTATAATAAAACCTTATATGATTTTTGTCTCTTGCAGGATGCCTTGGACTCCCAAGGTAATTTTGTTGCTGAAGGTCGTCGCGATATCCTTGTTGAAGCAATTGGACAACCTAAGCACTCTGGTCGTGTTCGTGCAGCTGGACAAGGAGTTGGGATTAGACTTTATTTTGGAGTTGTACCACGACACTCATCCTCCTCCTCCAAAGAGAGCAAAAAAGAAATGGAGCAAAGGCTACGTCAAGAACTAATGGATGAGATGAGAAGGGAGATGGAAAAGATGAGGCTAGAGTTGCGACAAGAGATATCGCAACAACTTTGTGCTAAGCAGCCGATTCAGACGCTTCTTAGTCCCGCTCCCAAGAGCACAAAGGGGAGTTGTGCAGCTCCTACAGCATCAGGGGATGATATCATTGGCCAGACGAGGCAATGTGAGCTACTGGTAGAGGGTGGCATCATTCCTCAGGTGGTGGCCATTGGAAAAGTCTATGAAGATGCCACCACCTTACATAACGTTCCTCTCTCCCCTGATGCAGCAAAGGTCATGGTTGAAAGAGTACGAGTACCTGATGCTCGTCTTCCACTACCTTCAGAAGAGGTAACAACTGTGGCCAAAGCATTTCAGTCCTTTGTAGCCTGGCCCAGACACATGATTCGATATATGCCACAACCACTGGTAATAATTTCATTTCATGTGCTAATTTATATTTATATATTACATGTAATTTATAACCAATCTTTTTTCTTTTTGTAGAAACCTCGTCGGAAACCAAGTCCGAAAAAGAAACAAGAGGTTCTGCTTGACGATCCTATAGCATCCTTAGCTATTGTTGCTAGACAACTTGGACGAGATCCTCTGGAAGTTCCATGGGATGATACCTTTTTTGAAACAAACCCTGAGCTACCATTGTACATATACATGTCAGATCTGCTAGAATTTGTAGCTGGGGATCAGGAGCTGAATATAAATATCATTCAATTTTTTATGATGTAAGTATCGTTACCTACATTTCATTTTCATTTATGTTAAATTAGCATTCATTATGATTTAACTAATTACTTGTAGGTTTTTGAATGGTGTCTCCGTCACTGAGGGGAAGGAAAATGTGTATGGATTCTTAGATCCTGCATATACTAATCCCACTAGAGCAAAGACAAATGAGACCCAATCATACATCACTAACACCCTGGAAAGAGAGGGAAAAGAGGTTTATTTGTGCCCTTATATTAACGAGTAAGTTTAAATATATATATATATATATATGTTAAAAGTTTATTATATTCATGTTTTATAAATTTACTCAACTATTTTCATGGACGATATAGGGGTCATTGGCAATTACTTGTCTTATCAGTGAAGGATAGGACGACTTTGTGGTTCTGTTCCCTACACAAGAAGATATCCACAAGTTTTAAGAATATCATTGATAAGTAAGTATACTATAAACTTAACTATGGTTGAAACTATAAGTAATCCACTAACAAGGTTTTTTGTCTCAACCAGTTCATGGCGTGGATATAACATTCTAAAAGGGAGATCGAATTCAAATTTTCAAAATTTGAACTAGATAAGATTAAAGGTATGTAAGATTTTTCTTTTTTTTTTTCATTGTTTAATTATACTAACTTTTACAATTTATTGAATTATAGTGTAATAAACAACCAGGAAGCTATGAGTGTGGCTATTACGTCATGCAATGGATGAGTACCATTGTAAGACTAAGTCTTACAAGTAATTGGCAAGAGGTAAGATTTCTTAAATTATTTTTATAACTTCAAACTAATTTATCTATCTTAAAACTAATTTATGTGTCAACCATTTTGAAATGCAGTTCTTCACGGATGAGGAACCCATGAGTTCGGAAGCCATGACATATGTGAGACAATCTTGGTCCACATATTTCCTAAACTTTTATAACTCTACGATTTGATCAATAGTGTAAGAAGATAGATAGAGATTATTACTATTTTTGTATACATTTTGATCAATTACTATAAATTGACTTTTAGTTTTTCTGAATCTGTTTATCTGTCTGGCTGGCTGGGATGGGTATAATGAAACTGCACAAGATAATTCGTATGGGAAAACAACTAACCAAATCATTCTAAAAAAAAAAAACACCTGATTGACAGATGCGGTTGTTTACCTTAACCGCATTTGTAAATCATTGCCATTCATGAAACCTGGGCACACCTCTGGAGCATTTACAGATGCGGTTACGGTAAACAACCGCATTTGTAAATAGTATTTACAGATGCGGTTGTTTAACAGCATTTGTAAATATTTACAAATGCGTGTTGATCAAATGCGGTTGTTTAGCCGCATTTGTAAAATGAAAATAGCCGCATTTGTTTTACGTTTTTGCACCAGTGCCGGATTTGATATGGAGATAACTCCAGAAGTTAGGTCTACCATCACTGGTTTGAAGTACGCTGGATTAAGGATAAACAAAGGGAACGTTCAAGTTGTTGAGGAATTCAACAAAATGCAGGTTTATAGAAGTTGCCTAAAGAATCCTCAATCAAAAGTAAGAAATTTTTTTGTGGGAGGATTGAAGCTAAATGAAAGACTCATTGCTTTCATAGTGTCATGAATGTTAACTCCAAGAGGAAGCAACCATTCTGTCCTGACTGAAGAAGATTTTGTCTTCATCTACTGCATGATGAACAAGATCAAAATAAATTGGATCCACATTATCAAGGAACATAAGTAAAAATCTATGAGGTTAAATGATTATCACTATCCCTATGCTATTCTTATCTCTAAGTTTTTGCATTATTTTGAAGTTGATATTGAAGAGGAGCAAACTGAAGTGGAGAAAGTCATCACAAGAGGTGAACAATGGTTCACTTAGCAAGATGGGTTTCACCAAAAATTGGTGGAAAATGGGTGAGCAAGGATGGTGATCAAGATGGCTCCTCAAGTGGTGCTCATGTTGAAGATGATGGTGAAGAACAAACTGCAAATGTTGTTGGTGATGATGTTGGTGCTAATGCTTAAGATGCTGAAGTTGGTGGTGCATTTGATGTTGGTCTAAGTGCAAGAAACATGGGAGAGCGCATCACATCTATGTCACCTTTTGAAAGATTAATGGTGAGCAGAATGGACAACTTTGCAGATGAACAAAGGGGTCTTTATGAGTTCTGTGCGACAAGGTTTCAGAGTATGGATGCAAGGTTTTAGAATCTGGATGACCAGATTGAGGCTGTTCAGAATCAACTCTTTGAGCTCCAATATGGGAAGGAAGATTGAAGATCTTTAATGCTTTCTTTCTTATTCAGTTTTATCTTGCTAAACAATTTTTTTTTATCCCTTCTTCTGCTCTATTTGTGAAGAGAAATAGGGGAAGAATATTTGGTTTGTATGCTGGTACATATCTATTTTTTATCTGGGCTTATCTGGTGTTATGAGTTGTTGCATAAACTCTAGTTTTTCACCTCATTGACACTAGTTTTTCACATTGATTTTGTTGGTTTTCTTTATGAAAGTCACATGGTGAGAACTGGTTCTGTGGTGAAAATGGGATCTGGATATGATTACTTTCTGGTACATGCACATTTTCTATTTTGCATGTGCTTTCAAATTCAAACAAGATAACACAAGCAAACCAGGGATTTGTCTTCTTCAAATAGGGGGAGATTGTTGAACAAGATGCTTTGATGTCTCCAAATTTGTATGGAATGGTTAAAGGCTTTGTTGCTGATTGTGTGTGTGGGTTCTGGGTAGTTTGAATTTGTAAATCCACTCTTAGTAATGATTCAAGGTTGGTTGAATCAAGATCTTTTTGAAAAAGAGTGTTTTCTAAAGAAGTGGAAAAACAACTTGTTGTTTTATCGTTTCAACCAGTTGTTTTACACTTAGTGGTTTTTGAAAAGGATTTGAAAAAGCTTGCCTTTGGTTGACTTTGTTGTCTAACCAATTCAATCGGTTATTTCGACGTTTCAACCGATTCTTTTTGAAAATTCTTAACAGAATTTGTTAAGTTTGGTAAATCTATTTTAATTGATTTGAAATTATTTTGGCTGCTTCATTAAATCAATCAGTTGATTTATCTCTTCAACTTATTTATTTAACAGATTAACAATTTTGAAAAAATATAAACCAGTTGTTTTATCGAAACAACTGATTGTTTAACACAGAACAATTTATATGGCAATTTATCAGAGTAAGCGAAGAGAGAATCACATAAAGAGAGATTTATAATGGTTGACTTTTATCAAGAGCTACATCCAGTCCTCAGCTCACTACTGAGAATTCACTAAGTAACCAAAACCAGATTACAAACCACAGTCAAAAGTGTTGATCTTGAACCGCTCAAGAACACACAACACTTTTAGCCAAAACCATAATTTCTAGAAATACTATATGAAATTGTTTTACACCATAATACAGAATTGAAATAAAGAAATAGAATACACATAGGCTTTACAATAGAAACCCAAATTCCTACTTCACACACAAACAATGATTCAAGACTCCAAGAATTATTAAAGCTCTTTGATCTTTTCTTGAAAACGTTTTTATCAAAACTATCTTTTTCTTCTTGAAATGATCATAAACCAGTCTTTATATAGACTTCAAAAAGAGGTTAAAACAGTTTGATCATTAATTGAAATCTGTTAAAAGTATTTAAAAAAAGTTTGAAAATCATAACAAAATTTTGTTAAAAACACTTGATTGATTTTTAAAGCAAACTGATTAATTTTTTTTTTGTTAAAAACTGAAAATAAAAGGCCAATTCATTTATCGAAATAACCGATTTTTTTTTTTACAAAAAGACAAAAGAAAAGAAATAATTTTTAAATCCTTTTAAAAACCTTATTTGTAATTCAATCAATTGACACGATAAATCAACCTATTGAAAAACTTGTTGTACTCACCAGACTTTAAACATAAATTTTTTCAATTGATTTAAAACACAAAACAACTAACTAAATATTTAACACAGATTTAAAAAACAAAAATTTCAAAAGAGATTTCAAATTATGTGAACTTGGATCGTAACTAAGTGTAAATTAACAATTCAAAATCTACCTAACTACACACACAAAAAGTAGCAGATTCTTCAAGTCTTCAAAGCTGGATTTGGAAATCATCAAAGCAACCTTACTCAACATCCTTGAGAGTGTTTCATGATAAGATTGCAACAACTCATAACTTAATACATATAAACATTCAATTGCGAAGGACCAATTTTGTCACGTGTGATAGAGGGTTGGAATATACAGATCATTTGTTTTTTACTTGTAATGAAGATGAGAAGATTTGGAATATAATTGCAAATTGATTAGGTTTTATAACAATACATCATGGTACAACTAAGTTATACTTTTGTGAGTTCAATTTTGTGGGGTTTAATAAAGTTAGAAATTGTATTTTCAAGAGTACATGGGTAGCCACTATGTGAAATATTTTAACCATGAGAAAAAATATCATCTTCAATAATAATATACCACGCGATCAACAAATTTTCATGATAATACAGGTAAAAACTTAGGCATGTATAACTGCCAAATTTCCAAAGACTTTCTCTCTTATTTGGATTGATGCTTAAATCTTATCACTTGCATTCAATTGTTAAACTTAACTGCACTTATCAAACCTAGATTTATAGTTTTGTGAAAAAAAATCAAACCTAGATTTATAGTTTTGTGAAAAAAAATCAAACCTAGATTTATAGTTTTGTGAAAATTGCTTTTGGGTCCATTGGGGGCTTTCTCTTCACTTTGAGTTGCAGGTTTTGTGCTCAACTTCAGGAAACTAGTAGTGGAATCCAGTAGTGCAGAAAATTGCAAGATGCTGGTGTTGTGTGGGGTCTGTCTTTGTCACGTTGAGCCTTTTGGAATTAACATAAGGAAATGTAATATGTGGTTGTGCAGAATTGTTGTTGACTAGTTTCAATATAGAAATTCTTGTGTTGTGATTTTTTGGACAACTTTTTGATACTGATTATAAATGTTGTTAGTTTGGATTCTGGATTGGGCGATAAAAAAAATACCAGATGACTGCTAGATGTGGGAGACACCCTCCCAATAATAATAGTGCACTGCCATGGTTGTAACCATGACCACAATTGCAAGAGCAATGTGATTTAAAACCATGATCATAATTAATCCGTAAGCATAAACACTCTTTCATCGTATCTGTCATCTTTTTTCTCATAAATATTCATAAATCAGTAACAAGGCATAAAGAGAAACCAGGTGATCTAGCTTGGCTATTAAAAATCCCATTTTTGAACATACAAAGGAACTCATTTATTCCGTACACTTAAAAATAGTTTATCAATGTTTATAGATATTCCCACAATCAAAGAAGAGAATAAACACATAGCAATTGATGACATATATAAATGCAGAATTGATTTAAGTCTTCATATTTCTAATATATGAGCATATACCTCACTTATTTTCCTTCAATAGTTCACTTTCCTACAATTAACACGAACTTGACCTTGATCCCCAGTAATGGGCTGAATATTTCCCATCTTTATGATAGAACTCGCGAAGTCTTCGAAGAAAGCTTCGTTATCGTAGCTGTACTGCTGGACAAGTGCATCAGTAGAACCACCATTGAAGAGTTCTTGATCAGAGTGAAGAAGTCCATTCTTGTTAACCAAATTAGAGTAATAGCCTACGTCAAAGTTCGCGGCTGTTGAGTCCAAAGGAGCGAGGTTTTGGTCACCACCATTTCTAGGGCAAATGTACTTGAGATATTGTGCAAAGTTGGGATCGATGTTTGAGTCATTGTAGATATGGGCCTTAAAGTTAAGACAACGTGCATATCCAATGGTGTGGCCTCCAGAAAGAACAACAAGATCCTTCTCATCAAGACCATGATTCTTGAAGTTGGTGATGAGTTCAGAGAGGCTGAAAAATGGTGCTGGAATGTTTGCATTTGCTGCTTCACGGCTTGCTGTGGTGGAGTCTCTTCTCCCCAGTTGCACTTCCCAGGTTGGGCCCCCTAACTGCATAATTATTGTTCACAATTCACAACTTTTTTCATTCATATGTTACAAGAAAAATATATATGCTATATTGAGCATGGATATGTACAAATTTGATTAATTGTAATGATAGTTTGACAGTTTTATTTTTTTTCTTACATTTATATTTACAACTTTATAAATTATTATTTCATTTATTATTATTGTAAAATATTTTATTATCAAAAGCAATTGTGAAATGAATTTATTTATTATTATTATAAAATATTTTATTATGAAAAGCAACTGTAAAATGAAGATAAAAAAGTAGTGTGAAAGAAAACGTTTCCTTGTAGAAAATACTTATGCACTCGGGCCTGTACACATTTTCTATTATGTCACACTGAAAAAAAGGAAAAATTTATCTTCACCCTCACTTTTCACTTTACATCCTTTTTTAGCAACTCTAAATAATAGTAAAAATATTTAATTCAATAAATTAATTAAAATATAAATTAAATTATTGAATAAAAGAACAATAAAATCAACTGCAAAAAAAGAAGTGTAAATTTTAGTAGGTGTCAACATATTGCATATTAAAAAAATTTAGATACAAAGCTTGATATGCATGATAAATTTATAGCCTAAACCTAAATTAGTATCTTTGAGTTTTTCCTAACATCTATATAAGGGTTGGGTTGAAACACTACTGAAATCTTTTTTAATTTATTTATTATTACCGAAAAAAAAATGCATGATAAAAATGGAATGTAAGAAAGCAATAAAAAAGAAGAAGAGAGATAGCTTCTCTCCATTAACATTAAAGATGAAAAGAAGGTGTGAATTACTTTGTGGAAAATTACATTAAAAAAACTGAATGTAACGGTTTTTGTCAATAGTCCAAGGATAAACTATTTGTAAATTGAATAATAAAATAGAAAAATAGTGTTAATAATATTCTTAAAGTTGTGTTTATTTCAAGTCATATGCTCATAAATGTTTTGATAGTAGCATTTATAGTTTTGTATGTAAATTGACGACAGAAATTTGTATTCCGTAAATGGTCAGAATGTGGCATTTAATGCTCCAGATAATAATAATCATATATATATATATATATATATATATATATATATATATATATATATTATATTTTTTTGTTAGAATTTGGCTTGTCATAATCACCCTCTGTGACATCCAAAATATTTTTATATGTAGGTTGAGAATCCAGCGATGGGTTATTCAGACTTAGTCGCTGATTACCTAGAAAATAATAAAATTATACTATTAAGTTTCTGTATTATTTGGCTTTTGACTTTGGAAGGGAAAAGAAATACATTTCATCATATAAGTATTTCACTGTAGACCAATTCAATTCAAAATGGTGTAAGCACAATAAAAAAAGGATTATTGAAATAGGGTTTAAGTCAATCATTATATTGTGGTCTCCATTGTAACGGTACGAATTACAAATATTTTTTAATATTTTATCAATTTTAAAAAATTAGTAAGAAAAAAACTGCTATAATTTTCAGGGATATAAAACTAAAAATTGATTTATTTGAAACAACATAAACATTAATTACCAATTGTGTAAAATATTTGTATACTGTCATTCAATAATAAACTATCATGTATTATAAATTTATTAATTTTAATAATAATTATATTTTCATAGTCATATTTATAATGATTTGTAATTAATTAGTAACATATAATTTCTTTTGTGGTGCGTAAAAATGAAACCCTGTAATAATAAAGCAAGTTGCAAATGGTATATGGAGAAAAAAAGATGAATAATTAATGCAGCAAAGATTAAAAATTTGAAACAAAGTATTTACCAGACTTTAAATATTAAGTATATGTAAACTTAAAAATAATAAATACAGTGGTTAAATTTAATTAATTCAGCATTTTGCTTTAAAATTAGTAATAATTAATCTATGAATTACTCACCGCAACAACAGAGTCACGAGCGACAATAGCCAATATGTCTGCACAAGAAACCACAGGTTTTCCACATGCTTCGTCCACAGCCTGCTTGATCTCGTCAACCACTTCAAATCCTCTTAGAGACCCAACATTTGGAAGTGCATTCTTTTCACTGTCAATGGTGGGGGAAGAATCTAGTAGAATTGAACCATCACAACCCTGATGAATCACCATTACAAAAATGACATCTTAAGGTAATATGCATCATGAAGAGAGAAAGAGTGAGAGAATCAAACAGTGGTTGATGTACATAAACACATGCATAAATTACGAAGGTACATATATATTTGTTATGAATAACCTAGATGCATGCATGCATGCACAGTCTTACGTTAACAAAACAATCATGGAAATGCAAGCGTAGCAATGAAGCGCCCATACGGTTCTCGTTCTGCACTGCAGCTTCTACCACACTTTTGATGGTGCTCAAAGCATTGGGGCAGGAGTAATCATAGTAATTAGGTGACAATTGAGAGAAACCTAAGGTTGCAACAGTTGCAAGCACAAAGGCATGGAGAAGAACAGAGAAATACCCTTGCGACGATGCCATTCTATTGATTAGCAGTAATATGTAATGACTGATAAATGCTGAAACTGATATTATGTATTGGAATTTATCTGATTTTCTATGGTCATAGTAGCTGCATTTATAGAGACACTGAGACGTGTTCTGCGAAATGAGAAATACAATATCTTATTGTTGATTCATAAAAATTATATAGAAATTGCACCATATCATACCTAGTGATTGTGGACTGAGCATATTATAAAGACCATTTCACCTCAACGGAATCTTCATTGTCGGTATGGATTAGGAGTTAAGAAACTGATACTAAAATAAAGAATACTTCTTTGCTGATAAAAAAATAAAATAAAGAATACTTGAGTGATTGATCTAGTCCACTGTATTAGTTGATAATTTATATCCGCACGCCAACCCCAACTTATAATGACAAAAAGGTGTAAACTCTTAAAAAGGAAATATGCATTGGATTATAATTTTTATTAAACAAATGATATTTAACACTGTTTGTATTTATTTGACATTTAAATAAATTATTATTTTATTTTATTATAATATAATATTTTATTTTAAAAAATAGTTATAAAACAGATATTTTTACTCTATTTAGTATGAAACAAACTTTTATTTTTTATTAAATTAATAAAAAACTTAATGATTTCTTCAGAAAATTAATTAAAAAAGTAATGTTTTTCTTAAAATTAAAAACGAGTTCATGGTTTTACATTTTTTAACGAATATAACTTATTTTTTCCCTCCGAAGGAGCGGATTAAATAAGTGAAAATTCTTATTGCATCAATTTAAAAATATTAAATTAACTTTTAAATATTAATCTAAATGAAATTGTGACGCTATTAGAATAATTCTAATACGATGCGAAAGGTTAATTTTTTTTAAATTAAAAATATAAATTATTTTAAATGATTCTACCGTTGATAATCGACTTATTTTTAATCTTTTTTAATAAATAAATTTTTGTGTTAGTATTGAATTAGTATTGAATAAGTTGGTGTTAATAGAGTTTACTTAATGTAAAATGCTAATAGTCGACTTAGTCGACTCTAAGGTGATGCTAAATATTTTTAACTATTTTTAATAAGTAAAAATATTTATGCTGTTTCAATCAGCAATAAAAAGTAAAATAAATGGGAGTATTAAGGTACTCTAATCCATATACAAAAATCTTCAAAATTAGAGATGTGAGGTTATCAGAAAAAAAATTGGCCAAAACATAGTCATATTCTACACATATAGAACTAGTAAGCCTAAACCTCTATAAAAAAAACTCACAACATATACATCATATTACTTCTACCCAAAAAATACTAGCAACTTAGCCCAAGTCCAGGATATAAAATATGACAACTCCAAGGAAAGGAAATGGAGTTACAAGAGAGGCAGTTGAGAAGGGTTTGTTCGAAAGTGTGGAGATCGGAAGCAGATCCATAAAGGTCAATATGCTACAGTACGTGGTTGACATGATGTTTTTCTACAAGGCGAAAGCATGAAGTGTGTTCGTTATTAAGGCTATTCTAAATTGCTTCAAACTAGCCTCGGATTTAAAGGTTAATTTTCAGAAGAGCAGGGTTAGTGGGGTAGGATGCAACCCTCTTTTGGTACAACAGTTTGCTGCTATTTTGAATTGCGAGATGATGAAGACTCTGTTTAAATATCTGGGCTTGCTGGTAGGTGTATGTCAAAAAAGAAATAAGTTATGGGAAGAGATAGTGGAAAAAGTGAGAAAAAGATTAAGCAGATGGAAAGGTAAGTTCATCTCTATGGCAGGTAAACTTTGTCTGATTAAGTTGATGTTGTTCGCTCTTCCTCTGTTTTTCTTATCTTTGTATAAAATACCAGTTATGGTGAAGAAGTAAATTTTGAGGTTGCAGAGGAACTTTTTATGGGGTTGGGACTTGGAAGGCAGGAAAATTGCGTGGACTTCATGGAAAAAGGTTTGTGAATCAAAAGAGTCAGGAGGGCTTGGTATGATTGATATACGATGGTTCAACATTACCTTGTTAGGAAAGTGGATATGGCGTTTAGGCCATGAAAAGACGAGTTTGTGGAAAGAAGTTCTTGACTCAAAATACAGAGGTTGGAAAGATCTTCGGAGCCAAAGAAAAAGTAGTTCTGATTCTCTGTGGTGGAGGGATTTGACAGAGGTTTGGTCTCTTGGTGAGTGGAAAGATAAATTTGAGGACACTTTCTCATGGGAGGTTGGTAACGGAAGGGAGGTAAGGCTTTGGGAGGATAGATGGGTGGGCAACACGAATCTCAAAGACGCCTTTCCAAGACTTTCCACCATTTGTTCTACCAAGGATTCTTCCATATGGCACGTCGGGGAGAGGTCAGAAAATTTAGAGTGGAATTGGAAGATCGAATGGAGAAGAAACTTGTTTGAATGGGAGTGGAATCAGGAACATCAATTGATGCAAATTTTGGGGGAATAGAGGGTTAAAATGGATAAGGAGGACTTGTGGGTCTGGAAAGATAAGGAGTCGGCCGTGTTCATGGTCAAATCCACGTACAAAATTCTTAAAGAAGATTTTCAGGGGGCTGAGAGGGAGTTGTTAAGGGGTTTCTGGAGGTTAAATGCACAATCATATTCACACATCACAGCCCAGAGGGTTCTGGAAGACAAAATAGTGACTAAAGTGAATTTGGTTAGAAGGGGGATTGGTATAAGTTCAATTACGTGTTTATGCGGGGAGGAAGAGGAAACCACGTCTCATCTTTTTTGCACTTGTAGAGTTGCTTGGCTAGTGTGGTCTAAATGCCACGAATGGATGGGGTTAACATCATCAGATCATAGAGAGCCAAAAAAACATTTTTGAAAGTTTCAGGTTGAGCGGTGTCAAGGAAAGCGTTAATCAAATTTGGGGATGTGTATGGATAGTAGTTGTAGGAGAGTTGTGGTTACATAGGAACAAAGGGATATTCAGAGGTGGTAAGATAGATCACATTAAAATCTTTACTCTGGTACAGATGAAGGCTTGGTCATGGGTACTGTCTAGAGCGCGAGTGTAAGTTTTTTGTTTTCCGATTAGTGTCTTGAGCCTTTGATTTGTATGACGTTTGTCAATTTTTCTAGGAGATATTTAGCATGAGTAAAAGGTGTAGGAGTCTCAAGTAGGTTTTTTGTATAAGGGTTGAGGTATCCCTAAACTACCACTTATTTATTCATTATTTTTTTGCTGATAAAAAAAACCAAGAAAAGATAGTTGCTTTCTTGCTATCTACTGCAGCTTCCCACGCATTAGTTGTGGCTATAGTTGTACCCAACAGAATGTCCTTTCATCCAAAACAAAAACCAACCAAAGAGAAGAGAAAAGACGTTAACCATCAATGTAGTGATTTTAAACATTCATATACATTTGTTAGATATTATTAGATATTATGAGATATTATAGTTATTGTTTGATATTTCATATTTATGTAATGGGCTTAGCCCATATGTTTATTTTTCCTATATAAACATAACCCTATGTGTTCAATAGACACAAGGGATTTACCCTATTCTTTCTTTTCCTTTAATATGGTATCTAGAGCTTAAGGTTAGGGTTCAAATTTTATTGGTGAACCCACTTTTTATTGGAATTTTCCAGCCACCACCCCATCGCCTTGCCAGAACTGCCACCGTTGCCGCCTCACCGAAGCTGTCGCCGGACTCTTGCCGGAGCCGCCGCTGAAATCTTGCCGGAGCCACTGCTGGAATCTCGCCAAAACCGCCACCGGAATGGCTACAGCCGCCAATTGACTGGTGACTGGATTTAATTTTTGTCCTATATGGCTTCTTCCGCTTCCGCTGCCACTATGGCTTCTTCCGCTGCCGCTGCCACTATGACTCCTTCTGTTGTCATAATGTCGGATCCTTCTATTTATACTAATTATGTCAATGTTCATCTCTCCATTGACAAATTGGATGGAACCAATTATGATACGTGGGCCTCAGATATTAAATTTGACTTAAGAGTCAAGGTTATGTTGATCATCTTACCCATCCTAATGTTGCTAAAAATGAGGTTTTCCATTGGTTGAAAATTGATGCTCAATTATGCATTGTTATCAAATCTACCATTCATTCATCTTTAAAACAAATTTTTCATACCTATGAGACATGTTCAGAAGTTTGGGAACAAGCAAAATTATTATACACCAATGATACTCAACGTCTTTATGGTGTGTGTCAAAATCTCCTCACAATTTTTGCTCCCAAACATCTTGATGGTACAATGGCGGAATATCTAGGTAAACTTCATGCTCTTCTTCATGATTTTAATGAGTTATTACCTCCTGTCCCCACTCCTTCTCAAGAACTAGAACAAAGATCCAAGTTCTTCATGTTATTGGGTTTACATGGTCTTCCTGATGATTATTCTCATGTTCGTGATCAAATTTTGGGATCCCCTATCGTGCCCAATTTTACTTCCACTTGTTCTACACTTCTGCATGTGCCAAGTAAACACACCACTGAATTAACGTCTCACGTCTCACGTAGATGACTCTTCTACTTTAGTCTCTCAGCATAATGATTGTACTCGTCCTCACAAGCCGGGCAAAGGGTGTCACAAATGTGACCATTGTGGCAAACTTGGCCACAAAATTGACAGATGTTATGCCTTACATGGTCGTCCTCCTAAATCTGTTGCGGTTGCTCAAAGTGCTCCTATGCAACCTTCTACTGTGGACCATACTTCAATTGATACTCCAGGCCAGCCTGCTATTTTCAATGAATTTCTTAAATGGTATGAGGATCGTTAGAACCCTAGTTCCACAACATCTGTTGCCCATTCAAGTACATCTTTTGTTGGCCTCACTCACTCTACTTCCGTTGGCCCTTGGGTTCTAGATTCAGGTGCCACAGATCACATTACTGGTAATAAATCTTTTTTCTCTTCCCTATCTACTACGGGTTATTTACCTTCAGTTACCATGGCCAATGGATATAGGGTACCATCACATCGTGTTGGTACTATTAACCTTTTTCCTTCTTTATATATTGATAATGTTCTTTATGTCCCTGGGTCTCCATTTAACTTATTATCCATTAGTAGTCTCACTCGTTCCCTTGATTGTGTTATTTCTTTTACCAAAGATTCTGTTCTGTACAGGACCGGAGTTCGAGACGGATGATTGTCACCGGATGTGAGTCTCATGGACTTTATCACCTACAAATCTCTGCACATGTTGGCGCGATTATGGATTCTCCATCTCTCATTCATGCTCGATTGGGTCATCCTAGTCTTGCCAAGATGCAGCAGCTTGTTCCAAGTTTGTCTAATGTGTCTAGTTTATCATGTGAGTCGTGTCAGTTAGGGAAGCACATTCATAGTTCTTTTCCTAGTAGTGTCTCACAATGTGCTTCATCTCCTTTTGCCTTAGTTCACTCTTACATTTGGGGACCAAGTCGTATTAAGTCTAATTTAAGATTTCAGTATTTTGTTACTTTTATTGATGATTATTCAAGATGTACTTGGGTGTTTTTAATGAAAAACCATTTTGAGTTGTTTTCTATATTTCAAATATTTTACAATGAAATTAAAAATCAATTTGGAATTTCCATTCGCGTTTTGCGCAGTGATAATGGACGTGAGTATCTTTCTCATTCTTTTAAAAATTTTATGGCTTCTCATGGTATTCTTCATCAAACTTCATGTGCTTATACACCTCAACAAAATAGGGTAGTTGAGTGCAATAATAGACATCTTGTTGAAACAACTCGTACTATTTTAATTCATGGTGATGTTCCTCAGCGTTTTTGGGGTGATGTTGTTCTTAGTGCATGTTATCTCATTAATCGAATGCCATCTTCAGTTTTAGATAACAAAATTCCTCATTCTATTTTATTTCCACATGACCCTCTTCACTCTTTACCTCCCAAAGTTTTTGGATCCACATGCTTTGTTCATAATTTTAGTCCTGGTCTTGATAAATTATCTCCTAAATCACACAAATGTGTCTTTTTAGGGTTCACTAGATCACAAAAAGGATATAAATGTTTCTCCCCTTCTCTAAACCGTTATTTTATTTCAGCAGATGGCCTCAGCTACATGTGAGCTTATTTGGCTTAAACAATTACTTAAATAATTGCAATTTGGAGAGGTCACTCAAATGACACTTATATGTGATAATCAGGCTGCTCTTCATATTAGCTCAAATCCAGTTTTTCATGAAAGGACCAAACATATTGAGATTGATTGTCATTTCTTTCGAGAAAAGATTATATCGGGAGATATCAAGACTGAGTTTGTTAATTCAAATAATCAATTAGCAGATATTTTTACTAAATCCTTACGAGGGCCTAGGATTGATTACATTTGTAACAAGCTGGGTACATATGATCTATATGCACCAGCTTGAAGGGGAGTGTTAGATATTATTAGATATTATGAGATATTATAGTTATTTTTTGATATTTCATATTTATGTAATGGGCTTAGCCTATATGTTTATTTTTCCTATATAAACATAACCCTATGTGTTCAATAGATACAAGGGATTTACCCTATTCTTTCTTTTCCTTTAACAACATTAAACTACCAATCAGAATAAGAGAAGTTTGACTAATCCACCATTGCATTATTAAAAATTATCCTATTTTTATGATTCCAAATTTCCCAAATAATGGAAATCCACATACATCTCCAAACACAATTTCCTAAGTAATTTTAGATCCGTAAAGCCTATTTGTTCATAATGTTGTATAGCATTATCACAATGTACAAAGATTCTACCAGCCCAAACATCAGACATATACCACACTCTAGAAGTCACTTTACATGTGAAGAAAAGATGATTTACTATTTCAAGCTCAGACCCACACACATCCTCCCTCTAGATTGAATTCCTCTATGTATTAAATTATCATAGGTTGCAATTTTTCCAGTTAGAACATGCCAGGCAAAATAATGTGCTAATGGAACAACTTTTAAACTCCAAAAAAGATCAAAGTTAAATTTAGAAAATAAATTTGGCTATAATATATTTTGGTGCAAAAGAATTTTATAAGCAGAAGTAACAATAAAAGAGTTTGAGATTTCACCCAGCCACATCCACTCATCATTTCTACAAGCATCTAGTTTAACATCCTTCAATTCATCCATAAAGACATTTATAATTTCAATTTCCCATAAAAACCACTATCTTCTCCATTCTATTTGCCATACCCACTGGTTCTCATGCCATACCCCATATTTATCAACAGATCCCTCTTTAAGTATTGAATTTGAAAAAGTTTGGGATATTTGTTTTTACAAGTATCATTCCCTAACCAACAATCTGTTCAAAATAAAATATTACTCCTTGCACCTACCTTCCACCTTCTCTGATTATCAAACCAGGAATTTGAGTTTCCTCCACTCACCTTCTTGATATCTCTCCACCACCAAGATTCAACATTTGACACAACACTAACATCCAACCCTCTTCAGGAACCATATTTAGATTCTAGTACCTGTTTCCAAAGTCCTAACTTTTCACAACCAAGTCTCCATTTCCATTTCCCAAGAAGAGCCATATTAAAAAGGTTTGCATCCTTAATTCCTAGTCCTCCATTCGATTTGAATTGACATATGAATTCCCATTTGACCCAAGCTGGTTTCCTCCTATCACTTCCCCATCCCTGTAAAAAATCTCTTTGCAGTATTATGATTGATTTCTCGAATGATGTGGGCATTTTGAAAAGAGACAGATAATATAAAGGGACAACAGAGATGACAAATTTTATTAGACTTCCAGCAAAAGATAGATATTTTTCTTTCCAGTTGGTAAGCTTACTTTTAACTTTTAAGATCATGTCATTCCAAAACACTTTTTTCCTATGATTATCACCCATAGGAACCCCAAGATATTTAAAGGCACTTCCATTTAAAATTTAGGATCGCAGAGTATCTTAGGATTTCAGTGTTTTGTACACCTATACCTGTGACTTTAATTTTTCTAAAGTTTACTTTCAACCCAAATAAAAGTTCAAAACATCTCAGAGTACATTTAATTCTTGTGATGTTCTTCACATTATCCTCACAGAAAAAAATAGTATCATCAGCAAACTGTAACATACTAACCTCAACCTGATCCTTTTTGTTGGGTTACTCTCATCTACTAAGCCGATATTAATTTTATTTATCTTATTATTTTTTAAAGTTGGTGTCGATAAGAAACACGATAAACATAAGAAAAAGGAAAACTTCTTAGAAGGAATCACAACACCTTAATTTTGCTTGTATTTTCTGACTAACTTTGGACATTATGAAATGTGGAAACTATTCCAAAGATGGGGAAGGTCTAAGATGTCTTTATATCAAGGAGCTTAAATCATAGCGGTCAAAGATAAGGCTTTGTGAGATTCCCAAGGATCAATAATGTAGGAGAACTTGAAAAACAATTAGATAATATCTTGATAACGAAGATATATGTGAACATACCAAGATATCGGATAAATGAATCTATATTGGAGAAATGAATCTATACCCACCTCAATAAAGGGTGAAGATAGGAATCAATAGAATATCTAACTACTCAAAACCTCGAGATAGAACAAAGTTTGGATGAGAAAGACAGATGCAAGATTGATAAGTGCCAAATTTTAGTAATATTTCATATTAAAATATAGACACTTATGGATATTAATTGATAAAATAACCATAAAATAATCCTTAATTTATGAATTTATACCTTTTTACATATTTTAATTTGAATAAGAATGATTTATTCCCAAATTTTTGTTAATTTTAGGATTCTAGGGAGGAATGGAGATGAAAGAGCAAAAAGAGAATATACAAAACTAAAAAGGGAAAGCTGGAACACACCAGCACTCACCAAAGCTCATCCAAACTCACCCAAGGTACAAGCCCCTAAAGGATCTCACCCAAGCGAACCTAATCTCGCCCAGGTAAGATCACTGCAATGACGTTGGACCTTTTTTCGTGCAACTCTCCCAGGTGAGCCCAATAATGCCCAGGTGAGAAGTCACTTAGACCAAGCCCAACTAGGTTAAATATGAGGCTTGAGGCACAACCCTAAAGAAAAATTGAGTAGATTGGAATCTAATTGGGAGAATAAAAGGTGTTAGAAATCGTAGAGGAGGCAGCAGTCAAGGAGAAACATCCTGGATCTTTTTCCTTGCTCTCCATGCTTGTAATAACCAACATGAGTGGCTAATTCTACCCTTTGGGATTGAGAGTAATCTGTTCAAACTCTTATATATTGGGGTGATATTTAAATATAATATTATGTTCTTGATTGATGATTGGTATTGTCATTTTATTTGTAATGCTTGTTTTTATGATCTAGATCTTTAGATTTGACTGAAAAGTAGTTCTAAGTTTTTGACCCAAATGACAATGCTTAACATATTTAAATGCTAAGAATAAATTTGAAATGTTAATTGCTATCAACATTTAATCGTAATGATAAGAAGTTTTTATAAATATGCGAGGAATCGATATTTAGAAGACTCTTTTAATAATTATATATGCGAGGAATCGATATAAATGATTTTTATACAAGTATAAATATCAATCAAAGGATAAAATATTACCATGCTAATCAAAATACAAAAGAGTAAGAAGGATGAACCTCAATCCCAATTTTCCCAATTGAACCAACAAACTCTCTAACTTGTTTTCTTTTAAATCATTACAGTCATAACAAACTCCCAACAAAATTTATTATTTTGTTTTCTATTTAGTGAATCTTTTACTTGATTATTCAACTATTCCTTATGGGTTCGATATCCGTTCTTAGGGACAAATTATTACTTCTGACAACACGGTGCACTTCCCGTAAATCAGTCATCAAAGATCATACTACCAAACAATTAAGGATGATGAGTAATTTAACACCAATCTATACAATTGGAAGGGCATGGAGTTTTAAGTGTAGAAGGAGGAAAGGACTGGCTGCAACGGAGTTACATTAGGAGAGTACGAGTACATAAGAATTACAAAGTTGAAGCTTTAAAGGAAAGCTTTATTCTAAATGGGTTAACTTCATACACCTAAGGTATATAGGGATAATGCCATGTTCCTGACAACCGAAGGTAATGACACCATTGTGAAGGCCATAGAAGAGCACAATGAATAGTTCTTAAGATTATTTGAGTCTATCATAGCCTAGTCCAAACTCATATAGTTATAGGAAATAGAACAACTTATGTCAAATGAAAAGGGCATTCATTGCTTTAGGGATATGAAGCTCGAAAACGCCTCTTAAATGGTGTGTCCTTGTGTCTGATATGTGTCGTACTCGTCCATGTATCAGACATTGACACGAGTACGACATGGATCAGTGAAGTGTCCAATTCAAAAGATATTTTTTTGGTCTTTGATAATTGTAACATAGTTCCAACACAATTGAGAAAAGATAAATACAATGATTTTATAAAAAATCAACTTATTGGATAAGTTTCTACTATGATTATAGAAATAAAGAACAAATCCTATATATAATCAAGAATATTTAAATTCTATATGTATCACTAGGAATGTTTTTATTTAATCTCCTATCATATCTTCATATAATGTGAAATTTGTCGAAGTTGTTAATTTTTTCTTTAAATGAATTTCAATTACAGTGTCTTTTTTAATGATTATGTTGATCTCCTATTATATAATTCATAATGATGTGATATATAAATTTGTGTCTCCATGTCTTATATTTGAGAAATTACATATTGAAGTGTCCATGTTCATGTCCCTATCACGAGACTACATTTTGTTTGTTGGATACTGATAAGAGATGTAAGAAAATTAGGGCTAATAGAAGACATCGAAGGAGTGGGAATCACTAAAAAAATTATTAATTTATTGATGGAAAATTATCACTGACCTTGTCTTTGTCGATTTTTTTTTTTAATTAAGAACGAATTTAGCGACAAATTTGTGTCTATCACTAATCATGGACGGATATGAAAGTCTATTCATAATTGAGCGCAAATTAATATTGTCGATAAAATTCGTCAATAACTGAACAAAATAATATTCATCAGTAATTAGTAATTAGGTGTGAAACAATACTCATTCGATAATATTCTTTGGTAACTGGATGCGAATATTATCTATTGGTAAAATTCGTCAATAAATTTTAAAACATAAATATAATTATAATATTAATTAAGGTAATAATAGTAATAATAATAATAATAAAAATAATTATGATATTAAATATATATAAAAAAATAATTGTAATAATTTAATAATAAATAATAATAACAATAATATTAATAATTTTCTTATTATTAATGATAATGTTATTTAAATTCATATAAATAATAATAATAATAATAATAATAATAATTATTTTATTTTATTTTATATTAAAATGAAAATATTATGTTAATAATAATCATATATTAATATTCATTTTTTTTCGATTAGCAATAATGAATCAATAAATTTGAATCACTTTAGGGGTAGTCCAACCTTTATACAAAAGTAGCACTTTAACCTCTTCCTAACTGCCAAAAACACTTCCATCAACTAAAAAAGAAACCCTCATGTCCAAACCTCAACAACCAACAAAAAATCAACAAAAAAAAAAAAAAACACCCACAAGATACAACATCAAGAAACCAACTCATACAAACCAAAGAGTCCAAACAGAATGAAACAAAACGTGATTTGGAAGAAATCAAAGATCAAACATTTACTTGAACCATTGCAAACAATTCTGACTCATCAGCCACGCCCCTTTTAAAGATGACATTATTCCTGTGTTTCCAAATTTCACTTACTACTCCAACCCATATTGCTCCCCATACGTCATTAACTAGATCAGAAGCATTGCACATCCTAAACTATAAAAAATTTGACAAAGGATCATTGTGAAACACAGACATCACTCCAAGCCAAGCAATGCATTGACTCCACACAAGCCAAGCTAATCTGCATTCAAAAAATAAGTGACGGCAAGACTCCTCCACCATCCCGCACAAACTACATAAAGGACTTTCGATCGCAATTCCACGCCTTTCCAAATTGACCCTAGTAGCAATCTTATTCTCCATCACCCTCCAAGCTGTGAAAAGAGCAGAAGGCAAAGCTTTACACCTCCAAAATTTATTGTATGTAGAAGAATTCTCCCCTTCTTGATCCCTCCTTTTAAAAACATAGGCGAAGTTAACCGTATAAGTTTGAAACTCCCCAACCTTCCAAACCCAGCTATCCTCCTCTTCCAAGTCCAACCTCAACCCTTGTAAAACCTGGAAAAAGTGACTCACCATAGGCTTCTCCCATTCGAAGAAGCTCCTTCGCCACTCTAAATGCCAAACCCAAACACCATTAGTTCGGACCCCAAGCTCAGCCACCTTAGAACCTTTGGACGAGCTCATCGAAAACAACCTTGGGAAGACTCTCTTCAAAGCACCACAACTCAACCAATTGTCCTCCCAAAAGTAAATTTCCCTTCCATCACCAATTTCCACTTGAAAACATCTTCAAAATTCCTTCCCCAACCCTCCGAAACCCACACCTCCTTCAAGTCTCTCCACCAAAGAGAGCACCTACGATTTTTCCCGCCCTCTCTCAAACTTCTCCAACCTCCATATTTAGATTCAAGAATCTCCTTCCACAAACAACCCTTCCCCAACCCCAACCTCCAAATCCACTTACCAAGCATAGCCATATTAAAAACCCTCAAATTAATAACTCCAAGACCACCGGCCTCGCGGGGCTCACATACCTTTTTCCAAGAGACCCGGACAATCTTTCTTCCATCAGAACCCCAACCCCACAGAAAATTCCTTTGAATCCTTACTAACTCGTTTGTGTAGAAGAAAGCACTGACTTAATCAGACAAATCCTCCCAGCCAACAAAAAAAACCTACCTTTCCACCTACATAACTTGGCCTTAAGTCTCGCTACCACCTTACTCCAAAATGTACCTCGCTTTTGGCACCCCCCAACTGGCATACCCAAGTATACAAAAGGAGTTACCATCTTATCACAATTAAGAATCGTCGCAAAACGTTGCAGCGAAAGCTGATCTATCCCCAGCCCACCTATCCTACTTTTCAAAAAATTCACCTTAAGCCTAGAAGAAAGTTCAAAGCAATGCAAAATCACCTTGATACAAAAGACACTTTTATTGTTAGCTTCACAGAAAAATAAGGTATAGTCAGCATATTGTAACATGTTTACCTTCACTTTCGCCCTTCCAATCTCCAAGCTATCTAACAAATTCTTCTCTACTGCTATCCTTGACACGCCTGCCAAGCCTTCTGCCACAATAAGAAACAGAAACGGAGCTAACGGATCACCTTGACAAAGCCCCTTCTTTGGGGAAAAATCTTTAGTTGGAGTACCGTTCACAAGCACTGACACTGAAGCAGATTCTAAGCAACACTTTATCCAATGGATTCATTTGCCACAGAATCCTAACCTGTCTAACATATAATAAAGAAACTCCCAACTGACTAAGTCATAAGCCTTCTCATAATCAATTTTAAAGACAACACAACTCCTTTTCTTTCTTTTCATTTCTTCCAAAACTTCGTTTGCTACTAACACACTATCCAGCAGCCCCCTTCCAGTAAGAAAAGTTGATTGTCTAACGTCAATGACTTTGCTAATCACCTTTTTTAAACGAAGAGACAACACTTTTAAAATAATTTTATACAAGCATCCAACCAACGAGATGGGTCTAAACTAGTCGAGCTATTGAGGATTTTCAACTTTTGGAATTAAGCAAAGGAACGACGCATTGGAACCCCTAGGCCATTTACCGTTGTCCTCAAAATCTTTCATTGCCGACACCACATCCTTTTTAATGAACTCCCAACTAAATTTAATGAATCCAAAATTAAACCCATCAGGACCAGGACTCTTTGAACTGTCACAACTCCAAACTGTTGTCCTAATTTCTTCTTCAGAAAAGTCACCAACCAGCATTTCATTGTCAATCTCTGAAATAGAGTTGAACTCAACATTATCCAATCTGACTTGACAAGCATCGTTCCTGACAAACTGATCTTCATAAAAATCTTTAACCATGTCCTTGACCACATCCTTATCCTCACACCACCTTCCATTAACAAAAACTCCATGTAACTCATTCCTTGCCCTCCACCATTTAACTGACGAGTGGAAAAACTTTGTGTTAAGATCACCTTGTTTCAGGCACTTTTGCCTTGCTTTCTAATGCATAATTGCCTCTTGCTTAAACAAGTTTTCGTTAAAGTCAGCTAAAAGAGACCTTCTTTCCTCTCTTTCAGCCTTGTCTAAACCACTTTCGTCATCTCTCACATCTAACTCATTAATCCTCTTTTCCAAGTCCTCACTAATTCGGTTAACCTCCCCAAATACATCTTTGTTCCAAACTTTTAAATCTGCTTTAAGTTTCTTCAATTTTTCTTTGAAGATGTACATTCCTCTATATATTTATATTCATATAAATAATATTAATATTAATTATTAATATTATAATAATAATATCAATAATGTTAATAATAATAATGATAAAAATATTAATAATAATAATATTATTAATAATAATAGAATAATATTCGTAATATAAATAATGTTAATAATATTATTAATAATAATAATAATAATAATATTAATACTAATGTTAATATTATTATTATTAATTATATTAATAGTAATATTTATTGAACAAAGAAGCTTTGATATTTCAAATCTGTCTTGAAAACCTATTATTCTGTGTGTATTTAGTTAGGTAGATTTTGTTATGTAAATTTGCATCTCATTATAATCCAAGTAAACCTGATTTGAAATCTCTTTTAAATATTTTATTTTCCAAATATGTGTTAATTTAATTAGTTAATTCGTATATTAATCGGTTGAAATTACTTCTATTCAAGTCTGATGACTATAACAAGTACTTTAACAGATTGTATTTATTGTATCAACCAATTGAAAACACCTAAGGTTTTTAAAGGATTTAAAAAATGATTTTTTTTTCTTTTATGTTAAGAGAAATCAACTAGTTATTTCAATAAGTGAACAATTTTTTATCTGTTGATTTCATCTGTTAAAGAAAATAGTCAGTTATTTTCAGAAATCAATTAAATGATTTTAACATAATTTTGTTATGTAAATCAAACTGTTTTTAATTGATACAAATGTTTTAATTAAATGATCAACCTGTTTTAACAATCTTTCTTATCTTATATAAAGATGATTTCTAATAATTTAACATAACACTTTTTGAGAGAGAAAAACAAACTGTTTTAAAATCATTAGTGTATTCAAACTTCTTTCTTTTTACTGTGTTGTGTTGTAAACAGATCCAGATAGCGTTTATGAATTCTGTGTGTGGTTAAGAGTGTTATGTGTTCTTATAGGGTTCAAGATTAATACTCCTGACTATTCTTGTAATCTTGTTTGATTGCTTTAGTAAATCCTCAATGGTGTACTGATGACTGGGTGTAGCTCTTGGTTAAGAGTGAACCAGTATAATTCTCTTGTGCATTATCTCTCTCTTACTCTGATATTTGTTATATAATATGTTTTATAGTGTTATGCATGTAAATTAATTGATTGAATTCTCAAAATAACTAGTTTATAATTTTATTAAATGTTTGTTGTGCTTTTTATGATAAGTTGAATAGGTAAATCAATTAGTTGATTTTATTATGTTTTCAATCTAATTCGATGAAGAGAAAAAAATTTTAAGCCTCTTGTTTCAAGCCACTTATTCTAACAATATTAATAATAATGATACTATTTATAATACTAATAATAATATTAATAATGTTAATATTAATATTAATTACAATAAATAATAATAATAATACTAGTAATAATAATAATTTTAATAATAATATCAATAATATTGTTAATTGTAATAATAATAATAATATTATTATTATTAATATTGATAATAATAAGAATAGTAATAATAATGATAGTAATAATAATGATAGTATTAATAATAATTAAAACAAGTTTGAATTGAAAACCTTTTTAAAATGGAATTTTTTCAACTAAGCGAAAAACAACCTGTTGCTTTGTCGAAACAACCGATTGTTTTATACATAGAAGGTTTTTTAATAGGTTGAAAAGTGTTTGGCTTGGTTGACTAAGCTGTCAAAGCCAAAACAATGGATTGTCTCGATAAAACAATCGATTGTCTATTGTGAAAATCCTAACACCTTTGTGTTTTTGAATTGAATCTTTATTAAATGGTTTCTAACTGAATGCGCTCCTATTTTAAATGCTTTTGACCACTCTGTTGGTCTATATAAAGTTGGTTAGAAGTTCCTAGAAAGTAAGAAACAGTTTTGAGAAATCAAAGTGAGATTTGACTAAGTGTTTTCAAGATTCATTCAAGCTTTGGATTTTCAAGTGTGTGGAATAGGACTGGGTTGTATTTTCTGACCTTGAAGCTTTGTAATTCCTAGGTGTATCCTGTTCTCTCTTCCTTTATTATTGTATTTCTGTAAAAGGTTGTAAGTGCAGATTCAGAGGGGTTCTGAATTCTGTGGTGTGGTTTGTCAAAGGTAGTGTGTTTCTTGAGGGGTTCAAGGTCACTATTTTGGTGTGTGGTGTGTGTAATCTGTGATTGATTGCATAGTAGAACCCAGTGGTTTTCTGGGAACTGGATGTAGCCCTTGTGAGTAGGGTGAACCAGTATAAAACTGTTGGTGTGCTTTTCTCTCATCCCTAACTCTTTTAATTGCTGTTTTAAGTTGTTTTAAATCTGCTGATATAAACAATTGATTGTTTCGAAGAAACAACCGATTATTTTTCTGTATTTAACTTAAAACAAAATATATTCTTGGCTAACTTGATTTCTTTATTTGTAATTTTGCACTAAGTTTCATTGTACCTTCAAAGTTTGTGAAAATCTTTCTTAAACAATGCACCCCCCCTCCAATTTAAGGCCATATATTCTAACAATTGGTATCAAAGCTAAGTTCTTGAAAATTACTCAAGTTTTCGATCCTAATTTTTTTTCTTGTGGCTGAAAGACTACTTTTTGGGGAGGGTGCCTCAATTAACAGACCACCTTTGTTTTGTGGTTTGAACTATCAGTTTTGGAAGGTTAGAATGAAAATTTTTGTGGAATCTTTAGATAGAGGGATTTGGGATGCAATTGAAAATGGTCTTTTTATTCCCAAATTTGAAAAGGAAGGTGTTTTGATTGAAAAAAATTTGTCCCAATGGATTGATACAGAGAATAAAAAGGCCAAGTTTGATTGCATTGCAAAGAATATCATAACCTCTGCTTTGAATTTTGATGAATTTTTTAGGGTCTCACAATGTGCTTCGGCCAAGGAGATGTGGGACACTTTTGAGGTTATTCATAAAGGGACAAATGATGTGAAAAGGGCAAGGAAGCATGCCTTAATCCAAGAATATGAAATGTTCAGAATGCTCAAGCGAGAATCAATTGTTGAAGTACAAAAGAGATTCACTCACATTGTGAATCACCTCATTAGTCTTGGTAAAATCTTTGAAAGAGAGGAGTTGAACATCAAAATCCTCAAATGCTTAGATAGATCTTGGCAACCAAAGGTGACAGCTATTTCAGAATCCAAGGATTTGACTACATTAACAACTGCCTCCTTGTTTAGAAAGCTAAGAGAACATGAGTTGGAAATGAATAGACTCAATGTTCAAGAAAGTGAAGACAAGAAAGTGAGGACCATAGCCTTGAAAGCTTCCAAGCACAAGAATAAGCAAGAATCAAGTGATGACAGTGAAGAAGAAACTCTTAGTTTGTTGTCCAAAAAGTTCAGTAAATTCTTGAAGAAGAAAAGAAACAAGGACTCCAACCAAGAAAGGTATGGAAACAAGAAAAATAGTGATTTTAATTCTAACAATTATACCTGCTATGGTTGTGGAGAACAGGGTCATATAAAAGCTGATTGTCCAAACAAAGAGAGCAAAGAGAAGAAGTCAAGCAAGAAGGAAAAGAAAGGGAAATCCAAGAAAGCCTACATTGCTTGGGTTGAAAATGAAGTATCCTCATCAAGCTCCTCATCAAGTGAAGATGAAGAAGCCAATCTGTGTTTGATGGCAGATGAAGAAGATGAAGCAAGTAGTGTAAGTTGTAGTGTCTCTTTAAATGTTGAAAACTATAGTCAATGCTTCAAGCTTTTAAAGAAACTCATGAGGAAGCTAACCGATTGGCTCTCTTGAACAACCGGTTGAAAGGGTTGAATAACTGGCTTGAAAATAGAGTCAAGACACTGGAAGAAGAATTGGAAAATTCAAAAATAGATTTTGAAAATCTTGAATTGCTTTACAAAATTTCTTCTTGTTTGTGTGACTCAAAAGTTTGTGAAAATTGTGAAAACCTTGAAAAGAAGGTCCAATATCTTGTAAAAACTGTGGACAAACTTTCAAAAGGCAAATCCAACTTCGAAACTATTTTAGCATCTCAAAAATGTGTTTTTGGAGAGTTTGGATTGGGTTTTAATCCACAAAGCAAGAAAAGTGGGATTTCAAAACCTTTTTTCTAAAGTTCCAGAAAAACAATCGATTGAAAGATCGAAACAACCGGTTGTTACATGCTTTTACTGCATGAAGAGAGGTCATTCTGTCAAATTCTATAAAATTAGGAAATATTGTGTTCCTAAAGGTATTATGAGATGGATTCCCAAAGTTTCTGAGGTTCCCAATGATAGATGTGATGCAAAAGGACCCACTTTTGTAAGGGGACCAAATCTTGCTACTTGAATTTGTTATTACAGGAATGCTAAGAAGGCAGGGACTCTAGAGTCATCAAATCAAGCTTATGGAGGAAAAACACTTTATCTGAAATTGAATTTAGGTTCTGTACTAGCTTAAGTCTTCTTGAAGGCGAAAAGAAGGATTCTTGATCAATGGATAATGACTCTTTGAAAGGGCTCTAAGATAAAGGGATAAGACTTTCTGTGTTTCTGTCTTTCAATTATTAATTAGTGTTAATCTTCATTTATTTGTGTTTTATATGAAGCAATTACATCTTGATTCTTATCTGCATGAGATTTCAGCATTTGAAAATCTTTAGGTACTGTCACAGAAAAACAACTGATTGTTTTCTTGAAACATACGATTGTTTCTCCTCTGGCAACATTGCATAAGATTGGTTTAATTTCTTTATGCATTTTATTTGTTGCAGATTCTATTTTCAAGGAATGTGAGTCAAAAAGGAGCCTTTATGAGTCTGAATTGATTCAAAAGGGCATTACTATTGCGTCATAAAAGGAATATATTCCAAAATCTTGGAAATTCAAGTGCCTTTATGACTAGTCAAATCAACATGTGTTGACCATGTGCTTCTTGTTAAGGGCTGACGTGTCACTGTGCTATATTGGACCAGTCTTCTCTGCTTGCAAATCGAAGCCCATTACAAGGAAAGGGTTAAAGTAGGGTTCATTGTTTCTATAAAACCCTATGCAGTTGTTTTTCTCTACAAAAACAATCAATTGGCTCATCTCTTGTTGTATCTCTTACATATTCATCTCCTTCTCTCTGTTTCTGGTTTCTGCTCTTTGCCACCATGGATACAACACCTCCAACATCAAAAAGAGTCAAACACAGGGTTGTGAGAAGAGGAGGGCGTCTAGAAAACTAGTTTTCGGGAGAGTTTGAGTAGATTGAAAAATATCGTCATGAAACAAGCAGAAAAGTGATTAATAATCCAAAGGTTGTCTCCTTTAGTTGGCTGAAAAGCCAGAAGCTAGATGAAGTGAGAAGTCTCCTCAAGAATCAGTTGCTGAAAAGATTCCTAGAAATGTTTGGAAAAATCTATTTGGATCTCATAAGAGTCTTCTACACCAATCTAAGGTTTATTGACAATAACCTTGTATCACATGTCAAAGGAGTTGATATGGTGATAAATGATGAAGTGTGGGCTGTTGTTATTGGGTTGAAATATGCTAGATTCAAAATCAACAAAGGAAACATCAGAGTGGTGGATGATTTCAATAAAATACAGTTTTACAAAAACTGTTTGAAGAACCCACAAGCAAGGGTGAAGAATTTTTCAGTGGGTGGATTAAAGCTTAATGAAAGACTCTTGGCCCTCATTGTTACTTGGATTCTCACACCAAGAGGGAGCAACCATTTTGCTCTTACTGAAGAAGACCTTGTATACATTTTCTGCATCACAAACAAAGTAAAGGTCAACTGGATTCATATCATAAAAGAGCACATGCAGAAATCTATGAGGTTGAGTGACTACCACTACCCTTATGCTATTCTTGTCTCTAAATTCTTGGCATATTTTGAAGTAGATCTTGAGGAAGAAATTGCTGAGTTGGTGAAATCATCACATGAAGTGAACAATGGTTCACTAAGCAAAATGGGTTTTACCAAGATTGATGAAAGATGGGTAAGCAAAGGTGGAAATCAAGGTGGATCTTCAAATGGTATGCAAATTGATCAAGAAGATGATGACCAACCTGTTGATGAAGGTGCTAAAGAAGATGATGATCAACCAGCTGCTGATATAGGTGCAGGAACAAGTGCTGGACATCAAGGAGATAGGATTCTCTCCATGTCACCCTTTGAGAGATTCATGGTTAATAGGCTGGACAACTTTGCTAAAAATCAAAGGAATCTCCAGGACTTTTGTGCTACAAATTTTCAGGAAATTGGCCAAAGGTTTCAAAGCATGGATTCACGTTTCCAAAATCTTGAAGAGCAAATTGAAGCAGTACAAAATCAGTTGTTTGAACTACAATATGGAAGGGAAGATTGAAGCCAAGTTTCTTTGTTTAATCTTGCTTTAGGTTGAACAATATTTTCCTTTTTCTGTTCTTAATTCTGTTTCTTTATCTCTTCCTAATTCTATTTGTGAAGACAAATAGGGAGAGAATGGTTTATGTGTTGTCTTTAAACTGCTGCACTCTGATCTGGTTTGAATTCTGCTACATATCTGCTGAGATGGTGTTTTCTGCTGTTTTTGGCTAGTATTTTTGCTCATGTGTTTATGCAGAAATCTGGTTCAGTGTGCCACAATAATCTGTTGCTTTAGATGCTATGGATTTGCATAAGTCTATTTTGCAGGAGCTGTTATAGATTCAAACAAGACCAACACAGACAACCAGGGATTTGACTTCATCAAATAGGGGGAGATTGTTGATCAAGGATGATCAAGAGCTTTGAAGAATCCAAATCCAAAGTGTTTGATGATAGCTGGAGTTGCTGCTGTGTATGGGTGGGAACAGGGGTAGATTTTATGTAATCCACCCCTTGTTTGAACCCAAAACAAGTTTGAATTGAAAGCCTTTTTAAAATGGAATGTTTTTCAGCTAAGTGAAAACAACCTGTTGTTTTGTCGAAACAACCGATTGTTTTATACTTAGAAGGTTTTTGAAAAGGTTGAAAAGTGTTTGGCTTGGTTGACTAAGCTGTCAAAGCCAAAACAATCGATTGTCTCGATAAAACAATCGATTGTCTGTTGTGAAAATCCTAACAGCTTTGTGTTTTTTAATTGAATCTTTATTAAATGGTTTCTAACTAAATGCGCTCCTGTTTTAAATGCTTTTGACCACTCTGTTGGTCTATATAAAGTTGGTTAGAAGTTCCTAAATAGTAAGAAACAATTTTGAGAAATCAAAGTGAGATTTGACTAAGTGTTTTCAAGATTCATTAAAGCTTTGGATTTTCAAGTGTGTGGAATAGGACTGGGTTGTATTTTCTGACCTTGAAGCTTTGTAATTCCTAGGCGTATCCTGTTCTCTTTTCCTTTATTATTGTATTTCTGTAAAAGGTTGTAAGTGCAGATTCAGAGGGGTTCTGAATTCTGTGGTGAGGTTTGCCAAAGGTAGTGTGTTTCTTGAGGGGTTCAAGGTCACTAGTTTGGTGTGTGGTGTGTGTAATCTGTGATTGATTGCATAGTGGAACCCAGTGGTTTTTTGGGAACTGGATGTAGCCCTCGTGAGTAGGGTGAACTAGTATAAAACTGTTGGTGTGCTTTTCTTCATCCCTAACTCTTTTAATTGTTGTTTTAAGTTGTTTTAAATTTGCTGATATAAGCAACCGATTGTTTTTCAGTATTTCACTTAAAACATAATATATTCTTGGCTAACTTGATTTCTTTATCTGTAATTATGCACTAAGTTTCATTATACCTTCAAAGTTTGCAAAAATCTTTCTTAAACAATTCACCCCCCCCCCCTCTTGTTTAAGGTCATATTTTCTAACAAAAGGGACTTTTAGATAGTGTTGTTAACGCCAATGAAGTGGTGGATGAATTGCAGAGAAAAAAGAATCGACCAATAATTATGAAAATAAGTTTTGAAAAATCATATGATTCAGTGAATTGAGTGTTTCTTATTAATATGATTAGAAGATTAGGGTTTCTCTCTAAATGGATAAACTATATAAAGGCGTGCTTATAATTATCAACTATTTCAATGTTAACTAATGGGAGCCCAACAAAAGAATTTATCCCTTCAAAAGGGTTAAGAAAAGGGGATCTATTAGCTCTATTTTTATTCTTAATTGGGACTAAAGGTTTAGCTGGTGTAGTAAGATAGGGGTTTTATGGATTTATTAAGAGGGATTAAGGTAGGAAAAAAGGAAATATATATCAATATGCTTCAATTCATTGATGACACATTATTCATGTGTAAAGCATAAACACACAACAACTTGTTCCTAAAGAGCATTATTATATGTTTTGAATTGGCGTCGGAACTTAAACTCAATTTTCATAAAAACAAGTTAGGTGGCATATGAGTAGAACAAAATATCATCGATAGGTTATCTGCAATTCTAAGTTTAAAGGCCATGAATGCCCCATTTACATACTTAGGGTTAACTGTTGGGAAAAATCATAGCAAAAAAGAATTCTTGCAAGGGATGATTATAAAAACTAGGAAAAGGGTAGCTCCATGGAAAGGAAAAAATATATCATTTACAGAAAGACTAACATTAATAAAATTAGTATTATCCAGTATCCCTTTGCACTACTTATCAATCTTTAAAATGCCAACTTGTATGGAGAAGACAATTAGGACAATACAAAAGAACTTTTTATGGGGTTGGGGACAAGAGGGTTGGAAGATAGCTTGGCTAAATTGGGATGATGTTTGCAAACCTAAGGAAAATGGGGGTTTAGGAATAAAGGACTTAAAACTGTTTGATATTGCACTCCTAGGTAAATGGAAATGGAGGTTGAGTTTGAATGTGGAAAGACATTTGGACTCAAAATATGGGTCTTGGAGAAATTTGAATGTTAAAAAGGATTCAGCGTAGTGGAGAGATATTAGAAACACTACTAGAAAATCATTAAATAAAAACCAATTTTAGAGACTAAAAATAATTAGTTGCTATATTGACTAAATTATATACTATTTTAGAGACTAAAAAAAAATTTTGTTTCTAAATTAGTTTCTATTATTGATAAATAGTTTCTAAATTGGTATCTAATTAGCTACCACAGTTTTAACAACCAAATATTTAGATTCTAAATTTGGTAGCAAAAACCTTGGTAGCTAATTAGATACCAATTTAGAAACTATTTATCAATAATAGAAACTAATTTAGAAACCAATAATTTTTTGGTCTCTAAAATAGTATCTAATTTAGTCAATACAACAACTAATTATTTTTTGTCTCTAAAATTGGTTTTTATTTGATGATTTTTTTTTGTAGTGAAATGAATGTAAAGAAAGACAATGGAGTAAGTGGTTTAACAATAACATTTGTTGGATTAAATGGACACGGGATTAAATACTATTTTGGGAAGATAGATGGTTAGGCGAAGAACCATTAGGAGAAAGATTTCCTAAACTTTATGCTAATTCAATATATAAAGAGGAAAAACTGAGGGACATGGGATTTTGGAAGGACCAACACTGGAATTGGAATCTGAAATGGAGAAGATGTACAATGGTTTGATTGGAAGAAACCAAATGTAAATATATTGTTGCAAGAGTTTAGGATTTCTTTGGCTAGTGATGTAGATGATGTATAAGGATGGAACAAGAAGGAGTCTCAAAAGTAAACAATCAAATATGCATATACGAAGTTACAAAATGAAAATATAGGAGAAGATGAGAAATTGTATGGTATGTTTGGGAAAACTAAAACCTTACCATCAATCTAACACTTAGCTTAGAGAGTAATCAGAAATAAAGTAGCAACACAAGATTATTTAATTAAAAGAAGGGTACATGTGGGTTCAATTGTGTTAATGTGTGGAAAGAAGGATAAAATGATTAGCCACTTATTCTTCAATTGTGTTATGGCTAGATACGTGTGGTTGATGTGTGACAAATGGATGGAATCTAGTTTTGAAAAATGGGTGAATTTTTTTTGTAAGACTTTTGCAAATACCAATGTTAGATTGAAAATTTCAATTAAATCAACCAATTGATTAACTTGTTCATCTGGTTATAAAAAGATTAACAATTATATAACCGAATATTAAACCCATTGATTAGAGAAATAAATTGATTGTTTTACTTGCAGAGCACTAAAAATAGTTTATATCACAAATATCAAAGTAGGGAAGAGAGAGATCACACAAGAGAATTATACTGGTTCACTCTTAACCAATACCTACATCCAGTCCTCAATACACCACTAACAATTCACTAAAGCAATCAACAAGATTACAAACACAATCAAGAGTGTTGATCTTGAATTGTAATATTTTCTGAATTGTAATAATTATTTTTTTGTAATATGGGAATGATGATATAGTTATCATTAGTATTTTATATATATTTTGCTGAACTGGTAAGGATAAAGAGGTTTGTTGTGTAGGAATTGTATATTAGGTGTGGGGGTTGGTGTTGCTTCTTGTTTTTTAGGGATTATGCACATACATAATCTATTATTTTGTAATAGGATTGAGATATTCCTAAAATATCTCAAAATTTTTTTATTTATTATTATGCTGATAAAAAAATCTATATATATATATATATATATATATATATATATATATATATATATATGTATGCATGTATATACTGCATTTGGAGTTTAGAGGTACAACACACAGTGGAGGAATCTAAACATTTTCTAAATATGATAGTTAGCAAATCCAATGTGTAATTGTAGACTTGGAACTCTTTGTTTTAGGAGGATATGTGTATAGATATAGATTTATACATTTTGAAGTTAGTGGTATTTTGTGCGGGGCATATAACAACTTATGTGTTGAGAACAAATTTTTGAATTCTTTAGATTTGTGTAAAAAGATTGAAACACAAGTGTTTTGATTTTAACTTATAATATTTTTATCTCCTCTCTTCCTAATCAACTCTTGGTTGAATGTTTAGGGTTTTCTTTTATAGTTGATATGAAATATTAGTGGCTCCCTCTATTTTGCTCTCATTGTAAGATGATTGGGCATTATCTTGCTCAATGTCGTGCATTCAATGCTCAGAATTATGTTGTTGTTGGTCCTCAACATAAGTCTTCTCAAAACAAGAAAATTACTGAGGATAACTGAGAGCAGGGAATATCTATGGGGGATCTAGTGGTTCCAGAGCAACATAAAGAGTATAGAAAGAAAAATCCTATTGAAGTGATTGCTCCGTAGAATAAGATCTTTGATAGCTCTGCCGATAATTTGATAACCACAGTTTCTAGTGGCACTAAAGTTGGGACACTATTGGGACAACTTGATTCAGATAAAACAGATGGAGGTGAGGATATATTTGCTGACATGCCTCCCCTAGAGGATGCATCAGATCATGGTAGATCCTCGCCTCGTCAAAATTTATCGATCACTCTTTCTGACCATGTCAAGGTTTTAGAATGATCTATTGCAGAAGATTATCCACATTCATAAGTTGTTATGACTATTATTGATAACGTTACTACTTCCAAATCTATTGATGCCAATCATGTGCTGGAGTGTTCTGATATTGTCGTTGTTCCATCTCCACCAAGGACGAGTTCTCCTATGAATGAACAATCACTTGCTATTGCCAAAGCTCTACTCCCTAATAATAGTATGTTGGCTCTGCAAAATCCTTTTTCATCCCTTGTTGGTTTAGAAATTGCAGATGGGATAACTGACCCAAATACTACTTTGTAGGGGTTTATGGAGCTAACACTTACTTGGTTAGAAGACTTTTGTGAAAGGATCTTAGCTTCTTCACTGGCCCTAGGTTCATTTTAGGAGATTTCAATGTTGTTCTCTCAGTTAATGATTGCAAAGATGGGGTTGCTCCTAATTAGGTTTCTTGTAATGAACTTCTTGATTGGACTAATAATAATAATCTGACTATTATGCCTTCCTCTGGTCCTTGATATACCTGGAATAATGGGAGGAGAGGGTTACAGAGAATTCATAGAAAGTTTGATAGAGCTTTATGTAATGAAGAATGTCTAGATGAATGGGCCTCTTGTACTTATCAAGTTCTTATTAAAAATTGTTCTTATCTCTCCCTTATTCTTGCTAGTCTTTCTAGTAATTGTTTACATAAGGTTAGTGCTTTTCGATTCTTTAATATATGGCTTTAGGATAGACCGTGTATGAAGTTTATTCACGATTCTTGGAAGAATACTATTGTTTGTTGTCCTATGTTTATTTTGCAACATAAATTGAAAAGGTTGAAAATTAAGCTTAGAAGCTGGAATAAAAATTCTTTTGGTAATGTTCAAAATGAAGTGATTCTTAAGCAGACTTCCCTACTTGCTATTCAACAAATTTTAGAGATGACTAGTTTCCAGTTCTTGATATGCTTATTTGTCAAGAAAAGATTGCTAAAGAGAAGCTTGATCAAGCGCTTCATTGTCAATACTTGTTTTGAAAAGAAAAGGGCAAGATGCTCTGATTTTAAAGGTAGGGATAGAAATACTGCATTTTTCCATGCTGTGATAAAAAAAAGAAATAATTCTAATGGGATTCACAGATTATGAACTAATAATGGCGTTATTGAGGATCCTAAGCTCATTGAGGATCATATTTTGGATTTTTATAGAAATCTCTAAGTTGATTCTAATCCTAATGCTCATATTACAGGTAATATGGAATATTTTATCGGTACTTATATTCTTGCCATGGTTTCCTCTGAGGATAATATTATGTTGATTAAATATCTTGATTATTTGGAAATCAAGAATGTTGTTTTTAATCTTAATGGTAATAGTGCTCTTGGTCTGGATGGTTTTGGTGGTGTTTGTTATCACTCTTGCTGGGGGATTATTGGGAAAGATGTTTGCAAAGTTGTTCAACAGTTCTTTAAATAAAACTGGATTCTTCCTAGGATGAATAGTAATGTGGTTTCCCTCGTTCCTAAGATTCAAGGTGTTGATTCCATTAAAGATTTCAGACCCATTATTGTTACCAATTTCAAATTTAAGATCATTTCCAAAATATTGGCATATATGCTTGCTATGGTGATTTCTAGAATCATTTCTCCTAATCAATATGGGTTTGTGCAGGGCAGACAAATTCATGATTGTATTGGTATTGCTTCTGAAGCTATTAACAGGCTTTCTAAAAAGGTTAGAGGAGGTAATGTGGCTTATAAAGTTGATATTCATAAAACATTTGACACTCTGAATTGGAATTTCTTATTGTTGGTTTTGACACGTTTTGGATTCCATCATTCACTTGTCAGTTGGATTAGTACAATTCTTCTATCAACTATGCTTTCTATTAGGATAAATGGAAGTTTTGTGGGTTTTTTCCTTGTAGTAGAGGTGTGAGACAAGGTGATCCATTATCTCCCTTGCTTTTCTATCTTACAAAGGAGGTTCTAAGCAGAGGCATTTCTAAGCTTGTGAATGATAAGAGGATTCTGCATATGGCTAGTCGTAAAGGTTATATCACTCCTTCTCACATTTTATATGTTGATGATATATTTGTTTTCTGTAGAGTAGATAATAACTGTCTTAAAAATTTGAGTTTTTTTTCTTAAAAAATATGGTGTTTTTTCTGGTCAGTGTGTTAACAATTCTAAAAGTAGCTTTTTCACCATGGATACTTCTGCAAGATTTGTTACCAAAATTCAACGTCATCTTTCTTGCAGTCATTGTCTTTTACCTTTTAACTATTTAGGGATGTATGTCTTTGTTGGTGCTCCAAAGTGCAAGTTTCTTCATCCTTTGGCTGATAAAGTCAAATAATAGCTAGCGTCTTGGAAAGAAAATCTCTTAGCATGATGGGTTGGATCCAATTGGTTAATATTATGGTTATTGGTTTCCTTGCTTATAGTTTTAATGTGTATAAATGGTCTGTTTCTATTCTTAAGCAGGTTGAGTAATGGAGCAGAAACTTTATTTGGACTGGTGATATTATGAAGAAAGGCATAGCTATAGTTAATTAGGCTAAGATCAGTTCTCCTCTTGAAAATGGAGGATTGAAGATTAATAACCTCCAACACAAAAATAATGCTTACATTCTTAAGCTTACTTGGAATTTTGCTTATAGTAATAAGCCTTGGTCTCTTTTCTTGAAAGCCAGAGTTCTTAAATCTAAGTACCATCTTAAATTAACTTATAAATTCTCTTCTATTTGGCCTGGAATTAAACATTTTTATGACATTATTCTTAAACATACCTCTTGGACTATTGGTATAGGTACTATTATTAATTTCTGGAATGATAAATGGTTTTCTTCTACTTATTTATTAAACATTGTAGCGGTACCTGACGGTTCTCAAATCCTGATGACTACAGTGTCACAATTCTGGAATGGTCATGATTGGATTATTCCCTTGTCTTTACAACATGTGAATATTTTTTTTAACATATCATGATTAGGTAGGAACAAGATACTCTTAATTGGATTTTGGAAGACTCTGGTCATCATGTTACCTTATGCTAATCACTTTTAAGGCCTAGTCTTACAATGGTAACCATCCATTGTCTGATGTAATAGCCACACTCATAGCTTCCTAGTTGTTTATTACACTATAATTCGATAAAAAGTAAAAGTTAATATTGATAAACAATGAAAAGAGAAAGGAAAAAAATTACAAACCTTTAGTCTTATCCAGTTCAGATTTTGAAAATTTGAATTGGATCGACCTTTTAGGATGTTATATTCACGCCATGAATTGATTAATTAATACAAAAAACCGCATTAGTAAATGCCTAATTAGTAACATATGGAGTTAAGTTTATAGTGTACTTATCTATCAATGATATTCTTAAGACTTGTGGATGACTTATTGTGTAGCGAACAAAACCACACAGCAGCCTTATCAACCATTGATAAGACAAGTAACTGCCAATGACCCCTATATCATCCATGAAAAGAGTTAGTAAATATTTAAAACATGAAATAGTAATAATTGACGACATATAATTAAACTTACTCATTAATATAAGGGCATAATAAATTTGTTTTCCCTCTTTTTCCAGGGTGTTAGTGATGTATGATTGGGTTTCATTTGCCTTTGTTCTAGTGGGATTAGTATATGCGGGATCTAAGAATCCATACACATTTTCCTTCCCCTCAGTGATAAAGACACCATTCAAAAACCTACAAGTTATTAGTTAAAGCATAATCAACGCTAATTTAACATAAAGTAAATTGAAATATAGGTAAAGATACTTACATTATAAAATATTGAATTATATTTATGGTATGTCTAACATTTTTTGGTAAGATCACACGAATAGCTACCAGTAGCAACTATTGCATCAAGATGTGGCAATCATGAGACTTCAACCCAATTAACTTCAAATCTTGCATTGACACTAGGCTCTTCACATTTAAGGAATGTCCTTGTTTCACTTTCACACCTTTTAGACATTGACAAAAACTTATTTTTTCATCTTTTGACATGGTGTAACAGGCTGGGGGCAAATATGTACGCTTACGAATTTCTATGGTTGCCAACTCGCCTCGTATGTTCATCTCAATCAAATATAAACGAGCATTTAGACCATCCTTCGTCTTCCCATTAATGTTAAGAAGTGTACCAATTAAGCTATCACACACATTCTTCCCAACATGCATTACATCTATACAATGTCTGACTTCTAAGCTCGACCAGTACGGAAGATCAAATAGAATTGATTTTTTCTTCCAAATGTTTGTCACATATGACTTTTTTTTCGACTTACCGAAGATGTGGTCTATGTTATTTACCTTTTCGTAAACCTCAACACCAATTAATGGAGTTGGTGGACTATTAGACTCTTGGTGTCCATTAAATACTTTTTTTAACCTCCGATAAGGATGATGACTTCTAAGAAACCTCTGATGCCAAAGATATACTGTCTTCCTTCCATGTTTTAATTGTTGAGAAGCGATGTCTTCTTCGCATATTGGACATGCTTTATGACCCTTAACACTATAGCCTGATAAGTTACCATATGCCGGAAAGTCATTGATGGTGACAAATAACATGGCATGCATCTTGAAAGTTTCATTAGCAAATCCGTCAAATACTTCAACACACTGATCCCACATTAACTTTAAATCTTCAATTAGGGGACTTAAATAAACATCTATGTCATTTCCTGGCTGTTTCAGACCGAATATCATCATAGACAACATCATATATGTTTGCTTCATGCACAATCCAAGAGGAAAGTTGTAAATAACTAGTAAAATAGGCCATGAGTTGTGATTCATACTCACACTACCAAATGGATTCATTCTGTCTATAGCTAAACCAAGTCAGATATTTCTTAACTTTTTACCAAACTCTAGAAGCTCGTCATCAAATTTCTTCCATTGAATAGAATCAGTTGGATGTCAGTACATGCCATCACATTTCCTCTCATCTGCATGCCATCTAAGATTCTTAGCATCATTTGGATTTGCAAACAAACGCTTCATCCTTGGAATGATAGGAAGATACCACATAACCTTCATTAGGGTTCCATGCTTTTCTACCTCTTCAATAGTATCATCATCTTTTTATTTCAACTTATAATGTGATAACCCACACCTCAAACAATTTTTCAACAATTCAAAATCTTTCCTGTATAATATACAATAATTAGGACATGCATGTATCTTTTTATAGTCCATACCCATCGAACAAAGAATCCTTTTGGCCTCACAATTACGATTAGGTTGAGTATTTCCCTCTGGAAGCATATTCTTCAACAATTGAAGCAATTCCGTGAAGCTTTTATCAATCCATCTATTTATTGCCTTCAAATTCATCAATCTTAACACCGCCAACAATTGCATGAAGCTAGTTGATCCAGGATGCAATGGAGTCTCTACATCGCTTGACATACTTCCATATTCATGCGCTTCTACAAAAGACTCAGCTCCAACATCATGAATCATGTTCTCCAATCGATCATCATGTACTTCACCATGTATTGCATCATTCATGATGGACCTCACATATTCTTCGGATACGGAAACACTTGGTAAATTTAGTAATTCACCCTACCATGTCTATGTTGTATAAGATCGTAGAAATCCTTCACATAGAAGGTGCTCCCTGATTTTGTTAACATCCAATCTCCTTCTGTTCAAACAATTAATGCATAGAAACCTAAACTTTACTCCATCATGACCACTATTATTGGCGTAACGTTGTGCAAATTGTATAAATTCTTCTACTTCTCTTTCGTACTCATCACTTATGCAAACATAGTTAATCCAATTTCGATCCATTATGTTCTGTAATGGTCATTTAGGTGTTCACTAATGAGTGTGAAATCTTATGTTTGCTAAGGGTCAAACACCCCCAGACTCAATACCAATACGTATCAATTGTCGAGGGTCGAACACCCCCGGATTCAATACCAAAATGATAATTCTATTATAACCTAACAACTAACATAATATAAATTAATAATAAATACAAATTATAATAAATACTAAATATACAAATTAAAAATCATTAAATTCATTATAAATACTAAATAATATAAATCTATTTAAAATCTAATTAATAATTCTATTTTAACCTAACAACTAACACAATATAAATATAAATTAAAAATGAATACAAATTATAATAAATAAAAAATATATAAATTAATAATACTAAAAAAATATTAAAAAAATTAAAAACACCACCAACCTTATGCGTGAAGGCAGAACAATGGTGAAGGGCAATGGCGGCGGCTAGCAGCGACAAACAAAAATAGTGGTGGACCAATGAAAACAGTGGTGGACCAATGAAACAATGAAGTGATGGTAGCAAAGAAAACCTTACCAATGGATCAGACAAACCAATAAGAGAAACAAAAAAGAGAAACCAATAAACAATGGAGGAAAGAATGGAACGAGTGAATGGTGAAGGAGAAAGAACTTACAATATTGAGTGAAGGTCACAACGGAGACGAAGAAGAAGCAGAGAACACAAGAGGAAGAGCAATGAAAAGACAGATGAAAACGAAAGCGTAAGTGACGTGCTTTGAGTTAGGGTAATAAAATTACTCTAAAACGACGGTTCTTAGGTGAAACTTCCAGTTTAGACCAAAGCTGCTTGGTGTAAAATGGGTCTAAAATGGCGGTTGTGGGTGAAACCATTGTTTTAGAGCAAAGCGTTTGGTGTAAAATGACGGTTCCACACACAACTGTCGTTTTACACCAAGCAACTTTAGTCTAAAACGGTAGTTTCACCCACAATCGTCGTTTTACGCTCGTTTTAATTTAAAAAATGCCACCACGTTTTAATGGACATCGTTTGACAGTAAAAGCATTGTGAATTTAGTGTTGTAAATGGACCTCTTTGTACTAGTGAATATTAAAAAATGCCACTGTAGATCCTTCGAAAATTTTCCCTTTTGCCCAATTAGATATATTGCTTGTTAATCTAATTCTTGGATATCTTGCTTTTTAATCTAATGCTTAATTATGAAGGCTAGGCGGGTAGCTGTTATTGTGTAGTGTAGTTATATGCAAGGTAGGAAAGTTTCAAGGAGGAACATGTAGGTTGATACAAACCACCTCAACAAGCAGATGACTAAGGACACAACTTACACTTCAAAATTAGATCAGTCATCCCAGCATACAAGACCAGACCCCACCAAACATCAGAAGGACCCTAGCAGAAGAAGAACTGGACATAGGCCAGAGCATAAAATGTTCTTTCTTTCGGTCCTTTTACAAGACAAGTTTATGTAAATAATTTTGGCTCTTTTTGGGGTCCAAGTAGAAGAATAAGCTAGCGTAGGGTGTGCTTAGTAATTTGGGTTTGTGTCAAGCCCACCTTTCATGACAAGTGCACCTAGGTTTAGGGTTTTTTGACCTACCTTCAAGAAGATTTCTCACAAATGACGCCCTTACCCCTCTCACTCTTGCTTCCCAAGTCACTCTGTCCTATATAAAGGGTGCCTTGCCCCATGTAATTGAGACATTGGATTTTGAAAGAAAAGAAACTCAGCTTGAGTGTTTAGTGAGCTTTGTTCTCCTAAAGTTCTTGGGTCTTATCTTGAGTGTAGTGCACCTCAAGTGGCGACTCTTCACCGCTCATCTTGGAGTCTTCCACCACTCCAAGTTGTGTGTTCTTCCTTTCATCATCTATAAGCATCTCTTATCTCTTCATCTTTTCCTTTCATCTTCTACGCCATTGTCTTCCATTTATGCTCTTTGATTGCTCTTTTTTCATACGGTCATCATCTTACCATTTCTATCTTATGTTGTTCTAAATTCCGCAATTCATCATCTTCACCATATAATTGTGTTTTCTCTTTTGCTCTCTAGAAGAGAACCTTCACACTTACTTAACCACTTGGTTAAGTTCGTGTCCAATGACAATCTTCTTTGAGCCTATCACTATAATTGCTAAATCAAAAACCGCAAATAAAGTGCAACCCATAAAAATGTTCAATCCTAAAATCAACTCACATCATAGGTGGACATGGGTTTGGGGAGGTGCAATACTTTTTTTTGTAAAAAAATATGGCACTTATACAGAAACTGTAGTTAGGATGGAATTTGTCTTCAAAGTACAACAAACAATGGAATTTAGTAAGGAAGTTGTTATGTTGTTTGCTCATGTATGTAAATCTATTTATATCTAATTGCAACTACAATGCTTTTTGTTTGGGCGTGACACCAAGATTCGGTTATGTGTGTTCTGTTTTGTGGGTATCGGTGTATGATACTAGTAGATCAAGGGTGATTTTTTGGGACTGCTAGAAATGCATGGTGTATAAAACCGATCCTTCTTTTTTGTACATGAGTTAGAACATTCTCTAAATGTCCAATTAATTTTATTCATTTTTTGTTGATAAAAAAAGTTCTTGACTAATAATATAATGCAAGAGAATGAGATCAACAACACTAGGGAATAAGTACAAGGTTTTATAATAGAGACAATAATTAAAGGTTTTATAATAGAGACAATAATTATTATTCTTGTATGAGTCAAAGGGTCTTCACTCTACAATTGCTTTCTCAGGTCTGAGATGAGGGGGAGTCGTATCTATTGCTTTGATAGTTAAGAATGATAAATACTATCAAAACGTAACATTTACTTGTCTCAAGCCAACCTATTTATACATTCGCATTAGCCTCTACACGGATGGACCTGGATGAATACAAATATTATAATTAACATTGTATTCGTTTTTACAATACGATCGGTTTATGAAATTGATTTAAGATTAACGTTGTTAATTATATTTTCTTGTTGATTTTTCAAGATGTCTTCAACGTTGCTCTTGTAACTATTTTGGTTAATTCTGCTGTCATTGGCTAAATGTGCTTATATGATCTCAAATTATCTGATTTCAGTCATTTCCGACCATAAATAGTAGATTAATGTATGGTACAATTATGTTTATGGATGAAAAAATCAATAGAAAAATAAAAAAATAAAGTTAAACAATGTTTAGTATATATTTAGTATAATACGATTTTTTTAAAAGTGTTATTCTTAAATTCTAAATCCTAAATAATATAACTTTTTGCCATCAAATGAATCATATTTTGGAATGCTGTTCCAAAACTTTATTTAGCATATATCTTGGGTTGCGAGGAGAAGATTTAATGAAAAACCTTACGGTTTGGTGTCATATGAAGTATTTGGAACGAGGAAATAATCGTGTATTTAAAAAGAAGGCTTTTTTTTTTATGATAAAAGGGTAATCCAAAATGTTACATTTTTTTTGCTGTTCTCATGGATCAACAGGGTCAATCCTCCCAATTGCTTGCTGCATTTTTTAGCTTTGTAGAGGGAAACCTTTCAATTATAATAATCTATTTAGTTTTAGTTGAGGTTGATACTAAATAATTTGTAACCATTAGGTGGATTATTTATTTTCGTTCATTTTTATTTAAAGACATTGAAAAAGGGGTTTCTACACACACGTGTGGTGTGTGTGTGTATGTATATATATATATATATATATATATATATATATATATATATATATATATATATATAAAAGTTATATTATTACGGATGAAGATTTTCAAGGTAATTCAAGCCTTATTATTTTTTATGATTTTTGAAATAACTTTTTCGACATTTTTTTGACTGGGATGGATTGAGCTGTTGGAGCTGACCTCCTTGCAATTATTGTTACTCTGGAACATCTGAAGAGGGTTGGTTGAAAGATTTTAGATTGACTTCAAGTTTTCACGATAAAAGTATTGCTTCTTCACATTCTTTTGGTAGAAGAAACAAATGCATGAATATAAGTTTTTTTTCTTTCTTAAGTTTCATTGCTTTCTGATGATGTGTTGCTACCTATGTTTTCACAGTGAACAAAACCCTATTTTCTGGACTTAGTCAACAAGTTGTGTGGGATATGATCTTTTTAAGAATAAAGAGAGGTTCTTCCTACCTTACCATTTGCTTAATTTTCTTTTGTTCTTTTACCTCCCATGATTTGTTGTTTTTTTAATCTCATTTTTTTTATTAGAAAAAATTAAATAAATTAAAATATTGAAGCATGTTCAACTAGTATATATAAAAAAAGTAAATATATTCAACCCAAATCTTGTATTAAATATTCTTAAGAACAGATGGAATGTTTCCTTATAAATCATTATATAAAACTTTACTTGTTTTAAAAAAATAGTTGTATCCTGCAGTATGCCGGACCACGAAAGAACTGGAAATTAATTGGGATTTGCATTGGTTTCACTTTGAACAATAGGTGTGAAGTAAATAATAGAATAATGATATCAACTTCACCATCAACCAAATGATATTCATCAGACCCAGTCAAAAGTCAAAACAATTTACATTAATTAAGAACTTTTTTTTGTTTGATCGGTACATTAATTAAGAACTTAGAAACATACATCTACTTAGTAATGGTGACTGCCCTATATGATGCTTTGGGAAAGGGTGGACTTGACCTAGTGAAAGACAATTTCTATGGAAAGAACTATTTATGTTGTAGGTGTTAACGAAGAACTAAGGAAGAACTTAATTGATTTCCCCAAGTTTACTTTATTTAAGAAATTGATAGAATAAATTTTCTGCCCTTGATTTAGTCCATTGAAGTTAACTTAATTGCCTGTCTATTCCTTAAAATTCTCCATTTTTAAAAAAGTAATTAGGGATTTTTTATTTTTATTTTTACATTAGTTTTCTTTTTAGGTTTTTGTTCATTTAAAAAATGTTTTATTTGAAAGACTTTTTCTTTTAAAAATATTGTTTTCCTCGATTTCTTCTTTAAAAAAATGTAAAACAAAAGTCAAATACTACTTGAATCAATTAACAAGTATGCAGGCATTGAAATAATCCACTATAGCAACTTAGAAACTTAGAAAGTGGGGCGTGCCATGAAGGCTGCTCTACAGTTCATTACCAAAGAGCGCGGGCCGGACTTACTAATCTAGTCTGCTGATCCCCGTCTCACATAATCTGCAGTCTGTGCGGGTAAACAGCGAGGCGAGCGGGTTGGCCTGCTGGCCCGTATAAATAAATAATTATTTTTTTTTAAAAATCATACCCCATTCACCTATTTTTGCAATGTGACTTTTATTTTATTTTATTTAAAAATAAATAAATTTAATGTACTAAAAAAATGAATGTTTTATTTTAATCATCTAAAGGAGTTAATATTAAGAGTGAAAGTGAATTTAATTTTAAGTAAAGTCTTATATTTAAAATTTGTTAATAAAAAAATAATATAAAGAGGAGATTTCAATAGGATAATTAAAAAATTAGTCATCTTCATTAAAATATATTGTAGCAAAACTTTGGAAATGTACTCTTATACATTTACATACATATATAGGAAAAAATACATGCAAAGCAAAACTTTAATTATTTTTAATCAAACCTTCTAATAACCCTCATATTTAAATTTATATTTTTATTTTAATTGAAATAAATTGAAACACGAATAAAATTTTAATTTTCCAGGAGTAAGAATAACTTTTTTTATAATTAATGAAATTTTAATTTTTTCAAAAAATCATATTTTTCTTATTCGGGTTGGTCCGTAGGCCTGCGGGTTACCTCTTTTACAGAGCGAATCAGTGAAATGAACCCGCACTCCTTACATAGGACAAACCAAACGCAGGATGAACCTATGCGGAACAAGTCAATCCGCATTGCCACCCCTATTAAAACAAAGTCACTGCCCTTTAATTATAAAAAGAAACAAAATTAACAAGTTAAAAATAACCGGAGGGCATGAAGCTGGTTGGTGAAAATTTTAAAATAAGGCATTTTGTTCATGAAAGAACCTCTACATTCCGAACAACGTGCTCATTTTATATTGTAAAGAAAAAAATGTAAAGAAAATTTTTACTTTTCTAAAATAAATTAATTAACTAGCTTTTGTATTTAAACTTAAGCAAACCACATAGCTAAAAAAAGATAACACCAACATATTCCATTATGCAGCTCACACTCTCACCAATATCTTAAGGAAAAGAGAAAACCATTTTCAACTTCTTTATTGTTCGAGAATATAGTGACAAATGCCAAAAAGGAAGATTAACAGATTCCAACCTATTGGTTGAGCACTTTATATGTTCTTCACCCTTTCACTCAACTTTTTTCTTGCACATTCTCTTATTGCTACCAACCCACATAGAGATTTACTGAACTCCAAGAGGGGACCTACATCCTCGACAACCACCCAAGCAAAAAACACAGGGAAAAAAAAAACTAGACAAAACCTCCCCACATTGGGTTAGTACAAACACACAAAAGATCTGCACACCAATGCTACTTCAAGCAACTTTCCGCAATGGAGAGTAGAGAACCATTTTAATAGATAGAAATCAAGCATTGCATTGGATCTAAACACTAATCAAAATAGACAAAAAATGACTTCGTGTATTTATACTTAATCCATGCCCATGATTTAATTTGAGCAACAACAACGAAGATTACAAATGGATCAACCACTATTTCTTTTTTTTCCAGATCCCAAGTGATAGCCATCCACACAGTTTTCCACGTCCTATTAGCTTTACTGATGGCCTTCACATGTTGAGCTCTCCTTGGATGTTGAAGATGGTACGAAAGCAATGGTTGAAATGAGCAAGACCCTCCTAGGAGTGATAGTGATCTTGAAGGTGCATGAAGTGTATGAAAATGAGAGAGGTTTGGCCAGCTCTCTTTGGTGGTGAAGGAGTGAAGATTAAAACCATAAATCAAGAGATTTAGGCAAGGGAGTAAGTATGGCACAAATTTGGCAGCATAACTTTACTCAAATTAATCTTGAAAATACATGAGGTAGGCCTCCTTATTTATAGGTTTAGGAGCCTTGGTGAGCAAGCTTAAAGGGTAGGGATGGAAATACAAAAAGTGGGGCTACCTAGGGTATTGACTTTAGTCAAACCACACCATCATCCTAATATTCTAGAAGATAGGTAAAAAAATGCAACATTTGATAGTACACTCCTCCTTCTTTTGCTAAAGGCACCTATTTGCTAGCACACCCCTCCTTCTATTGCTAAGGGCACCTTTTTGATAGCACACCCCTAAGTGAGCAAGTTTTGCTTTCTACACTACACTAATATACTAAGCTACCCCTAATGGGCCTCCAAGTAGCATGTACAAGGTCTTCTCCCTCCCATCCGTGGCTTGACTTATTTGGGCGTGAATGTGCTTGGCCATGGACCTTGTGAGAGGTCCTAGATGGTCTAGGCTCCCTCCTAGACGCTCCTCATGTAGCTCCCCCTTGTCTTGTGCTAGACGCTCTCCATGTGATTCTAGACGGTCTAGTCTTGGCCCTTGACTTTCATGGTGGGGTGAGCTTGGCCTCTCTCCATCATTTACCATTCAACACCATTAGGTTGTGCTGATTAAAATACATGTCTGCCCTTTCATGATGTACATTCTCCTTTCCTATCCACCGATCACACAAGTACACACCTTTGAGACCACTATACATGTGAAGAATAAATGATTAATACTCTCTTGGTGTTTTCTCATAGTACACATAGTCCTGAGCTCACTTGCACACCCCTACACATTAAGTTATACTCAGTGGGTATTCTTCTAATAATGAGTCTCTAGGCAAAAAATTGGGCTCAGGGAAGAGCTTTAGTTTTCCAAAAATTCTCAAAACTAAAATGTTGCATTTGTAGATATTGGGGCATAAGAATATGATATGCAGATTTCATAGTATACACCCCATCAAACTCTTCCTTCCAGACTTACGCGTCTTCCTTACTAATATCCATTAATGCGCTTTCCAAATCTTGCATAAAACTTAAGACCATACCAGACTCCCTATCCCTATGGAACCACTCTCTTCTCCAAGACATATTTCAACCCTAAGAGTTGTCTTGCCATATGCCAAATTGATCCACAATACCTTCTTTACTAATTGCATTAGCGAAAACTCTTGGGTACTTATCCTTAAGAGGCTCACATCCAATTCACATATCTGACTAGAACAAAATTTTATTTCCTTTCCCAACTTTCCATCCCCTATTCGTTCCAAACCAATTATTCATGTTATTACCACATGCTCTTTTAATATCTCTCCACCACCAAGAGTTCTAAGTGTCTCATTCACATTATCTAAGTTTCTCCATGAGTCATATTTAGAATCAATTATCCTTTTTCATAATCCCGATTATTCACTACTAAGTCTCCACTTATATTTTCCTAATAGGGTCATATTGAACAATTTAAGATTTTTAATCCGTAGGCCTCTCCTCCTCCGATTATTCTCTTTTATTTAAAAGTATAGCAAAAAAAAAAATTAATTTTTCAAAATTTGAGTAATGTGTTTCCTTTTTGCATTACAAGAAAATGACTATTTAATTAGCATTTTGCAAAAATCAACACAAAGGACAAATAGTTGATGTTAACTCGTGAATAACATTGGTCTTGTGTTGGTTAAGAAACAAATTATACAAGAGTGGATGTTATGGCGAAGTCGATTTTCGAGTAGATACTAGCATCGATTAATGTCGCACTAGGACTGATGCTATGTATTAAATAATAATTACACTACTAAAAAATTATTAAATATAATAATTATAGAAATAAAGAATAATTAGTTGTTATATTGACTAAATTAGATACTATTTTAGAGATTAAAAAAATTATTAGTATCTAAATCAGTTTCTATTATTGATAAATAATTTTTAAATTGGTATCTAATTAGCGATCAAGGTTTTAGCTACTAACTAACTAGATTCTAAAGTTGGTAGCTAAAACATTGGTAGCTAATTAGATACCAATTTAGAAACTATTTATCAATAATAGAAACTAATTTAAAAATAAAAAAAAATTAATCTCTAAAATAGTATCTAATTTAGTCAATATAGTAACTAATTATTTTTTTTTCTATAAAATTTGTTTTCATTTAATGATTTTCTTGTAGTATTATTATTTAATATAGCATTAATTTAGTCAACTCAAAAAGTTAAAAATTTAAGTATTATTAAAATGTAGTTTCGGTTGTACTAACACTAAAATAACAACATATGAAATAATTTAAATATAACATCATAATAGCCAACACTAAGCGGGAGGAATATAAAAATATAGAGTTTGTCTAGTGTCAACTAGCCAACACTTTTTGAGGTTAATAAAAAGATTTGCAGTGCCTTTCAACTGCTTACCTGTTTATTTTAACACACTTGCTTATGAATTCAAAAAGTACGATACCCTAACAAAAATGTATACAAGTTGGAATACACAATGTATGAAAACTGAAGATAAATATTACATGATAAAAAAAAAAATGTTCATTTGAAAGCTATATAGGGCTGGTCCAAACATCACGGTGCATGGTCAATTGGAAGTACTTGTGAAAACATGGAAACAATTAGAATGAATACAACATTCAGGATGCAACAAGTGAATGAAATAATATATAAGAAAAAATGATAATATTAATAATATTCTAGAATAATTTGAGAGAAGAATATATTATAATATAACAAAAAAATATGATTTAATGGGAATCTGGTAGGTAAATAAGAGAGCATCAAGGTGCTAAGAAAATTGTGGTTTATAAAGAACATGTACTTGTATGAACTTAAGCATAATGACCAGGCAGGTTTATAGCATCATGTTTTACTTTAAGACTATTTGTACGAACTAAAGCATCTAAAACATTTGTTTAAGGAATAATAATAAGGTCTCTAAATTACTAAATGCTATAAGAAATGGGGATAGTAAGGTGGGAGAGGAAAAAAAAAACACCAGCGATTTACATTGTCATTTCAGTATGGCTACAACCACATACACCATTTTTTTACATAATGGCATCTGTACCATTTAAGTGTGCCTGAGATGAGACAAAAAAATTGTGACGGTAAAGATAGAACAAAAATATGGAACTCCAAAATGGTAGTTTTGCATCTAATCATTTCATGATAATATGAAAAGTAAAATATGTAAGTATGCAGATCAATTGCACAGCAAATAAAAAATGTACAACAAAAATTGGTACTCAACATTAATTTTTCTATCATATCCATGTTTATTGAAACACTTAGTATACGAAATCAATTCACAATTCATTTATCTTACAATGTAGTTAAACTTCAAGTAAGGGATTGATCATGAAAATTTTTAGTACAAGGAGAGTAAATTTGACTCGTACGTGTTGAAGTATTACTACGTCAAAAAGTAGATTTAACTGTAAAAAATATTTCCCTCACTTCAAGAAGATCCCAAATGGCCTCATTCATAGAATATTTGGGTTCACAACTTTTGTATATATCCACAATCCAAATAGAGAAACTTCATCTAATTATTCAACAACTCATTCATAGAAACCTTTGTTTTGCCATATGCTCCAACTAAAGCCTCCAAGAATAAACTTACAGTTAATATAATTAATGCTGGGGCAGAATTAGAAATTGAAACTAATAATATCATTAATGCTACTGAACTACAATCAGAAAATACTGGAATATGGCAGCATATAAAAGCAAATCTGCACCCCTATAAAGAGAATATGGCAACATATAAAAAACTTCATATATAAAAACTTCACATATCCATCAAGTTGGCACCACAATCCTCTCATCAGAAAAACCAGCTTCATAAATACTACCCCCTTCAGTACCTACACCAGCCCTACCTTGTCTTCTAGCCCCTACAACTAAGCCCCTGCCCAATCACACTTCCTGAACCACAACACTCACTTTCTCCTTCAGTTCCCTAAGCAATAGCAATTCTGCAACAGCCGAAAGATTAGGAAGCCTTCTATTTAATTGCTGCAACATGTCTAATTCACCAAAGCTCCATACTAGTTTCAAAGCCTTGCCACTGGTTTTGCTCCACCCAAAGAGTGGACCTCACAGTCCACACCAAACCTCTTCCTATTACTATAACTATTATAAATAATAATAAGTATAATAAAAATCATAATATGATGAAAGAACTTGTTTGGTCTAATGGTTACTGCTTCTTTAGTCACTAAAGGAACTTGGCTTTGTGTCCTGCCTACTGCATATTTTATTTTATTCCTGTGACTCAGATACCGCTCAAGAGAATTTACTTTCAAAATCTTCCTATTAAAATGAAAAATATTTGTTATCATAGTAATTAATGTACATGAAAAAAAAAAAAAAAAAACCTAACATGTGTCTGCCTCGATCTATCATCTACAAAATCCCCAGTGCTCTTCCGTATATGTGTCTGTTGAAACACTTCATCAGCATGGACCGAGCAGCCAAACTCCTCTGTCTGTAAAGAAAACATTTTATACATTAAGGAGGTAATAATTAATCATAGATCAATACAAAATTTTAAATGAAAGTCATACCAAACGAATAGCGTGTTCATGCACGCTAATGGATCCTCCGGTGTGCAGATATCCACCTCTTTTAGACAAACGATTTTTTTTTAGTTTTATCGCATTTGGATCAATACAGAGGCATGTTCCACTGTTCCAAGAGGCTCTTCCAAACATTATTGCCAATCCATTCTGGTCGTTTACCTTCTTGGCGAGCCACTTTAAACATTTGTGAAAGGGTGTGAGAAGCCTTCATATGAAAATTTTTCTTAACTTTTTCCTCATCCTCAACCCTCCATGTGACCTTCCTCTGCAAAACAACAACAATCATCAATCCAAACTATAAAATATAAGCATTTTTAAAGGGAATAAAAAACAAGTACCTTAAAACGTTGAAAAAATAGATCTTGGTTAGCCTTTGGGATTGCCTCCCATGTTAGCCATGGCTCACCAAATTGTTGCTTAATGGTGGTAGTGATGGCCTTTGACGCAATTTTTGATGGATAAAACCTAAATACCAAGACAAGGTTAGTCAAAATTAGAAGAATAATAGTAAATTATATAAATTAAATTTTATTATATTCTTACCCTCCCCTAATAGACTGAATCAGAGGGCGATCACCAGTTGACAGGACCTCGTCCTTTAAGTTATTGGCTACAAAATTTGAATGCATCCCTCCCAGATTTGTATATGGAGATGGTGTAATATCTGGATTTAGGGTTGATGCATTAGAACCAACACATGGAGATGGTGTTGATGCAATAACATCTGCTACTGGTGGGGTAGATCCATGAGCAGAAGAAGGAGTAGGTGTATTGGGTTGACTGGATGATGGATTTTGATTGTTAAATCGTGATAACAATTTTATCACATAAGGTTTTTTTCCCTTTATTTTGTTGTTACTCGGTGATGGTTGATCAGAACCTCCTGATGACATCTATATATATGGCATAGTGGTAATATAAGTTTATCAATGGAGAAAAATATATTGAATATATTTTAATAAAAACATTCAAATAAACATGCAAAAATTTCATTAGCAAACACTACCCAAGAATATGACATCAGATTAACGGGAGTAATAAATAGTATGTTAACAACAATAATACAACAGTAGTTCCTACAATAGATATTATTGTTAACACTAGTTGCCTACATCTATTCAGAGCTAGAGATGTCAAATTCATCTCCATATTCATCTTCACTTTCTCCCTCCTCATTGTCTTCTTCCCATTCATTTGTCTTTTCATCTATCTCATCTTCAAATGATGATACATTGTTTATGTCCACTTCTTCAAGCTCAGCCTCTAAATCTTTTAATCCTGAAACTTGTTCAAATTCAATCACTTCATTAAATGTGACATTTCATCCACTTGATATGGCAGTTCAACTTCTACATCATTATAATCTGTACGACCTCTGGGCTTTGTTTTGATTGCAACACACCCTGCCACGTTTGTCTTTGCGTGATGTTGGATATGGTACATAATAAACTTGTCGAACATTATGTGCAATGATAAAAGGATCAAATGGTACATATCTTCTATCCATTCGAATATCCACAATACCATATTGGAATCCACTCGTGTACCTCTTGTTGATGGATCAAACCAATTACAGTAAAATAATACAACTTTCTTATCTGAGGTCGAAGAATTGTACTCCACCTCATACATGTGTTGAATTACACCGTAGAAATCATCCACACCTCCTTCTATAAGACCCTTTACATGGACCCCACTATTTCTTGTTTTCTTTCCCTCGCTCCATGCATGAGTGTGGAATTTGTACCCATTCACAAAGAATGTGTGCCATTCTTTTACACACCTTAAAGGACCAAGTGATAAATCTCTTAGGTGTTGGTTTTTCACAGTTAAAGGGTCTTTATGAACCTATAAATATATGAATGTCATTAATTTTTTATGAAATGGTTAAAGGAGTCAAGAAAAAGTAAATTATAGAATTTTTCGATACATACTTGTATCCTAAACCACAAAGGGAAATCTGCATGTATACGAGCTGAAGCATGTGATTCAAAAATTTCATTAGAATGTAAGAAAGAGCTGTCAAAATAACCAAAGAATAACCAAAATGACCAGAAAAGTGGTCGTGCAACAGTTGAAGACCAAAACACTGTCACTGCCAGTAACAGGAGAAAATCAGGAAACAAAGCGGATGATACTAGGTTTAGCTATCACAAAATATACTTATTTAAACTTTAATCCAAACATATATTTCTCATTTCAATCAATAAAACCTAATCAAAAACCAAATAAAAAACCTTTTCCAATATACTTAAAGACAGGAACATTAACAATCATAGTCACAATCAACAGAAAACTAACCTAAACGCAACTATCAGATTCACACCGCAAGCGTTTCCCCAAGCACCACACTATCTGACTTGGATAAAAAATAAATATAAAAAAAAGGCCATTGTACTCTACATTTTCCATGCCCAAATTGACGAAACTCACCTTTAGGATTTCAATTCTACTCCTGAAGGCTCTACCTCCTCACGAAAACAACTTTCGTATGCCTCCACCTTTAAGATTTTGGATTTGAACTCGCCCCTTTCGCAAATTAGAGTTTGTCAAAACTTCACTCTTAAAAGATGAAGGGTTTGGGAATTTACTTACGAGTAGGTCTTCCAAGCTCCACCAACAATGTCTTCCAAGCTCCACCACCAACGACTTCCAAGCTTAACCAACGACGTCTTCCAAGCTCCACTAGCAACGTTAGAAATTTAGGGCTGCGATTAGGGGGGAGAGAGAGTTTAGGGTTCAGAGAGCATGGTGGATTTGGGGCACCAGTGGGAGATGAAGTATTTTAGATGAAGTTTCTGATATTATTAAAATGTGATTTTAATGCTTTTTTCCTCAATTTCTATTTCTTTAATTAAATATATAATAACTTACATACAGAAAAATTCGTATGTAACTATATTTTTTTAATTAAATATATAATATGTTATATACGGACAAAATCCGTATGCAAATTTTCGCTTTATAGAATCCGTATGTAACAGATTATATACGGATATAATTTTTATGTGAATAGTTTAATTTTTTTAATTAAATATGTAAAACCTTATATACAGATAAAATCTGTATGTAACTATTTTTTTTAATTAAATATGTAATACATTATATACGGATAAAATTCGTATGTAATTTTTCCCGCTTTATGGCGCCAAAACTACATACGGATTATGTCCATATGTAATTAGTTTTGGTTTACATACAAAAAAATCCGTATGTAATGTGTATTTACATACTGAATTGAATCCGTATGTAACACTTAATTTACATACGGATGTAAATCCGTATGTAATAATCAGTATGTAAATCTAAGATTTCTTGTAGTGTCACATTACCATTGCAAATGTCTATTGCTCTGGCACGTTGAGGGAAAAGAGATCGGTGTGGGAGGAGATCAACGAGTACAGGAAGAATCAAATTCTTAAGGCTTGGTGTGTTGTTGGGGACTTTAATTCTATAAGAAGACAAGGGGAGAGGAAGAGCTTGATGTCAGTGTCTGATTACAGCAGAGAGATAAATGGGTTAAACGAGTTCATTGAAAAGTCTGAATTGGTTGATGTACCGATGGTCGGCAGAAAATTCACCTGGTACAAGCTGAATGGGTTAGTAAAGAGCAGGATTGACCAGGTTCTTGTTTCAAAGGAATGGTTAGAAGTTTGGCCTCACAGCAAGCAATTTGTTCTGAGTAGAGCAATGTCTAACCACTGTGCCATTGTTCTAAAAGATTTGAGTGTGGATTGGGGTTCAAAACCGTTTAGGTGTTTGGATGTGTGGCAAAGCGATAGTAGATTCAAAGAATTTATCAGGACTAAATGGTCTAGTTATGAGGTTTCGGGAGGAGGGTTGTTTGTATTCAAAGAAAAATTAAAAAAGCTTAAAGCGGATTTAAAAGTTTGGAACAAAGAAGTGTTCGGGAATGTTCTCAAAGTTGGAGTAGATCTACAAAAAAGAATTAGCGAGCTAGATGCGAGAGACAACGAGGATGAGTTAGATGAATTGGGGAGGGAAGAGAGGAGGATTCTCTTAGCAGAACAAAACAGGAATTCTTTCAAACATAAGGCGATTTTGCATCAGAAAGCCCGTCTTAAGTGGTTAAAATAAGGGGACCTCAATACAACATGTTTTCATTCAACAATAAAGTGGAGAAGGTCTTGGAACGAGTTACACTGTCTTGTGCAAAATGGCTAGTGGTGTGCTGATAAAGATGTGGTGAAGGAAAAGGTTCGTGATTTTTTCAACTCTCAGTTTGCTAGGGACGTAGATTTTCATATTAGAATGGATAATGTTATTTTTTATGGTATTTCTGAAGAAGACAATGAGATGTTGGTTGGGGAATTTTTCGAAGAAGAAATAAAGAATGTTGTTTGGAATTGTGATAGTTTGAAGAGTCCTGGTTCGGACGAGTTTAATTTTGGGTTCATAAAGTTTAGTTAGGCTTTCATTAAGGAGGATATTATGGCGACAGTGAATGACTTTGCGACCAGAGGTGTTTGGCCTAGAGGGTCAAATGCGTCTTTCTTATGCCTGATTCCCAAAGTTGATAACCCTCAGCAGCTCAATGACTTTAGACCTTTTTCCTTGGTTGGATGTCTGTATAAGATTTTTTGAAAGCTCTATCTCTCAGGTTAAAAAGGGTGATCGGAAAAATTATTGATGTTAGGAAGTTTGCTTTTCTTGAAGGACGGGGTTTATTGGACGGTATGCTTGTGGCTAATGAAGTCATTGAGGAATTGAAGAGAAAGAAGAGAAGTTGTGTTTTCTTAAAGGTTGATTACGAAAAGGCATATGACTCTATTAGTTGGGAGTTTATCTATTATATGCTAGGAAGAGTTGGGTTTTGTGATAGATGGATTAATTGGATCAAGTCTTGTTTAAAATCTGCCTCAGTGTCAATTCTCATCAATGAGAGCCCCACTAAAGAGTTTATTCCAAGAAAGGGGTTGAGGCAAGGGGATCCGTTAGCACCATTTTTGTTTCTCATTGTTGTAGAGGGCCTGACAGGTGTGTCAAGGATGGCAGACGAGAAACATTTGATTAATAGCTTGGAAATTGGGAATAAGAAAGTTAAAGTTAATCTGTTGCAGTACGCAGACGATACTTTGTTTTTCTGTGAGGCCAACACTAAGAGTGTTTTCAACATTAAGGCGGCATTAAACTATTTCGAATTGAGTTCGGGGATGAAAGTGAATTTTTTGAATAGTAGAATTGGTGGGTTGGGGATTGATCAGATCACGATGCAACAGTTCGTGGCTATTCTTAACTGTGAAGTAATGGCAACACTGTTTAAATACTTGGGGATGACGGTTGAGGGATGTCATAAGAGGGGTGATTTCTGGGAAGGGGTGATCGAGAGATTGAAGACTAGGTTAGGAAAATGGAAAGGCAGGTTTCTTTCTTTGGCTGGGAGGATTTGCCTGATTAGGTCCATGTTGACTACAATTCCACTTTTTTACCTTTCCCTATATAAAGAGCCTATAGTAGTGCTAAAGGAGCTCGAAAGATTTCAGAGGCACTTCCTTTGGGGGTGGGGGTCAAAGGGAAGGAAAATTGTTTGGACTTCGTGGAAGAAAGTTTGCAAGTCTCGAAAGGTCGCGGGCTTGGTATTATTGATTTGAAAGTTTTCAATATAGCACTTTTAGGGAAGTGGATCTAGCATCTGGGGACAGACAAGGGCGGATTGTGGAAGGATGTTCTTGAGTCTTGGAGGGTGGAGAAGTCTAAGAGAATAGAGGAGTCTTTCTAAGGTGATGGAGATCAAGCTCAAGAGGACATGGAGGCCAATCATCACGAAGAAGAAGAGATTGAGGACGTTCATGGAGATCAAAGTCAACCTCAAAGGCTCACAAGAAGCATGTTCAAAACTTTAGGAGCAAGGGGACGTTTATTTTCCCTTTTTGTAATTTCTTTGTGTGAGGGTGCTTAGAGGAAAATATGAGAAACCTCTTATGTTAAAGCATCTTTAGGTCTTTAGTTAGGAGCATTAGGAGGGGGGTGCGTTAGTAGATAGGTGTAGGAGTTAAAATAGGAGGTGCCAAAGTGAGAAAAGAAGTCACACCTTCCTCATGACTTGTTTTGGCGCCATTTTCATTTGAATTTGGGGGGGAATTTTTGAATTCATTTAGCTTGCATTTCAGCACCTTCACATTATAAATTAAGGTGCTGTCCTTGTATTTTTCAGATTTGAATTTTTGAATTTTGAATTAGAGAAACTTTACTCAATTTTTGAGTGAGCATTGGAGAGCTTTGCATCTTCTTCACTAGTCTTATCTTGAAGGTTCAATGGTTACCTCAAGTGGCGACTTGCACACTCATCTAGGAGCCTTCATCCTCTTAGTGGCGTGATCATCCAACCATACCTCCATCTTCATGAGCATTCTCTTCTCCTTCCTTCCTTCTCTTTTAGTTTTCATGTCTTAGCTTGTGTTCTTGTGTTTTGGTTCGGTGCCTTTAATTTCCAGCACTTATATTCAGTTTTCTATCACTTTAATCGGTTCAATTTGACAATAATTGGAACTTCCATATGAGTTTGTGTTTTGGCATTAGTTTTTGGTGAGTTCTTGACTTAGAACATTGATCCAATTCTAAGAAAAAATGCCTCTCTAATGACCAACTCAAGATGTTTCCTAAGAATGTCAAGAACCTTTCATCTTATGTTCTTGAATTCACATCATAAGGAGTCCCTCTGGTGGAAAGATTTGAAGGAAGTTTGGGCTCTGGAGAGTTGGGGAAGGAGGTTCGAAGATCGTGTTAGGTGAAAGGTTGGTAACAGAAAGATTATTAGTTTCTGGGAAGACAATTGGGCAGTGTGTGGCAACCTGAAGAGTGCTTTTCCAAGGATGTTTTCTTTGAGCAATTCATCCGAGTCAAAGTTGGCTGAGTTTGGGAATTTGGTTGATGGAGCCTAGAAGTGGATTTTACTTTGGAGAAGGAACATGTTTGAATTGGAAAAGGGGTTGGAGAGGCAACTTCTTCAGGAGCTCCGAGGTCTGAGGTTGGAACTGGATCTAGACGATGTCTGGGTCTGGAAGGACGGTGAGCTTCCTTCGTACATGGTTAATTGTGCTTATGCCCTTTTAAGGGGCGAGCCTGAAGGGGGGATCAATACCAGGTATGCTAAGTTTTGGAAGACTAAGGCTTTGCCTTTGGCGCAAGTCACTGCTTGGAGGGTTTTGGTAAATAAGTTAGCCACCAAAGGAAATTTGGTAACGAGAGGAGTTGAGCTCGAGAATGTCCGAGTAATATGTGTGGGGTGGAAGAGGAGTCATGCCGCCATTTATTTTTCGAGTGCAAAATAGCTTGGTTTGTGTGGAGTCAGTGTTACGCTTGGTTAGGTTTGGCGTTTGTAGACCATTCAGATCCTTTCTCTCATTTCCTACAGTTTAGGATGTGTAATGCATCTGAATCTGTTAATGCGATTTGGAGAACTATCTGGATTGCTGCAATAAGTGAGGTTTGGAGGCTCAGGAATAAGTTAACTTTTAAAGGAGGAGTGGTGGATGTTTCAGAGGTGTTTGCGCTTACTCAACTAAAGGCTTGGTCTTGGGTTGCCTCCAAGGTACATTCAGCTTGTTTTACTTATTCTGAATGGTGTATTGATCCTTTGGTTTGCATGTATCAGATTTAGAGTGGTTCTTTTCTTGGTTGGATGTTGGTTGGCTTGCTGTTTAATGTTGCTAGGGATTTTTTGGTTTTCTATTCGGTTTTTCAGGGGGTTGTGTTTTTGTTCTGTATAAGGGTTGGACCACCCCTAAAGTGGTTCATTTATCTATTTATTCTTACTTACTGATAAATAAATTATTATTTATTAATATTAGTTATGATTTTATAATTATTCATATTATAATAATATTTTTAATATTATGTATATAATTGTTATGATTAATATTATTTATATTATTAAAGCTTTTAAAACTACTAAGATTATTTATATTCTTAATATTTTTAATATTTTTAATAAAAATATTTATATTAATAATTAATAATATTAAATTTACTTTTAAATATAAATTCGTGGGTAAGGCAAAGAAGGCAGCAGGAATAAATTTTATGAAGTTTTTCTTGGCTTAGTAAGCAGAAGATTTATGCAGTTATGTGATGTAGCAAGATAAGAGTAGCACATACAAGGAAGTAAGGAAGGCTGGAGGAAGCAAAATTGGAATGTTGAATAGCGGAAGAAAGGAGAGCACGAAGGTATAAGTTTTTTATTGCTGCAGCCATAGTTAGTACAAGGGCACCACTGTTAGCTTATATTGCTGCATAAATGCTACAGATTTTATGCTTATTTTGCTGCATAAATGCTGTAGATTTGGTGCATAAATGATGCAATTTTGTGGAGCCTAGGCATTAGTGTATTTGTGTCCAGCAGCTGATTCTAATGCAATGTTAGAATAAGTTTTGGACTAGCTTTTCAGGTGCAGCTTTCTGCCATTTATTTTGTAGGAGCACACTATAACTTAAGATACAATTGTGTTATGTTAAAGCAAGTGCCAAAGAATCCTAGGCCTTTGTGCTTGTTAAATTTTTGGATTGTATCTTTGAAGATGAGCTTTGTATAAGGATTGAGATACCCTTGAAGTGTCCCTTTTAATTCGTTTATTTATTGCTGATAAAAAAAATTCGTGGGTAAAATTTAAGGATAATGTAAAATTTACCTACGAATAGAGATTTGTGGGTAATAATTTGTAGATAAAGCTGAATTTACCTATGGATTTAGATATGTGGGTAATATTTCATAGATAATGCTAAATTTACATACGAATTTAGATCCAGATTCAAATTCGTAGATAATATCTGTAGATAATGCTAAATTTACCTACGAATTTAGATTTGTAGGTAAAAAAGTCTATCGATAAATCTGATTTTCTTTTGTTAGTGTTCTTCTATAAGTAAAGTTAAATTTTACAAAAGACATGCATTTAGGGTCATTTATATATGGTTCTAAATTGTGACCCCATGGTGGTGTAACTTCATGCAATTGTGGTGTAAGTTTGAATCAAAGGTAGTCATATTTATTTTTTTTTTTTATCAGCAAAGAATTAATTAAATTAAAGGAGACACTTCAGGGGTGTTCCAACCCTTATATAAAAAACCACCAACCCACCCACCATGCTTACAATTCATACTGCAGAGAAAACCAATTCTGCATCAAAATCTGCATCAAAAACAGCCTACTTCCAGCTTTGCAAGATGCAATACCACATTCCAACAGGCCTACTTCTTCCAAATTACTTTCCTTTTTCCCTACACACCATTCTATGTTCAGAATGTTGATAAAGTTTCTACCCTGCATCAAAACTTGCATAGAAAAAAACTTGTGATGAGAGATAATTGCTACTTCCACCGTGATCAAAGATAATTGTCTCGAATCTTGGCAAACTATCATAGCAGTCATCAAAGCCAACCTTTAAAGCACCTCAGCCAAGCCCTTCCATACTGAATTATACTAGATGTTGTTTTTACAGCATGAGCACAACAAAGCAAAACCAAAGAAGCATAACCCTTTGACTGCACACACCTGCCTTGCTTAGCCACACGAAAGCCATCACCGTTTACTTATTCTATGTTGTCCAGCTAAATGAGAAAGAATAAAACCCCTGCACTCCTTCACCAACTACACCAGCAGTATCACCACAAAAATCTACCCTTATTGGCATCTACAACTCCCATTTGTTAGGAATTATGGCTTTAAACTAGAGGGGGGGTGAATTGTTTAAAGAGGTTTTCGCAATCTTTTTGAAGCTAGAATGAGTTTATCTCAGAAACCAATTGATCAAGCAATTCAGTTAGTCAAAACAGTAAGCAAAACTGCACTGTCAAAAAAATAATCGGTTGTTTCTTCGAAATAATCGGTTGTTTATACCAGCAAACAACAAACAAACTGAATTTAAAGAGTTAGGGATAGAGAGATTGTACACAGATGTTTATACTGGTTCACTCCAACCCAGAGCTACATCTAGTCTTCTCAGAACCCTGAGGAAATCCACTAAGTAATCACACCTTCATCACTTACACAACAACCAAGAGAATGACCTTGAAAACCTCAAGACACACACTCTCCTTGGCCAGCACTAAGATTGCTGATCTTGAACACCTCAAGAACACACAGCCAATCTCAGCAACAATACAGAAAAGAAATGTTTCAGCAGATACACAGATTACACTTGTTACAGATGAAGATCTGAAATCAATACAAGTAGAATCCTATTCCAGCACTTTGATCAATCTCTCTAGCACTTAAGCAATCTCAGCAATTTTTCAAAACTCTCTTAGTTAGTACTTTGTCGAAAGCATTCTTAACCTTTAAAAGAGATTTTCTGAATTATATAAAAGGAAGTTTGTTTATCAAATCTTAACAAACCCATAAAAGCTTTCAGAAAGATTGGTCAAAGCATTTAATGACTGGAGCGTAATCAGTTTCAAATCATTTAAAGCTCAGTCAAAGAAAACCGATTTTCTGTTATGGTTCCGAAACAAACAATCGGTTGTTTCCTCGAATCAATCGGTTGTTTTGTCACTTAACAGTTTTCTCCATTCAAAAACAGTTTTCAAACTTTCTCAAAACATCTAAGTATAAACAATCGGTTGTTTCGATAGAACAATCGGTTGTTTCGATAGAACAATCGGTTGTTTCAACTTAGTTTGAAAAACACTTTTGTTTTATCAAAAACTGAGATGCTAATTGCTTTGAGATTTAATCTAAGGTTGGATTACACTTTAAACTACCCCAGAACAAAACAAAAAAGCAGCACAGCAGCAGCAAGCAAGCAAAAGCTTCATCATCCTTCAAAGGATTTGGATTCTTCAAAACCTTGAACACCACTTGGTTCAACACCATTTACTTCCCCTATTGCTTCCAACATCTTTCTTTATTACTATAAAAATGTGACTTCACCATGTAGAGATGTGTTAGCTTGGATTCAAAGGCAAAAAGAGCCACGCACACGGGTCTTGGCATGACACAACAGCAACATCAAACAAAGGAAACCTACAAAGTTCTACATTCAGTTCTGCATAGATAATTAAGTCCATCCCTGCTGCAGCCACATCCATTCCAACACCAAACTAATCCCTACCCCAAGACTGATATGATGAAGCCTATACTTGCAAAGCCTCATCCCTTGCTCAAAGATAAGCAAACCAGCACAGCCCCTAACAAGCAAAGGCCATTCCTTCGAGAACACCAACCAAACCCAGTGATGCTTCCTTTCACCCATAGCTACGTATGCATTGAACAGGATACATAATCCAATCTGAAAAAGCAAAATTAAAGAACTTTACCTTGTATTTCATCCATAACCAAGAAAGCAATTGAGCCGAGTGAAATATTTCTTTAGCATCCGGGACCCCTTGCCTGAAGATAACCCCGTTTCTTTGTTCCCAAATACACCTTACAATAGCCACCCATATACCTTTCCATACTTGATTTTGCTTAACGGTAAAATGAACTAAGTGCAAATTCTCAAAGTGGTATTTCGGATCATTATGTTGTGCTAGCAAGATACCAATCCATCTAAAACATAGCGACCAAACTCGTTGCACATAAACACAATCAAAGAACAAATGTTGGGTCGATTCTTCCGTAGGTGGGCAAAGAGGACATAAAGAAGAACTAACTGACACACCTCTCCGAATCAGATTGCTTCTAGTTGGAACTCTATCTAACAAAATCCTCCAAGCAATGGCTAATGCTTTTGGCATTGCTTTTGCTTGCCATAACATTTTAAAGATTCCATTCATTGTTCCATTAGTTTGGTTAGACACACAAGCGTAGGCAGACTTCACCGAGAAAGCCCCTGATGAATCTCCACCCCACACTATATGGTCCTTGAATTCCTTGTTCAAAATCCCCTTTGTTACATACCTTAGTAAATCCTCCTCCAACACATATTCCCATTCGTACCTAACCCTTCTCCATTCAAGCCGCCATTGCCACCCTGATACTCCCCACTGACCTACCTCACCCACCGTGAGCCCGTGATACAAAGACAGAGAATATAGCCTTGGATACAAGGTTCTAAGATTCACTTTCTCTACCCAAGTGTTCTACCAAAATCTGAATTTGTCCCCATATCCAATTTTCCAAGCTAGAGCTTCTTGAAACCATCCTATTTCTTCTCCCTCATCGCAAGCTTTGGATAAGTCTCTCCACCACCACGATTGGAATTTCCGGTGGCATTGACTACTCCCTCTTGCCAAGCCGTATTTTGACGCAAGAAGATCTTTCCATTTTCCTTTTTCATCACTCACCAACCGCCATTTCCATTTTTCCAAAAGAGTGCAATTAAACCTTTTTACATCTTTAACCCCCAACCCTCATTCCTCCAAAGGCTTACACACATTTTCCCAACTGACCCAAGAAATTGATCTGGTATCTCTTCCCCAACCCCAGAGGAACCTCCTTTGAATACTAATTATTTTGTCACACACCGATGCTGGGGCTTTAAAGAAAGATAAGTAAAACAGAGGTATAACAGTAAACAATGATTTGAGCAAACAAATTCTACCTGCCAGAGAGAGATATCTTCCTTTCCAAGTACTAAGTCTTGAACTTATCTTGTTCGCAACTGGTTCACAAAACTGCTTCTTCCTTGTATTGCCTCCTACTTCTAGCCCCATATATTTAAAAGGAATCTTCATGAGGTAACAGTTTAAGGATTTTGCATAGGTTTCTAGGGTGTTCCTTTCAACATTAATACCTGCCAGTTTTGATTTATGAAAATTGACCTTTAGACCAGAAACTAACTCATAACATCTTAGAATCACCTTAATTGTGAAGATGTTGGTGTAGGAATTTTCACACATGAAGAGGGTGTCATCAGTGAATTGCAACATACATATTTCAATCTCATTCCTCCCTACTTTCACACCAGCTAGCATCTTCATCTTTACCGCTTGTCTTATAAGAAGAGACCTTTGGCCACAATAAGAAAAAGAAACGGAGCCAATGGATCTTCCTGTCTCAGTCCCCTAGACGGTTTAAATTCCTCTATTGGACTTCCGTTGATCAAAACTGATATCAATGCGGATTCTAGACACCCTCTGACCCATTTTATCCTTTTGTTATGGAAACCAAGTCTATTTAGCATATCATACAAGAAACTCCACCTAACTGAATCGTACGTCTTCTCATAATCCACCTTCATACACACCCCACCCCTCTTGTTTCTCCTTAATTCCTCAACCACCTCATTAGCCATAAGCACACTGTCAAGCATACCTCTATTCTTCAAAAAAGCTGATTAACTTTCATCAATAACCACAGGAATGACCTCCTTAATACGACAAGACAATACCTTAGTAATGATCTTATAAAGAGCACCCACTAGCGAAATGGGTCTAAACTGGTCAAGATTTTTGGGATCTTTTACTTTAGGAACTAAGGCTATAAAAGAAGCATTGTATCCCTTCAGAATGCTTCTCGTTTCCTAAAAAAACTACATAGCTTCCATAACATCGTGCTTGATAGAGTCCCAACTATTTTTGATGAAGTTGAAGTTGAACCCGTCCGGTCCTGGGCTCTTTGAACCTTCACATTGCCACACAACTTCTTTCACTTCATCCTCTGTAAAGTCAGATATCAGTCTTAGACTGGTTTCCATAGGTATAGATTTGAATTCCACAGAATCAAGACTAACACCAAAATCATGTGTAGTTGAAAACCTCTCTTCAAACAACTTCTTTGCTTCCCTACGTACAACTTCCAGTTCCTCATTCCATTGGTTATCAACTTCAACATCTTTGACTTCATTTTGGAATCTTCTCCACCTAATCACAGAGTGAAAGTATTTAGAGTTGGAATCGCCATGCTTAAACCAGTTCACTCTAGCTTTTTGCTGAAAAGAGATTCAAGCTTTTTATCAATCACTCTCAACTGGCTAATGAGCTCCAACCTTCTCATCTTATCATTTTCGTCTAGATCATTGATGTTATCTTTTACATCTAAATCCTCAATCTCCTTTAGAATCCTCCTCTTGTTTAGTTTCATACTTTCGAAAACATTCCTATTCCATTCTTTGAGGTCAGTCTTTAGATACTTCATTTTGTCTTTGAATTTAGAAATACCATTGCCTTGCACATAGTAGGAACTCCATTTATCCTTCACCAGCTCTTTAAAACCAGGTTCCATTTGCCACGTATCAATGGATCTGAAGGGTTTTGGACCCCAGTCTTTGACCCACTATTTCACCACCAAAGCACAATGATCCGATACCACCCTTGGTTGGACATATTGCTTACTCATTGGCCACCTTTGAAGCCATTCTTCAGACACAAGAACTCTATCTAGTCTACTCTTGGTTGAGCCGTTTACTTTGTACCAAGTGTACTTCCCAAATCTTCCTACCACATGATTGTCATAACGAAACGCTTCTTTATGTGCACTTTTAACGACCATCAAATCTTCCTAAAGAGCAATCTTGTCATTTAAATTACATGTTGCATACACATTAATCACAACACATATGCTTTTGGATTTGAGGGGTTCCCCCATAATAGTTATGAACCCTCTCCCTACCGTATGATTGTCATAACGAAACGCTTCTTTGTGCCATATAGATAAAAGACTCCCTGCTCCATTTACACCTTCATTATGACCCACCCAACATTACTATCCCCCCAAAAAGAAAAGCATCTAGCATCTGAAACCGCATTGGCTTTTGTCTCTTGGAGGCACAAAAATTCCACACCCTCCTTAGCTATAATATGTTTGATATAGCTAGCCTTAATTCCCCCTCCCAACCCTCTAATATTCATGTTGACAATAATCATTAATCAGCGTTCTTGTCGCCCTCCTCATGCCTCCTCATAACTTCTCTATCCCTAACCTCCAAACCTTTCAAATGACTTGTCACCACCCCCTCATCCCTTAAGCATTCCATCCCCAACTATTTGCCCACTTCCCAAATTCTTACCGACTCATCTACAAACTCTTCATTCCTCAGACGGTTATTACAGTGAATTATATCACTTGCGAACTCAGCATTAGATAAAGCAGTAAACCTGGATGAGGAGCTATTACTGTAATGAAGGGACCCTTGTCCCCCTTTGGACCTCCACTGTGGTTGCACTCTTCACCCATCTCTTGTAGAGCTCTTAGCCTTCGGATCCTTTTTGGTGTTTTGTAGCTCTCCTCCACGAATTCTCTTGTTTCCCCAAACATGTTAAAGCTCCTCTCCATCTCAGCAACACCTATGTCACTACTGTCACAACGATTAATAAGGGTTGTTTGGGGACCTTCTTTTGACGGCATGTCGGACCTCCACACCTCCTTCATCCTTCTCGTCTCCAGCAATTGTGACTGACCCAAGATATCCCATGTTTTTCCCTCTATATCAACAATCCCTGCTCCAACATTTGTTGATCCCGTAATCTCACCTCTATTACCTTTGAATTGTGTATGGGCCTCACTTCCGCTAACGAGGGAACATGCTCTTGATAGCTTCAAGCTTACGTCCCCTTTGTTGAAGCTGAAGGAAGCTTCTTCCCAAACTTGGCTTAAAGTGTGTTTGATGAAGAAAATTGCTTTGGTGCTTTATAGTTTGTAATAAGTCTTAAGTGAATTTTGTTTTTAGGCTTAGGATGTTATAAAGTTGCCTTCGGTCATTGGGGAAGTAATGAGGAACCAATCGGTCATCGGTCATTGGGGAAGTAATGAGGAACCAATCGGTCATCGGTCATTGGGGAAGTAATGTGGCACGATCAGTCATCAGTCATCGGGATAATCTGTTCCAGTTGCCAAAGCAAGCTTAGATCAAGCACTTAGAGTAATTAAAAGCTTTTTTGATATTCTGTTAGGGCACCAAAGGGAAGTCAATTCAGTTATTTCAGTTAACTGAGTTGGGAGCCTTTCAGAAAATAAATCTGTTAAGATGTGCACAGAATCCGTTGTTTCCCAAACTGTTTTCAACTGGTTTTTGAAAAACAGTTAGAATCTGATTTCTTTAAAAGGCAAAGGTCTCTCTCTCTCAGAAAAACACACTGAGCAATCACATTTTCAAATGAGGTCAAACAAGTTCTGAAAGAGAAGAAGGATCAAAACACTTTTGTGAAAGGTTTTCAAGAGAGGTTTTAAGTGTGCTTGGTCTAGAAAATCTTGGAGCCTTGTGAAGGGTGCTGGTACAGTTTTGCTGCTGCAATTTGAACTACTGTTCTGAGTTCTTGCGTCATTTTTCAGGTGTAATCTTTCCTTTATCTTTGTTTGTAAAGGTAGTTGTGTTAGTCACTCCTAGATAGGTTTTCTTGGAGTGCAAGTGGTGCTGAAAATAGGTATTTTTCAGCTTGGTGTGTGAGTGTTCTTGTAGGTTTCAAGAACCACTGTGTATTCTGTAATCTTGTTGTGTTTTAGTGAATTACACCTTGGGGTAAGGTGAACTGGATGTAACTCTTGATGAGTGAAACAGTATAAAAACTTGTGTGCAATTCTCTTTTCTTTCTTGCTCTTATTTCTGAAATCTAGATTAAAGAACTGTCAAGATTTGAATCTGTTCATGTGAAAATAAATCTGTTAATTCTGGGTTCAATAAGAACTGTGCTCTCTGGTTTTTGAAACTCTTACTTGTATTTGACAAAACTGTGATAAGCTGCGTTATAAGTTCTTATCATATTCTGCCAAGAAAATTAATCTATTCTTTTGAAACCAAATCTGTTAAAATTGAACCTGGTGATAATTGAGGCTATAGCTGGTTAATCAATCATTTTATCAAATTCAAAAGTTGTGTGAATCTGAAATTTGATTTAAGTGAAATTTGTCTTCATTGTATATTTTGTGTTTTTGGTTTTTCTTGTAAGTGCTTGGTGTGAAATTAAATAGATTCATTTTAAGATACAATCTGTTTCTGTTGTAAGCTATAAAATTCATTAAAATTGTTTCTGCTGCTTGTGTTGGTTGATACATTTCGTGTAATTCAAGTCTTGTATTGTAATAAGGTGCTTCAAAGAATTAATCTGTTTCTTTGAAAATTAATCTGTTCTTTTAAACACTGTCATACTGTAACTCAGTTTTTGTTGCAGAAAAATTTTATAAGCTCAATTCACCCCTCCCCTCTTGATCTTAGACACTGCCTATTTCTAACACCCTTGAATTGCACCGTTGAAGAACTGCACCTCCTTCAACCTTCTCTTCTCCGGTGATGGTAAGTGACGAAGGTTTTCCCCTGTTTCGCCCTCCGTAACGGTAGCCCCTACTCCAATTTTCGAAGGTTCCGTAGCCACTCCTCCGTTTCCTCCCAAATGTGTTTGGACTTCACTAACGCATACTTGGGCCTCATCTAAATTGGGCCTGGTAATTTTTGTACATAGAGTTTCAAAGACTTCAGTTAGGTTAACTAAAGCTTTTTGAAAAGGAGGGAACACATTGTTGACCTTCTATGATACAGATAAAGCTGCCCCACCTTCAGAGAAGTTCTACTCACGTCTTACCATATTAGAGCAAGATATACGGTGAAGTTGTTGACCATCACTTCCACACTCTGAACATTCCTTCAAATGCAACCAGTTTGTCCCTAGTGCTGACCGTTCCTTTCCACCTCCTTTTGACTCCTTAGGTCGTCACTAGATACCGCCGATGTTTTCATCCCCAGCATCACTACTACTCACCGAAAAATCATTTCTTCTACGAAGGACTCTATTGACGACACACTATCTGATGATACATAGTGGTTAAAAGTGCACTGGCAACACTCCCCTCCCTGGATTGGGTATCTCCTCTTCAATGCTTATGTTATAGATTTGGCCATTAATTCGAAAGTCCTTCACCATTCTCACATAACAGGATTTAAGCAAGCGTACCTGAATACGAGCATACTCAAGGTTCTCCCATGATGTCGTAGCTTCGTCAATACCTACCAGAGATGCCACTTCTCCCACCACCTTTGATAAACAATCCTTAGTCCATAAAGATATAGGTAGACCGTAGCATCTGGCCCATACAACTTTATGGCCAACCACACATGATTTAGACCATGGTTCTACATCCTCAAAAACGCTCTCAAATCATTCACTATTTAGTTTAATAAGGTCTTCCATCTGTTCTCCTATCTTTGGTGTAAGTAGAACTAGATTATCACCTAAATACCTTGCTTTTAACATACTCATCCCCCTCCTTAACAATTTCTTCACCCAACTCATCAAAGTTAAGATTGGAAGTTAAGCGACCCACCACACTCTCAGACATCCAAGGAAGAATATGTGATTTGGTTTCTGCTATTGGTCCTTTCCGCTTAACTTGTGAGATATTTCTCACTACTTCTGCGTAAGACTTCTTCTTATTTGGGTATCTTCGTTCTTCCTTTTCTTTTTTTTTTCCTTCCATACCTCTTTACTCTTCGTCTTCACAAGTAAGACAACTTGTTGTTTCTTGACCTCTATTACTCCCCTGGGCATCCCATCCTTCTTGACTATCTCATCTCTCCTATATTTTGGAACATTAACAAAGAGTTTCATGTTTCCAATGTATATATGATCCAATTCATTCTCCAATCTAGTCACATTATCTACCTCAAAAAATCTCACAAACCCAAATCTTCTTCCCCACCTATTTAGGCAATGAGATATGAACACTTCTTTCACCCTTGTCCATTTTTGAAATATTTTAAGCATATTATACTCCCCATGGGTACTTGGGAAATTTGAAAAGAAAAAAGTAGTGTGATTGTTCATCGAATTTTCACGATAACGCTCCTCCAACCTCCTCTATCTCTCCTCTCTCGTCTCTGGCCACCTCCTACGCACCTCTCTCGCCATCTGTTTCATTAATACTTTTTCTTTTTATCAAAGGTAATCGTATAGTTTCATCAAAACTTTAATATCTTTCTATGTTGAATCTTTCATAGTACATTTTAATCAAAAAAAAAAAAATCTTGTATCATGAAGGATACATGTACAAACATTACATTACAGTATAATAAATTCAAACACTTGCAAAACAATTTTTCACCCACATCACATTCTTGATTCTTCAGTCCTGTAATGAATTAGTTCACTCTCCTGCAGTTCAATCGAACTTCCCCTTTACTCTCAGTGAGTGGTTTTATGTTTCCCATCTTAATCATAGATTTTGCAAAGTCCTTGTGGAAAGCCTTGGAATTGTAGCTATATCTTTTAACTAATGCATCAGTAGAACCACCATTGAACAGTTCCTGATCAGAGTGAAGAATCCCTTTCCTATAAACCAAATCAGAGAAGTAGGCTGAATCAAATTGCGCTGCTGTGCGGTCCAAAGGAGCAAGGTTGAAGTCACCTCCTTTTTTAGGGCAAATGTACTTAAGTTCTTTTGCAAAACGTTGATTAATATTAGAGTCATCGTAGATATGGTCCCTAAAGGTAGCACAACGTGCATATCCAATTGTGTGGCCTCCAGAGAGAACAACAAGGTCCTTCTCGTTAAGGCCATGACTCTTGAAGTTGGAGATGAGTTCAGAAAGGCTGAAAAATGGTGCTGGAATGTTTGCATTTGCTGCTTCACGGCTTGCTGTGGTGGAGTCTCTTCTTCCTAGCCTCACTTCCCATGTTGGCCCCCCTAGCTGCAAGGGAAAACACATAATTGTTAATATCAATTTTCTTTCATGTTACTGACAACAAAAAGCCTTATTTTGTAAAAATATTTCATTCGAACGTGAATTGCAGATGGCTAAATCAACCCACATGATCACGGTAGCCTATTTTCCTTTTACAGTCATTGTTTATTCTTTGTCAATCTTGTAGAGATAAGGAACAAAACTGTGATGAGTTTATACCTGACATAAAACTACTGATTTTTGTTTATAATTTGAAGTTTGGATCTTCATGAACCTCTTGAAGTTTAGAGTCTCCATGGCAACAGGAGTTATATATGAATATTATTCAGAGTTTCAAGTTTAGTTGACAAATAGTTAAAAGAAAGAAAACATAAAAGTTTTCAAGTTTTTAAGTACTCCTTTGACAACATGACAACGAAAATGGGAGAAAGAAGAGTAAAAGTGTCATAAAATGTTCAAGTTGTATTTCATATTTGAATATCTCATGATTACTGAGTCAGGAAATAAAATAAATCTTATTATTAAGTTAGTTTTGTTTGCCTGTTTCTACCATGTTTTTAGAAAATAAAATTAAATCATTATCTTAAACCTTACTCTACTTGACCCGGTAATTTTTTTTTTAATCAAAACAGAATATATTAAAAGGTACCAGAAGTACCAAAAGAACACACGGTAAATAATATAGAAAAACTAAACTATATATTGACTAAATCAATTCAACTATGAAGCACAAAAAAAATTTAAACTATACTAGTAAACATTTAACATATGAATTTGTGGTAATATACAGTAATATCACTCACCGCAACGACAGAGTCTCGTGCAGCAACAGCCAATATGTCTGCACATGAAACAACTGGTTTTCCGCATGCTTCGTCTACAGCCTGCTTGATCTCATCCACCACTTCAAATCCTCTTATAGACTGAAAATTTGGAAGTGCATTCTTTTCACTGTCAATGGTGGGTGAAGGGTCTAGTAGAATTGAACCATCACAACCCTGTCGAGTAACAATTACAAAACCAGTTTATTTATCATACTACAACAATTGCATCATTCTTTTTTATCAGTCATGCAAAGAAATATACAGAAAGAGTGGTAAAAGAACTACAAGCAACATCCTCCAAAGACAAATAATAGTGTGTTTTCAGATAATTTTTTTCAAAACTACTTTTAGAAAAATAAAATAAGAAAAAATTTAAATAAATTTTACTAATTAAAACTAATGTGTAGAATTTTCTTATAATAATTTTTTTAAAATTTAGAGAAAAACTTATTTTTTTCTTAGAAGTATATATTTATAGAAAAGTTTAGCTATGTCTATCTATAAAACTGATTATTAATATTGTACAAACACACGTACATACACATATACATGCAACTAGAAAGTCTTACGTTAACAAAGCAATCATGGAAGTGCAAGCGTAGGAGAGAAGCTCCCATACGCTGCTCTTTCTGCACCGCAGCTTCCACAACACTTCTGATGGAGCTCAAAGCGTTAGGGCATGAGTAGTCGTAGTAATCAGGTGACAGTGAAGAATATGCTGTTGATGCCACAGCTGCAAACACAAAGGCATAGAGGAAAACAGAGAAGTGCTTATAGGAAGCCATTTATATCATGCAGTGAATGGTGGGTACTGTATCCTTGGCTAATAGATAAGAAATCACTAGCTAGTAAGCTAAGAGATAGAACCAATTATTGGGTTATGGAGATTTATGTGTTCTTCTACAACCCTTTTATATATAGGGATGAAGCACTAGTCTATGCAATATCATACCTAGAATTGACCTATTCGGAGAAAGAAACGTTCATCAAGGCATTAATGAAATGCTTAACTTGCAAGAGTTCACTTGGATATTATGTATAAGAAAATGAAAAAGGAATTTGTCATGGATTGATTTAGTCCATGGGATTTGTTAATTGAAAGTCAACCATTGAATGATTAGGTTAAAAATTAGTATTAATGGAAACGTACATCAATGTACATCTCTTTCGATCGAGTCAAAACGAAATATTCACTTTCTTGCCAGTTAATCATTTTACAATATTGATTTGTAAGCTATACTATTATTATTTTTTATTTGGAATCATTGGAAAGTTTCAAATTGCCCATATTATATAAACTGAGGTTATTTACGTTGTAGGTTTAAGTTTATCGTTTCACCCTTTCTAGAGTGATCTCAGCTATTTGTGTCTTTATTTCTTTTAGGACGATAGAGTCAGAATTTTATCTCACTGCTAAAAAATGTCAATAAATGTCAATTTTCAATGATTTTTTTCATGAAAAAGTAATTCAAAAGAAATTTTACATAATTTTATCTAAAAATTAAGTTCAAAAAAATGTTGGATTTTAGGGTAATACTATACTACTAGAAAATCATAACTATAATAAAAGATGAAATAATAAATAAAAAAAAGACAATAATGTAAAAAAATTTACTAAAGGAAAAATAAATTAGAATACCATTATCTCTAACTTCAACTTCAAGGAAAATAATAACATTCTTTATTAAAAATAGGAAAAACAAATATTAGGAAAACCTTTGAAATTATTTTCTCTCTTAAGTTTTCTCTTAAACATTAAAACAAGAAAAGAGAAAACAAAGTTATTTTGGTGTATCTTCTAAATGTTCCTTTAATAACAAAAAAAAAAAAGTAAGCATCGAGGTAATTTTTTTCAGGACAAAACCAGTTTTGTGTTCCCTCCAAGAATGTCCTCACCACTGTATAAAAAACTTTTAACAACGGTTAAAAGTAGCTTTTAAAAATAATTAAAAATTATTTTTAAAAAACAGTTTTAGATTTGTCATTAATGAAGACATCGTTGTAAGTTTAAGATCAATGATGGTCTGAATTGCCCTTATAAAATAATGCTTTAATGAAATTTTTTAGGAAAATCACCGTCATAAATGAATATAATAGTATAAAATTGGAATAAAATTTTTTAAAAAAAATTAAAGAAACAAAGACAGTTCTACCGTTAAAAGTCTCCCAAATGACAATGGTTTTACATAAACTTTTGTTGAAAATAGTTTTTTTTTTTTTAAATTAGATTATTTTTCAAAAAAATTGAACTAAATCAACTCGCTAACAATACATACCCTCCCAGACAGTTATATTGGCATAATGAATTACGAATCTAGTTGTCGTCAAAGATAAATCAATTCACAAGTATAAATATATATAAAATATAATTAGTAAATTTAAACAAAGTTTCAAAACAACATAAAGTTCTATAAAAACCTAATTGTACAAAAGTTTATATCAGTGTGTAATCTACCATAAAGTATTATATAGGTTAATAAAATATTTGATCCACATAGTTCTAACATGTTCCATTGCTTATGAGTTTAAGGATTGTGTGTTATTGAAAATATGTAAGAGTTGAAATTAAGTTAACCTAAGTTCATAACTAATAATATAATTTATCAGTGTATTGGTGGATAATGACATAATACCTGATCCCAACTTCTATCAATACTAGCTCGCAAAATGGTCGTCATCCACTACATGTATACCCACTCATAACCTCTAGTTTGTTTATTATACAACTCAATAAACTTTATTAGATAAATCAATTACAATACACGAGTGAATGAAAATATTTGTTTTAAATACCTTGAGGTGCATCCAAGTGAGCTTTTGCGATCTTGCGCTTGGCCTACCACTCAATATGTTATATTTAGAGTAAGAACAAAAGCTATCAAGATTTGATGTTAGAAAAAATAACATTATGCAATGTTGACGTAATAATAGTTGTTAAATGAAATTGACTTACCACTCTACCATTTGTTTAAAAGTAGTTAGTAGACTTCTTATACAAGAAGCATAATCATGCAATATTATGATCTTGGACTGATAGAACTAGTAGTTGTCAATGACACCTGCATTGGAAAGTAGTTACTATAACATATTTAGATAATTTCCTATACATTATTCAATAAAGATGGACTTACTCATTAATATATGGAGTAAAGTAAATTTATTTTCGTCTCTTTATTAAAGTATTGATTATGTATGTGTTTATGCTCTTTTGTTACCCAATGGATGAATGAGTTAAGGGTTAAAAAGTTCTTGTATCATGTTTATCCTCTTCCAAACACAAATCATACATGTACCTCATTGTAATAAATTATTAGTAACATATATATAATAAGTAAAGAATATAAAGGTTTTTAACATTGAACTTCTATCGTCCATAATTGCATGAAAAATATGTTGAGCTTTTCAAACCTGTTAGACTAGAAGACCAATACAAAATGCAATGAACCAAAATTAAGTAAAATATGTGAAATGTAAATTATAAGTTATATAGTAATCAACTATTAAAAACAAATTATTCTTCCTAAACTGTCAAATCAGATAATTCAATATTTAATACAATTAATTTTGGTGCAACTTCCATTAGTTTATAAATCACTAGTGCAAAATGGTAAAACAACTACTGATTATTAAATGCGTTTTTACCTCAGCCGTGATCCTACAAAACACGGTGGCATTTTTGAAATTATTTTCATTTATGAGTGCGACTATTTGTAACAGCCGCACTCATAAATCAAGCGTTTGATTTATGAGTGCAGCTGTTACAAATAACTGCACTCATAAATCAAATTTTATCCTAACCTGGAGCGTGCCACTTACGCTTTTCATACTTTCTTCCTCTTCTTTGGCGTTTGTTGTTCCTCACTGTTCCTCATTGTTCCTCTCCATTCGCGTTCGCTTCTGCATCATTCTCTTGTCACTGTGATTTCCTTCTTCTTCGTCTTTCTTCTTCGTTTCTTCTTCGTTTCTCCTTCTCACTCTGTTTTTGGCATTTGCATTGTTTAAGCATTATTTCATTGCCTTGCGCTCCTTTTCATTATGCTTTAGTGTGCTTCGTTGCCGCTGCTGTTGTTGCGTTCGCTGCCGCCGTTGTCACCGTCGTTGCCACTCTCCTTCCACTCTTCACCAACGTTGCCTTCACAGACATATAAATCCAAAATTTTATTATTTTTCCCCTTCTCCCAGAAGCACATACGAATACGACTGTTTAGGACAATCACACTTATAAATGGGATTTACAAATGCGGCTATATTTAGCGGCATTTGTAAATCTTTGATTTAAGACTACGTGTTCATCAAGTGCGGCTATATAGCCATATTTATAAATGTAAAATAACTGCATTCATTTGGCCTTTTTGCACCAGTGAATATTAGTTTAATGTGGGAACACTTTTAAAATTGGAGGAGTACTACACATGTTAATATATTAAATTTCAAACGAAAAACTAAGGATCTCTAATTGAGCAAGTTCAACAAAAATTAAATAGCATAATGCATAAGATACGAATTTCACAAAATCTAACAATATTTATTGGGAGTCAGACACTCCCAGATTCCATGTCAACACGTTCAAGAATGAACCCTAAACCCTATATATAAATATTAATTAAATATAATAAAAACAAATAGGAATTTATAAAAACTAAGCTTCACCTATAATGCACAACGTGTTGGTGGTAGTGGTGAAAAGGACTGTTTGAGCGATCGAGCTGCGTAGACCTAGGTGGGGTTGCAAAATCGTGCGATTGTGGGGCAAGGTGGAAGGGTGGTAGGATTGAGTGATCGTAGATTCACAGGGCAAGTTGGGGTGTCACACGGTCATGAGGTAGAGTGGGGTGTCCCACAATCTATTTCTATTGCATGGTAATTCACGAGGCTTTGTGTCACGAGGCTACAAGGTGACTTGCATAGGGAGATGGCTATTAGAATATATGGCCTTAAACAAGAGGGGGGTGAATTGTTTATAAAATATTTTTGCAAACTTTGAAGGTATAGTGAACTTCGATGCAGAATCACAGAGAAAGAAATCAAGGAAACAATGAAACAAATCTGTTTAAGTTGATTTACATAAAATCAACCAGTTGTTTTTGCGATTCAACCGGTTGTTTTTATCAGCAGTGATTAAAACAACTTAAAAGCATAATTTAAATGAGTTTAGGGAAAGAGAAAAACACACAAGCAATTTATATTGATTCACTCTTATTCCAAGAGCTACATCCAGTCCCTAGAAACCACTGGGTATATACTATGCAATCAAAATCCAGATACACACAACCTCACCAAAGAAGTGACCTTGAACACCTTAAGCTACACACTTCCTTTGGCAAACTACACCACAAAATTTAGAACACCCTCTAATTCTGCTTACACCACCAATATTCAGAAACACAAGAGATAAAGAAAGGATTAGACCTGATCAATATCAAAACGAAAGATTACAGCAATCCCATTCCACTCCTTTGTTAAAATCCAAAAGCTTGATGAAAATCTTGAAAACTCAAATCTGTTTTCTTCTCAATCTCAAAATGTCTAAACTGTTCCAATTCCTTTAGGAGCTTAAAACAAACTTTATATACTCTAGAGGTTTGTTAAAAACATTTAAAGCAAGAGCCAAAATAGTTTGAAAACATTTAAAGTTGATTTACCAAACTTAACAGAAATCTGTTATGGATTTTCAAAAAACAATCGGTTGAATTCTCGAGAAAACCTATTGAATTGGTTTGACAGCAAAGTCAACCAAGTCAAACAAATTCAAACCCTTTTCAAAAACCACTAAGTGTCAAATAACCGATTGAAACGATAAAACAACAGGTTATTTTTCCACTTCTTTAGAAAACAATCTTTTTCAAAAAGGTTTTGATTCAAATCAATTTTAGATTCAAACAAAGAGTGGATTACAACTTTGACCAGTTTTCTACATAACCAATTTGACCAGAAAAACAAGTCCAAAAATAGTGTGTGCTACAGATTTAAACAAGTTTAAACAGTAGAATATAAACCATTCAAGATCAGAGTCTTGCAGCAAGTTGAACAACACATAAACCACACCTTCTCCCCCTATTTGTCTTCACAAATAGAATGAAGAAAGGGTAAAATAGAATCAAGAAATATTGTCTAGAAATTAAAGGAAGAAAAGCATAAACATCAACTAATCTTAACTTCAATTAATCCTCATTTCCATACTGCAACTCAAACAGTTGGTTTTGAATAGCTTCAATATGTTCGTCTAGGTTCTGAAAACGTGCATCCATGGAGTTGAACCTTGTTGTACACAGATCATGCAGACTTCTCTGGTCATCGACAAAGTTGTCCATCCTATTCACCATCAATCTTTCAAATGGTGACATTGATGTTATGTGTTCTCCTATGTTTCCAGCACTTGGTCCAACACCAAATGCAACAGCAGGTTTATCCTCATGAGCATCAGCACCAACACCTTCAACAACTAAAACTTACTCTTCCTCTTCATTTTCAACTTGCACACCACTTGAGGAACCAACTTGGTCTCCATCCTTGCTTATCCATCTTTCACCATTGTTCACTTCATGTGATGACTTCACCACTTCAATTTGTTCTTCCTCAAGATCCACTTCAAAATTATTCAAGAATTTAGAAATCAAGATAGTATAGGGATAGTGGTAATCACTTAACCTCATAGATTTTTGCATGTACTTCTTGATGATGTGAATCCAATTGATTTTGACCTTGCTCATGATACAATAAATATAGACAAGGTCCTCCTCAATGAGCACAGAGTGATTACTCCTCCTAGGTGTGAGCATCCAAGTCACTATGAAGACAATGAGCCTTTCATTCAGCTTTAATCCACCCACTGAAAAAATTTTAACTTTTGCTTGAGGGTTTTTCAAGCAATTCCTATAAAATTGAATTTTGTTGGACTCTTCCACCACACCAATATTCCCTTTGTTAATTCTTAGACCTGCATACTTTAATCCAGTAATAACAGTCCAAACTTCATGAGTAATTTCCATCTCAATACCTTTTACATGTGAGACAAGATTATTACCAACAAATTGAAGGTTGGTGTAGAATACTCTTACAAGATCAGGATATATGTTTCCTGACATTTCCAACAACCTCTTTAACAACTGTTCTTTGAGAAGAATCCTCACCTCATCCAGCTTTTGCTCCCTCAACCAGTTGAATGAGATGAGCTTTGGATAATTTATAGCCTTCCTACTTGTCTCATGAAGATATTTCTCAATTCTTTCATCTTCTCCCGAGAACCATGTTTCAAGACATCCTCCCCTCCTAATTGCTCTAGTTTTAATCCTTTTTTATGAAGGAGGTGTGGAATCCATGGAGGTAGAAGGAAAAACCAGAAAGCAGAATGAAGAATATGGCATATTTGAGAAAAAACAAGAGATATGGCAATGGGTTGTTTTTGTTAAGAGAAACAACTGCATAAAGAGTTTACATACACATAGAAAGCAGTTCCATTCCTTATCTTTTAGTGGGTTTCAACCTTCAAGAAAGAGAATTTGTTCCTAGACTCACAGTGGCACGTCACTCAGTGGCAGTTTTCACATGGACAACACATGAAGACCTTCACTAGTCATAAAGGCTCTTGATTTTCCAAGAAGATATGGAATATATTCCATTTATGACCAATATAACTCCCTCTCTGAATGAAAATAGACCCATGATAAATGCAATTTGACCCATAACTTCTTGAGGAAAGAATCTGCAACAGACACAATGCATATAGAAATTAAATCAATTTAATGAAATGCTATCAGAGGAGAAACAATCGGTTGTTTCATAAAAAAAAATGGTTATTTTTCTGTGACAGCAATCAATGCATTTCACAGATAAAAAATAACAGGCAGAGATGAATCATAATTGAAAGCTTCATATACACCTTTACATAGAAGAAAGATAAAGATATCAATTAAGATCTTTCATAAACCCGATGTAAAGGAAATTCAAGACAAGAAAATTAAAACAAATAAAATCTTATCCTTTTGACAATGTTGTTCTCTCAATGAGTCATAGTGCATGATTAAGAAAAATCAGTTGACTTCCAAGAAGATTGAGTGCAGTACAGATCTGTAATAGAAAGTCCAGATAGAATCTTTTCCATTCATAAACTTGATCTTTTCACTCAAGAATCCTTGATCTCTTACAATTCCTGCAAAAATATGAAATCAAGCAACAAGATTTGGTCCCCTAACAAATTTGTGTCCTTCGGCATTAACCTTATCATTAGGAACCTTGGAATTCTTAGGATCCCATTTCATAACACCTTTAGGAATAGAGAATTTCCTAATTTTGCAGAATCTAAAAGAGTGGCCTCTCTTCATGCAATAAAAACATGAAACAACCGGTTGTTTCGATTTTTCAATCGGTTATTTTTTTTGGCACAGTTGAAAAAGGCTTTGAAATCCCAATTTTCTTACTCTGTGGATTAAATCCTAAACTCAATTTTCCAAAAACACAATTTTGAGATGCCAAGACAGTCTCAAAGTTGGATTTTCCCTTTGAAAGCTTATTCACAGTTTTCACTAGATAGTGAACCTTCTTTTTAAGAGATTCACAATTTTCACAAACAAGTGAGTCACACTTGCAAGAAGAGTTCTTGTAAAGCAATTCCATATTTTCAAAATCAATTTTGAGTTTTCCAAATCTTCTTCCAATTTCTTGACTCTATTTTCAAGCCAGTTATTCAATCCTTTCAACCGGTTATTCAAGAGAGCCAATCTATTAACTTCTTCATGTGTTTCTTTAAAAGCTTTAAGAAGTTGGCTATAATTTTCAGCATTTAAAAAAGTACAAGAACTTACACTGCTTGCATCATTCTCTTCCTTGGCCGTAAGACACAAATTAGCTTCTTCATCTTCACTGGATGAGGAGCTTGATGAAGAGACATCATTTTCATCCCAAATAATGTAGGCTCTTTTTTATTTGCCTTTCTTTTCAACCTTCTCGCTTAACTTCTTTTCTTTTCTCTCTTTATTTGGGCATTCAGTCTTTATGTGCCCCTGTTCACCACAACCATAACAAGTATATTTGTTAGCATTAAAATCACTAGATTTCTTGGTGTCATACCTCTCTTGGTTGGAGTCTCTGTTGCGGTTTTTCTTCAAGAATTTTCTGAACTTTTTGGACAGCAAACTAAGAGTCTCTTCCTCACTTTCATCACTTGAAGCTTGGTTGATCTTGTGCTTGGCATCTTTTAAAGCAATGTTTCTTACATGTTTATCTTCACTTTCTTGAACATTGAGCCTGTTCATCTCCAACTCATGTTTCTAAGCTTTCCAAACAAAGAAGTTGTAGTCAAAGATGTCAAATCTTTAGACTCTGATATGGCTGTGACTTTCGGTTGCCAAGATCAATCAAGACATTTGAGGATCTTGATGTTCAACTCTTCTTTGTCAAAGACCTTTCCAAGACTCATAAGGTGATTGACAATATGAGTGAATCGTTTTTGCACATCCGCAATTGATTCTCCTTTAAGCATCCTGAACATCTCATACTCATGGATTAGAGTATGTTTCCTTGCCCTCTTTACATTGTTAGTTCCTCCATGAGTTACTTCTAGAGTATCCCACATCTCCTTAGCAGATCCAAATTGTGAGACCCTAAAAAACTCATCAAAATTTAAGACAGAGGTGATAATATTTTTAGCAATACAATCAAACTTTGCTCTTTTATTTTCTGCATCAGTCCATTGGGATCAAGGCTTTTCAATAAAAACACCATCTTTTTCAAGCTTAGGAATAAAAGGGCCATTTTCAATTGCATCCCAAATTCCATTATCAAGAGATTCAACAAAGATTTTCATTCGTACCTTCCAAAACTAGTAATTCAAACCACAAAACAAAGGTGGTCTGTTTATTGAGGCACCCTCCCCAAAAGGTAATTTTTTTAGCCATAAGAAAAAGGCTTTTAGGATCAAACTTGAATATTTTTCAAGAACCGAGCTCTTAATGTCAATTGTTAGAATATATGGCCTTAAACAAGAGGGGGGGTGAATTGTTTATAAAATATTTTTGCAAACTTTGAAGGTATAATAAACTTCGATGCAAAATCACAAAGAAAGAAATCAAGGAAACAATGAAACAAAACTGTTTAAGTTGATTTCTAGAAAATCAATCAGTTGTTTTTGCGATTCAACCGATTGTTTTTATCAGAAGTGATTAAAACAACTTGAAAGCAGAATTTAAATGAGTTCAGGGAAAGAGAAAAGCACACAAGAAATTTATATTGGTTCACTCTTATTCCAAGAACTACATCCAGTCCCTAGAAACCACTGGGTATATACTATGCAATCAAAATCCAGATTACACACAACCACACCAAAGAAGTGACCTTGAACATCGTAACCCACATACTTCCTTTGGCAAACTACACCACAAAATTCAAAACACCCTCTGATTCTGCTTACACCACCAATATTCAGAAACACCAGAGATAAAGGAAGGATTACACCTGATCAATATCAAAACTAAAGATTACAGCAATCCTATTCTACTCCTTTAAGAAAATCCAAAAGCTTGATGCAAATCTTGAAAACTCAAATTTGTTTTCTCAATCTCAAAATTTATAAACTATTTCAATTCCTTTAGAAGCTTAAAACAACCTTTATATACTCCAAAGGTTTGTTATAAACATTTAAAGCAGGAGCCAAAATAGTTAGAAAACATTTAAAGCTGATTTACCAAACTTAACATAAATCTGTTATGGATTTTCAAAAAACAATCGGTTGAATTCTTGAAACAACCGATTGAATTGGTTTGACAGCAAAGTCAACCAAGTCAAACAAATTCAAACCCTTTTCAAAAATCACTAAGTGTCAAACAACCGATTGAAACGATAAAACAACAGGTTGTTTTTTCACTTCTTTAGAAAACAATCTTTTTCAAAAAGGTTTTGATTCAAATCAGTTTTAGATTCAAACAAAGAGTGGATTACAACTTTAATCTACCCAAAACCCACCCACACAAGCAGCAACTCAGCCTTCCACCAAACTTCATGGATTTGGAGACATCAAAGCACTTGAACACACAATGGAAACTGCAGTAATCTAGGATATGTGCGAGTCTAGGTTGAAAAGCACTAAGAATTAACAAATAAGCAGCTAAGCACGAAAGAAAAATATATAAAGGGGACTTTTAACGATGTTCAGTTGCAATCGTTGTCAATTTTGGACTTTTAGAGACGATTCAACTGCAACTGTCATTGTTTATCGTACTTTTAATGATGATTCAATTACAATCGTCATCATTTCCTAATTTTTTGATTTTTTTTACAATGATTTTTCACTACAAAAAAATGCTAAATTAGCTTCCATTTATTTGCGTGGGTCACTCAGACGCTCATTGCGTCGGTCAAAATGTGAAAAAGCGGATGCAAAACGGACGCATATATTGATTTAACTTTTTTTAAAAAGAAAAAATGTTTCCGTCGGCCCCCACCCACGCATAAGCGTTGGTTTTGCGTCTGCCGCATCCCACGCATATGCGTCCGCTATGGCCCACGCATAAGCGTCGGTTTTGCGTCCGGCGAGGCCCACGCATATGCGTCCACGCGTATGCGTCCGCTATGGCCCACGCATAAGCGTCGGTTTTGCGTCCGCCGAGGCCCACGCATTTGCGTCCACGGTGACCCACGCACATGCGTCTGCTATGACCCACGCATGTCTAATATTTTAGAATTTTAATATTTTGAATGTAAAATAAATATTTTAATATTTAATATTTTATTATATTCATTTTAAAATTATTTTTTTAATGTTGTAATAAATTATTTAATTTATTAATTTTGAATATAAATTAATTAAATTAGATTAATTAAAATAAATAAATGTTTGATTTAAAATTAATTGAGTAAAATAAAATATATATTTAACTTATTTAAATGTTATATAAAATAATTTATTATTTTAAAAATGATTTATTTTAAATTTATTTTATTTATATATTGTCATAACTATTTTATTTTTGAAATTATGATATAAATTAGTTAAATTAAATTTATTAAATTGATGAAGTGTTTAATTTTAAAATTATTTAAAAGAAGTTATGTTAAAAAGTTTATTAGAATTGAAAAACATGTAGAAAAATAATAATTAATTAAAAAAGTAAAAAAAAACAAAAAAACGTATTTAAATTTTGTAAATATTATATAAAATATATATAAATATAAGAATATAAATTCAAGATGAAGTAATTAATTAATGCAAATGGTAATGGATGTATTTAAAAATGGAGAATAAACTTGATCTAAAAATGTTTTCTTTTTGTTTAAGAAAAAATAAGTTAGATAAAACTTTTGATTAGTAACTTAAATTAATTTAAATGTTATATGTGTGCAATGGATGAATGAACTAGGATTTCTGTTTTGATATCCATTATAATTTTAAAGATGTTATTTCTCATAAATGAAGCATAAGATCATCTTAAAGAATTAGCGAAAATGTATGTGATACAACATATTAAGACTAAGAGCGTGACTAAGTAACTTATTCTTAATTGTTAGATTGATACAATATTCAAAGTGTTCCAAATTGTTATAGTTACTGAGTATGATATCGAAAAGAAATTAATATTTTCCAACTGAAGCACATAATAATGTCATAAGTTGTAAGTAACGAGATGACACATATGCAATATTTCTTATAAGTGTGTTAATATAGTTTCCCAATGTACTAAATAATTGGTCTTTGACATAGTAATTTTAGTAGATTTAGTTCTTAATAAATGTAACATAAATAAATAAAATTCGACTAGGTGTGATATAGAATGAACTTAAAATCATGGAATAGAGTCCATGATTACATTTTGGATTATAAGTTATGTACCGGTATGGGCGAGACCGAGACTTGGTCTCCGTGACCGAGACCCACCTGACTGTCCGAGACCTGGTGTACTTGACCTAGATCAGGGGGAACCTGGGCGAGACCTGAGAGACTTGACCGAGGCGAGAAGGACCCCAGTCAAGCACCTAACACGAAGACGAAGACTTCAACAGTTCTCTAGGTTTCATCTCCCTAGCAGGAACAAGTTAATAACCGTAGTCCATTGTCAATTTGAGAAATATGAGTCATTTTATGATAATTATAGAATTAACTTAATTAGAATCATGGAATATAGTTCATTAATAAAAATTTAAAATAAAATATAAGCAAAATTCAATTTGAGGGAAATTTTTTTCTTCTTTCCCTCTTTCGCGACTAAAAAACCTAGATCTCCCTTTCACTTCTCGCCGTGTTCTCACCGCCCGTTCTCCTTTCTCCCTCACTTCTCACTGCCCGTTCTCTATTTGCCCTCACTTCTCACCGCGTTCTCCCTCACTTTTCACTGCGGCGTTCTTCCTCACTCCTCACCTTTTGACCGAGCGTTCTTCCTCACTTCCGACGTTTTCACTGCGCGTTCTTCCTCACCGACAATCGAAACTGTACATTCTCACTATCGTCAATTGGGCTATCCTCACTAAAGAACACTGGACATTCTCACTCACTTCAGGTATACTGTATCTCGCTAACTCTTAGGGTTTCTATTTTTGGTTTGGTTTGATTGAATTTTGTTTTGGTTAGGTTTGTTTATTTTTTTTTTTTTTGGTTTCTTTACTTTCATTTAATCTTTCACCTTCGTTGAGTTTAATTTGGGGATGGGGTTTTCCTTTTATAGACTGTAATTTGGGGGCAAAGGTTTCCTTTGGTGAACTGTAATTTGGGAACGAATAGGGTTCTTTGAGAAAATTTTTATAAAATGTCATGGAAAATCATTGATGGGCATCCTTGCTGCAATTGATGTTTTCTCAGACCATGTATTGGTTGGGATTTTCTATTTGATTGGATTCGGCAAGTTTCGCTTGGAGGCTCTTCTAAGCTTATGGGTACTTCAGGTTAGGGACATCTTCACTAATTTGAATTCTTTCTTTTTTTTCTATTCTTAAGAAATGCACTAGATAATAGAAATCAAAATCTTCAGACTATTTTTTTGGAGAGAAGGGGGGTTGGTTGCTTTAGATGATGAATTAGTACCCGTGGCACGTTGAGTTTTACATGCATATGAAACTGCACGGTTGGAAATATTCATACAAAATGGAGAACCTTTAACACTATTGAAGGCATTCCAGTTAAACAATTCGATAGCTTTTTCAACATTTAAAGGCTTAGCTTCAAATAGGTTTACCACCCAATGAGCATCTAGCAAGAACTTGTCTCTTGTGGTGATGATGATTGTACTTCCAGAGCCAAACCAATCAAGTACCCTGCAAGTACCTTTAACAATTCTAATTTGTCAACATCATTAAGAACTAAAAGGACCTTCTTCTGTTGAAGTCTCCTTTTTGTTATCTGTATTCCTCTATTGACATCTCTCACTTTAATATCTTCTTCACTGAGTGTTTCAGAAAGTAGTATTTCTTGGAGTTGGACAATCCCATGCTTATAAATTGTCTTTTCTCTAATGTTAGGTAGAAAACACGAACCTTGAAATTGCCAAAAAAGAAAGTTCTCTGTGCACACAACTCCATTTCTAAACTAGTAGATAAGTGCATGATTACTTGGCATTTATAGATCCAAGATATAGACACCTTCAGCACCTAAGGACCCTACAAAAACTACAATTCTGCTGCATAATTATGCAGATTTGAAAATAAGACCTCAATGCCAAAACATGTTCTGCAACACCAATAACAGAGGATATAAATGGAGCAGCATATTGGCAAAAAAACCAGTAGTAACACTTATAATATGCATTGTTTTGTATTCATGGATTGTCTTTACATTGCTCTTGCTCAGAAAGTTGTTATCACACTGTGGATTCACGCAAACCATAAAATTATTGCATCAGAAATTGGGTCCTCCAGAGTTTGGAATTGAACTGCATCTCATGCAGTTATAATTCTATGGTGCACAATTTTTCAAAATAATTTTTAATCTAAATGAAAAATTTAATATTTTTAGGACTTTAGATCTGTACAATATGTAATAAAAAGGTCAAGGACAATGCCCTCGCAATTGTGAACTAAAGGAAAAACAAGTTACACAGTTGCACGTTATATATGTTAAAAGAAGGGTTTAATTAAAAATGTATCGAAAAATATGTTAATTACAACCAACATTATACGTTGGCTGCTGTATGATGATGACCATATTACACTTAGATACTTGGAAAGATGGTAATTAATGTAAGCAAAATATAATTCAATATGAAATGAGAATAATTAAGCTACAAGGTAAAGAAAAACAAGTGCTTATCACATGAAGTTCAATCTCATAAAAGAAATCTCAACAAGAATTAGTCTTTAATTTCGAGCAGAAAGAAACTAAGTTAATTTTTAATTATATAAACTAAAATAGTTTGACAAAAAAACCATTAATTTAACAACCCATCCTTATATAAATTACATATATAGTTCTCAACTTTCTGTAGAAATTTCCTTCCTTTTTCTCCATACGATTTTTCAAAATAAACTAATACATTCCCCCATTTCATGGTTCTTCCATTTAAAAATTGGGTCTTCATTGCTCAGAAAAAAGAAAAAAGTTGCCTATATCTAGCTGGTTAACAAAGTTTCAGATTAGAAAAAATGATGTGGGGTGTGTATATTAAATAAGGGCTGCAGAGAGTAAAAAGTTTGGGCAGCATATTGGACCACAAAATTAGAAAAAGTGAGGTGTGGTTGTAAATTAAATATGGGGCTGCAGAGAGTAAAAAAATTGGACAGCATATTGGGCCAGAATTACAATGTTTATATGTATGCATTAAATGAAATTACGATGTATGTATTACGATGAATGAATGAGGACGTATGAATTATTGTTTTATATTTAGTTTGAACATTATTGTATCCTATTTGTCTAGGATTTATAAAAAGAAGATTCTTATACTAACACGATAATTAGTTACATAAATTAGTATAAATTAAATATTTAACATACTAAGTTTAAATAATAAAGTTCATATGTGAGATATGCAGTGCATTGGACACTGATATCCACATGATTCATGTATTAGATCGACTGTAGGGTAAAAGTATATGATTAAGTGTTCATACTTATTGATGAACATGCAGAACAATGGACCGAGATTGGATGTATGAAATGCTTGATTCTTCAAGAAGATTGAGACAACCGTTCATAGATGGCGTTCATCATTTTGTTTCTAAGGCAATGAATCAAGTTTCATACATACCAGATGGAGGGGTAAGGTGTCCGTGTGTGAAATGCTGCTGTCAGAAAATTCTCAAACCTTCTCATGTTAGGAGTCATCTCCTTCAACATGGCTTTCAACCAAACTACAAGGTATGGATTTATCACGGAGAAGTAAGGACAAATGAGGTTAACTTAAACATTGCATCTACCAGTTTTGATAACATTAGGCGTGATGATGACTTTGGGTCATTAGCCGAAATGGTGAACAATGCATACATGCAAGAAAGTGACATAAGAACTCGTTTTGTCAATGTTATCGAGGATGTAGAAGAACAACCTAATGCTGAAGCACAAAAGTTTTATGATATGCTAGCATCTACTCATCAACCCATTTATGATGGAGCAACGGAGTCTAAATTGTCAATAGCCATAAGGCTTTTGGGCGCTAGAACCAATTGGCACACAAGTGAAAAATGTTTAGATTATTTCATTGAAATGTTACTTGATGTAGCTCCAACAGAGAATTGCATACCCAAGACTTATTACGAAGCAAAAAAAGTTGTCTCTACTCTTGGCTTGAAGGCTATCAAGATTGATTGTTGTGAGGCTGGATGCATGTTGTATTACAAGGACGACCTCGAATTAAATGATTGCAAATTTTGTGGTCTTCCTAGGTACCTTCCTCCAAAGGGTGAGATCAAAACATACAAAAGAGTGCCGATAAAAAGAATGTTTTATTTGCCTATCATACCACGATTACAAAGACTATATACGTCAATGAAGTCAGCACGACAAATGCGATGGCATTATGAAAACAGAACTAATGATGATGTTTTGCGACATCCGTCTGATGGGAAAGCTTGGAAACACTTTGATAGTGTATATCCTGAATTTGCAGCTGAACCCCGTAATGTAAGGTTGGGATTGTGTTCGGATGGATTCACTCCTTATATCCAAGCTTCAGCATCACCATATTCTTGTTGGTCGGTATTTGTCACTCCTTATAACTTACCCCCTGAGATGTGTATGACGAAGCCGTACATGTTTCTAAGTTGTCTTGTACCTGGTCCTACCAACCCAACAAAAAAAATAGATGTATACTTGCAACCATTAATTGATGACCTCCAAAAATTGTGGAGTGAGGGTGTTTTCACTTATGACATATCATCAAAAGAAAATTTTGTCATGCGAGCTTGTTTGATGTGGACAATTAATGATTTTCCAGCATATGCGATGTTGTCTGGGTGGGGCACTAAAGGGAAATTAGCCTGTCCTTATTGTATGGAGGACACAAAAGCCTTCACCCTTAAGCATGGTGGTAAAAGTTCTTGGTTTGATTGTCATCGACGGTTTTTGCCAACCAATCATCCTTTCAGGAGAAGTCAGAGGAGATTTCTTAAAAATCGAGTTGAATTAGATGGCCCACCTTATGCCTTAAACGGAAATGAATTATGGGAGATTGTTCGTGAGTTTCCAAAAGTGACAGATGGTCCATTTGAATCTTTGTTTGGGTATGGACAATATCATAATTGGAACAAAAGGGCAATATTTTGGGATCTGCCATATTGGAAGGACAATTTGTTAAGGCACAACCTTGATGTTATGCACATAGAAAAAAAACTTTTTTGATAATGTCTTCAACACTGTATTGGACGTTAAGAACAAAACAAAAGACAATCACAAGGCGAGAATGGACGTTGCTGAATTGTGTGTTCGTGGAGACTTGGAGTTTGTTCAATTACAAAATGGAAAGTTAGCAAAGCCAAAGGCCAACTACACATTCTCAAAGAAAGATGCTAAGTCAATTTACAAATGGATCACAGAGTTGAAGATGCCAGATGGTTATGCTTCCAACATTGCAAGGTGTGCAAATGAAGACAAGGGAAGTATGCATGGCATGAAAAGTCATGACTGTCACGTTTTCATGGAGTGTTTACTCCCAATATGTTTTCGGTCATTGCCAGAGTTTGTGTGGAGTGCCCTTGCTGAATTAAGTCGATTCTTTAAAGATTTATGTTCTAATACATTGAGGATGAATGATCTTGTCAGAATGAAAGAAAACATACCAATCATCTTATGTAAGTTAGAACGAATACTTCCACCAGCTTTCTTTGATTCAATGGAACACCTTGTTGTTCATCTTCCTATGGAAGCAATACTTGGTGGTCCTGTTCAGTATCGTTGGATGTATCCTTTTGAAAGGTAAACATTATGTTAATTATTTTAATGTTTAAGAACATGTGCAACTTATAATAATTACTACTTTGCTTTAGGATGATGGGAGATGCAAAGAAGTCAGTGGGTAATTTGGCACGAGTAGAAGGATCAATATGTGCATTCTACCTACATCGTGAGATAACATATTTTTGCTCTCATTATTTCAAACGTGTCAGCTTGTCAAATAGAAGTTTGAGAAATGATCCCCGAACATTTATAAATGAGGAAGACCCGTACACATTGTCGGTTTTGAATAAATGTGGACGCCCTAGTAGTTCCGGCAAGGACTATTGGTTAAGTGATAAAGAACATCGTTCTGCCCATGTTCATGTCCTCATCAATTGCGATGAGGTCAAACCATTTCTTGAGTAAGTTTAATTGTACATGATTTGAATTAAATTATTGTAAGTTGTGTAATTCACTAACTAATTGTAAGCAATATTTAAAGATTGTTCTTACAAGTGTACTCAATCAATGACGAAGATGCTTCGACAGTCATACATGCTAATTTTCCCGAATGGTTCAAGAGCTACGTAAGTGTAACCTAAACCCATATGTGCTTCTTATTAAATCACAATTTCATAAATAAATGTAATGTTTTCTTATCACTAAAACATAGGTTCACGATGAAAGGAATGTACTAAACCCACACTTGAAGGGACTTTCTTGGGGACCTAATTCAAAGACAACATCATGGAACATCTATTTCGTCAATGGATATAAATTTCATACAAAGGCATGGGCTGATGGTAAGAAAACAACAAATAGTGGGTTGTATGTTAAAGGTGTCACTGGCGGAGGAGAAGATGACTTTTATGCTACAATTCATCATATATATGAATTGGAGTATGTTGCTCTCAATAAGAAGATCCCGCTTTTCTATTGTGAATGGTTTGATCCTAGAATTAATGTTGGGACTATATTTCATACAAAATATAATTTAGTTGAAATCAAGTTAAGTGGCAAATATGGACCCTATGATCCATTCATTCTTCCGCAGAAGGTCAAACAAGTTTATTATCTCACTTATCCAAACATATGTAAAAACCTTCGTGGGTGGTGTGTTCCAATTAAAACAAAACCTCGAGGATATGTGCAAGTTGACAATGTAACATCCCGCCAAATACTTTGGAATAATTATAAAATGAAATAAAGGTAAACAAATAATGTTGAAGAGAACATAATTATATATATAAGTAATGAAGTTGCTCCTCACAGGGAGTTTAATACATAACCAGTTAAATGTTTTTCAAAACTTAACGAAATCAATCAAATACAACGAAAACGGCGGTCTCCATACATAAACCGGCGATCTCCTAACAGAAGACCCCTAAACAGGCGATCTGCTATCAGGACATAAATCCGGTGATCACCACCAAGAGATAGAAACAGGCGATCTCTTCCTCGGCGACCACTCACTAAGGAGCTCTACTTCCTGGAAGATCATCTGCTCCCGTGTAAAAATTACACGATCATCACAGTTTAAGAGAAAAACAGCCATAGAGCAGAACACGCAGGGTAAGCTATATATTTTAAAGAGAGTTTAAATATGAACATAAAAATCAGAATAAAACAAATTCAAGATACCCACATAAAACTATAAAGTTTTTCATTCCCTTCACCTGATCGCCAAGAAGTCACACATTTCACAATATTTTCAAGAGTCGTTCTATTTCACATCATGCATCAAGTGTATATCCATTCAAAGCTCCTCATTTCTTACGTCAGACTTCCACTGATTTAACACACATAGACACACACCACACCACTGTAAAGTCCACACAGGACAACAAGTAAAGTCCACACAGGACAGCAAGGAAAGTCCACACAAGACAGCAAGCAAAGTCCACACAGGACAGCAAGGAAAGTCCACACAGGACAGTAAAAGATCATCAATTCACCCAATACACCATGCAACACTTAAATGAACGATCTCTACCACAGCAACAAACGTATCCAGGTTCAGATCTTTCCAATAACACATGTATTTCATATATCAACCTCGAACAAGTGCAAAGCGACACTAAAACAGGGGATTTTAGAAGACAACATTTAAAACCGGCGATTACGTCGCCCTACACGTAAAAACAGAGCATTCACGAAGATGAAAACGAAACCGGCGACCACGTCGTCCTCACTTCAGAAATAGCTAATCTACGGCTTTTATTGAAGATAAAGCTAGTTTCCCTTACCTAGACTTGCGCAAAACACCAAGAGCTCCGAAACCCAACGAAGCTTAAAGAATGCCTTGGCTCTGTTTTAGCGTCTGGTTTGTAGAACTTGCAGAGAACCTCCCAGGTGCTCTAAGGGCAGTCGCCGCACGTCGCACTGGTGCTGGAGGTTGCCTGAGTTGCAGCGCGAAGGAGAGAAAAGAGAGGGATGAAGGTGCAGACACTCTTTCACTCTTGAGCCACCGTAACCTTCTTTGCCTTCCCGCAGTGGGCTTTTGAATCCAAGCCTACCTGTCACGTATGTTGCTGCTGCCACCCCTTCTGCAGGAAAGCCTGACAACCACTGCCCTGAACAGTACGACCACTGTTGTCTCTTGTGCATGCCAACCACTGCCCTGAACAGTACGACCACTGTTGTCTCTTGTGCATGCCAACCACTGCCCTGAACAGTACGACCACTGTTGTCGCTTGTGCATGCCAACCACTGCCCTGAACAGTACGACCACTGTTGTCGCTTGTGCATGCCAACCACTGCCCTGAACAGTACGACCACTGTTGTCGCTTGTGCATGCCAACCACTGCTCTGAACAGTACGACCGCTGGTGTCTCCTGCGCATGCCAACATTCTGATGTCACCACTCTGAACCACCCTTTTTGTCTACGTGGCGCGTGTACAGGACGTTTCATGCTGGGAGTCTGGGTCCCACTTTATCTGTGTGAAGCTCGTCATTGCGCGACAACTTTCCACTGCTGACTCATCCTGGCGAACGACCGATGTCTCCCTCGCCCTGGAAGACGACCGATGTCTCCCTCGCCCTGGAAGACGACCGATGTCTCCCTCTGGGAGACGACCGATGTATATCCCTGGCGACGTCCACATGCCTCGTGCCCGCGCGATGCCTGCATGCCTCGCGCCCTGGCGCTCATGTGTAGTAGGCGACCGGCGATCATGTACTACTAGGCGATCTCATAGAGTTCCAAACTACACTTTCCTTCCTTTTTATTTTAAATAAACACATACTTAGAATTCATTTAAAATATACCCTTTTTATTCCAATTCAATTTTACAGGTCCTTACAGACAACATCAACGATGAATTACCGTATCAAGCTGAGGAGACGTCTAATGTGTTACCAGTTACAAGAATTGAACATTTACAATGTTTAGGTGACACATCTAATGTCGAAGTAGTTGATGACGATGATGATATTGAAGCACGTAATGATGACGATGATGAAGATGTTGACCTCTTAAATGAAGATTATTCTGAACATCACATACTCACTGACGATTCAGATTTTGATAACAATGAAGACTAATGTATATTACTTGTAATCAATTATAAACAAAACATGTGATCATTACATATTTATACTAATATTATGAACGGATGATTTTTCAGGAAAAATGGTTAGGACTAGAGGGAGGGATGGTAGGATTGTTAGGCGTGGGCAGCCGAGACGTGGAGTTTCTTCATCGATGCACGGTGAGCTAGCTATAGACCTGGGAAACATCCCTTATTCTGGTATTTTACCACCGTCTGATCCTGGTAGTCCATATATTTCATCCCATTCCTCGTCACCATCTTGTAGCCCGTCTTCCTCCATCCCCTCGTCCTCTGGGCATGGAGAATTTCGGAATGCTTATCCCCACCCCACTATATCACCTCATCACACACATATTTCATCATCTTCACACCCTCTTAGTATTCCAGTACCACTAGGACCATCATTCTCTGCTCCGACTTACCATCAGAGTGTCCCTACAGCACTCCACCAGACTCGGAGTTTTCCACTCCAGCCTACCCCTGGTACATTTGTGCAGCCCACCCCTGGTACATTTGTTCAGACCACCCCTGGTACATTTATGCAAACTACTCCTTATCCCATTGTCCACACCACATCTTCTCCATCTGTCCCGACTACTGCTGGCTCTGTGCAAGGCATTTCTGACCATGTTGACCATGGTGCCACTGCTGCTTCAGAGCATGACCTCCCCCCTGCGGAGGTCCAGCGTGACCCTACTGGTAGGGTAATTATCCGACTTCTTGGTAGAGGGTAAGTCATCTTAAATGTATATTTAATTTCATCTTTATATTACTATGTTTGTAATTTTATTTGTTTGTATTTGTAGTTGGACGCCAAATCATTATGCTATTGAGGCCATTGGACATTGCCTTCGATCTCAATTTAGAGGTCCATATCATCATTATGATGCCATGCCTGAGGAGGAAAAACTGAGATGGTGGACTGACTTTCAGGTAATTTTAATTTTTGACAAACTACAGTCACTTGTTTTCTTGTTTTTATTGTGGACTTAAAGTAATTATTTTCTTCTTTTTAACAGACTAAAGTCACTTGGGCACCTCATGATGAATACCAAATTAAAAAGGTGTACGAGTCTAAAGTCAAAAAAAGACTTTGTGATATGTTGACTAAAGCTAGGGCAAAGGTTGTCCGCCCTGTTTGGATAGGTGAGCAAGCATGGACTGAACTTCTAAACTATTGGGATTCACAACAATTTAAAGATAAATTAATTCAAAATAAAGCCAATAGGAGTTCAGGTCGTGGTGGAGCACTGCACTCCACAGGTAGAAAATCACATTCAGATATTGTAGTTACCTTGGTAAGTACTTGTCATTGCCTTACATGAAATCATTTTACATTTGCAACCTATAATGTTTTTAATTGTACAACATTATTAGGAACGTCAATATGGTCGTCCTCCAGAACCTGATGAACTATTTATGGCTACCCACACAAATAAGAAGGGTGAATGGGTTGATTCTCGTGCTCGAGAAACTTATGTACGTTTTTCTTTTAACTTGTTTTATATTTATATTTTAATTTTCTAACATTTTCATTTTGTAATGATCTGTGTAGGAAAACTATCATGAGCGCTTGAAGGCCCTTCAAGCAAATAGTTCACAGGATTCTAACACTGATGTTCACCAAGTTGATCCTGCAACTAAGCTTCAAACATGGAAGGAAGCTGCTGGAGGAAAGAGTAGAGGTCGGGTGTATGGTATGGCAGACTTGGCTGGTAACATCCGGCAAGGAGTCTCGTCTCTCACCCAAGCCTCTGCTTCCGGCACTTCTCAATCTGGGCAAGTGCATGAAAATCAAATGCTTTGTGCTGAACTTAGTATGTGGAGTCAGAAGTATGCTCACTTGGAGGATGAGCTGAAGGTTATAAAAGATAAAGTTATCTCAATGGAACGTGACAAAGCTCCTTCAAATAGCACAACACAATTCCATCATCAGTATGATCCAAAAGAGGATGATCAACCTGCTTCTTAAAGTGCATTCTATAATGTAAGTTTAATTATTTGACATTTTTATAATATACTAAATATTTTAATTTTTCATTTATTTATTTATATTGTTTATATTTTTTTACAGGTTTATCACATCACTATGGAATTCATTTTGCTACTTCTAGTTGAATTTGTAAAATACAATTTTAATTGTAATATTTTCTTTAAGTACAATTTGAGGATTTGGATATGTTTTTGGATTGGATATTTTTATGGATTTAGATATGTTTATATATTTGGATGTGTTTGTGGATGATAAATATTGGTGTGAATGTGATTTGGTTGGGTTTTTTTATTTACAGGTTATCTGGTTTGCAAAAAATTTAATTTATTTTTTTTTAATTTCCTTTTTGCGTCGGCCAAATGCCCATACTATTTGCGTTAGCACAGGCCCACGCTATTTGCGTCGGCCAAATGCCCACGCTATTTGCGTTAACACAGGCCCATGCTATTTGCGTCGCCTACTGGCCAACGCTATTTACGTCGGTGACAGGCCCACGCTATTTGCGTCAGCTTAGCCAACGCAAAAGCGGTCGCATATGCGTCCGCTTCTGCGTCCATGCTCTTCTACGTGTTGCGTCCACTTTGCGTGGGTCAAGCCCACGCAACTTGCGTCCAACATTAAAACCCACGCTAATTTTGATTTGCTTCCAAGGGTTTTTCGTCGGATGCTTGGCGGGCACAAAAGAGACGCATAAGCGTCCGTTTTCCAACTTTTGCGTCCGCTTTTGGCCCACGCTAATTGGACATTTTCTTGTAGTGTTTCTCTCATTCATCGTTATTTTTTAGTTTTGAATACATTCATGGGCCACCATTGTCAAAAAGTTTGCATTGTTTACAAAAACGTCATTGCATCATTGGTTATTTTCTACTTTGGATATTTTTTCTGCTTGCTTTCTTGGTGGCTATTTTCTATTTTGTTACACCATGGGCCCTAATTCTATAGTCTTAAATATTAAGAAGTGATTCCATCTTCTTTGCAGCAAAATGCATGGGTTCAAAAAAAGACTTTCGTGCAAGTCTTGGAATAAGGAATATTTCTCCTAAAATTCTCAGAATCTTTGCTTGAACCAAAGATTTTGTCCTCGCTTCATAGAAGTTGACCAAGGCCCAGTGTTGGCTAAGGATTCATGGCTTGCTTTTGGAATATTGGCAGCCTCATGCCATTTTCTCCATTGTCCAGGGTATTGGAACTCCTACATCACTTGACGACTACACCATGATAATGTTAATAGGTTCTTTTGCTAGGGTTTTGGTTGATATAGATATCCTTTCAGACCTTCTTAGATAATTGCTAGTGGAAAGACCCAATTTTGCCGTTATGGTTGAAGTTGAATATGAGAGGTTACCTCCTTTTTGTACCTTTTCCAAAATGATAGGTCAAAATTTTGCATCATTTACTTTTCAAAATAATAAACATCAATAGGTGAAGCAACAATATGTGGCAAAGAAAGTCTTTAAAAAGTTGAATATTGACTCTGATTTGAAGGACTAAGCTAAGGAGTCTACGAAGGGGAAGATTGTTCTTATTGATGTTATTAATGATTCTGATAGTCTAGCTAGAATGCCTAGTTTGGTTGAAGAAACTAAGGATTTAAATAATTATGAGGAAGTTAATTCTTGTACTAAAAGATTTTCTACTACAACCAAGTTAAACTCTCTCGTTTTGGTTCGAAAAATAGTTTTCATGGTCTTCCTAATGACCCTATTGTTGAACAATATGCTTTGATGCATCCAAATCTATGTGGAAAGTTTGAAGACCCTGCTAATGTGTGTGTGTTGTCTAGTAGTTTTTAACTTGTTAATTCACTTCTTGAAATGATCCAAGCTCATTTGATCTTTATCTCTTTTGAAAGAAGTGTTTTCTTAAAAGCTAAGAAATTTTTATTCAATTGTATTTCAAATCAACAAGTTGAAAAAGCTGCTACTCAAGCGTTTGAGGCTAAGGCAAGTTTTTCAACCTATTGAATTGTGGAAACAACTTATTGTTTGACACTTAGTGGTTTTCAAAATGATTTGGAAAATCTTTGCTTATTTTGTCTTTACTATCAAACAGAAACAATTAGTTATTTCGATAGAACAATTGGTGGTTTTTATGAAAACCTTAACAGAGAAATTATTTCAATTTGTTGTTTTGGAAAACAACCTATTGTTTTCATAACAGAATTTTGTTAAGTAGTTTGAACTGGTTTTAAATGATTCCAACTACTTCTGGTTTTTTATCTAACAACTTTGACCACTTGATTGAGTTTATATAAAGGTTGATTGATATTCTTTTCAAGACTATAAGAAAGAGAGATTGTTAAAAACGTTTTTCAAGAATTCAATAGCTTTGGATCATCTTAAGAGTGTGGAATAGGATTGGATTTTGTATACTTCTAAACTATAACTTTATAATACCCAGGTGTATTCTATTCTCTTCACCTTGAACATTGTATTTCTGTGTGTTCTTGTATAAGGCAGTTTCATAAAAATATTTCTAAAAACTGTGGTATTGTCAAGGAGTGGTGCGTGTTCTTGAAGGGTTCAAGATCATCACTCTTGGTGTGTGTTTTGTAATCTAGGTTTGATTACATAGTGAATTCTCAATGGTTAGCTGAGGATTGGATGTAGCTCTTGGTTAAGAGTGAACCAGTATAAATCTCTTGTGTGATTCTCTATCTCTTCTCTTATACACTATTTTTAATATTGTTTGATATTCTGTTGGTATAAAATTTCACGTAATGGGGAATTAGGTCAGAATAAATTTTGCAAACTAGGTGAAAATTACACAAATATGGCAATGAAGAAAACCTAAAGAATTCAAGCAGTTTCATAACAAAACTTCAAGACACAATGAAATTAATGGAATAAGATGCTTACTAATGATCTAATAGTAAGGCGGAAACATAAAGATCCTAAAATCAACACTACAAGAAATATGCATTTTAGCAACCACCAAAATCGGTCGTTAAAATACAAATCGATCGCTAAACTTATTTGCGACCAAAATAGTGACCAACCAAAGGTGGTAGTAAAAGCCCTAGTTGCAAACTACTTTATGACCAAAAAAACAATCTCTAATGGAGTAGAATTTAATAATTAAAATTAAATGATTTTTAGTGACTAATTCAAAACTATTATCATTATTATTAACATTATTCTTATTAGTATTTAATAATGCTAATATCAATGTGTCAAAGGGAATTGAACCTACACCAAAGAATCTGTGATCATATTATCACTTTTATTATTATTATTATTATAATTATCATTTATAAGTGTATTTTTTTTTGTTATTACTATTATCTTTATTATTATAACAATAACTATAATAATAATTATATTGATATTAATGTTAGATTTAATTACCTTATTCATCTCTACATTTAGGGTCAATATTCAATTTAGTACAGTGATTTTTTAAAAAATCAATTTGATCCCTATGTTTTTTAAAATGTATCCAAATTGGGCATTTCTGTTAAATCACAGCTTACCGCGTCAAGTGTTGCTTATATGACAGAGAGATGAACTTACAAGGTAGAGAGAGGACTTATGTGGCAGAGAGATGTAGGTTTCTCTTTCCACTACTACGGTGTTACCTGAGAAGTGATGTCAGATGCGCCAAAAAGGAAAAGCGCGTTCGTGCAGAGAAGCGCATCACCGAGAGGAAGCGTGTTCGTACAGTGGTGGTTAACGGTGGAGATGCGGTTGGTGGCAGCAACGAAAATGTAAGACTGGAGTGGCGAGGAAACAGTTTCGGGGAGTAGAGAGGGAGGAGAAGAAGTAGTTGGGAATGGCGTTGGTCATGCACGCGGAACATGAAGAAGAGAGTGAAGGTTGATGGCATAAAGAGTGTGAAGAGTGTGACGAGTGTCAAGAGTGTGACGTGTGATGTTTGTGTGTGAAGGTAGAGTCAGGAAGAGAATCTGATAAGACAAGGAACTTTCGGTCCAATCCACAGGCATTTATCCATTGGTCTGTTTCATTGTGATCCTTCAGATTCTTAGCTTCAATATCTGATGTCTTGCATGTGTATGCCTCCTCACCACTCCTCTTCACAAACTTCTCAAGCACACACTGTTTCCCACCGGATGACACAACAAACGAGCACATCTCATGGCTCAGATTCTCACATTCTGTTCCTCCTGCATTTTTCCATCACATACTATATAGTATCAAGTTTCTGCCAATACTATGCATGTAGATAAAAACAATCACGTGGAAATAAATATGAGAATTATGGTATTCACTTACCAAGAGTGACTTGAAGGGTGAGAGAAAATGCAAGGAAAAATATCATGAAAGTTCTGAAGCTAAAGTTATAGGCCATTATAGGATAAGGCTGTGCGAAATAAAGGTTAGAAGAATGTTATTATAAGGGTTTATGGGTAGTGCATTTTATAATGGGGTTTTGTGCCGAAATTATCGGATTTTTTTAATAGGAATTGTGGGTTTTGATGGAAAGAAAGGAACCATCAAATGAAGACTACTTTAACTATTTTCAAACTTTCAAACCACTGATGCATCTATCTGCTTTCCATAGCTTTAGTTTCATTCTTGTTTTTTAGTTCAAAATACAATTAAATATAGAAATTTTATATGCATCAAGAGTCAGGGGGGAAACTTTATGGTGAGAAATTGATCCAAGCAAAACCTACATGTGGGAGAGGTGGTGGGCGAAGGCGGCAGGGAGGAGATATTGGAGAGCGAGCAGCAAAGGGCCTGGAGGGAGGGCGGCAAGGGCGGGGAAGGAGAAATGGAACCAGCTGTCGACGGCGGAACGGGCGTGGCTGAAGGCGAGACAAGGAGTGAGGACGGTGGGAATGACGGAGATTCGACGGCGGTGAGAACCTGAGTAGTGTGGAGGTGGAATCGATTTTATACGGGCACCCAGCGGTGGTGAAGGCTGCGGTGGTGGCGCGACCACACTGCGTATGGGGAAGGGACATCGTGTGCGTGAGCTTGAAGGCAGGGTTGAAAGAGAAAGAGAAACCTACATCTTTCTCCCACATAAACCCCTCTCTCTGCCACATAAGTCCATTTCTCTGCCACATAAGCAACACTTGACGTCATAAGCTTGGATTTAACGGAAATGACCAATTTGGATACATCAAATTAATTTTTTTAAAAACCACTATACTAAATTAAATATTGACCCTAAATGTAGGGACAAATAAGTTAATTAAATCTTAATGTTATTACTAATTTTTTTTATTATTACAATTAATATTATTACTTTATTAATAATAATCAAAACAATAATCTTAATAATAAAAATAATAATAATAAAATAATAATAATAATAATAATAAAATAATTATAATTCCAATAATAAAATAATTATAATTCGATTCTTAAATCGGTCGTTAATCTATAGTGATATATTTGTATTTAGTGACCAATTTTGATTTCGGTTGCTAAATCAGTGTAAATTAGCGATGAAAATCAAATTCAGTCGCTATTTTATAGTCATGTATTTCTATTTAGCGACCAATTGGAATACAGTTGCTAGATTTGTATAAATTAGCAAAGGAAGCGAAATTTGGTCTATAGTTACCAAAATCAAATTGGTCGCTAATTTATAAACATCTCTTTGTATTTAGCGACCAATTTAAATTTTATCGCTAAATCAATAGAAATTAATGTCAAAAATCAAATTCGGTTGCGAATTTATAGTAATATATCTGTACTTGCGACTAATTTGATTTTAGTCACTAAATCAGTGCAAATTAGTGACAAAAATAAAAATATCACTAATTTGCATTGATTTAGTGATTAAAATCAAATCAGTCGTTATTTCAATCACAATTTTTGACTAATTTATTTCAGTCACTAAAATTGATCACTAAAAGACATTTTTATTGTAGTGCAAAAAGCACCAATGCTTACACTACTGTCTGAAATCAAAAAATTTTGACAAAAAAGTTTGTGTGCATTCTAAGAGACATTATAATCAGTTTGTAAACTAGCTGAAAAGCCGAGATTGAATGAAAATTATGGAAAGAACAAGGCATAAGACATGACATACAAGGATTAAAAACTAAAACCAACACCAAATGGCACACATTTACCGATTAAAACTGAATTTCTTTTGCAAGAAACAACAAATTTGAACACAGACAACAAGAACATAACAAAAAACAACAAAGAAACCTATGCATACAACATGAACAGTGCAGGAAATACCTTTTATGTGATTTGCATTGATTATTATTTTTATTTAGATTGATTAAACTCTAATAAAATATGATTAAACGAATGAAGTGAAGGATTAAACGATGGAAATAAAAATTAACATGTAAAAAATATATTTAAACGGTGGAAGTGAAAGTTTAAACAGTGGAAATTCAAATAGAAATGACAAAATAGTTAGACATGAAAGAAATAGTGATGAACAAATGCATATGTAAGAAAAAAATACAATCGATTAGAAAAAACTTGAAGTTGAAGCTGGAGTGTGTGATTATTGGAATAAAGTTGAAGAAAACTCATGATATGAACACAAGAGTATCTAGAAGCACAACATTGAAGGTTCAGGAGGAACTAGTTTATTTGAATCGAACAAAAGAGACAAATCACTAAATCAATCGATAGAAACTTTTAAGACATTAATACAAAAGTATAAAACAACGACCCATTATTTAATGCATTTTTATGATCAGACACTGTCTTTCAAAACGCGGTGACATTTTTGAAATTAACTTGATTTAAGAACGCGTCTATTACAAATAGTCACCTCTTAAAACCTTTTTTACCCTAACTCAGAAGCGCGCCACTTGCGTTTTCATACTCTTCTTTCTCTCATGCTTCGTTTCTCTTTTGTGCTTCCTTCATTAACTGTGCTTCCTCTCTTCTTTGCATTATCTTCATGCCATTGGTAAGCATTATCTTCTTCTTCTCCTTTTCTTCTTCTTCTACTGCGTTTCATTGGAAAAATTTTATTTGCATTTTCTGGACTTTTATTTATGTCCTTGGTTATCAGGCCTTCAATATCAATCCATTATTTGTATTGTTTTTTTTTATTATTCAGAACATGTCAGATTCAAATTTAGATTTGGATGAAATACTAAGAATGTGAAGAGGTATGATATGGATGCACCAAGAGATCAAAAGAAATGCTAAAATAATGACCTATTCTTCAGAAAAGATCAAAGTTGAGAACTTTGATTAGAAACCCGAACAACAGCGAAAAAGAAAAGAAACCCTAAACGTCATTCATAAATGCGATTTATAAATGCAACTATGGGTAAATAGCCGTATTTATAAATCGTATTGAAGAATGCGGATAAATAGTTGTCTTCTTATCTCTTCGATTTAAGACTATGTGTACATCAAATGCGGCTATATAGTCGTCGTTTTAAATTGAAAATAGTCGTCGTTGTTTTTCCCTTCTGCACCAGTGAGATATGCAAGAATATATGGATACAATGCAAAATTACAAAAAATTAGAAGAAGATCTTACAATCATATCTCTGAATGGCACATAATGGAGGCCATCTTTGGTTGCATGGAGAATCCATCACAATTTTTAGTGAATTGTTGGAGGATTGGCAACGAAAGTCTTATGGATTGAAATCAATCGTGTGATGTAATGGAATTAGGTAGGGGTGGCAAAGCGGGCCAGCCCGCCCCGCATAGGCCCGCCCCGCGTAATGAGTTCGGGCTGGATTCTCTGCCCCGCCCCGCATAAGGGCCAGCCCGCGGGTTTGCAGGCCAGCCCACATTCATTTTTTTTTTTTAAAGAAATTCAAAGAAAATATTTTTGACTTTTAGCTCTTGAAAAATTGTCAATTGAACCTATATATTTGTTACTATCAAATATCAATATTTTTTTCTTCCATTTCAAACATAGTCCAACATCATTAATTCAATTAAGATAAAAATCAAATATCAATATTCTTCCATTTCAAAAACATTAAAAATAGCTAATTCAAAAATATTAAACATAAACCACTACAATTAACATAGTTAATTCAAAAACATTAATATTTTTTTCTAGTTCAAGTTGTCACTGTCAAGCCCAACCCAAGTCAACATACAAAATTTTTTTTTCTACGGGCTAGCGGGCCAGCCCGCCCCGCTGTTGGCCCGCGAGGGTTGCAGGTTATGCGGGGCGGGCTAAAGCGGGTTAGTGGGTTGAAAAACTGAGCCCACCCCGTGTTTTTGACTAGCGGGCCACGGGCCATCCTGTATGGCCTGCCCCGCTTTGTCACCCCTAGAATTAGGAAGATATCAAGGATTGAAGAAGAGGTTAGGCCTACTTCTTAAGGTGTTCTAAGCTTTGTTCTATCTTAACTTTAGCAAAGAGAAGTTTGAGACAAAGAGATAAGTGGAATCTATTTCAGCAAAGTTTCCATTCTAAAAAGTACAAGTCTAAATTTTACATGAGCATAGAGTGCTATTTATAACCTACAGAGATGGTGTAGGAACTACTTTAGTTACCAATATTTTTTTTATTAATAATAGAAAATAATTTAAATAACAATACTTTTTTAGTTTATTAAATAATATCTAATTTTCTTTTGTGGAGGTCCATTCCAACACTTCCAACACTAGCCAAGAGATCTTAGAATTCTAGCTAAGAGATTTTAGAATTAGCCTTAATTACAACTTTAATTAGCATAGTTTTACTCACACTTTAAAGTTTTAATCATAGATTTCTTGAACTATAATCATCAATAAATTTACTATTTTAATTAGGATTTATCTAATTGAATTTATTTGGGTCTAAATTACTATTTATGCTAATCTTGTCTTTTTAGTTGTAATAGACCGTCTAATATTTCAAAATGTAGATGGTCTGACTGGACGATCTAGTTGTTACATGGAGTATATGAGAAACATCAAGTGTAATGCAGATGAAGGTATAGAAAGAGTCTGATGCGAATAATGTAGACTAGACATTGTAATAGGTGGTCTCAAGTGCCTGATCAAACAAAAGTCCAAGTTGTCTCTCTAAATTAAAATAGTAAACAAAATTCATGTAAGAAGAACAAGATAATAAAATCTACAAAACCTCATAAATAGAATTGAAAGCAAAACATATGCAAAAATACGAACAAACAAAGTTTGCGATAAAGCTAGAAACAAAATTCAAGAATTCTGGAAAATTGGAAACTGAGAAACTGTGAACAATACTAGAGACAAAATATATTTTTGAAATCCTTGGAGCAAAGAAACTTATAAAAAGGTGCAAGTTTCAAGGAGAAGGAATCAAGTCTTCACAATGAAATGCGTTAAAAAAAAAAGAACATAACAGTTCTCTTAGTTTGCTTATTTTTTTTCATTATAATTCTTTTATTTTACTTTCGTATGGAATACTAAACTCTTAAGTTCGACTTTGTGAGAATTGAAAGAATGTTAATCTAAAGAAAATAGATGATGAATTCACGATTGAATGAACTAGAGAATCAACTTCTTTTCTTTATTATTTTTAAGTGTCTATTTTACTTTTATCTGTAAAAATATCGAAACTCATTTTTTATCTTTATTGTTATTTCTAACATTTATTTATAGATAAGTTTTGAACATTGAATTTACTATTATTAGGTTTATTGAAAGACGATTTGAGATCATTTGATGAAATGTGTACTATCATCTTTTTAAAGTTCTACAGCTAGATGATTTATTAGATGATTTATATTGAACTATTTTTAATTTGATTATTGTAACGATAGCGATCAAGCCTGTATAAACATAATATGAATTATATATGGGGAAATTGAGAAACAACTATAGACATCAAGGTACTCTGCAGTTCAATTAGGCCGTGACTATGGTGGAGAGTAGTTGCACTTTGGCTGGCAACTTAACCAAAGGTGTTATGGCGAATAACATAAATGAGTTCCGTTAGTGAAATTTAGTACATATTATCCTTTTAGTTTAAATTCACAACAATTTGAACAAAAATTATATATCAGTGGAATCTAATAATATATAGATTACTCGAATTTCATATAAACAATGTTGAGTTTGGATTTCATTCTTGTTAATACATTATTATTATTATTTATTTTTTTATTTTTTTATCAGCATAACTTTGGTTTGAGGCTTTGTGAACAATAATATTTGTTTACTCCTATATGGATGCCATTGTTTATCGATCACGAAACTTATTATTTGAGGTATTGTTTAATATTCAAAACTAAATCAAAATTTCACTTTAACAGATAACCTGATAAAAGTAACATTGCTGATTAATTAGAAATGAAATTATAATGACTAGAAATATATTAAATATTGTCCATTACTTCAAGTAATTAACCATTGATTTTAAGAAGTAACTGACCATTAGATGACTTTGACAAAAATATACATATTAGTTATTTAAAGTATTTTCAATAACAATCACTTCAAAAGAAATATTCGCCTCCCAAAAAATTAACATAAAAAATAAAAATAAACTACTAATTAATAATTAGATTGAGTTTAATGTTCTTTTTAGTTTTTTTTTGGATTTTTTAAAAATAATAACATCAATATTTCTTATAATGAATTATTTATAAATAAAAATATTATTTTAATATGAATTTCATATACTAAATTACTTAAAATAAAAAATTATTTATATAAATTTTATTTTTATTTTAATTAATTGAGGTGTCTGAAACTTACACATTAAAATAGTATTTTTATCAACTATGAACTGTTATTAAAAACAAAATTTTCATCGTTAACTCAATTAACTTTGCTGCACTGTTTTCTGATTTGGCCGTGGGTGCCGGTAAGTGGACCAAAGTTTCCCATCTTGACGGCTGTCTTAGCAAAATCTCTTCTGAAGTGTAAAGAGTTGGAGGCATAAAATTCAACTATTGAATCCGTGGAACCACCGTTATAAAGTTCTTGATCAGAGTGTAAAAGGCCCTTTTTCTCCAGTAAATTCTTGTAATAAGCATTGTCAAATTGGTCTGGAGTGGAATGGTCTAAAGGAGCTAAGTTATCATCACCACCTACCAAGGGACACTTTGCTTGCAATGATCTTGCATACGAGGGATCAATATTGCTTTCGTTATAAATTCTTGTTCGGAAGAATAAGCATCTGATGTAGCCTATGGTGTGAACACCTGAACAAGAAGCATCTGATGTAGCCCTAATGTGTAGAATAAACAACACTGCGAATGCATTATGGTAAGTAATTAACCTGTAAAAGCAACCATTTCTTTGGCTGTGAAGTTTTTTTTGCCGAATGTAGCAAGAAGTTGAGCAAGATTCATAAAGGGAGAAGGTAAATCTGTTGAAACCGCACTTATATTAGCAGTTGTTGAGTCTCTTCTACCCAATCCAACATTCCAACTGGGTCCACCTTGCTGGGAATCATCATGTCTCATCCATCAGCAATCATGCACGTATATATAGATCAAGTCTTAAATTTTTAACACCATACTTACAATTAAATAACTACAAGTCCAATTTTATCCAAAATTATATGTGATAATATGTGTGTTAACATCGGAATTTGTGTAAAAGTGAGTCAATTTTTCTGTTTTTTTTTTCATAAAAGGGAATTATTTTTAGAAAAATTACGGATATGAAAAGTCATGTTAACATGACATTGTCTTAAGCCAAGTTTATTGCTCGGAAGGTGTTGTTAAATTTGGTTGCTACTAAAGATAACTTGGAAAGACATGGGGTCTCGGTTGTTAGCAATCTTTGTTGTTTCTGCAGGGTGGAAGTGAAGACAACAAAACATTTATTTTTTAAATGTAGGATTGTTTGGCTAGTCTAGAAACGGTGCTATGCTTCACTGGAGTTAACGTCGGTAGATTATTTTGATTATGTTTCACACTTCTTGCATTTTAATTTGGTAAATGCTCCTGTTTAGGTTAATGTTGTTTGGGGTAGTGTCTAGATTGCAATTGTTGGTGAAATTTGGAAACACATGAATAAGCATATTTTCAAAGGATGAGTGATTGATCATTCAGAAATGTTTACTTTGACTCAATTAAAGGTTTGGTCTCGGGTAACATCTAAATCTGTTTCTGCTTGCTTTCTTTATTCTGAGTGATACTTTGATCCTATAACCTGTATGTTTTCGATTAAGTGAGACTCTGTAGGTTTCTTCCTTTGATTGGGTTGTTTGCTTTTTTCAGTTTTGTAAGGTTTAGGTTGTTTGGAAGGGATTCGGTGGGTATTGTCGTATTATGTCATGTATAAGGATTAAACCACTCTGAAGCGATTCATATTTATTCTATTTTTTACTTGCTAATAAAAAAAAATGACACGATTTCATTGTGAAGAAGTAGTGTCAATGTGACATGATTTCTAATATATCAAGATGAAGTCATGTAAAAGTTCAAACTGATCACATTGAAATTATACTATCTTGAAGTATCAGAAAAATTGTGTCACATTGACACGATTTTGTCATATCCATCATTTTTCTAAAAATAATCTTTTTTTGATAAAAAAAAAAAAAAGTAAAGGGGGGAAATTATCTCACTTATAAAAAAACCCGACTTCATCCATACTTGCTTTTCATCTGTCTATTTATCTATCTATATTACTCATAATTTGTAAACTAGCAATATATAATAATCTAACTAGTTTTTCTTTTCTTGAATGAATTGAATACTTACAGCAACCACGGAATCTCTTGCAGCAACAGCCACAATGTCAGCGCAAGAAACAACACCAGGACACAGTTTTTCCAGTCTAGCCTTTATCTTCTCTATGATATCCGTACCATTTGTAGAACCAGTATCAGGAATGGCACTTTGTTCGCCCGTGAAATTCTCTGTATCTTTTAACAGAATTGATGCATCACATCCCTATACAACATATTAGCCAAGAAAAGCAGAAAAAATCAAGATTAAGTTTTGTATAAGCGAATATGTGAGTACTTCTGTGTGACTGGTATTTTATGTGACTTTAGATTATGAGTAATACGAGGACTTGCTTGAACAAAGCAATCAATGAAATGAAGACCGAAGAAGACTAAACCCATGGTAGGTTCCTTCCTCAAAGCAGTGGTTACTTCTTCCTTGATGGTTTGAAGTGCCAAAGGACATTGTGAAGTATAAAAGTCTGGGCGTAACTTATTAGCAGAAGCTATCCCAATAATGCATAAAAACAAACAAATCCTGAGTTTGATTGCAGACATGGTTATAGCAAATTCTTTAGGTAGTGTAAAGAGAGTTTGTGATCAGACAGGTGCATGGTTGACAGCAAAATATATGCCACATTTATATAGATAAACGATGCTTACGTTGGATAATTGTTTGGTTGTTCTTGATTTTTTAAGCTATCAATTAACACCCTATTTTGTTTTGGGTTCATCACAATGTTTCAAATATAAAAATGGAAATCCTTTAAAGAATAATTCATTTTAATTGGTCATTAATTTTTACGAGGGTAATCAACCTCTTTTGTTATATTTTCTTCTCTCAAAAGTCAACTCTTTCATTTTTGGATTACCTCTTTTCTTTCCATTCTACTGTGTCAAAATCCAGACCTCTCCTTTTTTTTAAGTCATTTTCTTTATCCACTCCTTCAATTAAAACATTAACGCTCATTTTTCTATCTGGACCAATCTCCTCCATCCTCATTCCTCTATTTTAAAACTCAAACCTTTTTATGTTCTCTTTTTAAAATATGTTTTTCATCCTTATATTATAATGCAAAATTAATTTTAGTTCTTAGTACAAGTTTTAGACGTCAGCAATGACTTGACATTAAATATCTTGACATTAAATATTTTAACATTGTAGTCCAAATTGAAAATCCGACATTATTCTAATAATTTAATTACTACAAGTATACAATAAATTTAAAGTTTGGATTAGAAATGAAAATCAATTTCACGTAAAAATATAGAGATGAAAAACATACTTAACCATTTTTTTCAAACTCTCCCATCACAAACTACAAGAAACTCAAAGATAATCAGCGGAAAAATAGTGTGGGCTATAAAAAAGACACTTTAGCTAAGTAGACTCTAAAGAGAAAATAAAAAATTAAAAAAATGTAGCATAGGCTAGAGGAATGTTAGGCCGATGATAAAAAATGTTAAAAAAAAAAGTTAGTTTGCGTCTGTATTTTAGATACAAGACACACAATTAAAATGAATAAAAAAAGAATTAACTTTGGTGTGAAATTTGTTAAACAAGAGTTTTGATGTCTCCAAATTCATGAAGATTGGTTGAAGGCTTGGCTGCTGCTAGTGTGTGTGGGTTCTGGGTAGTTTGAATTTGTAATCCACTCTTAGTTAGAATCCAAAACTGGTTTAAATCAAAACCTTTTTGAAAAAGAGTGTTTTCTAAAGAAGTGGAAAAACAACTTGTTGTTTTATCATTTCAATCGGTTGTTTTACACTTATGGTTTTTGAAAAGGATTTGAAACTGTTTGACTTTGGTGACTTTGCTGTCTAATCAATTCAATCGGTTGTTTCGAAATTTGAATTGATTGTTTTTTGAAAATCCTTAACAGAATTTTGTTAAATTTGGTAAATCTGTTTTAAATGATTCAAAACTGATTTAGCTTTTGCATTAAATATTTTTAACAACCTTTTGGAGTTTAAATAGTTTGTTTTACACTCCAAGGTTTAATATATCAGATTAAATCTTTGAAATTAGTTTTCTCCAAGATTTACTTCAAGCTTTTGGATTTTCTCAAAGAGTGGAATAGGATTGTTGTATAATCTTTTGATTTCAAACTGTATTAGGTGTGATAATTCCTTATTCTCTCTTGTATTTCTGTAATAACTGTGGAGTACAGATTCAGAGGGTATTTTGAATTCTGTGTTGTGGTTTGCCAAAGGAAGTGTGTGTTTTTGAGGGATTCAATATCACTTCTTTGGTATGTGTGTGTGTGGTCTGTAATCTGTGTTTGATTGCATAGTGGAATACCCAGTGGTTTCTAAGGACTAGACGTAGCTCTTGGTATAAGAGTGAATTAGTATAACTCCCTTTCCCTGATCTCACTTATATCTATTTTGAGTTGTTTTTATTAACTGCTGATAAAAACAACCGGTTGAATCACATAAACAATCGGTTGATTTTCTAGAAATCAATTAAAACAATTTTATATCTTGGATATCTTCATTTCTTTCTCTGTGATTCTTCATCGACTTTCATTATACCTTCAAAGTTTGCAAAAATCTATTGTAAACAATTTACCCCCCTCTTGTTTAAGGCCATAAATTCTAACAATAAGATAATATTATTTTAATAGAGATAGAGTTGGCTTGACTCATGCTAAGAACGATCATACTTTTGCATGACTCTGACGGACCTCTATAAGAAACATTGATGTTAGTGTCCTTGAAAGAACGATGCAAAGATCAAAAGGCGGACTCTAAATGGTAGCTAGTGTGGACTTAGCGTCCCAACAAGAATGGACACTAAACAAAAGGTGGGTAATGCATTAGAGGCGGCCTCCTAAAGGGACATAAATTTGCAAGTTGTGTTTGGTTACCCTTCATAAAACAAAATAAATTATTTATTATTTAAATTATATTGTGGGTTTAGCTGAGATAAGGTAGGCAACATATTAAATCTAGCGTCAGTTTAAGGGATGCTATAATGGATACAAATTAAATAATTAAACTTAGCGTCACCATTGATAACACTACATGGATGAAATAAATAAAGAAATAAAAGTTAAAGACGATTTAGCCGACACAAGTATTCCAAACGATGAGGCTTTGATTTGGATGGTATTTGAGTCATTCCTTAGCTTTTCCTGCTAATGAAAAAGGAAACAAACGCAAATAAACAAATTCTATATCACCTGATTGAAAACCCACATGGTTCCCACCAACTCATAAAATGTAGACAAATGTGTATATGGATCCCCATGGTCCATTCTTATAAATTGATGGGTATTGATCAAATTGAGGAATGCGGGTTTCATCTCCTAGGTCTTAGTCATAACAAGTATTGCAATACTAGAAAAATTCATTGGGCCCTGCTGCATGCATAGCATAATCACCAAGTGTTCCTCTAGGTTGTGGTGGTTGTTCTTCAGCCATGTTGCTTTCTTTTTGAAAATTTTCAATGTGAAGGGTAGAAGTGGTTGAGGATTCTTCTCTAATTCCTCTTTACTTTTCGTTTCTCTTTTTAACCTTATTCTTTTGAATTGCCTTTTCAATTTCTGATTCAAATTGCAATTGATCTTTAGAAACTTGTCTTCCTAATACATATAAGACAACTGACTCAAGGATTAACATAAGGAGTAACTAGATATAAAAATAATAAAAATTTAAAAAATACGAAATTTAAAATAAATTTGAAATGAATAAAAAATAAAAAACTTAATCAAATAAAAATATTCACGATATTTAGGAATTCGTACTTTGAATTTAAAACTGTTCCCCGACAACGACAACAAAAACTTGATGACTCTTTAATTCGACAAGTATACCGAGTGAGAAGTAATAAATTGTCCCCAAGGACGGATATCAAACCTACAAGGAACAATTCTAAAAATTCAAGTATAATATTCACTAGATATAAAAAGAAGTGTCAAAGTTTGTTAGAAAGATTGTTGGTATCATGAATTTATGTAAGAATTTAAATAAAAACAAAGTAAATGATTTAGATGATTCAATTGCGAAAATTTGGATTGGGATTAATCCTTCTCAATCGTCTGTATTTTCAATGAATAAAAACATATAACATTCCATCTTGATTGACATTGTGGCACATATAAAAATCATTCATATCGATTCTTCACATACAAAATTATTAAGATTGTCTCCCAAATATCGATTCCTCGCATATTTATAAAAAATTTATTTTCATTTACGAACAAATGTTATAAAGAAATTAACATTTCAAATCTATTCATAACATTTGAATATGTTAAGCATTATCATTTAAGTCAGATGTTTAGAAATACTTTCCAATTAAATCTAAGGATCAAAATCATGAATAAAGATTCAAACTTTAAGAATAAAATGATACTACCAATCTCAATGAAGACCAAAATATTATAAATAAATATTACCTCAATACATAAGAGTTTGAATAGATTACTCTCAATCCCAAATGGAAGACTTAGCCACTCATATTAGCCATTACAAGTATGGAAAGCAAGAAAAAAAGATCCAAGGTGTTTCTCCTAGACGGCTACCTCCTCTAGGATTTTCTATCACAGATTATCCTTCCTATCTCTTATAGGGTTATGCCTTACGCCTTCTATTTAACCTAATTTGATGTAGGTTAAGTGACTGATGACTATTTTACGGCAAGTGTACCGTGTAAGAAGTAATAATTTGTCCGGATATCGAACCCACAAGGAACAGTTGAATTATCAAGTATAAGATTCAGCAAATAGAAAATAAAATAATAAAGTTTGTTGGAAGTTTCACTGGTGTAGAAAAGGTAAAAAACAACAGTTTTTTAGCAATTAGACAGCAGTTTCAAAACCATTGTATATAAACATGTAGTATATTCTCTTGAGACATAGACGGAGGTTCTAGATCATAGACGATGCTTATGGTCATAATTGTCCTTTATACCCTCCCCTGACACTGCTTAAAAGTGCACATGGTCGAGGTATACACGACAGTTATGGTCATAATCGACATTTATACCCTTCCCTAAGTAGTTCACATTATCGAGGTATAGACAGCAGTTATGACCATAATTGTCGTCTATACCCTTCCCCTAGAGTTAAAGATGGCAGTTATGGTCATAACCACCGTCTATTATGGACATTTTTTTAGTTCATTATGTTTTATGCAATTTTTCCACCTTAATTAACCTCTTCATTTAAACCCAGCCATCCAGATACATAAAGTCAAACACATTCATTCAAATAAGCAAATTATATATATTGATAAAATGTATTACAAACACTAATACATATTCCTATCTATCTATCTAACCACGGCAAGAAAATATTGAATTACATACCGATTATTACATACGGATAAAAATTCGTATGTAAATTGAACTTTACATATGGATTTTAATCCGTATGTACGATACTTAAAATTTAATTTTAAAAAAAAAAATTATTACATACGGATATAATACATATATAAGATATTTAAAAATTTAATTAAAAAAACAATTACATATGAATATAATCCGTATGTAATTTATTTCAAATTTAATTAAAAAATAAGAGAAAGTGTTACATACAGATGATATCCATATGTAATATATTAAAAATTTAAATAAAAAAAATCGTTACATACGAATTAAATCTATATGTAACTTATTTCAAATTTAATTAAAAAATAACAAAAAGTGTTACATATGCATTATATCCGTATGTAATTAGTTAAAAATTTAATTAAAAAATAACAAATAATAATATTAATAATATTAATAATATTAATAATATAATAATATTAATAATATAATAATATTAATAATTTTAATGATATAAATGACATTAATAATATTTATATTATGAATAATATTAATAATATTAGTAATATAAATTATATTAATAATATTAATAATATGAATAATATTTAATAATATTAAAATTATTTAATATTAAAATTATTTAATATTAAAATTATTTAATAATATTAAAATTATGTAATAATATTAAAATTATGTAATAATATTAATAATTTTAATAATCTATACCTATATATAAAGGGAATTCTCCATAATAACTATTTTTAGTGTACCCAATTTTGTACCGATTATATCCTTATTTAGTATATCTTATTTTATTATTGCAATAGAGTATTTTGTCATTTCATATAAATTTCTTAAAAATAAAATTATTTTATAATTTTTAACTTAATATAAATGTACATATTTTATATGTTGACTCCCACTCTTCCATTAATTCCTTATTTTTAGACAACAATAGGAAGAGAGAGGAACAAAGTTAACAAAAACGGTTTTTTTTTTCAATTTTTTATTTTTTGTAACTTAATGATTGCTAGATGTGGAGAGGATGGAGGGATTGATACATCATTTTTCTAATTTAAATTTTGTACCGATTATATCCTTATTTAATATATCTCATTTTATTAGTACAATAGAGTATTTTGTCATTTCATGTAAACTACTTAAAAATAAATTTTTTTATAATTTTTAAATTAATATTATTGTACATCTTTTATATGTTGACTCCCCACTCTTCCCTTAATTCCTTAACTTAAGGAAACAATAGGGAGAGTGATTAAAGTTAACAAAAACAGTTTTTTTGCTTTTATTTTTTAGTTTTTTTAATGGTTGTTAGATGTGGAGATAGTGGAGGGATTCTTATGTTACTCTTCTGATTTAAACTGATTTTATTCTCTATTTTTAAAATTAAAGATATTTTTTGTACCCTCTCTCCCTAGGTCTTTTTTTTTTTTTTTATAAAAGTAGTTAATATAAATTACATAATTTTTAATTAAAAATTTAGAGAATTTGAATCCTATATAGTACTTAGGATATGTTAATAATCTAAATAAGTAGGTAAACTAATATTTAAAATCAAATAAAATATTATTATTTGTATATTTATATTAAGAGTGTAGATTTATTATTTAGTTTATTAAATACAAATATATTATAAATACAAATTTTAATAAAGATTGATATTTGTATTTATTCTAATGTAACATTAATGGTGACATTAAAGTTATTAAAATATTATTTCTCATTTGTATATTAAGGGAAGGATTTAGTTTTAATAAATCTTATATTAAATGTATAATATGTATATATATATATAATCTCTTTTATTCAATTTTTAATATTAAATATAATTATTTATAAATAAAAAAGTAAAAAAATGCAAATACACATGCACAATAGCGTCTGTGTTTTCTCTAGTATTAATAATATAAATGATATTAATAATATTTATATTATAAATATTATTAATAATGATAATATGACAAAAGAATTTGTTTGGTGTAGTGGTTAAAGCTTCTTTGGTTACTCAAGGGACTTGGCTTTGAGTCCCGCCCACTGCAATTTGTTTCCAACATTAATAATAACTTGAAAAGGTCCATCCCTTCTAGCAACCCTATTGTAAGCAAGCTCAATATTAGGTAAACATAATTCTTGGATTTCTTTTCTAAGAACATTCAAAAGAACACACAAATGTTCCACATGTAATTCCAGACTAGAGCTATAAATGAAGATGTCATCAAAATACACCACAACAAATTTGTCCAAAAATTATCTAAAAACAAGGATCATCAATCTCATAAAAGACCTTCGGGCATTTGTTAGCCCAAGTGGCATCACACGTCACTCATACAATCTATATTTTGTTTTAAATACAGTTTTCCATTTATCCAATAAATCATCTAACCTGGGAATAGGGTGTCTATACTTGATGGTAATGTTATTTAGTGCTCTAAAGTCTGTGCACGTCTTCCAAATGTCATCCTTTTTAGGCCCTAAAATCACTAGAACAACACATGGGCTCGTGCTCTCTTGTACCCATCCTTTGTCACTGGTGCAGAAACGTAAAACAAATGCGGCTGTTTTCATTTTACAAATGCGGCTATACAACCGCATTTGATCAACACGCATTTGTAAAGAGATTTACAAATGCGGTTAAACAACCGCATCTGTAAATACTATTTACATATGCGGTTTTTTGTTGGAGCCGCATCTGTAAATGCTCCAGAGGTGTGCCCAGGTTTGGAATTGGAATGATTTACAGATGCGGTTGTTTACCGTAACCGCATCTGTAAATGCTCCAGAGGTGTGCCCAGGTTTTGAATGACAATGATTTACAGATGCGGTTTTTTTTTTAGAATGATTTGGTTAGTTGTTTTCCCATACGAATTATCTTGTGCAGTTTCATTATACCCATCCCAACCAGCCAGCCAGATAAACAGATTCAGAGAAACTAAAAGTCAATTTATAGTAATTGATCAAAATGTATACAAAAATAGTAATAATATATCTCTATCTATCTTCTTACACTATTGATCAAATCGTAGAGTTATAAAAGTTTAGGAAATATGTGGACCAAGATTGTCTCACATATGTCATGGCTTCCGAACTCATGGGTTCCTCATCCGTGAAGAACTGCATTTCAAAATGGTTGACACATAAATTAGTTTTAAGATAGATAAATTAGTTTGAAGTTATAAAAATAATTTAAGAAATCTTACCTCTTGCCAATTACTTGTAAGACCTAGTCTTACAATGATACTCATCCATTGCATGACGTAATAGCCACACTCATAGCTTCCTGGTTGTTTATTACACTATAATTCAATAAATTGTAAAAGTTAGTATAATTAAACAATGAAAAAAGAAAGAAAAATCTTACATACCTTTAATCTTATCCAGTTCAAATTTTGAAAATTTGAATTCGATCTCCCTTTTAGAATGTTATATCCACGCCATGAACTGGTTAAGACAAAAAACCTTGTTAGTGGATTACTTATAATTTCAACCATAGTTAAGTTTATAGTGTACTTACTTATCAATGATATTCTTAAAACTTGTGGATATCTTCTTGTGTAGGGAACATAACCACAAAGCCGTCCTATCCTTCACTGATAAGACAAGTAATTGCTAATGACCCCTATATCATCCATGAAAATAGTTGAGTAAATTTATAAAACATGAATATAATAAAATTTTAACATATATATATATATATATATATATTTAAACTTACTCGTTAATATAAAGGCACAAATAAACCTCTTTTCCCTCTCTTTCCAGGGTGTTAGTGATGTATGATTGGGTCTCATTTGTCTTTGCTCCAGTGGGATTAGTATATGCAAGATCTAAGAATCCATACACATTTTCCTTCCCCTCAGTGACAGAGACACCATTCAAAAACCTACAAGTAATTAGTTAAATCATAATGAATGCTAATTTAACATAAATGAAAATGAAATGTAGGTAACGATACTTACATCATAAAAAATTGAATGATATTTATATTCAGCTCCTGATCCCCAGCTACAAATTCTAGCAGATCTGACATGTATATGTACAATGGTAGCTCAGGGTTTGTTTCAAAAAAGGTATCATCCCATGGAACTTCCAGAGGATCTCGTCCAAGTTGTCTAGCAACTATAGCTAAGGAAGCTATAGGATCGTCAAGCGGAACCTCTTGTTTCTTTTTCGGACTTGGTTCCGACGAGGTTTCTACAAAAAGAAAAAAGATTTGTTATAAATTACATGTAATATATAAATATAAATTAGCATATGAAATGAAATTATTACCAGTGGTTGTGGCATATATCGAATCAGGTGTCTGGGGCAGGCTACAAAGGACTGAAATGCTTCGGCCACAGTTGTTACCTGTTCTGAAGGTAGTGGAAGACGAGCATCAGGTACTCGTACTCTTTCAACTGTGACCTTTGCTGCATCAGGGGAGAGAGGAACGTTATGTAAGGTGGTGGCGTCTTCATAGACTTTTCCAATGGCCACCACCTGAGGAATCATGCCACCTTCTACCAGTAGCTCACATTGCCTCGTCTGGCCAATGATATCATCCCCTGATGCTGTAGGAGTTGCACAACTCCCCTTTGTGCTCTTGGGAGCGGGACTAAGAAGCGTCTGAATCGGCTGCTCAGCACAAAGTTGTTGCGATATCTCTTGTCGCAACTCTAGCCTCATCTTTTCCGTCTCCCTTCTCATCTCATCCATTAGTTCTTGACGTAGCCTTTGCTCCATTTCTTTTTTGCTCTCTTTAGAGGAGGAGGATGAGTTTCGTGGTGCAGCTCCAAAATAAAGTCTAATCCCAACTCCTTGTCCAGCTGCACGAACACGACCAGAGTGCTTAGGTTGTCCAATTGCTTTAACAAGGATATCGCGATGACCTTCAGCAACAAAATTACCTTGGGAGTCCAAGGCATCCTGCAAGAGACAAAAATCATATGAGGTTTTATTATAAGTAATGCATCATAATAGATGAAAAAAGGCTTAAATAACTTACAATTTTTTCAATGATAAGCCCTGATTGCTCAGAACTTGGTGCACCCGACTTCTTAATTCGGGCCCTCTTCCATTTGTCATGGCGCGTAGGTGGTGATGGAGGAGAAGTGACCCCTGTTTCCACATCCTGAGATGCACTCCCCTGTCTGGATTGCTCATTTTCAATCATCAGTGCTTGCTCAAGCTTTCGATACCCCGCACGAGACATTACGTGTGGGGTAAGATTCTTTAAAGCTATTTCTTGAGCTTTCTTCCGCCGATGCTGTCATAATTGAAATAAACAAAGTGAATTCAATAATATTAACTCATTAATGTTATATAAGTCAAAATAGTTAAGTAGCTTTACTTACAGTCCATTCTTCAGTTAGACGGCTTTCTTTAAAAGCAAGCCATGTCTCTTCATCAATAAAATTGTATCTTTCACAAGGACTTTCATCCATAAGCTCACCAAAAATGTATCTCGTCATCAGTCTTGACTTAAAGGCGCAAAACTTCAGTCCGATATTGGATAGAATCCTTGATCGAAGCGGTTCCACATTAGGAATTTCAAAATTTGCCTGCAAAATAACATCACCAAAGTAAAGTTAGTCAATGAATATTAAATAGCTTTATATGATAACAATAATTATGTAAAGCTTACCAGAACATCCTCCCACAGCATGTTTCGGTCGACCTCTAACACCTCGTCCCATGAATTAATCAAAATGGAGAGTCTCTCACGAGAAAGAACTCCAAGATAGCTATTAAACTCATCTGCATTAGGACCAGATGCCATTCTAGTGTTGACATCAATGTCAATAGCTGTCTTCTCACCAGCGGCACGTTTCTTTGCCAGACGCTTCATCCTAGTAGGTCCTCTGTTGCCTTGTCCGGATTGGGGTCTAATTGGAGTTTGATCGTCACCCATATCTCTGTTAAAAAAATTATTTAACAAACATTAGTTCATCTGCATGGAAAGAAAATCATATAAAACAAAAACATAATATAGTAAATGCATATTATAAAAAATATTTCTAAATTTATTACCATAATGGGTTACAAGTTCATATGTAAATTCCTTCACTGTGGTCTTTACGGGTTGCATGTACATGATCAAGTACATCGTCATCTTTATTAGTTATCATTGGTGTGAATGAATGGGGTTCACCATTTTCAATATCATCTATGGCCTCCCCTTGTTTTTACCCGTGTAAAACAACATACCAATGTTCTGACGTAGGATCTTTCACGTAGAAAACTTGAGATGCTTGTTGAACCATTATAAATGGCTCATCTCGATACCCTATCTTTCGAAAGTCCACTAGTGTGAATCCCGATTCATCAATTTTCACCCCACTTTTATTGTCAACCCATATACACTTGAAAACTGGAACTGAAAACTTAGTATAGTCAAGCTCCCATATCTCTTCTATAAATCATAATATGCCATTGATCCAATTACAGGATTTGTATCTTTCAAGGTGGAAAACTGCATTGAATCGGCTTCAAGAGTAACACCAGAATTTTGAACTATACTCTTTTCATCCATAGACTTAGTGTAAAATATACAATTATTCACTTCGTACGCTTTACAAGAAATGACATCAAACTTCAATCCAGCAGCCAACCAGGTCAAGGTCTCCGATGCCGTTGAATCCTTTAACACCTCCTTTTTAAACCAAGGCATGAATGTTCTATTATGTTCCATCAAGACCCATTTGTCTGCTTGTCTTGGATTATTTGCCTTCACAATGGCTTTATGAGCTTCTATGTAAGGTATAACTTCATCTGTATTATTCAATATATACAAATGTGCTTGGAAGACTTCAGACCAAGATTTGCTTACAATATTCACACCGCGTAAACATTTACTTGTAGAACGCCTATGGTGCCATGAATTAGCTGGAAGACCTATTGGATTTGCTTTTGACATGTAATCTGAACAAAATTCAATACTTTCTTCAGCTATGTACCATTCAATCATTGAAGCTTCTGGACGATAATGATTTTTCACATAACCTTTCAAAATTTTCATATACCGCTCAACAGGATACATCCATCTTAAGTACACTGGTCCACACAATCTAACCTCTCTAACCAGATGCACAGGTAGATGAACCATGATGTCAAAAAAAGATGGAGGAAAAAACATCTCCAATTCACATAAGATAACAATAATTTCATCTTGAAGTTCATCTAGTTTTAATGGATCAATGACTTTACCACAGATGGAAGAGAAGAATGAGCACAAACAGGTTATGGTATGTCTAACATTTTTTGGTAAGATCCCACGAATAGCTACAGGCAGAAGCTGTTGCATCAAGATGTGGCAATCATGAGACTTCAACCCAATTAACTTCAAATCTTGCATTGACACTAGGCTCTTCACATTTGAGGAATGTCCTTGTGGCACTTTTACACCCTTTAGACATTGACAGAAACTTACTTTTTCATTTTTTGACATGGTATAACAGGCTGGGGGCAAATATGTACGCTTACCCATTTTTATCGGTGCCAACTCCCCTCGTATGTTCATCTCAACCAAATCTAAATGAGCATTTAGACCATCCTTCGTCTTCCCGTTAATGTTAAGAAGTGTACCAATTAAGCTATCACACACATTCTTCTCAACATGCATTACATCTATACAGTGTCTGACTTCTAACCTCGACCAGTACGGAAGATCAAAGAAGATTGATTTTTTCTTCCAAATGTTAGTCACAACTGACTTTTTTTTTGACTTACCGAAGGTGTGGTCTATGTTATTTACTTTTTCGTAAACCTCAGCAACAGTTAGTGGAGTTGGTGGACCACTAGTCTTTTTGTGTCCATTAAAGGCTTTTTTCAACCTCCGGTAAGGATGATGACTTCTAAGAAACATCCGATGGCGAAGATATACTGTCTTCCTTCCATGTTTCAATTGTTGAGAAGCAGTGTCTTCTTCGCATATTGGACATGCTTTATGACCCTTAACACTATAACCTGATAAGTTACCATATGCCGAAAAGTCATTGATGGTGCAAAATAACATGGCATGAAGCTTGAAAGTTTCATTATCAAATCCGTCAAATACTTGAACACCCTCATCCCACATTAACTTCAAATCTTCGATTAGGGGACTTAGATAAACATCTATGTCATTCCATGGCTGTTTCAGACCAGATATCATCATAGACAACATCATGTACTTTCGCTTCATGCACAATCCAGGAGGTAAGTTGTAAATAACTAGTAAAACAGGCCATGAACTGTGATTTGTACTCATATTACCAAACGGATTCATTCCATCTGTAGCTAGACCAAGTCGGATATTTCTTGATTCTTTACCAAACTCTGGAAACTCATCATCAAATTTCTTCCACTGAACAGAATCAGCTGGATGTCGGTACATGCCATCACATTTCCTCTCATCTGCATGCCATCTAAGATTCTTAGCATCGTCTGGGTTTGCAAACAAACGCTTCATCCTTGGAATGATGGGAAGATACCACATAACCTTCATTGGGGGTCCATGCTTTTCCATCTCTTCAATAGTATCATCATCTGTTTGTTTCAATTTATAACGTGATAACCCACACCTCGGACAACTTTTCAATAATTCAAAATCTTTCCGGTATAATATACAATCATTAGGACATGCATGTATCTTTTTATACTCCATACTCATTGGACAAAGAATCTTTTTGGCCTCGTAATTATGATTAGGTAGAGTATTTCCCTCTAGAAGCGTATCCTTCAACAGCTGGAGCAATTCCGTGAAACTTTTATCAGTCCATCCATTTAGTGCCTTCAAATTCATCAATCTTAACACCGCCGACAACTGTGTGAAGTTAGTTGATCCAGGATACAATGGAGTCTCTGCATCGCTTGACATACTTCCATATCCATGCGCTTTTGCAAAAGACTCAGCTCCCACATCACGAATCATGTCCTCCAATCGATCATTAACTACATCATCGTGTTCTGCTTCATCCGTGGTGGATCCCACATATTCTTCAGTTACGGAAACACGTGGTAAATTTAATAATTCACCATGCCATGTCCAAGTTGTATAAGATCGAAGAAACCCATCACATAGCAGGTGTTCCCTCATGATATTCACATCCAGTATCCTTCCATTCAAACAGTTAACGCACGGACACCTAATCTTTCCTCCATCACGACCACTATTAATCGCGTTACACTGCGCAAATTGTATAAATTCTTCTACTCCTCTTTCGTACATATCACTTATACGAGCACAATGAATAAAACTTCGATCCATCATATATTCTGCAATATAGTTACCTAGGATTTTCTAATAAGTGTTCTATCTCATGCATTTGCCGAGGGTCGAACACCCCCGGACTCAATACCAGCACGTATTATTGTCAGAGGTCCAAATACAAACACGATATTCTATTCTAATGTAACAACTAACATAACATAAATTCTACTATAAACTAACAAATAATTACTAAATAATTTAAATTTTAGAAAATAGAAATTATATAATACAAATTATATAAATTAATACAAATTTATATTAAATAATATACAAATTATAATACATAAAAAAAATATATTCAAAGTACAGCAAAAAAAAAATTCACAAAATCTAAAACAAAACTAACATAAAAACTACCAACTAAATAATATAAATTTTAAAAATTAAAAATTATATAATACAAATTTTATATAAATAATATACAAATTATAATACATAAAGTCAAAAATTCAAAATAAACAAAGTAAAATTCAAAAAATCTAAAAATGAACCAACCTTGTGTGCGAAAATGCTGATTCAAGTGGTAGAAAACCAGAGGTGGAAGCGGAAGAGTGGTGCGACAGCGGCGGAGCAATGCAACAGTAACTTCAAGCATAGCAAGGGAAAAACCATATATAAGAACAACATTCCTAAAGCGAACTGAAGAGAATGAAATGGGATACGAAACTCACAACGGAAGCAATAGCACTGAAGATGCACAGAAGCAAGGAACACAGAGCGTAGTGCAGCAATAGCGACAAGCAAGAGCAGAGAAGAAAGAGTGAAAGTGCAGTGGCGCGCTTCAAATTTTAGGTTAAAAACATTTTACAAATGCGGTTATTAGTTAAAACCGCATTTGTAAATGAAAGTTTTTGATTTACAGATGCGGTCATACACATGACCGCATCTGTAAATGAAAAACTTTCATTTACAAATGCGATTTTAACTAATAACCGCATTTGTAAAACAAACTAATTTCAAAAATGTCACTGCGTTTTTAACAAATGCGTTTTAGCACGAAGCCGCACTTGGAAAGGAGTATTCCTTTCATCATTTTGCAGTAGTGTGTTCATCAATTCTTCAACTTGAGTTTGGATCTCCTTTGTCTCTTGAGGGCTGCTTCTATAAGTTTACCTGTTAGGCAAAGATGCTCCTAGAAGAAGGTCAATGTGGTGTTCAATTCCCCTTATAGGTGGAAGTCCTCTAGGAATTGCACTCGAAAACACATCCTTGAATTCCTGCAAAAGAGAATCAACACTAGGAAGAAAACTAATTTGGTTAAAAGTTTTGTTTTTGCAATAATAAAGAGGTTTGCTAGAAAGTAGCAACTTCTTCACTTCCTTCACTTTCAGTAATCCACTCATTTTTCTCTCATGTGTTTCTCTCTTTTTGAGTGTTTGACTCTTGTTCTGTTTAGGTGTTTCACTCATCTCTCTTTTATCCTGGACTTTCTTTTCTCTCAATTTCATTTGATCCTCACACACCTCTCTAGGAGATAAGGGTTTGAGAATGATCTTCTTGTTATTCTGCATAAAATAGATTTTATTGGTGGAACCATCATGAATAGCTTTGGTGTCAAACTGCCATGGCCTCCCTAACAAAATGTGAGTTGCTTCCATTAGAACTACATCACACAAGACATTGTCATTATATTGTCCTATCGATAGGTTCACCTCCACTTGCTTGCTCACTGTCATCTCTCCATCTTCACTAAGCCATTGAAGCTTGTATGGCCTTGGGTGCGGTTTTCTCTCCAAATTCAATTTGATAACTAGTCTTGAGCTAGCTACATTGGTACAACTTCCTCTATCAACTATGAGTGAACGTATTTTCCCTTGAATGGAACATCTAGTATGGAAAATATTTTCCCTTTGGGTTTGGTCCAAAGCTTGCATTTTGCTTCCTATAAGTCTCTGAATCATCAACAAATCACCCTCCAATGCATCTAACTCCACCGCTACCTCTTCCTTCACTTCTTCACTTGAAGATTCACTAACTATTTGTGCATTGGATAAAATGACCCTATTCTTTTTTGTTGGACATTCTAAAGCATAATGTCCTCATCCCAAGCATTTGAAACATTTTACCTCACTTGTCTTCCTTTTAGGTGGTGAATTATTATACCTATTAGGTGACTTCCTACTTGAAGAGGTGGCCGAACTTGAGGGAACTCCTTTATCCTTCATAACCTTATCCTTCCAATTAGAATTTTTATTATTGTTAGAACTACTCCTCATAATTCCCTTTCTCTTGAGTTATTGTTCTATATGGTTAGCCTTGTGCAACAAATCCTCCATGTCAACATACTGTTGCAGCTCCACAACATCCTTAATATCATGGTTCAATCCATTAAAAAACCTAGCCATGGTTGCTTCGTTTTCTTCATTCTTTCCGGCTCTAATCATGGTCACCTTCATCTCTTTAAAATATTCTTCCACACTTCTATTCCCTTGAGTCATTCTTTGAAGTTTGAGTTGTAACTCCCTTTGGTAGCTTGCTGGAATATATCTCTTTCTCATAATCCTTTTCATTTCACTCCCAGAGTCCACCATGGGTTCCTCATATCTAATTCTCTCCCTTTGGTATTTAGTCCACCAAGTTAAGGCATAATGTGTAAATTCAGTTGCTGCCAACTTCATCTTTTGCTTCTCATTATACTCATTGCAAGCAAACACATGTTCCACTTTAATCACCCACTCTAAGTAAGCTTCAAGATCACTCTTTCCTTTGAATGTGGGAATATTTAATTTTATCCCATCATCAAATCTCAGTTGTCTTTGTTGTCCTTCATTCTCTCTTCTCCTCCTCCTATCTCCCCCTCTATTTTCATAATTTTATTGTTGTGCCTGCTCCATTTGATCCAACCTCTCATGGAGTCCATCACTTTGTTGTTTCATTAATCCCTCCAAATGTTGTGTTAACGCTTGCTTTTGTATTTGTAAAAGTTCACTATTTGACGTTCCCCTGCCATATGCTCAAGTAAACAGATTAAAAATAACAATAAGTGTAGGCCTCACACCACTTCTCATGTGTTTACACTCAACACAAGTGTTTCACACAATAAGGTTTTTTTTTTTTTTGTAATGATCACACTGTCTTTTACCACTTGTTCTCTGACTTAAGGTTCTTACAATAATCTAAGCAATCAATTATCAAGAATCACTTTCAAAGGTAGCAATTCATAAGCTTAAAATAAAATTTTTGATATTTTAACATCAATGGGGAAAAAAATAAAATAAAAAAATGGTGAAGAACAAAATTAGTGAAGAACAATGTCACTACCAACAAACAAGCAAGACAAGTATAATATATATAGAAAAAAAAATGTAGACAAGACAGGACACTTGAAACTTAGAATTTATTTTTAACAAACATGAAGTAACGGAAAAAAATAAAATAAATAGTGAAGAAAAATTTCACTACCAACAAACAAGCAAGACAATTATAATATATAGAGAAAAAAAATATGTAAACAAAACTTATAATTTCTAACAAGGTTTCTACAAAATAAAGAACATTTGTATTAAATTATATGTGATACATAAATATAAATTAATATAATGAAATTAAATTATTACTGGGGGTTCTGGTACAATTCGAACAAGGTGTCTAGGCCAAGCCATGAATGTCTGAAATGCCTCGACCACAATGGTTACCTCATATGTAGGTAGTGGAACACGAGCATCAACTACTTGTACTTTGTCCACCATTACCTTCACCACATCATGGGGGAGAGGAACGTTTTTTTTTTTTTTTTGATCAGCAAAGAATTAATAAAATAAAAAGGGAACACTTCAGGGGTGTCCCTGTTGGGTCTATTAGTGTCTAAGTTCAAGAGGGGAGGGGTGAATTGAGCTTATAAAATTTTCGCAAGAACACACAATTTTCAGTATTCCAGAGGCAAAAAGAACAAATTGTTTTTACATGAAACAGATTGATTCTTCAGAGTAGTCTTAGCACAATTTGAATTTGTTCAATATAAAATTGTGATCAACAGAGAATTATAACAGAATCAGATCAGCTGAATATTATGAGAATGAATGATACAGCTATGCTTAGAAATCAAACAAGATTACCCAACACAAGGTTTTATGGAGAATGATTCTTTCTCAAATTTTAATGAATGAACTGTTTGTTCACAAATCACTTAAACCATCATATACAACTGCCTTGTTTGTGATTATAGTGCTTTAACCAATCAGGAAGAACAGTTTTTACTTAACCCAGAATTAACAGATTCAACTTCAAAAGAAGAGATTTAATTCTTGACAGAATTAAGCAAAAACCAGAAATGAGTGCAGGGATGAGAAGAAAAGGCACACAAGTTTTTATACTGGTTCACTCATATAGAGCTACGTCCAGTCTCACCTTACCCCAAGGTGGAATCTACTAAAAACAGTACCAATTACTTACAAACGCAGCAGTTCTTGAACACTACAAGAACAACACAATCAATGCTGAAGAAAAACCTATTTCAGCACACCTTGCACTCCAAGAAACCCTATCAAGGAGTGACTAACACATACACCTTTACAAACTAGAATAAAGGAAAGATTACACCTGAAAAGAAGATGCAAGAACTCAAAACCAGTAGTTCAATTTGCTGCAGAACTGCACCAGCACCTTCACCAAGATCAAAGGTTTCCTAGAACAAGCACACTTGAAAATCTCTTTGGAAAACCTTTCAAAAATCTTTCAATCCTTCTTCTCACATTGAAAATGTTTGATTTCTGTCAAAAACGTAATTGCTCAGCTCCTTTTCATGTGAGAGAGGCTTTTCTTTTTATAGAAAACAGTTTCTAACTTCTTTTCAAAAAATAGTTGAAAAGAAGTTATGAAAACAACAGATTCATTTTTGAACTTAACAGATTTATTTTGTGAAAACCGCCAACTCAGCTAACTGAAATAACTGTCTGAGTTGTACCTTTGGTGCCCTAACTAACTTGTGAAAAACCTTTCAGCTGACCAAAGAATAAACTTGTTCTTTCACAGTGAAACAGATTAAAATATAGCAAATAGGCCAGCTTAGCATTAACTGAAATAACTAACTAAGCTTTACCTGTGGTGCCCTAACAGAATTTTGGAAAAGCCTTTTAACAAAGAAGAAATAAACCGATTCTTTCTCCATGAAACAGATTTATTTTTGTACTGGTTTAAATCTTTTAAGAGCACTTTCAAAAGCTTTTCAAAAACCATTTAACCACATCATGTGCTTGATCTAGGCTTGGTTAGGCATCTAGGATAGATCATACAACAAAAGGCAACCTTACACAATTACAAGCCTACATACAAGATCATCTAAACCTATTACAAACTTTACATCAAAACTAGCTATTTTTCTACATCAAACACATACAACACAAGGTAGAGAAGAGGTTTCATCCATCTTCAACAGTCCCAACCCGTATACATGAGTCAATAACCCTTACCCACTTATGAGCATGGGTTCTTAAATCCTGAACACACAAAAAAGACTCAAAAAAACCTATAGGAAAATCAGATTCACATCCTAAAAAGACCACTATGTATTAATAGAGTGCACTTTCCAACATAAACTAATAAAAACTAATATGCAGCAACTATGCATAATTCTGGCAGCATCAAGACTTGATGGGAGAGAAAAGTGGTTCTCAATAAATGGACAAATCACCATAACCAATACCTCCAAAAGAAACCCCAATTTGCATAGGAGCATAACACCATGACATGTGACAGTAACAACACTCCAAAATTCACATTATTGCTAGCAGAATTTTCATTTAAAAAATTGGCATCACTCTTCATAATTAGGCCTCCCCTTTACTTCACTTTGTGCAAAACCTACCTACCTCCACATTCGCTAGCAGCTACATTCAAAGATTCCAAACGTTACATCCTCACCCCAAAGATCACATTACGCACCGATAGATGATTCACAAAAAGCAGGAAAAAACTCAAAGCTTGTGCTTCTGCAGTAAAATGCATAAAAAGTGAGGTAATGTAATCTTGAAGAACTTTTCCAATGGTCACCACCTAAGGAAATATGCCGCCCTCTATAAGTAACTCACATTGGCTTATTTGGCCAATGACATCCTCCCCTGACATTGTAGGAGCTACATAACTCCCCTTTGTGCTCCTGAGAGTGGGAGCAACAAGCGACTAAGCATAAAGCGACAAAGTCTCCTTTTTCATCTCCTCCTTTAATTCTTGTCATATCTTAGACGCCATTTCTTCTTTGGTCTCTGCGGCGGGGGAGGGGGATGAATTTTGTGGTGCTTCTTCGCAATATTGTCAAATTCCAACCCCTTTTCTAGCTGCACATACACAACCAGGGTGCTCAGGTCGTCCAATAGCTTCAAGCAGGAAATCTTGGCGACCTTAAGGTACAAAATTATCTTGGGAGATTTTCTCAACCAAGGAATCTTGCAAAAGACCAAAATCATATAAGTTTTTAATATAATTAATGCTTTAAAATAAATGCAAAAGAAGATAAAAGCAATTTACAACTTTTTATGAGACTATCCGTGATTGCTTAGAACTATATGTACCCAATTTTTTTAGTTCGGACTATCTTCCATTTTTGTTGGCAAGTAGGTGGAGATGGAGGTTAACTAGCCCCAGTCTCAATTTTAGAACCAGTATTTTGTCTCGATTGCTCCTTCTCATTTCTCAATGATTCTTCAAGCTTACGATACCTCGAACGAGACATTAGGTGCGGGGTCACATTCTTGGATGCTATGTCTTTAGCTTTCTTCTTATGATTTGTGATAAATGAAATAAACAAAGGGAATCAAATAATATTAAATAATTAATTTGATGATCCATAAATAAAATAATTAAGTAATTTCTCTTACCGACCACTCTTCAGATTTACGACTTTCAACAAAAAGACGCCATGCCTCCTAATGAATATTGGAGTAATTTGAATAGGATGTTGGCCTTTATAAGGTCCAAAAACATAATTCGTCGTCAGTTGTGACTTAAATTGACGAAATTTAAGGGCGATATTAGACAGAACCTTCGATCTCAACGATTTCACATTAGGGATATCAAAATGCGTCTGCGAAAAAGTATCATGAAATTAAAATTGATCAATTAATATTAAAAAGCAATATATGATGACAATAATAATGTATACATTACCAGGACATCCTCCCAAGGCATTTTTTAGTCGACCTCAGTCACATCATCCCATGAATTTGTCAATATGGAGATCCTCTCATGAGCAACGACTCCAAGATAGCTACTAAAAGTGTTAGCATTAAGACTAAAACCAACTCCGGTGTTGACGTCAATGTTAAGTGGTGTCTTCTCACCGCTAGCATGTCTCAATGAGAGACGCCTCAGTCTAATAGGTCCTCTGGTGGATCTTCTAGAAGGGGGGTACAAGAAATCGGAGTCTGATCGTCAGCCATATCTGTGTTAAAAAATTAGGTAACAAACATTAGTTAAATTGCATCAAAAGAAAATCATATAAAACAAATACATAAAATTCTAAATTCGTACTATCAAAAATATTTCTAAATTCTTACATAGTGGGTTGAATGTTCATATGTAAATTTCGTCACTGTGGTCTTTACAGGTTGCATGTACATCATCAACTATATCGTCATCTTTACTCATTATCATTGGTGTGGATGAATGGGGGGTCACCATTTTCAATATCATCAATAGCCTCCCCTTGTTTGTTTCCGTATAAAACGACATACCAATGTTCTGACATAGGATCTTTGACTTAGAAAACCCGAGATGCTTGTTGAACCATTATAAATGACTCATCCTGATAACCTATCTTTTGAAAGTCCACTAATGTGAATCTTGATTCATTAATTTTAACCCCACTCTTATTGTCAACCCATTTACATCTGAAAACAGGAACTAAAAACTTAGTATAGTCAACCTTGTATATCTCTTCTGTAATACCATAGTATGCAATTGATCCAACTACAGGATTTGTATCTTTTGAAGTGTAAAACTGCATTGACTCAACTTCAAGAGTAACATCACAATTTTGAATTGTACTCTTTTCATCTATAAACTTCGTGTAAAATATATAATTGTTCAATTTGTAACCTGTACAAGAAATGACATCAAACTTCAATCCAGCAGCCAACTAGGTCAAGAACTCCAATGTCGTTGAATCCTTTAACACCTCGTCTTTAAACCAAGGCATGAAAGTTCTATTATGTTCCATCAAGATCCATTTCTCTGGTTGTCTTGGGTTATTTGCCTTCATAATGGCTTTATGAGCATCTATGTAAGTTATAACCTCATATGTGTTATTCAATGTATACAAATGTGCTTGCAAGACTTCTGATTGAGATTTTCTTACCACATGTACACCATGTAAACATTTACTTATAGAACGCCTGTGGTGCCATGAGTTGGCTGGAAGACCTACTAGATTTGCTTTTGACATGTACTTTGAACAAAATTCAATAATTTCTTCAGCTATATACCTTTCAATCATTGAAGCTTCTAGACGATAATGATATTTTACATACCCTTTCAAAATTTTCATATATCGTTCAATAGGATACATTCATCTTAAGTACACTGATCCACAATCTAACCTCTCTTACCAGATGCACAACTAGATGAATCATGGTGTCAAAAAAGGATGGAGGAAAAAACATCTCCATTTCACACAAAATAACAACAATTTCTTCTTCAAGTTCATCTAACTTTATTGGATCAATGACTTTACAACAAATGGAATAGAAGAATGAGCACAAACGAGTTATGGTATGTCTAACATTTTTTGATAAGATCCCGTGAATAGCTATCGCAGCAAGTTGCATCAAGATGTGACAATCATGAGACTTCAACCCAATTAGCTTCAAATCTTGCATTGATACTAGGCTATTCACATGTGAGGAATGTCCTTGTGGCACTTTCATACCCTTTAGACATTGACAAAAACTTTTTTTTTTTCATCTTTTGACATGATGTAATAGTCGCATTTGTAAATCCCATTTATGAATGCGGCTATGGTAATAGCTGCATTTATAAACACATTACCCTTCCCTCATTCAGAAGCATATACGAATGCGGCTATTTATGATAACCGCACTTATAAATGAGATTTACAAATACGACTATATAGTCGTCTTCTTATCTCTTCGATTTAAGACTACGTGTTCATCAAATGCGACTATATAGCCGTTGTTATAAATATAAAATATTCGCATGCCTTTCTTCACCAATGTTAGTACTCGGAGCTTATCTTAACAGATGTTATATATCCCCTTGCCAATGAATGAAATGACAGTAAGAAATATTAACATTTGCGTGAGTGATGTCATGCATGAGAGAAAATAAAGAGGGGAAGACCATGCCTTGGTTAAGCTGTTCACAATTTGTACCTAAAAAATGTAGCAACATTTAATATGATCACTGATTTTTTATCATGATTTCAAAAAAAAAAAAAAAAAGGCATTAACTTACTTGGAGAAAGTTGCATGTTCTTGGTTGCATTGTTGGTGTGAGGAGATTGGAAATGATAACAGTGTCATGCTAGCATAGATTTGACCTTCCAATTTGACATGCCCCGTGGAATCTTTATTCTCACATGTTCATCAATCCATTTTCTACTTATCAAATTTATTCTCCTCCACAAGAAATCTTTTTAGTTGATTCATGTATTTGGTATTGCTAATCATAGACTTGATTGAACAAAGATGAACTGAATATTGTTGCTCACATATATTATTGCTTATGTAAGTGTGAGTTGCGAGGGACTTTTTGTAGCAAGGCTAATGCTAGTTTGGAAAGAAATATTGTTACTGATAAGAGAGGAGAAAAGTGAGTAAATTGGAGGAAATGTTATGAGATATAGTTTCATATTGTTTTGTCATTTTTTTTTTTCACTTTTTAGACTTCTATTATATTTTTGTTTTCCATTTTTAGTTTTGACTTGAATTGCTCAAGTATTATAGTTTTGAGAAAGAGAGAAGTAATAGGAATGTAGGGGATGGGTCCAATCAAGAGGGGTTCGGTTTGCCACCTGTCCCACCAACATGTACCATGCCTTAGGACGAAGGTGTTTCGCATGAACCATTATCCCTTAATGCATCAGTTTCAGCCCAGCCCCTATCTAATGTTGCCTTTTTGTTCATACCTATGTGATGAGGCTTCAAAAGCTAAGCTAAGCTAAGCTATGCATGTTATGTTGTTGTTCTTCTTATTATGACCCCACCATAGTTTTTTTTATATGAATTGAAACGTTATTTACGTAAATCATAATATAGCATAAAATTTACTTTGTATCATGTACAAATATGAGACCTTGTTTGCCATGCTTAATAGATGATTACGGTTGCATTGTTTCAGTTCAATGGATATGTTGGTTGAATAGGCAGTGTAAAAAGGCTCCAACTGAGGTAAATTGCAATACACTTGTCTATTTTCCTTTGCTAGTACCCTAAAGTTATATAAACGCAAAGCTATTGATGTTTGTTTACATTTTCAGTCATGGGTAGGGTAGATGACATGATATTTAATGTGTTGACAGCTAAAGATGAATGGATTTCTTAAAACAAAATGTGATCCTAAGATGATTCTCATTGAAAGCAGAGGAACTTTTTAGAAAAAACACATCCTTCAAGTAAATTAGTAAATGTATAATTAATTAAAATTTTCTGCAAAACTTATTTTAATTTTTTCAGAAATATTTATGAAAAAGTGTGTTAAGAAGATGATTGTGGTTGACTTACAAAATGGCCAGCTTTGAGGATCCAATACAAGTGTAGATTTTTATATGATCTAACAACCGTTGGTTGTTGATTTGTCACTTCCACACTAGAGAGGTGTTCTATCTTTGACCAATAAATTTTTAAGCCCTTCCCACTTGAGTTTATGAACCCATGTATCAGTCCCTTTGTTGAACAAATCAGATCAATCTTACTTGTCCATTGTACACTGTCATGTTGACCCCTTTGGCCAGCAGTTCATCAACCTCATCGATTCTTGGTTTCATAAAATCACCTTCAAGGTATTCGAAAACATCACCGGATTGCCCTCCCCATGTTACACCTTATATTATCTCACCATGTTTCACAATTACATATTTAGGTGGATTGAAGATCTATAGTGATAACATATAATTGATTATAAATAAGACTAATTTAGAAATAATAAACATGTTAACAAAACTATACTGTATTTTTTCTTTTGTAAAGGTAGATATGTTTTATTGTCCAAGTTGAAATCAAATGGAGATTAAGAATCCAACTCCAAATAGAATGTATGCGCAAAATCATTTTCATAAACTTGGGTTGGATCTAGTTTATTTTATTTACAGCATATTCTAGACCACATATTAGATGAATGAAACGAGTGTTTTAATATAATAGGCAAAAAGATAAAGTGCAGCCTTTTTATGCCTTCGGTTGTCATTGTGGGGCAAAAACAATTTTTTGGTAATCACGTGCCTGTGAGGTCTTATGTAAGTCTCATTTTTAGTCCTTCTTTGTACCTCTCTACCATTTATGAAAATAAAGCATGATTTGTGAGGATTGATCTCAAACTTTCTCATTTCTTGCGGTCAAGTGGAGTTGCTAGTTGCACTTACACTAGTGCAAAAAGGTCAATTTATGACAATAAATTTACAAAGTTTTACTATCAAATCGTGTCCATAAAAATGCGGTGACATTTTTGAAATTAAAACGAGTCTAAAATGGCGGGTATGAGTTAAAGCATAATTTTAGATCAAAGCGCTTGGTCGACAAAGAAGACTGAGTGGTAGCCGTTATTTAAAGCAAATTGTTTGATTTACAAAGGCGGCTAAGAGTGGTAGCTGTTATTTTAGAGCAAGCGCTTTGTCTATGTTCTTGCTGGTTGACCTGATCGTCGGTTGACTCTGGCGGCAACTTCTGACCCCGTCTGTCTCTACTGGAATCTGCACTTTCCTTAATTGCTTGAATGTGGCTCCATTGAGAGAGAGGGTACCCTACCTGCTTATTGCACTCCTACGATCAAGTCAGTACAAGGCTTATAAGAAACAAGAAGTATCTAGTTTCGGGCTTAGAAACAGCGTACCTTCGCTTGGGAACTCAGGTCCCTTTTATAGACTAGCACTAAGCTACCTCTTGTAACAACCTCCTCTCACGAGAATCTTATCTCGAGTGAGAGCATATTCAATTGCATATTCAATGGGAGAAGATCATGCTACAATTGGTACAATCTTAGCGCCTCAACCGCATAGAATCTTATCTCCTTGGAGTGCATAAAATCTTAATAGAATAACTGCCTGGGTACCAACTCATGTACCAGCTCCAGGGGCCCAATCTGTTCCATGTAGACATACGTGCCTTTGTGTATCATGCATGCAAACTCTCCATCAAACCCTAGCGCACTTGGGCTTAGGCTGATGGAGAACATTTTACTCGTACTAGACCCAAATGCACCCCTAGGCCCAATAATACATGTTTCGCTGACCTAGCAGGCCTTGTACGCGAACAATTACATTAAATGTATGAATGAGAGTTAATATGAACATACCTGAGCCCAACCATGTGGTATGTCGACTCGACTCAATAGCCGAGCTGACCTGTTTATCGTAGACGCTGATGTTCGACCACAGGGCACTGAACTCTACGCACTTTGGTCCAATGCACAAGCCCCCAGTCTTGAGCTAAACTTGTTTCAGTAAAGAGACTAAATTGCTTGCCCATAGTGACCTACGTGCGTCGTGTGTAGCGCACACAGTATATTGAGGTGACATCTCACCACACTCCATCACAGGCTACACGTGACCATCATCAATGGCTAGAAAGTGTTGTCGCTTGCGCTTCCTCCATACATTAATACTTCAAAACCCAAAACCCTCCTTCACTATTTCATTACGCTTTCAAAGACTTCGCGCCTCTCTTCGAACCCTCTGCTTCCTCTCCTTCAGCTCAAACAAAATCTCCCTCACCCAACTTCACCAAAAGGTATGTCCTTTAACTCATGAATGCTCATCCATTTCATTTTAATGTTTTTAATCTATTCATATTAACTGCACTGGGACTGTTTATTTTCGTATGATTGGGATCATTGTCTCTGTTTTTTGTTTCATTGAGTTTTCTTCTTTTTTGAATCGCATGCGCTTTCTTTATCTGAACATTTGCTTGTATTTGCTTGTTTGATTTTCTTGTCTTTAGATTCTCTGTGTGAGGGACTACAAAACCTTGTACCCCTGGGCCCCAGATAGCCTATTAGCAGAAACCTTTGAATATACCACCCATGAGAAAATAATGTTGTATAGGAAGAGTGAGCACCCAAAGAAAATATGTCTTTTTGGTAGAGAGGATGACAGATATGTCAGAGTAGTGTCGTGTAGAGTAGATGAGCCAGTTTGCTGTGAAGATTTGTCAAACCCAGAAGGTCCTTTCTATTTTTTCTATTCCACTGTATTTAAGAAGGCTCTCCTGCGTCTGCCCTTGTACCATTTTGAGAGAGCCCTCCTCACTAAAATCAATGTCGCCCCTTCCCAGCTACATCCAAATAGTTGGGCATTTGTTCGGGGTTTCTTCATTCTTTGCAACCACTTTGGCCATCTGCCATCAGTGGAAGTTTTCTTATATTTCTTCGAAGCCATACACCTGAGTCGTCAGTTGTGGGTAAGCTTCAATGGGGTTGCTAGGAGAGCTTTGTTGTCCTTCTTCCAGCAATCCTACAAAGGCTTGAAAGGCAAATTCTTCAAAGTCCGCAGCAACAAAAGGGACCTAACCCTTCTAGATGGGCTACTTCTGTACTGGACTGAGGAACCCAGATTCCAAAGGCCCAAGCGCTTGGAAGGCATGCCCCAGCGAGAACAAGAGGTGTGTCTCTTCCTTTCAAACCTCAAGGTGGTTTTTGACACTGTTTCCTTGATAAAGAATGAGTTCTCCCCAATGGGACTCAAAGCTTACATTGGTATCCTTCTCTTCCCTACCCTTGCGAAGTTGAATTGCATGTGTTTTTTACTGAATTCTCTCTTTTTCTCATGCAGATAGCATGCTAGGCAGGCTAAACAAGAGAGACTTGATTGCCAGAGCCATGTTGTTAAAGGTTGCTGCTCAAGCTCCTCCTGCTGAGGACTTGAAACTGAAAGCAGTGGCCTAGGTGGCCTCTACAGACGATGAGGACACGTGGTCAGGGCCTGTCTTCAAGAGGAGACGAAGGGCTGTCTCTGAGCATTCAACTTCAGTTGGTCAGGCTCCCTCTCAAAAAGCCCCTCAACCCAGCCCCTCTCCTCTTCGCGATATCACGAAGCAGGAAAGCAGGGGAGAGAACTTGTAGAGGAGAGGACTATGGGATCTTTCCCTCAATTATCTTTCTTTTCTTGAGAAGACCATGCTTCCCTCCGAGGCCAAAGAGGAACTGAATGTATTGGAGGAGGATCAGCTAATGTAGCAAACATCTAGGCAACTGGGGCAAGCCTTGGCTGCAAACTGCCTTGTCCTCTCCAAGCTTAGAAGATGGAAAGATGTGGCCAAGGAGGAAGTAGATAAGGCTGCCGAGTTTGCCCAGCGAGCTGAGGATCTCCATCTGTCGCACCAAGAGACCAAGGTCCTTCTAACTGAAAAGTCCAAGAAGGCCTTGGATTTATCTGCGAAGATTTTCGAACTCCATGATGAGGTGGAGAAATGGAAGGAGGAGTTGGCCTTAAGAGGCAAAGAACTGTTGCAAAAGGATGAGCTCCTAGAGAAAACCAAGGAAGACTTAACCAATGACGTTGCCAACTCCTACATGGTGGGTTTTGATGATGCTGTTGCCCAAGCCACCTGCCTCTACCCCAAATCAGACTTCTCCCCAATGGGCTTAGACAAGATTGTGGTAGATGGACACCTAGTAGTTGAGCAGAGGTAGTGTCCTTAGGCTTTCTTGTAATCAGTTTCCTCCTGTAACCTTCAAAAAAAATTCCAAATCCCTGTATATGTGTATAAACATTTTATTTATGCTATTTACACTTTTCTTTTCCATGCTTCGACTAGCACATGATAATGCATGTTACTAATGGACACGAAAATCATGGCTTGACCAACTAACGACAATGCACTCGATTACCTAAGTAATGCGGATACCATGACCAAATTGACTAATGATAACTCCTAACATAACAAGATAATTCACAATGCGTTTTAAATAATTAATGTAACTAACCATCTCAACAAGATAATTGTTTTAATTAAGCATGGTGAGTTGATGTGCTCTTGACAGAGTCATCTACAGGACGACTTCTACTTCATGAATGCAGTGGTTGCCCCACCTTACCTTTAGCTTGGCTGTGCAAAACTCATGCACTTTCCTTCACACATCCCTCCTTGAGGACAAGGATGGCTGACTTGGCCTCAAGTCTATTCTGAACACCGTCATGGTGCCCTGTTTCCCTTCAGGGTTGACCTCTATTTCTTTCAATCGAGGTCCTGAGCCCAGTGGATTCCTCCTATACCGATATAGGTTACTCTGTACACCTTTAGCTGCATACCTAGGGCGCCTGATCGTGGAATTCTACCAAGACAGGCTGAGTTCCCTGGCTTAGGCCAAACAATCTCAGTCATGGAAAATAAAACCTTTTGATACGCCTAAGCTCAGAGTCTTACTGAGATAGGGGTCATCTTTCTCAGCTCAAACCAAACGATGGCGAGCTACGATTCTGGGGTACCCGTGCTTAGAGTCTTAATAAGCGAAAGGTCCTCACATCTGAATCGCTATGAACCTATACGCTCCCAAACTTGGAATCTTTCCAAAAGGGAAGTTATATTTTCTTAGCTTAAGCCACAATGGTGGCGGTGTGGTATGGTAGGCCCACATGATTCGAGGAACCTCGTCTGCCCAGGTCCCCTTTTCCTTCTCTGACCTCCTCTTCAAGCCTCTGAGCAAGACTCTATTGGCAGACTCAACCTGTTTGTTAGTCTGAGGATGCTCTACTAAGGCAAACACCTATTTGATGCCGAGCTCCGTGTATAACTTGCCTGGCTGCTGAATTGCAAATTGGGTGTTGTTATCAGATATTAAGCGTTTTGGAACCCCAAAACGACAAACAATGTTCTTCCACACAAAGTGTTGAACCTTATGAGCAGTTATCGGGCTTAGCTTCTATCCACTTGGTGAAGTATTCAATGGCCACCACTAGATACTTCATCTGTCAAATTGCTAGTGGGAAAGGACCCAGATAACAATTCCCCATGTGTGGAAGGGCCACGGGCTGTGGATTGATCGCAACTCCTCTAGGGGTGCATGATGCCAATCAGCGTGCTTTTGGCATTATGTGCACCGCTGTGCATACTTCATGCAGTCCTCCTTCATAGTTGGCCAATAATACCCTACTCGAACAACTTTCAAGGAGAGAGCTCGTCCCCTGATGTGGCTCCCACAGATACCTTCATGGAGCTCCACCATGGTACGTGTGCACTGCTATCCACTTACACAGATCAAGATAGGATGGGTGTAGCCATGTCTAAATAGCTTTCAATCTATCAGATTATATTTGTCTGCATTCTTCTTAATGACCTTGGCCTCCGCAGGTTCTGCCGGAAGCATGCCATCAGCAAGGTAACACCTATAGGCTATCATCCAGGTTTCGCTCACGTCGACTAGGCAGACATCCAACGATTCCTCTTCTAACAAACCATAGACACTCACCTTAGGCACCTTCAACGTTTCTTGGGTCAACAACCGGTGCCCTTCGCCTTCAACCTCCAAGGCACCCACTTGCTAGACCTCCCACGCACAACCTACGGCGGTCCTGGGCGCCTTTAGAGTCTCCTGAAAAACTGACCTCTGGCGACCTCTCTTACCTGAGTTGGCGAGTTTGGCCAGCAGGTCTGGTTGAGCATTTTGTTCCCTTGGGACGTGTACAAACTCGAACACCAGGAAAGTCTCCTTCAAGAGCATAACATACTTCAAATACAAGGCCATCTGGGGATCCTTGGCCTGGTACTCACCTGTAACTAGTCCAGTTACCAACAACGAGTCACTTTTCACTAATAGGCTTTGAGCGCCCATCTCTTTAGCCAGCAACATTCCATCTACTAATGCTTCATACTCTGCTTGGTTATTTCTGGCTTTGAAGACAAACCTTAGGGCCTGCTCGATCAACAATCCATTTGGTCCTTCCAAGATGATACCAGCTTCGCTGCCTTGCTGGTTGGAGGACCCATCAATAGAGAGAATCCACTAGAAATCTCCATTTTCTGATTGGGTAGCTTCCGAGGAGAGCTCTACCACGAAATCAGCATAAACTTGTTCCTTCATAGGGCCTCGGGGCTCATACTGTATGTTGAACTCGGACAGCTCAATTGTCCATCACACCATTGTGGGGCAAAACCAATTTTCGGTAATCACGTGCCTGTGAGGTCTTATGTTAGTCTCATTTTTAGTCCTTCTTTGTACCTTTCTACCATTTATGAAAATAAAGCATGATTTGTGAGGATTAACCTCAAACTTTCTCATTTCTTACGGTCAAGTGGAGTTGCTAGTTGCACTTACACTAGTACAAAAAGGTCCATTTATAACAATAAATTTACACTGTTTTTACTATCAAACGGTGTCCATAAAAATGCAGTGACATTTTTTTAAATTAAAACGAGTCTAAAATGGCGGGTATGAGTTAAAGCGTCGTTTTAGACCAAAGCGCTTGGTCTAAAAAGGTGGCTATGAGTAGTAGCCGCTATTTTAGAGCAAAGCGCTTGATTTACAAAGGCGACTATGAGTGGTAGCCACTGTTTTAGAGTAAGCGCTTTGTCTACAAAGGTGAATTTACCTTAGAGCCGCCATTTTACATTCATTTTATTACCTAATTCGTAGCACGTCACTTACACTTTCGTATTTTCTTTGTCTTCTCATGCTTTGTCTTGCTTCTTTGCTTCGTGCTCTCTCTGCTTCTTCTTCATCTTCGAGCTCTTTGCCATTGTGTAAGTTTCTTTCATTTAGTCACCATTGCTTGTTTGCTTCTTTTTGTGTTTCTCTTATTCATTTTTGTGCTCCATTGTTGGTGAAGGTTTTCATCACCTATTGTTTCATTGTCTTCCACCATCGTTGTCTTCATTGGTTGTTTTCTGTGCCTCCATTGGTTCTAAGTCGTTGCTAGCTGTCGCCGCTACCGTGAGTCCACTGCTGCCATTCGTCGCCGCTGCTCTTCACCACCACCATTGCTGAGATTAGGTCACCATGTGTGTTGAGATTAGGGATGGTATAAAACAACAGTTTTTACATTAGTCGCTGTTTTAGACTGAATGTAACACGGCAACTAAATAACTGCCTTCTTTGCTTAAAGAGAATAGACTATGCGCTGAAAATCAGCGATCAGAAAACTACCATTTTAAGGCTAAAATGACTGTCGTTTTTCACCTTTTCTGCACCAGTGTTAGACTTCAACTTCACCTACAAAACACAAAAAAGAACAAGGCCAAAAAAATTTAGCATATAATCTAATTCAAATATAGGGTTTAGCATTGTTGGTTGTAACATTTCAATTGAAAAATATATTGTTGACATTGCTTGCTCAAGTTTTAGATTGGCAATTAACTAACATGTTCCTTTAATCTCATTTATGATATGTGAGAAAAAAAAAAGCTTTTCAAATTCACTTTTTTTTGCAAAGTTTAGTTATAGAAACCGAAATGGATTTGATCAAATGAGATTACTGGTGGAACTTGTGTTATTAAGCTTGTCTTTTGTTTAGATATATAAGTTAAAAGTTGTGTTGTGACATTTTCTACTAGAAATATAGTGATTTTTCCTATAGTAAAACTCTAAAAAGCTCTTCTAACTTTGTACACAACAAAAAGACTTATTTTCTAGTGGTACTGCTCAGCTGCGGTTGTTGTTGCTGGTTCCTGGTTCCTGGTTATTATTATAGCATTTGAAGGTTAGATTGTTTATGTTTTCATTTTATAGAAAAATGAGTTGAAATTGTCATTCCAAAAAGAAGCATATAGGAAAATAAGATTGTTTATGGTTTATTTTGTGAAAGAAATTATTTGGACTTTGAATGAACATGGGTAGATACATAGAGTAATGAAGAGAGATTTAAATTATTGATTATATTGGTGATCGAAAGGTATCCCTATTATTTCAACAATAATTTATATTTTAATATATATATATATATATGTGTGTGTGTGTGTGTGATTATTTTTTACTAAGACATGGCACCTTCTCATTGGAGAGTTTTATTTTGAATTTTCAAATTTTGGCTCCAAGTTGTTCAGCCCTTTCTCCTATAAATTGAGGTGCTTGGCTCATGAATTAATAAGATCAATTTTGAGTGTTATGCTGCCAAGTTGCTAGCTCTTACACTCCCTTGTCTAGACCTTTCTAGGATAGAAACATTTGGTCTTCTTCTTCTTCTCTTCAAGTGATATGGCCCAAACAATCACTCTTCTTACTCTTCATGCACCTTCAAGGATTCCATAGCTCCATTAGAGTCATCCTTGTTCCATTTCCTACACCAAGCTTTCGCCAACCTTTTAAAAAATTCCAAGAAAAACAAGCATACGAATGAAGGCACCATCATAGAAAAATCTTAAAACCAATGAAACTTTCATAAGTCATTTATTGTTAACCCCTCCACCTATCACAAAAAATCCCAACAACATATATAAGAAGCCCAATAATCTACACAAGCTTCCCTTTCATGTAGATCATTGAAGAGATCATAGATCTAAGCATAGGTACAAGAAACTGCAGTTGTTGTAGATGATGGAGAAGAAGATACAAATGATAGTATCTCCTTCTACTTGTTATCCCTATGCACCATGTTTCCACCAGCCCCATTTATGTCTCCACATTCATTACTATCCAAAACTGCATTCATATTGATACCACTCTCATTCTCAGCACCCTTTGTGCTAAACAGAAAATCAATGTGTTCCTTAAATCTTGAATCATCAAACTTGCCTTCTAAATCATTAGATTTGCTGAAGGCAAAGTCTGGATCTTAAAACTGAGACACCTCAGTATACATGAAGCTCCATGGCAGATCCTATTCAAGCACATGGTCTATAATCATAATAGTGACCAATGATGATGATTCTTCCCTAGGATAGAAGAGAGGTGTGTGGTGAACTTGGTGTTGTAGTTGTGGGACGTGTAGAATCTATTTTGTGCAGAATTTGTTCCTAAATTTTATCTTTAGTGCAAGCCCCCTAGGGCCCCCCAATCCAAGATCAAACCCATTAATCTTAAGCTTCCTCCTCCATAAACCAAATGAATTCTCCTTTCAACCTATCATCATCACAAATAAAAAAAACAAGTAAAGAACAACATGCAAAAGTCATAAAAATAGAATAATACCATGAATTTCCCAAGCTCAAGAGCTACATTACTGAATGCAAACTTGTATCCAGGTGTACTACCACAGAAAACACATTCTTTTGAACCTGCTTTGTTGCTCATTTTCTGCTGATACCTTTCCCTCTCCTTCCATTCTTACAATGTAATAAAAAAAAGTACAAGTGTGTGTCTGTGAAAGAGAGAAACAAAGACCAAAACAACACGCACCCTTATTAACGTAACAGTTTTATCTGCTAGAGAAGAAAGAACTTGGAACTGCAAATATTCTTATCTTTTCACACACACACACACATATATAGGAATGAATTGTTTTGTTCTTTAGAGGATGAAAAGTTTAAACCCTGTGAGTTATTCCATCTGAGCTTGGTGGGGCATGAATTACTGTAGGTGCAGGTTTGATTCTATTATCTTTGTCTCTTTTTTGTTTCGTCATTTATTTTCAATAGTTCCTTTTTTTCTGTTACATGAGCCCAATTTGTATGAGTTATGGAAATCCATATATAGTTGAATATTATGATTTATTATTGTTCTTGCCGATTGACTTCTCTCCCGGTTGACTTAGGCTGAACGCACCTCCTCCTGAACTTGGAGTCACGTCTCTCTTTGCTGATTCAAGTATGGCTCCGTTGTAACAAAGGGCATCCTACCTATTGACGGCATTCCGACGCTCAAGCCAGTAAGAGCTCACAAAAGCAACAATAAATCTCAGTTTAGTGTGCAAAAATAGTGTACCTTCATCTGAGGTTTCAGGCCCCTTTTATAACCATACAAGCAACATGCAATAGCTCTCATCTGAGAGAAGCAAATCTTAACTGAAAATAAGCACATTTGTCTTTTATCTCTAACAGAAAAATGGCCTACCATGTGCACCAATCATCTTCAAGAGCTAACCACAGGCTAACATTCTGTTATAAATGCACATCCTTATCTTCTTTAAGGTTAACAACAACTATCAATAGGTATTTATGTGTAACAAACATGCAACAACAATATAATAACGAATATGCACAATAATAACAAATATTATAGCAATTGCTACCATATATATATATATATATATATATATATATATATATATATAAATATATATATATATATATATATATATATATTAGTGCGGAAACAAGGGGTTTCTCGTACGACAACCTTGCCATGCGCTTTGGGCCCTTCAGCAAAATTGGGCCAGTCACATAAATCTTAGCTTGGCCCAATAACCGAGCTAACCTTTACCTTTCCCGAGCACTGAGCTACCGTTCACATACACTAGATTGTCAAGTTCTATACAGTACAGTTATATATAGTTTGTCTAGTTATAAGATAACCCATAACCAAAAAGTTTGTCTAGTTACAATATTTAACTAAAGTGCACACGACAATGATCATGATCCTTTGATAGAAAGATCTAGTGCAGTCCAAATCGCATTCCCATCCCTTACATCAATAATACATGAAATTTGCAGTTGCAATAAGTACCATAAAACTTATATTAGCTTAATTACATTTCTATGGTGCAGTTGTTATCGGCTAGCATTTTAATATGGATTCATAATCCATGGTTAATACAAAATAATTTGTGCACTTAGAAAAGGAAAAATGTTGACATTGAACTTCATACACGAATATAGAAGTATTAAAAATTTAAGATCGTATAAGAGATATCACCAAAAAGCTAATAGCACACAATAAATATCATAGAAAACCATTCATTTATAGGTTTGTTTGTAACAAAGACGACATTTATAACAATATTTTTAGTCATGAAAGGTTTGTCTTAAAACTTGGTTGACTTTTTGTCAATTTTTTTATAAACAGAACATGGATCAATTCCCAACATCGTGGATGGATGTATGATAGGTGTCATAGAGGAAAAGGTGCTTTGAAAGAGTGTTTTATATTGAGAGTTGAAGAATTTATAATCAAAGCTTTCCAACAAGATTGTTATGACAATGATGGGGGAATACGATGTCCGTGTAGCAAGTGTGATTGTACAAGATTTTTTAAGGAAATACTTGTTAAGGTTCACCTCTACAAACATGGTTTCAAACCTATTTATTGGATTTGGACTGATCATGGTGAACAAATGCTAGAAGGTGCTTTGGATAATAATGGTGGTTTGGGAATGGATGGTGAACACAATCAATCATAAGATGACCAATTTATGCCCATGGAAGAAATGGTGTATGATACTCTTAGGCAAAAATAGTCATTCCAACTACCAAATGAAGATGACATGGAAGAGCCTCCAAACGAAGAAACTGAAAGATTTTATAAACTTTTGTTGGAAGTAAATACGTCGTAGCATAAGGGGCATCAAACTCCAAATTATCAATGTGTCAGGCTATAAGCTTGCAAATCTAATTGGAAAGTTCCTGACCAATCCCTGGAGTTTATTTAAAAAATGTTCCTCGATGTAACACCCACCAAAATGGGTTTGCCTAAAACTTATTATCATGCGAAAAGGTTAGTGTTGAAGTTGGGATTAAACTCTAAGAGGATTGATTGTTGTGTGGATGGTTGCATGCTCTTCTATGATAATGAATATGGTAAAAATGATGGAGCATTGCTTGAATGTAAATTTTGTGAAAAGTCAAGGTATCGTCAACACAACACGACAACAAGTAACAAAAAACTAGTTGTTGTAAAGGCAATGTTCTATTTGCCAATAATTCCACGATTGCAAAGAATGTATGCTTCAACAAAGACTGCAAGAGAAATAACATGGCACTATCATAACAGAAGCACTAATGGAGTTTTGCGTCATCCATGTGATGGTGGGCTTGGAAGCACTTTGATAGAGTATATCCCGATTTTTCTATGGAGGCGCAAAATGTGCGATTGGGTTTTAGCTCTGATGGTTTTAACACATATATGCAAGCATGAAATGCACCCTATTCATGTTGGCCAATAATTGTGACCCCATACAATCTTCCTCTAGACATGTGCATGTGTAAACCTTATATGTTTAGAGTTGTCTCAAACCAGGGTCATTCAATCCAAAGGCTGGTATTGATGTATTTTTAAATCCCTTCATGGACGACTTGAAGAAATTGTGGATTGGTGTCCCAGCATACGATATTTCAAGAAAACAAAACTTCATGAGGAGGGAAATGTTAATGCGGACGATTAATGATTTTCCTGCTTACAGTATGTTGTCAGGTTAGGGAACTCATGGCAAATTGGCATGCCCACATTGCATGAAGCATTTGAAGGCATTTAGATTACATCATGGAGGGAAAAATTCTTGGTTTGACTCGCATCGTAGATTTTTACCGAATGATCATGCATTTAGAAGGAACAAGAATGCGTTCAAGAAGGGGGAAGTTGACATGGATGCTCCACCACCTAAGTTGACACCTACACAAGTTTGGAATAGAGTGAAGACTTATCCTAAAGTAATTGAAAGTAGTGCAAAGAATACATGGTTATGGGAAATGGCATAACTAGACAAAAAGAAGCATCTTTTGGGATCTTCCATATTGGAAAGATAATATATTAAGACATAATCTTGATGTTATGCACATTGAAAAAATTTTCTTCGATAACATCTTTAACACTATCATGAATGTGATTGAGAAGACTATCAACAATGAGAAAGCATGAATGGACTTAAGTTTGTATTGTAGGCGAAAAGACTTGGAACTGAAGTCACATCCTAATGGAAAGATGTTCAAGCCAAAAGCAAATTACACACTTGTAACCGAGCAAATTAAACTTGTGTGTCAATGGTTAAAAGATCTTAGGATGCATGACAGATATTCCTCCAACTTGGCTAGATGTGCTGATGTGAACAAGGGAAGGGTGCTAGGGATGAAAACCCATGATTTCTTGTATTCATGGAATGGCTACTTCCCATAGCATTTAGCTCGTTACCAACTCATGTTCTAAATCCCATTATCGAGGTATGTCATTTTTTCAAATATTTGTGTTCTACAACACGAAAAGTGGATGACCTTATTAGGATAAAAACAAAACATTCCAATAATTATTTGTAAGTTGGAAAGAATATTTCCCCCAATAGCTTTTGGTTCTATGGAACATCTCTCTATCTATCTAGCATATGAAGTGAGTATTGGTAGACCTATCCATTATAGGTGGATGTAACCATTTGAAATGTAATAATAAGAGTTATTAGTCTTTATTAAATGTGAAGTATAGTTATCAATTATAACATATTTCTTTGATTATAGATTCATGTGATATGCTAAACAATCAGTGAAGAATAAGACTAGGGTAGAAGGATCTATTTGCACATCTTATTTGCATCTTGAGACAACTCATTTTTGTTCACACTATTTCAACAACTTAATGTGAAGACCACAACATAGTAGAAATGAAGTAGACATTAAAAGTGAAAGGCTTCCATCAATGTTCTTGGTCTTTGACCAACCTGGACGTCATTCTGGGAGGGAGATCACTCATTTGTTAATTGATGAAGAATTAAACTCGGCTCATGTTCATGTTTTGATCAACTGTAATGAAGTTAAACCATACCTTGAGTAAGCCTCATGCAAGATATTATTTTAAAACACTGTTATTCATTCATTAAGTTATCGCTAACCTAATGCATTGACACCTATTGACAACTCCTTATTACATTCTATTGAAATTAATGAATCACATGCTTCGGGTTGTATACATGCAGATTTCCCTTTATGGTTTAGGGGACAAGTATGTATCTTCAAATTCTATAATTTACTTTTTGTTGACTTGTTTAACCATTTCATCAAAATTTAATGCCATTCATATATTTATAGGTTCATAAAGAGCATTTTAAGTGTGAGGAACCAACACCTAAGAGATTTATCACTTAGTCCTTTAAGGTGTGTAAAAGAATGGCACACATTCTTTGTGAATGGGTACAAATTCCACACTCATGCATGCAGTAAGGGAAAGAAAACAATAAATAGTGGGGTTTATGTAAAAGGCCTTACAAAAGGAGGTGAAGATGATTTCTACAGTGTGATTCAACCACTAGTACAAAATACGATATTAACGACCCTGTATAAAGACAGTTTACGAATAATAGTCGTAATAAAAGAGACGGTGGCATTTTTGTAATTATTTTGCCAGTGGAAGCCATTTTTAACGACGGTTCGGGGAGGAACCGTCGTTATATGTCAATGTTTGCACTTACAAAGACGGTCCCAAGACCAACTGTCGTTACAAGTGCTGTTTCATTTTCAGCAGCGTCAAAGCGCGGGCTTCTCTTCTCAACTTCTTTCACTCTCACTCTACACCTTTAGCTTCTTTCACTCTTACTCTCCCATCACTTTCTTTCACTCTCAACTCTCCCAAGCTGGCTCCTTTGAAGTGCTTCGTCACCAAACTCCGCACTCCGTTTCCACCACGAACACCGTGACTCAACGCTGCTGCGAGCACCATTTTCGCTGCAAGCACCGCTGCGCTGCACCACTGATTCGCCGAACGTGCTCAACGTCGCGGCAAAGTGCTTTGCGCCTCCTCTGTCCCAAACACTGCTCTGCGCCCCCTTCGTCGCGACGCTGCTCCGCGCCCCCTCCACCGCGACGCTGCTCTACGCCCCTTCCGCTGCGACGCTGCTAAGATCTGTTTCTCCGTTGCGTCACGCGTTTACTCCGCCGCAAACGCTGGTTTGCGCCTCTTCTCTCCTCCGTCGCGTCACGCCTCTGCTCCGTTGCGTGCGCCTTCGCTCTACAGGCTGGTGGTCGTCCGTGGCAGTGGTCCTCCACACCTTGCGGCCCTTAACCCTACTCAACAGCCCCTTTTTTTCCCGCACCAGTTTTTCCCGCCAGGTTAGTGTTTTAATATTCTTTGTTTTTTTTATTTATTTTTTAAAGAATTTTTAATTTTTTATTAGTTTTTTAATATTTTTATTACTGTTTTAATATTTTATAAGTTTTTTATTACTGTTTTAGTATTCTTTACATTTTTATTAGTGTTTTAATAAATGTGTGAATGCAACGAGTTGATTCTAAGTCTGAGGGTGTCTGACCCTCGGCAATTTGGATTTTCTTTTATAATGAATTAGATAATATCTGTATACATTGAACGATTTGATCCTGAGTCCGAGGGTGTCCGACCTTCGACAATTATTATTTAGTTTTTATAATGAATTATATAATACCAATTTGTATTAAACGTGTTGATGCTGGGTCTGGGGGTCTTTGACCTTCGGTAATTTTGATTTAGGTTTATGATGAATTAAATATTTGCTTAGTTTACCAGCTTGATGGATCGGAGCTGGATTAATACACCACGTATAACTAATGCATTCAAAAGAGGGGTGGAAGAATTCATAAAGTTTGCACAACGTAATGTCGTTAGTAATGATAAGGGAGTAAGAATGAGGTGTCCTTGTGTGAACTGTTTAAATGGAAGAATATTGAATGTTTCTGAAATTAGAGAACATCTTCTTTGTGATGGGTTTTTAAAAAATTGTACAACATGGACGTGGCATGGTGAATTGTTGCAATTACCAAGTGTCCGCGAAGCTTCAGAGTTTCTTGATGATTTCCCAATGGATGATAGATTAGAGGACATGATTCGTGATGTGGGAGCAGAATCATTTGCTAAAGCGGTTTTCGAAAATATGTCTATTGATGCAAAGACTCCTTTATATCCTGGTTCAACTAATTTCACACGATTATCAGGAGTGTTAAGGTTGATGAATTTGAAGGCAATGAATGGATGGACTGACAAAAGCTTTACAGAATTACTTGAATTGTTGAAGGACATGCTCCCAGAAGGAAATACATTACCTACCCGAAATTATGAGGCAAAAAAGATTCTTTGTCCGATGGGAATGGAATATAAAAAAATACATTCATGTCCTAATGATTGTATTTTATACAGAAATGAGTATGGTAATTTAAGAAAATGTCTCAGGTGTGGTTTGTCACGTTATAAAGTTAAAGTTGGTGAAAAAGAATATAAGGATGAAGTCACAAATGAAGGTCCTCCTGCTAAGGTCGTTTGGTATCTTCTAATAATTCTAAGGCTTAAGCGTTTGTTTGCAAATGCAGATGATGCTAAAAACCTTATGTGGCATTCAGATGATAGAAAATGTGATGGACTACTTCGTCATCCAGCTGAATCTTTGCAATGGAAGAAGATTGATAAAGAATTTCCTGAATTTGGAAAAGAATCAAGAAACTTAAGACTTGGATTGGCAACTGATGGAATGAATCCCTTTGGAAATTTAAGTAGTAATCATAGTTCATGGCCCGTTTTGTTAGTGATTTACAACTTACCTCCTGCTTTGTGTATGAAGCGCAAATACATGATGTTATCTATGATGATCTCTGGTCCAAAACAACCTGGAAATGACATAGATGTTTATCTTAATCCATTGATTGAAGATTTGAAGTTATTGTGGAATGAAGGGGTTGATGTGTTTGACACGTTTAAGAATGAATCTTTCCGATTGCATGCGATGTTATTTTGTATTATCAATGACTTCCCTGCATATGGGAACTTGTCAGGTTATAGTGTGAAAGGCCATAGAGCATGTCCAATATGTGAAGACAATACATTTTATGAGCAGTTGAAACACGGAAGAAAAATTGTGTATCTTGGGAATTGTAGATTTCTAAAGAAATATCATTCGTATCGTAGATTGAAGAAAGCTTTTAACGGATACCAAGAACATGACATTTGTCCCACTCCCTTAAGTGGTATTGAAATTTATGAAAAGATAAAAAATGTTAATGTGACTTTTGGAAAAATGAAGAAGAAGCAAACTGTGAGAGAAATATGGAAGAAGAGATCAATCTTTTTTGATCTTCCGTATTGGTGTAAGTTAGATGTCAGACATTGTATAGATGTAATGCACGTAGAAAAGAATGTGTGTGATAGTCTAATAGGAACACTTCTGAACATTAAAGGCAAAACAAAGGATGGTGTGAATGCACGTCTGGATTTGATTGAGATGAATATACGAGAGGAATTAGCACCGCGAGAAGTTGGTAAACGTATATACTTTCCTGCAGCGTGTTACACTTTTTCAAAGAAAGAGAAAACAAGTTTTTGTGAATGTCTTAAAGGTGTTAAGGTACCACAAGGCTACTCTTCCAATGTGAAGAGTCTTATATCTATGAATGATTTGAAACTAATTGGCTTAAAGTCTCATGATTGTCACGTTCTAATGCAACAATTACTACCAGTGGCTATTCGAGGAATCTTACCAAAAAATGTTAGCCATACAATCACTTGATTATGTTCATTTTTCAATTCCATATGTAGTAAAGAGATTGACTCTCAGAAGTTGGATGAACTTGAAGAAGAAATAATTGTTATCTTGTGTCAACTCGAGATGTTTTTTCCTCCATCTTTTTTTGATATCATGGTACATTTGGTTGTTCATCTTGTAAGGGAAATCAGATTGTGTGGGCCAGTTTATATGCGATGGATGTATCCAGTTGAGCGATACATGAAGAATTTGAAGGGATACGTAAAGAATCAATGTCGTCCAGAAGCTTCCATTATTGAAAGATACATTTCAGAAGAATCTATTGAGTTTTGTTCCGAGTACTTGTCAAAAGCCAAATCTATAGGAGTTCCTGAAAAATTTTGGCACTCTCGTAGATTGATAAGTAAATCTTCAAAAGGTGTACATGTCATAAGCAAATCAAGAGAAGAGGTTCTGCAAGCACACTTGTATATCCTAAATAACACTGATGAGGTGTTACCATACTTAGATACACACAAAGACATTGTCAAATATAAAAATCCAAGACAATCAGAAAAATGGGTGTTAATTGAGCATAACAAAACTTTCATGTCATGGTTTAAGCAACAAATCATGAATGATCCATCAGCATCTGAAACATTAACATGGCTTGCAAACAGTCTTAAGTTTGATGTTTTATGTTGTTCTGGCTATGAAGTAAATGGTTGTTTGTTTTACACAAAGTCTCGAGATGATAGGAGTACAGTGCAAAATAGCGGAGTCACCTTGGAGGCAGAGTCTATGCAATTTTCAACTGCAAAGGATCAAAATCTTGTTGTGGGATCAATGCCTTATTATGGTGTCATAGTAGAGATTTGGGAAGTTAATTATACCAAGTTTACTGTACCTGTTTTCAAATGCAAGTGGGTTGACAATAAGACTGGTGTCAAAGTTGATGAATCAGGAATGACTTTGGTTGACTTTCGAAAGATAGGTTATCATGACGAACCATTCATAATGGCACATCAAGCTTCTCAAGTTTTCTATATCCAAGATCCTACGTCTGAACACTGGTTTGTTGTGCTACATGGAAAAAAACAACATAATGACCCAGAAGATACAAACAATGACATTTCTGAGATTGAATCATTTACAAGAACGACCATCAATAAAGAGTACGAGGATGTTGCTGATGTTGTACATGCAACTCGAAATGATCATGATGAAGGAATATATATTTGTATGTGCATGTGATTCATGTTTAGTTTTACAATATATAATTTTTATTATATTTTATATTATTGATGCTTATCACATTTGTTTGATGAAAGGAACATGGCAGATGATAAAGTTTCTCATTCAAAAACTGGTAGAGGACCTACGAGATTAAAGAATATGTTTAAGATAAATAAAGATGATAAAATACCATTGTCTATTGATGTCAACACTGGTGTGGCAACTGGGCCATATGCAAAGAAATTTAGCAGTTATCTCAGAGTACTTGCTTGTGAAAGGATCTCTATCTTAACTGAGTCCTGGGATCATGTGACCGAGCAGGAGAGAAACATGATTTGGCAAGATATTTTGGCATGTAATTGTTTTTACTTTGTTCAATCTAAAGTTCATTTATACTTTGTTCAATTCGAAACTTGTTTATGAACTAATTATCCTAAATAATGTAGACGCATTACAACATTCCGAATGTGGAAACCTTGAAAGCGAAGGTTCTTTCTAATGTGAGTGTCAAGTTTCGTCAGTTCAAATCAAAATTGACAACGGATTTTATATATGGTGAAAGGAAAGAAGAAAATCCTTGTACAAAATATGCATCCCTTGATGAAGAAACTTGGCAGAAGTTTGTGCAGATTCGACAAACTAAAAAATGGCAGGTTAATATCACTTGCTATATTTGGATGTAGTTTATATTAACTTATTATTAAATTTTGAATTTTGATGATAGGATGTTCGGCAGAAAGCAAAAGTCAACTAGGCACACAATGATACCCCACACTTATTGTCCCATGGTGGTTATAAATTGTTAGAGCAGAAGATGCTTGAAGAAAAGATTAAAGCACATTCTACTTCCATTGAGGAAGGGAATAATTCTTTGAGGCCTCCATCCCCACCACCCCGACATGAGATGTGGAAGGGTGCCAGTATAAAGCCATCAGGGACATGGAGTTCTAAGTCTACAGAAGAAACAGTTCAACGAATTGTAAGAAATATGTTTTCTATATGTTATTTTAAATTCAATGTTTTCGAGTTTGACAATTTCTTTTCATTTCTTTTAGGATTCTCTTGCTGAGCAATCAACACAGGGGACTTTTCATCCATGTGGTCGCGAAGATATTCTTAATGTTGCTCTTAGACGACTTGAGCACCCTGGCCATGTTCGTGTAGCTGGATATGGGATTGGGATTCTGTCATACTTTGGACCTTCATCACATAGCAAGGAACAATCGTCCAATCAACCTAGCCAGGAGTATTTACTACAGTTACGTCAACAGATAAAGGTTGAGGTAACTCAAGAGCTTAGAGAAAGCTTAATGGAGGAGTTTAATAAGCGGATGGAAAGGGAGTTTGAAAAGCGGTGGGAGGGTTTAGGACTCTCGCAGCAACTACTTACTATGGTAGAAGATGAACCACCTCCGCCTCCTATTAAGAAAGTCAACACTAAAGGGAGTTGTTCGGCGGTTGATCCATCGGGAGATGAATTTTGCTCAACTAGCCAATGCGAGTTATATGTTGAGTATAATTCTTTGACCCGATTCGTTGCCCTAGGTAAGTGTTATGAAGGGGTCACAATGTTACACAATGTGCCTCTTCCTTCTAATTTCATAAAGGTCACGGTGGAAAAGGTCCTTTATGGTGATGTTGCAGTTCCTGTGCCGACATCAGAAGTGACAATTGTAGCAGAGGCATTACATACTTTCGTTGCCTGGCCTAGACATCTTGTCAGACCTATAGACTCTACGATATATCTTTGCACTAATACTAATAGAATTATTTATCAGATATATTACATTCTAACTAATTTAATTATTTTTTTGTTTGTTGATGAGTAGGATGAACCTAAGACAAAGCTGCCTCTGTGAAAGAAGAAAAAAATTCTCCATTGAGAATCCTGTGGCGACATTGGTGGAAGTTGCTACAGCTTTAGACACAACCGTCCTAGAGGTTCCATGGGATGCCAATGTTTTTGGAAGGCATAGTGATGTACCGTTGTACTTTCACATGTCTGATTTGTTAGACCTTGTATCCGGAAATCAAGAGATTAACATAACAGTTATGTAATTATGGATGATGTAAGTTCAAATATTAAAATCTTTATACTTTTGATTTATTAAATATATTAGTACTAACTTATTGAAATGTAGGTATATTTATGGATTATGCTTCGATGAGGGGAAACACGATATTTATGGGTTTTTAGACCCTCAAGTCATTCAATTAATTGGAAACAAGAAGTCAGAAACACAAACATACATCACCACTACCTTAAAGAATGGAAGAAAACGAATTTATTTTGCTCCGTACATCCACGAGTAAGTCTTTATTTATTAAATAAGTTATATTAAATATTGAAATAAGAGAAACTAATTGATTTGTTATATAGGTGTCATTGGCAACTATTGGTCATATCTCTTCAAGATAATACCGTTGCATGGTTTTGCTCCTTAAATAAAAGAACCCCTACCTATTTTAAACACATTATAGATAGGTACGAAAATTTCATTTAACATTTATTATACTTATACATTATATAATGTTATGTATTTTAACATGAAATCTTATTACTTTAGTGCTTACTCTAGATATAACATGTTGAGTGGGAGGAGAAGTGCAAATGCACAAAAACTCACTTGGATGTATCTTTAAGGTATTTAAAGTATATTTTTTCACTCAATTTAATGTGTCTCACTCATTCATTTAATACATTTATTTTCACATGCAGTGCAACAAGCAATCTGGAAGTTATGAGTGCGGTTATTATGTTATGCAGTGGATGTCGACTATTATGCGAGCCGCAATTGATAGAGGTTGGGATCAGGTAATATCTCAATACAAAAAACACTTTAAAATTCGGGATTTATTATTCAAGCACTAATTCAAAAAATTTCAAATGTCTCAGTTTTTCAACGATCAACAGCTGCTAGATTCGGAAGCATTGGAGTACGTGAGAACAACATGGTCAAAATATTTTGTAACCATGTATAACAGCTTAGGGTAGATAAATTATTAGAATAACATTGAACTTTTTCGTATATTAGCAAAATTTTTTGTAGAATGTTATAATTTGTTGTATGTATTTTTCATATTCGAATTATGATTTCAAATGTTTTTGATTTTCTGGAATTGGAAATTTTCTGCAGGTTTGAGGTTTTTAAAAAGAAAAATATTTTTTTTAAAAAAAAAAACCTATATATAACGACAGTTCCATGTGGAACCGTCTTTAAAAGTCATAGTCTCTTTAAAAGAGACATACATATAACGACGGTTCCCAGGGAACCGTCTTTAAAACTTACTTTAAAAAAATTTTAAATCTTTATTTAGTATCCAATTACAAAGACAATTAAAAAGTAACTGTCGTTATACCATGTTTATAACGACGGTTGTAGAACCGTCGTTAAAAATACTACTTATTAACGACACCCATAATAACGACAATTTAGGAACCGTCTTTACATGTCCATTTTAACCGTTGTGAATGTACCTTTTTTGTACTAGTGAACACATGTATAAGGGTGAGTACAATTCTTCGACCTCAAATAAAAAGGTTGTATTATTTTACTGTGATTGGTTTGATCCATCAACAAGAGGCACATGAGTGGATTCCAAATATGGTATTGTGGATATTCAAATGGATAGAAGACATGTTCCATTTGATCCTTTTATCATTACACATAATGTTCGACAAGTATATTATGTACCATATCCAACATCATGCAGAGACAAACGTGGCTGGTGTGTTGTAATCAAAACAAAGCCCAAAGGTCGTATAGATTTTGATGATACAGAAGTTGAAGTGCCATACCAAGTTGGTGAAATGTCTCTTGTTAATGAAGTGATTGAAGTTGAACAAGTTTCAGGATTACAAGATTTAGAGGTTGAGCTTGAAGAAGTGGATATAAACAATGTACCATTGTTTGAAGATCAAATAGATGAAGAAACAAATGAATGGGAAGAAAACAACAAAGAGGGAGAAAGTGCAGATGAATATGGAGATGACTTTGACATCTTTAGCTTTGAATAGACTTAGGCACAATAAATTGACATTGTAGATGCTTAAAATTGTATCTTAAATGAGACAAAGGCAGTTAGTGTTAACAAATAATATGTATTGTAGGAACTAGTGTTGTACTGTTGTTCTTAACATAATCTTTATTACATTAGTTAATATGATAATATATTCTTGGTTTATGTTTGGTGTTGAAATCGGAATCTATTTTTTCAATGTTTTAAGGTACTTGTTTATTATTCCTTTTAAAAATGCTTATATTTTACAATTTTGATTGATAATTCTTATTGCTTTGCAGAGGAATGTCACATGGAGGGATGAGGATGAGGAACAAGTTAAGAAATATTTTCATTCGAAGGCTTCTCATATTCTTTCACAGATGTTTAAAATGGCTCGTCAAGAAGATAAACGACCAGAATGGATTGAAAATACTATTTGGAACAGCTTCCTGGAAAAGTGGAACATGCCTATGTATCGTTCAAAATTTGATACAGCTAAAAAGAATCATTTATCCGAAAAAAGTGGATGTTTGCACACCGGAGGATCCATTAGTGTGCATAAACACGCGATTCATTTAGTATGACTTCCCTATAAAATTTTTAGCAATCTATGATTAATTATTACCTCCTTAATTTATAAAATGCTTTGTTTATAGACAGAGGAGATTGGCTGCTCGGTCAATGTTGATGAAGTTTTTCAATAAACACATATACGTAAGAGCACTAGGGATTTTGTTGATGATAGATCGAGGCAGACACATATTAGTTTTCTTCAACTTTTTTCTACATGTACATTAATTACTATTTTATAACAAATATTTATCATTTGAACAAAAAGATTTTGAAAGTACATTCTCTCGAACATTATCTTAGTCACCATCTGTGTATACCTTGATATCTACTCCATTAGATCCTGCTAAGTAGTAAAGAATAAGAAACAGTTGTTGGTTAGAAGCTGCAGGTGGAAGGTACAAGGGACGAGTGTACGGGGTTGGATGTGTAGATCGTCAGGACGACTGTGTTGATCATTACCTACAACAAACACAAGCATCTTCTAGTAAGAAAGTTGATTCAGAAGAGATTGTTGAACTTAGATAGCGACTATCAACAAGTGAGGAGCAAATTCGACACATGAATTCCTAGTTTCAATCCTTTCATGATCTTATGATTTAATATCTACTGCCTGGGGCAGTAGCGACTGCACAACATATTTTTCAACAACCAAATACTCAAGAGAATTAGATGCAAGATAATGATCAAGTGCAACATGGCAATAATCATGATGAGCAAACTCAACTCTCCTGCTCAAGATTATAATAATTATTAGTTTCTTAAAAGCTCTATAATGACTTGAATTTCTTTTTATTAGATGTTCTCCTTGGTTTGAATGAAATACATTTGGATATTTTGAACATTTGGAAATTAGTATTCTATCATGCTTTTCAAGATATGGTCAGGTCTGAATGTTGATTAATATATGTCTCTGAATGCTTTTGAGTATATCCAGGTCTTGAAAAAAAGAATTTGAATACTTTTAAATATGAAAAAAAAACAAAATTTGAGTTACATACGGATAATTCCGTATGTAACTTTCTGGTGTAATTACACATGGACATACGAATTCTAAATCCATATGTAATAGTTACCTACAACAGTTTTACATATGGATTTATTTTTTCTGTATGTAACTATGTTTTACATACGAATTTAGTGTCTTACATATGGATTAATGTTGAATGTAATACCAAATTTTCTTGTAGTGTATGTTAAGAATTATCATTTGGGTCAAAAACTTAAAGATACTTTTCAATCAAATCTAAGGATCTAAATCATGATAAACAAGCGTTACAAATAAAATGACAATACCAATCATCAATCAAGAACAAAATATTATATTTAAATATCACATCAATTGATGTAAGTTAATTTTAAGATTGCATATTTTATGGGTTTCACTTTTGATTAAGCTTTTTTGAGATTAATAATTATGGTGAGAACCCAAAGAAGATCCCCACTAGACACGAACTTAACCAAGTTAAGTAAGTGTGAAGGTTCACTTCTAGAGGGTAAAGAAAAAAATACAATATGGTGAGTATGATGAGATGACTTGCGAAATTAAATAAAAACAATTATGAGGATAACAAGATAAAGACCGAAATTAAAAGATAAGCATGATAACATAAAGAGGAAAGGGAAGGTAGTGCAAAAAGAAGATAAAAAGAGGAAGGGATGAAGGAAGCTTATGGAATGGAAGATGAATCACACCACTTGGAAGGATGGGAGCTTCCAAGATGAGTGATGAAAAGTCGCCACTTGAAGTTCACTACACTTACATGATAAGACCCAAGGACCTTTAGGAGACTCAACTCACTAAATACTCTGACAGAGTTTCTTTTCTATTCAAAATTCAATGTGTAAATTACATGAGGCAAGGCACCCTTTATATAGGAGAGAGTGACTTGGGGAGCAAGAGTGAGAGGGGTAGGGGTGTCATTTGTGAGAAACCTTCTAGAAGGTAAGTCAAAAAACTTTAAACCTAGGTGCACTTGTCATGAAAGGTGGACTTGGCACAAGCCCAATTTATGCTAAGTACACCCCAATTTATGCTAAGTACACCCCAATTTATGTTAGGCGAACCCTACTCTATCTTATTCGTTTATTTGGACTCTCAAAGTGAGCCCAATTTATTTATAAACATTTTCTTGTAAGAAGACTAGAAGAAAGAACATCTGATGCTCTGGTCTATGTCCATTTCTTCTTCTGTTGAGGTCCTTCCGACATTTGGTGGGGCCTTATCTTGTATGCTGAGATGACTGATCAAAATGTGAAGTGTCTCTTATGTCCTTGGTCATTTGCTTAGCTAATTGGGTTGTATCATCAATACATAAGAGTTTGAACATATTACTCTCAATCCCAAAGGTATTTAGTCACTCATGTTGGCCAAAGGCTAATTAGGTTGTATCATCAATACATAAGAGTTTGAATAGATTACTCCCAATCCCAAAGGGTAGATTTAGTCACTCATGTTGGTCATTACAAGCATGGAAAGTAAAAAAAAGAAGATCCAGGATGTTTCTCCTTGAGGGCCTTCTAGGGTTTTCTAATAGCTTTTATTCTCCCCAATGATGTCTAAGGTTGGGCCTCACGCCTCATATTTAACTTAGTTGGGATTAGGCTAAGCGATTTCTCGCTTGGGCGTGATTAGGCTCGCTTGGGCGAATTGGACGAAAACAAGCCCAAAGTCTTTGGAGTGATCTCGCCTGGGCGTGACTGAGCTCACTTGGGCAAGATCGTTTGGAAGCTTCTGGCTTAAGCGAGCTTAGATGAGTGTTGGAGCATTCCAACTTTCTCTTTTTATCTTGTATATTCTCCTTTTTCCATTTCATCTCCATTTTTCCCTAAAATCCTGAAATTAACACAAATTTGGAAATAAATCGTTCTTATTCATATTATAATCATAAAATATGTAAAAAAGGTTTAAATTCATAAATTAGGGATTATATTATAGTTATTTTATCAATTAATATCCATAAGTGTTTGTATTTTAATATCAAATATTAGTGAAATATGACACTTATCAATGACATCTCGCTCAAGTGAGGTATTTCTTGTTTAAGCGAGTTTCATGAAAAAAAAAACCCAACTTCACTGCAGAGAACTCACTTAAGCAAGCCTGAGTGAGTGTTGGGCGAGTTTGCTTTAGAGAACAAGTTTGCCTCTAGAGTGATCTTGCTTGGGTGAGTTTTCAATATTCCAACATTGTCTTTTCATCTTGTCTTTAACTTGTCCATTCCTCTTTTAGCCCTTTATCTCCATCTTCCCCTAGATTCTTGAAATTAGCACAAACGTGGGAATAAATCATTTTTATTCATCTCACATATAATCCAAAAATATGTAAAAAGGTTCAAATTTCTAAATTAGAGGTTGAATTATAACTCTATTAACAATTAAAGTCCATAAATACCTATCATTTTGCATGAATTATCACTAAATAATGGCACTTATCAATCCAACAGTACAATATGTCATTAGATCCAATTAAATCCCTATGCAATATTAGCTACAGCATCCTCAATGTTGGTTACTGCATAAAGCATTTGGCAAATACTTTAGCTTATTTTGCAAGGTCTTTTGTTGCCATCTATATCGGAGCAACGCAAATTATCCTCACATTTGTGTTGTTGTTAGCCTTGTACCTTTTGCTGATAGGAGAACTATGTTGAATTCCTTGTAAATTTTCTTTTTCATAGTATGGTGCATTTTTGCACCTACCGATTATTAGTTCTAACACAGACACACAACTCCTATTGTCATCTATGCTTATATTAGCATTAACATTCAACAATTTCCCATACATTTCCCCATGTCTTAATATTATTTTAGCAATCTTAAGCATATGACAAGATTCGAGCTCTAGTCAGAATATGTAAATGTAATTTTGTATATTTAGTTGTTATCCGGCCTCATGTTTTTAATTGCACCATTGTACAAATTTCATCTATGCAATTTCCCCTTTATATGTTATGTTATTTCTTTGGTTCCATATTCTCCATACTACTGTCAACGAGACAGACCTCTAAATAATATTTTGCTTGTTAAACACCAAAAACTAAAGTTGTAGCAAGTCTTTGGAAGGTAGATAGTGGTAGACAGTTGACAACCCTAACCATTTCTAACATTTATTCCAAACAGTCCATGCAGTTTCACAGGTGATAAACAAACGACTCATATTCCACTTCCTGCTCACACATGACACATAACATGTTATTCATCTTGATTTTCTTTTTATCTCGATTATCCTTAGTGGCCACTTTGTTGATTATCAGTCTCCAAGCAAATGACTAAGCAAAGGGTAATGCCCTGACCTCCCAAAATTTGCTAAATACCCTGCATCTTCCTCCACCACCAATTATTTTTTTGTAATTTATCTTCACTGATTTGAAGTTTCCAACTTATCCTTCGTCCATACCCACATGTCATCCTTTTTCAACTTTTAGATTGTTTTCAACTTTTAGATTGTAAGTCCTCCAGGAAACTTGTTACTTGCGGTAATTTTCACTCAAAACAACTCTAGATACTAATTATTTTTTAGTTTTTAAAATGATATCTAATTTAGTTAATATAATAATTAATTTTTTTTTAAATTAGTTTCTATTTAATTATTTTCTTGTAATGATAATTATTTATTTTTATTTTGATAATTATTTATTTTTCCATTTGGTTAACTGTTAACTTTTGCTTTATATTAAACCTTAGTAATGTTGATTAAAAATACCGTGCATGGTTGATTATGAGAAGAAGAACATATACATCAAAATATACCCATAACTTTAGAATGAAAATGAAAAAAATCACATTATATAAAAGACCAACATCATACAAAAATATTTCTGAAACAATCCGCAATTTAGAACGGCAAATTACCAACACATGTAAACGCAATATCTCCAACATTGACACATAAATGAAACTTTAACAAAACTTTAACAAACAAATGAATGTAAGATTTCAGCGTGAAATGCATTCACATTATGCATTACCACATAGTTTAAACCAAAGAACCGAACTCAATTCACTCTGCTGCACACATTTCTGATCTGACCCTGGTTGCCGGTGAGTGGGCTAAGGTTGCTCATCTTGACCATGGCGTTAGCAAAATCGAATTTAAAGAGTAATGGAAAAGTGTCGTAAGTTTTGACCTGGAGGGCAGTGGAACCGCCACTAAAGAGTTGTTGATCAGAGTGGAAAAGACCCTTTTTGCTAATTAAATTTGTGTAGTAAGAACTGTCAAAAACGTCTTTAGAGGTGATGTCTATGGGAGACAAGTTGTTATCACCACCCTGAATTGGACAATTAGCTTTCAGTTGGTCTGCATAAGTTGAATTTATATCCCTTTCGTTATAAATCCTTGATCGGAAGAGAAGACATCTGGCACTGCCTATTGTGTGAGCACCTGGTCATCATGAACAAGTTTAGCTACTTCAATATATATGAAAGCAAATCTTCGTTACGTTCGAATCTTGGAAGAAGAAAGAAAAATAAATAATATGGTAAGATAGAAAGAGTGATGATAAACAGGTGTTTAATATATAATAGTGTTTGCATATATTTATTCAATCAATATTTTTCATGATACTACAACACCTTCAACCAATTCTCATAATAATTTTTATAAAAGGAAATATATATATATATATATATATATATATATATATATATATTTAATTCTTTTTTATAGTTTTGACATGTTACATGTACAATCATATTATTTTTAACAACAAAAAATATACAATCATATTGTATTTTAATAACACATTTATCACATCATCAATTATTAACACAAAATTAACTACCGAATTAATTATAAACATATATTTTGATGAAATTAAAAAAATTAGAGCTATAATAAAAATGAACTAATATTTAATATTTAAGCTTTTAATATATAACAGAAACCTTCCAATGCATTGTGCACGAAGGAAAGTTGATAAGTTGCATGCAGTAATGTGTATCTATCTACCTGATAAAGCCACCATTTCATTTACTGTGAAATGCTTCTTTTGGAAAGCAGCGATAAGGCCATCAAGATTCAGAAAGGGAGATGGTAAATCAGAGTTAGCTCCAATTAAACTTGCAGTGGTTGAGTCCCTTCTGCCCAAGCCAAGAGGCCACCCAACTCCACCAAGCTGACCATTATTTCTCACTCATCAGTTTCTCATTTCATTATGCATTTATTGAAGTTTTCTTCTAATAAATTGCTTATATAATTTGCCATTCCTAAAGTAAAAATACTTACAGCAACAACAGAATCCCTTGCAGCAACTGTTAAGATGTCAGCACAAGAGACAACACCAGGGCACTGACGCTCTAGTTCAGCTTTTATGTTCTCTATGACTTCGAAACCCCTTAGAGAATTCACGTTGGGTAAAGCACCTTGTTCGCCCTTGAAAGTTGCTGTGTCCTTTAACAAAACCGATGCATCACATCCCTTCAAAATGCGACCAAAAGTTAGAACATGTTTTTAATCACTCATATTCTTTTCCTTTCTCGTTGACTGTGATGTTTTATTTCACAGACGAAAAAAAATATTAATTAAACATTTTCCCGTAATAAAATTTTGAAATGGAACAATTAATTTATTCTAATTAATAAAACATGCCACGTTCTTCCGTCAAACTGTCATCCAATTATTAATAGCTAGTATTAGTTATGTAGTTAACACGACAATGTGTTAGGGCACAACATGGAATTTTAAAAAAAAAAAGTTACAGCAGCATCAGCGAGTATAAAACATAATAATAAAAAATAATAATGTTTCGTATACAAGCAAAATACATACTATTTTAAGAAACCACGAAGATAACAGATCAACGATGTTTATGCTAACAAACTAATACTTTAATATACTTAAGTAGGTGATACAAATACTTACAATGATTTATTCAAATGAAAGAAAAAGACATATTTAAAAAGATTGAAGTCATCCTAGAGTCTATTAAAATATTTTATTAAATAGCTATCATGTCACACAAGTAAATTGATAAAGTGAACTGGATATATTATTCTAATTAAAATGATGAATTATGATAAACTAAATTGAAGTCATTTTGAGTGTATTGTTTTTCGGTTTTGTTTTATGTAATGTTGACAATTGAGGTTATGATAATTTTTAAATTGTAAAAGTGGGGTTAATGTATATAAGAGCTTATTTTTCTTATTAGTAATAAAAAAAATGGAATAAACAGAAATCCCGTTATAGCTGATAGAGCAGATTTATGTATATAGGATTGATATGTAGAGATTTTGATGGTATTTTGATTTGTTTAGGGTTATGCATGCATAACCTGTTTGCTTTATTGTAATACAATAAACTAAAATCGTAACGAGACAAAATGGAAAATTGTTAGTCCCATCAATTAGTGTGGATGGTTACGTATATACATGGTGGGGATTGTTATATATCCTAAATGGGAGGAACATAGATTGCACTTGTCAAACAATATTGCACCCTTGCATGCAGGTAAATGTGAAATATATAAAAGGATTAATAACAGACTTACTTGGACAAAGCAGTCATGGAAATGAAGACGGAGCAAGGAAGCACCCATGCGAGGCTCATTCTGCACAGCATTGGTTACTAGTTTCTTAATGGTGTCAAGGGCTCTAGGACACTTGTAAACATAAAAAAGGGGGCTTAGCAGATAATTAGATGAACTGCCAGAACTAGTTGTTGACGATGAAGATGTTGAATATTCTGCAGCTGAAACTATCCCAACAAGACATAAGACCAGACAGATTTTGACCCTTTGTTGAGAACTTGCAGCCATGTTTGTAGGAATTCTAAGCTTAAAGTAGGGAGAATCGAAGGGTTTGTGATTAGTGTTTGATTTAGGGCATGATGAAATGTGTCGTCTATTTATACAACATGCTTACGTTTTATTAAAGTAGGGTGAATGTTGTGGGCATCCATGATATCTGTTTTCTTGAGATTAAATTTTGGTTTTGTGCTATGCTATTAGCTGTATTGTTATAAACAAGTTGACTTCTTCATAGTTTGCAGATCTTGTGGCGGATTTCGTTGCAGGCCATTTATAAACTACCCACGCCAAGTCTAACCAATTGATAATTTTGATTAAGGAAAAACAAATTATTTTATCCCTTTCACCTGCAATTATATGTAGGAAAATATCTGTTTAACACCCTATATTTCACCTGCATTTACTTAATAACAGTCATTTATAATAAAACACTATATTAAAATAATTAAAATAATTATAAATTAAATATTATAATAAAATAATAATTTATAGAGTTGTAATATGGATTTGATTTAGAAAATATTGTATCCTTTTTATCTTGAAATTGATATGCTGAGAAAAAAAATCTTGAAATTGATATATCAAGTCCTTCATGTTATTGGGAGAAAATGAAAAGTCTTATGATGGATTGGTGTAACTTTCACTTTAATTCGCGTGCTAGACACATTTCATGTCCATAATTAGACATTAAAAAATTCACTTTATATGTGTGTCTATTTTTATATTATTTTAAAACACAAATATAAACAATCGGCACAAAGATTCTTTTAGAAAAAATCCTAATCTTATATTTCGAATCACCAAAACATATACTCTACATTTTAAGAAAACGTTAAGATGCTGATATGGAACACTTATAAACCATTTTGTATTTGTTTTTCTTCCAAAAATAAACTTCATATGCATTATTCAAGAATAATAAATTTGGTAATATTAAGGATTAAAAGAAAAGATTTCGTATCAGTTTACATTATCATGTTTTATCTTTAAAAACTAAGCACGGTTAAGAAAAGTAAATAATTTAAGTATTATACTTGTGTGTTTAGATGCACGTGTGTCAAGTATTGCATATTCCAGATATGTAGTAAACCTAACAAAAGACCAAGAATATAAACATTATAGCATATTTGTATATTTTATAATAACTATTTTAAAATTAAAGCAACATTCACTAATGTAAATTTGGCCAGTCCGTAACCACTTTGACATTAGACTGAAGAAATTTTAAACTTCTTTATACGGGATGCTTTGGAACCGACATAAAAAGTATTATTTACATTGGATAATTTAAAAGTTCGGCATAAATGTAGAATTTTGTGTCTGATCGGGCGTAAAATTATTTAAATTAGAGCACTGCTTCTTCTTCTTTGTATTTTCAGTGCGTGGTGTTTTTGAAGTTTAACTTCATGTTATGAATATGTTCCTATGTCTAGTTTATGTCGGACGTTTATATAAGAACATTTGTGGGACAAAATAAGTTATTAGGGTAGGTACTTTGTATCTTCATTTATTATTTATTATTAAATATGAAAGTGTGGTTATTTTGAGGATTACGGTTATAGCAATGCATGAATGTTTTCAATTGTTTTTTACATTATAATTTTTATTTAATTTTAAATGTTATTTAACTCTTTAAATTTAAAATTTAAAATATTAAAATTAGTTTTGGTGTCGCATTAAATATTATAAGATGATTAAAATTGTAAATTAAAATTTCAAAATTGTAAAATTGTAAAATTTATAGGAACTCTTTAATTATTTGAGTTAATTATTGAGTCATTACTTTATTTAAAATAATAGGGATTCAATCTATGACATTCATAATAATTGTATTATAATATGGTTGATGAGTATATTTTGTTTTTGTTAATTTTATTTAAAGTAAATATTGTATTTATGTAAACATTGAGCGAACCTTAGTTTCGATTTGAAATTTAGTACAAATGGTTAAAAGTGATAATTTGTGTTAAATCTTGATTATTTAATACATACATATTGTAAGTCTAATTCTAAAATTGGTGAAATTTCTCTTGAAGTTATTTTGTATAGTTCTTCAAGTACATACTCATTGTGGTGCTTTGTTACCACTTTCATTTTGTGTACTTTGGAGATCAATGCGAAATGCAACCAAATTTTTATCAAATTTATGATAATAGACTTTTTTGTATGTGTTAGCAAATTGTGGAAAATATTTTCTCTAATGGTAGGGCTCCGCCTTCATTTACAAAAGTGAGAATCACTTTGCATAGTTAATGCTAAGGAGTTTGTAATGAATTGAAGTTGGATGAATACATGTCGAATTAGTGAAGAGTATGAAAAGGAACTTGATGAGTTCTTAAAATTTGTTCAGCTAAAGAAAAAACCTATCAATGAGACATATAGTCCTTGTGTTCATTATCTGAATCATATATGGATCTTGGGGAGATACGTGATCACTTGTTTATCTATGGTATAGTAAAGAGTTATACAATATAAACATGACACTGATGAATATTAGGCATTTCAACTATGTTAGTAATAACAACAAAATTTGATGAAGGGATGGACAATCATTTTGAGAAGATGATTTTATTTATTAGCAAAAAATAAATCAATTATATGGAGCATTTGGGGTACTCCAACTCATGTACAAAACAAGACTTGTATACAAAGAGTTCACCAAAACCAAAAAACTTGCAAGGCTATGAACTCATATCATCAAAACCGACCATCGGAGTTGCCCTACACCTTTTTCACCCAATTTGGGTTCAAGACCCTTCTACAATAACTTTAATATTGTTTAGTTTAAAAGTAAGAAATGGATAGACTAATAGAAGTTTCACCAAATCGATGTATTGTTAAAGGAGATGCTTCCAAATGATAACATATTACCTAATCGTAATTATGAGGTGAAGAAAATACTATATTCGACAGATTTGAAGTACAAGAATATACATACATATCCTAACGATTTTGTACTGTACAAAAATGAGTTTGCTACATTATGGGAGTGTCCAACATGTGGTTTATTACAATTTAAAAAGAAACTCGATGCAAGTAGTGGCGAAGAAGAAACAGGTCCATTTTCTATAAGGTGTTGTGGTACTTGAAAATAATATCTAGATTTAAACGATTGTTTACTATTAAAGAAGATGCAAAGAACTTTATTTGACTAGCAAATGGTGGAAAATATGACAAACTTCTTTGACATCCGCTTGATTCTCCATAATGGAAGATGATCAATAGAGTAAAAAAACTTCAAATTTAGAGTTGTTAGAAATGATATTGATTATTGTAGGAGCTTAAGTAACAAACAAAATTCATAACCAATATTATTAGTAATTTAAAACTTATTTTATTGCGAAGAGAAAATATATTATGTTATTTATGATGATTTTGATATTAATTGATTATGTATAAAAAAACATAATCGATTATTGTTTTTACATACAATTGATTATTTTTCAATGTTATTGATTTTTTAATATATATTAATATTTTAATAATAATTGTATTTTGTGCATAAAAAATAAAATAAAAAATTTATATTTTGATATTTTATTATTTAATTTATTGTAATATATTTTTATTTTGAAATACAAATTTTTTATTTTTAAACATTTTATAATATCTTTTACTTTGATTTTAATCTTCATTTATATTTATATTTTATTTTTTTTTTGAAATATAATTTATATTTATGAATTTTTTTAATAATTTTAAATTTATTTTTAACCTTAATTTATATTTAAATTTTAATTTTTATATTATTTTTAAAAATATATATTTTATAAATTATTTTAAAATATATTAATATACAAAAATTATTATATTATATCAATTATATATGTACATTCTTTTCCATCATTTTCTTCAATTCAAATAATTCCACTCTTAATTATATTTCTCTTCATTTTTTCTTTTCCATATTCTCTCATCCAAACAAAATATAAACATATGTTAAGCTTCATCCTTCATAGATTCTAAAATTTTCTTATTTATAAAGTGAAAATATGCTTACCTTTTTTTATCAACAAAAAATTAATTAAATTAAAAAAGTGTTTTAAGGTTAATCCAACCATTATAAAAAATCCAAAGAGAACTTACTTTCCATGCATCCCAATAAAAGATATTCCATCTGGATATAAAGATTCATAAAGACTGATAAAAAGAGATGATAAAAAGAGATGCTTACTATCAATACGAGTTTATATAACTTTTTGTTTACTATATAGATCCTTCTCTTTCACCCTTCAGACGCTTGGTGTGATGCCTAAGTCTCTGTTGGCATAAACTTTTTTTTAAACTTTTGCTTCTATTATTATGTCATGCCTGAAACTTCATGTTTGATACTAATCTTAGTTGTCATTTAGTATTTGATATTGCTGTTGTTCCTGTCGTGCTCAAGCGTTTTTCAATTTATGCTATATTCTCCTTTATTTTGTAGCAATTGAACACCCACAAATTTCCAATAAATATAGAGTCACATAGAGCTTGTTGTTTCTCTTACAATAGTGTTTTGATCTCACGTTTTTACTTGCATTCACAATTACAATATTTATTTGAAAATCAACTTGATTGATGTTAACTTTAACAAATAATAAAAATAATTTATATAAAGTTGATTTAACCAACGTTAATTTAAATCAATATTAAAAATAAATTAAATTAGTGTATCTAGGCTAATATTAAGCTAAATAAATTTAAATATTAAAAATATGACTGAAGATAGATCGATAGTAACTTTAATGATTTTAAAAATAAATTAGCATTTGCTTAAAAATAAATTGACGAACAATGATTTCAATAAATATAAATATTGAAATTAAATAAGATTAATATTGGTTTATCTAATGTAACTTCATTAAATATTAAAAAACTTATATTACTATTGTCTAGTCAAAACTAACTTAAGTAAAAGTTAAAAATAAATTAGACTAGTCTTACTTCGCTACTAACTTAGATGAATGTTAAGAATAGATATGACTAGTATCAACTAGCACTAAAAAAAAATAGTATTACCTATGGATTTTTATCCACATATCCAAATCCATAAGTAAATTTAACATTATTTATAAATATTATCTACGGATAATATTACTTGCAGATATTGTCCAAAAATCTGAATTCGTAGGTAAATTCAGCATTACATACCAACTATTAACAACAAATCTCTATTACCTATCAACTATTCCCCACGGATCTCTATTACCTACCAACTATTACCCACAGATCTCTATTACCTACCAACTATTACCGACGAATCCCTATTACCTACTAATTATTACCCATGAATCACCTACCAACTATTATCATAATAATTATATACATAATATTAAAAATAATTATAAAATCATAACTAATTTTCATAAATAATAATTGTTCTTACAAGGGTCTAGAAGCACTATTCTTCTTTTGAAACTGGTTGACTTCTTGAATTCTTCTCGGTTTGGACTTTCGGGTTAGACTTTCATATTTCTTCTCCTTTAACTTGGGCTTGAACCTGGGTACATTGATGAACTCTAGCTCTCTGGGTGTCACTTGGATCTCTCGACCTTTAATTTCGGTATCTCCTCCTAGGTGTGTGTGTGTGTATCTACAAGGGGTTCCGATTATAAAGTCAAAATGGGAATTAGTCAATCATAAGATAAATTCACACTACCTACCTTCTTGGGTTGATCCTCTATTTATACTACTTTCTTATTGGACTTAAAACTTACCTGGACTTTTTCTTTTTGTACCTAATATTTATTATGCACACACCTGCACATTTTGGCTTGTTTCATGGGCTTTGCTACCGTGACTATTTTACTTTTACTTATCTTTTTCTTCTTATTTAATCTTTCCAGTTTAATCTTTCGGTTTGGCTTCTTGGCACATCCTTTTGGTCAACCTTTTGGTTCAGTCAGTACAATAATAATAATCATAACTAATAGGTATACATATTATTAATATTATAATATTAATAATATTTAATAATATTAATAATATTTAATAATATTAATAATATTTAATAATATTAAAAATATTTAATAATATTAAGAATATTTAATAATATTAATAACATTATTATAATAATTAATAATATTATTAATTTGAATAATAATAATATTAATAATATAAATAATTTTAATAATATTTATATTATTAATTATATTAATATTGATAATCATACTAATAAGTATAATAATTATCATAACATGACAACAAAATTCGACTTATGTAATGGTTAAAGCTTCTTTGGTCATTCCTCAAGGGACTTGGCTTCGAGTTCCTCCTATTGCAGTTATTTTCGTTACCTACGGACACACTGTTCGTAGGTAAATTATCTAGGCCTACATTACATACGGATTTTGTTCCAGCTCTATGAAATTTAAACTACAGTGCCTTTACTTCAACAAAAAAACCCTTATATTTCCTTGCTTTTGTACTCCCAAACCCTTTTCCAGAAAGACCTTTAGTGATGGTCAGAGATCCCTTCAGTGCTGCTCAGAGATCCCTTCAGTGTAGCTGAGTCAAGTTTGCATTGCCTTCACCAGAGACAACACCTCTGCACTAACTGTTACATCAAGCCTTGCTGGCCCATGTTCTTAGAAGAGTCGTCATTGAATCTGCTATAAGTAAGAGACCAGGTACAAGCATGCACTGACTAGCTATACTCATAGTCCATGATTTAACCTTTGTCACTAATGCTTTAAGTTCCATAACAGATGTTTCCTAAGGAATTTTTCCCTGCAAATTTTCTCTCCATCACCATGGCTTTATTCTCTTGCATTGACCACATACTTTTGTTGCCACATACAACAACATTTCACTAATAATGTTTTAACATATGTTAGGCTAGTTATTGTTCCACTTCCTAACATGTTTGTTAAAAGAATACCATCACTTCACACCAAGCTGTAGCAGACCCATTCCTCCTTTTTTCCTAGGTAGCTTCCTTCCAATAATTTCCTCTAGCATTCCTTCATTACTTGTTCCTGCACCTTCACGAAGTTTGTCCCTGCATTCAAGTAATGGCAATGCTGCTGCATAAGTCAACAACTCCCAATTCCACAAGGTTAGTTTTCCTATTGCACATCACCATGTTAGTTCACCATCTGCCTTTTACTATTACCAAGGAAGAAATCTAATATTTTTTGTTGTTCTATGTGCCATCCTTCATCTCTTTCGCCTGGTTGTCTCCTTCATGTTACTGCCATATAGGTCTTCTTCATTTTAGGCCATCTCCAAGCTATGAACTACACCACGAAACCCACCTTATGCAAAGTCTATTTACACCCCTATCTGACCAAATCAGACAATCTCAAACACGAACTCAACTTAAGGACTATATGCAATTAAAGGGGTATAACACCCAATCAGAAAATGAAAATTTAAAGTAATTGTAATTTTTCTTTTCATCCAAGCCCACACTTGTAGTTGTGCAAGACTAAAGACTTTCTCTACATCCACCTTCCCTTCTTTAAAACCATATCATTCCTATGGTTCTAAATGCTCCATAAGACTGCTACCCACACCCCTTTCTAGACCCGATTCCTTTTTGCATTGAATTGGAACAAACAAAAATTGGAGCAAATGCTGCTTCATATCATAGTTGTACACTATTTTAAGCCTTAACTAGTTAGAGATTATTGACGAAACCTAAAAAGCTATCATGCATTCCCCAAAGAGATGGTTGACCGATTCCTCTACTTGATTGCATAGTGGGCATAAGAGGGATGGTAGAATAATCCCTTTTCTCCGGAGATTAACTCTAGTTGGAATTTTAACTTTGAAAATCCTCCACGCCAAAGTTAAAGCATTAGGATTGACTTTGATATCCCATAGAAGATCTATTCCTTGACTACTTTCAAAGGGTGTTGACATATACAAGGCATAATATGCAGATTTAACTGAGAAGACACCTCCTTCTTCATCAGTCCAAACAATCCTGTCGTGAGACCCTCACTGTAAAACACTTACATTCAAGTCTGTTTCTAGCTGTACTAGTTGTTATTTTTGCCATTCGAAAGAGATTCTTCTCCAACCCAAAATTCCATACCCATGTCGACTTATCCCATTTATCTATTGAATACTTTTCTCTTTGTCTTCTGAGATGAGGTATAACATGTGATATTTATGTTTCAGAGGTGCATTACCTATCTAGAAGTCTTCCTAGAAGTGAATAACTTTCCCATCCCCCACCTTCCATGATAACTGATTGTTGAACCAACTTCCCATTTGGCCTTCTTCACAAATATTACACAAATCGCGCCACCACCATGATTGAGTTTTGTTATGATTTCTTCTTCTATCGCAATTAACATATTTGGACACAACTACTTCTCTCCACTTACCTGAAGACTCCACTTTTAATTTCCACATCCATTTCGCGATTAGCGCTTTGTTAAAGCTACTAACATCCTTTATACCCAACCCCCTCCTTCTTTGATTTGCATAAGGTTTTCCACTTTATCCAGGCTATTTTCCTTCCTTCACTACCCCGCCCCCACAAGAACCTTCTTTGCAGACTCATAATATCTTTACACACCAGTACCGGGGCCTTGAATAAAGAGAAATAGTATAAAGGAATTGCAGTGAAAACAAATTTGATCAAACAAACTCTTTAAAAAAAGGTTAGCTTATTTCCTTTCAAAATAGATAACTTCCTCCTTACTTTGTCAACAACCTCCTTCCAAAAATCTCTCTTCCTCGGGTTTCCCCCTACTAACAAGCCAAGGTATTTGAACAGGAGTGACATATGAGCACAATTTAGCATCTTAGTATAGACCAAAAGTTGCTGAGCTTGAACTCCTATAATTCCTATCCTAGTCTTGTGAAAATTCACTCTTAAGGCTGCAGTTAAGTCAAAGCATCTGAGAATCACTTTAATCGTTAACACGTTTTGGTTTGTATCTTGACAGACCACCAGGGTATCATCTGCAAACTGAAGCATAGAAACTTCTATCTGACCTGCACCTACTTTCACCCCTTTGAACTTATTCTGTCTCACTGCTTTCCTTACTAAACCTGCCAGACCTTCCACTACGACCAAAAAAAGAAAAGGGGCAATTGGATCCCCTATTCTAAGACCCCTAGTTGGGGTAAATTCCCTAATAGGGCTTCCATTAGCCAAAATAGACACCGATGAAGATTCCAAGCACCCTTTAATCCAACTAATCCATTTCTCACAGAAACCTAGTCTGCTCAACATATAGTAAAGGAACTCCCACTGCACTGAGTCATAAGCCTTTTCATAATTGACCTTTACTATAAGTTTTGACTTCTTTCCCTTCCTAAGATCCTCCACCACTTTGTTGGCTAAAATAATACTTTTTAGAAATCCCTTATCCCTTAAAAAAGTAGATTGAGAATTATATATGATTCTAGGTAGAGCACTTTTCATTTTGTTAGCTAAAACTTTATAAATAATCTTATAAATTACGCCAACAAGAGAAATAGGTATGTATTCATCCAGATTTGTAGGGTCCTTTACCTTTTGCTCTAGAGCAATGAAGGAGTAGTTACAACCTCTTTGTACTCTACCTGAGCTTTCGAAGCTTTGCACCACTTGTAGAATATCTTGCTTGAGGGTTTCCCAACATCCTTTGATAAAATTAAAATTAAAACCATTTGGCCCAAGGATTTTTGAGCCATCACACTGCCAAACTACCTCCCTTACCTCTTCCTCAGATATCTTTGTTCTCAACTTGGTGTTTTCCTCCTGTGTAAGTTTCGAAAATTCCAGAGTCCTTAACCTAACCTTATAATTAGTTGGCTTTGAAAAGCGTTTTTCGAACAAGCTTCTAGCTTCAATTTTTACAACTTTAGGATCCTTGTGCACACACCTTTCACCTCCACGCCTTTAATTTTGTTTGACATTCTCGTCCATGATATGGTTGCATGGTAGAACTTTGTGTTAGAGTCTCCTAACTTGATCGAATTGATCATGGTTTTCTGCCTTAACAAGGATTCAATTTTGCTATTCATTTCCTTGAGGTCACTTAGAAGCTAAAGTCTTTTCCTTCTATTTTCCTCACAAAAGATTTGTTCTACATCCATAACATCCAACACACTGATCTGAGTGATAATGTCTCTCTTTGTTGTGTAGATATTTCCAAAGGCTTGTGCATTCCAGGTTTTCAACTCATGTTTCAACATTTTAAATTTTTCCTTGGACCTGGCTAGGCCTTCTCCACCCTGCATGTACAAATTCCACTTTGATTTAACCAATTCGCAAACCCTTTTTCCAAAAGCCAAGAGTATAAGGTTCTAAGCGACTTTGGATCCCAATACCTTGCTAGATTTCACAATAATTGCACAGTGATCCAAAACCTGTCTTGTTAGAATATATTATGTACATTCTGGCCATAAGTCTAGCCACTCCTGGTAAACCAACACTCTATCCAATCTACTCATAGCCATCCCATTTAGTCTAAACCACGTGAATTTAATACCCATAAATGGCTCGTCATAAAGCTGGTTCTTTTTAATGAAATCATTAAACCCATCTGTCTCTCTTTTCTTCCTTCCATAGGTATTAACACTTTTCCTTTCATTAAGGGACCTTACAACATTGAAATCACTAATAAAACACCAATTATATCCCGCTTGTGCTTGTACTTGCCTCAGCACAAATAACTTATGCCACAACTGTTTCTTCTCCTCCTAGACACTAGAAGAGTAAACGTTAATAACTACTACTTTTGAGCTTGTTTTTAAGTGTTGGCCAAGCACCACTACAAACCCTTCTCCAATCTCCAAAGCTCTTTTTCACACTTGAACCCAGATTTGTGCCACATAGTCAAAATTCCTCCACCACCATTTTGAGCTTCCTTGTGAATCCACTCAACATCATTGCTACCCCATAAAGAAAAACACATAGCTTTCGAAAAAGAGCTTGCTTTTGTCTTTTGTAAACACAACATTTCCAGCCTATCCTTCTTAATTAATTCTTAAACATAGTTCTACTTCCCATTTCCCCCCATCCGTTTGATATTTAAAGTTCCAATTAACATGGATAACCTTGTTGATTCCCTATTCCATTCCTTAGAATGCGGTCCCTGGCCACCATGTTTTCTAATGCTTTAATAATGACTTCCTACTCTCCTTCAAAAGTAACACCCAATTCCTTACCTAATTCCCAGATTCTCATAAGGGATGAGAGATCCTGTCTACTCCTAGAAAACAATCTATTACAGTTTAGAATGTTGGAGTTAGAGATATTATCAATTAAATTACTTGTCACCACCCTTAACCAACGGGCTCCTCTCATAAAAACCTTTGATCTGCTTGATTCCCCAAGATGGAAGCTTCTTCCTTCGTCAGTCACTGTCCATACTCCCTTTGCCTTCAATTGGTTACCCAAAGAGCCGCCTCTTCAAAATGGCCTTCATTTGTCCATCCTCTCCATCATAGGCATGGAGTTTCCCATCGTCCAAGTGGTCACCTACTCCGTAGTTGCCTTGGTCGAAGTCGTCGGCCTTTGAGTTAAAAAAGGGTGGGCTTTGACCCGCAACACTAACTCTTAAAATAAACTTCTATTTATTTGAGTGAGCCACTAATGGGCTTCCTTTTTCCTGTTGGCTCAGAAAACCTTCTCTTTGACCCAAAGCACTTACAGTGTGATTGGGCCTAGGCCTTGCTAAAGGCACCTCCCCACCCATTAAAGGCACAGGGACCAAGGAGACATCTTCTGCACTAAACAATTATGTTATTGGTTGCTTAGGTCCTGGAACACATGCTTTTGTAGTTCCCACTTTTTTAGATTTCTCAGAACATTCCCCTTTCATGCTAGAGAGACAGTCATTTAAAAATTCAATGCCCATAGAGTTGTTGGTCATCCCCAAACTGTCCAAGGTAACCAGCACCTTTTTGCCACCGTGTTCAACCTCGTCTCTTAGCCCGGAGACATGGTCCGTTGGTGTGGTTGGTGATCTTGCTTGCTTCTGATAAACCCTCTACTCATCGTTATTCACTTCAAGGTCTTCAAATGTGGTTTTTTCCATGAAAGAATCCATCGAAGTCATGCTCTTTGAGGATTGATAAATCCTCCTTCCTGAGCAAGAACAAGGGGTTAACTTTTCCCTCACAAGCACTAAATATAGGGTTCCTTTGATTTTCATTCTTTTCTGAAAATTTGCTTCACAGGTTAGAAACACTCTTACTTTAAATCTGGCATATCCAGTATCTTCAAAGGACAAGGTTGCTTCATCAATGGTTACCACCTAGCTTAGGCTGCTACCACATTTTGAAAGGGTTGTTTGTTCCAAAGAGAAAGAGGTAGCCCCCAACACCTCAACCAAACTTACTTATGTCGTGGAACAATTGCATCTGACCATTCAACAATGTCTTAAAAGTTTTCCCAATCCACCTCTGTTTTCCTCCACCATTTTCTCTAACTCTGTTTCATTTTCTAGGGTGAGAACGCTGAGAACAACTCTTCTTGGAAGTCCTCCCAAGTCACTTCCTGGTGGAGAAACCCAACACTGTTGTTTTTAATTCAAAGCGACACTCCTACAAATCCAAAAAACATGTGAATAGTTCCCTTCCTTTCTGCCCTTGGTTACTTGAGAGAAAGCCTTCCTTTGCTCTATAGGTTTTGCATTTTGGAGCAAGGACTTCCTTTGTTCTTTTTCCTTCCAAATCTGCTTCTTTCCTTGATCCTTTTGATAAAAAGCACATTTTTTGGGCTCCACCTTGATATGCCACTCGCCTATACCTAGGAACATTTATGTGTAAGACGAGACTTCCTATTTTTGCCTTGTCCATCTCCTTTGCTTGATTATGAGCATTTTGTACATCCATAAATCGGAAAAAAATCAAAATGTTTTCCCATGCATTCAACCTCCTTGATATAAACACCTAAAAAACCCTTCCCCACTTCTGAAAGAATTTGAACATTTCTAACTAACCAAAGTTGTTGAGGAATTCGGAGAAGAAGAAAGTGGTATGATTCTGATGTTTGGAAGAAGAACCTTCCCCTATTCCAAAACTCCAAAGTCGTTTAGCTCATCCTCTCCCCATTTCCAGATGATAATAAAGTTGAATACTTTTGGTAGTATAGTATTATTCGACAACTTGTATAGTTGCTCAATCTTACTAAATAAGCTAATCCACTAAATTCAAATTTTTACATACATGAAAAACAAGAAAAGCAACACAAACAGTTGATCTTGAACCTTACAAGATCACCACTTGTGAAATCCTTTTACAAGCTAACATTGATCATGTTGACAAGAAAACCACAAAAACACTAAATTACAAAGAAAAACTTGAAACAAAATAACTTAAATACAACAATTATGTCACCAACTCACATTATGCACAAAACCAAGCTGATTTTTACTATGTAATAATATGGTTGAAAAATGCTTGAATCTAGATCTTCAAAAGATTTTCAAAAGAGAACTATTATGTGTTTTAATATATTGAAATCACTTAAATTCACTGTGAACAAGCTTTCTATAAAGGTTTATAAACATTTCAAACTGGTTAAAAAATTATTTTAATATGTTGAAATTACATATCCTTCGTTAAAGAGTAATTAAAAGTATTTAAAACCAATTTAAAAAAATATATCATCAAGATAAATCATTTTGAATTTACTAATACACCTCTATGAGACAAGACTAACAAAAATGATTCAATCTTCTTCAAACATTTTGCTTAAAGAAAGAAGGCTTTAATTCAAATCATCAATATAACATTAAATCAAATAAATATAAATATTAAATTAAAATTAAAATTAAATAAAATTAAAATTAATATCAAAATAAATTTAAATAAATTAGATTAACATTATTTAGATCGATTTGGGTCAATCATCAAGCTAATGACTAACATTCTTATGGCAAGCTCGAGAAAATTAGGTCGTAAAATTTTATTCCAACTTTTAGTAACAAATAATAGTGGTTAAGATTATATTTTTATCTCTAAATGCATTATTTTGTACAGGAAAATAATAGTTATACTCCTTCCAAAAAAAAACTCACTTAATAACACTTTAATATTAGTATTTAAAATTCAAAATTTAAAAATATATAATTAAATATTAATATTTTGAGTTGTCAAATGATAATTTTTTTTAAGTGTTAAAATATCGGTATTTTTTAATAAGTAATTTAAGTTATATATAATAATATCTTATAAAAATTTTTATGTTAGACATTATTATGCAACTTGACATCTCAGTCAGGTTAATATTTCAAGTAACAACAATCATTTGTTATCACATGAAAAAAGTATTATGAAAAAAAAATACAAAAAAGATATGGGAGAACTAGACCAAAACCCATATGTTAACAAAAGCGATACATAAATACCTATTCATAAAGAATTTTAAGAACATACTAGATGGAAGCCTATTATACCAATGAAATAATTCTCTATGAATAAATCCTAAATTAGTCAACTTATCAGCATACACATTTCCTTCACGAAAAATATGAGTAACCTTAAACTTGATTTTCCTATAGTAATTAAGACAAGTATTTTATCGATTATGAAGTATTCATGGAACATTAGTCCAAGCAATAAATGCAGCACAAACCTAGGCAGAATCACATTTAAGCAATACATTAGTAAGCTTCATCTTTTGAGCTTTCTCCATAGTATATATAACTCCTTAAAACTCAGCAATCATAACAGTCTGAACTTCAAGAAACGCAGTTCATGGTTGGTTGATTATACATATATACTTACATCAAAATCAATGCTTGATTATACTACATAGTTACATTATATATATCTACATTAGTAAGAATTCAAGATAAAATAAAAATTTTAGATTGAATGAAAATGAGTAAAATAAATAATATAAATAAAAAATTTAAATTTATTATTTTAAAATTTTAGATTATATATAGAGTAACAATATATAAAATTATGTGTCCTCTTGTATATTAATATCATCTTTATAGCATTGTATCTATGCAATCATAGTTCGGCAATGACTATATTAATTCCACTCATAATTAAAGAAAAAAACTCTAACAGCCATAAAAACTACATCGCAACCATCACTTTGGCCAATAGAATATTGGTTTCAATGTGTTGTTTCTTTTCATATATTCACTATTCCATTTTCGTACTCTTTTTTTTTTTTTTTTTTTTTATCTTTGTAGCAAGCATGCAGATACTGTTGTTCAACCACTGGAAAAGTGAGAATGAGGTTCCCTTTCATTTGATTTGTCCGGAATCTCAATTGTAAAATGTAATGCGCTGTTCTAAAATATATTTTATACTATTTTCTACTGACATACTAAAAAATTATTAGAATGAATTATTGTCAGGTTTTTTTTACACATGACAAATGGATCGTGGACTAAAATATTAAAATATTTTATGTTGATTTATCTTAACGGATGTTATAATATTATAATATAATTTACGTTAAAATTTCGTTTATTACGTTCAAAAAATCTGGTAAAAAATTATTTTAATAATTTCTTTACTACATATTCAAAAGACTTAAAATTTGGATTATAGAAAAAAATCAATTTCACATTATAGTCAATGACAAAAATGTTTATTACATCATAAACGTTATTATAATATTATTATATTTACGTTAATTTACACTAAAAATCTATTTATCACGTGAAAAATAGACAATAATCCATTTCAACAATTTCTTTATTATAATTATCTAAAAAATTTAAAATTTAAACTAGAAACCACGTAAAATTCCATAAAAAAAAAATATATTTATCAATTTAAAATTTTAATGAGTTTGAAGTTTGAAAATTCCTAAATAATGGTGTCAACATTTAAGATATTGATTCTGGGGTCAAGTAAAACTTCTCTGTTGACATGATCATTAATCTAATAAAGATTCACCAAGTCAGCGATGCACTGTGTGCCAGCACGAAATTTGTAGATTGGGAAATATATTATATTCCATTACAAATGTTATTTGACTTGCGTTTGATTAATTAATGTTCTTATTTACTACCAAACTTTTATTTAAATAACTTGATTATATTAACGTGTTCATCATATTGATTTTAGAATACAGTCTGCACACTGTCTACTAAAGGTGTCAAACTTGATTGCCAACTTTAAAATTCAATTATGACAAATGAAGTGCTTAAAAAAAAAGCACGTTGATTTAACGCGTGTCTTATTCAAGGTTGTCAATAGATTCGAGTTAAATCTGAAGCTTTTCTATGTAGTTTTTATTGTTTTTACAATATTTTAAACTCAAAATTAAAAAGAAAATGTGTTATAGATGTCAATTCAAAAGCACAGTTAAAAAGGTTAATAAACACCCTGAAGTTTAATTTCCTGGCCTGCAATCAAGTCATGACGACTCGACATAAACTTTTTTTTCTTAAATATTGGTACTCTTTAGTTATTTGATCATTTAGGGTAGACATTGCTTGAAAAATTGTTTCCAAAAAGATAATTACTAGGAGTAGAAATAAAAAAAGTGAAGGAATAAAAAAAAAATCTTAAAATGAACCAAATTTAATAAGATGCCTTGTTTACTTTAATTCAAATTTGATGCTCATAGTTTTATTTCAAACAAATAACTGAACTAAGCTAAACTAAAATATACTTATAAAAAACCATAAATTCGAGTAGAATTGGAATTTTTATAAATAATAATTTATAAAAACTTAACTAAAACAGTAAAAGTTTAAAAGAAACTTTTGTAATATTAAAAATGCTACACACACACATAATTAGTCAAAGAAAAAACTTCATTGAAAAATTCACAAAGTTTCCCAAACATACAAAATATATATATATATATATATATATATATATATATATAATATAATATAATATAATTAGTTTCATCAAACTAAAGCGTAATTATACACATTTATGCACCAAAAAATAAGCTTACACACACAATTAATTCTTCATACTTAGCCAATCTTACTTCACCGTACACATATATCACTAGTATTATATCATATATTTAGGATCATTTACTTTTGTTATTAGTTCGATGTAAAAGTTGGAGATATAAATATACATAAGACAAAATATCTTATGTAAATTTATGTCAGATGATGCACTAATTGATATAAATTTACATCAAACTTAGGTATGTCTAACACTAAATTTTTAGTGTTTTCTTATAACAAATTATTGGTCTTGGCTTAAAATCAAAACATGAAATAAATAAAAAAAAAATGAATTATAGAGATCTTGTTTTGCATACATTAAACAAAAACGACAATAATATGCAAAATAACAGAATAACAAAATGAAATTTTTTGAAAATGGAAGTATGAAATATCTAAGAGACAAAGGTTTGATAAAACTCTATTTTTTATAAGGAAACACCACAAAAAATTTCAGAATTTCTGACAAGATTAGATGTGTAAAGAAAATACTAAAATATAGAAAAATGACTTCAAAATACTAAAAAAGTAAAAAAAAAAAAATATTGTAGTAAATGGAGAAATTTTGGAGATTTTGGTCGGGATTGGCAAGTACATTCTCTCCTTGTTTTGAGCAACTTTACTTTTTATCGAATCTCATTCGACCTTTTTATCAAAAGTTATGAGCGTTTAAAGTTTTTCTCTACCAAATTTTTATATCTCAAAATCTATTACTATTATCTCAAATGGAAGGACTCTACTATCAAATATACACAAAAATAAGTTACAAAAAAAAAAATTAGGTCAAAATGCAATTTCTAACTATTTTTAACGAATTTTACAAAATCAGATCAATAGTAAAAACACAAAAATACATCAAAAACAAATGTAGCAAATTCATCATATACAAAACGACAACAACAACAAATTAGAACAAAAACTAATGGAGACATTCAGTCATTGTTGTGATTGAGATCCCCCAAAAATAACCACAAAGATATAAAATACCTACCTCAATGACGTAATTGGACCCACAAAACTTCAATACAATTGGAGAACAACACATCACCACAAAAAACTCATAGTCACCGGTTTAGACCATAAAAACGACCTCTAAAATGTCTACAAACACCCATGTAGCCACCGCCAAAGAAAGAACATGAGAAGGGGGGAGAAATCGTATTGGAATTGTGAGGAAGAAGTATTATGCCTCCATCTCCTCTCGCATGACCCATTTATTGTATTTCTGTTGTTGATAGACACATAAAAATGGCTCTTGAAATGGACACTTCACTAATAGGTGTCGTACTAGCATTATGCGTGTGTGGATGTTTGATACGTGTTGGACACAGGGGCATACCATTTAATAGGTATATCCAAGCTTCATATTCCAAGTCTCCATTATTCTCAGATTGGCCCCCACTAGAATTCCTAAGTACATAAAAGTATTCTCTAACATAAAAAATTCAGGATTTGCGCAGCTCTTTCAACTTTATCTACATTCACCCATATCCCTCCACATTTTAATCTTTGAGAACTTAAATTTCAACCTTCAAATTAGCTAAAAACTTCTTAACATAGATAGACCTGACCGTCCATACATTTTGTAAGAACATCTCACCCACGAAAATAGTATTGTCAGTAAACAGGATTAAATTAACCTCCACACCACCATGAAGCCTTTATACATTTTCTTCTCAACAACATTTCTCATAATCTAACACAACCCTTACACCACAATCGTTGTGTTAGGGCATCACTTTGTCTTAGTCCTCTATGAATCTTAAACTCATTAGTCAAACTATTATTCACCAAAATAGATATATAGCATGAACCAATGCACTCCTTCATCCAAATACCCCATATCTTCAACAACGCCAATCCTTCTTAACACATACAACAAAAGTGTTGACTTTGTGGGAGTCTAAGTTCAAAAGGGGGGTGAATTGTACTTAGGCTGATTTTTGCAAAAGACAATTTATGCAATCATGGTAGTAAAACAATTGATTGTTTTATGGAATAACAAATTGAAAATTTTGTAGCAGAAGGCAATTTCAGAAAAAACAACTAATTATAGTGAGAATCAACTGATTATATTTCTAACTTCAGTTTTCTAATCAAAACAACATATTTACTTACATATTAGCATATTGATTTTCCAGATATCAAATAGGAGTTTTTAACAGATTTTAATACTTGATAACCAATTAAAATTTAGATTTTAATATGGCAAGAAGGATTCTAATCTTGAAAAGCTTTTCAGTTACTTAGTTCCTCAACCAAAAATAGCAATTTTAGGGATTGGATATATCAAAAAACTGGAAAGACAGGTGCTGTAAAAAAAACAACTTGTTGGTTCTTGAAACAACAGATTAAGTTTTTAATACAGTTCTTACAGATTTTCCATAAACTTAAAGCAATGAATAGGCAAGCAGTAAAGTACTCAAAGATTTATACTGATTCACTCAAAACTGAGCTTCATCTAGTCCCATCTCACACTAAGATGGATTTCACTAAATCAAAAGTATCTTTTACAAAAGATTTATCAAGAACAACTCTTGAACCCTACAACACTACCTTAGCTACCTAGACACTTTATGAGGCACCAAGTCTTCTCTTCAAGGCTTTTGGCTTCATCAAATATATTTAGTTGGAGTATTTTGAGATATCCAACAAAAAGGTCCTTCAACATTGAATCATATGCCTTCTCATAGTCCACTTTAGACACTATGCACTATCTTTCATCAATCAAATTGTCTCTCTATATTTCCTTTTATCATCGATATTCTTTGTATACCTTGTACAAATGCAAATTGTTTAACCAATAATATATGTGCTTTTGAATTTTCTTCTCCATACATTTTACCCACATTTTCCAAATTATCCTATAAAATTTTAAGACAAAATAATTAACATTTATAATATTTCATAATATTAAAATAAAAGTGTTATGAATATTATTATAACCAAATAAAGAAAGATTTCAAATATAAAGTAAATTTAACGATAATATGACACTTAAAATGTCAATATATGAAATAAACCATAAAATAACTTCTGATATCTCTATAAATATTTCTATGTCATCTTACTTACATATTTCAACTTAAAATTTCTATGCATAATTCAAATATCTATACTCAAATTGTAAAACTTTAACGAGAAAAAAATATATAACTTTTAAATGTGTTAAAATAAAAGTGAAAGTGTTTTTTTAATTATCATAATTTCTTTTGTATTAGGAATACACCAAATTTCATCAGATCTTATACATGTGACCTTCTATACTTTCAATGTATTGGATCCTTCGTCACTTTTTATTCCTTCTTTCTATTGAAAATAAATAAAAATAAGGTGATATGATGTTAGATTAAATAAAAAAACAAAAACAAACTTGTGTATGTGAAACATAAAAAAAATCATAGAAAACCTATATAAAATTTGCACAAGTTTGTGCATATGAAACATATTACCATTTCAAATGTCTTTTGGACAATTGATTTTGTACTAGTAACTTATTTAATTTCTTGTTTACTCCAACACTTTATTTTTCATGCCCCTTTCCTATAAATATAAGAATATTAAATATAGAAATACATAAAAAATAAAATTTAAATTTAAGATATAGTAGATATATAAAGAAAGTAATTTTATCTTAAATTTAGAATCATCCCATCTATTATTTATTAAGGATGGCAAAGCGGGTCAACCCGTCTCGCATAGGCCCGCCCCGCATAATGAGTGCAGGCTGGATTCTTTGTCCTGCCTCGCATAAGGGCTAGCACGCAGCGAAGTGGCGTGGCAGTGGCAGAGTGGCACGACAGTGGTGTGGCGACGGAGGAGGCTCAAGGTCGTGCATGTGTGTGCCTACATTGCAGGTAGAGTGACGTGGCAATAGAGTGGAGCGGCGTGGCAGCGGCGCGGGCAACTGTGCATGTGTGTGGGTTGTACATTGCAGTAGCGAAATGGGATGAAGGAAGAAAACCTAAGTGTGTGTGTTGCATCAACGTTCGTTGGAAAGTGAAAGAAGAAAACCTAAAGTGTGTGTCACTGCCAAGTCATCATAGAAACCTTTTTCTTTTTTCGGGGCAGCGGCCTAGCCCGCCCCGTCATTGGCCCGTGCGGGTTGCGGGTTATGCGGGACAGACTAAAGCAGGTCAGCGGGTTGAAAATCTGAGCTCACCCCGCGTTTTTTACTAGCAAGTCACGGGCCAGCCTGTATGGTCCGCCCCGCTTTGCCATCCCTATTATTTATTAACCAATTCCAATTTTTTTGGCATACATCATTTGGTCTACCTTTGTTTTGGATGTATGTATGTTTGATACAAATCATGATGTTATTTCTATATTGGTTTTGCAGTTGCTCATTTGCATATTATATTATCCTCTTCCATCAAACATAATGCATCCTAAAGTCATGAAGTTAAAAGAAGTATCAATTAGAACATTGCCAAAATACATTAAATATGTAAATAAAAATTAATTAAATACACTTAAATGAATAAAGTTATACTAACCTTTATATGTTTCCACTAGTTAAATCGTCTTTAGATATATCTTTCCAAGTTTTACCTTGTAAAGGAACTTTTTGACGTATACGTACATTTGCTTCAGTCTTGAAATATTTTGCATGTTTTTCATAAAGCTTAAAGTATGGAGGAGGAGATTGGGTGTCAAATGATTTTCCTATTACCATTAACTTTTATCTTTTCTTTAGGAGTTTTACATTAATGGTATGTCCACGTCACTTCTTAACAACATATTGACCTAAAATAAACTAGGGAAAATCAATACCAATTTTAGTAATGATTTATTTAATTTTAGAAAAAACATGTTATACAAATACTTGTACTTGTTTCAACACTACAAGAAACTCATTAAATAGAAATTAATTTTAGAGATAAAAAATAATTAATTGTTATATTGACTAAATTATATATTATTTTAGAGATTAAAAAAATTATTGGTATCTAAATTAGTTTCTATTATTGATAAATAGCTTTTAAATTGGTACATTATTGAAGGAATGTGGATATAGTCAATATGTATTGTACATGATCGTTGAGTGAAAAGTTACTAGTATGAAAGGAAATAATAGAGCTTAGAAGTGCACAATTCAGGAAACCATGGTTTGTAGTGGGTGATTTCAATTCAATAAGGGTGTTAGGGGAGAAAAGAGGTTTAATAATAATGCGGTGGACTATAGTAGAAAAATTAGAGGTTTTAATTATTTCATAGAAGAAGCAAGTATTCTATATATATCGATGGTAGGAAGCAAGTATACTTGGTATAAACCGAATGAGACCACCAAGAGTAGAATTGATAGGGTTATGGTGTCAAGCGAATGGTTAGAAGCATGGCCTGGGAGTAAACAATACGTTTTGGGAAGAACAATTTCAGATCATTGTGCTCTTATTCTTAAAAACACAAGTCTTGATTGAGGACCTAAACTATTTTGGGCTTTAGATGTATGGCAACAAGATATTAGATTCAAGGAACTTATAAAGAGTAAATGGAGTAGCTACAACGTACAGGGGGTGGGATGTTTATCTTTGAAGAAAAATTGAAAAGACTTAAGGCAAATATAATAAAATTTGAATAAGGAGGTCTATGGAAACATGAACTATTATAAGGAGGAACTAAGAGTGAAAATCCAAGCGTTAGACAAAATGGATGATGAAAGTGAATTGAACGAGGTAGATAGAAATGAGAGAAAGGATTTTATGACTATTTTACGATAAGTGTACCGTGTCGGAAGTAATAAATTTGTCCTTAAGGATGGATATCAAACCCACAAGGAACAGTTGAATTATCAAGTATAAGATTCACTAAATAGAAAACAATATAACAAAGTTTGTTAGAAGTTTGTTGTGTATGATTGCAAGAATGTAAATAAAGCAATAATGACGTAGTAGAACACCATTTATCATTTCAGAAATTAATAAAAGTACCTGTACCAACATTTTAATAAGTATTATCAAGTATAGTAGAATAAAACAGCTTAATTCCAGGCTAAAGAGATGAGGATCTATAAACCATTCTAAGCTCGTATTTTGATTTAAGAACCCTGGCTTTCAGGAGAAAAGACCAAGGTTTGTTGTTATAAGCAAAGTTCCAAACAAGCTTAAGAAGACACGCATTATTTTCATGATGAAGGTTAATAATCTTCAAACCTCCATTCTCAAGAGGAGAATAAATCATAGCCCAATTAACGGTAGTTATGCCTTTTTTCAGAATATCAATAGTCCAAATAAAATTTTGACACCATTGCTCAACTTGTTTAAGAAGTGAAACAAGCCATTTATACATATTGAAGTTATAAGCTAGAAATCTAGTAATCACCGTATTGACTAATTGAATCCGACCCATAATGGTAAGAGATTTACCTTTCCAAGATGCTAGCTTCAATTTGACTTTATCAGCCAAAGGTTGAAGAAATCGACACTTTGGAGTACCAACAAAGATAGGCACTCCTAAATAAGTGAAAGGAAAACAACCATGACTACAAGAAAGAATACATTGAATTTTGGTGACAAATCTTGCAGAATTATCCATGGTGAAAAAACTACTCTTAGAATTATCACACTAGTAAAAATAGTTAATTAAAGACGATTAAAATGGGCATATAAAGACGGTTCTGAAACCGTCGTTATTGTGGGTATCGTTATAAAGTAGTTGTTTATAACGACGGTTCTGGAACCGTCGTTATAAGTCCACATTAACGCCACATGCAAAGCAAATATTGTACCCAAAAAACCACTTATAACGACGATTCGGGTCTGGAACTGTCGTTATAAGTGCATTAGTAGAGCTTTTAAAGACGGTTGCCCACTGGAACCGTCGTTATAAGTAGATTTTTTTTAAAAAAAAGTATTTTATGGACATTTTAAAGTATTATATATGGTTACCTTAAGGTGCATCCCAGTAGTTTCTTTTTTCCATTTGCACTTTGCATTTCTCCCCCTACTGAACATGTTATAAGATTTCATGTTAGAACACACACATAACAAATTTGTGAGTATTGTATGGAGTAATAAATTTGTGAATGTAATGTAATCTTAATGGGTTGATAAATCTCTAATTTATACTAGAAAACGTTATGCAAAATTTTAGAATTTTCTAATAAGTGTAAATATAAGAACTAAAACCTCAAAATACCCTAAAAAAGACCTAAAAAATACTAAAAAATAAAAAAGTGATAGCAAATGGTGGATTTTTGGAATTTTGGTTGGGCCAATCCCCCATCGGAAATTGGCCATGGTGTTCGTTACCTCATTTCGAGCAACTTTCATTTTTTATACATCCGACTTCTCTATCAAAAGTTATGGTCGTTTGAAGTTTTTTCATACTAATTTTTCACATTAAATCCTAAACATACACACACTAAACATAAACACACTACAATCAAGTTTCCTAAACATACATCCAAATATCAATATTTATTATAAAATTATTTCAAAAATTTAAAACCGTAAACCCTAAAAAAACTAACATTCTATAGTTGTGGGTGCAACCAAGTCCCCAAGGTGTTGTCGCACGGTGTTGCCGGCGAGAAGGCTTGGCGGAGGTTTACGGTGGTGGAGATGGGGAGAGAGGCGCAGAAGAGATGGCTCAACTAAGATACGGTGGTAAAGGGAAAAGGTAAGTGTGGAGAGAGCAGTGATGGGCAAAGGGTGGAGAAGAAGAAGGAATGGAGCACGGTGGCATCTCAAGGGTGTCTTGGCATTGGTGGCGCGGGAGGAGGAACGCAGAGATGGAGCAGAGAAGTTGGAGTGAAAAAAAGTGAAGAAGTGAAGGACTGGACCACACAAATGAAGGGCGCGGGATTTTTAAAATCCACAAATTAATGACGGTTCTAAGAAGAACCGTTGTTATAAGTGCATCACATTGCTTTTTAAAGACGGTTGTTGGGGGAACCGTCTTTGTAAGCGTCTAAAAATGTTTTTTAAAGACGGTTGTTGGGATAACCGTCGTTAAAATGACTTCAAAATTACAAGTTTGCCACCACCTTTTTTTTAACGATGGTCTTGGGCTAACCATCTTTGTATACTGTCGTGGTATTCACATTTTGTACTAGTGTTAACATATTGACTCGAAAAATCATCATATGTTTTAAGAAAAATACTCAAATTTCTAAGAGACTTATTATCTGCCCTTCAGAAAACAAATATGTCATCAGCATATAAAATATGAGAGGGAGTGATATAACCTTGTGGACTAGCCATATGTAGAATCTTCTTATCATTCACAAGCTTAGAGATACCTCTACTAAGAACTTCCTCTGCAAGAGAGAAAAGTAAAGGAGACAAAGGATCACCTTGTCTGACACCTCTACTACTAGGAAAAAAACCCACAAAACTATCATTTATTCTTATAGAAAGCATAGTTGGATGGAGAATTGTATTAATCCAACCGAAAAATGAGAGGTGAAAACCAAAGCGTGTTAAAACTAATAATAAGAACTTCCAACTTGAAGTATTAGAGGCTTTATGAATATCAACTTTATAAGCCACATTACCTCCTTTAACCTTTTTAGAAAGCATATTAATAGCTTTAGAAGCAATACCAATACAATTCTGAATATGTCTACCCTACACAAACCCATATTGATTAGGAGAAATGATTCTAATAGCCACAAGTGCAAGCCTATTTGCTAGTATCTTGGAAATAATCTTAAATTTGAAATTAGCAACAATAATTGGCCTATAATCTTTAATGAATTCAACACCCTGAATCTTAGAAATAAAAGATACCACATTACTGTTCAGTCTAGGGAGAACCTAGTTTTGTTTTAAAAACTATTGAACAACATTGCAAACATTTGTCCCAATTATTTCCCAACAAGAACGATAGAAAACACCACCACAACCACCAGGATCAGGAGCACTATTACCATTAATATTAAAAACAACATTCTTGATTTCCAAAAAATCAGGACATTTAATCAACATCATATTCTCCTCAGAGGAAACCAGCTTAGGAATATAAGTACCAATAAAATCATCCATATTGCTTGTATCCTGAACATTAGAAATAGACTCAGCATAAATATTTTTATAAAAATCCAAAATATGATCCTCAATTAGTTTAGGATCCTCAATAACCTCATTATCAATCCGTAAACGATGAATCTCACTAGAATTATTTCTCCTCTTGACCACAACATGGAAAAAAGAAGTATTTCTATCCCCATCTTTAAACCAGAGCATCTTAGCCCTTTCTTTCCAAAACAAATATTGATAGTGAAAAGCATGACCAAGCTCCTCCTTAATAATCTTTTCTTGTCAGAGAAACCCATCAATATTAGACAAACTAGCAGCCTCTAAGGTTTTTTGAATACCAAGGAGGAGATCCTGCTTAAGAAGAACTGGATTGTGAACATTACCAAAAGAACTTTAATTCCAGTCTCGAAGCTCAATTCTCAACCTTTTTAACTTATGTTTCAAAATAAACATAGGACAACCAAAAACCTTATTAGCCTAAGAATAATGAATAAGTTTCATACATGAAGTGTCCTGAACCCACATAGAAAGAAACGAAAATTTCTAACCTTCCTTAAAGAATTACTAGCAAGACTAACAAGAATAGAAGAATGATCATAACAATTTTTAACAAGAACCTGATAAGTACAAGAATCCCATTCATCCAAACACACTCCATTGCATAAAGCCATATCTAGTCTTCTATGAATTCTGTGCAACCCTCTCCTCCCACTACACCAAGTATAAAAGGGTCTAGTAAAAGACATACAAGAAAGATCATTAGTATTAATCCAATCAAGGAATTCATCAAAAGAAACCTGATTAGGAACCCCCCCCCCCCCCCCCCCCCTTTGTAATCATCAGCCGAGAGCACAACATTAAAATCTCCCAGAATACACCAAGGGTGAAGAAACTAAGATCCCTCCACAAAAAACGTCTGACCAAGTATGTGTTAGCACCATAAACACCTACAAAGCTAAACCATTTATCATGCATAAGGCAAGTTATAGAAATAAATTGATCATTGACCAAGAAATTTTGGAAAAGATTTGGAATCGATAAACACCAGACCTTAGTAGCTTTATTAACGATAGGAGACATAGCCACCAAATGGATATTAAGAAATTTGAAAAGGACATCGAAAGCATCAGTGTATGATGAAAGTGAATTGAATGAGGTAGATAGAAATGAGAGAAAGGTTTTTTATGACTATTTTACAATAAGTGTACCGTGTCAGAAGTAATAAATTTGTCCTTAAGGATGGATATCAAACCCACAAAGAATAGTTGAATTATCAAGTATAAGATTCACTAAATAGAAAACAATATAATAAAGTTTGTTGGAAGTTTGTGGTGTATGATTGCAAGAATGTAAATAAAGCAAAGTAAAGAGTTGTTGATTTAATTGGAAAAATTGGGATTGGGGTTCATCATTCTCACTCTTTTGTATTTTGAAAAGCATAATAATATTCTATCGTTGATTGATATTGATGCCCATATAAAATTCAATTATATCGATTGCTCGCATATAAAATTATTAAGATAGCCCAGCAGAGAGCACCAAAGCAATAAAATTAATTAAAAAATTCTGAAATTTTTAAACTTTACCTGTCCAAGATGACCTTCGTAAAGCAGGAGGTGGATCAACAGCATCGGTGAACGCTGGAGCTGAAATGAAAAATAAGAAAAAAACTTAGAGCGAGAGCGAAAATGGAGGAGAAGCAAAAAATGAAGACCACAATAGAATAAGAGAAGACAACCAATGCACAATATCAGACCAGTTATGGCAACATGGTGCAGTGGACGACGACGACAAGTGTAGGAGCGGAGTGAAGCGCTAACGGCATTGGTGGAGTGTAGGGGGATGGTGGAGTGCAACGAATAGTGGAGGCAAAGTGTGAAAGGGAGGGAAAAGGAAATTTAGGTTTTCTGATTTGGGGGAAACTGAAGTGAGTGGGACAACATTAAATTTTTTGTTTAAATAGGTAGACTATGTGTTAGACATGGTCAACGCATAGCTTTTATAAAACTTAATTTAATTAAAAACTGAATTAAAACTTTAAAAACTAAATTAAAACATTAAAAAATTTAATTCAATTTATTTTTAAAAAATATGTTAAATTTATACAACAAATAAATTAATTTAATGTATAAAAGAAATGCATTCAATTTATACAACAAAAGACTTTCTTTAATTTGTACAAAACAATTTAATTTAATTTATAGAAAATAAAATAAATTAATTTATACATTAAAAATAATTTAATTTATAAAAAAATTAATTTAATTTGTACAAAAAAATATTCATTTGATTTATACAACAAAAAGTTAATTTAATTTACACAAAAAAAATTATACAAAAAAAATAATTTATACAACATAAAATTAATTTAATTTATACAATAAAAAATTAATTTAAATATATAAAAAATATTATTTTTAATTTACACAAAAATATTAATTAATTTATAAAAAAAATATTCATTTGATTTATGCAACAAAAAGTTAATTTAATTTATACAACAAAAACTTAATTTAATTTATACAAAGAAAAATATATTTAATTTATACAACAAAAATTTAATTTAATTTATACAAAAAAGAATAATGTAATTTATACAACAAAAATAAATACATAATTAAATTCAACTTTGGTTTGAAAAACCATTTATCCTTACAAGTTTTCTTTCTATCTACTATTACCTAAAAATAATCAATTTATTAATGTCTTGACGAAATCAAAAAATAACTTTTAAGGTGTGATATTGAAAAAAAGGCTCCCTATCAACAATTCCATCAAATTAAGTATAATTTGTATGTGTCATAGTATCTACTACCATGAATATCAATGAACCTTATTATTGAAATTGCTCATGAAACCCTCTTTTAGCCTTTACAATTGAGCTCTTAGTTCAACTCTTACCTTATTAACTACAATAAAAAAAAAAAAAAAAAAAAGAAGTACATATGCTCCACCCAAAATGCCAATGGAGTAGGGTTATGAAGTTATAATCCAAAATCTAATGATCAAAGACCTATTATTCATGCAATGAGAAATTTTTTGCAAGGTACAACATTTATGTTCTTTAATACAAGGTCAATGACATATAGTAAAAGAAACTAAATCTATGAATCTATTCTTTAGTGCATCGGGAAACTATATTAACACACTTATATGGAATATTGCACATGTATCATCTCGTAACTCAAAACTTACTACATTATTATGTGCTTCAGTTGGAAAACATCAATTTCTTTTGAAGATCATATTCAGTAACTATAACAATTGCATTTATAAAACAAGTGGTCAAGTTTGGGGCCATCTAAGAATTAAGAATAAGTTACTTACTCATACACTTAGTCTTAATATGTTTGTATCATAAACATTCTGGATAAATCTTTAAAATTATCTTATGCTTCATTTATGAAAAGTAACATCTTTTAAATCACAATGGATATCAAAGTAAAATCACAAATGCATTTAACCATTACACAAATATGACATTCAAATTTATTTAAGTTATCAATAAAAAGTTTTATCTCACTTTTTATTTTCTTAAGTTTACTTTCAGATTTTAAGATAAATTGATTCTCTATTTTTGAATACATCCATTACATTTTACATTAATTAATTACTTCATGTTAAATTCATATTCCTAAATTTATGTATATTTTACATAATATTTACAAAATTTAAATATGTATTTCTTTTTACTCAATTATTATTTTTCTACATTTTTCAATTATTTATAAACTTTATAAGATAATTTCTTTAAAAAATTTTAAAATTAAATAATTAATAAATTTAATAAATTTAATTTAATTAAGTTAAGTTATATCAAAATTTAAATACTTATTATAATATTATAAATTAAATAAAATTAAAATAAATAAATTTTAAAAAATTAAAGTATTTTATATAACATTTATAAAATTTAAATACGTATTTTCTTTTACTCAATTACTATTTTTCAACATTTTTCAATTCTTTCTAAACTTTTTAAGATAATTTCTTTAAATAATTTAAAATCAAACTCTTAATCAATTTAATAAATTTAATTTAACTAATATATATCAAAATTATTAAAATTAAAAAATTTATTATAATATAAAAAATGAAATTTAAAATAAATACAATAAACTACTAAAAATTAAAATATTTATTACCATATTATACATTAAATAAATTTAAAATAAATAAATTTTAAAAATTCAAATATTAGAAAAGTAGTGTAGGCAGTTAAAGAGAACTTTTTTTGGACGGTTCAATTTCATCAGAGTAAGGTATCTTAGGGGGCTTCATGTGTTGTTGTCCGGAGATGTGGAAGGGATAATACAAAAAAACTCTTGAAGAAAACAAGGAGTTCTTTGATGGAATTTTCAAATCGATGGTTCAATGGGAGGATAATTTTACAAAGGAGGAAAATATTGTGTGGGTCAGATGTAGATACCTCTCAGATTCTAGAACTTTTTCTATTTTGAACAAATTGCTACACAAATAGGGTTGCTTGTAGAAGTCGATTCTGTAGTGTCGGAGCATGTGATGCTGGAGTTCGCAAGGTTGCGGGTGAGGGTAGGTGTTGGTGGTGAGATTTGTATAGTGACGAACATGAGGATTAAGGAAATCTCTTGCCAGGTCGTGATTAAAGAGGAACTTCCTTCCATGAGTACAAGTGTATGTTTCTCTCATCATAGACTGTGGTGGGGCGTCGGATGAGGGTTCCGAAGAGAAGTTTGGAGAGGAGCTCATACAGTTTGAGGGCTCAGATATCGAAGGCCAAAAAGATGAAGTTAAGCACAATAGAGAGGAAGTTTCAGTGAGGTTTCCGGCGGAGGTGGCGGCAGCGCTTGAGGAAAGCGCATGTAGTCTGAACAGAGGAAGGAGTTCTAGGTGTGAAGGTGGGTTTCCTCTTTCAGGGGAACATTGTAGCTGCATGAGTAAAAGGGGAGAGGACATGTTACATACAGAGCATGTGTTAGGGCAGAAGGAGATTAGGATAAGTCAGGGGTTTCAAACGGCTATTAGGAGAGAGAAGAGTTCTGACCTAATAGAAGATGAGACAATTAAAGCCCAAAAAGACGAAGGGAGTGAATTTAGTACTTTCAAGGGTTTGGGTCCAAAGGAAGTGGAAAAAGAATAGTCAGAAGGGGTGCCAATAGCAGGCTCTACATAGCTTACGCTTAATAGAGCTAATGAGGACAACGACGTTTCTGAGGAGGAGAGGCAGGGTATCCAGAGGCAAAGAAAAGCTCATTTTCTCTCCATGCTTGAAGTATATGGAGAAGAAGAGTACAACACACATGACGACATAAGTGGACGGTGATCAAGGACTTTGCTCGTTGGAGTAGAGGCGGTCCATTCGTTGTAGCATGGCGTCTTCGTCATCCCCGCTCAAAAAAATTTGCAGGATTACCATGAGGTCAAGGGCGAGGGAGAGAGCGGCTGCAGCAACATCTTGTAAAGGAGGTGTGGTGGATGAGGAAGATGACGACGACGAAAAAAATGTCATGGTGAAGAAGGTAGACAATTTGGCATCCCGTGAACACGCCAGAAAGGGAGGGGAGCCCAGTTTAGGTGCAGGGAGGAGATTCTTGTCGAAGGTCATCCCTCTGTTGAATTCATCGTCTGAATAATGTGATGTAAGGTTAGATTCTCAAAGCCATATCAACTACATATCTGACAGTGCGATTGAGAATTGTAATAGGTTTTTTAAATTAATAAAAAGCACTCTGAACCTTTCAGAATTTGGAATATTGGAAAGGAGTTAGGATTTTCCTTTTCGGGAGAAGAAGATATTATTATAGGCCGTTTACATGCAATGGAGATAAGAGATAAATCACCTATTAGGAGGGTGAGCACAAGCAAGGTTGAGAATAGCTTATCTGATAATGAAGATAATTAGTATGAATATAAGAGGAGTAGGGGCTAACAACAATAAGAAGTATTTGCATGAGTTGATTCAGAAAGAACGAGTGGATGTGGTGTGCCTTCAAGAGACAAAATGTAAGGAGATGGGAAATGAGGAGATTTTCAAAATATGGGGTACAAATGAGGTTGAATGGGTGGAGAACAGGAATGAGAATAATGCTGGAGGGGTGATCACTATGTGGAGGAAAAATTGCTTTCTTCTTAGTAATGCAATTAATGGGAATAATTATAGCATAATTGAAGGGGAATGGAGGTTAGCACAGGCCTTACAAGTTACCTTAGTCAATATGTACAATTCTGGTTCTCTATCAGAAAAAAGAGCAGTGTGGGACGAACTTAGAGAAAGGAGAAGGGTGATAAACACAAAGGTTTGGTGTGTGGTTGGGGATTTTAACTCTATTAGAAGAGCAAGAGAAAGAAGGAATGTGGGCGTGGATGGCAACCATCGAAGGGAGATGAGAAGGTTTAATAATTTTATTGAAAGTTCAGAGCTTTTGGATATTTCAATGACAGGAAGGAAGTACACATGGTATAAGCCAAATGGTCTGATAAAGAGTAGAATTGACCAGATCTTAGTGTCAAAGGAATGGTTGGATAGGTGGCCAGAGAGCAGGTATCAAGTTGTAGACAGGTCGGTGTTTGACCATTGCGCCTTAGTTCTGAACACGACTACCATGGATTGGGGTCCGAAACCGTTCAGGAGTTTGGATGTCTGGCTTAAAGACAGTAGGTTCAAGGATTTCGTACGCATTAAATGGGCTAGTTATGAAGTACAAGGAAGCAAAATATTTGTCTTTAAAGAGAAGATGAAGAAGTTGAAATCTGATTTAAAAGTTTGGAATAGAGAGGTCTTCGACAATGTTTTCAAACAGGGGGAAGATCTTCAGAGGACAATACAAGAGTTGGATGAAAAGGATGATGACAGTGAGTTGGATGAGGTAGGAAGGGAGGAGAGAATATGTATTTTATTACAACAAAGGCGAAATAATCGCAGTCAAGAAGTCATTCTACAACAAAAGGCTCATTTCAGATGGTTAATGCAGGGGGAATCGAATACAAAGTACTTTCATTCGGTAATTAAGTGGAAAAGAGTATGGAATGGCATCTGTGGGTTGTGAGATAAGGGTTAGTGGTACGATGAGCAGGTTGTGGTGAAGGAGAAGGTCAGAAAATACTTTAAAGAAAGGTTTTCTGGAGAAGCATGTCAACATGTCAGGTTAGATAATGCAAGATTCAGCAGAATTACAAATGAAGACAATGTCTTGTTGGTAGGTACGATATCTAAAGAGGAAATTAAGAAGGTAGTGTGAAGTTGTGATAATGATAATAGTTCGGGTCCAGATGACTTCAATTTCGGGTACATTAAGTTTTATTGGGAGGAAATTAAGGCGGACATCATTACAGTTGTTCATGATTTTAAGGATAACGAAAGATGGTCAGAGGGACGAATGCCTCTTTTATTACGTTAATTCCTAAAGTTGATAACCCACAACATCTAAATGATTTTAGACCAATATCTCTAGTCGGTTGTTTGTACAAAATTGTGGCAAATATTTTGTCTCTAAGGATGAAGAAAGTGTTACAAAAGGTCATATACGCTAGACAGTCCGCTTTCTTGGAGGGCAAGGGGATTTTGGATAGTATACTAGTAGAAAATGAAGTTTTGGAAGAAGTCAAGAGGACTAAGAGTAGTTGTGTGTTCTTCAAGATTGATTATGAGAAGGTGTACGACTCAGTTGTTTGGGAGTTCATTTACTACATGTTGGAAAGATTAGGCTTCTGTTGAAAGTGGATTGGATGGATAAGAGCTTGTCTTGAGTCCTCATCGGTGTCGGTGTTAGTAAATGGGAGCCCTACTCAGGAGTTCAAACCAAGAAAGGGGTTGAGACAAGGAGATCCTCTAGCACCGTTTCTTTTCCTCATTGTGGCAGAAGGTCTAGCTGGAGTTATAAGGGAGGCGGTTGAGAAAGAATTGTTTGAAAGTGTGGAGATTAGAGGCAAGGCTGTAAAGGTTAATATGCTTCACTATGCGGATGACACATTGTTTTTGTGTAAGGCGAAAGCACAAAGCGTGTTCATTATTAAGGCTATTCTAAATTGCTTCGAATTAGCCTCAGACTTAAAGCTTAATTTTTAGAAGAGCAGTGTTGGAGGGATAGGATGCAACCCGCTTTTGGTACAACAGTTTGCGGCTATTTTGAATTGTGAGACAATGAAGACGCCGTTTAAATATCGGAGTTTGCCGGTAGGTGGATGCCACAAAATAAGTAAGTTTTGGAAAGAGGTGGTGGAAAAAGTGAGAAAAAGATTAAGCAGATGGAAAGGTAAGGTTATTTCTATGGCAGGTATACTTTGTCTGATTAAATTAGTGTTGTTCGCTCTTCATCTATTTTTCTTGTCTCTGTATAAAATATCAGTTATGGTGAAGACATAAATGGTGAGGTTACAGAGGAACTTTTTGTGGGGATGGGGCTCAGAAGGGAGGACAATTGTGTGGGCTTCATGGAAAAAGGTTTGTGAGTAGAAAGAGGCGGGAGGACTTGGTATGATTAATATACGGCGGTTTAATATGGCCTTGTTAGGAAAGTGGATATGGCGTTTAGGTTATAAAAAGACCGGTTAGTGGAAAGAACTTTTTAACTCAAAATATGGAGGTTGGAGGGATCTCCGGAGTCAAAGAAAAAATAGTTCTGATTCTCTGTGGTGGAGGGATTTGAAAGAGGTATGGTCTTTTGATAAGTGGAAAGATAAATTTGAGGACACTTTTTCATGGGAGGTTGGGAATGGGAGGGAGATAAGGCTATAGGAGGATAGATGGTTGGGCAACATAATTCTCAAAGATGCCTTTCCGAGACTTTTCACCATCTGTCTACTAAGGATTCTTCCATATGGCATGCAGGGGAGAGGTCAAAAAATTCAAGGTGGAATTGGAAAATTGAATGGAGAAGAAACTTGTTTGAATGGGAACGGAATCAAAAACAACAATTGATGCAAATTTTGGGGGAATAAAGAGTTATCATAGATAAGGAGGATTCGTGGATCTGGAAAGACAAGGAGTCCGTTGTGTTTACGGTGAAATCCACTTACAATATTCTTAAAGAAGATGTTCAGGGGACTGAGAGGGAGTTGTTTAGGGGTTTGTGGAGGTTAAAGGCACAACCATTTTCACATCTCACAACATGGAGGGTACTGGAAGATAAAATAGCATCTAAAACGAATTTGGGAAGAAGGGGGATATGTATGAATTCCACTATGTGTGGTTTGTGCGAGGAGTGAGAGGAAACCACGTTGCAATTGTTTTGTACATGCAGAATTGCCTAACTAGTGTGATCTAAATGCTACCAATGGATGGGGTTAGCATCGACGGATCATAGGGAGCCAAAAAAACATTTTGAAAGCTTCAGGTTGAGCAGTGCCAATGAAAGCGTTAATCAGATTTAGGGATGTGTATGGATAGCAGTTGTTGGAGAGTTGTGGATACTTAGGAACAAGAGGATTTTCAGAGGAGGTAGACCACATTGAAATCTTTGTTGTGCCATAGATGAAGGTTTGGTCATGGGTTGTGTCTAAAGTGCGTGGCGTAAGTTTTTCGTATTCAGATTGGTACCTTAAGCCTTTGATTTGCATGATGTCTGTCAATTTATCTAGGAGATATTTAGCATGAGTAATAGACGTCTGCTTTTTGGTTGTTTAGTTATGTATGAATGTTAAGGATAAACCTTTCAGGTAGGTCTTTTGTACCAAGGTTGAGGTATCCTTGAAATACCTCCTATTTATTTATTCATTTTTTGCTGATAAAAAAAAAGGCCCATGTAAAATATTTTTCCTACAACTAGCGTTGGCCAGGCTGACGCACTACTTAAATTAAGCGTTGGTGATGGTCGACGAAAATAAAATTATTTTTTATTTTTAAATCTCTTCTTACATCTGTTATGCATTGGACAGTTCACGAAAAATTACTTTATTACGTCTATTTTGCACGAGTTTGACCGACGGAAAGTGTGTCCATACTAAGTCCACGCAAATATCTGGAAGCTAATGACCTATTTTATTGTACCATGGCCCCTTACAAGATAACGACGTGTCTAAAAAAAAAGAATTCTATGCACACTTTTGGGAACCAAGAAGAACTCTGTGCGATGAGCGTCAACGATCCAAGCAATCAAATACCTAACGAAGAATGATCTGCGATTACAACTTGCACCAACCAACTTGGGATGAAACTAATCACAATGACGACCATGGATGAGGGTATTCGCAAAAAGAAGGAATTTTTGGGTAGGGGGGTCAAGCAAAGCTAGCACACAGGAAAGTGAAGACAAATAATGTCAACTATCTCACAAATTAGTAATTATGTATTTGATAACGCCATTAACAATTGTAATACACTATTTTGGTTAAAACATCATTAACAATTGTAATAGACTAAAACATGGTAGTCTAGATACAAATTAGCTGTGGTAATTTGATCAATAAATTGGATAAATTACACAATGTCTAAGAAATCATGCTGCTGGTTTGAAAAGGATTGGGATTGTAATTATGAAAACTATTTTGGTTTTTTGAATTTTGACAATAGTGATGGTTACACTCTTTTGACAATAGCTGTTACCGTATTAATTATGATAAAATAGGAGAAGTACTAAAGAAATTAGATTTTTTTTTTGTTGGTGAAACAGAGGAGGTGAACTCCTCTTAATTTTCCAGTGTGTTGCATCTTATAAATTGAAGTGCAAGTTACTCATACTTTATTCCATTTCTTTACAAAAGGAAAAGAAATTACTTATGTTATAACTAGTACTTCTACTGTTAATTAATTTAACCATGATAGTGACGCTATCATAATTTTCGCTCTCACTTGCATACAGATAAAAAGAAAAGATTAAAATATTCATTCCTTTTCCATTTGAAAAGTCTATTCGGTGCTGTCTAGTTCCTTCAAAAAAATACCCATACGTAGTTCCTAAATCACAAATACCAATTTCACATAATAATTTTAAATATTATATATATATATAAGCTTATAAAAATGCTTTAATATATACAAGATGCTATTGCAATCCTGTACATATGAATAAATATAGACTCCTTTTTCTCAATTTTTTTAGCCCAAAAGTAAGCGTTCTTCTTAATAAAATGTTGTTTTTACAAGAAAATAAAAAAATAAATAAAACTAGGGTGTATTTGGATAAAGTTGAGTAAGGTTTGAGTATACTTATCTTTCAATACAGTAAAAAGAATTCTGGTTGAATTTTTGCATTTTTTAAAATAATTAAATTACTAAAAAAAGAAATGTATTTTATAATAACTTTGATTGAATTGAATAGCATCTCATTTATACGTAACTTGTTAATCAATTTATAGGAGATGGAATCATTTTGGATAGGATTGAATTTTACCCAATTATAAATAAAACTATTTCAATTTAAATTCATTTGAGTTGTTTCATTAGACGTGTTTGAATGGACAAAAGCTACTAAATATAAAGTAAGAGGAGTATATATATATATATATATATATAAAAGATAAAGGAAAATTCAATTCATTGAATTAAAGCTTACATTTGACTAGATAGAAAATTGCAATCGGTGCCTTCCATGGGATATTGAAGTGTCACTCACTGGAGAATAGTGCAGAAACAGTTCGCAGAGTAATGCCCATATCCCAATTCCCTCGAGATGCTCAAGCATTAAATTGTTCACAACTACCACCTACTCAAGGTTCCCAAAAAACCCTATATAAACTCTACAACCCCAAACCCTAGAAATCACTAATTACTAATCAGCAATCATTTCACCTCAGAATCATTTCCAATTCCCTTTGAGAATGGCCAGTGTGAAGTTTGCATGCGTGGTTGTGTTGTGCATGGCGGTGGTGGGTGCACACACTGCCCAGGGGATGAACTGTGGGCAAGTTCAGAGTAACCTAGTGCCGTGCGTAACATTCCTTCAGAACGGTGGGTTTGTTCCCGCAGGATGCTGTAACGGGGTAAGGAATATCTTGAACAGTGCCAGGAGCACTGCTGATCGCCGTGGCATCTGTAACTGCTTGAAGACTGCTGCTGGGGCTGTTCGTGGGCTCAATCCCAATAATGCTCAGGCTCTCCCTGGAAAGTGTGGGGTAAGCATACCCTACAAGATCAGCACCTCCACCAACTGTGCCAGGTATATCTCTTTGTTCATGTGGAGATCACTCAAGATCCTCACCTTAAAACCTAGATACTCACCTTAAGCCTAAATTCTCACTTTAAGCAATATGAAAAATTAGACTTAAATTTCTTGTCTGAAATCTATTCTAACAAAGTTTATGAGATTTACTGTGTCAGAATGAGATCTTTTAACTTGCTTCTCGTGTGCATGAGATATCAATTCATTTCTTTGAATAAAATAAGAAGCAGGGATAATTAACATATAAATTACTGTAAGAGTGAAAGACAAATAAGGATCCTTCTTTCGTATTTATTTCCATACTACTTAAATTGGGTGAATGTCGATACTTTTCTTTCATCAAATGGTTCTTATGTTTTATTTCATCAAATGGTTATTATCTTGTTAATGCAATAATACTTAGATTCGGTGACAACATTAAATGCACTGAAGCCCGTTACTGATAAATTCTCAGATAGGACCGACAAAAGTTAAGTGTCATCCCTTCCTTTTTTAGACTTAACTGTACGAGAAGATTCAACTTGAAATGTTATTTAAATTCAAGCTATTTGCTCATTATGTCTTTCTCTCTTTCTTCAACAACATCTTGTTAGAAAGGAATCAAATTCTTATTTATAAGCATTTCTTTTGCATTTAATTTGTCACGAATATGATAATATAATATTTTTAAGGGCTTAAAGCTATATATCTTAGTTGACTCTTGTTATCACTTTTTATAAGCCTTTCTTAGTTGCTTGGTCATTTAACTGACGTGATTGAGCCACTTACACTTTGATTTTTTAAAGAATCAAGAACCTACATAGCTTAAGGTTTATCCCTAGTTTTGTAGGCCAATTATAAAAATGATACAAAAATGTATTAATGGTGGTTTGATATTTGTTTTGCAGCATCAATTGAAGAGGGAGAAACCATGCTTATACTACATGTTAGTAAAGAGAATAAAAGAAGTCTCCGTTTATGAGAGCTAGTTTTTTTGTTTCGTGTTCTTTATCCCAGTGTGAAGTTTATACACTTCCTATGGTTTTTATGTGAAGCTTATAAATTGAATAAAGAAAGTTTGATGTTGAAATAACTCAGTACTCAGTAATTTTATTCTAGTAAGCATGTTTATCCTGAGATTTACCAACTGCTCTTCTTCATGGCGGTTGATCGAATGTTTCGCAAAGTATTAGTTAATGGGGTAATGATCATCATATTTTGTTCAAGTGAAACTTTTTGTCCTAGGTATAATATTAAAATGTGTAAAAAAAATGCAGGGCTAATTACTTGTGAGTTTCATTATTCATTTATTTTATTTAACTTAATTCGTTGTTGATAAAAGGTAGTCTTGATTTTTACTAATTTTTACAAATGTACTAAGATTATAATTTTTCATTTAATGAGACAGTTTAAGTTTAGACATAATAAAATTTATATTATGACAATTTATAAAATTAATAGAAGAAAAAAATTATAAAGTACAAAATTTTTATTTAAAATTGAGACTTTTTTTATTATTATTAATAGAGATTTTATTGAACAGAGTACATAAATAAATAGTAAAATTGTTTCAAACTGTTTTATTTTTAAACTTAAGACTCGAACTTTTTTATTAATGGATATAGCAAGTAAAAATATATAAAAATTTCTGTACAGAAGATTCTAATTCATTTTTTTTTCAAATAAATTAAATATATACTCCTTCTATGTTAAAATAAGTTATTTTTTAGAATTAAAAATAATAATATTTTGAGTTTTTAAGCAATACTAATTATCTTGCAATTTTGCCGTGTAAATAATCAACATGATAATTGTTTATCTAATATGACATTGGTTAATATTTAGATTGGAGTATTGGTTAATCAAGGTATACTAATGGAAAATTAGAAAGAAAATAAAAATATTTTAATTAAATTGTTTCAATAGTTAATTTATTAATCTACTTTTTCAAATTCTCACAGAAAAACTAAAATTGATGTTTTGAAATGTTGAGTGATGAGGTGATTATTAGTGTATTAAAAATGTATTCACCTTTTTTCTTATTCTTTATTACTTTAAGAAAATAATAAACAAGAGAAGAAATAAAGTTTTATAATTCGATCAACCTACAGTGGATTTCTTTTTTTAAATAGGGGTTGAAATTGGACAATTAAATTTAGTTTTCTCAAACAAATTAACCAAAACCATATTTTAATCCCTGCACAAACCTTGTGATGATTTTTTATGGAATTCGAAGCATCATGCAACTTCGTTGCAAATACTTCAAAGTGCTTATTCAGTCATGAAACTAGTTTTTTTTTTTTTTGAAAAAAATAAAACTGGGAAAAAATAGAGATAAAAGGACACATTAAGTGTTGTGTTTGGATATTTCAAAAAGAAGAAACAGTAAGTCTCAAATTTTGTATGTTGCCAACGTCAAAACATAGGATCCCATAAACTAAAACAATTAATGGAGACTCAATTAAACTAGAAAATTATTAGCATGGTTTAATACATTATTTTAAACATATGCTTGATTGATTTTCTTCAAATAGATTTTATAAATTGAATTTCTTATTTGATAAATCTTATTCATGATTTTAACAGATTTTAATCAATACTAGAAAACATACTATTTGGACTAACCATTTACATTTTGCAACAACTATGAAAGACCATTTCTAGAGAACAAAACTACCAAAAGGAAAAGTAAAGTTGTTGGGTCGCTTGAGATTGAAAGGCCCAAAGTACAACTTAATTAACAGGAGAAAGCCCGAGAAATGTGAGTACGGCAAAGAGGAGGCTGTTTCTTCCTGCTCCATTTTTTTTTTGTTATTCCATATTTATAAGAATATAAAAAATATTAAAAATACTTTTTATTCTATTACTATTTTTTATTTTGGAATTAGTGATAAAAAGTTCTAAATTATAAAATCTCGAATATATTTATTTACAAATTAAAAATAGTTTTTAAAAAAATACATTCCAAATTATAAAATTTAAAAGATATTTTCAGATTATAAAATCCATAAGATATTTTTGAATTTAGAAATATTTTTTAGATTTTATAATTTGAAATATATATTTTTAGAAAAAAAAAAATCTGAATTGTGAAATTCAGAACATATTTCCTTTCTAGATAAAATCTAAAATGTGTTTTTTAAAGATAAAATGGTCATTACGTCTAGCTCATGAGAATGTCAGAAAAAATTATGGAGGTGCAGAAGAAACAGTCCAAAACCCTCTCGGTGTTTGGGTTTTCAGGCCCAACTTTCTCTAGCCCAATTTTTTTTTTTCAGATGAAACTTTCTCCACCCAATATATTTTGTGTGGCACTTTCTATGAGATGGACTTTTTAAAGTGAAAAAAAAAAAATACGGTTTACACGTCTTAACAAAATACAATCACTTGATAACTTAATATATTAATATTTTAATTATATTTTTATATTTTAATATATATTATTATATTGTTAGAATGAGTTGTAAAATATTCGTATTTTATTTTTATATGGTGTAAAAGTATAACTTTTCTTCCAAAGTATAAAATAGATTCCGCAAAAACTCATTCCAAAATATACTAGAGATTTCATAAGAAAATACTGGAGTGTAAACAATTCAAAATTTTTACTCATTCTAATACATATTTTTAAATATAAAATTTACATTTTAAAATAGTAATTCCAAACAAAAAGTAATAGACAAAGGCTTTTATAACGTATATAAAGAATTAGTAAATTTTGTAATACTCTATTTCCATAAAAACAAATATCATTATTTTATAATTTTTTATCCACATATTGATGGAAAATTCAACACAATAAAAATAATATCTCAACAAGAACAATAAGCAGTGGATAATAATTTCCCAACTAGCAAGAATTTGTGAGGAGCAATAACAAATAATGGCAGCAACAAAAACACACTTCAGAAAGACACGAAAATTTTTAACGTGGAAAACCTTCAATGTGAGAAGTAAAAATCACGGGCACAAGCTAGTCAATCAAACTCCACTATGATCAATATTATGATTACAAGAGAGTCTCAAAACAGCACAAATTGTGCTCAATAACCAGCCAAGTAGAAATACAATAGAGATGAAACAAAGAACAAGAAACCTGAAAAATTTCCAAAACTGCAGCTATCGTACGCGGCCTATATCTCACTGTTCCGGTAACTTTTAAACAATCCGAACGGTCCAATTGAAGCACCACAAGGTATGAACCTGCTGACAAAATTTCAGGCCGATCCAACGGTGGACGAAACAGCATCAGCAATCCGAAAAAACTCGTTCTCAAGAGAAACGCTGAAAACGCTGCTGTAATGTGAGATGAATTTCTCTCTGCTCAAACCACTTCTGTAAGATCCGAACGGTCAGATTGAATTCATACAAATTATGAACCTGCCGACAAAATTTCAGCCCGATCCAACGGTGAACAAAGTGTCGGCAGCGGCCGGAAGTTACTGGACAAAACTTTTCTACCTTTTTCTTTTCTCTCTCTTTTTCTCTCTTTGTCTCTGTTGATGACTGTCACTCTGTGTCTCAGGAAAAACCCTAAAGGTGATTAAAAATTAGATTGGGCCTCCACATAGGAAGTGAGCCCAACCCAACACATATAATGGCAAGTGAGTAGATAAATGAGTACTATCATTTTAATGAATTACTTTTTCTCCTCTTAAGATCCAATTATAAAAAATTATAAAATCTAATTAAATAACAATTTTATCTAAATACACAACTAAGTAACAATTTAGTTTAACCAATCTATCATTTATTTATATTATTATATTATAATTTTCAAGTGGTTATCCACTAATAAAACATTTTGATAATTAATGCAATCCTTTTTTAATTATATTATAATAATATAAATGGATTATTGATAATTTCAATAAAATTATAATGTGACTCTATATTTAAATAGTGTGTTAAATGATCAAGTTAAACAAATTTTTTTATTGCTTTAGAAAAATTGAGAGAGTGGATTTAAGATGATTTGAAAGAAAAGTGTGAAGAAAGTTAGGATATTTGGATTAAGGTAAATAAAGTGGAAAGTGTAGGAAAAATTTATGAAAGTTTGTGAGTGATATGATAAATGTGATTGAATTTTTTTTTTTCTAATTTATAAAAATCTAAGTTTACATATTTACCCTTATATTTAAAAATTGTAAAAAAAATAATTTGATTGATTTTTTGTAATTTAGAATTGTTTTAAAATAAAATATTATTTTTGATAATTGAAATATTATTTTCGGTATGTATTAAAATGAAAGAGATGTATCATTATTAGCTTCATCCTCACTGAAACTAAAAGAATATTATTAACTTTCCTCCACCATATACATTTTGTTGTTTTTTTTATTCTATCATTTCTCTATTTTTTTATAACATTATTTATTGTCATTAAAAAATAATAACAAAAATGTAAAATTACATACTAATTTTAATTTTTTCTCGAACAATTAGATTAAAGAAATAAAAATTGTGATTTTTCAATTTTTTTAATTTTTTTCTGCAACGTTTTACAGATACAAATAAAAAAAAATTCTTTTCTTTCCAGAGTACTCACCCGGATCTATCCAAAGACTGCCTATATCATATGTTTGAATAGTGTACAATATATCATTACTTTTACTAAATTTTAGAAAAAAATATATTGTTCTATTCGTAATTTTTGTATGATGTAGGACTTTTTGTAAAGCATTTATGGTAGATCTACCTACCTTTATTTTTGTAGAATGTGTAGGACCTAGACCTATCACCCATGGATATGTAGGACCTAAACTTATGTACATGTTACAATTACTGACCACACATGCTTTGCATTCTAAAGAGGGTAGTCTGAAGTATAAGGATAGGGTCCCCCCACCACAACACCATTTATTACTCCCATACTCACACTACTTGTGCCATTCCAAGGATCTTCTACTGTTCCAGCTTTTAATTACCCTAGCTTTGTAGGGCAAAGTTTTTATGACTTCCATTGCCACAGTGAAAAGAATAGAAGAGTTAAAAAAAAAACAGAAATAGAGGGAAAGGAAAATTATTTGATTGAGAAAAAGTATTTTATTGTAATACTATTTAATTTATTTATTTTCTTTCCTCACACCTTCTCTCATTTCCCATTTTCATAATAATCTTTTTCAACTCTTTAATTTCTGCAACTCATCTTCATCCTACAAAATCGTCAACTTAAACGGACGAGTCCACACCCAATAAGCAATACACAACTAAACAATAGAAACAAAAAATATAAAATTTTAAGTTGAATTAAACTTGGTGAGACAAGTTGCGATTAATTCACAAATTTATAAATAAAATTTGTTTAACCCATGGAATATAAAAAATTTATCAAAAAATTTACGCAGGTCCAGAACCTTTTCCTAAAATCCTTCTAATTATAAGTAGTAATATTAAGACACTGTATCTGAAACTGACAAGAAAATAGAAGCTAGTAGAATTTTCAGTTTTCAAGTTACAAAAACTGCAATCTGTTGATAAATTTCATTTCCTTTTTCAATGAAATGATGGTGAAGGTAATATCTAAAAGCAATTTCCAATTTTCATACTTTCATGGGACCAATTTAAACCAGAATTGGTTGAAAAAGTCTTCCTCCATTAATGTTCTCTTATTCTGTACAGTTGAGGTCGGTGAGTATGCTGGTCCACCTTGTCAATATGAATTTAAGATAAATATTATAAAGTTAATAATTTTTTATATATGATAATTTACTATTGAATGACAATACAAAATTAATTTCATTCTTTAAGTCTTTAACTATACTTAGTTTGGTAAGACAGAAATAGGATGGAGAAAAAAAGAGCAAAAGGTAAAATTTAGATGTGTGGTTGAGATGGAGGAAAACAAATTCCTTTTTTAATGATATTCCTTAAAACTTTTTTTTTAAATGGTATTTAATTTAATTTAATATTTTTAATAAAAACTTTAGGAAGGTTAATTTAGAAAAAAAAAATCATTTAATAAATTTATTTCTAAAATATTTATTTAATTCATGTTATTTTAATAATTTTTTTTTTTACTATTTGGATGGAATGTTGAGAAGTGAGAAGGTGAAAAGGGTAAGAAAGCAAGTGAAAAAGAATAAAAATAAGAAGAGAATTAAAAAAATTAAATTAAGAAAAAGAAAATAAAAATGATTAAAAAGTATAATACATCTATTGTTTATTTTATAATTAGTTATTATTATTTTGATTGAAAAAATGAAAAGATATATTTATAATTGTTGTTGCTGATAAAAAAAATACTTATAATCATTATGTGGTACTATAATTATTGTGAGATTAATTTGTACTAGAATTATTATAAAAAAAAATACAACATAATTGATTATAATATACAAATTTTCTGCGAAGAAAATTAATCATACCATCTTGTTTCCTGATCCAAAGAAAGGTCGTAGTAGAAAGAGGTAAGAGTATACTTAAAATCATTCGTTTTGTTTCAGAAAAAAAAAAAAATCAATGTTTAGAGTTCAAGTTCTCAAAGATAATATCATTATGATGAGATATTATTCTCTTTAAACCTTAATACTTTTGTCATATCTTTTTCGTTGAAAGATACTTTATGAATTAATAGACTGAGGAGTATGTAAAATACCTTTTGATTTTAAGCATTAAACATAATTTAATCATTATCTTATATGAGCTAAAATGACAAATTGAGGTGTTCATTTTAGAGTTTTTGTCAATATCAAACTAAACTATTTATATAATACTCAAACTTAGTTTTCAACAAGTTCTCAATGTCAACATCTCACATTCAAATTGAGTTATTCACTTAATTTTGACCTCCCAAACTTAATTTTATAACTATGTCAATTGTATATACATTATTCTCAACTTATAAATTATAACATTCCAAATATTTCAAAGATATTTTCTATTTAATTAGAAACTGTGAGTGATTTTTATGTGTGAATATTTCTTATAGAGAACATTAATTATAACTCAATCTCATAAACATATATATTTGTCAAGATATAACATTTTACATCTTTATAATTATTCAAAGTATATAACAAAAACATATAGATGTATGTCATGTAATATTGCCTAATAATGAGTTTTACATCAGGGAGTCATCTACATAGTTAATGACAACTAAGGATATTGAAACTAAGTTATTCACAAGTCAAAATCTTAGAAAAAATCTTTTGAAACTTTCTCGAGCAACTTCTACTAAGTAGGTTCATCTTTTACTCATACCATAGACAAATGAAAGTAAATCCTAAAAAAGAGTGAGTTCTTTGTAAGTATCAAATATAAATCTTAATAAACTTAACACACAATAACAAACACTAGGATCCTAGGATTTGACCTTTTTTTTTTTAACCTACAACTATAAGACTCAATCTCACTTTATTAAATATGATCATATCCAACTTTTGATGATCAACTATGAATATCAAAAGTTAGTTTGGAAATTGATTAGATAGTTGAGTATTTCTGGTTAGAAACATTGGTATAATCATAATTATTTTTTTCAAAAATATCAATAATTTTCAGCTTACAAAAGATATATAAGTTCACCACCTAACCTTGTGATGTTAAGTAGGTATCAAATAGTTTCAAGTTTGTGGTCTATAAATATCCTAATCCAATGTATTACTCTAAACTATCTAAATACTCACATACTTGATAAATACTTTCTTAATTTGATAAGTACTTTCTTAAAGCCCACTATGATTCCTATATTTCATCTTGCAGTGTACGAACCGTAACTTCTCAACCAAGCCTCATAGCCTTATGTGTTAACATCCTCATGTGTTAACATGATCATAACTCCTTATAGGAAACTTAACACTCAACTTATGTTCAATTTACATACTCTAAGACATATGGTTTCAAAGGTCATAAGACTGTATGACAACTAAAATTTACCACACATTATCTTACCTAATAATTTATATTTACAGTCAAAACAAACATTAAAGAATAATTAAAAAGTATAAATATAATGATAAAGTATATAAGTAATTTGTTTTTATCCAAACTTATTACATTAATATTACTTACCTTTTCATTTTGTATATATAAATTTATTATCTTCAATTATAAAGGAATAATATTTAAAATATTTTACATAATACAACATAAAAAATAAACTAAAAATTAAAGTTAAAACATTAAATAGATAATTGGATGTGGACTAGTATATTACCTTAAATAAATTAAATAAAAGGAAATAAAAATATACAACTACATCCCTGGAAACAATTTAAACAGAATAAATAGACAAACTAAGAAATAAGAAACACAATATATTACTAGTAAAATTAAATAACAAGAAATAAAAATTAAAATAAAAGACTAATACATAACTGAAAAACATAACAAGAACAAAAGTAATAATCATAATGACCAGAATATAACTGAAAATAATTAAATAAGAAAAGTATAAAGTAGCAAAATAAGGATCTATGTAAATTGATAATAATTTAAATCAAAGAAATATAAAATACAAAGAAAAATTAAATTAAACAATAAAAATAAAAAATAAAAAAGAATAAAAAGAAATTAAATAATACAAACATAAAAATAAATGAAATGTAACTACATGTCTCAAAATAAATAAAAAATTAATACAACATATAGATTAAATATAAAAAAATTTAACATCATTTTCCCTTTTCTTTTTAATGATCAAACTCAAAAAGAAAAATAGTGTTTACACAAAATAATAAAAATAGGTAAGAAAGAAAGATTAATTAATTTGTTTTTTTTACTCAAACTTTATCTAGATAAAACACGAAAGTTGTATCATGTGTAGAAATTTAAAAATATTAACTTAATCATAGGAATTATAGTGCATTATTTTATAACTTTTATATTTAAAGTAAAAATAAAATAAATAATATAGTTATTTAAAAGTAAGAATATTACATTACATTCCTTTTTTTAGGAATTTTATCAGGAATTTTATCCTCAAAATTTACTTGGTTAAAAAGAGATAAGTATACACTTCTTGCATACTACTTTCTAGTTTCCAAGTTATATCAGTTACATCAGTGTCGTCTTGTTGACTCCTTAATACCTTTATCAAAGGTATTTTTATTTTTCAAAGTTTTTTAATCCTTCAATCTTTAATCCTCACAAGAAATACATCATATGTAAGCTTTTCTCGTATATGTACTGTATCAGGTTTTTTCACATTAAGAGAATCATGAATATATTTATGAAGTTTTGAAAGGTTAAGAGAACGCAAGAAATACATTTTGAAGTTTTGAAAGGTTAAGAGGAGACTTGGTAGGTGATTGAGCCAATCCACTTAAGGATTTGATATGAACTAATGAATTTGGAAGAAAGTTTTCTAGATTTGAGAGCTTTACCAACCCCAATTACATATGTAACTTTCAAGAAAACACAATCCATTTCTTGAAACTCAAAGGTTTCCTCCATTTTTCATAATAACTTTTATGTCTATCTTGATAAATTTTCATCTTTTATGTCAGATGCAGTTGCTTCATGTATTCCAAGCACTAGGTTTGTTCTATCTCATGTATTCCAAGCACTAAGATTATTATATTTTTAGCACATAATCAAAATATGTTTAGGGTGTTGTATTTTTTCTATAAAAATCTCCATTTTTTATGGTGCTTAAAAATAGTACATGTGACCATGAATAGATTATATCATCAGATAAACATATCACAACAAGAAGGATTGATCTAGTTGGTTTATAATTTATGTTGATGAATATATACAATCAATTCAGTACTTAATCAATAGTTGACGTTTGTGGGTTGCTCCCCCTTAGATTCTTCTCTGAAGACTTCTTATCTTGGTCTTTTTCCTTTCTATTCTTGGAGGCTTCTCTTGGAGAACTCTCTTTTCTTCTTCTTAGAGACTCCCCATTAGATGGACATCCGTCTCATGATGCCTTCATCTTCTTTTAGGCGTGGTTTTGCCTTACCCCCATATCCATTTGTCTTCTTAAGACCATTTTCTTTTAGGTCTCCCCCGTGTCCTGTAGGTAGAACACCATGCAAAAAGTACATTGCTGAGCTATAAAGATCTTTTCTTTGAGCATAGGATATAAATATTTCCTCTTCCATATACATGTTTGAGCACTAGATGGAGAGAACGTCATGTGAATGATATGGATGGAAGGGAGTTGAAAAATTGAAGAGGTTTCTCTTCTGATTCAAGACTGCTTGCGTAGTTTGCACAAAACTTGTATCTGTCGAACAGATGCAAGTTATGAGACGTCCAAAGATCTAGGTCCTTCTTCATGAAAGATGCTAGCATATTTTGCTTTGGCCAACATAGGCATTCCTTGTTCAGACAATAAGGTTCTTATTTTTCATTTTCATCGGACAATACCTCTTTACCCTTATAGAAGTGAAAAGGTTTTTGCGTCTAAGGACAATCTACTTCAAGCTTATAAGAGGTGGAAGGAGTGAGACAGTGGTGAACGAAGCCAAAAGGAAAACACTTTCTTTTTAAACGATGTTGCTTCTTCTAGAGGACTAGGTGTCTTCAGAGCCTTTCTTCATACATTTGATGTCCCAACATTTGTATAGCTACCAATACTTATCTTACTTGGTAGCAAAACCTTTTATAAGTGCACACCGTACATGATAGACAATTGGGCCAGAGTTGGCACTATCCGTGTCAGAGAAGTTTGTGGTCATTTTAGCTTTAACTCATATCCTAAGGCATTTTTGGACATTGTAGCTTGGCACGGATCTACCTAGACAAACATAGAAGACATTCTCTATTTCTTCATACTTAATGATGAGCATATATTTATTCACACTCAATAGCTTTAATTATAGATTATTGGACTATGATAATAAATAAATCTATTTAATTAATATTCATATAATTGAGTTTGTTTGGGCCTTAACTATTATTTTGGTTAATTTTGTGCTTTTAAGTAAATAGTCTGAAGGAAGTGTCTACCTTTGAGAATGGGTCAAATATGCAAAAGTCCAAGTAGCTTCATTGAATCAAAACAGTAAAAAAAATTTGAGGAGAAGAAAAAGGAAATAAAAGCTACAATATCTCAGAAACAGAATTGGAAGCAAATCTTCTGCAAAATACAAGAATTATGGAAAGTTGGAAACTGTTAACAAAATCTTAACTACAATATTTTTCCAATATCCTTGGAGCAGAAAAGCTTATAAAAGGACATAAGCATCAAGGAGAAAGGAGGAAGCTTCATAGGGTTTTCTTAGTTTCTTTTCTTCTTTGTAATTCTTTTGTTTTGCCTCCGCACGGAAGGCTAAATCTTTTTAGTTGATTTTTTTTGTAATTTCCCATTGAGTTAAGAGGTTTTGATCAATAAAAGTTTTGATTTTTAATTCTCTATAGCAGTTGTTTTAATATTCTAATATCCTGGATGGTTTTTGTGAGAGGTTGTACTTGAACGCATGATTGAGAGTCTTCCTCGTCTTAAACTTTGGCCTCTTAATTGGTTCGCATTGTTCTAATTAATTTCTTGGGCGCATGAATCAAGAGAGAGGATATAAGTATTCGCATGGAGTATACACATGGAACAAAGTGGGTATTGATTAAACCAGTAGACACATGCTTTACTGGTGAATTTCAGTTGAATAAGATTGGTGCATGTTCAATCTAGTTTAGCTTTGTTAGAGGATTGAGAAAGGTTTAATCTTTAGAGAACCTGTGAAGAATTCAATGGTGAAAGAACTTGGGGATCAATCGCTTTTTATTTGTTGTTTTAATTTCTTTTATATTTTCTGCACAACTATCTCAACCCCCTTTTATCTTTATTGCTATTGCTAACTTTTATTGCCTGCAGATAGATTCTAAACATTGATTTCTTGATTTCACTATTGAATTCGTTGGGAGACGACTTGAGGTCATCTAACCATAATTATACTATCATCTCTCTAGCGTTAGACAAGTCTACGGTAGAATCATCTTAATTTGACAGCAAAACGAAAACTATCACTTAAGCTTTGGAATATTCTTCATGCCTATCGTCTGAATGATCTTCATTTAACTTATCAAACGAAGTGGAACTAGGGGTGGTATTGCGGGGCGGGCCATGTGGACCGGCCCGCGGCTCACTACTAAAAAGTGCAGGCCGAGCTCACTAATTTAGCCCGCTGACTCGCTTGGGCTCGCCTCGCATAACCCGCAGCCTGTGCGAGGCAACAATGGGGCAGGTTAGCCCACTGACCCACATAAATAAAAAAATAATTATTTTATTTTTTCTACAAAAAAAATATATCTCACTCACACATTATTATTGCAGTGTAAGCTTTATTTTGTTTTATTCTAAAAAAATTAAATTTAATGTACCAATAAAATATATATTTTATTTTAATCATCTAAAGAAGTTAATATTAAAAATAAAAATGGATTTAGTTTTACGTAAAGTTTTACATTTAAAATTTGTTCATTAAAAAATAATATAAAGAAGATACTTAATTAAAATATTTTTTAGCAAAACTTTGATAATATAATCTCATACATTTACATATATATAGAAGGAGGAAAATATATGCAAAACAAAAATTTTATTATTTTTAATCAAGTCTTCTAACAACCCTCATACTTGAATGTCTTTATATTTTTTTTTTATCTTAATTGAATGAATTAAAATAAGGATGAAATTGTAATTTTTGAGAAACAGAATTTTTTTTTTTTATAATTAAATTTTAATTAAAAAAAATATTTTTTAATTTCCATTGTTGAGAGGAAGCATGTGCATTTGCGATCTGATCGATGTCTCTCAGATGTAGATGTTTCACATATTCCAAGCATTAGGCTTGTTCTATCTCATGTATTCCAAGTATAGGTATAATTGGCTCCAAAAGGGAGGGCTTGAATGGAGTCTGAACTCAATTCACTTTTCTATCAATTTGGATGAATAAAAAATTATAAGAGATTAGAGATAGAGAAAAGTATACACAGAGATTTATACTAGTCCACCTCAAACTCTAAGGCTACGTCCAGTCCCCTTAAGCTCCCCGCTTAAGAGCCTTAAGTATTATATACCTCTCCAGGTAACAAGTATTTTACACCTCTCCAGGTAACAAGTATTTTACACCTCTCCAGGTAATAAGTATTCTACACCTCTTTAGGTAATAAGTATTCTTAACCTCTACAAGTAATAAGTATTCTACATATATTTAGATAACAAGTATTCTACACCTCTTCAGGTAATCCTAATCTTCCCTTGAGATTAAAACCTCTCAACAAGTGAGAAAAACACTCTTGAAAAGAGAGTAAACATTGAAAGCTCACAAGATAAACTTCACACAGTGAATGATTTACAATATATGGATCACCTCAAACTATGAGTGCTTTAATACTAGATATGAAATATTCTTCCAAAGCATTAATATAATGAAGACTAGAATGTAATGATCTTAGTATGCTCATATGCTTCAATGTTGTGTTCTTCATCTTCAAGGTCTATATATATATATATATATATATATATATATATATATATATATATATATATATATATATATATTGTTTCTAATGATGACCGTTGAAGCTTCAATTCATTCCTTTTGTTCAGATAGTCGTTGGACATTGGATTAGGAAATCTTTGTTCCTGATTGATCATTTGTGACTTGGATTCAATTCAATTTTAATTGTTTCTTATTTTAGTCTCAATGTGAACGTTGATTCATTAATACTGTAATATTTGGGTATCCTTCATTCTCGTGCACTATAAATCATCTTCAATCTAGTTAGATGTTGAAAATGGCAATTCTTTTTTTCTTTCTATTCTTGATGTCTTTGAGTAGATGAAACAATTTGAATTGTTTCCTTTATGATATTCTGATGTGAACGTTAACTCTTTAAAGCTGGTGACTTAAACCTTCAATCATATCTTTGTCACAGATGCTTTCATTGTATTTATCTTGGATGTTGAGTGTGGAAATTGTTACGTCACAAATATTCTCAAATACTTTCGCTTCTTGGAACGTTGATTCTGATTTATCTCGTGCTCCTTGAATTATTCTTCATAGTGTAAATTATGCTCTTCATTTAGTCATGTGCATGTTATTCAAATATCTTCTTTAATATGTTCTTCTTGAACGTTTTAAACTGATCCTTTTAGCTATCAAACGTTGAATAAGGAAACATCTTGTCCTGCATCTTTGATGCTCGTTCTCACTTGTTATTTCTTCAACTTAATCTCTTTCAAGATTCTCTTTCTCTTGCCATGTGCAACAACTTTGAATGTCGTTAATGACTTATCATGAATTTTGCTCTACAATAACTTAATTATACTATTGGACGCGTGATAAGGAAACTTGTGATCGTTCTCCTTTGTGTCTTGATGGTTCCTAATAACATATTAGGAAAATTTTTCCGATTACCAGTCATTTAATAAATTCAATTTCTTAGAATAAATATATCATTGAATAATATCTTCTTAATATCTTTGAATATAAAATGAATTATCAATATATCTCATTCTTAGATATTAATTCAAACATATAATTTATATATTCAATTTAATCATTTAGATTGTCAATCATAATTTCTCTTCAATACATTTATTAGAGGATATTTCGACAAACCTTGTAAAGGTATTGAATGCAATTGTGCTATATTTTTCAAAAGATTGCCAATCATAATTTCTCTTGAATATATTTAGAAAAACCTTGTAAAGGCATTGAATGCAATTGTGCTCTATTTTTAAAAAAATATTTTCAAGATTTAATTCTCAATCAGGTACAACTATTTTCACAAAATACCTTTTTCAAGGATATAACCATGTAGCTCATAATTAAAACACTTCATTTACATAATCAAATATGATTTATATAGCTTAACATAATCAAAACACGTTTAGAACATATGTAATATTGAAAGAATTAAGTATAAAAACTTTCCTGTCACTCATTGTCCAGCGCATGATCTTCATTTGTCACGTTCATTTGATCTTGTATGGTCTATGTAAAGCTTATGCTTTTCTTGCTTGTAGTGTAGCACATTTATCATCATTGTCTGATTAATTTATTTTCGAGCTCTTTGGTGTTTAGACTTATTTTAACATATTGTATTTGACTATTGGTCCATTGAGTTCATTGTAGACTTTGTCTACTTCTCTTGTAGAAATTTTGACTGGCTTCTTTCTTCGCATGGAGCTTGCCTTTGAGTGTTTTGTCTGCCACTCATTTTGCTGTTCTTGCTAACCATGAGTGTTGTTGAAGACTTAGTCTATCACTTGAATCATCTGAGGCACTTACTGAGAACTTATAGTCTTATAAGCACACTGTTCGTCTAATACAAGCTTGAGTTTTTGAAGTGTTCTTCTAACACTCATTTCATTTAACTTTTGTGTTTATAGCTCCATGTTCTAGTGTGTCTCTATATCTATGTATTGCCTGTAATGTTGTGTCTCATGTATGGTTTGATGTATCATTTTTCTTATGTTATACATGAGTGAGCTTGGTTATACATATAACACATCTTATAGTGTTTTGTTGTTATAAAAACTCTTAGATTCTTAGTCTAATGGGTGGTAGATCTTTTGTCACTTTACACCAAGCACTAGGAACACTATGTTTTTAACACATAATCAAAACATGTTTATGGTGGTGTATTTTTTCTCTAACAGTAGAAAATGAGCAGATATTGTTAATTTGTCTACAATTACCTATATTGCATCATGACCAGAAACAATCCTTTGTAACCTATCACAAAGTCTATAGATATAATTTTTCATTTCCATTCTAAAACATCTAAAGATTGTAGTTCACTATAAGGATGTTTATGTTCTACTTTTGTTTTTTGACACACTAAACAACGTGTAGTAAACTCTACCATTGCTTTCTTCATCCTGGACCATCAAACCATCTTCTTCAAGTCTCAATACATCTTGGTGACACCCGAATGAATACTTAAAGTACTTTAGGAGCTTACTCTAATATTATTTTTCTCATATCTTCTTCTACATGTAAGCAAATTCTATCTCTAAATTTGATTATTGCACTATAATCCTTGTGGAATTCAAATTTCTTTCCTTCTATTCTTGTTGTTAATTTTTCTTCTACAACTAATTATTTTCTTGAGCTTCCTTTATTCATTTCAAAAATTCACTTAAGATGTTTAACATTCCTATGTATAGACTATTAGGTCTTAGTTCCACAAATAAGTTAAAGTACCTAAATTATTCTATTAAATCTAATTCATTCACCATCATCATAGATGCATGTAGAAATATTTTTTTAAGAGCATCTTCCATATGTTTGTGTTCCTAGAGATATTGCAACTGACTATATATTGCAACTGTAAGTCTTAATCCTTAAGAAATTTCATCCATATATGTTGTCTCTTGTTTAGTTCTTTCTGATCAAAAAAGTATTTCAAGTTTTTGTGGTCACTAAAAACTTTAAACTTGTCTTATACAAGTGATGTCTCCATATTTTTCATGCAAACACCACTGGATCTAATTCAAAATCACATATAATTAAATTTGTTAGGACAATTCTTTCAATGACAAGTATGTAAATTGCACAACTAGTAAGTATAAGTAATTATCATTCTCCTAAAGAACTTTTGTAATACATGACAACAGTTGCAATTGATAATTGATTTAGATGAAAAGATATTTCCATAAATTGTATTGATGTTTAAAAGAACTAAAACTGTGCAAATACAAATAAAACTCTTTTTAGGATTTTATCAAACACTTAGAAGGCAATATAAATGAGAATTGATATCATACATTATTGTTATGGTTAGACTACACCAAAACTCACTCTCGTGTGTAAAATTACTTAAACTTCTTTCACATTTAATGCTAAAGTCAACCCACTAGTTTACTGAAATCATAATCCCTCAATAGAATGAGTCTAAGTTTTCTTATTAAGAGTTAATTCCCTAAGGACTTAATAAGTAAACTTCCATTCACAACAAACTTTAAGATAACTAATGAGTCAAATTTCATTCCTATATATAAGTTTTATTAGATATTTTGTTGTGATTTTAGATGCACAAATATATTTTTCAATACCCAATAAATCAAATATCAAGGTATGGTTGATCAATCCATGAGAATCATTAAACATATAAAAAAGTAGTAACATTATGTGGAAAGACAAACATTATAGGAACAACAACACCTGAGTTCATAGCAGAATCACACAGGTTCTGAATCTTAGTAAACTTTCTTCAACCAAGAGTAAGTGATCCAAGATTTCAAAAGATTGCTCCAAGAATAAAAAGCTTTTTCACATAACACTTTCTCTCTCAAAAGATTGCAATTATTCTCTTTGAAATTTTTTCTCAAAAGTTATTTTAAAACATTATTGAAAACCATTTTATAAAAACTAATCTATCAATTTTATTGGATTAAAAAATTGATTTAATCTATTGATTTCACTTAAGGTGAAAATAATATATTAGTTCAACTTTTCAATCTATTAAAAACATAACAGATACTACAAGAAAAAATGCTTTTAATGGGGATTTATTTTTACATTATCTAGGGTTAAAACCTCTATTAAGTCATTAACTTAGGATTGTAGTTTTCCTCGCTAAACCATTTCTGGGGAACATGTTCCCCAAAGTTTTTTTAAACCTCAGAAAAAATTCTTTTAGAACCCCTGTTAAATATCATGGGCTTAAGAAGCTCCATAAAATACTATGTGTTTTAAAACCTCCATAAAATACCATGGGTTTAAAAACCTTCGTAAAATACCATGGGTTTAAAAATCTCCGTAAAATAAACTTCGTAAAATACTATGAGTTTCAAAATTTCTATAAAATGACTTGTCGTTTGAAATAACCTTAAACCCCATTTTCCACCATATCTAAAGATCCTTTTGACTTCTCTCTTTCACCGTAGACACACTGCTCTCCAACACCAACTTAATGGTTGTCGACGACACTCCTAGAAAGGAATCACAATTCAACCACACTTATGTCTATTATATCTAAGGAGAAGAAACACTAAATAAGGCACTATCTTCTTCTTACTCCAATATTGCTTCTTCTATCATCTTACTACCCCAACATGGGTCACAAACCACTGTTACCTAACTCGGCAACAACTGGTGTTTATCACTGCTTTATATATCCTAAATAATTGCATTATCTGTTAGATGTTGGCTTCAAAGCCATGTGTGTTCTTGGCTAAAGATTGCAAGAACATATTGTAAGGAGAAATTAACTTTATTACTTCTCACTTTCATAGTGAATTAATTATTAGATGCATTTTAAAATAAAGGCCTTAATTTAAAATATTTCAAAATTATGATAATTAAATATTAACAATTATAACTAAAATTAAAATTGCACATAAAAATACGTACATCAAAAGCTAAATCAAAATAAGTCAGGTTTTTTGAAGTATGGGTTCGTAACAAAAAATAACTAGGAATTATATAAACCAATTACCATCAATCATATAAAATATGCAGATATTGTTAAAATACTTATTATCCAAGATTATTTGTTGAAATACTTATTATCCAAGGTTATTTTGTTGAGTTTTAGAATAAATTTTTGAAACTTTACAAAACTTATTTGTAATGTATAGTTACACTTTAAAAAATTTAGAGAATTTAGTTATAAAATATATTTAAACTATGTAGTTTTTAATTATTTATTTATAAATAGATTTAATTATATTTATTTATTGAATTTTGAAAATTTTGGAGTGTTTTATTGAGATTCTACAATAAATCTTTGAAATTTAATGAAGGTGAAAAAAATCTCCGTTATTTTGTTAAGATTTTAGAATAAACCTTTGAAACTTAACGAAGGTTAAAAAGACTTTCGTTAATTTGTTGATGTTGTAGAACAAACATTTGGAACTTACTGAAAGTTAAAAAAATCTCCGTTATTTTGCTGAGATTTTATAATAAATTTTTGGAATTTAACAATGCTTAAAAAACCTCCGTTATTTTGCTGAGATTTTAGAATAACCTTTGGAACTTAACGAAGGTTAAAAACACTTCCGATAATTAAATCAATTCCTAAGGTTATATTAACCTCCATTAAAACCCTTTTTTCTTATAGTGAGATAACAACATCCTTAAAATCAAGAGATTTAAATATGCTAAAAATTGATTATAACAAATTAAAAAATATCCACATAATTAGTTGAGGTTTTAAGTAATTTTACAGATTGATTCGATAAAATAACCAATTAAAATATTCATTCCAATATTTAAAGACCTTTTTTTAAGAATATTTTAATGGATTAAAAATATTATTTCAATTTATTAAAATTTTCTTAATACCAACACTAATTTCTAAACAATTTGAAAACATTTAGAAATTATTTTTGGATTATTTGAGTGGACTATTAACCTTGGTAAAAAAAATACAAACATAAACTTACACACACACATTATGTAATCTAAGTCTTCTCTTCAAACTTGGGTTCATCAAATAAATTAGCTTCAGCTGCATCGACAGCCTTAACAATCCACAAGTCTCCAAAATTGCATCCCCATTCGAACCAACAAAAGAATGTCTCATCGTCTCAAAGAGAGAGGAAAAATAAGCCAAAAGTGTCATGCCAACAAAAGAGATGCCCAACGCAAACCATGCTATGATGGATGTATGCACACAAAAGAGAGAAATCTACATCTTTTTCCAAGTGGCACCCAACACGAGATGAGTGGCACCTGGCTCTAGCAATAAAATTTCTCATTAACTTCATGGTGCTAGGCTTGATCCAAGTGGCACCTGACGTAGGTTATCTTTTAGAAATATCATATTTGAACTTCCTTCTACACTTCTATATATGCACTCCCCTTTTTTCTAGACTTAACCCAAGTGCTTCTTGTTCAATTGTTAGAAAAATAATAATAAATATTAATAGTATAGTTATATGAGAGTAATCATTATTCAATTACTTTAAAAATTATCTAAAGGAGGACTAAGTAGGTTAAAAGGTAGAAGAAGATTTGATTTTGTTAATGTGAAATGATTAATTATAATGTTGACAATTAACATTATAAGTTGTTGGAGTTCTCATAAAGCTTAAGTTATCACTCTAGTAAAGGTTCAATTGGCTCCACGGGGGGAGGGGTTGAATGGAGCCTAAACTCAATTCATAGAGTATCAGCCATTAACAACAATGTCTAAACAAGAATAGGGAGAGAAAAGTTAGACAGAGAATTATACTGGTTCAACCAACAACAAAAGCTACGTCCAGTCCTCTCAAGCAAACCGCTCAAGAGCCTTTCACTAAGTATTCTCCACCTCTCCAAGTACATAAGTATTCTTACACCTCTTGAAACACCCAATATTCTTACACCTCTGCAAGTCAACCAAGTATTCTCTACCTCTTTAGGTACGCCAAGCATTATCTACCTCTCTAGGTACACCAAGAATTCTCTAGCTCTCCAGGTACACCAAGTATTCTCTACCTCTTTAGGTACACCAAGTACTTTGTACCTCTCCAAGCAATCAGTCATAATCACCCCATGAGACCAAAACCTTTTAATAATAAGAAAAATTCTCTACTAAGAGAACAGTGAAAGCTCACAGGGTATAATTCACAGTGTGAAGTGTTTACAAAGGTTTACCTCACAACTGAATCTCACAATCCAATCTAAGCAGATGTAAATTGTATAACATTGTTCTTAATACACAACTATAAAATCATTTTTGTACACTTTAATATTCATTGGCTTCTCATTCATGTTGTGTTCATCACCTTCAAGGTCTTTATAAAGTCACATATTCATATATGTGACCGTTGAAGCTAGAGTTCTTCATTCTTCCATATAGTCATTAAATGCTCAATGTAGAAACAATTGCTTTTGATTGATCTTTGTGTGTCTTGAATGTGTAAGAAATTTAAAATACTTTCTTTATATTCTTCAAATATGAACGTTAAGCTTTAATTCTCTTTACTCAAATATATGCTCGAATCTTTCACGTTGTTCTTCTCCTTTAATGTACTAGACGCTTGAAATGGAAACTTCTGATCTAATGTAATTTGCATTCTTAAGTTATTATAAGTATTTCAAAATGTTTCTTTGATTGCACTTAATCGAATGTTCAAGCTTTCAAAATATTTAGCCTTATTTTTTGTTTTAATTTTTTTGTTTTCTTTTTTTTCTTTGCTTTTAATATGTGTTCACAAATCCATATGTAAAACTAAACACAACTTTAAAGATATTTTAGTTTCTGTAATCAATTTTTTAATAGTCTATAATCAATTTTTAAGTTATAGTTTACATATAACTCAAATTTTATTTTTTTATTTTAATTAATTTTGTGCATATTTTATTTTTTAAAACCTCTAAATTTTTTCTTTTTTCACTTTCACCTTTATTTTACCAACATAACATTAATGCTTTCTTTGATTGGGTGGTTCCACTATTGTGGTGGATTTTGAGGCTAAGAAAGGAGAGGGTGGAGGGAAGAATGACACCCCTGAGATGAGAAGAAAAGAGAGAAAAGTTGGGTTAACTTTGTGCAATGTCAAAGTTGTCCTGATTTATTTCATGCACTTGATATATACGTGCATGTGGTTTTTTTTTTCGTGCCATGAACATATATCTTTTTTGGGTGTTTGGAGGTTAATGTGCATGTTTTTAGAATCCATAATCGATTATGCACAAGAGCATAATCGATTATGGTCCTTGGATAAATAACTAATCAATTATGGGTTGAAACTTAATTGGTTATGGATAACAAGTGTAATTCATTACTATATGGAGCATAATTGATTATGCTCTCAATGATAATCGATTGTGACTCTCTTTTTCACCTATAAATAATCCAACAAATGCACTTTTCTACATTTACATGTTCTGTTTGATTTATCTTATTAAAAAGTTGCTTAAAAATATATGTGAAAATGGATATATTGATTAAGTATTTGTTTCTAAACACAAAGAATAATATTTATATATGAATATCAATAACAAGTAATTAAAACATAATTATATGGGTTATTATTTTGATACATATGTAGAGGATGAAGTTGAGTTTAAATTAAAAAAGTTTATTTTTTTTAATTAATTAAGATACATATAAGATAATAATGAATTATATTTTTAATATTTTTTAAAACTTCATGTGACTGCAATATTTATGTTTAGTAGGTTTATGTATAACAAAAGTACAATTTTTTCTTTATTTAAAAATTTCAACAAATACATAAATTAATATCTAAATCTTTATATATAAACATTAATTTTTTGTTTTTATTAAAATAATTTAAATTTAAGATAGAAGTAATTTGATAATTAAATTAATAAAATAATTAAAATTTTACATAATTCAATTCTATCATTTACAAATTTTTCACTTAAATCTAATTATTTTAAATTTTTTTCTACATTTAGATAATTTAACTTTTTACTATTTTTTTTTTTTTGTCTTTTCAATCCTACCCTCATCCAAATAAAAGCAAAATAAAGAAATTACTGTAAAAGATTTGAGGCCAAGATGAAAATGGAACCGTGTATTATACGCTAGTGTTACACATGTTCCAAAATAACATTAGTTTCAGCTATTTAAAAAAAGTCACTGAAAAATGTGAGCAGAAAATAACCCAGAGAAACAAACTGATTAACAAATTTTTTAACAAGGAAAAAAAAAAGGAGGATCACAGATAAGAAACGAAAATTTTGTTTAAATCCTTATTATTTTGATAAAAAAAAAGGCTAAGGAATAATGAATCCACCATTTCAAAAAAAAAGCATTTTTTTACAAGTAAATTACAAATCATTAAAATTAAATGTAATTGAATTACTGGGCTATACCTATTAGGAAGATAATATCTTGTTCTCTAGCCAATATTTTGTAAATAGAAATTGTACATTTACTTTTTCTTTTCAATTTCCCTTTATACACCATGTTCCTCATTGTATTTATTACTTTAGTTTTTTCCTTATCTTTCTTCTTTTTAAACCCTAAAATGTTAGTAGCAGTGTGTGCCTCCACGAACACCAATCAGAAGATGCAATGCAATTGAATCTGTCAAAGTATTTTCGTAATTGGGTGCCGTGACTAATGTTGCTTTGGTTCTTCCCCATACCAGCAAAAGTGAACTGTGCTACATACAGACACTGCTACTACAGTATTAGTACTAGTTTTACTTGAAAACAGTGATACAGGTAACCATTCAAAAACTGTCAATTGGTGACAGTAAATACAGAGTGAAACTTTGACCATTGCCCATGCCTTGGCCTTAATCATCGATTCAACTATTACCAAATCTACCGTCACATTATGCCAGGTGTGCTCAACGATTAGACCATGCACCACCCTGCATTAAATTTAACTCAACTACCAACACACCAAATCCTGCCACATGCACTGTCCAATACACACCGCATGTGTATTTGTGTTCACAAATTCTTTTTAGGTTCGTGTTGCCTTTATTAAAAAAAATTAGGTTATCAAGTTAAGTGTTATTAGTAGATTGGAAAAATTATTTTTATCATTTCTTTTGTTCGGTTGAAGAGTGATTCAATCCAAATTCGGTGAAATTATGAAGGATTGATATAGTGTTTTGAAGATAAATTTGATAAAAGAGAACTCATTAGATTTAATGAAAAAGATAATAAATTTGAGTACTATATATAACTGATTTGATTAAATTAATGGAGATTAGTAAATTATCTTTTAGTGTAATGTTAAAATGATGTTTAAGTATATTTTTAAAATATAATTTAAAAAAAAATTGATTAAATAAAAATAAATTATTTCTGAAAATTATTAATTATTAAAAATATTATGTATTAATTTTTAGTAATAATTATAAAAAATTAAGAAAAATTATATAATTATTTTTAAAATATCAAATATTAAATGTTTTTTGAGATAAAATTTATCAAACAATTTCCACAGATCCACTACTTTTTCTTTTCATACTTTGTCCTCTCTTCCAAAACTTTTTCTCTTAACCAAATACACGCAATCTTTACATATAATTTCAAATCAAACCTCACAATTGTCTACAAATTTCAAATAGAAAAAAAACAAAGTAAAATTTCATCATCATGACAAAATATTTATATTGTTATTTTATTTCTTAATTTTTAAGTCACAATAATTAAATTAGTTAAAAGGTGAGAGTATAATTAAAATATATGTTTTTTGAATTTTGAAAATGATAGTAAATGTAAAGCAAAATCTTTAAAAAGATAAATAATTAATAAAGAATGTAACCATAATGAATGATGATGGACAATCTAATAACTTCTTAACCCTATCTCATGTTCTATATAAACCCTACTCTTCCACAACTTTACTTGCAAGCACCAAGCAAGAAACTCAACACAAGTAAATATATATTGTGACACTATCCTTCTCATTTGTTCCTCTAATCTGTGGTGATGGCAAGCCTGAAGGTTGCATGCATGGTTGCAGTGATGTGTATGGTCGTGGTGAGTGCACCCATGGCACATGCGATCACGTGCGGGCAAGTTGCCTCTGCCGTGACTCCATGCTTGAGCTACCTAAAGAACGGCGGAACTCCGGGGGGGTCGTGTTGCAGCGGAGTGAGGAACCTGAACTCCGCCGCGAAGACCACCGCTGACCGTCAGGCCACTTGCAACTGCCTAAAATCCCTTGCCAGTGGGTTAACCCAGGGTTTCAACGCGGCAAACGCAGCTTCACTACCACAAAAATGTGGTGTCCAAATTCCCTACAAGATCAGCACCTCCACCAACTGCGCTACGTATGTTCAACTCACCACCACTTTTTTCTTCACACATTTCTTTCACTACTAACCTCATTACACTGATTACTCTAATTAGTACACAAACTCACAAGTGTTAGCTATTTGTGTTCCTTAATTAAACGGTTCAGAATTTCTGATGGATGATACCCTTGTTAAATGGAGTAACTGTAGAGCAATGCTATGCTGTCACAGTTAAACTCACTCTAACATAACTCGAAACATTTGCAGAAAGAGAAATATTTTTACAGATTAGGTTAGCTCTAGGAGAAGAGATTAATGATTATACTAATGATGTGTCCACATTTAATGTCTAATTGTATTTTCAACATTATTACTCCTTAAAATGTTTTCATGGTTTTCATTATCCAAGGAAATATTTGGCTAATAATAATATTTTTAAAATGGCGACTTTTTTAATAATATTTTTATATAAACAAAAGAGTAATGCTTTGAAATATAAGGACCACAAATAATGTATTCCCATTAAAGAGATTACAGAGACTAGTATTTAGTTTTAAGCGAAACTGAACATGTTCAATGTATTACTGGAAAGGCCTAGAAGTGTGCATTTAACCCCGTTTTTAATGGTTAGTTAAAATTTTTGGAAGGTCTTCTAAAAAATGGTTAAAACTTTGTTCTGAAGTTCTAGAACTAGTGTCTTGCATTCATTTTAGTTTGAACTTTCATGGTTATATTTAAGCTGATTTGTTTGATTGTTTGTGCAATATTGCAGCATCAAGTACTGAAAGATGGATGTGGTATAAGGAAGAAATGGCAGGGAGGGAATTTTTCAGTGGAAGAATATGATAGGTAATTAAAATAAAGGGACGTCGACGAGGGCTCCACTTGTGCGAGTCTTTCTTGGTGTCGGTGTGTCCCTTAGTTGTTTCAGACTTTGGTCCACTTATGTTATGTTTTCTGAAATTTGTCTCAGTTGGTTGTTGTATGTAATAATGATATATATTTGTAATGTAATTCCTTGCTACTTCTCCTTTTATGATTTTTCGCACTTGTCTTGATTCTTCAAACCTAATCTCTCTTTGCCATTTCAACCCATGTATACTAAACTAATAGATTATCATGAAACACTTAGTGAAATATACAATGTCCAAACTAAAATTTTAAAACCATCTAACTATAGTTTTAAGTAATCATACTTTATTAGTTATAGTTTATAATTATAATGTAGAAAATATTAAAACCATAATGCTGTACATTAATTACTTTGAAATTTTAGTTTTTAAAGTAAGAATTTTAGGATAATGACTTTAGAGAATTCGAGGATAAGGTATTATTAAAATATGATATAATTGTTTTTTAATATTTAGGTTATATGCGAATCATTATATCAATTTTGAATTACGTACAAAACTTTAAAGATCTATACTTAAATATTTAAGTGACTATTTAGCATGTAAATGTAATAGATAAATACTTTGTTTATATAAAGAATATTATTATAAACATTAGAATTAAAGTCTAATAAATATGGTTATATAAATTGTATTTTAAATTTATCTAAGAAAATATACTACGATAAAAGATTATTTTAAATTTATTTATTTTAGAAAAAATATTAATTTTTTTTTAATTTAGAAACAAAAGTTAAAATGTTAGATTCAAGACCATAAAAGAATTTTAAATAATCTTAAAAATATATCCATTGATTAAAAAAACCACACTTTCTAAACATTCTCATTCAATATAATTATTTAATTTCTATGCATAAATATTAAAGATATTATATTTCTTTTTCAATTGCAAAATACCAACTCATTTATATGAATTTTCCTTTTAGCCTTGTTTTTATCGTTTCTCCACTCTTACGGCATGTTTCAATATTAGCAATATTGTGATTTAATATCCCAAAACAGGGTTCTTCAAGCATGCATAATTCATGGTAAAAGTGTCCATAAAAACAATACATTTTCCAACTCAATTGAAATAGCCACTAAGCATATATAATGGCTCTCTTTTCATGATGAAAATATTTACTTTGACTGACATGCATTTAAAGTTATTATTTATCCAACAATTACACCTTTATCCAAAGTTAGTTAATAATTGATGGCTAAACGTTCAAATAACTTGGTTGGTGGATTGAACGTGTGGATACAATAACTCTTTATTTAACATGGTGTGGGTGCATGCATCAATTCATCAATTGTACTGTGATAAAGATTTGGTGAGTTAAATTAGTGTTATATTCTAGAAATTGAAAAAGTTAAGCTGATTATTACCTATATAACTTTTTAATGGCAAGTTTATCAAACAAAACTATATAATAATAATTCTTTTTATTTTATTAAACTCACTTTTATTTTTCCAAATTATAATGCTCGTCTTATTTGAAGTTTTTTAGGGATATTGTTATGTAACTGATTAATCTATATATTTTTCTTATTTTGCTTTTTCAAATAGAGTTTTTTCACATAAATAATATTTTCTTTGTTTCCTTCTACCTCAACTGAGGGAATATCCCTGTTTACATGGGGTCTTTCGTTTCAATCTTGCATCATTTTACAACATATTTCTCTCAAACTATTTGATGACAATTTTTTATTATAAAAACAGTAGGTTCTTGCAATCTTCATTTCAAATCTAGTCCACTTTATATACGTATTTTTCTTTGAACACTCGAGCATAGATCATGAAATACAGACTTCATCTCAAGACTTTCAAGAATTACCATACTATAGGTGCTTTATCTTTTAGAAATAAAAAAAAAAAACTATTGATTCTATAGCACCCATAGATGCTCTAGTAACAATTGAAGATCAAGTGGTGGCCATTCTTGATGGGCTCTTAGAGGACTATGATCCCTTTGTTGCCTCCATAATGTCTAGGTCAAATCCATACACCACAAATGAAATAGAAGCTCTTCTTCTAGCGCGAGAAGAATGCCTTGACAAACACCGCTTTATTGATACTCTCACCTCTCCTATGGCTACTGTTGTTGCCTCATGGGACCCAATGCATTCCAGAAATGATAGATCCTAGACCAAGTTTAGAAATTTTTGTGGTAATTGTGGTTACTCTCGTCCAAATTATTTTCATGGGCCTCGTTCTTTCACTTTCAGACCTCAACACAATGACTCATGGAATTTGTCTTCCACTTTTTCTCGGCCTACATGTCAAATTTGCAAGAAACCTGGGCATTTTGCCGAGTTCTATTGACAATGGTATGATCAACACTCTTCAAATAAAGTTCAAGCAAATTTCTCTCAACTATCTCTCCAACACAATGAGTCCTATGATTCTTCTCTGTTGAGTGTTCCTTCTTCTATTGAAGATCCCCTGTGGTACCCAGATAGTGGAGTCACACACCATATCACGAATAACTCCTTTGTTTACAGAAATAAGAGTTCTTATGAAGGCACTGACACAATAAAAATGGGTAATGGAAAAGGTTTGTTCATCTTTCATATAGGTTATGCTCATCTTTGTTCTTCTACTTCTGATCACACTCTTGTTTTAAAAGATCTTCTTCATGTACCTGAGATTACTAAGAATCTTGTAAGTGTTTCTAAATTTTGTCGTGATAACAATGTTCTTTTTGAATTTCATTCTAACACATGTTATGTTGTTGATCAGGTTACGAAAAGAGTTCTTCTAAAAGGCATTCTTAAAGATGGCTTGTATATATTTCCTGCCTTAACTTCCATTTCTGATTGCTTTGCAAATTCCATGTCTTTCATTGCTAATAAAATCACTATAAACATATGGCATAAACACTTTGGCCATTGTAGTTTTAAAGTTCTCAAACAAATTCTTTCACATTGTAATATACATGATAATGTTCAATTTTGCTATGCTTGTGTACGTGGAAAATGTCATCAGTTACCCTTTTATAATTCTTTGCATACCTACACTAAGCCTCTTGAACTGATTTACAATGATATTCGAGGACCTAGTCTTGTCATGGCTTCCAATTGTTCATGTTATTGCGTTTCTTTTTTAGATGCCTACACTAAATTTACTTGGATTTATGTCATGCATAAAAACTCTCAAGTCATTAATATTTTTAAAACCTTTAAAGCTCTTGTTGAAAATCAAACGGGTTACAAGATTTGTGCTCTTCAAACTGACAATGCAAGAGAATATCTTTCTCTAACCCCCTTTCTTCATCAACATGGGATACACCATCGTCTAACTTGTCCTTATACACATGAGCAAAATGGCTCTGTAGAGATCAAACATCGTCATTATAGATATGAGGTTGACATTGCTTGCTACTACTTCTCTCCCACTCTATTTCTGCATTGAAGCTTTCATAGCCTCAGTTGACATTATCAACGTTCTTCCCACAGATGTGTTAAAAGGTAATAATCCCTATAACCTCATGTTTCAACGTCAACCAGATTATAATAAATTCAAGATTTTTGGTTGTGTTTGTTACCCTAGTTTAAGACCCTACAATCAACGTAAGTTTGATTTTCGTTATGCATGTTGCTTGTTTCTGGGATATAGTATTCAACATGCAAGTTATATTTGTCTTACTCCTAGAAGTAAAATCATTATTTTATGCCATGTGATCTTCAATGAAACAAAGTTTCCTTACACCGATCATGCAATGAAGTATGAAATCGACTCGAGCCCTTCCCAGGTACAAACTGATATTGTTCCTTCTATAACTATTATGCAACAGTGCAATCAAACTCCTTCATCCTCTGCTTTGGATAGTGTCTCCTCTCCAACCTTCCCTCCCCTCAAAACCACTTTGCTATTCCCATTCTCTCCTCTCCACCTACTGTCACTCCTACTAATACTCATCCTATGATCACTCGTGCCAAAGTTGGCACTTTTAAACCCAAAGCCTATCATACATCTCTTTCCTCTATCCCTTCTACTCCAACCTCAGTTAAAGATGTTGTTTCATCTCCCATTTGGTTTAGTGCCACGAAAATGCCTTACTTTCAAATAAAACTTGGACTTTAACCTCTCTTCCTCCAAGAGCACCACTAGTTGGTTGCAAGTGGATTTATAAATCTAAGCTTAACACAGATGGTTCTCTACAAAGATGCAAAGTAAGACTTGTGGCCAAAGGTTTCAACCAAACAGAAGGGATTGACTATGCTGAAACGTTTTGTTGAACATGAAGCTTTGATGATCCCAAATCTGTGAAGAAAGCTTGAAGCCTGTGTTGCTGGTGTAAGGGAATATTTTTAGAGTGTTTAGAATTTGTAAGAATCACTCTTAAACCAAAATACAGTTAAAGCAATCTTGTTTTCAAAAAGGAAAAATGTTTTTTTCAAAGCTAAGTGATAAACAACCGATTGATTTATCGCTTTAATCGGTTGTTTTACGCATAGCCTATTTGGAGGGTTTTCCAACTGATTTTCGCTTGGTTGACTAATAGTCATAACCAATTCAACCGGTTAATTCATCTTTTCAACCGGTTGATTTTGGAATTTCTAAAACCAAAGGTAAATTACACTAGACACCAAAATATAGTTAAAGCAATCTTGTTTTCAAAAAAGAAATTTTTTTTTTCAAAGCTAAGTGATAAACAACCGATTGATTTATCGATTGTTTTACGCATAGCCTGTTTAGAGGGTTTTCCAATTGATTTTGACTTGGTTGACTAATAGTCATAACCAATTCAACCGGTTAATTCGTCTTTTCAACCGGTTGATTTTTGAATTTCTAAAAACAAAGGTAAATTACACTAGACAAATAAAATCTGCAGTGGGTGGGAATCGAAACCAAGTTTCTTCAATGACCAAAGAAACTTTAACCACTATACCAGACAAATTCTTTTGTATTACTATAATTTTTATTATTATTAATATTATTAATATTATTAATATTATTAATATTATTAATATTATTAATATTATTAATATTATTAATATTATTAATATTATTAATATTATTAATATTATTAATATTATTAATATTATTAATATTATTAATATTATTAATATTATTAATATTATTAATATTATTAATATTATTAATATTATTAATATTATTAATATTATTAATATTTTATTAATATATAACTATTATTAATAATAATAAGTATAATAAAAATCGTAATATGACATGTGAAGACATTATGCAACCTAGCAAGATGAGGTGACATGACTATCTGATAGGTCACTAGACCTATCCTTCGCATAATCTAATAGGGTCCAATAAATTTTAGCATTGGTTTTTGGATATGATGGCTTGACAAACTCCATAGATGAACCCTAAGGAAGCTTGTTCACCCACTAGAAACTCTTTGGGTCTCCTCTTTTGATATGCATACGATTTCTACCTATTTTGAGTAGGCTTCATACAATCTTGTATATGTCAAACCTTCTTCGTTGTTTATTGTAGCAACTTTGGTCATATTAAGACAATCACTTCATCCTAATACCAACACAATGTTTTCATACATCTCCTACCATAAAAAATCTTATATGGAGTTATCTCAATACTTGTCTAGTAATTATTATTATAGCTGACCTCCACAAGTAGTATTCCATCCTAACCTTCAAGATTATACCAAACACATGTCCTAACATATCCTAATAGTTTTCTCTAATTTCTCATCTTTGTGAGGATGGTAGATTGAGTTGAGTATCAATAGTGTCCCCCAAGGCTTTCTACAACCTTTGCCAGAAGTAAGATGCAAATATTGGATCTCTATGTGATACAATACTCACAGGAACTCCACAAAATAAGACACCACAATTTTGTATCTTATGATAAACGAAACACTTATGTATTACATGATCTATTATTGAACAATACTTTTTGTCTAATAATAAAAATCTAATTGTGTTTTGAACTTTTTTTTTATAACACTTAATCAAAATCATGGACGTTGAATTTTTCCCTAATACAGATAAAAAAATGAAAAATATGAAATTGACAATGAAAGGGTTGAATAATGTGAAGTTTAGGAATACATATGTGAATTCCTAAAGGATGGTGGATAGAATGAATGAATTATATATTAAAAAGGAAGAGCAAGATAAGCGGGTGAAAGGAGTTTTGCAACAAAAATTATGGAATTGAAAAGGGCAGGAGAATTTATGCTTAAGCAAAAGGCAAGGATAAATTCGCTAGAGGAAGGCAATAAGAATTCAAAATATTCTCATGCATTTTTAAATTGAAAAATGAGTAAAAATAAGTTGTAGGGCGTGGTTATTGAAAATTAATAGGAGCAAGATGATGGTAGTTCAAAATAAAATAAGGTTAAACAGGAGGTGAAGAGGTTTTCTGAACATACATTTGAAAACAAAATAAGTGTTTGTATTCGATTGGATAATGTCAAATTCAACAGAGTGACAAATATGGAAAACAAGATGATGGTAGTTAAGTTTTCAAAGGAGGACGTTAAAGAGGTAGCATGGAGTTGTGGATGTAACAAGAGTCCTACTTTTGATGGGCTCAATTTTAAGTTTCTAAAGCAATTCTGGAACATTGTGGGAGTGACTTTTACAAAAAATTTGGACGAGTTTCATACAAAAGGTAAATTCCCAATACAGGAAAACCCTTCATATATATCTTATCCCTAAGGTGGAAAACCTAAGAATGCTTGAAAAATATAAACTTATATCCTAGGTTGAGTGTGTGTATAAGGTGGTATATAAGATCCTAGTTGGGAGGATGAAAGGTATTTTACTAAAACTGCTTGACAAAAATTAGAGAACATTTATAGGGGGACACTACAAAAAAAATCAGTATTACCTACGGATTTTTATCCACGGATATGAATTCATAGGTAAATTCAACATTACCTATGAATATTACCCATGGATCTGAATCCGTAGATAAATTTAGTATTACCTACAAATATTACCCATGGATTATCTATGGATTTACCCACGAATTGTAGTTGGTACGTAACTTTTGTGTTTCGTGACCTCGGCCCACATTGCATACGGATTTAAATCCGTAGGAAATACTGATTTACCTACGGATTTTGATTGTTACCTACGAAATTTTTCCTTAGATAAATTAATTTTTTCTTGTAGTGGGAACTTATTACTTATTGTAGTGGTTGTGAATGAAATGGTGGAAGATGTTATGTGTAAAAGAAAAGAGCATTACCTACGAATATTACCCACGAATTTGAATCTGTATGTAAATTCAGCATTACCAACAGATTATTACCCACGAATCTCTATCCAAAGGTAAATTTTACATTATCTACAAATTTTACTCATGAATTTATATTCAAAAGTAAATTCAATATAATTATTAATATAAATATTTTTATTAACAATATTAATAATATTAAAAATATAATTAATCTTAATAGTTTTAAAATTTTTAATAATTTACATAATATTAATCATAATAATTATATACATAATATTAAAAATAATATTTAATAATATGAATAATATTTAATAATATGAATAATATTTAATAATATTAATAATATTTCATAATATTAATAATATTATTATAATATTAATAATGTTATTAAATATATGAATAATATTAATAATTTTTATATTATTAATTATATTAATATTGATAATCATACTAATAAATATAATAATAATCATAACATGACGATAAAATTTGACTAATATAATACTTAAAACTTCTTTAGTCATTTAAGGGACTTGGGTTCGAGTCCCACCTGTTACAGTTTATTTCTAACATTAATAATAATTTTAATAATATATATAGTAATTGTCAATATATAGTAATAGTAATTGTCAATAATAATCCTAAAAATGAACAATATATAATATTTGTAAATAATAATTAAAAATAATAAAAAAAGATTCAAATAATAATTGAAAATTTAGAAATAAATTATGTTGAATTATTTATGGATTTATCCATACACTATAGTTGGTAGGTAACTCTTGTTTTCGTGACCTCGGCCCGCATTGCATACGGATTTAAATCAATAGGTAATATTGATATACTTACAAATTTTTACAGTTATCTACGAAATTTTTTCGTAGATAAATTAATTTTTTCTTGTAGTGAGAACTTATTACTTATTATAGTGGTTGCGAATGAAATGGTGGAAGATGTTATGTGTAAAAGAAAAGAATGTTTAGTTTTTAAAGTCAACTACGAAAAGGTCTATATGATGTTAATTAGGACTTTCTGTTGTTTATGTTCGGAAGAATGATTTTGAATTCTATATTTATTGGTAAATGGAAGCACAACTCATGAGTTTAGAATGAAAAGAAGATTGAGATAGGGAGATGCGTTGGCCCCATTCTTGTTCACAATTTTTGGGGAGCGGTTGAGCCTTTTGATGAGAGAACCTGTTCATAAGAAAATCTACACATGTTTTAAAGTTGAAAGATACAAGGTGGAAGTGAGTATTGTTCAATTTGCGGATGATACAATTTTGTTGGACAAGACTTCTTGGCAAAATGTAGAGTTAAGGAAATTCTTAGAACTTCTGAAATGGTAGCAAGACTAAAAGTAAATTTGAAAGAAGAGCACATTTGGGACTCTTGGGATTAGCCATAATGAGGTCAGAAGGATGCAAAATAAAAAGTTAAATCTTGGAGTTTCCTTTCACTTACTCAGGGTTGCTATAGGTGGTAAGAAAGGACGGAATCTACATGAAAACATGTGCTACATAAAGTTAAGAAGAAACTTGGGATTTTGGAAGAGGAAAATGGTGTCTTATGCTGGGAGACTGTGTGCTCTAAAAGCTATGATATCAACTATTCCATTATTTTACTTATCCTTTTTAGGATACCTAAAATAGTGGTGATGAAATTAGTTCATATACAAAACCAATATTTATGGGAAGGTGTTATGAGGGGAGAAAGATACATTGGGAGGAATGGGATAATGTATGTAAGTCATAGATAAGTTGGGGATTCGAAGTTAAAGATTTTCATCTGTTTAACAAGGCATTGTTAGATAAAGGGAAATGAGATTTTTTGTAGAAACAAAATTTAACATGGTGTAAGGTCCTTAAGTTCAACTATGGAAGGTGGATTGGTGATAATGGGAATCAAAACCTTAGAAAAACATTTTCATGGTGGAAGGGTTTAATGAAAGCATGTGGTCAAGAAAGATAGTAGAAATGGTTTGATGAGAAGAATTTTAGGAAGATTGGTGTTGGAATGAGGTAAGTTTCTGGAATGGTATCTAGATGGAATAACAAGAGAGCCCTTTGAGCCATGAATTTAACATACTATTTATATTATCAAAACAGAACATATGTATTGTTAAAGAAACGGGGATGTGGGATGAAGGAATATGGTGATGGAGGTTTAGTTAGAAACGAGAGATGTTTCTATGGGAGAAAGAGGTAATCTAGAGGAGACTCTTAGAAGGGTGGAAATTAAAGTAGAAATGCAAGATAAGTGGAAGTGGAAAGCTGACAAGAGTGGTGAGTATGCAGTGCATTCAACATATGAGAAATATGGGAAGTCAAGGTAATGCCAAAGTGAGATTTTTTTTGAGGAGAATGATCATGAAGAGGCTACGAACTAGGGATCAATTGTGTGAAAGAGATATTTTCTAAGAAAGAGTAAATTGTGTGGAGACGAACCATAAACTTTATCTCATGTTATTTTCAATTGCACGATGACTGGTTAGATATAAAAATACTATACTGTAATGGATGGGTGACAATAAAAATTGCTTTCCCTAAGACAGGGACAAAATTGGTGTTTAACAAAGAGATATGATGTTTTTTATGGTTCGTAACTAGTTGGTGCATATGGAGAGAGAAAAAATAAGTGTGTAATGGACGGAAAAATATTTTGTAGACAAGATATTCTAAAAAAAAAAAACATATATATATATATATATATATATATTAAACTTGTATATTGCAAAAAAAAAAAAAAGGAAAAAAATGGAATACAGGTTGAGACTTTTGCTCATTGCCCATAATCATCTAATTTTTAGTGTAGCTAGTAAAATAATTTTTTTTAATTAATAATAAAAAATAAATAAATATGAATTACTTTATGGATGATCTAACCATTATACTAAATCACAAACTTTAATTTCCGTTATTAGATATATTCTCATGTATACCTATACAAAACACTCATAACTTAACTTAGAAAAGTTACCTGAGACAAATAAACATACAACTTAAATAAATATATCATGAGATCATATTCATACAAACTATAGGGTCTATACACCAATTAGAAAAGAAAAAAATACAGATTGTAACTTGAATGTAACTCAAACTATTAGTTTAGAGTAGATTAACTCCAAGTATTGTTTGGAAATATATATATATACACACCAAGGAAAAAGACAAATTTTTAGGTGTGATGAAAATATGAATAGGAGAAGTATATTTGTGATATTAATCAAGCACTTAGTAAAATACTTAAAAATTCTTTAATATTTAAATCTTAAGGAAAAATTCTTCAAATTAATTACAAAATTGAAATTAAAAAAATTAATGAACTTAAATATATAAGTAAATTTTAACTATTTTTATCTATATAATTATATCATTTCAAAAATAAATTTTATTTCTATTTTTAATATAAATTTTGAATGAAAGATAATTAAGGAAATCAAAAGTTTATTTTTATACATAAAAGTTTCTAGTATTTTACTTGCGGGTTGATTAATATCTCACATATGTTTTTCCTATTCATATTCCCACTGTAGTATTAACTAATTCTCTTTATTAGAAAAAAAAAAAAAACTATGGTTAATTTTGCTTGTAAATCAAATGGTCAGCCCTACCCACATTTTTTTTTCAAATTCTTCTTCCACCTCCATATCTTTTCTCTCTGCACCTCCATACTATTTGTGAAAAATAGGTTTTAACCTTTTTACAATTTTTAAATAACTCTAAATGAAACACAATCTCACATTTTTAAATAACTTTAACTGCATCCCATATTTCCCTTTCAGCCACAACATTTCATTCTTCTTCAGTCGCCGTAGTGTTAGAGAGATCAATTTCATCATTTGAATGTGCATGAGAAGATTGGATAGAAGATTCATTATATTCAACGTTCTCGAGTGCGAAGATAATTTTTTTTCTAGTTTTGTACTCTATTTTTGCACATCACTGATTTTGTTTTGAGTTTTGTGGGTTCTGGAAGAATGAATAAAAATTTAGAAAAATAAAATGTTGTTTTTGCTCAAACTAATAATAAAAGGAAACATATTTTTCATTTTTTGTTTGATTCAATTTTTTTATTATTAAAAAAAAAATTTAATCATTGTTAACTTATATATTTTATGATACAAATTAGCTCAAATAACTTAATACTCTTATTTAACTTTCCTTAATATTTAAAAATAAATAACATGAAATAATTTTTTTAAGTAAGAAAGAATCAATTTAAACGTGACATTTTACTAACTTTATTTTATTATAGAAAATTTTATTTAAGACATCTTAAATTTTTAATCTCTTTTTATTTATGTATATATTTATTTAAAAAAATTAATATAGATTAAACATTTTTGTTAATTTTAGTTTTGTGCTTCAATTGAAAAAATATTGTAGGCGAGGATAGAAAAGATTATTCATTAGATAAAAATGTTTTCGATTTCTCTATTTAAATTTTAAGATGAATACGTTTGATTTACTTTTGAGATTATTTGGATTTTATTTAAGTGTTACTTATAATTATTATTTAATATTTGAGTATGGATATTGATATGGTACACACGTCGATCATGTCACTCTTATCAATATCATGACTTTTTCTTTTTCATGGTTATTCCAGTAATATGGAATTTAGTTCCAATTTTTATATTAAAAAAAGAATTTTAAATTAAATGAGTCGACTTTTTTACCTACTAATCCATGATAAGTCGGCTCGGAGTACACAAGTAACCTATTTTTTACATCTCTACGCATATGTAGAAAATTTATTAAATTCAAACAAATAAATAAAATCTTCAGCAATATTAACTGAAATAGAAGATCTATTTAATTTATATATATATATATATGTATGTATCTTTAAAAAGTAAAGTAAACAATGTAAAAATCAATTATCTTAAACTGAAACCTATTGTAATTATAAACAATTATTATTATTAAATTTCTCGTTAAATATTTTTTAAGTTATTGTGCAAGTTATGTTTATATATATAAAAATAAATCTTATGTTTTTCATGTTTTGGGTTTGTTGGGCTTGAGTATGTTTGGTTAAGTTTTAGTTCAGCCCAATACCTTTTTCTTTTCGCAATGTACTTATATAATGTAGTTATGCTACATTACACATAATATACAAAATATTTTTTCCTATCCTATGTGTCTTTCACTCACAACGTTGTGTCTCTGACTCATCTTCTTCTTTCTTGAGTTCCTTGCGTCGTTCATGTTAATGGAGAACGTCAATATGGTATCAGAGCGGGTCTAACCCGCTCTGCTCCACTGTCACCGGCTTTCTTCTTTCCCAGCATTCCTTTAATTTCTCTTTCTTTGTTTCTTGATTTTCCTTGTCCCTTTCCATGGCTGGGACCCAATAGAAAGATCAACCCGCGACCCAACAAAATGATCAACAAAACCCTATCAGTGCCTACTACCTTCATCCAGGAGAAAACCCAAGTGTGGTTCTTGTTATGCCACAACTTGATGGATCTAATTATCACTCCTGGAGCTGGTCTATGAAACGAGCTTTACTTTCAAAGAACAAGTACAAGTTCGTTAATGGTGATATCTAGGATCCAACACGTGATGATGAGAAATACGAAGCTTGGGAAAGATGCAACATCATGGTGCTTTCATGGATCACACGCACCCTGACTACTCAGATAGCACAAAGCACCGTGTATATTGACAATGCAAAGGAGTTGTGGGAAGATCTTAAAGAACGATTCTAAAAAAGCAATCACTTTCATGCCTCTGATCTCTTATAAGAAATCAATTATGTCAAACAAGGAGAAAGGAACATCACAGATTACTTCATAGACTCAAAGATTTTGTGGGAGGAATTGGATTCATTGTGACCATTACTTGCTTGCACTTGCAAAGTAAAATGCAGTTGCAATGTGATGAAGACGATGGCGAGTTACAGAGACTCCGAACGGGTTATGTGTTTCTTAAAAGGATTGGGAGAAAATTATAACACTGTCAAAACGCAAGTCTTACTCATGGAACCTCTACTGAATATCAATCGTGTCTTCTCCCTTTTTCTGCAGCAAGAAAGGCATATGAATGAGAATATAGGCATAAATACAAAGATCTTGCTCAATAGCGTCAATCATCAAAGTCAAAGAACGAACAACAAGGTTAACCACGGATGGCACAACCAAGGAAGAAAAAGAGAAAGGAACTATGGGAACCAATGCTCTTTCTGTAACAAGATGAACTACACCGCTGATGAATGTTATTCGAAACATGGTTTTCCATCATGGATGACACAGAGAGGGTAAGTCATGGGTGAAACTTCAAAACAAAATCCAAGTAAATAGGGTAAGTCTTTTTGGATTCTTGACACGGGTGTCATTGATCACGTAGCTTGTTCTATTTCTCTATTCATAAGCTATCACAAAATAAAAATAGTAAGGGTCAAGCTACCTAACAGTCAATATGTGTATGCTACTCATCCTGGAACTGTTTTTCTTTCCAAAAACATTACTCTGCATAATGTTCTGTATATTCCAGACTTTATTCTAAATATCATATATTTTCAACGCCTTATATCTTCTTTAAAATGTCAACTTGTTTTTACTCACAATATTTTTCAAATTCAGGAGAAGAATTCCTTGAGAATGATTTGTCAAACTAAGATTCAAAATGGGCTCTATCATTTCTATGCTGATAAGGAAAACAATTTTGTTTACACTTTGACTCTTTTCATACTGTACATAATCTGGATGTTTAGCATTGTAGGATGGGTCATCCTTCAAATAGAATGTTAGATTGTTTAGCTAAACAATATTCTGATATACATTACAATGATAAGAATATTTGAGCTCTCTATCATCTTGCAAAACAACATAAATTGCCTTTTTCTCTTAGCAAAACAAATAGTCAACACGTTTTTTTAATCTCATTCATATAGACATATGGGGGCCTCTAGGTATTCCTTCTTTGCACGATCATAAATATTTTTTAACTATTATGGATGATTTTAGTAGACATACCTGGGTTCATCTGATGAAAAATAAAAGTGAAACTAGAGAGTTTTTACGAAGTTTTGTTGTTTATGTTAAAAATCAGTTTAACAGGAATGTAAAAATAATTAGAACTGACAACTGTAAAGAGTTTTATTGTAAAGATTTTTATGAAAGGCATGGCATAATTCATCAAACCTCTTGTAATGAAACCCCTCAACAAAACTCCATTGTTGAGAGGAAACATCAACATATTCTTAATATCACTCGGTGCCTTATATTTTAGTCCAGATTACGCAAAGTTTTTTGGTGTTATGCTGTTTTGCATTCTGTTTATATGATTAATCGCCTTCCTTCCCCTATTATTCATAACAAATCTCCTTATGATCTCTTATATAATACTACACCTTGTCTTTTTGATATTAAATTTTTTGGTTGTCTTTGCTTTGCATCCACTCTTGAACAGAATTGACATAAGCTTGACCCTAGGGCATGTAAATGTATTTTTCTTGGCTTTAAACAAACCCAAGTGAGTTGATTTTATGATGACACTTTACTTAGGATTGGATTTTATGAGACAAGTATGGTGAAAACCTAAGGAAAATCCCCATTGGACATTAACTTAACCAAGTGGTTAAGTAGATGTGAAGGTTTATTTCACAAAGACAAAAGGAAAAGACATGGATTAAGGTGATTATGATGAAAAACCGAAACTTAGAAATTAGAAAGGAGAAAAAGAATGCATCAATGGTGTACAAGCCATTCCAAATGATGCTTCCAACTCACAAAGGAGTCTCCAAAATCAAGAACAAGATTAAAGAACAAAGGGAAACTAAAGACATAAAATTGGAATGGAATAATGGAAGAGATGATGAAAGAAAGAACTTATGGAGGTGGAGCAATGGTGTATCACGCCACTTGATAGGATGGAACCACCAAGATAAGTGAAAGGAGGCTGCCTCTTGAGAGCTTCAACACTCCAAGATAAGACCAAGAGAGGAGGAATTTCACTCACTCACAAATCACACAAAAATTGTGTATAGTTTCTTTACTCTAATTTCAACTTAGAAATACATGAGGTAAGCCTCCCTATTTATAGATTTAGGAGTCTTGGAAAAAAAGAAAAGAGGGTAGAATGAGAAAAGGAAAAAAAGTGGGCAGCCATAGGGTTTGACTAAGTCAATCCCGTATTCTAGGCTTATCCTTCTAGAAACTAGGTCAAAATGCCTTCAAATGGGCTAGGAACAAGCTAGAATGCTACCCACACCCCCTACTATGCTAAAGGCACTTTATTCTACCTTATTTCTACTATTTGGACCCCTTATTTCAGTCCAATTTATTTACAACATTTTTCTAAATATTTAAGAAGATTCACTACAAGAAAATCTTGAATTATATACGGATTATTACATACGGATTAAAATTCATATGTAAAGTGAACATTACATACATATTTTTACATATGGATTCTATTCGTATGTAATTTGCAATTCGTATGTTTAATTGTTCCAGGATGGACGTCAAGATAATACTAATACTGGACATGAGAAAGATTTATGATTGATTGAAGAAATGTAGAAATTTTGAGAGATTTCCTAACTCTAATTAGTTGTAATGATTACAACTTCTACTATTTTGGTATACAATGGAAAATGAAACTTGCACTTTTGAAATATTTTGGTATACAATGGAATTATGTTTTAAACTAGTTTGAAAATGTTGCATATAGCATAATTTTATAAATTAAGATGTATTTCATAATTTTTCACGTTAAAAAAGTGTTGTCCAAAAATACTTACAACATGTACATAAATATTGTCTAAAAATGCAGACAAGTAAATAAGTGTTGTCTAATCATTATGGAAAAAAAGACCGTTGCCTATTTTATCAATATGCAACACTGAAGCGTTGCCTATTCTATCAATATGCAACACTAAAAATGTGTTGCCTATTTTATCAATATGTAACACTGAAAATGTGTTGTCTAAAAGACAGACAACATGTAAATAAGTGTTGCCTAAAAAGACAGGAAACATGTAAATAAGCATTGCCTTTACCAATGACAACATTTAAAAGAGATGTTGCCTATACCAATGAAAACATTTAAAAAAATGTTGCCTAAACAATAGGCAACATTGAAAATGTGTTGCCTAAACATTATGAGAAGAAACGTTGCCTCAATTTTTTTCAAATTGCCTATTCTACCAGTATAAGGCAACAGCTGCAAAAAAGCATTGCCTAAACCTAAGCTCACAGCTGCATATTCCACGCCTGAAAAAGCATTGCCAAAGCGTTGCCTAAAGCTAAGGCAACACTTTTCCTACTTTAGGCCATTCTTTTTAGGCGTTGCCTAAGGTCAAAAATGGCGTAGTTTGTGTACTCATATGCATATCCTCCAAGTATAAACACCTTTATGTTTTTTTATCAATAGAATATTGGTACCAAGGTTGGTTGGGTTTCTTTGAATGGAGCTCAGTATGACTCTCTTTTTACTGTGTACTCCGCTTTGTTGAAGAACTTTAAAGATAAGTTTTTCAAACATAAAAGTTCCCCTCAAGACTCGCAGAAGAGGTTAACTTTTTACCCTAACTTCAGTCCTTGGTTTCCAATGTACTGGCAACGTCCAACAAAATTCAAGTCTAGATCTCCCCAGCTCCCCACTTCTGCGGAAAAGAGTGCATTGAGCTTATAAAGTCTTTACCAAGGCTTATAAACTGTCGATGCCTTCTAAACACCTCTCTGGTCGAGGACCCCTCAACCATGTTTATAGGTATATTTTATTTTATTAATATTCCTTTGTTCTACTATGTCATGTTTCTTGGGTTGGGCTCACTTCCTATGTGGAGACCCAGTCCAATATTAATCACCTTTAGGGTTTTTCTTGAACAAAGAGAGTCATCAACAGAGACAGAGAGAGAAAAAAAGAAAAGGAGAAAAGAGTGAAGAGAGGAAGTTTCGTCCAGCACCTTTCGGTCGCCATCGACGCTTCTTTTACCATTGGATCGGGCTGAAATTTTGTCAGCAGGTTCAAAACTTGTGGTACCTCAATCTGACCGATCTTTGAGAAGTTATTTGAGCAGTGAGAAATTTGTCTCACACTACAGAAGCATTTTCAGCATTTTTTTAGGACGAAAACTTTTCGGATTGCCACTGCTGCTTCGTCCACCATCGGATCGGGCTGAAATTTTGTCAGCAGGTTCATAACTCGTGGTGCTTCAATTTAACGATTTGGATTGTTGAAAAGTCACCAAAAAAATGACCTATAGGCCACGTGCGATAGCTACAATTTTGTGAATTTTCTGGTTTCTTATTCTCTATTTCATCTCTATTGTCTTGTTATTTGGCTGATTATTGAGCACAATTTGTGCTATGATTTGAGACTCTCTTGTAACCTTCATTTTGATCATAGTGAAGCTTGATTGACTGGCTTGTGCCCGTAGTTTTTACTTCTCACATTGAGAAGGTTTTCCACGTTAAAATTTTCATGTCTTTCTTCAGGGTGTTTTTGTTGCTGCCATTATTTGTTAGTGCTCCTCTTAGATTCTTGCTAGTTGGAGAAATTATTATTTACTTCTTATTTCTCTTATTGAGTTATTATTTTACTGTGTTGAATTTTTCATCAGAGTGATATCAGAGCTCCTTGGTTGGAGCTATTTGACTACTTGAATGATGGAGGCAAATACAAATAAGATGGTCTGTTTGAACGACACTAACTATCACTTATGGAAGGAAAAAAAGGAAGGATCTGTTATTTGTGAAGAAATTGCATCTTCTATATTTGCTACTGAAAAGCCAAAAGACAAGACTGAAATGGAAATTTGAGCATCAACAGGTTTGTGGTTTCATTCATTAGTATGTTGAAGATAATGTTTATAATCACATTGCTAATGAGGAAGATGCAAAATCCTTGTGGAAGAAAATTGAGACTTTCTAAGCTTCTAGTACAGGAAACAATAAATTATATTTGTTGAATTCCTTGATGAATTTGAGGTACAAGGAGGGGATTTCTATTTCAGATCACTTAAATTATTTTCAGGAGCTCCGAGATCAATTGTCAGAAATAGGCATCAAGTTTGATGATGAAGTGTTGGGATTATGGCTACTGAATACTCTACCAGATTCTTGGGAAACATTTCAGGTTTCAATTACAAACTCATCCCCTGATGGTGTTGTCTCCTTGGAAAATGTCAAGAGTAGTGTTCTTAATGAGGAGATGAGAAGGAAGGTCCATGGTACTTCATCTCATTCTGAGGTACTTGTCACTGAAAATAGGGGGAGAAGTCAGAAAAAGAAACTGAAAGGGAGTAGACAAAATAGCAGAAGTAAGTCCAAGTCTAGATACAAAAATGTGGAGTGCCATTATTGTCACAAAATAGGGCACATTCAGAGAAACTATTTTTTATGGAAAAGGGAGAACATGATGGAAGAGGCCCAAGCCTAAGCCCAAGCTTAGGCCCAACAACTAGGTCCATGACAAAGAGGATTCAAGAAGAGTGAGACTCTGTTACTGATGGCAGAGAAACTATTCTCTACATATTCAAGGACCCCTCAGAGGACCACAAGGAGTAAAGCCCAAGCCATGGGAGTTGAGCATCAATTAATTTCAATTTATTTGTAATTTCAGTAGAGTAGGGTTCATTTAGCACAATCGGGGGTGTATTTAACAATTTAGTAGAGTATGGTTCATTTAGCACAATAGGGGGGTGTATTTAACAATTTAGCTTGTGCCTAGGCCTTTTAGGGTAGGAATGTAGCCCTACCTTCTAGAATCATGCTAAGGGGCTGCATTGACCTTTAGTCAACACCCTAGCAGCCCCCTCTTTTATGTATTCTCCATCCCACCCTTACTCCTTACTCTCCAAGGCACCATCTCCTATAAATAGGGTGCTTTGGCTCATGTTTTTGGAAGATCAATTTATATGCGTAAATGCTGCCAAAATTATGCTAGCTTCTACTCTTTGTCTAGTCTCTCTAGGTTAGACATTTTGATCTTCATCTTCACCTTCCTCCAAGTGATTTGGCCAAACCTATCACTCTCCACACCTTTCATGCACCTACAAGGAACCTATAGCTCTATATGAGCCATCCTTGACCCATATCATCCATAGCTTCCACCACCTTTTTACCTCATATTTCAAGAAGAACAAATGGTCATGAAGATTAACCCATCAGAACAAGGATAAGAAAGGGAAGCAGAAGGAGAAACATCATGACAATGATGATCGTGTTACTACTGCTTCTTGTGATGATGATTTTATTATTCTCCGTGACCATGATTCAGTTAATCTTGTATCAGATGAGAGCATGTGGATAATTAACAGTGGTGCTACACTGCATGTTACACGGAAGGAGTTCTTCACATCTTACACTTCTGGTGATTTTGTAGTGTTGAAGATGGGTAATGATGATGTGTCTAAGGTAGTTGATATTGGTGATGTTTGCTTGCAGACCAATATGGGAATGCAGTTGTTGCTTAGAAGAGTCAAACATGCTGCAAATATCGGCTTTAATTTGATCTCTGTGCAGATGCTTGATGATAGTTGTTATGAAAATCACCTTGGTTCAGGAAAGTGGAAACTCTCCAGAGGTAATCTAATTGTGGCCAAAGGGGAGAGAATTAGTAAATTGTATTTAACAAACACATTGGTTGCTAAAGACAATGTGAATGCCATGGATATGGATGCTTCTTTGTGGCACCAAAGGCTTAGTCATATCAGTGAAAAGGGACTAAATTGTTTAGCAGAAAAGGATGTGCTTCTAGGATTGAAGAGTGCAGAGTTGGAGAAATGTTCTCATTGCATGGCTGGTAAGCACACTAGAGTATCCTTCAAGAAGCATTCGCCCTCAAAGAAGTCAGAGTTGCTTGAATTGGTGATTCTTATGTCTATGGCCCATTGAAGGTAAAGTCATTTGCTGGTGCACTTTATTTTGTTACCTTTATCAATGATTGTTCCAGGAAGCTTTGGGTTTATGTTTTGAAGACAAAAGACCAAGTTCAATAAAATTCAAAGAATTTTATGTTTTGGTTGAGAGACAGTCAGGTAAAAAGCTGAAATGCATTCGTAGTGACAATGGTGGTGAGTATTGCAAACCGTTCAATGTTTGTGGCAAGCAAAACGGTATCAAACATGAAAAGAATCCTCCTAAAACTCCTCAGCTGAATAGTTTAGCAGAAAGGATGAACAGGAAAGTGATCGAAAGAGTTAGGTGTATGCTTCAAAGTTGCCTAAGCATTTTTGGGGTGAGGCATTATACACTGCGGTACATGTTATTAATTTGAGTCCTACAGTTGCTTTGAATGGTGAGGTGCCAGACAAGATTTGGTTTGGCAAGAATGTCAAGTATGATCATTTGTGAGTCTTTGGTTGTAAAGCATATGTGCATGTTCCAAAGGATGAGAGATCCAAGTTGGATGCGAAGATAAGGCAATGCATCTTTATTGGTTATGGTCAGGATGAATTTGGCTACAAGTTCTTTGATGCTGTTGAGAAGAAGGAAGTTAGAAGTTGTGATGTGAAGTTCATAGAAGATCAAACCATTGAAGATATTGATAAGATAGAGAAGACGACATCTAAGATAAATAATAGATTGTCTAATGTTGATCCAATTCGAATGCCTCTACATGATCTGGATACTATTGAGAATAATGTTCAAAATGATGAGCAACATGATGATGTTGATGATCAACAACTTGGAGATGATTTTGATGTTCCTATTGATGACATTGAAGAGGAATATGGGATGTCACAAGATGAGGATCTTGGTGATGCTCCTGAACCACCTCAAGTTCAAATTTGAGTTTTAATAGGCAGAGGGAACTATCTACCAGGTATCCTTCTAATAACTATGTTACCTTGACAGATGAAGGAGAACTTGAGTGTTATCTCGAGGTCATGGAGAGTGAAGAAAAGAAAAAGTGGCTGGATGCAATGCAAGATGAAATGAAGTCTTTGCCTGATAATCACACTTTTGACTTGGTGAAATTGCCAAAAGGCAAGAAGGCTCTGGAAAACAGGTGGATTTACAGGGTAAAGCAAGAGAGCAATTCTACATCTCCAAGGTATAAAGCTAGATTGGTGGTGAAAGGTTTTTGACAGAGAAAAGGATTGATTTCATTGAGATTTTTTCCCCTGTGGTGAAGATGTCATCCATTAGAATTATGCTGAGTTTGGCTGCTACTCTTGACTTAGAGGTAGAGTAAATGGATGTTAAAACTACTTTCCTTCATGGTGATTTGGAGGAAGAGATTTACATGAAGCAACCTGATGGTTTTCTTGTTGAAGGCAAGGAAGATCATGTGTGTAGGCTGAGAAAAAGTCTATATGGCTTGAAGTAGGCTCCGTATCAATGGTACAAGAAGTTTGAGTCTGTTATGTGTGAGCATGGCTACAAGAAGACTACTTCTGATCATTGTGTCTTTGTTGAAAAGTTTGCTAATAATGATTTCATTATCTTGTTGTTGTATGTTGACGACATGCTTATTGTTGGGAAAGATATTTCCATGATCAACAGGTTGAAGAAGCAATTGAGTGAGTCATTTGCTATGAAAGACATGGGAGATGCTAAGCAAATTCTTGGTATAAGAATCATGCATGATAGGCAAGAGAAGAAACTTTGGTTGTCACAGGAGCACTCTGTTAAAAGAGTGCTACAAAGGGTCCAGCTGGAAAATGCTAAGGCGGTAAGCACTCCTCTTGCTACTCACTTTAAATTGAGTGCAAACAGAGTCCTTCTAATGAAATTGAAAAATCAGACGTTCAACGGGATCCTTATGCATCTGTTGTGGGTAGTTTGATGTATGCAATGGTGTGTACAAGACCAGATATTGCACATGTTGTTGGTACAATTAGAAGATTTTTGTCTAATCCAGGTAGATAGCATTGGAATGCTGTGAAATGGATTTTAAGGTATCTTTGTAACGCACCTCAAAGTCTTTTCATATTTATATAATAAAATAAGCGTAGACATTAATTTATAAAATCAACATATGTATATATATTGAAAATACATCATCCCATACATTGTATCTCAAAAAGAAACGTCCCTCTTATAGGGGTTTTAATACATTCCATCAACTGTTTCGAAATAAAACCAAAATACAGCATAAAAAGAAAACAGGCGATCTCTTCCTCCAACTGCTCACTGAGGAGCTCGACTACCTGCAACATCATCTGCTCCCGTGTAAAATACACGATCATCACAGTTTTAAGAAAAACAGCCACAGAACAAAACATAGGGTAAGCTAGCTATTCTAAAACTTGAAGTACGAAACTTTAAAATCAATATAAAACAGATTTAAAACACCCACGTAAAATCCATCAATTTTCCCATTCATTTCACACACTTCACAATTTCATCAAGTGTTATTTGTTTCACATAAACCATCAAGTGTCTATTAATTTCAATATTTCTCTTTCTCACGTCAGACTTCCACTGACTCACCACACATAGACACATACCACACCACTGTAAAGTCCACACAGGACAGCTAGTGAAGTCCACACAGGACAGCTAATGAAGTCCACACAGGATAGCAAGTGAAGTCCACACAGGACAGCTAATGAAGTCCACACAGGACAGCTAATGAAGTCCACACAGGACAGCTAATGAAGTCCACACAGGACAACTAATGAAGTCCACACAGGACAGCAAGTGAAGTCCACACAGGACAGCTACTGAAGTCCACACAGGACAGCTAGTGAAGTCCACACAGGACAGCAAGTGAAGTCCACACAGGACAGCAAGTGAAGTCCACACAGGACAGCAAGATATCATCAATTCACCCAATGCACCATACAACACTTAAATGAACGATTCCAACCACAGCAACAATCGTACCAAGGTTCAGATTTTTCCAATATCACATGCATTTCACATATCAATCTCAAACAAGTTCAAAGCGACACTAAAACAGGGGATTTCGAAAACAACATTAAAACCGGCGATCACGTCGCCCCACACATAAAAACAGAGCATCATGAAAAGAATATGAAACCGGCGACCACGTCGCCCTTACTTCAGAACCTACTCGCCCAAAGTTTTTATAAACGAACATGCTAGCTTCCCTTACCTGAACTTGCACAAAATCACTAAGAGCTCCAAAACCCACCGAAGCTTAAAGATGCCTTAACTCTGTTCTAGCGTCCTGACGGGAGAACTTGCAGAGCACAATGTCAGGAATCCAGGGTAGTCGCCGATCTCCAACTGGTTCGCTAGGACGTCTGAATGCAGGGAGAAGGAGAGGAAAGAAACAGGGAACCAAGGCTAACTCACTCAATCACTCTCAAACCACAGCAACGTTCACTGCCTCTCAGGAGTGAGTTTTTAAAACTAAGCCAACTTGCCCAGAAATGCCGCTGCCCCCCGCCCACTCTGCAGGAAAGCTTGCGTGCACACTTCCTTGAACAGTATGACCACGTGGGTTTCTGCGCATACCAACTCTCTGATGCTAACTATTCTGAAACACCCTTTTTGTCTACGTGTCGCGCATGCAGGACGTCTCATGCTGGGAGCCTGGGTCCCACCTTATCTGTGCAAAACACGACATCGCGCGATAACCTTCCACCGATGACTGCTCGCGCGATGACTATCCACCGATGTCTCATCCTGGCGGACGACCGATGTCTCTCCCTGGAAGACGACCGATGTCTATCCCTGGCGATGACCGCATGTCTCTCGCCCTGGCGATGCCCGCATGTCTCTCGCCCTGGCGATGCCTGCATGTCTCTCGCCCTGGGGATGCCCGCATGTCTCTCGCCCTGGCGATGCCCGCATGTCTCTCGCCCCGGCGATGACTGATGACACATCGCCACGCCTTGCTGAAGGTTCTTCATCCCACTATGTTACGTCCAAGGTATCACCTCCACATGGCTTGGTGACGTCGGTAGCTTCACATTTCCAAGAATAGATCAGCAATACTCCTCCTGCGCCCATGCATGCAACACTAAGGACGATTTCTTATGCTCAAGCATAGAGCTTCGCATGCACAGCGTATCTAAGGCTTAACCCACACCTTGATACGCGTGGTTTTTGGAACCCACTATGGTTGATCCAGCATCTTGACCACATACTAAGTGCACTTTCGGCGATCATGTACACCATAGGCGATTGGCGATCATGTGTACTCTAGGCGACAGGCGATTATGTGCCAGAGAAGTCGGAGATCGCCTCCGTCTTCAACAACGACGATCTCGTAGACTTCTAAGCTACACTTTTCTTCCTTTACTCTTCTTGATCCACATGTCTTCCTCGAGCACACCCACGTGATTACCTCATGATAAAGTCATCGCACCTGACTACTTGGTTAATACAATGGTCAGCCGACCGACCTCTACCAGCTGACCCCAGACCTTGGGCAACGTCCGAGGTCCGACTACTACGAAACTTCTATTACCAACTCTTTGTATTTTAAATAATAACATCTTCTGAAATTATTTAAATATAACACTTTTATTCCAATTAAAGTTTCTAGGTCCTTACAATCTTTGTGGTACTACTTGTTTGAAGCTTTGTTTTGGAGGTGATGTGCCTACCCTTGTGGGCTATACTGATTCTGATATGGGTTGAGACATAGATTCTAGAAGGTCTACCTTAGGCTATGTGATTAAATTTGCAGGGGAGCTATGGTATGGCAATCTAGATTGCAGAATTGTGTTGCGTTGTCCACTACTAAGGCAGAGTTCATTACCATTACAGAAGCATGCAAGGAGTTGCTTTAGGTGAAGAAACTCCTTAAAAAACTTAGTTTTGTTCAAGACAAGTACTTGCTATTTTGTGATAGTCAGAGTGCAATTCATATTGGTAAGAATTCAACTTTTCATTCTAGGTCTAAGCATATTGATGTGAGGTATCATTGGATACGTGATGCTTTGGAAGCTAGGTTACTGGAGTTGGCAAAAGTTTATACAGATGATAATTGTGCTAATATGATACTAAGACACTACTGAGAAGCAAGTTTGAAACTTATGTTGAGATTGTCGGTTTGTCGATTATCTCTTCATAGTTGTGAGAGAGAGATTTGTTGGGTTGGGTTCACTTCTTATGTGGAGGCCCAGTCCAATATTAATCACCTTTAGGATTTTTTCTTAAACAGAGAGAGCCATCAGCAATGACAGAGAGAGAGAGAAAAAAAGGAGAAAAGACTGAAGAGAGGAAGTTTCGTCCAACCTATATATTCAAGTCGTGGTCTGCGCAATGTTCCCTCCTTGGCTTCGCTTGGCGTCGTCTACCATGGCAAGAATGGTAAGGCTCCTCGTCTAGAGCACATTTCTACAACAACTCGGGGATCTAACTCCCTTTGGCATGTAGGAATGAGGGCTGAAGCAATATGCTTCAGTGGTGGTTTCCCCAATGAATATGATACAAAGCTAATTGACCAAGTGAGACCACTAGTTTGGATGGTATCAAGTTAATGATGGCAAGGTGCATGGCTGTTGTTTACCATTATAAGAAAAGATTGGTCGAAAAAATGGAGGGAGAAGCCCGGTTAAAAGTACTCGAGGAGCAGATGCAAGAATTATTAAAGTTTAAGGCGGAAGCGGATGCTACCAAACAAGCACAGTTGTTAGAGCTCGCTCAAAGTGCAGCCCGGATTAAAATCTTGAGGCTGAGACGCAACTCTCCTGAGAAGCCATGCAGAATGCCAAGAAGGCTGAGGGATTTGGCCACGGCCAAACTGAAGGAGACCTCCGAGCAATTCCAAAAGGAGAAAGAAGAGGCAGCGGCGTAGATCACTCAATTGTTGCAAGAAAAGGAAGCAATGTCCCTTAAAGAAAAATATTTAAAGAAGTTGAATGTCGAGCTAGCCTTGACCAGTGTAGAAGGTTTCAAAGAGGGTTTTGGCAAAGGAACACGTCAAGCCATGTTGTTTGCTCCTACCTTAGATGCAACAAAGTTTGATATGTTTAAAGAGGTTGTCAACGTGGATCTCGTTGACTGTTAAAGCATTGTACTCCATAATGAAAATTTCCTAACATTAATTATCAACTTCTATGTTTATTTCTAATATTATTTTTTATACTTACTTATATGTGCTTTACGCCTTTTATATCTGTTTTCATATACTCGGCGCTTTTGATGTTTGTAGAAACTTAACTAAACAATGAATGATTTAAGTAATCTAGTAATCGACTTTATCTTATGCCTGGTATGGTTTATCTTTGAACCAAGAATGTAAATGACCTTTTGAGTCGTGTGCATAATCAAATTATCTTTTAAACCGTGCACAATGATATTGGAAGTACTCGGTTATCCTTTGAACCATGTATAATACTTCAAATTTTAATTGGTTAACTTTAAACCATGTAAAGTAATCGGTTCAAACCGTGTATGGCACTTCAAAATATAATTCGTGTTCCTTTGAATTGTGTGTAGCAACTCAGAAAAGAAGTTATCGGTTATCCTTTGAACCATGTATTTGAATATAAATAATCAATAGTCCTTTGAACCGAGTTAAAATAAGTTATTGATTATTCTTTGAACTGTGTATAATAAGTAATCGATTTTTCTTTGAACCGTGTATATTAAGTAATTGGTTATTCTTTGAACAGTGTATATAATCGATTAACTCAAAAATATAAGTAACTGTTTTATAATAGCATGATAATCGGTTGTTCTTTAAACCGTGTACAAAAATAATAGGTTAACTTTTTATCATGTATAATAATTAATTTGAATTCATTTTATTAATACAAGAAAGGCCTCATTAAAATCTTTATTTTGCAAAACTCATTTTTAGGAAAAAAATCCAAGTTAAGGAAAAATAGTACATTATTCTTGTTTACAATATATACTTAACTAAAATAAAATTTTAAATGAGTAGCATTCCAAGTGTTGACTAATAATTTGTCGTTGAGCTTTTGTAGCTTGTACGCACCATTTTGAAGAATGTCCACAATTCTATATGGGCCATCCACGTTTGAGGCCATCTTTCCTTCTCTCTTATCTCGCATCACCGAGTTTTTGCCACACCAGATCTCTTTCAAGGAAGTTTCATTCTTGTACTCCGTATTGTATCTTTGGGCTGCTTTGAGCTTCGCAGCTTCCTCTTATATTTGTGTGTCTTCTCGTACTTCTTGTGTCATATCTAACTTATCTCGGAGATTAATGTTATTTTCTTGCTCACAGTAGTCTTTTCTTCTCTAAGATACTTCTCTGAGTTCGACAGGGATCATGGTGTTGAACCCATAAGTTAGACAAAAAAGGGGTTTCTTTGGTGGAAAATTGTGGCGTGTAATCGTATCCCCAAAGAATCCTTTAGATTTCTTCTGCCTATAACCCTTTAGCTTTGTGGAGCTTTCTTCTTAATTCATTTAGTATTACCTTATTGGCAACTTCAACTTGTCTATTGGTTTGTGGATGTTCCACAAACATGACTCGGTGTTTGATCCCGAGGTGCTCCAAAAATTGTTCGTATCCTTTATTAATGAATTGATGACCATTTTTAATAATAATGCAGTAGGGTAGCCCGTATCGACATATGACATTTTTCTAAGTCAATTTTTGGACTTGTTGTGTTGTGATAGTTGCCAGCGGCTGACTTTAATCCATTTAGTAAATTGGTCAATGGCGACTATTAGGAATTTTACTTGTCCCATGGCTATTGGAAAGGGTCTGAATATATCCATCCCCCAGGTACTGAAAGGCTGTGGGGATAGATGGAGTGGAGCTCTTCGAGTGGCAGCAAATGGACAGGCCCAAACATTTTACATTGTTGATATTTCTGAATGTATGTTTGAACATCTTTTTTAAGTGTAGGCCATTAATATCCAACTCGTAGAACTAGGACACCCACACACCGAGCTCCCGATTGTAATCCACATATGCCATGATGTAATTCAACCATAACATAGTTGGCCTGTACTTGATCTAGGAATTTGAGCAAAGGATAGATGAATCCTCGTTTGAAGAGCTCGTTGTTCAACATGGTGTAATACAAAGCTTGTTGTCGTAACTTTCTTGCTTCCCTGGGACTTCTTGGTACGTCATCTTTAGTAAGATATGTTATGATCGGCGTCATCCAATTCAAGCTCGCCAAAATGACTTGCATCACATCTTCATAATCCTACCTTGGTGTATTCAAGGTCTCCTGGACGAGTGTTATATGTTGTCCTACTTTCTTTGTACTGGCGAGCTTGGATAAAACATCTGCTCGGTTATTGGAAGCTTGGGGTACATGAATGGCTTCAAATTTATAAAAATGCTTGATTAATCTTTTGACGATGTGATAATATTTTTGGAGAAGAAACTCTTTGGCTTGGTATTCCCCATTGATCTAGCTTGTCACCAATTGAGAATCACTGTAACATTTAAGCTTCTTTACTCCCATATCTTGAGTTAATTTTAATCCAGCGATTAGAGTCTCATACTCGGCCTGATTGTTAGATGTTTAAAAGTTGAAGCGTATGGCCTGTTCTAGTGTAATCTGATTCGGGCCTTCTAAAATAAATCCAGCTCCATTTCCTTTTTGGTTAGATGATCCATCTACACTTATAGTCCACCATTCATACTATTCTTCTTGTTGTGGGAGTTCTACGATAAATTTGGCCAAAAAATGGGCTTCAATTGACCCTATATTTTCAAAATGAAGCCCGGATTCGGATAGTTCAACTAATCATGTTATCATTCTTCCGATGAGTTTGGGCTTTTGTAAGACTTGTTTGTTAGGATAATCTGTTTAGACTGTAATATTGAAACTCCTAAAATAATGTCTTAGTCTTCATGCTGAAAAGACTAGTGCGAGGACGAGCTTCTCTATTACCTGATATCTCCCCTCAGCCAACTGTAGAGTTCCACTTGTGAAATATACAAGTTGTTGCTTCTTTCCTTCTTCATAGACCAGGATCGAGCATATAATAGAGTAGGATACTGCTAGATAAAGGATTAAAGTTGAGTGAGAAGGAGGACTTACCAATGTAGGAAATGATGTTATATCTTTCTTTAATTGAGAAAATATATCTTCACATTTTTTATCCTAGTTAAACTTTGTTGCCCAATTTAATGAGCGGAAAAACAGTTTGGCTTTCTTAATGAGCTTTAGGATGAAGCAAGAGAGTAAGACCATCTTACCGTTCAACCGTAAGAGCTCCTTGAGGTTGCTTGGCTTCTCGTATGTATTATTGCTTCACATTTATCCAAGTTAGCTTCTATGCCACGTTGAGTGACCATGAAACCCATAAATTTTCATCCCCAACACCAAAGAAGCACTTTTCCGAGTTCAAGTGCATGTTGTGTGCTCAAATGTGGTCGAACACTTTTGCAAGGTTCTCTACATGACCTTCTTGTGAGGATGATTTGACCACCATGTCATCAACATAGACCTCCATAATAGTACCTATCAAATCGGTGAAGATTTTTTGCATTGATAAGTAGGACCATATTCTTGAGGCCAAAAGGCATGACTTTCTAGCAAAAGTTAGCCCCATTAGTCATGAAGCCTGTTTTATCTTCATCAAGAAGGTACATTATGATTTGATTGTATCCTGAGTAGGCATCAAGAAAGCTGAGGAGTTCATATCTGGAAGTGTTTTCAACCAGGCAATCTATGGTAGAGGATATGTATCTTTTTGGATAGGTTTTGTTTAAGTCTGTGTAATCAGTACACATTCTCCTTTTTCCATTAGCTTTCTTCACCGTGGCTACATTGGACAACCATGTTCTATAGGTGACCTCTCTGATGAAATTGGCATGCAAGAACTTTTCGACTTCTTGATCTACAACTAAACGTTTTCCTCTGAGTTTCTGCTTTTGTTGAGCCACTAGTTTAGCTTGTGGTAGGATGGCCAGTTGGTGACACATAAAGTTGGGATCCATGTTGGGCATGTTGGCTGATCTCCATGCAAAAAGATCAGTGTTCTAAAGGAGGACCTCTTTGATTTTCTTTCTTATTGTAGTGGAAGTTATTGTCCCTACTCGGACGACCTGATTAGAAAACATACCGATTTGAAGATTGGTCATGGGTTTATTGAAGGTAGGGCGAGTTTCTTCAAACTGGGCTCTATGGTCAAGGTAGATCTCTTTATCCTCATCTCTTGAGTCATCTTCAGAATGATATGCCAATTCAACATTGTGTATCTTTTCGGGTGCATCTTTTTGCTCAAGTAGTTGTATAATAGACTTTGTTTGAGTGTTGATGTTTGAGGTTACATCATTGATCGAGTATGGAGTTGTGCATAACATTGTCAGGCTACCTTTGGATTAGCTTTCACTGTTATTATTGAGTCATCAATAGTTGGGAACTTCATGGCCATGTGTGGTGTGGAAACAACCGCATCGAGCTGGTTCAGCGTGCGACGTATGATGAGCATATTATATGAATTATTTGCTTCCAACAGGATGTATCGTACTATCAACATGCGATGAGCCTCCTTAGTTCCAAAGGTGGTAAGGAGATCTATATATCCCCTACTGAATATACATTCTCCTGCAAACTCGAGGAGTGGCTTGGGATATGCTTTTACCATATGTAGCATGTCGATTGAGTTTCTCTGATCAATATGATTTTTACAAACTCGCCAATTTGCTATGGTGGTTGTGATGACCATAGAATCGTCATGGTCAAGATCATTTGGGCAAAAGTCAGTTTTTTTAAACATTATAGTGGGTAGCGTTCGAGAAGTTAAATAGTTGATTTATCAACACTTGTCAGATGTCTTTTCCAGGATGATTTGGAACTTCCTCCTCCAGAAAAACCTCTGATTATAATGTATACCATGCCCCTACATTCTTCCAACTTCGTGGACTGGTCGACCTCTTATGCAGCTTGAGAGGGGATTAGGAGGGGGAGCTGCAACTTCTACTGAGGGTGGTATACCCCTTCCTCGCCTTTGATATCCTCCTCGGGAGCCCTTACCTCTACCCTTTCCTCCGCGTCCACGACCTTTACTAGCTTGATTATTTTTAACAAATTAGGTCAAGGCTGTTGACCGAATGAGTTCTTCAATGAGATCCTGCACTTTGTAACATTGTTCAGTGGTATGACCCTGATTTTGGTGATAACTGCATCTCTTTGTGAGGTCAGCATGTGAGGGTGTCAATATAGGTTATGGTAGTTGGACCAGTTCCATTACAAAGGAGGATGGTCTCTCTTGGAGTGTTTAAGGGAGTATATGTTTCATATTTCCCTACCTATCTCTTTTTGATTTATTGGGGATCAGTAGGGAGAGCTTTGTATGCTCGCTTCCTTGTCGCAACATTTTCTTCGATGCTCATGTATCATGTAGCCCGGGCTCGAAGCTTATCCATGTTAAACGGAGGATCTTCGTACAAAGTATTTGAAAATGAGTCAGGTCAAAGACCAACATTGACGGAATGCATTGCTACCTCCGGATGTGGATGAGGTATGGTCAGCGACGCTTTAGCAAACCAAGCCATATATTTCCTTAAAGACTCGATCTCACCCTGAACCACATGTTGGAGTGATGTTAATCAACAAGTACAAGTTTGTTGTCGAAAAACTGGGTTATGAACCTTGCGCAAAAGGTTGCGAATGAATTGAATGAGTTGGCAGGCAATGAATTGTGCCATTCTAAAGTTGCACCCTTTAAAGATGTCAGGAATAATCTACATTGGATTCACCGATCTCCTGTTAGAAGGTTGGCCTATGTGAAGTAAGCTTTCACATGTGTATTGGGATCTAAAGTCCCATCAAATTTCTCCACGTTTGTTCATTTTAAGGAGTCGGGAAGCTGAACTTGCATAATCTTCTCTGTAAAAGGGTGGAACGTCTTCAACACTCGTATATCAGCTGGTCCCTATGTTGGGGGGAGAGCTTTAAACGATACGTGCTGGGCGGGCTATTTATGAGAAAGAGTATCATATGTATGCGTCTGAGCACCAATGTGGCCTAGTGATTATGGCTAGGTGCATGTGAAATCTGCTTTGGTTCATTATGTTTGCTGGGATGAGATTCACCCTCTTGCTAAGGGTAGGTCAATGCTCAAACCTTTGTATTGATATATTTTGTTTTTCATGCCGAATAGCATGAATTTTCTCACAATGTTATTCACATATATTACGAAGCTCTGTTTGGTGTTGGAACATCAGTATACCCCTAAACCAACACAAATAAGAGTTTAAAAAATAGTCCCCTTTTTTCATTTCCCCTTCCTCATATTTATAATATAAACTAGTCTAAAAAAAACCGGAGCACCAAAAAGTAATTTTTGTGGGATTTGATCGATGTTACTTATGCTTCGAAAATCTCGCTAAGAATATAGGTCGATTATGGTTAGTGATAAGTCATGGTTTACATGGGACGTTGGGGAGGGTGATTGCCCAGAATATCCGACCTCGAATAATTTCTATGGCTATTGATAGAATGGCATGCGTCAGTGTGGGTCTCCCTCAAAGGTCAAGTTGGGTTAGCATGACACAAAATCAAATAGATAAATTTCAATAGGGTTACATATATTTTTTTGTCCTTGTATTTTAACACAAAATTGGTTTTTGTCCATAGTCTAAACTTTAAACCTCCTGAGTACTTGTAGTAAAAAAATTATAAGTATTTTTTTTTACATAATAAACAAATTTCTCCCGCGTGGATTGAATTATAATATTATAACATCCACTTCAGTGATGAGTCAACATGAAATACTTTAACATCCTAATCCATACTGAAAATTTGTTTGTTTGCAAGTAAAACAAACTAACAATGACTCATTCCAAAGTTTGTTTACTACAAGTAGGGATGGCAATGCGGGCTGGTCCGCCCCGCATTTGGCCTGCAAAATGCGAGGCGGGTTGGCCCATCCGACACTAGGAGTGCGGACTCATTTTCCTAGCTCGCCCCGCATAAGAAGTAACCTGCGAATCTAGGGCCAACCCGCATAAGATATTTTTTTCAAAAATTAAAATTTCATTAATTATAAAAAAAGTTATTTCTACTACTAAAAAATTAAAATTTTATCACTGTTTCAGTTTATTTAATTAAGATAAAATTATAAATTTTAAGTATGAAGGTTATTAGAAGGCTTGATTAAAAATAATTAAATTTTTGCTTTGCATTTATTTTTTCCTATATATGTATGTAAATGTTTAAGAATATCTTATCAAAGTTTTGTTACAAAAAAATTGAATGAAGATGACTAATTTTTTTTCTATCCTATTGAAATCTCTTCTTTGTATTATTTTTTGTTCTTGCCGGTTGACCCGCCTGTCGGTTGACTCACGACACTCACACGCCTCCTTCCTCACGTTGATACGTGCTTGGTTCTTTCGAAGCAATCTGCACCTGCAAAAGAGAAAGGGGGCGCCCTAGAGGCCGTTTGCACTCCGACGCTCAAGTCAGTGTAAGGCAAGGAACACCAAGTGTATCGTGTTTCTCTCTGTGTTTAGGTCTAGAAACTGCGTACCTTTGTGAAGTATCTTACTGTCCCTTATATAGTCTAGGGTTTACCGCGCCGCTAGCCCTAATTAGGGTTCACTGCGCTACTAGCCATATTTAGGGTTTATTGGAATACCCTTGCGCCGCTATCACCCAATCTTAGGGTAATCTAGCACATAAGGTTTCCTTCTCTGGAGTGCAAACTCTCACAGGGTGACCACCTGGGTGCCTCCTTGTGCACCTAGTCTCTGGGGCCACCTGTTCTGGGAGTGCCTTCACTATTTACGTGCCATGCATGTAGCTTCACTGGGAAAACCCTAGCTCTGGTGAGTACTCGTCCCCTCAGGACTCTACACCCAACTGTGCTCTCCCTACTACCCGCATAGGCACTTCGTGATCCAGGCCTCTCCCTAACTCTGGGTATTTAACTGGTCTTCCCCCAAGGCCGATGTCACATCGTCTTCACCCAAGGCCGATGTCACCTCGCCATACTCTGAGTGGCGATGACACCTCAGCCCATCCTGGTGGTCCGACGACTACTCACCCTTCCCTGTGGGGACATGCCGATGACTGATCACCCTTCTCTAAGGGAACACACCGATGACTGATCACCCTTTAATCCAAGCTGCCTGCGGGGTCCACTCCACGTGGCTTTGGCCCATGCTGTGGGACCCAGCTGACGTGGTTCGCCCTTTACTACCAGTTCTCGGTGTCCGAGGACTGGTCGGTACACAAGCCCCTCAGTCTCAAGCTGTTAACTTGTTTCAGCGAAGAGACTAAGTCATTAGCCTGGGCGGCCTACGTGGCTCTGCGCGTATGGACATAAGTAGCGCGTTGAAGGAGCTGACGTGGTTCGTCCTTTACTACCAGTTTTCGGTGTCCGAGGACTGGTCGGTACACAAGCCCCCCCAGTCTCGAGCTGTGAACTCGTTCTCAGCGAAGAGACTAAGTGGTCGATGGCAAGATCATTCCTTCTCCTTGAGCTTCTCCCTTTCCAACTTCTTCTTTTCTCTGTAATTTCTTTTTCTGCTTCATAACTTGTATGAACCTTTAGCTGTAAAGGCTCACTGCATTGACTTCAATATGAACGAAATCTTTACTCCAGCTGCATGTCCCTTTCCATTTTTAACTCTCTGCATGTGACTCAGCATTGTCTTTAACAGCTTTTATGCATAACTTCATGCTGGACGACTGACTTGACGGGCTTAAATGCTTCGGCTTCTCGCAGCAGAACTTGCTTCTACCACCGACCACCGACTAGCATGTTGGTGCACCACCAATCAGTCATCGCGCTTCAAGCTCTGCTTTACTTCTTTGTTACTCCAGCGCTAAGCACATAGAGGGCCTGAACGCCAAAGATGATGCTTGTGTTTTGGGGAAGAAAAGTGCTTCTCGATGACCCTTCTTGCCTCAGCCTCGCTGTAAGAAGTCGAGGTGAGGTCTTTCTCCTCTCGCCTCAGCCTCGCTGTAAAAAGTCGAGGATGAGGACTTCTCTCGCCTCAGCCTCGCTGTAAGAAGTCGAGGATGAGAACTTCTCTCTCGCCTCAGCCTCGCTGTAAGAAGTCGAGGTGAGGTCTTCTCTCGCCTCAGCCTCGCTGTACAAAGTCGAGGGTGAGGACTTTCTTCTCTGGTGAACCTTGCTGTTCACGTTGGGTGTTCTCACTCGAAGGGGAGGTGTTCTCGACGAACCTACCTTCCCTCTTACGAGACCTCTAACCCCAAGTGACAGGTTCAATCTTGCCTCGCATCGCTCACAGGCGAGGGAGGACTTAACTGGTGAACCTGGCTGTTCACGTTGGGCGTTCTCACTCGAAGGGGAGGTGTTCTTGACGAACCTACCTTCCCGCTTGCGAGACCTCTAACCCCCAAGTGACAGGTTCGATCTTGCCTCGCATCGCTCACAGGCGAGGGAGGACTTAACTGGTGAACCTGGCTGTTCACGTTGGGCGTTCTTACTCGAAGGGGAGGTGTTCTTGACGAACCTACCTTCCCGCTTGCGAGACCTCTAACCCCCAAGTGACAGGTTCGATCTTGCCTTGCATCGCTCACAGGCGAGGGAGGACTTAGCTGACCTCACATCGCTCATAGGCGAGGAGGATTTATCTGACCTCACATCGCTCACAGGCGAGGAGGATTTATCTGGGCGAACCCTTCTGTCCACGTTGGAAGTTCTCACTCGAAATGGAGGTGTTCTCTACGAACCTACCTCTCCACTCACGAGACCTCTAACTCCAAGTGACAGATTCTAACTGACCTCACATCGCTCACAGGCGAGGAGGATTTCTCTGGGCGAACCCTTCTTTCACATGGAAGTTCTCACTCGAAGTGGAGGTGTTCTTCTACGAACCTACCTCTCCACTCACGAGACCTCTAACCCCAAGTGACAGGTTCTATCTCGCCTCAGCCTCGCTGTAAGAGTCGAGGGAAGAGGACTTTTCTCTCGCCTCAACCTTGCTGTAAGAAGCAGAGGAAGAGGACTTTTCTCTCGCCTCAACCTTGCTGTAAGAAGCAGAGGAAGAGGACTTTTCTCCAATGTTCTCTGAGTGGGTGCATGCTCCCAGGAGAGCACCTGGCGTGGCTGGTCTGAGTGCACTCGTCAGGCGCATCCTGCCTGCATGGCCTCATCGCACTGTTTTATGCACGTTCCCACAGGCGAGGAGCTCTTGTTCTGGAATCATGCGAGGTGCATGCGTAACGCTCTCGCTAGGAGCTTGGGTCCCAGCTTAACACGTGTTGGCAAGACCCCGATGACCATGCGCCGATGAGTGATCGTGCTCTGTACGTGGCGGCGACAGATAGCGCCCTCATGCGGCGATGTCTGATCGTGCTTGCACGGGGCGATGACTGATCGCGCGATGAATAACCACCGATTACTTCTCGCACTCTGCTCCCAGGCACTTGTCCAGGCGCTGATCTGTAGGTGGTGGTCACTTGGTATTGACCACTTATCACCTGCACTTGCGCTTGGGGCAAGGGGAACTTTAAACTGGAAAACACACACTTTATGTACTAAAGTCTTTTTTATTGGGTGGCCTCGTTAAAAACCCTCCTTAGGGAAAAGAGTGCCCCCTGGTGTATTCAACTGTTTACAGCATCTACTTTACATCTTTACTGGGTGTATATATGTTGGGTCTCCTTTCATTGGCGATGATCGACCTCACGAGTAGCGATCATGCCCTCTGCTTCAGCTTCCCCCCGAGCTACATGGGAGCCCCCCTAGCGTAGCTCCCTCCATCACCTGATTTCCCCGTGCACAGGGATCTCATGCTGCTGGTCACCTGCTTGGGACCCCGAAGCGCGATCACCTTGCGGCTCCCTCAGGTAATCGGTTAGGAAACCTGTTTTCACCAACTCAGCAAGTTGATGCCCCAGCGCCAAGCAGGTGTAGAGTGTGTGTCCATAAGCCTGATGGAATTCACACCAGTCATCCTTCCTACATCCAAGCACCTTGTCAGTTTCCTCTGGTACTCGGACTCTTGCAGCTACAGCGGGAATTGCAATCAGCTCCGCCAACTCTATCATGAAATCTTACCTGGGGGGTGCATTGTTCTCCCTTGCACGCCCCCTGGCCTGATCCTTCCTGGGTGTGTAGGGGCGAGACCTGCCCTGCGCTTTCTTCCCTTCTCTGGCCTCATGCACCCATGCGTGTCGCTGCTGCTTCCCCTGTCCTTCGCGCGACTTTGGCGGTGCAACACTGCTTTTCTTCTCAGAGACCTGCGTCTCTGCTACAATATGCGCCACCGCGCGTCGCCGAATCTCAACGAAGGTGGCAGGATGGTCTCTGATGAGCAATTCACTGAAAAGACCAGGCAGCACACCTTTCTTGAATGCATGCACCAGCATGTCATCGTCCTTGCTGGGCAACCTCACTACCTGCGCACCAAGACGGTTGAGGTAGTCCTTCAACGACTCCCCCTGGTACTGGCGCACGTCGAACAGGTCGTAGGACACCATCGGTAGCGCTCTGTTGACGATGTATTGCTCTGTGAACAGCTTCGAAAACTGCTGGAAGGAGGTGACGTGGCCCTCTGGCAGGCTCACGAACCACTCCATAGCTACTCCACTCAGCGTACTCATAAACACCTTGCAGTACACAGCGTCTGAGCCTCCAGACAACATCATCTGGGTGTGGAAGGCTATCAGATGCGCTTCTGGATCTTCCTTCCCCGTGAACGACGCCTTCACTCCCACCAGGTTGGGAGACACCACTGTGTTCATGATCTCAGGGGAGAAAGGCATAGGGAAGGCCCTTGGGGGCGTCAGTGGAGCCTGATCCTCTCCCACGCGACCCCCAGCTTGCTGCATGTGGTGCAGACTCGAGCACATCTCCTCGTTTGCCTTGCGCAGCTCCTCATTCCTGGCCTGAGAGGCGTCCAGGTCCTCCTGCATCTGCGCCTGATGCGCCCTGGACTCTGCCACCGTCTCTTGGAGGGCGCGCATCGTTTCCATGATTTGTTGCATGGTAACACCGTCGGCTCCATTCGGCGGAACAGATCCATGTCTGGTATTCCTCATTCTTTGCGATTTCTGCTCTCGTTATTGTGTATGGGACCTTCGTTTTACTCCGGCCCCACGGTGGGCGCCAAATGTTCTTGCCGGTTGACCCGCCTATCGGTTGACTCATGACACTCACACGCCTCCTTCCTCACGTTGATACGTGCTTGGTTCTTTCGAAGCAATCTGCATCTGCAAAAGAGAAAGGGGGCGCCCTAGAGGCCGTTTGCACTCCGACGCTCAAGTCAGAGTAAGGCAAGGAACACCAAGTGTATCGTGTTTCTCTCTGTGTTTAGGTCTAGAAACTGCGTACCTTTGTGAAGTATCCTACTGTCCCTTATATAGTCTAGGGTTTACCGCGCCGCTAGCCCTAATTAGGGTTCACTGCGCTACTAGCCATATTTAGGGTTTACTGGAATACCCTTGCGCCGCTATCACCCAATCTTAGGGTAATCTAGCACATAAGGTTTCCTTCTCTGGAGTGCAAACTCTCACAGGGTGACCACCTGGGTGCCTCCTTGTGCACCTAGTCTCTGGGGCCACCTGTTCTGGGAGTGCCTTCACTATTTACGTGCCATGCATGTAGCTTCACTGGAAAAACCCTAGCTCTGGTGAGTACTCGTCCCCTCAGGACTCTACACCCAACTGTGCTCTCCCTGCTACCCGCATAGGCACTTCGTGATCCAGGCCTCTCCCTAACTCTGGGTATTTAACTGGGCTTCCCCCAAGGCCGATGTCACATCGTCTTCACCCAAGGCCGATGTCACCTCGCCATACTCTGAGTGGCGATGACACCTCAGCCCATCCTGGTGGTTTGACAACTACTCACCCTTCCCTGTGGGGACATGCCGATGACTGATCACCCTTCTCTAAGGGAACACACCGATGACTGATCACCCTTTAATCCAAGCTGCCTGCGGGGTCCACTCCACGTGGCTTTGGCCCATGCTGTGGGACCCAGCTGACGTGGTTCGCCCTTTACTACCAGTTCTCGGTGTCCGAGGACTGGTCGGTACATTTTTTATTAACAAATTTTAAATATAAGACTTTACTTAAAACTAAATTCACTGTCACTCTTAATATTAACTCCTTTAGATAATTAAAATAAAATATTTATTTTTTTAGTACATTAAATTTAATTTTTTAAAAATAAAATAAATATAACAGTGCAATAATAAGTAAAGGGGTATGGTTTTTTTTATTAAAAAAAGTTAAATAAACATTTTTTTTTATTTACGCAGGTCAACGAGCCAACCTGTATCGTCCTGTTATTAGCCCGCGCGGGCTGCGGGTTATGGCGAAAGCGGGTCAGCAGACTAGATTAGTGTGTGCGCCCCGCATTTTAATAGTGGATCGCAGGCTAGCTCGCATGGCCCATCCTGCATTGTCACTCCTAACTACAAGTATATAGGATGTTTAAAGTTTGGACTAACAATCAAAATTATTTTACTTGAAAGTAGAGGGATGTAAAATTATTTAACTAATTTCAATTAAATTTTGGAATAAGAAAAAAAATTCCAATCAAACGAAGAAACTAGTTACCGAGATAAAATGAAATTCAAATTGCCAAAGTAATTCAATGGGAGAAATACAACAAGGTAGGACTTCCCTTTTCAGTGCCGTGACGTGAACATTGTTCTATTCTTGATCATCAATAGGAGGGGGTATAGCTACATCTTTCACTTCAAAACCTAACCACTTTATTCAAAACTTTAGCCGTCTGAAGCCTTGAGGGCAGTAATTACGAAACATTGACCTGTGATCTTGATTCATGCCACGTGCATCCTCAATAGCCACCACCTATCTTCCCACTCGCACCCTATGTTACATTCAATTGCTCTCTTATGTTCTATATAAACCCTAGTTTTGCCCACCACTTGTACTCTCCACGGAACAAAGCCAGAAGTTCCACGTCCAACCAAATAAACAATACAACAACAACTTTGCAAATCGTTCCTCTCAGTTGTGATGGCTGCACTCAAGTTTGCATGCGCAGTTGCGGTGATGAGCATGGTGCTTGTGACTGCACCCTTGGCACATGCGATCACGTGCGGGCAAGTGTTCAGGACACTATCTCGATGTATCAATTACGTTCAGAGTAGTTCTGCCGGAGTGCCGCCGGCGCAGTGCTGCAGAGGAGTGAGGACCCTCAACAGCGAGGCGAAGACCACCGGCGACCGCCGGATCACGTGCAATTGCCTGAAATCCTTTGTTGCTTCCTCTTCTAGGTTTAATTTCGATACCGCAGCTTCACTCCCACGAAGATGTAGAGTGAGGATCCCCTACAGGATTAGCCCTTCCACCAACTGCAACGGGTATGTTCAACTCACCACACACACACACATACATTTATTAAGGCTTTGGAAAAATTATGAAAAAGAACATTTTTAACGAAGAAAGAAAAAAGAGAAAAAATAAAGTACACTAAATTAAAGATAATTTATGCACCATTAAGAATAAAAATTTATATGAATTTTTTTATGAATTAATTTATGCAAAAATTATTTTAGTTTTTGAAGGAACTTGTATATGCTTTTTTTCTTAATAATTTTCTCTCTTATAAGATTTTATAGAAAAAATTCTTGAAAGAGAAACTATACCTCATAAACTAGGAATGCTATGCAGAATAGATTTACACACCTGACTTTTTAACTTTTATACATACATATACATATAATGAACAATGACATAAAGATTCAATCCATCTCTAATTTGTATATACATATATACATATATCAATACATACATATACACATATAATGAGCAATGACATAAAGATTTAATCAATCTGTGAAAGGATTTTAATGGATGGATATCAAATCCATCAATAAAACTAATACTCTTAAAAAATTAAAAAGTACATTTTTAAAATTATATTTACTATAATTCCAGAATTAAATTTGTAAAAATAAATTTAGAAATATATTATGAAATCTTTTTAAGAAAGTAATGTAAGAATAATTTAATTAAAGTAAAAAAAAAATTAAATTAATTGTGATCCACCAATTATTGAAAGAGAATTAATTATTCCATTGTTTAGAAATAATAGATGAATCATTAACCATCTACAAAATTAAATAGATAATTTTGATCCCGTCCATTTTCGAATATTAACACGAAAATATCATTCAACTAAATTAAAAAATTATAATACACATGGACACCACTTCTACATATATTAAATATGCTTTTACATATATTAAATATGGTCAACATAAAAAAATGTTAAATATGATCATGACAATAAATTTATATATATTCATGTAATGAGCAATGACATAAATAAAAGTATGAGGAAATTTAAAAAGAATTATCATAATAAAGGTTCTCTTAAAAAACATTATGAGAAACTATCGTTATTTTTCATTACCATAGTCAAGTAAAGTAAAGAAATTAAAATAAATGTTAATATTAATATTCTAAGTCTTTTTTTCTTTTTTTCTTGTCATTATTAAAAAAGATGGCTTCTACCTATGGTTTATCTAGAGATAAATTAGTAATTTTAAGAATTCAATTGTCATTAATGAGTAACATTTACCTCTCATAATTTGTTTTTGAAAAATGATGAATATTTCTATGAACAAATATTGTATGCTTTTTTTTTTTATATAGAATGTAAGAAAGAGTAAGTGCTCGAATTTTTTTTCCTGATTAAAGATGAACTCTAACTAGTTTAAAGTGAAATTCTTTGAAGTTTGGTGCTTTAGTACCATGAACTAGCCACTGAAATTTTGTATCCATTTTATCTCAAAAAAGTCAACATCATCAAAATTGCCTTTTCTATCAAAGAAATTTTCTATCTCCAAATTTATTTGTCTCTTTACATTTACATTTACGTCAACAAAGTACCTTTTAAATATTTCTTCCTTTTGAAGAGTAAGTTTCATTCAAGATGTAGAGGTAATCGATGTAAATCTTTAGTTAGCTATTTGTGAATATAATACATAATGTAGTAAATATAATCATAAATGTAGTAAATATTTTTACTTATCGAGTATCAATTATATATAAAGAACTGTAAATTAATAATTCAAATATTCATTTATATAACCATTTTAATCTAAGATATCAACACAATTATTTTTTAAAGATCAATCTAAACATTTACTCAAAAAATATTTTCTGAACAACCATTAGCGTATACATGACAGTCTGTGTAGGAGATCTTACATCGACTAAAGATAAGGACATTTCATAGTATATAACTGAGTGCAAACCTTACCTTATGAGTTAGTTTTAGAACCTATCCTAGCTAGAGTTCGTTTAATTTATTAGACTATCTGTTATCGAACCGCTATTGGACCACCCATAAATATATAGTCCCACACACGAGTTGACAACATCAACATGAGGAAGGTGTGTTGAAGATTCCAAATTGACTAGAGATAACATTTCATAGTATGCTTAAAATTAATTTCTTAAGATTCTGATGGCACTGGTGCAGAAAGGCCAAACGAGTGCGGTTATTTTGAATTTATAAAGGCAGCTATATAGCCACATTTGATCAATACGCACTTGTAAATCGAAGAGATACGAAGCCGCATTCGTAAATTCAATTTATAAATGCGACTATTTACATAGCCGCATTTATAAATCGCATTTACGAGAGGCATTTAGGGTTTCTTTTCTTTTTCGCTGTTGATTGGGTTTCTAATCAAAGTTCTCAACTTTGATCTTTTCCGAAGAACATGGTCATTATTTTAGCTTTTTTTTTTTATGTCTTGGTGCATCCATGTCATACCACTTCGTATTTTATCCTAATTGAAGTCCAAAAAATGCAAATAAAAGTTCCCCAATGAAACGTAAATATATGACGGAGCAAGACGACAACAACGACGAGGAAGACACAGCAGAAAGCAAACAAAAACATTCTCAATGAAGCATGACCTTAGCAATGGCATAAGACAAAACATAAGAGAAACGCAAAACATACAAAAATCAATGGTGAAGAAGAGAGGAAGACAATGCTTACCAATGACACGAAGGCAATGCAAAGAAGAGAGAAAGAAAAGAAGAAGCACAGTTATTGGAGGAAGCACATAAGAGAAATGAAGCGCGAGAGAAAGGAGAGTATCAAAATGTAAGTGGCGCGTTTCTGAAATTAGGATTAAAAAGGTTTTAAGAAGGAGGCTATTTGTAAAATCACATTCGTAAATCAAGCGTTTTGATTTACAAAGGCGGTTGTACAAATAGCCGCCTTTGTAAATTCAAAGGCTTGATTTACAAGTGCGGCTTTACAAATAGCTGCACTTGTAAATGAACTTAATTACAAAAATGCCACCGTATTTTTAACGAAAGCGTTTGAGTGCAAAACTGCACTAAATAAATCATATTCGTTTATACATTTTGCACTAGTGTGGGAAATTCAACACAATAAAAATAATAACTCAACAAGAGCAATAAGCAGCAGATAATAATTTCCCCAACTGGCAAGAATCTGTGAGGAGTAATAACAAATAATGGCAGCAACAAAAACACACTTCAGGAAGACACTGAAAAATTCACAAAACTGTAGCTACTGTATGCGGCCTATAAGTCACTGTTCCAGTGACTTTTGAACAATCCAACAGTCTAATTGAAGCACCACGAGGTATGAACCTGTTGACAAAATTTCAGCCTGACCCAACGGTGGACGAAGCAGCAGCGGCAATCCGAAAATTTTCGTCCTCAAGAAAACGCTAAAAACACTGTTGTAGTGTGAGAAGAATTTCTCACTTCTCAAACGACTTCTCAAAGATCCGAACGGTCAGATTGATGTACCACAAGCTGTGAACCTGCTGATAAAATTTCAGCCTGATCAAACGGTGAACAAAGTGTCGGCGGCGGCTGGAAGTTGCTGGGTGAAACTTTCTATCTTTACTCTTTTCTCCTTTCTTTTCTCTCTCTGTTTCTGCTGACGGCTGTCACTCTGTTCAAAAAAACCGTAAAGGTTAATATTGGATTGGACCTCCACATTGGAAGCGATCCCAACCCAACAAGCCTGTGGGAAGCAAGAACAACAATAATTGGTTTAACGATTTCCTGGTTTGATGGCTGCTAGTTCAGTGGGTAGGTTGGTTTGGTGGTGGCTACAAATGGGGAAGATAAAGTGAGAGGTTCACAAAGAATAACCAAAAGGACATGGACCATGGTGGCTTGTCTTCACCCTGCATCCCTGCAAGCGTCTGTGCTTTATTCTAATTATGTTTTTTAATACACAAAAGGAATGTCTTATTCAGCACTTTGTTTAATTAGATTGAGTCACAATGAAGATACAACTTTCAACATTCAATATATTTAGAGTAATGAATTATATTCATTCCATCAACTGAGTTAGATAGTTATATTAGTTTAAATTCTTTAGTTATTTGACTTGATTGTTTAATAGTTTGCACAATATTGCAGGATCAGGTAATGGCTAATTGATCTGGTGAAGGAAAAAAATGGAAGGTGTACGTATTATATATGATCGTGTTGTAGAACTAAATAAATCAAAGGGTGATGAACACTAATGTGAATGTTCTCTTGGTATCAGTGTGTAGTAATTTCCAGTTATGTTACTGTGTTCACTGAAATTTGCTTATGTTGATTGGTGCATGTGATAATGGCAACTATGCCTTTTCTTTTTTTCTTTTTGCAAATTCATTAATTTTTGCAATTTCCTTGTTGGTTCACCTTATTATACTACATGATTCTGGGTATTACCCTGAGCCTTCTCTAGTTCATTGGTAACATTTTAAATTATGAGGGCTTATCAAAAGTTAAATAGCCCTTGATAATTACATCGACCAAAGTGGCTTAGAACTTGGTAACTAGATCAAAATATTTACCATATATACAATTGATTACATAATTAATTTTCAGTTTTTTTTTATAATATATACTAGCGGAAATATATGTAAACTATTTTTTATTATATTACATTATTTTAATAAATTAAGGTTTAATTTTTTAATATTTATATTAATTTAATGCCTTATATATTTATCTAAATCAAAATATATTGTTATTTTTAATATTTGTGGCATAATCTATTATTTGAATGAAAATGATGTTAAAGAAAAAAATATAATTACATATTTGCATGAAAGAGGAAAAAAACCATAATTATATTATAGAGTAGTAACGTGGAAGGTGAATTAGTAATTTATTTCTACTATTTTTTATTTATTTTTATATAAGTAAAAAAAATATAATTTTAAGATGTGGTATTCTGAGATAATTTATACAGTATAAATGTAATATAAGATACATATAGATAGTTTAAATATGTAAGTCACATATAATATCACAACATATTTAGTAATTAATTTTGAGAGTATAGTTGGGAATTTTTTTATTTGATATTCTGGACCTTCTTTAACACCATTCTATTATGTAACAAGATACCTATACATAGTTTAAGGCTTTACATTCTGCACCCCTTATTTTTAATTTACACGCCCCACTTTTGAACCTGCGCCCCATAACTTTTAAAATAACTATTTTAGTTTTTTTTAAGTGACTTTTGAATTATGTATTTTCAAAAATTTTCTAAAACACATTTTTTTGAAACTTATAAAATACAAAAATTTTAAAACAATATCTACTAAGTAAAATTTTCAATTTTCAGAATGCATGAAATACATTTGAGAATAAGATTTTTTAAAACATGATAAAATTTTCGAAACAAGATTTGTTGAATAAAATTTTCAGAACGCATGAAATACATTTGAGAATAAGCTTTTCATAACAAACTTTTCAAAATATACATAATACCTTCTGATTTGCGTTGAGTTTTCTGAAATCACCTTTCCAGAACAATATAATCTAGAAAGAGCTTTTATTTTCTCTTCTTCTAACTAAACTGTTCTCCTTTTGTTTTTCTTCTATAACGATAACGGTACAAAAGTGGCAGCAGTGGCAGCCACAAGAATGTGAGAGAAAAGTGGATGGAGCAATTAGGTTATGTAATCTAATTATTAGGTGCAGGTTCAAAATAAGGGGTGTGAAAAGTAAAAATCATAGTTTAAATATATAAGCTATACATAATAAACAGTTTCTTCCTGCACCTCCATGACTTCTTCTGGCACTTCCATGAACTTTTAAAATACAAAAATTTTCCTTCAGGAAAAAGATAAAAATTAAAGCTGTTTCACATTTTGTCCACGAGTGAAAAAGAAGGTGCTTGGTGTGGTGGTGGTGGTAACATGCTGGTGCAGGCAGTGTTAGGCTTCTTCATTCTGTTAAGCTTGGCTCCTTCTCTGGTAAGAGTGCCTTAAATACTCATTTTCGGATTAGTTAATTCGCTAGATCACTAGACTGTAATTTAGTTCTTTACGCATAAATCAAGAGTGTTTCAGATTAGATAATCCGTACGTATACCGGATTTGAAACCTAGCAAAATCACACTTCCAGATTGTGTAATCCGGTACAAAAATGAACTATGGATTATGTAGTGGCCAGACCTCGGACGTCGGCATATGAGTGAGAGGTCAGTACAGGAGAGGTCGGCATGGTAGGGCCCATAGAGGGGTCCACAGAGTTACACGTGTCAAGGCACGAAACCAGATTCACAGATATGCCATGCATGCAGGATGTGTTCAAGACGTAAGGCTCTGACACGATAGAATTATCCTTAGAAACGTATGGGAGGCACGTGAAGGTTTTGAGGCACGTGAGATATTAAGTTATTAGATAAGTTTAGGCTGGCAGCGCTGGGTTAGGCACTAAAATCCTAGCGGCCACACCTTAAGTTACGCACTCTAGGAAAGAGATAGGCCCACGAGAGTTGCACTCTAAGGAAGGAAGGTTGCCACGGGATTATAGGGGAATTGTGCCCTAGAATCCCGGAAAGGTAACCCTAAATTCGCTAGAGGCTGTGCTTGGGCAGAGGCATGTATGTGGCAGGTAACCTAAAAAAAGCTAAATAATGGGGTAACGCCCAAGGTAAACACAGGTTCACACACCAATATAATTCTTTGCAAGCTTAGAGTTCTCACACACTCTCGACTTGAGATATCTTAGTTGTTTGATGTTTTCTTGCCCTGTACTGACTTGAGCGTCGGAGTGCAATCACAGGTAGAGCCCCTCTGCTTCAATGGAGCCACCAATCCACTGTAAGGTAGAAAGGAGTCACTACCTACTTCAGAGTCAATGGCAACCGAGTCAACCGACAAGAACATTTGGCGCCCACCGTGGGGCCCGATAAAGCTAGGTCCCATCCACAGTCGCGATTAGTAGAACCAAACAACATGAGGAGTACAAGGCAAGGTGGCACTGGAAGGAATGAAGGTGATCAAACCGCAACCATCCAAGAACTCATGCACACGATCTGCAAACCTTCAGTAGGCATTTGCGGCGTCCACTGCCAACCAAGATCAATTTAGGCCAGACCTAAGCGCATCATTGGCGGCAAACGAAGAACTACGCAGGGCCAACGAAGAGTTAAGGAGAGGGATAGGAGAACGTGCTGTGGCGGATCCAGCGGTGCCACCTCTAGCTAGGGTTCGCCCCATGCCTTTCTCTCCATAGATCATGGAAACGATCATACCAGCGTCCTTTGTGATCCCAAAAATATCCTTCACAGGGGTTGAGGATCTAGAGGCCCATATAACGGCTTTCCACACCCAGATGATGATCTCTGGAGGAACGGATGCTATGCACTGTAAGCTATTTATGGGTACTTTTGTAGGCACGACCTTGAACTGGTTCATTGGGCTCCCAAATGGACACATCACGTCTTTTGGCCAGTTCACGGAGTTGTTCAAGAAACAATTAATTGTCAACCGCGCGCCCCCACCTGTCGCATTCGATCTCTTTGACGTAAGGCAGTTCTAGGAAGAACCACTGAAAGACTTCCTGAATCAGTTTGCGACACTCGTGGTCAGATTGCAGATAAAAGATGAGGCCATGATTGTGCATGCGTTTGAAAGGGGGATCCTCCCAGGACCCTTTAGTGACGCGTTGATAAGGTGTCCACACAGGACGTTTGAAGAGATCCAGTGTCGCGCTATGGCACATATCACTGTAGAAGGGCGCGTGGTGGAGAAGCGTGCTAGGGTGGAACCACCTAAAGCCCGTTTACCATGGCGCGCTCAGCCCTTGAGGGTACATGAGGTCACCACGGGAAGAAGAACAAAGCAACACCGTATGAGCCCAGAAAGCCTAAGCCCATGAGGCACAGTTTCAAAATAGAGCTCAAGGAATTGATAGCCATCCTTGAGGTGGCAAACAGGTTGAAATTTCCCCCGAAGTCTGACAAGAAGTTGGGCGCACACAAAAACAAGTGGTGTGACTTCCACCAAGCGCATGGTCACACTCTAAGCAATTGTCTCTCCTTGGGGTATCAGATAGACGACCTGATAAGGAGCGGTTTTCTGACGGATTATTTGCACGAACCGAGGGAAACTTTGCGTTGACGGCTCCTGCGGCAGACCAGGGGCACGAGGTACCCGTCCATGGAGAAATCAACACTATCTCCGGGGGTTTCTCGGGTGGAGGGTGTACCGCGTCCCAGCGAAGGAAGTACACCAGAGAGGTAATGGCTATTGGGAAAGTAGACCTCAACCGATTCCCCGAGCCTGACCTCACTTTTACAAAGGCAGATAGGGCAGATGTGGTCCCACATGACAATGACCCCATAGTGATCTCGGTCATGACCGTGGGAAGGAGGGTGCACCGAGTCCTGGTCGATCAGGGAAGCTCAACAGATGTGATGTTTTGGCCGACCTTCAACAAACTACAGTTATCCCCTGACCAGCTGAGGCCCTATGACGAATGTTTGTATGAATTTGCAAGAGACCAGGTGGAGGTCAGAGGATACATTGAGCTAAGAACCACGTTCACAGACGACAAGGCGTCTCGAATAGTTAACATCAGGTACCTTGTAGTCAATGCACCATCCGCTTATAACATTCTTTTGGGTATACCTGCTTTGAATAGGTTGGGAGCAGTACCTTCGTCGAGACACATGAAGTTAAAGCTCCTCTCTCTTAATGGTGCGGTGATTACTATGAGGTCAGACCAGAAGATAGCTAGAAAGTGCTACGAAGACAACCTCAAAACCAAAAGAGGCGTATGTGCTATGACCGCCGGGCCGCCTAGGGACAAGGAGGACATCTGCATAGAGGTCGCCCCAGACAAGCATGTCGAGCCTGCGGAGGAGGTCGTGGAACGAGAGGTCGGGGGTAAGCCCTTCAAGCTTGGCAAGTCATTGAGCCAGGAGGCGCAAGACCAAGTCGCCGGGGTCTTGGCCCGACATCTGGATGCCTTTGTGTGGACTGCCTCAGACATGCCAGGAATAGACCTTGAGTTTTTGTGCCACTGTCTCACCATGGACACCCAGGTCAAACCTGTTCGCCAAAGACGACGAAAGTTTAATGAAGAGAGGCGCCAAGTAATCAAGTTGGAGACCTAGAAGCTGTTGAAGGCCGGTCATATAAGGGAGATCCAGTACCTTGAGTGGCTGGCTAACGTGGTGTTGGTAAAGAACGCTAATGGCAAGTGGAGAATGTGCGTCGACTTCACTGATTTGAACAAGGCCTCCCCCAAGGATTCATACCCGCTTCCCAGCATCGACGCCTTGGTAGACAGTGCCTCAGAATGCAAACTCTTTAGTTTTTTGGATGCGTTTTTTGGGTACAACCAGATACGGATGCACCCAAAGGACGAATGCAAGACGGCGTTCATGATAGAGCACTCCAGTTACTGTTACAAGGTGATGCCTTTTGGTCTGAAAAATGCAGGAGCCACGTACCAGAGGCTGATGGACAGAATACTCGCCCCTATGGTTGGACGAAACGTGCAGGCATATGTGGATGACATGGTCGTCACCTCCTTGGAGAAAGACCAGCATGTGGCTGACTTAGAGGAGCTCTTCAGTACCATTTCAAGGTATAGTGTGTTTGGGGTGGAAGCAGGAAAATTCTTGGGATTCTTGCTGATTGAACAAGGAATAGAGGCCAACCTAGAGAAATGCGCAGCCATAGCAAAGATGAGGAGTCCAGTTTCTGTGAAGGAGGTACAACAGCTAACGGGTCGGCTAATCGCCCTGTCGCGTTTCATTTTCGCAGGAGGCGAAAGGGATTACCCTTTCTTCCAATGTCTGAAAAGGAACAACAGGTTTGCGTGGACTACTGAGTATGAAAAGTACTTCCTCGAATTAAAAGAGTATCTGACCAGTCCTCCAGTGTTGCGTAAGCCGCGGTCAGGTCTCCCACTTCGGTTATACTTCGCCATCACTGAAAGGGCAATCAGCTCGATTCTCGTCTAGGAACAAGATCAAGCACAGAGACCAATATATTTTGTCAGCAAGGTCTTGCACGGGCCTGAGGTACGATATCAGGCATTTGAGAAGGCGGCCCTAGCTGTGGTTTTCTCCGCAAGAAGGCTTCGTCATTATTTCCATAGCTTCACAATCATTGTAATGACGGACCTCCCCATCCAGAAGGTCCTGCAGAAACCAGATGTTGCAGGGAGAATGGTTCGTTGGGCAGTATAATTATCTGAATTTGATGTGCAGTATGAACAGCAAGGACCCATCAAGGGTTAGGTTTATGCAGATTTTGTGGCTGAACTCTCCGCGGAGGCCACTCAGCAGGAAGAGGCAGGTTTCAGGTGGGTCCTCTCAGTTGACTGGTCGTCGAACCAGCAGGGTAGTAGGGCTGGAGTGATCTTGGAAGGACCAGGAGGAGTCCTTATAGAGCAAACTCTACGTTTTGCCTTCAAAGCAAGTAACAACCAGGCGGAATACGAGACTTTGATTACAGGGATGCTGTTAGCAAAGGAAATGGGTGCAGAATGTTTACTAGCCAAGAGCAATTCGTTGTTGGTCACGGGGCAGGTAACAGGTGAATACCAGGCCAAGGATCCCCAGATGGCCGCCTACCTTGAATATGTTGAACTTTTGAAAAGGACATTTATGGAGTTCGAATTGCTACACGTCTCTCGGGAACAGAATACCAGAGCTGGCTTGTTGGCAAAACTCGCCAGCTCAGGCAAGGGGGGCAGGCAAAGGACAGTCATTCAAGAAACTCTGAGGACACCTTAAACAGCCACAGAAGGTGGCATTGATATACAGATGATAAATGTCTAAGTCTCTTACCCAGGAGACGTTGAGGACGCCCTGCATAAGCTCGTATGGTCCACCAGGGGAGAGGTTGTCACAGGTTCATTTGGTCGAAGAAGGGGAAACATGGATGACGCCCTACAAACGATACCTTGCTGAAGGGACACTCCCCATAGACCCAGCAGAGGCCAAGACCGTAAAGAAAAATACAGCCTGCTATACTCTGATTGACGGCAAGCTGTTTAGGCATGGTTACACCCATCCTATCCTGACCTGTGTAAGTGGAGCGCAGTGCACCCGTATCATCGCTGAACTCAACGAAGACATATGTGGAAGTCACATCGGCGGCCAAGCTCTATCGGCTAAGGCCCACTACAAGAAAAATTGAAATTACATCTGCAGCAGGTGGGAATCGAAGCCAGGTTTCTTCAGTAACAAAAGAAACCTTAACCACTACACCAGACAAATTCTTTTACAATATTATGATTTTTATTATAATTATTATTATTTTTAAGATTGTTATTAATATTATTATTGTTATTAATATTATTATTGTTAATAATATTAATAATATTATGAATATTAATAATATTATGAATATTAATAATATTATGAATATTAATAATATTATGAATATTATTAATATTAAGAATATTATTAATTAAGAATATTATAATATTAAGAATATTATTAATATTAAAATATAATTTATATTATGAATATTAATATTAATATAATTTATATTATTAACATTATATTAATATAATTTATATTATTAACATTAATATTAATATAATTTATATTAGTAACATTAATATAAGTATAATAAAAATCGTAATATGATAGAAGAACTTGTCTGGTTTAGTGGTTAAAACTTCTCTGGTGACTGGAAGGACTTGTATTCGAATCCTGCCTGCTGCAGTTTCCTTCCAATATTTATTTAGGACTTGGGTTCGAGTCCTATCCACTCTAGAGAAGAAGCCCGCATCAGGTCTGAAGCTTTAAAAAGGAGGGTAGAATGTCAGTACAAGTCTAAGCTGAAACCTTGATAATTCCAAGTAGCAGAATTGGTGATGCGAAAGGCTCATCCATACCAATTGGAAAATAAGTTATCTCCCAAGCTTTAAAAAGGAGGGTAGAATGTCAGTACAAGTCTAAGCTGAAACCTTGATAATTCCAAGTAGCAGAATTGGTGATGCGAAAGGCTCATCCATACCAATTGGAAAATAAGTTATCTCCCAAGTGGACTGATCCATTTTGTGTAACCGAGGCCCTTGGGAATGGAGCGCACAGGTTGGAGACCCTGGAAGGTGGGGCAATCCCACGAACATGGAACGCTGCCAACCTCAAATTTTATTTTAGTTAATTACTTCGTTATTTTATTTTAGTTAACTACTTTGTATTCAACACAGTTGTATTATTCAATGAAGGGGACACTCTTTTTCCCTACGGGGTTTTTTAACGAGGTTACCCAATAAAAGAAAAGAATTGAGAAAGATATATTTGTGTTGAACAGTAAAGTGAAGTCCTCCATGGCTTGAAAGCCGAGGTCAAGGCACGTAAGTAAACCTCTCCTACCTTGTTAAAGAAAGGGGGAGAATAATATGGTTCCAAGAGAAGTTCTCCTTGGCTTATTAGTCGAGGTCGACAGAGATGAGGTCCTCCTTGGCGTATCAGTCGAGGTCGACCAAGGCGAGGTCCTCCTTGGCGTATCAGTCAAGGTCGACCAAGATGAGGTCTTCCTTGGTGTATTAGTCGAGGTCGACCAAGACGAGATCTTCCTTGGCTATCAGTCGAGGTCGACCAAAATGAGGTCTTCCTTAACTTATCAGCCAAGGTCAACAAAAATAAGTTTTTCTTTGGTTTGTCAACTAAGGTCGACCAAGGACGATCGGGCTTGTCAAACAAACCGAGAGCCACGCCAGGGAATCCTCTTCTAAGACTCACATGGAGGATTAGAGATGCAGGTTGACAGGTACCGCGCCATCAGGGTTGTTTAGAGGAGATGCTTGGGACGCGGATGTTGAAGTAAAGAGTTACAGGCCAGGCTGGTGTAGGCTAGCGAGATCGTCATCGAGGCACCTTACAAGTTAAGAAAACAAGATATGCAGAAAGAGACGATAGTAATATTAAGGAGGAATTATAACAACAAAGTTATGTTAGAATAGAAGGGATCAGGTATTAACACGAAAGCGTCAAGTAAAAAGTTAAGTGCATTAAACAAAATATATAAGTGTTTATACAAAGTACAGAAAAAAGGACAGCCCGATAAATTACAAAAGGAGAGAGGGAGTCTAAGAGTCTTCAGGAGCGTCCATCAGTTGGCTATCGACGATGATCTTCTTTAGACCCGTTTTGGAGAGGTCCACCCCGGGATGCGCAGACAACCTGGGCGAGGGCATCACCAAATCCAGCACCATAGGCTTCAGCTGCCTCATCGATGAGTTCTTCCTTGGCCTTTTGGTAGAGCTCCTCCCTACAAGCCATTTCTGCCCTCATCTCTACAAAGGATTCAACTGTTTCCCTCTTCAGCTGACCCATCTCTTGTTTCATCTGGGTCATCTCCGCCTCTCGTCAGACCAGGTCATCGACACATCGAACCAGCTCCTCCTTCAGGTCTGCAGCGTCTTCCTCTTTGCGCTGCAGCTCACCCTTGAGGTCTTCCACCACCAGGTGGAAGTCATTGCACTTGGAGTGGAGGCGAAGGGCCTCCTGGGACTTTGAAAACAGGAGGTCCCTCACCTCCTTATCAAACTTCCGCAACTCAGTAACCTCAAGGGTGAGGCTGGTCAGGCGGTGCTTTGACCCTACTGAAGTAGCGGCCCGGTGCTCGGCGTCCAGCTGCGCCTTTCGCATTTTCTTGAAGAGAAGGATGAACTCGCCAAGCGCCTTCCTAAAGCTTTGGGCTACCTGCTCCATCAGAGGCCCCACCTCTATATCTTTCATGTCTTCAGTTTTTTGGAAAGACCTCATAGTGCGTTGAAGGAAGGGGGCCAGACCGGTAGTGGGGCTCAGTCGCATCTCTTCAGGGACGATTTCTCCTCATCCTTCAGGTTCTGTGGCATGCGAGGGAGAAGAAGCGCTTGGAGGGCCATCCCTGAAGGAAGGGGCACCCTCACCTTTAGAGTTAGAGGCCACCTAGATAGCCTTTCTCTTCCTCTTGAAGACCAATCCTGAGTGGGTGCCCTCGTCATCAGAGGGAGAGACCTCAGCTGTCATGGCTGCGCCCTGAGATTGCGTGGCAGGGAGTTCAGTGGGGGCCACAGCAGCAAGAGGGGCAGCGGCGAGAGGAGTGACAATAGTGAGATCGTTGACGACAGAAGTGTCGGTTTGGACTGGTCGGGAAGGGCCTGCAGCACCGTTCTTGGCAACACGGGCTGCTAGTTGCTTCCTCCTTTCAGCGCCGATGGTCATTTCTGCCACAAATGGGGGATAGGAACATACCAAGTTAGCAGTAGGTCAACATGAAAAATAGATAAGGAAGTATGCAGGTATACAGGAAAGCAAAAAGAAAGTGGAAACAGATACCTATATACCCCCGCAGGGTTTCTGGGTGATACTCATTTTTTATGACCTTGACGCTGCTGAACACTACTTTGAGGCCAGACAAGAACTCACACACCTCCCTGGTGCAAGTCTGTTAAGGCCCGAGGTTTGGCCAGGTTTGGGGTTTCCACCCAATAAAGGGAAAACCAATCCAAGAGGGTGGGGTCGGTGGTGCGACAAAAAATCTTGAAGAACTTGCCCTTGAACCCTTTATAGGATTGCTGGAAGAGGGTTAGCAGTTCTCTCCCAGCAACCCCGTTGATGTTGACCCAGAAGTTTTTCCCCGAATCCTTGGCCTCGAAGAAGTAGAGGAAGAAGTCTACTGAAGGTAGGTGCCTGAAGTAGTTATAGAGGATGGCAAAGGCCCTTACGAAGGCCCAGTCGTTGGGGTGAAGCTGGGCGGGGGAGACATTCATCTCAATTAACAGTGCCCACTCAAACCCGCTGAAGGGGAGCCGCAGACACACCCTCTGGAAGACGGTGGAGTAGATGAAGCTGAAGGGGGCCTCCTGAATTGAAGCCTCGTCACAGCAGACGGGCTCGCCCACCTTGCAGTGGACCACCCCTACGTACTTGTCATCCTCCTTTCCGAAGACGCGAAAGTTGTGACTGGCTTTGTTTCTCACCTTCTTTTTCCTATAATCAACTATGGCTTTGGAGGTGGTGAACTCGGACACTTCCTTCAAGAGTCTTTTAGGAGCCCAGGGATACAACGACTGATAGAAGTCAGAATGGAGCCCTAGGACTACTTGGCGAGCGCGGGGCTGAGAGGAAGCTGAATCAACCCTGAAGTGGGAAGAGGTAGAGTGATACATTTGAGAGTGATGAAGGCTAAAACAAAAAAGAAAAACAAGAGAGGAAGAAGACATACTCAGAATGGAAATGGAATAAACGCATGTCGCGATGGAAAATAGGGCACGATGAGATGAGTTGAGCAAAAAACATAAATAGTCCCAAGCAGTTATAAATGCATGGAGAGGAATCGCAATAGCAAAAGAAAGTCATAAATGATGAAAAGAACGTACCTTTAACAGATTGCGAGTGAAGTTGATGAAGGGTCGAGAGAGAAGGAAGGAGCGCTCGAAGAAGCAAGGAGTTTTGAAAGATGAAATGAGAAGGAATGAAACAGTGAAGAGTGTAGGAAGCAAAGGGTTAACGTATAGGGGAAGCGCGAATCGACAAAGCACCCTAGCTGTTGAGATTGCCACGTGTACGCTCTAGGGAATGTATGGTGAGATGTCACCTCGAAACACTGTGAGCATCCCATCACTCAGTCTCACCGCAGTGCCACGTAGGGCAGTGCCACATAGGTCGACAGGTTGAGCAGTTAGTCTTTTCGTTGAAACAAGTTCCAGCTCGAGTCTAGGGGGCTTGTGTAGTGGCCAGACCTCGGACGTCGGCACATGAGTGAGAGGTCGGCATAGGAGAGGTCGGCATGATAGGGCCCACAGAGGGGTCCATAGAATTACACGTGTCAAGGCACGAAACCAGATTCACAGATATGTTATGCATGCAAGACGTGTTCAAGATGTAAGGCTCTGACACGATAGAATTATCCTTAGAAACGCATGGGAGGCACGTGAGATATTAAGTTATTAGATAAGTTTGGGCTGGCAGCGCTAGGTTAGGCACTGAAACCCTAGCGGCCACACCTTAAGTTACGCATTCCAGGAAAGAGATAGGCCCACAAGAGTTGCACTCTAAGGAAGGAAGGTTGCCACGGGATTATAGGGAAATTGTGCCTTAGAATCCCAGAAAGGTAACCCTAAATTGCCTTGAGGCAGCGCTTGGGCAGAGGCATGTATGCGACAGGTAACCTAAAAATAGCTATATAATAAGGTAACGCCCAAGGTAAACACAAGTTCACACCAACACAATTCTTTGCAAGCTTAGAGTTCTCACACACTCTCGGCTTGAGATATCTTAGTTGTTTGATGTTTTCTTGCCTTGTACTGACTTGAGCGTCGGAGTGCAATCACAGGTAGGGCCCCTCTGCTTCAACGGAGCCACCAATCCACTGTAAGGTAGAAAAGAGTCACTACCTAATTCAGAGTCAACGGCAGCCGAGTCAACCAGCAAGAACAGATTACGCAATCTAGAAGTCAATTTTGAACTTGATATATGCCTTACGGATTACAGAATCCAGTACTCATGTCGAAATTTAGCTTACGGATTACTCAATCCGGAAGTCATTTTGAAACTTGAAATATGACTTATGGAGTACATTGTAAGGATCTAGAAAATTAATTTAGAGTAGAAGTGGTATATTTTAATTTCTTTCTGAATATTTGATTATCGAAAATGAAAAGGTCATATAATAGAAAATCCATAGTAGTCAGACCTCGGACGTCGCCCAAGAGGTCTGTGGTCAGTATGGTAGAGGTCGGTCGGTGGACCATAGTGGGTTCCAGAAATCTCATGTATCAAGGTGTGATTTGAACCTTAGATACGCCATGCATGCGGGATAAATGCGAAACTCTATGCTTTGGCATAAGAGATTGTCCTCAGTGTTGTATGCATTGGCGCGTGAGGAGTTGGTACCGACCTGTCCTCGGGCAGGAGAAGCTACCGACGTCACCGAGCCATGTGGGGGTGATAACACAGACGTGGAGTAGTGAGTCGATGAGCCTTCAGCAGGGTGTGACGATGTGTCATCAGACATCGGTCGTCTGCGAGGGTGAGACATCGGTCGTTTTGTCAGGGAGAGACATCGGTCGTCTGCCAGGGTGAGACATCGGTAATCTGCCAGGGTGAGACATCAGTCGTTTGCCAGGGAGAGACATCGATCGTCTGCCAGGATGAGACATCGGTCGTCTGCCAGGGTGAGACATCGGTCGTCTGCTAGGGTGAGACATCGGTCGTCTGCCAGGATGAGACATCGGTCGTCTGCCAGGGTGAGACATCGGTGGATAGTCATCGCGAGATCAGTAATCGGTGCCTGGTCATCGGGGGGTCCTGTTACACTCAGATAAGCTGGGACCCAGGCTCCCAGCGAAGGCGTTCTGCAAGCGCGACACGTAGACAGTAAGGGTCCCCAGAGTAGTTGGCAACAGAGAGTAAGTAGGGCAGGTGGCTCCAGAGTTTTGGGCATATAAAGGTGTCCACGTGGCCATTCTGTCGTGCTTTGCACTCAAGCAGAGGAAACCCACACGCAAGGTTGCCAGAGAGTGGGTGATGGCAGCGAAGATTTCTGGAACGGTTCGATTATAATCTCTGAGGGATTAAGTTCATTTTGGTTTCCCTTTTTCCTTTCCCCTCCTTCACTCTATGACGCGGCCACCCTCCCTTAGCAGTTGACGATCGGCGTATCAGTTTGAAGATCGGCGACTGCCTTTGGACTCCTGGGAAGTTACTCTGCAAGTTTTTTGATCAAAGCCTTAAAACAGAGTTAGGATATCCTTAAGTCTTTTCGGTGGGTTTGGAGCTATTAGTGAGAATTTACTCAAGTCCAGGTAAGGGAAGCTAGTTTTATTTTCAATAAAAACCTTAGGCTAGAAGATTCTGAAGTTGGGGGTGATGTGGTCACCAGTTTCAAATTGTTTTGCACGATACTCTATTTTATGTATATCAGAATCTGTTTGAGATTGAAATGTGAAATGTATATGATTTTCGAAATTCTAGACTTTGGTGCGATTGGATTTTTGTGATTTGGATTGTTTAGAAAAGGTTTAAAAATATGTTATGATTGACTGGTTCATTTACGTGTTGTATGATATGCTGAATGATGTGAAAATGTGATCAAAGCATAGTATTTTCAAGAAAGGAAATACCGTGTTGAGATGGTTATTAGGGTGTTTTGATCAGTGAGTATCCTGTGAATGAGACGATCTTGACTCTACTGATATAATGGAATCACATAGATGAAGTTATTCAGTTGGTGAGAGTCGAAGGAGGTCCATTTGACTGAGTCTGAGGTTCGAAGGAACTGATCAGAGCAGATCAAATGGATTTACCCTGTCATATGAAATGAGGAGACATTGAGATGAGTATGCGCATGGCTGTGTGGATTTCACAGTGGGTAATATGACAGGTGCAGGTCTCTGGATGCTAAGTTCAAAGCACGAGTCTTCCGGAAGTAGAGTCAAGTGTCTATGTGTTATGAGTCAGTAGAAGTCTGACATGAGAAAGATAAATATTGAAATTTGATAGACACTTGATGGTTATGTGGAATGAATGACACTTGATGAAATTGTGAAATGTGTAAATATTTGATGGTTTATGTTGATGTAAAGTTTTATATATGAAGTTTTAAAAATAGCTAGCTTACCCTGTGTTTTGTTTTGTGTTTGTTTTCTTTAAATCTGTGATGATCGTGTATTTACACGGGAGCAGACGATGTTGCAGGTGTTAGAGCTCCTCAGTGAGCAGTTGGAGAAAAGGATCGTTTTAGATTTGAATTGTTTTGTTTTATTTTGGAAAACTTTTGATGTATAAATTAAACTCCCTGCGAGGAGGGATGTTTCCTTTGAGAGATAATTATAAGATAGTTGTATTTGTATGTTAATTAAATATTACCGTTTTACTTATTTAAATGAAGGATTTTGTTAATTAAATATTTATGAGATAGTTGTTATATAAATGAGTAGAAATTAGGGATGTTACATACATAATCCGGAACTCACTTTGCTATCAAAATTTGACTGACAGATTATGTAATCCGGAAGTTATTTTAGAACTTCAAATTTGACTTATAGATTACATAATCCGAAATAGTTCAACAAGAATACAAAATTAGTAAATTAAACTTACTAACCTGTGAATGAAGAGGACACTTGTGAATGTGTGAGTGATGAAGAAGGAGAAGTTTAGAAAGGATGAGAAATTTGAGAGAAGGAGACTTTGAGAGAAAGAAAAACCTTGGAAGGAGGTGGAAGGGGGTGGCTGTGGCACTAGAAGGGAAAGAGGCACCGTGAAAGACAATTAAAATTAAGTTAAAGTAGGTTAAAATATTATTTTAATTTTTTAATATTTTTTACTGAAGGATATAATAGTAAATGTGTTTTTAGTATGCAGTGGGAGAAGAAGTCATGGAGGTGCAGGAAGTAGCTGTCTATATAATATCACAAAGTGTTTAGTCATTTGTTTTGGGCCTAGTTGAAAATATTATTTTATTTGATATTGTGGGCTTTCTCTAACATCCTTCTATTTTATATGTTTTAGGTCAACCTCTGTTTCAGTTATTCTCTTTTATCTTTACATTATAGTTTCCTACAATAATATCTATTTTATGTTTTCTCCTTTTTTTTATTCCTACCGCAAATGATTCATAAATAAGAAAATAAATATAGAATAATACAGATAATGTACGAACAGAAAAAAAATGTTTGTGAATAGATTACTATAATAATAATAATTTTGTAATAAATACTATTTCTCTATTTAAAATAATTAAGTAAGTTTACATAATAATAAAATAATAAAATCTGTAAGTGATAAAATTATGTGGGTAAATTTTGTAAAATAAAATAAGTTGTTAACACATAGAAATAACATGATTATGCATTAAAAGTGGAATAGTGGTAAAATACTTTACCATTTTATTTTATTGCTTATGCCATTTTAGTGTATCACATCAACATGTATACGAAATAACAAGTTAATTTTTACACCATTGCTACATCAACAAAGAATAACTTGTTCATTTCAAACATGAAACAAGAACTAAACTCAATTATGCATGAAAAGAAATTTGGGTGTTCAATAACTTGAGAAATCAAAATACATTTGTGTTTTCTGCTGCTAAATCTTTAGTCCTATGAAAAATCCTGCAAAATAGGTTTCCTACTTATAAGGAGGTATAAAAAAATGGTTGTTATCCTCTATGCGTTTTTTTTGTACAAAGAAAATATTTATCATTTTTTTATTGTCCTTCTAATTCTTATTTTTGGTTTTGACTTCAAAATGTCTTTCATGATTTTACAAACATTTTTTTAGGTATTATCACATTTCTTAAGTTTGTAGGGAGCCCCTCAATAAGCACATTAGGCTTGCAGTAGTCACTTTTTTTTATGGATAATTTGGAGGATGAGAAATCATGTTAGGTTCCAACAGGTCTTTAGTACTGATTTGACCATTCACATTGTTATGTTGAATACATTGTTAGTCGTTGCATAACTCATTGCATATAATTTTTCAGTTACAAATTAACAAAAAATAAGTATTAAGTGAATTGTTAACAAACTGAAAAATACCACAAAGTGAATACTAGACCATCTATCGACAATCGTCTGATGAACTATCTAGTAACACTAACAAATGTAAAGACAGAAACATAAACGATATGAAAGTAAAAACATGAAAATAAAATACAATGTAAACGAAAAACAAAAGAAATGAATAAAATTAATTAAACACAACTGTGAGACCATCTAGTCTACAATTGCTTTCTAGACTGTTAGATGGTTGCTTTGCAGAAAGTGAAATGAATTTCACTAAAAGATTCTTACACAATGATTAAACCTTCTAATGAGTATATGAAGAAATAATAAAAAAGGGGAAAAAGAAAACGAAAACGTAAATGATGAAGAACGTAAATGATAGAAATCTTAAATCACGAAAAAAGTAAATGACTATAAACTTCAATTGTGAGAAATGTGAATTGCAGAAAAGTAAATTGCGAGAAAAGTAAAGTGTTGTAAATGTAAAGTGCAAATTACTAAAAAAGTAAAACAGGGCATCATGAAAAATGTAAATCACATTGAATCAAAATGTAATTGAAATGAAAAGAACTTGTAAGCTAGAATTCTAAAGTGCATAAATTCAAACAAATAAGAAATAAAACAAATTAAAAAGAGAAAAACAAAATTTAGAATTGGAACGAAAAACTAGCAACAAAAACCATGGTTTCATCCTCAATTCGCAAGAGACCTAAATCCGGAAATCTTGTTACTGAAGAAAATACAACCAATCGGTTTGCATGTTCTGCATGTTCTTAGAAAAACTACTTTCGTTCAAAAATAGAGTTCCCAAAAAGATTTTGAAGAAAAAAACACTAACAGAGAATATTGTCTAACATGATTCTCGTTTCACTGTTATTCATCTTCAAAATCAAATTCAACTTCGAACAATGAACCGTGCAGGAGAGCTCGTCATCTCGACCCACATATTTGGGGGAGGTTAACTCGGTGATTAGGCCCAAGAGGTGGGTCGTGAACTGGACCCAGATGTTGGCCAGTCCAGAAAAGGTAATTAAGATAAAACATAAAGAGATATTTTATCTGTTGTGATATTATTCTGAAGATGAAAGATATAATTGTTATTGTTTAAATGTGTTATCATATTCTTATGAAAATACATATATTTGTTATCATGTTATTATGAAGATAACATAAATGATTAATTATCATGATCTTTAAGTCTGTTGTGATATTATTATGAAGATAAAGAGATATTTTATCTCTTGTGATAACATGCATGTTAGTTATATATATTAATTAATACATGTTAGTTCCATATTAATTAATAGTTATTGAGAATAAAAGAGGAGCACCCAAGAATAATGGTGCACATGTTAAATAAAATGTTTTCCTGCTGTTAGCACTTGAAGATAAGTGGTGCCCATTAACAGGTGGTTTTTCTGTTATGATTAAATGCTCTTCTGTTGAGATTGCACTCTTGTTAGTGAAAATGGTTGAAAGAAAGTCTATAAAAGGGGCTTGAGACCCCTAGTAAAGGTACGCTATTTTTTAATACTAAGATAGAAACTGATTTGATACCTCTAGTGCTCTCACTAACTTAATCATCGAAGTGTAATTAACAGGTAGAGTATCCTTTGTCCAATGGAGCCGAGTTCTAGACTTGTCAGAGAAGACAGATCAGAAGTGGAGCTCTCCATCTAGTCCACCTGAGGTCAACCAGTGAGAACATTTGGCTGCCACCGTGGGGTACAATAAAACCTAATCCCATCCACATTCGTGTTTGAGCCTTCTGACGTGATGAGAAACACCAGACAAGCACCGATTGGATCTGAAGGAGGCGATGCCCCGACCTTACAGCAACTCATGGAAGCCATGAGAGCCCTCCAAGAAGCAAACGAAGAAGCCAAGGCTGAGAAGGAGAGGCTATGAGTGGAAGCCCGAGCTGAGCAAGAGCTTCTGCAACAACACTTGATGGCAAAAATCACGGCCTCCTGGATGGCTATGGAGGAACATGTGCGGGCTAACGAGGAGTTGTGTAAAACTAATGAGGAGTTGCAGAAGAATGAAACTGATTTGATATCACTAGTACTCTCACTGACTTGATCGTTAGAGTGTAATCAATTGGTAAAGCCCCCTCTATCCAACAGAGCCGAGTTCCAGACTTGCCAGAGAAGACATATCAGAAACAGAGCTCTCCATCTAGTCCACCCAAGGTCAACCAGCAAGAACAAACAACGATTACAAAATATAGAACGTAATGGAAAAAGAGACGATGGAGAAAAGTGCAGAATAAAATGATGAACTTTTTATTAGAACTGGAAACGTCAAAAACAGAAAACAAACAATAGAAAAATAAACTAATGTACTTCACTGTTTGATTTCATACTTCTATCTTCTTGTGTGTTTCTAATAAGTTCTATTTATAGAGTTTCTACATTGGAATGAGTTTCAACTTCAACAGTTAATAACCCACGATTCCGAGTTACATTCTTAACTAACTTTTGCAACCTTTTCTTTTCAAACACTGTTGACCGGCTAGAGCTAGTCATTACTATTATTGATCGTCTATTGCCTATTTTCAGCAAAGGGTTAACCTTCTAAAGCCCGTTCCTGTAGTTTTTCATCATTTTAGCTCTCGATTTCCAAGTCTTCCTTCCTCAACAGCTTTTTCCATGATTCTTAGGTCAATTCCAGCTCCAAAACAACTCTTCAACAAGTCAAAACATTATATTAGACGATTCAAGTAAAATATAAGCTACAAGAAGTCATTTTTCTGTTATTTTTTTTGTAAAAACTCTCTTATTTATTAGAAAATACAAATTTAATCTAAAAGAAATAAAGAAGATATAAAAAACCCCAAAGAAATACAATTAGTCTAGAAAAACACAACAAACTTGAGAGTTATCAGGGGTGCATTAGAATAAGAGGTAATGCTTCAAATAAAATTATGCATTATGATATCACTCACTTTTCTGTTTTAAATTATTTTGGTACAAACACTAGGCTTAGTAAGTGATGTGAGTTGATTTTAGATTCATTAGGTGACACTTTATTAGAATTAGGATCAAGATTCTTAAGCAATTTAGGTGAGAAATCTAAGGAAAATTCCCACTGGACATTAACTTAACAAGTGTTAAGTAGATGTGAAGGTTCATTTCCAAAGATCAAAGGAAAAACACAATTAAAAGTGATGAATGAATGGATGAATAGGTGCGGAACATAAAAATAGAATCAAAATAGAGCTGGGAAAAATCAAAACACAACAAACAATTTAAATGAAGAACATAAACCGAATTGAATTAGAAAACACAAAACAAGACATATTTTGGAATTGAAATTGGAATGGAATTGGAAGATGAAAGTAAGAAGAACTTATGTGGTTGAAGACATGATAGGGAAGAACACGCCACTTGAGAGCTTCCCAAACACTCACAGGATGAGACAAAGCTAAGAGAAACAATTCTCACAATTCTCTCACAATTTGTATAAAGTTTCTTTACTTCAAATTCAATGTGTTTTTACAAGAGCCAAGCACCTCTATTTATAGTGTGAGAGGGCTGAAATTAAAGTGGGAAAATTCAAATGATAAACATTTGAATTCGGCGCCTATTACATGTCACAAGGGAGGTGTGACTTGGTTTCTTACTTTGGCACCTCCTAAATCTACACCTACACCTTCTTTTTATCTCACATGGAATGTGTGACTTATTTTTGTACATTGGCACCCCTTATTTCTATATCTGCACCTTCCTTTTATGTTCTATTAAAAAACTACTCAAAAGAAATTACAGAAAGAGATATCCATTGATGCTCATCTCCCAAAGTCTTGGCCGTGCTCCTAGTAATCCTTTGAGGCATGAAGGATGTTGAGCTTATGGGTTGGGCTTGGGCCCCCACTTGGGCTTGGGCTTCTTGGTCTTGGGCCTTAGGCGCCTCCTTTACTTGGTCTTCATTAGTAAGGCATCTACCTCGATGTAAGTAGTATGGACTTTTCCTAACATTGGTTGGGTCAAAGTTAATATTGATGGGATTACCAGAGACTCTCATGAGGTTGCTGCTTGTGTTGGGATCTTCAAAGGGAAGAGAGGAGAGTACATTGGTAGCTTTTATCATATTTGGGGATTCAAAAAAATTTGTATACTAAAATCATGGGTGTTATTCTAACCATTAATAGATGAAGGAGAGGAGTGTTGATGAAGGAGATGAATGTGGATGAAGTAGATAAGTGTGAATGAAGGAATTAGGAGAAGATTGTGGATGGAAAAATGTGTGTGGATTAAGGAGATGTGTGTGCATGAAGGAGATATGTGTGAATGAAGGAGATGATTGTCGGTAAAGGAGATGATTGTGAATGAAAGAGATGATGTGGATGAAAGAGATATGTTTGAGGAGATTTGTGAATGTGAATGACGAAGATGAGTATGAAGAGATTTATATACAAAGTGAGAGAGGAAAATTGTGAGTGAGGAGGTTTATCATCTTTAAATATAAGCCTTCAGATTAAAAATAATCTATGGTTCCTATTCATTTTCACGAAAGTGCATAAATTCTTAGTATATAAATTAACATCGACTAAACTAACGCTAACTTAAATAAATAAATATACTAACATTAAATAAAATTAGCATTTGCTTAACCGATGTTAACCTTATTTATTTTTAATAATTTTTTAGTTAGCGTAGGCTCAACGAACACTAATATGACATTATCAGCTTCCAACATTCTAACCTTATTTACTTTTTTAATATCTTTTTTAGTTAGGGTAGGCTTAGCCGATATTATGACATTTTAAAGTTCAACATTTTACCTTATTTATTTTAATATATTTAGTTAACGTAGGTTTAGTCGATACTAATATGACACAATTAGCGTTCAACATTAAATGGACTTTATTAGCTAATTAAGTCGATGCTAATTCGACACTAACACCAATATTTATTTAATAAAAAAAATTACGATTTTTAAATTTTCTTAAAATAATTAATTTTTTGGGTCATATTGGAGTTGGCTTACCTGATTCTAATAGGCTCAAAATTTGGCTAACATTAATATTTGAAAATTAATTTAATATTATGTTTTTAAGTCTGTTTTAGATAGCAAATTAAATCTCATTTCTCCCATACAATGACGATAACTTTAAATTATAGATTTTTTAAAATTGTTTTCCTAACCAATAGAGAAAAGAAAAGTATAAGATCATGTTATTGATGTGATAAAAAGAAATTTAAATTAACAATGTAAAATACTATATAGAGATATATGATATAAATAATTTGACTTTACAATCCACTTGGAGCTGTTCCGATGAACTCCATTATAAGCCCTTTATATATAACCCAAAAGGAAGAATTTGAAGATAAAATGTTAGAATATATATATATATATATATATTTATTGTCATAAACTTCACTCGCCGCATTTATCGTATTATGCTTTCCTTAAGCTTGGAACAGTTAGCAACTCGTATATTAGTGTAATGTTTGCTATTATTAGGATTTGAATTACAAGAATTTAAACCTCTAATATTTTAATTCCTTAGTCTAATATATTATAATAATCTATAAAATAACATTTTATACACACGGTTATCTTATGAAAAATTTAAGAGTAATTTCAAACATTACAACCCCATTAAGACAAGCAACGAAGTAATATTTAAGGACATTACATTTTGAAATATTGTGTCAACTTTTTTATATGTTGCCAAATTTAAATAATCATTGAAAAGAACCTTCATAATCAGTCTTTATTTTTGAATTTATATGTTTTTGTTACTTTCCTGTTAACTGTACCCCATACTAAAATGCACAAAAAATAAAACTATTGAAGATTAGAACTTAAATAGACTTTAATAAATATTGTGTGGAAACCAAAAAAGAATATTATTTTTTTCTTCCAAACTCGTTGAATTCTAATTAAACATGAATCCACCAATTAACCTGGACAGTCCCTGTCCCTTTGTTCTTTCCTACAAACGAAGAAGCCACATCACATGTAAGGGTCATTGAGAGGTACTTACATTTTGGCAGAATATAGTATCACACTTCAACTCTCTCACTAGGATACGTAACTTTTAATATTTAATACAAAGATTTTAAGAAAGAGCATGCTACTTTCTTCTTAGCACAACTTCGCTTTCATTAATCCATGTTTTGGATTGCTTGCATCACCGCTTGCTTCACCACTTGGGCATCGATGCTTTCGTTCTCTTGACTCTGCAAAACCAAAACGTTTTTCCACTGTCACAAGGTATCAGAATCAACAGTTAAATCCATCACAAAAGACCTGTCTAACTTCACGAGGAATGGAACACTTCTAATAATTTTTTTCCTTTTTTGTCTTTTTCCATCACATCACTTATCTTATCTGATGCTGCTGTTTCATCTCCTTATCTCTGTCTTAAACTCTATAATTTGTTCTATAAAACTTATCTATAATAGTATTGTTATTCTTGCTTTATTGGCGCATATACACGGCCCATGCAACTGGAGAACAGGGTTAAACGAATCCACACATGGGAGCCACACTCATTATTATGTCAGTACTTTGGACTTTGAAGCTAGAATTTTAGGTATGTCGCTCAAACCAAAGTTGTACAACTAATGCGTGATTTTTTTTTTCTTTTTTCTGAATTTACTATTATAAGTTTCACTGGTGATGTGAATATTGCAGTCCCATTAGCCAAACCATGAATTTGTAAACTGATGGTTCATTTAGAAAGGAACAAAATTCAAAGAATAATTAATAGGTAGATGAGTTTCTCAAATCATATATTTGAAATAATTGTAACCAGGTTTCAGATGATTCAAATTATTCCAGAGAAGAACCAATATATCTATTTAGATAGAAAAAAAAGGAATTAAATAATCGTTTATATCATAGTGTGTTAATTGTCTTACTTCTCCTCCAACAGCTTCAAGCTGGAAAGTGTCTTCACAAGAAACCCTAGCATCAAGCACATCAAGTCCCAGTTCTTCAAAGGCGTCGAGTATTGCCACAAGCATGCCGGGGCAATTCCTTTCTGAAAACACATTAATGAGGAAACCCCTTTCTAGGGTTTCTACAGTGACCTATGAAACGTTTGCAGATATATAGAAAAAGTTAAGTATGTGTCATGAAATATAGAGTCTGAGAAAAAAAGAATGGAATATCCCTGTAATGCTCTTCAATAAGATTTCTTTGCTGTAAAAGGATATATAAAAACAGTATGTACCATGGGTAGTTCGTCTTGGGAGATTGATGATTCAGCGGTTCCAAGCTCAGAGTTCAATCCATCCACTTTTTGCTTCAACTCTTCTATGTATCTTGTGGCATCCACAATAATGGAGGCTTTGTTAACCTGCAAGATTAACCAAAAACAGGTAAAAAATAATGAAGCTCTTGATTGAATCTTTGAAGCTAGCAAGATAAAGTTAACATGCATCATATATATTGTAATCAGTGTGAAGAGTGAATGAATTACAGCACTGGAATTTGTGACCGAACGAAGTTGTTGCAACTTGCGTTGCATAGATGCTTTTTTACGCCTCCTAGGATCCATGATTGATTCTTCCAAATTTCTTCTAATTGATTTTGAGTTTTGGTTTCTTGATGCCTTTCCTTTCCCATCTGAGGCTTAGGAGCTCTTTTTTTTATATAGCAAGGTTGGTGTAAATAATATTGTGATCTCTTGTTTGTTTCCCTGACGACTACCTACATATTCCCCACAACAAATTGTGCTTTTGAAAACTCAATTACGAAATTGGCCTTACCATATGTAAGATCTTTTTGAAAAATCAATATATATACCAAATGTTACCAAAATAATAATAATAATAATAATAATAATTTATATACGAATGCAAATTGGTATAATATTTAGAGTTATGACCTATATCATGTTTCCAAACATGCACGAGAGCAGAATATAGTTTTTCTTTTTTCTTTTTTTTCTTTCCACGATTGTTGTTATTGATCTTCCTTTATGATACATCCCACTCCAGATTCTAGTCCCGAGGACATGGACAAGTATATAAAGCCAAATTAGGGTGTCAATAATCATAAGCTAGTATATAAATGCAAATATCAGTGCCTCATTCGTAAACTTTATAACTCACTTTTTTTTCTTCCTTTTTAATAACAATCGCTTCGTGTAGTTATTTAAACTACCAATGTCTCACATAAACATGGAGAGAAAAAGAGTTTTTTTTTTCTAAAAAAATAGGGTAATTTTTTTCCTTTTTTTTTATAAAAATGAGATTACTTTTAAGAAAATTATAAATATAAAAAATTTGTACAATACAATTTTTCTGACACTTCAAGATTTCTTCGTAATGAATTTGTATCTTGGTAATCAGACTTCGTTATATTTGTAATTTTTTTTCAAAATAACTTTTAAGAAAGAGAGAAAATTGTTCCACTTTCGAGAAAAGGAAATTATTGAGGAAGAGGAACTAGTTTACTCACTATTTTGTTCACCCTTCCCACATAAAAATTCATGATTATGTTGATAACATATACATTCATATTCACTTCATTTGCTTGATTTCACTCTAAGCAACATGGAATTAATTGCTCTCTGGATATTTTGTGAAAGCAAACATGGAGACAAATTAACCATTCTCAAATCTCATCATGACTTCAGATGTATTGACATAAGAGATGAAAGTTTTACATAAAAAAAGGTTATCCAAGTGTGTGGGATTGGGCGAATGAAATGGTTAGTATTAATTTTTGTTATGGAAAAGGGTATTTGGGAGAAAAGAGATGAGTGGAATGAATGGGAGCCCGTGAGAGGGGTTTGGAGGGATTGACAGCTAAACAACGTTTGACGCATCCTTCGCAGTTATCGATGCTTATGATGGAATGGAATCCTTCGTGCCTTCTTCCGCTACTGCCAATCCCAATCCAACCCCATGCATCTCTATAATCCATTCCCTCTGTCACGTGCAGATTCCCTCTTCTCTCCGCGTTAAGCCCACAACAATTCATATTCATTTTTTTATTTCATGTATAAATACTAAACATTTCATTCCTCATTGCGCACGTGCCCTTCTATATTTTATTTATTTATAAGGTAAATGTTGCTGCTTTGCTCAAACACTATCTCTTTCTATTAAGATATATCAAGCAACCATAAAGTTCACTGAAAATAAAAGGTTTATTAAACTGGGGTGTCCAAATGCATCATCTCAACCCTGCTGTTCTGTTGTGCAACGAAGAGAGACACATAATTTTCTGCTGCGGCTGACAAAAATCTTATCCCTCTTCTCTTCCTAACTCAATTGTTTGAGAAGGACTAAACTATTCTAAACATTCGAGTTATAATCTATTTTACCCTTTTGAGTCAATTTTGCAACGGGTTGGCTTAAACTTTGGATTTATTGACTTCTACCATTTGAAAGATTTAATTTGACACTTTTCTTTTTATTTATTAAGAGAAATTTTTTAATATTTAAAAATTTTTGTGTTAGAAAGTACTAAATAAAAAGTTAAAGTATAATCTATATCTTATAGTAATATTCATTATTGATTCTTTTTTAAAATTATGTTAAACATTACTTTGAAACTTTAGCATTTCAACAAGATTATAGTTTAGAATTTCAACAATCATTTGTCATCACATTACATGAGTATTCATAGAAAAAGAAGAAAAAAGTACAAACAAATATAGGGGAAAATCAAACCTATGGAAGAAAAATTTCATCACCAAACCAAGAAAACTAATAAAATCTAGATTTTCAAAGACTATATTTGTTTGTGAAAGAAAATACACTAGAATGGGGTGAAGACTCCAACCAAAAGAAACATAACTTATTTTGCACTCCTATATTAGACTACAAGAAATTTAAATTTAGCATCGAGTAAAAACAAACACAAATAACAAATAGGTGATGTTAACTTGTGACTAGTGTTTGACTTGTCACTAAAAAAATCGACTCTTTGTGAGTGAACACTATGACCTTTGTGTCAGTTCCCGAAAGTGAATGCTACTAACATCGATTAAACCTATGCTAAAACGAATGCTATATATTAAACATTAATTAATTCTAAGAACGCAACATTGTCTTGGTCAACTCAAATATTTTAATAATAATTTAATTTACGTCAATTTGATCGATGATAATGACACTAGTTTAAAAAGAAATTCTCATACAACGACTCCATTTCAAAAATAAAATAAAATAGAAAAAAATTATAATGGATTGAGATGAGTGTAGATGAAGGAGATGAGTGTGGATGAAGGAGATGATTGTGGATGAAAGAGATGATTGTGGTGAAGGATATGAGTGTAGATGAAGGATATGTGTGTGCATGAAGGAGACGAGAAAAAGAGTGGGGGTGAGGAGATGAGTGTAAATGAAGGAGATGAGTGTGAGGAGAGAAGATAATTGTGATTGAGAAAATTTTTCATCTTTAAATGAGTTTGGTTCCTATTCATTTCATGCAAACTTACGAGTTCATAACATGTAAATTAACATCGACTTAGCCAACATTAGCTTAATAAATATTAAATATATATTATATTAGTGCCAACTATCATAAATATTTTCATTAATTTTTAAGAAGTCAAAATATAATAGTGTCCACTTAACTAGCACTAACACATATTTTTTACAAAACTTAATAATAATAATACAATATACATTATGATGATGCTTAAAAACTTTTATTAATAAAATTAATTAATATAATCATACCACAGTGTTTTCCAAATTTTACACTAATTCATTAAGTAAAACATATTTAATATTTATTAGAATTGGTTAAGCCAACTTTGTTATTTTTTTTAAAAATATTTTTTATAAGTTATTATTTGCTTAACCAATATTAAGATTTTTCAAAACATAATTATGATGGTTGACTCTAAATCATGAACAAGAGCTTAGTCAGACAATTAGACCATTCGATGTGAAGGATAAGAAAACTTTTTACTAAAGACTGTCTAGTAATGTTAGACCATCTAATAGTGTCGAGACAAGTTAGACTATCTAATACATGTTTGTTATAATTGTCTTAACGATTATTTTTTAATGGTCTTTTACTACTCCTTCTGCATATGGCCTACATATAAAGTTATTGTGATCTTTGTAAAGATACCATTGTGTGAGAGTTCTTTGTGTATAGACATTCTACTATCAATAAAGACGACATAGTCTACTAAAGTCACAACAAACGACATAATCTTCATCTAAATTATGGAAAATCTCTGAGTTCTTATATGTTATAAAGAGAACAGTCAAATTGGAAAACTTGACTAGATAAATAGTCCAACTGTGAAGAAATGCAACGATCTCACAGAATGGGAACGTGCCAGACAATATCAAAAGCTATATCAAGGTAGATGCTTCCAAAGCACGAGGAAAGCATATTAATACAATGCTTATGGACACACTAAATGATCATTGGAGCTTACACATGAAATGATCACATCAGATGGTTTATTATACTAGAGAGTGTTTATACTTAGCTTTTACATTCTTAAATTACTTTCTAAAACTACGTGATTGTTTTCAAATCTTATTTGCTGATATTAATTCTTACAAAACAAAATTTTCAAATAAGATTAACGATTGAATGAGTTTGAAAAAGTTTTTGTAATTTGCAACATAAAACATAACACACTAAAAATATGAAATATTATGTGCTTTAATGTTTGTGAATGAAATATAACTTATTTATTGATTATAAATTGTTTCGAATACAACTATGCCTTAATGATTAAGTTTAAGCTTGTACTAGAAATTTTTCAAATAAACAATGTTTTAATTGGAAAGTTTTCGAAAACAGAGTATGTGTATTTCCCTTATTAAAGAGTTTTCAAAATACATTTCGTGAAAATCAATTCAGGTTAAAATTTGATTATGCTTCAACATTCAAATCTTGTATTAACTTGGAAAGTATTTGAAAATGCATTTACAATGAAAAATCTAAGAATGAAAGGTCTTGATAATTCAAAAAATATAAGATGTATTGTTTTAGTGATACTCGTGTTTTATTATAATTGTTATTATGTTCACTTATACTTATAATGTTTCTAGAAACTGTTAAAGGAACATAAAGACACATGAAGTTGATATCTGAAGTTTCCTTATTAAGTGTCTAATTGAAAATAAATGAAGTCGAAAAGCAAGATTTGAGCTAATGAAGATTGAGGCCATCTCAAGATGCTAAGAATGAATATTTGCAAAGAGAAAGAAGATTTGAAGTGTAAACAAGTGATACGACGAATTAAAGGCTCATATATGAACTTTCCTATTTGAGCGTCTATCATGAAGAAAATGATGAACAATATTGAAAGGAGAAAGACTGAAGTCCAGAACTGATAAAGCCTCAACTTTCAAATTCATACAGTTATAGGAAGAATTTGAAAGATAAAATATATGTTTAAAGACACACAAATTACATTAGAGCAAATGTTTCCATATGAACTGTGTATTGCATTGAAGAAGAAAAACGTGGCATATTTCTACAGATGATGAAGTTAAGAATATTAAAGCTACAATGTTCATATTTGAAGAATATAAAGAAAGAATTTGAAATACATGGAAGAATAAGTCAGATCAAAACTTTATATTTCAAGTGTTTAATGACTATGTGAAGAAAGAAGATACATGAAGCTTCAATGATCACATTTCAAAAGACTACATTTAACAAGAATAATAAAATAATAACAAGATCACGAAGTCTACAGAAATACCATTATCAAGTGACATACAGTTGTGTGAGAAAGTAGTGCATATACAGTTTGTATCTACCATCGTAGATCATCCATAAATTTGGGTTGTGTGCTTAACCATTGTAAATCTTTCACTCAATGAAGCATACCTTGTGAGCTTTCATTGTTCTCTCTATAGAGATTTTTCTTATATCTTTAAGATGTCTTGATCTTAAGGGAAGATTTGGACTGGCGTACCTGGAAAGGTGTGAGAATTCTTATGTACTTGAAGAGGTGTATAATACTTGTGTACTTGGAAAGGTGTAGAATACTTGGTGACCTAGAGAGGTGTAAGAATACTTGGTGACCTGGAGAAGTGTAAGAATACTTGGTGACCTGGAGAGCTGTAAAAATATTTGGTGACCTAGAGAGGTGTAAAAATACTTGTGTACTTGGAGAGGTGTAGAATAATTGTGTACCTGGAGATGTGTCGAATACTAGTGAAGGCTCTTAAGTGGGTTGCTTGAGGGAACTGGACATAGACCTTGTTGTGGGTGAACTAGTAGAAATCTTGTGTATATTTCTCTCTTTATATTTTTACTTATTAGATGTTGGGTTTGCTTTGTTTTTCAGGTTTGCGTTTGAGTTCAGGCTCCATTCAACCTCCCTTTTGGAGTCAATTGTAACTACATAAAGAAATGGCCACCAAGTTTGACATCATGAAGTTTTCTGAGGAGAACGAATTTGGGTTGTGGAGACTTAAGATGGAAGCCATCTTGATTCAGCAAGATTGTGTTGATGCTTTGAAGTATGAGGCAAACATGTCAGCATCTATGTCTCAGAAGGATAAGAATGAAATGATCAATAAAGCTAGGAGTGTCATAATCATGTATCTTAGTGATAAGACACTAAGTGTGTGTTTGGATTGAGGAGTGGATATGTGAGGATTTGAGGGAGTGGATGTGTGAGGATTTGAGAAGAAAGTGTGAAGAAAGTGAGGTTGTTTGGATTGAGCACTGGTGCAAAAAAGCCAAAAAAGTGCGGCTATTTTAAATTTATAAGGGCGGTTGTATAGCCGTATTTAATCAGCATGCACTTATAAATCAAAGAGATAAGAGTGCGGCTATATAGCCGCACTTGTAAATACCATTTACAAGTGCGACTATTTCAAATAGCCGCACTTGTATATGCCAAAACATTAAAAAAAAATTCAAAAATTTAAAACACCGCCAACATTGTGTGAAGGCAACGTTGATGAAGAGTGGCACGGGAGCGGCGGCAGTGGAAGCGGCGACGGACAGGGAAGCAGCGATGGTGCAAATCAAAAAACCCACAAGAACTCACGAAGGCAATGAAAGAGTACTGAGCAATGCAAGAAACCAAACAATGTAAGAAAAACGAAAAAGACTTATACATGAAGAGTGGCACAGGAGCGTCAGCAACGACGACGACGGATAGGGAAGCAGTGGCGGATAGGGAAGTAGCGATAGAGCAACGAATGCCAACCAATTAAACAGTGCTTCAAGACCACCAATGCAAGGAAAAAAACATATATAAGAAAAACGAAAACATCTATGCATATATTTGTGAAGATGAAGAGGAAGAAAGAGAGCTTAAGAAACTTAAATTGGCACAAATGGAATGTAGATGCAGCAGAAGGAGATGAACTCAGAGCACAAACGCGAAACGAAGGCAAAGATGAGAAAGAAAGTGTGAAATTGTGTGTGGCGCACTTCAAAATTTAGGGTAAAAAAGGATTTACGAATGCGGCTATTTGTATAGCCACACTTGTAAATCAAAGCGCTTGATTTACAAGTGCGGCTATACAAATAGCCACATTCATAAATCAAGTGTTTTGATTTACAAGTGCAGCTATACAAATAGCCGCATTCGTAAATCAAGCGCTTTGATTTACAAGTGCGGCTATACAAATAGTCGCATTCGTAAATCAAAATAATTTCAAAAATGTCACCGCGTTTTTTACGAAAGCGAGTAATGCAAAAGCAGCACTATATAAAGAGTATCCTTTTCTTCTTTTTACACTAGTGGAGGTATGTTAGGGTGGATGTGTGAGAAAAGTTTATGGGAGTTTGTGAGTGATGTAATGGTTATGAAGTTTTTTTAATTTTTTTTAAAAGTGTAAAATGTAAGCTTACAAATTTACCCTTATATTTATAAATATTTAAATAATGAAATATGATGTATTTTTGTGTAAATTTGGGTTAGTTGAAATATTTTAAATTATTTTCTATACAATTGAATAATTTATTTCGATACTATTAGATAATTAATTTCGAAAAAAAATATGAGTTACTTAATATTATCGAAACATGAAAAAAATCATAAAAATAATATTATCTAAGCATATACAAATTTATTGTTATATTTATTTATACATTTTGAAAGTTTTTTATATTCATTGATTTAGATTGTATGTAGATACATAACCATGTAGATATTTTAGAAGACATTTTATAATGAAAAAATATTATATATAGAGTGAATTGTACAACAAATTTATTTATAAAAATGAGAAAATATATATAATAAAGTATGAAATATCATAATATGATAATTATGATGGAAAAATAATAAAAATAAAATATATTATTATATATATTATTGCATGAATGACAAAGCAAAAAAAAGGCCAAAAAGGGAAAACACCACCATCCTAGGTGGTTTTCCCCTAAAATCTTTGCATATGAGGAGGATGAGAAAAATCACTGTTCATGGATATCCACTCTCTCCCTTCCTTGCACATCCCTTGATCCAAAGGATGGATATCCACTCACATCCTTCCTCTTGAACAGTACAATCCTTGAAGCAAACAGAGCAGAGAAGTCACAAAGGAGAAGACTATTGTGCCAATGTGAGTAAAGCTTGAGTCATTGTATATGACCAAGTCGTTGGCACACAGACTTTGTCTGAAGCAACAAATCTATTTGTTCAGAATGATCGAGTCAAGAACGATGGTGAAATAATTAGAATAATTCAACAAGATATTGGATAACTTGGAGAATATTAAGGTGAAATGGGAGGGTGAAGATAAGGTTTTACTTCTTTTTGAAGCCTTACCCAAGACATGTAAACACTTTAAAGATGTTTTGATCTTTGGGAAAGAGAAAACCATTACCTTAGAGGAGGTGCAAACCTTGATAATGACTAAGGAGATTCAAAGTTTTAAGATTCAAAGGAGGAGGAAAATAAGTTAAGTCTGAATGTGTCAAAGTCGAAGGGGAAGAAGACGAAGCAATCTTTGTCAAACAATCTGGTAGAAATTGAGTGTTTCAATTGCCACAAGAATGATCATTACAAGTGAAGTTGCCCAAACAAGAAGAGGAATGGGAAAGGCAAGAAATCTCATTTCAAGAAGGAGTCTGCTAATGTTATTGTAGCATCTGATAGCTATAAGTATGCTGGGGTGCTAGCAGCGTCTGCATCTGATACACAGAGGAGTTGGGTCATGGACTAAGGGTGCACATATTACTTGTGTCCGGTGAAGGATTTCTTTTATACCATAGAATTGAAAGAAGGTGGAGTGGTGCTTCTTGAGAAAAATAAGCCTGTAAGGTGCAAGGTATAGGGTCTATCAATTATGGTTTTATAGCAACTGAGGAGATAGACGAGTCAAAGCCTAGAAGCTTCTAATAGGTTGTAGAAGGTTCAGAAGGCAAGCAATGGCAAATTTCCATGGAAGAAGAAATTGAGTCTCTAAGTGATGAAGATCAAGTAGAAGAGTCCAAGCCCAAGAAGATCAAGTACAAAATAGCTCAAAATCCTTCATACCTCAAAGGATTACAAGGAGCAAGGCTAAAGTTTTGGGTAAAGAGCATCAAATGCTATCTCTTTTTGTAATTACCCTTGTTTAAATTTGTAAATAATATAGGAGTAGCTTTAGGAGAATGCCAAACGAGGAAAACCAAAAGATACCTCTCATGTAAGGCATCATAGGCGCAAGTTTTAGGAAAGAGCTAGAAGATGTGACTCTTCCTACTCCTTTCTCACTTAGGCACTACTTTAGGAGAAGGAACTAGAAGAGTGACTCTTCCAACTCCTTCTTCCCTTGTAAATGATCGTCCCTCTACATTATAAATAGAGGTGCATGGTACCTTGTATCATAAGTTGAATTTTGAAGTAAAGTAACTATCTTAAATTGGTTAGAGAGTTGTGTGAGACTTGTTCTCTTCACTTCTTCCATGTCTTATCTTATGAGTCTTGGGAGCTCTCAAGTGACGACACTCCTCACTCATCTTGGAGCAACCACCCTTCAAGTGGCGTGAAGCATTCCCTCAATTGGCTATAACTACATAAGTCCTTTTCCTTTCATCTTCCATAATTACCCATTTGTAGTTTTCTTGTTAGTTTTCAATTCCAATTGGTTCATTTGATTCCCATTGTTGTTTCCTTTCATTTGCAACATTTGTTTGTCATTTTAATTGGTACAATCTTGTTATAAGTGGTTGTTCTTGTTTCAAAAACCATAAATACCCATTTCTATGTTGAATTCTTGAGTTTCAATTAGTGGGCTTTGTTCCTTGCTGCATTTCAATTGGTAGTTTCAATTCTTGTTGTGTTCTTGTTAAAATCTTGTGTTCTTGTAATGCTATGATGATCTTCTTATGTTTAGGTTGCTGTTCTTGAATTGTCTATTCATTTTCCAGCCCTTGTTCATCATATAATTCACCTATTCATGTATTTTCTCTTGGACCTTTAGTATTGAACCTTCACATCTACTTAGCACTTGCTAAGTTAATGTCCAGTGGGGATTTTCTCTAGGTGACTCACCTTGCTCTAAGAATCTTGATCCAATTCTTAATAAAGTGTTACAAATTAAAAGAATATAAAAAATCAACTTACATCATTAAGGAAGAACCACACATGGATGTTTATTGATCTATCAAGAAACTATAAGGTGGTAGGAAGCAAGTGGGTGTTCAAGAAGAAGAAGGGAATACCTGGTGTGGAGGTTAGAGATTCAAGGCTTGACTGGTGGCAAAAGGTTTTACACAAGTAGAAGGTGTTGACTATAATGAGATATTTTCACCTGTGGTAAAACATTGTTCCATAAGGATTTTAATGCCTATTGTTAACCAATACGATCTGGTATTAAATTAGTTAGATGTGAATACAATGTTTCTACATGGTATTCTAGAGGAGATCGTCTATATGCAGTAGCCCGATGGGTTTGTTGAAGAAAAGAGGAAGCTCTGTGTCTTGGAAAAATCTTGGTATGGCTTAAAATAGAGTCCAAGGAAGTGGTACAAGACATTTGATGACTTTCTAAGGCAGAAGGGGTTGTAGAGGTGTAGTTATGATAACATTATATAGTTCTTCAAAAGAGAAGAAGAATCTATGGAGTTCTTACCCTTATATGTGGATGATATCCTTATAGTCAGTCAATGTAAAGATGAATTAGAAGAGCTCAAATGAAGATTAATTTTAGAGTTTGAAATGAAGCATCTTAGTCCTGCGATGCTTATACTAGGGATGGACATATAAAGGTATCGGATGGTTGGGAAGTTGTGTTTGTCTTAGCAAGAATAGTTGTAAAAGGTGGTTGAGAGGTTTATGCATGAATCTAAACATGTGGGAACACCTTTAGGATACCACACCAAGCTTTCAATTTACTCAAGCTCCAAGTACCGAGGAGGAAAGGAGGAAGATGAAGGCTACCATGTATGCTAATGGAGTTGGTAGAATCATATATGGGATGGTTTGTAACATATCGAATCTGGCTCATATATTTAGTTTTGTTACCAGGTACATGGCAAATCTTGGATAAGCTCATTGGGAGGTTTTGAAGTGGGTGTTAAGATATCAAAGAGGAACAATATTTTCTATGCTTATGTATAGATGGGTATGTGGACGCTAATTATTTAGGGAATGTTGATACCAAAAAGTCACTTTTTGAGTATGTTTTTGCCTTGTTTGGTACTGTAGTTTTCTGGAAGCCTAGTCTGCAATCAGTTGTGACTTTATGCATTACTCAGGCATAGTAAATCGCACTCATAGAAGGGGTAAATGAGGCACTATGGTTGAAGGGGATGGTTGCAGAGCTAGGAATGGTACAATGTAATTGTTCATTGTGGTAGTCAAAGTGCCATAGACCTAGGTGATCATCAAATTTACCATGATAGGAAACAACACATAAACATTATATTGCATTTTGTGAGAGATGTTATTGAGTCTAGAGAGGTTAGGATCAAGAAGATAGCCTAAAAAGAAAATCCAACATATGTGTTTACGAAGTCTTTGCCAAGATCGAGGTTTAGACGGTGCCTGTAGTTGGTTAATTTTTCATTTGAGGAAATGGGAAGTTGAAGCTAGAAGCTCTTCCATGATTTGGAGTCAAGTTGGGGAATTTTGATGGTTCAGTCTAAATCATGTACAAGAGCTTAGTTAGATGGTTAAATTGTTTGATGTGAAGGATAAGAAGATCGTCTGATGTGAAAGATAAGAAGACCGTCTACTAGAGACTTAGTAGTGTTAGACCATATAGTATTGTTGAGATGAGATCGTCTAGTACGTGATTGTTATATTTGAATGGTCTTCTATTACTTCTTCTATATAGGGCTTATATATATAGTTTTTGTGATCTTTGTAAACATATTGTTGTAGGAGTTCTTTGTGTATAGACATTCTGCTATCAATAAAATGCTTTCTTCAATCATGTTTATCTTTATCATACTTTGTTATTGTTGAGAACCAACAATAATGTTAAAATTTATAATAATTTTATGAATTGTATATTATTTAAAAATTCTAAATAATTTTTGTTGCATTAGAGTTGGCTTAGTCGACTCTAATAATATCACATATTTAACCGACACTAAATTTTGGAAGCTATATTTGCGTTTTCTTACTGCATTAACAATAAAATCAACATACAATTTAAAACCATGCTCTGACACCACATGATGTGAGTTGATTTTAAGACTGCACATTTTAGGGATTGCACATTTTAGGGGTTGCACTTTGTTTATGAGTTTTTGTTTTAAGCAGAATATGGTGAGAATCCCAAAGAAGATTCCCACTGGACACGAACTTAACCAAGTGGTTAAGTAAGTGTGCAGGCTCACTTCTAGAGGGCAAAGATAAAACACAATTGTGGTGTGATGATGAATAGGTGCGAAATAAGAGCATATAAAGGAAAGAAAGATGATAGAAACCGAATAGAAGTTATCCTTATGGAAGGTTGGGCTAGTTCAGGGGATGCTTGATTTCTCAGGTCTTCATCATGCTCTCTGGGTTGGAGAGAATTCGTGCATGAATTTGCAACACCTGCAGAGAAAGGAGTTAGATGACTAACATTAAAAGAGTTACTTCCTAAGTACGTGTCAGGTAAATCTAACTCATAAGCATTATCATTGATCCTTTTAATGATCTGAAAGGGACCATCACCTCGGGGCAGGAGTTTGGATTTCCTTTGAGCAGGGAAGGGATCCTTCCTCAAGTGAAGCCAAACCCAGTCCCCAAGTTCAAAGATCAAGCTTTGAGCCCCTTATTAGTGTGTTGAGCATACTTGCGTACCTTCCTCTCTATTTGGCTCTTGATGTGCTGATGCAAGTTTTTAATAAAAGATGCTTTTTCAAAACTGTCCTTGCACAATACCTCATCAAGTACTGGAATAGGAAGTAGGTCAAGAGGTGTAAGGGGAATAAAACCATACACAACCTTAAAGGGGTGTGAGAAGTAGTAGAATTAACTACTCGATTATAAGTAAACTCAATATGCGGAAGTAAATCCTCCCACACCCTAGGGTTCTCGGAAATAAGGCTTCTTAACATTTGGGCCAAAGTTCTCTTCACCACTTTTGTTTGACTATCAGTTAGGGGTGGCAAGTAGTAGAAACAAGAGTTTGGTGCCCAATTTGCCCCACAAAGTCTTCCACAAGTGACTCAAGACCTTAGAGTCTCTGTCAGATACTATACTTCTAGAAAGCCCATGTAATCGAACAAACTTCCTTAAAGAAGAGATTTGCAATATTACAAGCATCATCTACTTTGTGGCATGGAATAAAATGGGCCATTTTAGGAAAATGATCCACTACCACAAAGATAGAATCCATACCCTTAGATGTCTTGGGAAGAACTAAAATAAAGTCCATAGAAATGTCTACCCAAGGCATGTTCGGGATGGGGAGAGGGGTATATAAACCATGGGGTTGAACCTTAAACTTAGCCTTCCTACATGCTATGCACTTATCACAAAAGCTGTGTACAAATTTGCACATGTTGGGCCAAAAGAAATGTTCATGCAATGTGTCTAAGGTTTTTGCTACCCCAAATTGTCCCATTAAATCGCCCTCATGTGCCTCCTTTACAAGAGATTGTCTCAAAGACCCTTGAGGCACACAAAGTCCTTTTCCTTTGAAGAGAAAGTCGTCATGTATGAAAAATTCTTTGTGGTCTCCTTTTGAGCACTCTTTAAAGATGAGATAAAAATCAAGGTCATCTTTGTAAATTTCCCATATGTGATCAAACCCCAAGTATTGAGTGTCTAAGACATTAAGCAAGGTATGTCTTCTAGAAAGAACGTCCGCCACCACATTAGACTTACCTTACTTATGTTTGATCACGTAGGGAAATTGCTCAATAAACACTACCCATTTGGCTCGTGTCTTGTTAAGTTTGCTTTGGCTTTTCAAATATTTAAGAGATTCATGATCACTATGTATCACAAACTCTTTTGAAAAAAAGTTAGTGTTGCCAATTTTGCAAAGCCCTTACAAGAGCATAAAGCTCTTTGCCATAGGTGGAGTAATTGAGATGACTCTGTTAGAATATATGGCTTTAAATAAGAGGGGGGTGAATTTTTTTTGAAAGATTTTCAAAAGCTTTGAAGGTACAATGAAACTCAGTGCAGAATTACAGATAAAGAAATCAAGTTACCCAAGAATATATTCTGTTTAAAGTAAAATATAGAAAAACAATCGATTGTTTCTTCGAAACAATCGGTTGTTTATATCAACAAATTTAACACAACTTAAAACAACAATTAAAAGAGTTAGGGATGAGAGAAAAACACACCAACAGTTTTATACTGGTTCACCCTACTCACAAGGGCTACATCTAGCTCCCAGAAAATCATTGGGTTCCACCATGCAATCAATTGCAGATTAAACACACCACACACTAAAGTAGTAACCTTGAACCCCTCAAGAAACACACTACCTTTGGCAAACCACACCACAAAATTTAGAACTCCTCTAAATCTGCACTTACAACCTTTTACAGAAATATAGTAATCAAGGAAGAGAGAACATGATACACCTGGGAATTACAAAGCTTCAAGATCAGAAAATACAACCCAGTCCTATTCCACACACTTAAAAATCCAAAGCTTGAATGAATCTTGAAAACACTTAGTCAAATCTCACTTTGATTTCTCAAAATTGTTTCTCACTTTTTAGAAACTTCTAACCAACTTTATATAGACCAACAGAATGGTCAAAAGCATTTAAAACAGGAGTGCATTCAGTTAGAAATCATTTAATAAAGATTCAATTCAAAAACATAAAGCTGTTAGGATTTTCACAACAGAAAATCGATTGTTTTATCGAGACAATCGATTGTTTTGGCTTTGACAACTTAGTCAACCAAGCCAAACACTTTTCAACCTTTTCAAAAACCTTCTAAGTATAAAACAATCGGTTGTTTCGACAAAACAATAGGTTGGTTTTCTCTTAGTTGAAAAACATTCCATTTTAAAAAGGCTTTCAATTCAAACTTGTTTTGGATTCAAACAAGGTGTGGATTACATAAAATCTACCCCTGTTCCCACCCATACACAGCAGCAACTCCAGCCATCATCAAACACATTGGATTTGGATTCTTCAAAGCTCTTGATCATCCTTGATCAACAGACTCTCTTTAAGTTTCTCACTTAAATTAAGCTATGGGGTGACCCACTTGAAGGAGGACAACCCCAATGCCTATGTTAGAGGCATCACACTCAATCTCAAAAGTTTTAGTAAAGTTGGGGAGTGTTAAGATGGGTGCCTTGGTTAATTTGACTTTCAAAGTTTGAAAAGAATTTGTTTTTTTCTTGGCCCCATTTGAACACTATATCCTTCTTTACTATCTCATTGAGAGGTGCAACAATAGTACTAAAGTCTTTCACAAATCTTCTATAAAAACTAGCTAATCCATGAAAGCTTCGTACCTCATTAATACTGGTGGGTGTATGCCAATTTCTAATTGTTGCTACCTTTTCCTTGTCCACATGCATCCCTTTGGAACTAACTACAAACCCTAGGAATTATATATGGTCTATATCAAAGACACATTTTTTCGGATCAGCATACAACACATCTTTCCCAAGGGTCAGTTTCTAGAACTTGCCTAACATCCACTTTATGGTCTTCTATGTTCAAGTTGTAGATAAGAATGTCATCAAAGTAGACTACTAAAAGCTTGCTTATAAAAGGTCTTAAGACATGATGCATTAGTCACATGAAGGTGCTCGGAGCATTGGTTAAGCTAAAGGGCATGACTAACTACTCATACAACCCAAACTTGGTCTTTAAAGTGGTTTTCCATTCATCCCTCGGTTTAATCCGAATTTGATTATATCCACTTTTAAGATCAATTTTGCTGAAGATTTGAGACCCATGTAACTCATCTAACAAGTCATCTAATCTAGGGATGAGATGCCTATACTTGATGGTTATGCTATTTATGGCGCAAAAACCCGTACACATCCTCGAACTCCCGTCCTTTTTAGGGACTAGAATGATAGGCATAGCTCAAGGACTCATGCTATCTCTAACCCAACCCTTGTCTAATAACTCCTCAACTTGTTTTTAAATTTCTTTGGCCTCAGTTGGATTGGTTGTATATGCAGGTCTATTTAGTAAAGAAGCTCCAGGAATGAAATAGATTTGTTGTTCAATGCCCCTTAAAAGAGGCAATCCTTTAGGTGGCTCTTGGAACACATCCTGAAATTCCTTTAGCAAAGGGTCCAAGCATTTAGAACTATCTACTGCCGACTCTATCTTTAGGTTTTTCTTAGGATAGGCCTTAAAGATAAACTTACGAGCTAGCATTACCTTTTTTACCTCTTTGGAGGAGATGAGAAGGCTCTTCTTAAAACTCTTATTTTTTTTTCATTTTAACTTGGTCTTCATTCACCTCTTTTGGAGAAAGAGATTTTAATATAACCTTATGCCCTTGGAAGTTAAAAGATATTTTATTAGTAAGGCCATCATGTAAAACTTTTCTATCAAATTGCCATGGCCTTCCTAATAGAATATGGGTGGCTTCCATTGGCATAACATCACACCAGACCTCATCTTTATATTATCCAATGGAGAAAGCTATGAGGACTTGCTTATTAACAACTAATCCACCACTCTTGTACTTGCCACATTTGTGCAACTACCCCTATCTATTATTAATGAACATAATTTGTCATTAATAAGACATCTTGTATGAAAAATATTTTCCCTTTGACTTTCATCAAAAGGATTTTGAAGTTGTCCAAGCATGCACCTTACTACTAACAAAGCACCTTCACAAGGCATATCATATTATTCCTCACTTTGGCTTTTTGAAGAGGTAGGGAAGCTAGATCTCGAAGATTGGGAAATATGTTCATTCACTACAACCCACCTTTGACCATTATGGTTCTTTTTGTTGGACAATTGGCGGCTATGTGTCCAAAACCTAAACGTTGGAAACATTTTCTATTTGAGGTTTTGGTGGGTGACTTAGGGGTAGAGGTGGAAGGGTTTTCTTCATAAAATCTATAGTGGGAAGTGGTTTCTTTTGAGAAATTAGAAGGATAAGTTTTTGTAGAAATCTTGTTTTTATCCTTCCATGAAGATTTGTAGAAGTCATCATTATGAGTATTTTTGAAAGATGTTTTCTTCAAAACTTGTGATTCCACCTTGATGGCTAGGTGAACCAATTTCTCTAAAGAAGAGTACTCATATAGTTATATAGTATCTTGAATTTTTCTCCTTAAGCCACTTACAAACCTAGATATCTTTGACTCCTCACTATCATGCATATCAATCATAGTCAAAGTAGTTTCCAAGTCTTTAAAATATTCATCTACCATCCTAGGTCCTTGCTGAAGCCGTTGGAGCTTCAACAAGAGTTCCTTCCTATAATGAGGAGGAACAAACCGTGCATGCATGCATTCTTTCAAATCATACCAAGAGACCACAATTGGTCTCTTGTTCAAACCAATGTCCATTACAACTTGATGCCACCACTGCATGGCATAGTCTAAAAATTCTAGGGAAGCTAACTTAACTTTTTGGTCCACTTCGACCTCATACACATTAAAAATTTGTTCTACCTTAAATTCCCATACAAGTACAAATTAGAGTCACTTTCCCCACTAAAACTAGGTAACTTTACAAAAGTAAAAGAAGTCTTTGGTGGTTGGTGTTGGTGCTTCTTCTTCTTCTTCTTCTTCTTTAGTGCATATGGTACCTTGTAACTTGTTTAGGTTCCCGTCTCCTTTCTCTAAGAAGACAATTGAGCCATGATTTTCACAAAAGAAAGAAAGCAATTAGTGAAAATAACAATTTAATGCACTCACTCATGTGTATCACTCGACTTTTAGTAAGGATGGAAAAATGTTAACTTCACTCAAGAAAGGTTTTGCAATTTTTCCCAAAGGGTCTACACTTGGTAGCAATACTTCAAGTGAAAGAGGTAAAAGCTCTTAACACTTGCTCATACAAAGAACTCTAACAAAACTTTAAGAAAAATTTAAAGACAAGCAAGAAAAGTTTAAAGAAAGAAAGCTAAACCAAAATGGAAGTATGGTGATGACAAAACTTAAACAAGACAAACAAGAAAAGCACTTATGAAGACTCAAAGAAACTTACTTAAACTTTTAACTATGAAGTTTTAATTATTATTTTTTTATAAAAGCTCTCATGTTAGACATCACTATGCAACTTGACATCCCAGCTAGGCTGACACCTCAAGTAACAAGAATCATCTGCCATCACATGAGAAAAGTATTATTAAAAGAAAATGAAAAAAGAAAGAAAATACAAAAAAAAAAAAAAATATGGGGGGACTAGACCAAAACCCATATGTTAACAAAAATGATACATAGGTAGACAATACCTATTCGTATGAGATGGAAGCCTATTATACCAATGAAATGATTCTCTATGCATAAAGCCTAAATGAGCCAACTTATCAGCACACACATTCCCTTCACAAAAAATATGAGTAACCCTAAACATGATTTTCCCACAATAATTAAGACAAGTATTCCATCGATTACGAAGCATCCACAGAACATTAGTCCTAACAGTAAATGCAGCACAAACCAAGGTAGAATCACATTCAAGCCATACATTAGTAAGCCTCATCTTTTGAGCTTCCTCTATAGCATGTATAACTCCATAAAACTCAACAACCATAGCAGTCCTGATGTGAGTTGATTTTATGATTTAGCATTTTGTGGTGACACTTTATTTAGGATTGGATTTTAATATGATTAAGGTGAGAACCTGAGGAAAATCCCCACTTGACATTAACTTAACCAAGTGGTTAAGTAGATGTGAAGGTTCATTTCCATAAGGCAAAGAGAAAAAGACATGGATATGGTGATTATGAATGCAAACCAAAACTTAGAATTTAGAAAGGAGAAAAGGAATGCATCAATGGTGTACAAGCCATTCCAAATGATGCTCCTCACTCATAAATGAGTCTCCAAACCGAGAATACAAAGGCAACAAATAAAGAAGCTAAAAATTGAGACAAGGAATGGAAAAAATGGAAGAGATGTTGAAAGAAAGAACTTATGGAGGTGGAGCTTGGAAGGGATCAGGCCACTTGATGGGATGGAATCACCAAGACTTATGGAAGGAGGCTACCACTTGAGAGCATCAACACCCACAAGATAAGACCAATTTGGAGGAGACTCACTCACGCACTACTCACACAAAAATTGTGCATAATTTCTTTACTATAATTTTCAACTTGAAAATACATGGAATAAGACACCCTATTTATAGGAATGGGTGCTTTGGTGGGAAAGAAGGGCAAGGGTAGGGTGGTAAATGTGTGAGGGGGCTGCCTTTAGGGTTTGACTAAGTCAATCCCGCATCTTAGGCTTGTTCTTCTAGAAAGTAGGTCAAAAACCTTCCTAAAGGGCTAGAAACAAGCTAAAATGATAACTACAACCCCTATTATGCTATAAGCACCTATTCTAGCTTATTTTTGCTATTTGGACCCCTCAAATGAGCCCAAACTTATTTACAACATTTTCTACTCATTAAGAAGACTAGCAGGAAGAACTTTAGATGCTCTGGTCTTCGTCCAATTCTCCCTCTAGTGAGGTCTCTACTTTGAGATGACTTCTCTTTGTGTACTTTAGCATCCTTGGTCATCACCTTGTGGGCTTGGTTTGCATCAAGTCCAAACATCAAGAATTGCAAAGAAACCACTAATAAACCCTCATACTCCCACGAAAAATACCTCCTCAAGTAACAAGTCCAAGATATCCCCTAGCAGTCCTATCAGTGTTAATTTTAACCTAACCTGGTTAAGGGAACTCCCATCTATCAGGAACAAGATGAAGAACTTTACTAGTGCGAGTATTAATACCAGAAAACTTAATCACGTTGAAATCCAACATATCATTCTTCATTGAAACATTAGACAAATTTCCCACTAGAGAAGTTAAATCTTTAATTATCAAAGTAGCCCTAGAAACATCAATCTTATCCTGAAATCTAGCATAATTCCTCATATGCCATATCATCCAAATAGAAAAGTTATCATAGCAAGCTTAATCAATTTAACCAAAGGACTACCATCACTCTTAATAAAAGAAAGAAGATCATCCTTATTAGAGAAATGAGAAGTAAGAAAATTCTGTTGAACCCAACTCCAAATATGCAAAGCATTAGAACATTCAAAAAATAAATGTTGAATAGATTCCTCGTACATTTCACAAAGTGTACAGATAAAATATATATGCAAACCTTTATGTTGAATATGCTAATCTGTAGGAAGTTGCCCATGAAAAAATTTCCAGAGTACGAGAGTTTTGAAAGGTGGAATAAATGAAGACCAAATGAATTTACCCCAACCATAGGGAACTCCTGGTTCCAAGATAAAAGTCTTAGCCGATTTAAGAGTGAAACAACCAGACTCATCTAGAATCCAATTAGGAATATCTTGTTCCTCCCTAACCATGACATGATTAAAAAATGAGACATCTCCTGTAAAGACAAGGGAATATTCCAATCACAACCAATCCAAAACTGGGAGACTGTATCCAGAATGCTAGCACCATCAGATAACCCTACAATATTTGCTAAAGAAGTAGTAGAACAGCATTTATCATTCCAGAAATTAATAAAAGTACCTGTAACAACAGTCCAAGAAGTATGGTCAAGAATAGTGTCATAAAACTACTTAATTCTAGGCCAAATGGATGAGGATCTATAAATCATTCTAAGCCTGTATTTTGATTTAAGAACTCTAGCTTTCAAGAGAAAAGACCAAGACTTGTTGCTTAAGCAAAATTCCAAGCAAACTTAAGAAGATACACATTATTTTCATGATGAAGGTTAATAATCTTCAAACCTCCATTCTTAAGAGGAGAGCAAATCTTAGTCCAATTAACTGTACCTATGCCTTTTTCCAAAATATCACCAGTCCAAATAAAATTTCTACACCACTGCTCAACTTGCTTAAGAAGTAAAACAGGCCATTTGTAGATATTAAAGCTATAAGATAGAAATCCAATAATCACCGTATTAACCAACTGAATCTGGCCTATCATGCTAAGAGATTTACCTTTCTAAGATGCTAGCTTCAATTTGACTTTATCAGCCAATGGTTGAAGAAATCAACACTTTGGAGCACAAAAAAAGATAGATACCCCTAAACAATTAAAAGGTAAAAACCATGACTACAAGAAAGAAGACGTTGAATTTTGGTAACAAAATCTTGCAGAATTATCCATGGTGAAAAAACTAATCTTTGAATTATTAACATATTGACCCGAAAAATCACCATATGTTTTAAGAAAAATACTCAAATTTTTAAGAGACTTATTATTTGCCCTACAAAAAACAAATATGTCATCAACATATGAAATATGAGAGGGAGTGATATAACCTTGCGGACTAGCCATATGTAGAATTTTCTTATCATTCACAAGTTTAGAGATACCTCTACTGAGAACTTCCTCTACAAGACAGAAAAGTAAAAGAGATAATGGATTACCTTGTCTGACACCTCTACTACAAGAAAAAAAACCCACGAAAGTACCATTTATCCTGATAGAAAGCATAGTTTAACAAAGCATTATACTAATCCAACCAACAAATGAGGGATGAAAACCAAAGCGTGTCAAAACTAATAATAAGAACTTTCAACTCAGAGTGTCGAATGCTTTATGAATATCAACTTTGTAAGCCATATTACCTCCTTTAACCTTTTTGGAAAGCATGTTAATAGCTTCAAAAGCAATAACAATACAATCCTGAATCTATCTACCCTACACAAACCCAATTGCAAGCTTATCCTCCAGTATTTTGGAAATAATCTTAAATTTGAAATTAGCGACAGCAATTGGCCTATAATCTTTAATGGAATTAGCACCCTGAATCATAGGAATAAGAGATACCACATTGTTGTTTATTCCAGGAAGAACATAGTTTTGTTTAAGAAACTCTTGAACAACATTGCAAACATTCGTCCCAATAATTTCCCAACAAGGATGAAAGAATAAACCACCAAAACCATCCGGACCAGGAGCACTATTACCATTAAGATTAAAAACTACATTTTTAATTTCCAAAGAATCCGGGCATTTAATTAACAAAGTATTCTCCTCAAAGGAAACCAGTTCAAGAATATAAGTACCAATAACCTCTTCCATACTACTTATATCTTGATCATTAGAAATAGACTCAACATAAAGATTTTTATAAAAATCCAAAATATGATCTTTAATGAGTTTAGGATCCTCAATAACCTCATTATCAATCCGTAGGCGATGAATCCTACCAGAATTATTTCTTCTCTTTACCACAGTATGGAAAAAAGCTGTATTTCTAGCCCCATCTTTAAACCAGAGCATTTTGGCCCTCTCTTTCCAAAAGAAATATTGACAGTGAAGAGCATGATCAAGGTCCTCCTTAGCAATCTTTTCTTGAGAGAGAAGTCATCAATATCAGACAAACTAGTAGTCTCTAAGGTTTGTTGAATACCAAGGAGGAGACCCTGCTTAAGAAGCACTGCATTATGAACATTTCCAAAAGAATTTTTATTCCAACCTCGAAGCTTAATTTTCAACCTTTTTAACTTATGTTGAAAAATAAACATAGGGCAACCAAAAACCGTAATAGTCCAAGAATCATGAATAAGATTCATACATGAACTATCCTGAAGCCACATAGAAAAGAAACAAAAATTGCTAACTTTCCTTAAAAAATTACTAGCAAGACTAGCAAGAATAGGGGAATGGTCAGAACACTTTTTAACAAGAACCTAATAAGTACAAGAATCTCATTCATCCAAACACACTCTGTTACATAAAGCCCTATCTAGTTTTCTATCAATTATGTGTAACCCTCTTCGCCCATTACACCAAATATAACAAGATCTAGAGAAAGACATACAAGTAAGATCATTATTATTTATCCAATCAAGAAATTCATTACAAGAAACCTGATTAGGAGCAACCTCCCTTTGCAATCATTAGCCGAGAGAACAACATTAAAATCTCCCAAAATACACCAAGGCCCCGTGAAGAAACTAAGATCCCTCCAAATTTTAATTTTCTTAGAAAGTGTAAAAGTAAGAAGGATAAAGTTCCACAAATGTGAAAGCAATTTGCCACATAAAAAGAATCCTATAAGTACTTTAATCTTGAAAAGTAAATTGCATTCAAATTATTTTTGTATTTGTTTTTTTATGGATTTAAAATGTCCACATTCTTGACATGCATATTTTTACTTCACTTTCAAATTTTCACAACAATAATGGAATTCAATTCATATGATCACTTGAATTGTTTATTTGGAACTAAATCAACTACCACTTAAACAAATTCTAATTACTTTGAGTTCTTCACAATTAAAAGTAAAATAAGCATAATGGATTTAAAAGACTCCTAAAACACTAAGAACATAAGACTTAAGCAAAAGAGGTAACGTAAAAAAAAATTGTCACAATAATTCAAAAGCAAAATTTAAATTGCTTAATGAATAAAAAGGAAAAATTGTAAATGACAAGAATTTAAAGGTGAAATTGAAATTGCTTGAAGATCAAAGCAATAATTGAAATATGCTGAAATTTAAAGGCAGAAATCAACTAAGAAAAGATAAGAACATTTGAAAACCATGTTCTGATACCACATGATGTGAGTTGATTTTAAGATTTCACATTTTAGGGGTTGCAATTTTTTTACGACTTTTTGTTTTAAGTTGAATATGGTGAGAAACCCAAAGAAGATTCCCATTAGATAGAAACTTAACCAAGTGGTTAAGTGAGTGTGAAGGTTCACTTCTAGAGGGCAAGGAGAAAATACAATTATATGGTGTGATGATGAATAGGAGTGGAGTTAAATAACATATAAAGGAAAGAAAGAAGAAAGAAAATGAATAGAAAAAGATGAACACAATGTTAGAAAAGATGGCTTTAAACTAGAGGGGGGTGAATTGTTTAAAGGGGTTTTCGCAAACTTTTCCCAGCTAGAATGAATTTATTTTAGAAACCGATTGATTTAGCAATTCAGTTAGCCAAAAAAGCAAGGAAAACTGTAATACTAGAAAAACAATCGGTTGTTTATACCAGCAAACAACAAACAAACTGAATTTAAAGAGTTAAGGATAGAAAGATTGTACACAGTTGTTTATACTGGTTCACTCCAATCTAGAGCTACATCCAGTCTTCTCAGAAACCCTGAGGAAATCCACTAAGCAATCACACCTTGATCACTTACACAACAACCAAGAGAATGACCTTGAAAACCTCAAGAAACACACTCTCCTTGGCCAACACTAAGATTGCTGATCTTGAACACCTCAAGAACACACAACCAATCTCAGCCAAAACACACAAACGAATGTTTCAGCAGTTTACAAAGATTACACTTGTTACAGATGAATATCTGAAATCAGTACAAGTAGAATCCTATTCTAGCACCTTGATCAATCACAAAACTCTTAAGCAATCTCAACACTTTGAAAAACTCTCTTAGAAAAACTTTGTCAAAAGATTCTCTTTTCTTAAATCAGTTTTTTTGAATTTATACAAAGATATAGTTTGTTATCAAATCTTAACAAACTCTTAATTGCTTTAAAAAGATTGGTCAAAACATTTAATGACTGGAGCGTATTCAATTTTAAAGCATTTAAAGCTCAGTAAAAAAAAACAATTTTTCTGTTATGGTTCCAAAACAAACAATCGATTGTTTCCTCGAATCAATCGGTTGTTTTGTTACCTAATAGATTTCACCATTCAAAAACAGTTTTCAAACTTTCTCAAAACACCTAAATGTAAACAATCGGTTGTTTCGACAAAATAATCAGTTGTTTCAACTTAGCTTGAAAAACATTTTGCTTTGTTAAAGATTGAGATGCTAATTGCTTTGAGATTTAATCTAAGGGTGGATTACAACATTAAACTACCCCAAAACAAAGCTATAAACCAGCACAGCAGCATCAAGCAAAGCAGAGGCTTCAACATCCTTTAAAGGATTTGGATTCTTCAAAACATTGAACATCACTTGGTTCAACAATCTCCCCCTATTTGATGAAGACAAATCCCTGGTGCTTTTGTTGTACTGATTAAATCTGAAGCAGTTCCTGCAATAGAACTTTGAGCAATACATTGAACTTCTGATATTCTGTTAGCATTCAGATAAATAGTTTAAAGCTTAAAACAATTAATATCAGAGATGAAATACATATCACCCAAACTGTTTTTTAATAACTTGAAAAACAGAAACTTAAAATAGACTTGAAACACAGCATATATCTCCCCCTATTTGTCTTCACAAATAGACAAAGGTAAGAGATAAAACAAGATATTGTTTCCATTACATCAGAATAGAACAGCAACAGCAGAAGGAAAGAAATTTTAAAACCAGAAAAGAATAGCCAAAAACAATCGATTGTTTCGATGACCAATCAGTTGTTTTTCCTTCATTCTTCTTCATGAGCAAACTGAAGATCAAAGATTTGATTATGGACAGCTTCAATCTGTTCATCCAGAGTCATAAACCTTGCATCCATGTTGTCAAACCTGGTGTCAATCCTCTGGAAATTACTAACAGAGAGATCATGAAGATTCCTTTAATTTTCCGCAAAGCTATCTAGCCTATTCACCATGAGTCTTTCAAAAGGAGACATGGTTTGTATTCTTTCTCCTTGATGTCCATCATCAGCACTAGGTCCTGCACCTTGAAAATCTCCAGTTGGATCCTCATGTTGAACATCTATATCAGCAGGTTCTTCTTGTTCAAGATGAGCAGCACCACTAGATGAGGCACCATGATCACCATCCTTAGTTATCCATTTTCCACCTACTTTTGTAAAGCCCATCTTGCTGAGTGATCCATTGTTCAACTCTTGAGTTGACTTGACCAACTTAGAAGTTTCATTTTCAAGATTAACTTCAAAAAAGAGTAGAAACTTAGATATTAAAACAACATAGGTTTAATGATAATCACTTAACCTCATGGCTTTTTGCATGTGTTCTTTGATTATATTAATCCAATTGACCTTGACTTTCTTGGTGATGCAGAAGATGTAAACTAGATCTTCTTCAGTTAACACAGAGTGGTTACTCCCCCTTGGAGTTAGAATCCAAGTTATAATGAGAGCAAGCAACCTCTCATCAATCTTCAAACCTCCAACCGAGCATGAGCTAACTTGAGATTGATTATTCTTCAAGCAACTTTTGTAGAACTGGATTTTGTTAAAATCCTCCACCACACCAAGGTTTCCTTTGTTGATTCGCAGACCAGAGAACTTAAGCCCAGCAACAGCAGCCCAAACTTCATGAGTTATCTCCATTTCCACACCTTTCACATGAGAAACTAGATTTTTTCCCTCAAACTTCAAGTTAGTGTAGAAAACCCTCACCAAATCTGGATAGATGTTTCCCTTCATCTCTAGGAATTTTATGAGAGATTGATCCTTGAGCAGCCTTCTCACATTATCAAGCTTTTGACTTTTCAGCCAATCAAAGCATACAACCTTGGGGTTGTTTATCTTCTTGATACTTGTCTCATATCTATACTTCTCAATGAGATCCTTATCTCTAGAAAACCAGCCTTCTAACCTTCCTCCAGACCTTATAGCCCTGGTTTTGACTCTTTTGGAGGTGGGAGGGGTTGATTCCATGACAGCAGAGACGAAAATAGAGGAGAGCACACTTCTCATTTTTTTTTCAAGAGATGGTGCAAGAGATATTGCAAGAGATATTGCAATTGGTTGTTCTTGTGGAAGAAATCTGCACCTGATTTTATAGCAATAAGAAAATCAATTTGAATTTAATTTCATTCAATGGGTACCTGATTTTCAGAGAGAGGACTTGACTCTATTCTGCACAGAAAATGTCAGAAAAAGAAACTGAAAATCACATGGTCTTCACATGTGATCTTTGACTAGTCATCAAGGCTCTTAAATTTCCAAGATTTTGGAATATATTCTTTTATGATAGTAGTAACTTCTTTCTGAGCATGTTGAGCTTTCAACACAGATCTTTTGACCAGGATTCTCCCGTTTTAAAATTGATCTGCAACGAAAAAAAATTTAAATCGATTTCTTCATAGTGTTGTCAAACTCAAAACAATCGATTGTTTTTCCGCAGCACTTAAAAAAAAAACTTGATTTTGAAACTTTAGCCATTAACAGAAACAGATTAAAGCAGATGACATTGATTTAAAAGAAAATTAATCACAAGAAAGAACTTTGAAACAAAGATTGAGAACAATTAAAGGAAAGTGTTATCCTTGTGTTGTTTCTTCAATCATCCAATTGCTTGTTAATCAAGAAAACTTCTTTTCACTATTTTGATCTTTTGCATAGCATTGATTCAGCTTCAATGACTGCCTTTTTCTTCAACAGCTTGATTAGATGGCTCAGTTCTTCTCTTTCTCTTTAATTTTCCTGCATAAACTAATTCAAGTAGCAATATTTGGTCCCCTTACGAATTCGGGTCCATTTGACTTTACTTTGTTGTTAGAAACATCACATCCCTTAGGAATCCATTTCATAAGACCTTTAGGAACATAATACTTTCTAATTTTACAGAATCTAACAGAGTGGCCTTTCTTCATGCAGTAAAAGCATGTAACAACCGGTTGTTTCGTCTTAACAATCGGTTTTTTTCTGATTTTCTTAAAAAAAATTTGAAAACCTATCTTGCTTGTTCTGTGGATTGAAGCCTAAACCAGCCTTTCCAAAAACACAGCTTTGAGGTGCCAAGACATTCTCAAAGTTTGACTTCCCCTTTGAAAGCTTGTCCACAGTTTCAGCAAGATAGTGAACCTTTTTCTCAAGATTTTCACAATTTTTGCAAATGTATCACACTTGCAAGAGACATTTTTGAAATGATTTTCCAATTTTTCAAAATCATTTTTTGCTTTTCTAAGATCCTCTTCAAGTGATTTAACTTTCTTCTCAAGCCCGTTGTTATGATCTTTCAATCGGTTGTTTGAAAGAACCAATCTATTAGCTTCATCATGTGTTTCTTGAAAAGCTTCAAGCAATTCACTATAATTTTGTTCATTTAAGGAAGCACATGAACTTACCTCACTTGAACTACAAGAATCATCATCATCCTCAGCTACTAAACATATGTTGGCTTTTTCATCTTCACTTGATGATGACACCTCATTTTCATCCCAAGCTATGTAGGCTCTTTTTCTCTTGCCTTTCTTCTCCTTGTAGCTTGTCTTTTTCTCTTTGCTCTTGTCGGAACAATCTGCCTTTATGTGACCTTGCTCACCACAACCAAAACAAGTATATTTATTTGAATTAAATTCATTGGGTTTCTTGTTTCCATACCTATCCTTGTTGTTGTCTTTGTTGCGGTTTTTCTTTAAGAATTTGCTGAATTTTCTTGACAGCAAACTAAGATTTTCCTCATCACTATCATCATTTGAATCTTGCTTTCCCTTATGTTTGGATGCTTTCAAGGCTATGCTCTTTGTGTGCTTATCTTCACTCTCTTGAACATTGAGTCTATTCATCTCTAGCTCATGTTCCCTAAGCTTTGCAAACAAAGAAGCAACACTTAAAGATGTTAGATCTTTAGATTCGGAAATAGCAGTTACCTTTGGTTGCCATGCTCTATCAAGACATTTCAAGATCTTGATATTTAGCTCTTCTTTGTCAAACGTCTTGTCTAGGCTCATAAGGTGATTGATGATGTGTGTAAACCTTTTCTGCACCTCAGCTATTGTTTCACCTTTAAGCATTCTAAACATCTCATACTCTTGGATGAGAGCATGCTTTCTAGCTCTTTTAACCTCATTTGTTCCTTCATGAGTGACTTCCAAAAGTATCCCACATTTCTTTTGATGATTTGCATTGTGAGACCCTGAAAAACTCATTAGAATTTAAAGCAGAGGTTATAATATTTTTGGCAATGCAATCGAATTTGGCCTTTTTGCTTTCTGCATCAGTCCATTGAGACCATGGCTTCTCAATGACAGAACCATCTTTTTCAAACTTTGGGATAAAAGGACCATTTTCAATTGCATCCCAAATTCCTTTGTTAAGAGATTCCATAAATATTTTCATTCTAACTTTCCAAAACTGGTAATTCAAACCACAAAACAAGGATGGTCTGTTTATTGAGGCACCTTCCCCAAATGGTAGTCTATCAGCCATTTTAAAAAGATTTTAGGATCAACTTGAATGACTTTCAAGAATCAAGCTCTGATACCAATTGTTAGAAAAGATGGCTTTAGACTAGAGGGGGGGGTGAATTGTTTAAAGGGGTTTTCGCAAACTTTTCCTAGCTAGAATGAATTTATTTCAGAAACCAATTGATTCAGCAATTCAGTTAGCCAAAACAGCAAGCAAAACTGTAATACTAGAAAAACAATCGGTTGTTTATACCAGCAAACAACAAACAAACTGAATTTAAAGAGTTAAGGATAGAAAGATTGTACACAGTTGTTTATACTGGTTCACTCCAATCCAGAGCTACATCCAGTCTTCTCAGAAACCCTGAGGAAATCCACTAAGTAATCACACCTTGAAAACCTCAAGAAACACACTCTCCTTGGCCAACACTAAGATTGTTGATCTTGAACACCTCAAGAACACACAGCCAATCTCAGCAAAAACACACAAACGAATGTTTCAGCAGTTTACAAAGATTACACTTGTTACAGATGAATATCTGAAATCAATACAAGTAGAATCCTATTTCAGCACCTTGATCAATCACAAAACTCTTAAGCAATCTCAACACTTTGAAAAACTCTCTTAGAAAAACTTTGTTAAAAGATTCTCTTTTCTTAAATCAGTTTTTCTGAATTTATACAAAGATATAGTTTGTTATCAAATTTTAACAAACTCTTAATTGCTTTAAAAAGATTGGTCAAAACATTTAATGACTGGAGCGTATTCAGTTTTAAAGCATTTAAAGCTCAGTCAAAGAAAATAGTTTTTCTGTTATGGTTCCAAAACAAACAATCGATTATTTCCTCGAATCAATCGGTTGTTTTGTTACTTAACAGATTTCACCATTCAAAAACAGTTTTCAAACTTTCTCAAAACAACTAAGTGTAAACAATCGGTTGTTTCAACTTAGCTTGAAAAACATTTTGCTTTGTTAAAGATTGAGATGCTAATTGCTTTGAGATTTAATCTAAGGGTGGATTACAACATTAAACTACCCCAGAACAAAGCTATATACCAGCACAGCAACATCAAGCAAAGCAGAGGCTTCAACATCCTTCAAAGGATTTGGATTCTTCAAAACATTGAACACCACTTGGTTCAACACACAAGAACATAAAGGAATGGAAAAAAATAAAAAGGTGAAAGGAAAGAGAAGCTTAGGATGATAAAGGTGTGGACACGCCACTTGGAGGGGAAGGAGACTCCAAGATAAGTGGTGAATAGCCACCACTTGAAGTGTAGGGCATTCAAGATAAGACCCAAATTATAAGAGACTCGGCTCACTAAACACTCTGATAGAGTTTCTTTTCTATTCAAAATTCAATGTGAAAATACATGGGGGAAGACACCCTTTATATAGGGATTGACTAGGAGAGCAAGATGAGAGAAGGTGATGTGAGTTGACTTTAGGATTGCACATTTTATGGTGGCACTTTGATTATGAGTTTTTGTTTTAAGTAGAATATAGTGAGAAACCCAAAGAAGATTTCCACTGGACACGAACTTAACCAAGTGGTTAAGTAAGTGTGAAGGTTCACTTCTAAAGGGCAAAGAGAAAATACAATTATGGTGTGATGATGAATAGGAGCGGAATTAAAGAGCATAAAAAGGAAAGAAAAATGAAAGAAACCAAATAGAAAAAGATGAACACAAGAACATAAAGGAATGGAAAAAAATAAAGGTGAAAGGAAAGAAAAGCTTAGGATGATGAAGGTGTGATCACGCCACTTGGAGGGGAAGGAGACTCCAAGATGAGTGGTGAAGAGCCACCACTTGAAATGTTGGGCCCTCAAGATAAGAACCAAATTCTAGGAGACTCAACTCACTAGACACTCTAACAGAGTTTATTTTCTATTCAAAATTCAATGTGAAAATATATGGGGGGAGGCACCTTTTATATAGGGAGGACTGACTTGGAGAGCAAGATGAGAGAAGATGATGTGAGTTGATTTTAGGATTGCATATTTTATAATGGCACATTGTTTATGAGTTTTTGTTTTTAGGCAGAATATGGTGGTAAACTTAAAGAAAATTCCCACTGAACACGAACTTAACCAAGTGATTAAGTAAGTGTGAAGGTGCACTTCTAGAGGGCAAAGAGAAAAACACAAGTATGGTGATTGTGATGAAGAAGGTGAAGAATTTAAAGAACTTAAAGAGAAAGAACTCAAGATAGAAATCGAATAAGGAAAGAAGAAAAGGAATGGAAAAAAAAAAGATGAAGGGATTAAGAGATGCTTATGGGAATATGAATCATGCAACTTGGAGAGGGAGGAGACTCCAAGATAAGTGGTGAAGAGCCGCCACTTAAAGTGCACAAACACCCAAGATAAGACCCCGAATTCTAAAGTACTCAAACTCACTAAACACTCCTGCAGAGTTTCTTTTCTATTCAAAATTCAATGTGAAAATACACGAGGCAAAGCACCCTTTATATAGGAAAGAGTGACTTGGGGAGCAAGAGTGAGAGGGGTAGGGGTGTCATTTGTGAGAAACCTTCTAGAAGGTAGGTCAAAAAAACCCTAAACCTAGGTGCACATGTCATGAAAGGTGGGCTTGGCACAAACCCAAATTACTAAGCACACCCTACTCAAATTGCTAAGCACACCCTACTCAAATTGCTAAGCACATCCTACTCAAATTACTAAGCATACCCTACTCTAGCTAATTCTTCTATTTGGACCCCAAAAGTGAACCCAATTTATTTACATAAACTTGTCTTTTATAAATACTAGAAAAAAGAAAATTTGATGCTCTGGCCTATGTCTAGTTCTTCTTCTGAAGTTTGGTGAGGCTTTGTCTTGGATGCTGAGATACTGACTTAATTGTGAAGTGTTTATTGTGTCCTTAGTCATCTCTTTGTTGAGATGGTTTGTATTAGAAGGGTAGAAAGGGCATGGATGAGGGGTGGCCCTAGGGTTGACTATGGCCAATGTCACTCCCTAAACCTAGTTTCTAGAAGCCAGGGTTGCCATTCCTAAACCTAGGTGCTCATGAAGAGAAAATGGGCTTGGCACAAGCCCAAGTTGCTAAGTACACTCCTATTTATGCTATATGAAACCTAATCTACTTAAATTAAAAACAAAGAGACTAGCTGGTGTTTAGCTCCCATCATGTGGGCTCTGCTCCTAGTGGTCCTCTGAGGAATGATAAGTCTGAGGCACTAGCTAGTGGATGAGCCTGAACTTGCCCTGTGTCTTGTGTCATACTTCTGGTCATCCTTCTCGAAGGTTGGGCTAGTTCAGGGGATGCTCGATCTCTCAGGGCTTCATCAACTATTCAAAGTCTTGACCAATCCTTTGACAAAATTACCTATAAGACTAATCGAAGTCAGTAGATGGAGAGGCAAGACTATAGACTTAGTTTCTTTCTTATAAGATTCATCTACTCAAATTAGAATAAAAGTATTCTTGTACCCTTATTTACTATTTATGACATGATGAATCTAATGCAAGAGAGAAGCTTGATTAGATTTTTCACTTCTACACCATTTAAAACATTTTAAATTACCACAATTATGTTTTAACAAATTATCTGAAAAATTTATCTTTTAATTATATCTTACAAATTAATAATTATACTTCTATTCATTCAAAACTAAATTGTCAAACTAGAGTTCAAAACGAGAGGAAGGCAATCATTACAAATTATAGTATAAAAAAAATGTTACAATGAGATGGGTACTCACACTCTTGAAGTAAAAGAACAATAAACCCGGAGAAGGGAGAAATGTCATAGTCACATAATTCAAACACAATCTTCATTTATTCAAGTTAAGGAAAGAGAAAATTATTATTTTGTATATGTATATTGTTCAAATTATAATTTTCTTTGTCAAGTGGAGTATCACTAACCTCATTATTGTTAAGATGCTAAAGGTCCAATACCTACTAAACGGTCTAATGCCCATTAGATGGTCTTCTCATAAGAGAGTCTATGAGTTTTGATGATAACAAAAACAATAAGAATTGTTAAAGGGTATAAAAAAAAGCTCACTTATATGAAAAATCAAGAGAAAACACATTAGACAGTCTATGAAGATTAATCATGTTAGATGATCTTAAAATATTAAAGTTGTTAGGCGGTCTCTTAGTTTTAAGCTCATTAGATAGGCTTCATGTTAAGAAAAGAATAGTGAACCTATACAATTTTGATCCATTAGACAGTCCAATTATGCATATACATGCTAGATGATTTCACAGTATAAGAACATGTTAGATAGTCTCGTCAGATGGTCTCCAAGGACATAACATGTCGGACGACTCCAAAGCACAAGAAAATTCAAACAAAACAATGATAAAGAACAGACGAGATGGTCACTTCATCTTCTACACATTAGATAGTCTAATGTATCACAAAGTGTCTATACTTGATTTGTATGATCTTAGTTGTTTTTCTGACATTGATTTAATAATTTTTAACCTTATTTGATGATCTTAGTACATATAAATTAAAGTTTGTAAATAAGATAACTGATTGATTAAGTTTAGGAAGTTTTCGTATTTGTGAATGTAAAACAAAGCATCCCTAAACTTCAAATATTGAATGCCTTAATGATCTTTGAATGAAATATATTTTTTGATGATTACAAAGTGTTTTGATTAATACCATGACTTAAAGATTAAGAATAAGACAATATTAGAAAGATTTTGAATGAATAGTGCTTAACTAGAAAGTTTTCAAAAAAATATAGAAACATTTGATGACTGTATTAAAACGATTTTTGAAAAATACATTGAGGAAATACGTCTAGATCAAAGTCTGTTTGTTTCTCAACGTTTAAATCGAGTACACAATTATAAAGTATTTTGAAAATAGTTTTAACAGTGAAGTCCTTATATGAAGGTCTGCAATGTTGATTAAATTTCGATTCAAATTGATTTTAACTAACCCAAGTGTTTTAATGCAGATTACTATTGTCAATCATATTCAAATTGTTTTGAGAAGCGATTGCAACACTTAAGATGTGCAAAAGAAATCAATGCCAAAGTTTTCATTTCAAGCGTCTATCATGAAGGCTATGAAAGAGAAATGTTAGAACTGAGAAGTTCAGATATAGAAGTATCAAACTTCAATGTTCAAATACACTGAAAGAAAATTTGCTATTATCTACCAATAATTACATACAAATTTGGATTCGTAAATAAATTAGGACTTGCATACAAATTTTATCTACGAATTATTATTTGTATGGAAAATCAAGTTACATACAAATTTTTCCACATATAACAGTGAAGTAGTTTGGCAAAAAAAATTCGTAAATAAAATTTGTACGTAATTTTAACAGATTGGAACGCGAATTTGTTAACTACGAATATTTGCTACGGTTAAATCTGTAGGTAACAATTTTCCTCCAGAACTCATTTTTACTTATGAATATACCTAAAAATATAAATTCATAGGTAATTTATCTTTGGATATTAGCTCCATATACTAATATTATTAAAAAAATTAATATGATTAAAACACTTATTATTAATATTAATATATGATTATTATTAATATTAATATTATCAATATTACTACTATTATAAATTTTATTGTTAGTATTATTAATATTATTATTAACATTATATATGGACACTACCTAGCTATATTACCTATAGATATTATCTACTAATATTAATGTTATTATTATTATTAATCATACTAATATTGTTATTAATATTAATAATTATTATTTATTAATATTAATAATAATTATTAATATTATTACTATTATTAATAGTATTATTAATATTATTATTAATATTAACATGATTAATATTTTATTAATATTATTAAATTTTTATGTTAATATTATTAATAATAATATTAATATTAATATTTTTTCTTAGAAAACTATCATATTAGACATCATTACGAAACTTGACATTTCAGCTAAACCGACACATTAAACTTCAACAATAATTTGACACCACATGAAAAAGTATTCTATAAAAAAAATTACTATTATTAATAATAATAATAATATTAATAATTATATTAACATTAATAATAATATTATTAATGATAACTTAATAATGACATCATCATTATTATTAAATTTATTAATACTATTGTTAATGTTATTAATATTATTAAATTTAGTAGCATTATTAATACTAGCGAGAACTTAGGCTTGAGAGAGTTTGTGTATTCGCATTTTTTTATTTATATATATATATATATTTATGTTTAATATTAAAACAATGTTATTATTTGTACACTTATATTAACAACATAAATTTATAGTACATTATGAATAAAAGAGTGTCACTATCATCATCATTATGTAAAATCATTATACCTTGGTGTGATATGACTTAACTAATGCGAGTTATTGTTCATCCTTCTAAGTGTTCCATTCTTTAGAAATTTTGTTTCCTACGAAAGAATGTCATTTATGTTGATATCTTCTTTCAACTCTAAGGGCTCCTTGTATATTGTGTTACCTTTAATATATAATAACAAATAGTGTAAGTAGAATATTACATATACTTATCTTTATAAACATAAATAAAATAAACAATACCTGATGTTTTAGATAACAAAATATCTTTATAAACAACATTTTTGGTAAAATTTTCATCTTCTCCTTCAAGGTGTCCTTCTTTAATAAGAATTTTTGTTGAAGCTTGAGAAACAACTTTTGATAATGCAACATATAATTGACTATGACTAAAAATGTGTAGTGGAAGGTAAATTCCAACATTAAGTATAGTTTGTCCCTGTGATTTTGACAAAACTTAATTCCCCAGGAAATTGTTTCCTAATAACCACAAATGAGAGGAAATTGTTTCCTAATAACCCCAAATGAGAGGCTTGCACTTTCTGTTGTTTTATGTTTAATTCTTGAATATGTTTAATCTTATGTCATAAATAATAATAAAATATTTAAAATCATAATTACTTCTGTAATTAATATTAACATATTTTTTATTATAATAAACTTAATAGTTAAGTAATTCCATGAAAATAAAAAAAATGAAAATATTCATTAGAATTTTTTTTTTCAATTTTACTTTTTTATTCTAAATTTAAACAATTTCACTTTACTCTTATTTTTACATATTTCTTTTATTTCTCCTTTTTCGGATCTAACAATTAATCAATGTTTATAGATTTTGAACAAGCAAAGATTTAAAAGAAAATACAAAGACTAAAAAAATCACCAATTTTATAAGAAGAATTAATAATTTTAAATTCTAAAAAGTGAAAAATCTTATTTAGAATGAGAAAGTATTCTTTTATTTTATAAATTTATTTGCTGAATTTTTTCTCTTTTTATCCTATCATATTATTTATTACTTTTTTTACTTTTCATCTACCGTGCTTACTTTGATCTTATTGTTTGGTTGCTTGAATTTTTTATACATAAATTAATAAATATTTAATTATGAAAATTAAGTTAATTTATTATTTTATAAATTTCTGTTAATAATATTTTATCAACCCTTTTATGAGATGGTGTGTTTTTTCAACGTTCCTCCCCCAACAGTATTTTATAAAAATAGCTATTGATACCTCTCTAAAAATAATATTACTTACTCATGTATCTGTGAAAGTACAATTGGAAAATAAATATATATTTATGTATATGCTAAAATTACTCTCATAAACAAATTTGTGTTACACTTGCTCTATTGAGTGATGAGAGGTGTTACCACCTCTTTACCACTTTCATCAACATCGACAACACTGTGAATTGGTTTTGTTAACAATCTTTATAGGGAGAAAAAGGAAGAGCAATTCTCCCTACTCTATTTTGGTTAGAGTCTTCCTCTATAGTTTTCCATGACTCATCTCATGCATTCTCACAGTGGAGAATCTCCACAAATCAAATAAATAGAATACACACAATTATAAGATTCTTAGCATAATTATCATGTCTCATTCATAAATTCCAACGTACAAAGACCATTTTTGTTGTAGGTGTACACCTTATACTCTGAAAAACAAAAACATGTTTTCAATCATTCACAATTCGGAAAAAAATAAAAAACGATTTCTACACAAAAATCACCGCAAATCAAAGAACACGTTTATATTCTATACAAAAAAATTACAATTTCTATTATTATCAAAGGGAGCAAAGAGGGTCAAAGAAAAAACCCTAAGAAACTAAATTTACGGGAAAAGAACCTTTGTGTTGTACAAATTAATGTTGGCCTTGAGGGGAGCGTTTGGCGATGATACCATCAAGAAAGATGATGAACTCCTTGACGATGTTGTGTTGGAATTAGCCAAAGTGATCTTCATTATCGGAAGCGTTTGCAAGAATCATGGGATCATAACCTTCACCTATGCATCTAAGCACCAACAACATTGTGTGATCTTCATTGTTTTCTCTCTCTCACTCTCTCTATAAAAAAAACTCACTAAAAGTTCAAAGAGAATGAAAGAGAATAGATTAAAAACAAAAAATTACACAAAATATTCAGATGTGTACACACATAATATTGACACGAAAACACACCTAGGGAGAATGACGAAGAGAGGGAAAAAAGGTGCACGAAGATACAAAAGAACAAATTTTGCAAAGAAAATAACAAATTTGCAGAGAAAAGAAAGAAGAAATGAGAGACAAATAAATATAATGATAAATAATATATAATCATAAAAAGTGTAACAAAGAAGTTGGGTAAAGTGAAGAAGAGAATGTGCATACCTAAAAAGAATGAAAGAGTTATTTTTGTTGAAAGCATGAAACTTTCTTCTTTCCTGCATCATTACACACAGTTACACTTTTGGGGAAAGAGGTTCACTTCTTAAATCCAACACTAATTGAGAAAGAAAAATGGGAGAAAAGTGGTTTTTTCTGAACCATTGAAGAAGAAAGGGAGAAAAATGGGGTTTGAAGGAAAATGTTTTGTTGAATAACTCACAACTACCAAACTGTAATTTTGAATTATGTTGACAGAATATTAGTTTTTTAAAATAAAGAAGAAAAACATTTTGAATTATGTTTACAATTACTCCATAATTCAAAATTTAAAATTTAAAATTCAAAATTTGAAATTCAAAATTTAAAATTCAAAATATAGTTTTTAAAAATAAAGAAGTCACAAAATGATAAATATATCCTCTCATATATTTTAAAATAATAAAATAAAATATAAGTATAAGGATAAAATTGAAATAGAATTGAAATAGAACAAAATGACAGTTAAGAGGGAAATTCCCTTTATATATAGGTATAGATTATAAAACCTATTATTAGTACTTTTAATATTATTAATATTATTATGAATATTAATAATATGTTATTAATATTTTTAAAATTAATAATAATATAATTATTAATATTTTTAAAATTAATAATAATATAATTATTAATATTTTTAATATTAATAATGATGATATTATCAATATTATTAATATTATTAATTATTATTCACATTATTAATATTATTATTAATATTATTATTATTAATATTATTTTTTTAAATAATAATAATAATAATAATTATTATTATTATTATTATTATTGTTATTATAAGAAGAATAATAATTCTAATATGAAAATAAAGTTAGTGGTTAATGATAATATTAATAATAATAATATGATCATAATAATATTAATAATATTAATATGATCATAATAATATTAATAATATTAATAATAATAATAATATTATCAATAATCATAATTATCATATTAATAATAAGAAGATATTTGTAAGAATAATAATAATTATAATGTTAAAAAAATTGTATTGGTTAAAGATAATATTAATATTATCAATAGTGACTGTGTTGTTCGATTATGATCGAGTTGAAATAGTGGGTCGGATCTTACGATTCAGTAGGGTCGGATCCAATAAATTAAATGAGTCAGATTTGACAACTGATTAGAGTTATCCTACTTTTATTTCAGTTTGTTTATTTACTAAAGGGAATAACATGTTTAATAACAAAAACGTTATAAAGAAATAGATTATGTTCATTAACAAACCCAAAATAACGGGAATTGCAGTTAAGAATATTGTTACAATCTCCTGAAAGAAGATCTACATGTGCTATATAAGAGTCATGAGTCCCCAAATTAAGATAAGTATTATTTTATGTAATATATATTACACATTAATATTTTTATGCTCTCACTGACTTGATCCACGAAGTATTATCAATAGGTGGAGCCTCTCTCAACTCATTGTGACCTCCAAGCACTCAAAAGTTGTGGCTACAAGGGAATCATCTCGGAGACCACCCCCAAGCTCCCAATCTCCAGTTTGGTGAGAAAATTTGGCATCCACCTTAGGGCAGGTAAAATTGATCGTGCTAACCACCTTAACACTCACACACAAATCTTAGTAGTCAGACGAACATGAGAAACACGAGACAGGGAATCCAGATACCAGATGGAGACGAAAGCCCCTTCTTGTAATAAATCATGGAGACAATGCGGACTCTCCAACAGACCAATGAGAAGTACCGTCAAGAACGAGACCGTCTACACGAGGAAGCCCGAGTTGAGCAAAAAGAGGCTCGAATGAACCAAGAACGACTCTTAGGAGAAGTAGATGCTTCCAAGAGTATGATGGAGGACATCGCCTGAGTAAATGAGGAACTGCCAAAAACAAATGAAGAGTTGCACAGAACCATGCACAGACAAGGGAGGCAAAATGTCGGAGCTTGTTGCCCTGATATGTCATCACGAGACATTCCCCAACCATTCTCACAACAAATTTTGGAAGAATCGATCCCACCTCACTTCATCACACCAAAAATTACTCCTTTCTCCGGTGTGGAAGATCCTAAAAGCCATCTAGAGGTGTTCAGGGCTCAAATGATCATCTTGGGTGGATCGGACGTTGTTTGATGCAAAATGTTCATGGCCACATTCAGAAGAACAACCCTCCAATGGTTCAGTGGAGTCTTGGATGGGTACATCACATCCTTTCAAGAATTCTCTAGGATTTGTAAAGGAAAATTATCGGCTAACAAAGTCGATCCCCCCCAACTGCCAGATCTCTTTGATGTTAGACAAAGAGAGGGAGAACCCCTAAAAGACTACCTGAATCACTTTTGTGTCTTCTCGGTGTAAGTTCAGATCCCGAATGAAGAGATGGTGGTCGCCGCATTTGTGAACATAGTGAGAGTCAGCCCTTTCAGCGATTCACTGATTCGAAACAGGGCGGAGTCCATGGCTAAAGTAAGAGAGCGAGCAACGGCACACATTAAAGCAAAAGAAGCTATACAAAGGAAGAAGGTGAACGAGCAACCAAAGAAAGAGAGATACAAAGAAAAGGGAAGGCAACACCACCCGAAGAACACAGAGGTCTCCATAAGTCGGCAATCTAACCAAAGGTACATCCCTTATATAGCGAAGAGGGACGATGTAAAAGAACAATTTGACAATGATTTTCCTAGGCCGAAGTTTCAAACATCATACAGGTCGCTCATAACACAGGAAGATGTGGTAGATAAGTTACGCTTCCCCAAAGAGATAGATCAGACACTGGGTGGGCAGAAGGATGCCTGGTGTGAATTTCACCAAGTTCGCAACCACAACATTGAGAGGTTTGGGAGGTGGAGATAAACGACAAGAAATTCAAGCTCGGTGGTTCATTGCATGAAGAGTTAGAGAAAAAGACCAAGGAGATTATTTTAAAGAACATAGACACATTCGCATGGTCAACCGCTGACATACCTGTCATCGACCCAGACTTTTTGTGCCATCATCTTACCATGGAAGAGAAGGTAAAACCTGTTGTACAAAGGCAAAGAAAAACACTTGGCTGTTAAGAATGAGACTTAGAAGCTCCTTACAGTTGACCACGTAAGAGAAATCCAATATCCTAAGTGGCTAGCAAATAGGGTGATGGTGAATAAGTCAACGAAAAATGGAGGATGTGCATAGATTTTAGCGATCTCGACAATGCTTGTCCCAAGGACTCCTATCCTCTTCCTAACATTGACTCCTTGGAAGACAACGCATATGGTTGTGTCCTGCTTAGTTTCATGGATGTTTTTTCAAGGTATAACCAGATCCAAATGTACCCGAGACATGAAGAGAAGACAACGTTTGTGGTCGAAGCAACCAACTATTGCTACAAGGTCATGTCATTCGGACTAAAGAATGCAAGGGCAACCTATCAAAGACTTATGGATCAAATCCTACAGCCTATGTTGGGATGCAATGTTCAAGTGTACATAGATGATATAGTGGTGACATCGGAGAATTCGGAAGTACACATAACAAATCTAGAAGAAATTTTCAAAACTATAGGAAAACACAGTTTGAAGCTTAATCCCGAGAAATGCATCTTCAATGTTTGAGCTGGTAAGTTCCTTGGCTTCTTGCTAATTGAAAGGGGAATAGAAGGAAATCCTGAAAAATGCACAGCAATAATATAGATGAGAAGTCCGAATAATGTAAAGAGGTGCAGAGGCTAACCAGACGAAAGGCCGCCCTATCATGTATTTTGTCTGCCAGTGGTGACAAAGGGTATCTGTATTTTCAATGTCTCAAGAAAGATGATTGCTTCCTCTTGTCCAACGAATGCGAAGAGGCTTTTAGAAAGCTTAAAGAGTACTTGGCCAATTTGCCCATACTTAACAAGCCCATCCCAAAGCTCCCCATACAATTGTACTTCTTGGTTACCGAACGAGCTATAAGCTCGGTTATTGTGCAAGAGGAAGAAAAAATTTAAAAGTCGATATATTTCATTAGAAAGGTGTTATAGAGCATAGATAATCGTTATCAAGCAATTGAAAAGGTTGCCTTGGCAATAGTCTTCACAGTACAGTGACTATGACATTATTTTCAAAGCTTCATTGTGTTAGTAATGATTGATCTTCCAATGAAGCAGGTTCTTTAGAAGCTCAACATGGCAGGCAGAATGGTTCGATGGGCCATTGAGCTGTAAGAATTTGACATTCACTATGAGCCACGACGCCCCATCAAGGGGTAGATGTACACAAACTTTGTGGAAGAGCTCGTCCCCAAGAATTCTGAACCTGATTGGGACGACTTCTTGTGGATCCTCTCCGTAGATGGATCCTCTCCGTACATGGATCCTCTAACCTTCAAGGAAGCAGGGTAGGTATCATCCTAGAAGTTCCCCACGACGTTCTACTCGAGCAATCATTCAAGGCCAATAATAACCAGGTCGAATATGAGACCCTAATAGTCAAGATGTTACTAGCAAAAGAACTGGGAGCGCGTTGATTGCTGGCAAAAAGTGACTCCTTGCTGATAACAGGACAAATATCAGAGGGAGTACCAAGCCAAAGATCCATAGTAAGCCTCTGGTAAGTGCCTAATTTCAGTAATATTTCATATTAAAATATAGGCACGTATGAGTATTAATTGCTAAAATAAATATAAAATAATTCTTAATTTTTGAATTTATACCTTTTTACATATTTTATAATATTTATTTGAATAAGAACATTTTATTCTCAAATGTGGTGTTAATTTCAGGATTTTAGGGAATGATGGAGATGACTAGGCTAAAAAAGAATAATATATGCTAAAAGGAGAAAGGTGGAAGGCCCTGAATGCATAAGTGCACAAAAAAGCCCAAATGCGCGATGCTAGAAATCACCTAACCTTAGCAAATTAGGTTAAATAGGGGGCTAGAGGCATAATCCTAGTGTGCCAGATTGAGAGGAAAACCCCATTGAGTGAATTGTAACCCAATTGGGAGAATGGAAGGTGCTAGAAAGGTATTTTTAGGGTTCAGACCTAAACAAAGAAACAAGAATTAAAACAAGAACACAACAAGAATTGAAACTAGTAATAGAAATACAACAAGAACACAACCTACTATTGGAAATTCAAGAAAACAACATGAACCATAATACCCATGGAAACCGAACCAAAAACAGGTTGCTATAACAAGTTTGAACTGATTAAAATGGGAGAACAACACATCAAATGATAGAGGACATCACAAGGAAGAGAATGAACCGATTAAAATTGAAAACAAACAAGTAGAACCAAAATGGGTATTTTTAGAAGATGAATAGAAATGACTTATGTGGTTGTAGCCTTTTGGAGATGTGATTCACGCCACTTGGAGGGTGGTTCTTCCAAGATGAGTGGGTGGTGCCGCCACTTGAGAGTCTCCAAAGCTCACAAGATAAGACATGGAGGAGAAGAAGAGACAACTCTCACAAACTCACTCTCTCTCAATTTCAAGATAGTTTCGTTACTTCTAACTTTCAACTTTTTTTTATTAAGAACCAACCACTCCTATTTATAATAAGGAGGGCTGGACATGTTACAAAGGTGAAGGAGTGGGAAGTGTCACTCTTCTAGCTCCTTCTAGTGCCTAAGAGAGAAAGGAGTAGAAGAGTCACTTTTTCCACTTTTTCCTAAAGAAAGTGCCTAAAATGCCTTACATTTAGAGGTTTCTTTTGGTTTTCCTCTTTAGCATACTCCTAAGGCTATTTCTATATTATTTACAAATTTATACAAGAGTATTTACAAAGATTTATTTATACTACTATCTTTTAAATTTTCAAGAGAACCCAAAGTGTTCTACACTTTAAGAAGACTAGTAAGAAGAATTTTAAATGCTTGGGTGGATGGCCTCTTCCTCCAATAGTAAAATCCTCTTCTACTTGATCTCCATCACAAAGCTTGTGATAATGGAAGAAAATAGCATGGCAATGATTAGGAATATAGAAATCCAAATGGGTCAAGTGGCCAAACAAATTGCAGAGGTACAAAATGGCTAGTTTTTAGTCAACACCCAAACCAATCCAATAGAGCATTGCAATGAAATTGCCGTTGAGTGTGGTAAATAATAGGAGAGAAGGATGGTAATAATGTAGTGCGCTGAAAAAGAAGGAAAAAATGAGACTAAGGGGGAAAGAGATATGAAAGGGAAAGAAAAGAAACGAAGTGGGGAGAAAAAAATAAAGGAAAAAAAATGAAAATAAGGAGAGAGGTGTTCTTGAAAAAGATTTTTCATATCCTTATGCTCCTTCAAAAAAAGAGAAGGAAAGAAATTTTTTTGATAAACTGCTCCCTAAAAATTATTTTGTAGGAAATCTAAAGCAAGATTCAACACTTGAGAGATTTCGAAAGAATAGGAGCTATATAGAAGAAAGAAATATAGAGTTGGAGGCTAGATACAAAGCAATTGTTCAGAAAGGCTTCCCTAAAAAATCCAAGGACCTAGGGAGTTTTAATATTCCCATGGCTATAGCTGCTTTATCTGTGGAAAATGCTTTACAGGATTTAGGGGCAAGCATAAATCTAATTCCTTTGGCAATGGTAAGGAAGATAGGCGATTTGGAGGTGCAACCCACCAAGATGCAGTTACAATCGACAGACAGATCCATCAAATATCCTTATGGTGTGGTTGAAAATGTTCTGGTAAAGGTGGATAAGTTCATGTTCCTTGTGGATTTTGTTATATTAGACATGAAAGAAGATGAGGAGGTTCCCTTGATACTTGGCAGACCCTTTATGAAGACTGCTAGAATCATAGTTGATGTTGACAAAGGAGAACTTCAACTTAGAGCTCAAAATGAGGGGGTATCTTTTAATGTTTTTGATGTTCTAAATTTATGAAGGGGAAGAATGTGTACAAAAGGATGAAACAAAGGGAGTTTTCCACCTTGAAATAAACAGGGGTCAAGCTGGATGATGTTAAACGAGCACTTACTAGGAGGCAACCCAATCCATTTTTTAGTTTTATGTCGTTTTGTTACCTTTGTTGATTTTATTTTTCAAAATTATGTTTTCTTGCAGGAAGTCTCGCCCAAGCGAATTAAATCTCGCTCGAGTGAGAAAGTTATGAAAAGATGGGTACTCTCGGGAGTTATCTCGCTCAAGCGAGATATGTCTCACTTGAGCGAGTTTGACAACGAAATTCTTGCTCAAGCGAGCAAATTCTTGCTCAAGCGAGTTTTACGCTGAAAAATGGTGTTCTCTCGCAAGGATTCTCGCTCAAGCGAGAAATTGTCGCTCAAGCTAGAAATTTTCTGCAAAAAAAAAATATATATATATATAATTAAAAAAAATTAATTTTTTTTTCTTTTCTTAAAGACACACCAATTCCTATATGTCTCCTAATCATTTTGCAGGTTATGTATTTTGGCCTAAGGATAGGTTCTATTATTCAGGGGGGCAGATCCAACAAATAAAGCAAGACTATAGATAAAGATTTTAACAAAAAACTGGATGACTTCTTAAGAATAGAGGATTGAGCAAAAATATGGTTTTATCTTTCTAATTTCTTTTAAGTTATTTTAATTTTATTTTCTGTTTATTTTTTATTTTATTTTTTGGTTATTTTGTTTTCTGTTTATTTGCTTATTTGTTTAGTTTGTTTTAATTTCTTATTTTGTATTTTGAATAAATTTTTTGTTTTGTTAGTTTTAGGTCTTGAATAAATTTCATTTTTAATTTGTGTGTTTTATAGTTTATTTTTCTCAAATAAAAAAGAACAAAAATATTAATTTTGAATTGTGGAAAAAAAAAGAATTTGTGTTTAAATATTAAATAGTGAGATGAATTAGACACAGGTTAGAAAAGAAAATACGATTGAATCCTTATTCAAATATAATTGAAATTGTGATACATGAAAATTTAACAGGATGATTGATTAAGACAGAGAATGACAAAACAAAAAGGAATGAGACCAATTAAACCAAGTGAGTGTGTGAACCTTAAACAGTTTTTTGAGAGTTTTACTGATGAATTGACAGTTGTGGTTGCTTAATTTTTATTTTTGTTACATCATAAAAGAGCATGAAAATGATTGAGGCATTTGTTTTAATTAGGAACCCCGGGCCAAATAGCCAACCTTAATTTTATTAGAATTCATTTTTTTTTATATCCTTTTTGAGTCAAGAATTATTGTTATTATTGCACCCTAAACCTTTAAATGATATATATTCCTAACCTTTGGCATGTTTAAGGAAGGAGAACATAGATGCAATAAATATAGAAAAGGGGATGGTTGGTTCTAATTGTGAAAGTTCAAAAAGTTGAAAATAGGAAGAATCTATTCCTGTTGATGAGAAAAAAAAGAAAAAAAAAACCTCAAAGGGAAAAAAAGAACAATTCATGTTGAAAATCATGAATAAGAAAAAAAAATATGAGAAAAATTGTGAACTCAAAAGAAAATGGTGATTAGATAACACATATGTTCTGTAATTGGATTGTAGGTATGTTCTTCTTCTTTAAGATGTGCATTTATCTAAGAAAACCAATATATTTTTGGAAGCTCAGCCTCATTACAACCCTGGAAAAGACCTCAAGATTCATGTTTCTAATATGTTTGTGATTTGAAGATGAAATGAAAAGCAACTGTGATTTGTTATGATTCAGTGAAAATACAGAAAAACATTTACTTGTGAGCATATAAGAATAAATGTCTTGATGAATTGTCATTTATTTGTTTTGATTTGATCCTGGAAGTTGATTGTGTTTATATTTTTCTATATTTGAATTTAGAAACATCATAAGTATCTAATTTAATCTGTTGTTTAACAAATTAAGCTGTTTTTAATATTTAAATTTAAATATATTCATTTACTTTGCTTGAGGACGCATAAGATTCTAAGTTGGGGAGAGTGATAAGTGCCAAATTTTCAATAATATTTCATATTAAAATATAAGCACTTATGAGTATTAATTTCTAAAATAAATATAAAATAATCCCTAATTTGTGAATTTATACCTTTTTACATATTTTATGATCTTTATTTGAATAAGAACATTTTATTCCCAAATTTGGTGTTAATTTTAGGTTTTTAGGGAAGAATGGAGATGAATGGGCTAAACAAGAATAATATAAGCTAAAAGGAGAAAGGTGGAAGGCCCATAATGCATAAGTGCACAAAAAAGCCCAAATGCGCGACGCAAGAAGTCACCTAACCCTACCAAATTAAGTTAAATAGGAGGCTAAAGCAATAATCCTAGTGTTCCAGATTGAGAGGAAAACACCATTGAGTGAATTGTAACCCAATTGGGAGAATGGAAAGTGCTAGAAGTATGCGTGGCTAATTCTACTCTTAGGAATTGGGAGTAATCTGTTCAAACTCTTATGAATTAAGGTGATATTTAAATATAATATTTTGTTCTTGATTGATTATTGGTATTGTTGTTTTGCTTCTAAATAGCTGTGAAATGTTTGAGAATCCTAAATTTGACTGAAAGTTATTTTTAGGATTCAGACCTAAACAACAATACTTAACATATTTGAGTGCTAGAAATAGACTTGAAATGTTAATTGCCATTAATGTCCAAGTGTGATTCTAAGTTGTTTTTATAAATATGCGAGAAATTAATATTTAGGAAACATTCTTAAGAATTTTATATGCAAGAAATTGATATAAATGAATTTTCTACAGGCATCAATTTCAATCAAAGAAATTAATATTAACATGCTAATCAAAATACATGAGAGTGAGAAAGATGAAACCCAATCTGTATTTTTCCAATTGAAGCAATTACTCTTTTATTTGTTTTCCTGTTAATTCTTGCCATTATAACAATTTTCAAACCAACTTTTATTATTCTGTTTTATATTTAGCGAATATTGTACTTGATAATTCAACTGTTCCTTTTGGGATCGATATCCGTCCTTAGGGACAAATTATTGCTTTTTGACAATGCGGTGCACTTGCCGTACAAAGTCATCAACCTCATATCTCAGGTATGTCAAAACCATGAAAGAAATCTTTTCTGCCTTTGATCTCGTCGATGTTCTAGAAACCAAAATTCCTGAGTTGATCTACTGTCCAAGCTAGCTAGCTCAGGGAAGGGGGGAGCACATCGGACGATAATCCAGACAATGCTGAAAGTCCCGAGAGTGACCACACGGGAGCAACACGAGGAGAACAACTTTGAAGTCCTAGAGATAACCTCAGTTGACACTTGGATGACACCATATGTTCGGTATCTAGCAGATGGATTGCTCCCCTCCGAACCAACACGAGATAAGATTTTTCAAGAAGAATGCAAGTCAGTACACCCTGGTGGACAATCGCCTCTTCCAACATGACCACACTCATCCTCTACTTACTTGCGTAAATATAGATCAATACGTATAGATAATGTCCAAGATTCATGAAGGACTTTGTGGTAGTCATATCGACAGAAAAGCTCTCATTGATATTTAAATGCTCTAAGAGACTTGATTGTTAGAGTATTGTCAATAGATGGAGCTCCTCTTGTCTCATTGTGACCTCCAAGCACTCAAAAGTTGCGATTACAAGAGAATCATCTCGAAAACCACCCCAAGCTCCCAATCTCCTATTTGGCGAGAATAGTAATATTAACAAAAATGTTAATAATATTAATACCAATATTAATAATATTAATATTAGTAAAATTATTAACAATTATATTAATAATATTAATATTAGTAAAATTATTAACAATCATATTAATAATATTATTAATAATATAATACAAATAATTAATAATATTAATAACATTATCAATAATACTAATAACAATATTAATATGATTAATATGAATATGAATAATAATATTAAGGTATAATTACTTTTTTGGTCCCTACATTTAGGGTCACTATTTAATTTACTATAGTGATTTTTTAAAAAATCAACTTGGTCCCAAGATTTTTTTAAAAAATACACAATTTGGTTCCTTTCGTTAAATTTCTAGTAACGACGTTAACTTTTGATGATGTGGCACACAAGGTAGGATAGTAGTGCATAGGTGGAACCCATGTGTTAAGTCCATGTATTATGAACCCTAAGTCTCTCCCCCTCTTTTACCCCTCACTCTAACAACCTAGCATCTCCGCATTGTCTTCGTGTCGTCGACGCAGCCATTGCTGCCTCCGTTGCACGCACATCCTCTCTCCCAATGTGCTCTCCGGCTCAGCCTTCAACTCCTCTGCCTCCTCTGCTGCAGATCTTCTAGAAAATCTCTCTGCTGCGGGATGCGTCGTTGCTGATGCTGCAGGATGTGTCATTGTCGTTGTCATGGGATGCGTCATTGCCGCTATCATGAGATGCATCGCTACTGCTGCCACGAGATGTGCAATTGAGTTTTTGGCCACTCACAACTTTATTGTTATCCATATTTTTTAATCCTTCCTTCTGTTGAATCTATAATACCCGAAAATCAAATTCATAATGTTTTGCAATACCCTCAATGTGGAGATTTTGAATTCAGATTGCGACCAAAAGCAAAGAAGGAAGATTGAAGAAAGAGAGAATGAAAGGGTGAATTTGAGGGTTAAAAAATGACGATCAAAATTGTTTTTGGATGTGATACAGGATATGATAAATGATGAAAAAGAAGTAATTGTTGTGAGGGTGGCTGCCAAAGGAAGATGGTTAGGGTTGGGAGAGAGGGGAGAAAAAGGGTTTAAGGTTGAGGGCGATGACAAGGATCTGATGTGGAGACATGTGTGCGTAACAGTGCCACTCACGGTTGCCACATCATCAAAAGTTAACGTCGTTAGTGAAATTTAACGGAAAGGACCAAATTGTATATTTTTTAAAAAACCTTAAGACCAAATTTTTTTTTAAACTACTATAGTAAATTGAATATTGACTCTAAATGTAGGGAACAAAAAGGTAATTATACCTAATATTAATAGTAATAATAATAATAATATTCATATTAATAATAATATTAATAATATTAATAATATTAATAATAATATTAATAATATTAATAATATTAATAATATTAATAATAATATTAATAATATATATTAATAATATATATTAATAATAATTATCAATAATACGCCCAATTTACCTATGAACTTTTGTTCGTAAGTAATTCGTAGGCAACATCGTTACCCACAAATTTTCTCTATTACCTTTAGATTTTTGTTGTAGGTATTCTAAATTCTTTTGTACTGTATCTCTTAGTATGGATAGAATTCAAAGCTCAAATCGTGTGATATTATTTGCTTAAGACACATCAAATATTATCAAAAGTGAAATTTTCTTATTAAGCTTATGATGGAAAAAAGATGAAATATAATATGAGATTTGCACGAAAGAAGATTAAAACAATATAGAGCTACTACGAACGAAGATATACAAATAGAGAAAACATTAAAAAAGCAATAAGTGAGCCAGACACATTAAAAGTTCAATACTAGACCACTTTTTTTTAGTGTATGATACGTAGAAGATTAGGAATAGTACAATATGATGAAGATTCAAGTACATGATAAAGTTTCAACGTTAAAATTTCTACAAATAAAGAAACAATTTAAAAGATCAAATATGTAATTTAGACACACAAATTACGTCAAAGCGAAAGTTTCCTTATTGAGCGTCTATTGCGCGAAGGAAGATTAGTGATGTAGATTTTAACAAATATTTTCGTCAAGAGGTATTAAAGTTTCAATGTACACATTTGAGAAAAGAAAGAAAACATTTCAAATTGTCTCACATGTTTTGCAAAGAGTGATTCAAATTAGAAGTTTTCATGTAGAGTGTCTAACGAATATATGGTGAAGTGCATATTACAAAGTTTCAACTATCACATTCTAGAACTTATGTAAAAAGACCTTGAAAATTGATAGAACTGTTAGTCGCCATATCAAAATAAAAATAAATTTTCCATTAATATAGTGGGTTAAGCTAGGTCAAATCCAAAGACAACATCACATGTATACAATGCATTGTATATAATCTTTCAATTACAAATTAACAAGGGAGAAAAATGAGGATTAAGAAAAACTCTAAACAAACTAAAAAATGGAGCAAAGTGAATACTAGACTATGTAACATCCCAGAAAATACATCTCACTATTACAATAAAAGTTCTATCCGTTTCTATACAAACTTGGAGTTTTTCAAAATGTTCCTATTCCAAGATTATGACTTATAGAAATGCAAATTTTTACAATATAAGGTTAAAAAAAAAAAACATCCTAAAGTCCTCCAGAACCTTGGGCACCTATATGATCATCTGCTCGTGTACATAGTACAGTCATCGCAGTTCACAACACATCAAGAAAAGCAAGGGTAAGCTAGTGAAAAATAAAATTTTATAATATGCACAATTAAATCAAAAGAGAAAACCAAATTACATGGATCAATTTCTCAATTATTCAATCTTCTTCAAATCCCAACATAAAAAAAAACACATAGATCTCGCATGGATTTACACATCCAGGATATTCAACAAACAATATAACAACTAACGCCTTCCAAAAGATTCGTATTAAGTAAGTCCTACTAGAGAGTAACACCTGATCCAAAGATTACCAGCGAATCCAAGAGAAAGGATCAGGGTAAGTTCAATACAACCTAAGCCTTGCATCTCATATTTCACGGTGTGCATGAATTCCTCCATCAGTTTCTCACCACCTAATATCTTAGTCTATGTGACTTAGATCATCAGAGAAGCTCGGAGATCTCTATTATCACATAGGCATCAATAGTTAATACACAACAAACATCAGTCCATACATTATCCCAAATGTATGAATTCAACACCATACCATTTTCATCATACAGTATCATTCAGAACGCGATTCACAACATTCAAAAGTCTATTTAACATAGAAAAACAACACTTAAAAACTAAACCATCAAAATCTAATATTTCTACAAGTTTAAATAATATATAAACACACAACACAATATATAAACACACAACATCCCTGCAAGAGAAATTGAATATTGGGACCACGTCCCCTTCACATCCAAATCTTCTAGCCTAGGGTGCTATTAAAAATTAAAGTTAGCCTCCCTTGCCTTAATTGCTTGCTTTCCAAGCAACTTGTAGAATTTTATCCTCTCAGTCTAGATAAGCTTCAAGTTTTAAGGGCCTAATGCAAGTTATCCAAACAGAACAAAAATTCAGTATATAGTAGAATAAGTTGAGAGAATTACTCTTCTCAACTGACCCCTCCAAGATTGATGACTAAATCCTAAGGAAAAACAAAGAATAAAGGATCTTTAGAGCAAAAATGAACTTACTCAGTTTAAAAATCTGATTGGGTAGAAATGTTTCTTAACTCCTCAACTACAATGTGATGCGATTAGATTCTAAAATAAATGAAAATTGGGAGAGGAAATTAAGAGAGAAGGAAGAGAATAAAATTTGGGAGAGATGGAGAGAGAAAGAAATAAGGAAGAAGGAGTTACCGTGTGGGGAAGGGGGGTCTGTAGGTTTTTTTTTCGCCCTATTACATTATCTCCAACTACAAAAATTTTCGTCCTTGAAAATGAACTTACCAACAAAGAGATTAGAGTATGATGCTCGTATCTCCTCTTCAATTTCCCAAGTGGAATCCCCAAAGATGAGATCCCACAATACTTTCACCATGGGAATACTTCTTCCACGAAGTTATTTCACTTGTGAATCTAAAATTTTGATTGACTTCACTTCAAATGACGAATTTTATTTGACCTGGATTGAGTCTAACTCTAGAATGTGGCTAGGATCAGGTACATACTTTCTTAGCTGGGTACATGGAAAATATTGTGAATGTTAGCTAACGAAGGAGGCAAAGCAATTTCATAAGCCACAGGGCCTATTCTCCTGAGAATTTGATAAGGTCTTATGAATTTAGGAGTCAATTTCTTGGATTTAAGTGCTCTTCCTACATGTAACCCTAAAAAAGACATGCTAACCCACATAGAATTCTAAAAGTCTTCTTCTTTAATCAGCATAAGACTTTTGCCTGTTGAGAGATGTTTTCAATCTTTCCTGAATCATTTTGACTTTCTCATTGGTTTGTTGTATTAATTTTGGTACAATTAACACACTCTCACCATTCTGAATCCAACATAGAGGTGTCCTACACTTTCTTCCATACAATGCGTCGAAAGGAGCCATTCCTATGCTAGCTTGGTAACTGTTATTGTAAGTGAACTCTACCAAAGCTAGAATTTCATCCCTACTGCCCAAATGATCTAACAGATAAGTCTTGAGCAAATCCTCTAAGGAATGGATAGTTCTCTCCGATTGTCCATTAGTCTGAGGATGGTATGTTGAACTGAGTCTGAGTCTGGTTCCCAAAGATTCCTGAAGTGTGCCAGAATCTGGAGGTGAATCTGGGATCTTTATCTAATACTATGTTGGAGGATACACCATGCAATCTGACTATTTCATCTATGTAAATCTGGGCCAACTTATGCATAGAGTTTCTTTCATGCACCTTTAACTGATGAGAAGCGTAGGCAACAACTTTCGTATTCTGCATCAGAACACAACCCAATCCCTGATAGGAAACATCACAGAAAACTTCAAAAGACTGATTGGTATCAGGGATTGTCAATACATGAGCGTTAGTCAACCTTCTTTTCAACTCTTCAGAGCTTCTCTCACATTGTTCAGTCCATGCAAAAGGATGATCCTTTCTAGTCAGTTGGGTCAAAGGAGCCACTATTTTAGAAAAGCCTTATATAAATCTCCTGTAATATCCTGCTAACCCCACAAAACTTCTAATTTCTATAACAGTTTTAGGATGTTCCAATTGAAGTACAACCTCCACTTTAGAAGGATCTCCTAATATCCCATGTGCAGAGATAACATGTCCTAAAAATTGTATTTCTGACATCTAGAAGTCACATTTTGAAAGTTTAGCATATTACTGTTTCTCTCAAAATGTTCAGGATAGTTCTAAGATGTTTTAATTGTTCTGCCCTTGTACAAGAATATATCAAGATATATCATCTATGAACACTACCACAAACTTATCAAGACAAAGGCTAAAGATTTCATATAATCCATGAAGATAGCTGGAGCATTGGTCACACCAAATGGCATAATAAAAAATTCATAATAACCATACCTTGATTTAAAAGCAGTTTGCTGAACATCTTCCGCTTTCACTAAAATTTGATGATAACCTAAGCGCAAATCTATCTTAGAAAACACAACTGTCTCATGCAACTGGTCCATCAAGTCCTCAATTCTAGGAAGATGATATTTATTCTTGATTGTTAACTTGTTTAATTGTTTATAATCTATGCATAAATGTGATGAACCATCCTTCTTCTTCACTAATAGCATTGGAGCTCCCTATAGAGAAACACTAGGTTGAATGAATTATTTCTACAATAAGTCTTCTAGTTGTTTCTTCAATTTAGCTAACTCCACTAGTTTCATTCGATATGGAGAAATTGACACATGGCCTACTCCAGGAATCAAGTCTATTGCAAACTCTATCTCTCTTTTAGGTGAAAGTCCAGGAATCTCATCAGGAAATACATCCATAAACTCTTGAACTACAAACATATCTTTTTATAGTTTATCATTAACTATAGAACAAGATAAGAGCACAAAACATTATGCACCTCCTTGTATCTCTCTCTCAAACTGCTGAGCTGAGACAACCTGCATTCCTTCTAATTTAGGGAAAATTAACTTCTTCCGACAACAATCTATAAGGATATGATTAGCACACAACCAATCCATTCCCAATATAACCTTAAAATCTTTTAAAGGTATATAAATCATGTTGATTTTGTATGTCCGCCCATCTATAATTACTGGACACTCAGCACACATAGAAGAAGTGACTATTATACCTTCTGTTGGTGTAGATAACACCAACTTAATTTCTAATTCTTGAACTAGCAACTTAAGTTTCTTAGCACAATCAAAAGATATGAAAGAATGGGTTTCCCGATAATCAAACAATACAGATATTTGTGTTCCAATGATAGAACAAATACCTCTAACAAGACTATCAGACTGTGAGCTTTAGCTCCACTAATAGCAAAAAATCTGCCAGCTGCTCTGGGTTTTTGATTATTATTTTGTTGTACTTGCAAGACTACGCCAGAATTTGGAGCTTCCAATTAGACACGACAGTCTTTTGTTTCATGACCATACCTGTGACATCTATCACATGTCACATTTGACACTGGATGAGGGCAAAATCTAAAACCATGTGGCCCACCGTATCTTAAACATTTGAAACTAGGTGGCGATTGAGAACTAGGTCTTCCACTACTATGAGATTGAGGTCTGAAATAAGGTTTCTTTCTATCTTCATATTTAGGCATGCTTTTAGAAGGTCCTCCCACTTGAGGCTTAGTAACTCTGATACTACTTTTCAAACTCTCCACTACTTTTTCTTTCTCCAATAGAGCAGGGAAATCTCTAATGGACAGAGGAATCACCACTTCTTTAAGCTCTTGCTTTAACCCAAACTCAAATTTTCTATATCTCCAAGCCTCAGTCATGGTTAGGGTGTAGAATCGAGCTAGGTGTTTGAACCTAGTAGCATATTCAATGACTCAAATATTTCCTTATTCCAATTGCATGAATTCAATTTCTTTTGCATATCTGACACTATCAAGAAAATACTCCTCCAGGAATCTTACTTAGAAACTCTCCCAAGTGACAATTTCTTCTTTTTCCTCCATCATCTACTTCATACCTATCCAGCAAAACTCAGCTTCTTCAATAAGCATGTAAATGGCATAAGATAACTTTCTCTCTTCAAGGCATTGAGTAGCTTCAAAGATTTTTTCTATGTCTCTCACCACTGGTCTACTTCATTTGGATTTACCTTCCCATTAAATTTGGCTGGATTGTGTCTCAGAAAATCTCCCAGACTAAAGTTATGGGGTTGTTGATGAAGTTGAGACTATAGATAATCTAGCAGTTTCTAATTGATGAAGGGTGGGTTGATGCTATTGCATCATAGTAGCACTCTGTTCTTGCAAGGTTGTTGCCATTAGCTATATAGCCCAAGCTAAGTTGGGCATATCTACTGATGGAGGAGGAATAGGTGTTCTATGTGCCATCTTCTAAGTACATAAAGAACTGGGTTAGAAATTACTACAAATTTCCAATTACATCTTTAACACAAATTAACTTAAAAGAAATAATCACATAAAATAGGTGCAAAACCAATAAAGACTTATCTCTAAAATGTATTCTAACTATTTAGAATTAAGATAGAAAGTCATCTTGATCTAGTCATAAGTGTGCACCCTCACCACTCTATCAAGATTCTTTTCATTCTTAATACTTTGAGCTTTGTTTATAACAACTAGTTTGACTCAAGCACAAACAAGATTTCAAGAAAACAACTTTGTTAAACATCCTATTAGAAACTTTTAATTAAGTTTTGAAACTAGACTTAAACAAAAATCTACACGCAGGAGAAACACAATAAACCCACTACCCTCAGGTTATCCTAAGGATGAACCGCTTTGATACCATTAAATGTAAAACCCTAGAAAATACATTTAACTATGACAATAAAAGTTTTATCAGTTTCTATACAAACTTGGTTTTTCAAAATATTCCTATTATAAATGGTCTATAGAAATACAAATATTTACAATATAAGGTTAAAAAAAACATCCTAAAGCCCTCCAGGACCTCCGACACCTGTATGATCATCTGCTCATGTACATAGTACAGTCATCGCAATTTACAACACATCAAGAAAAGCAAGGGTAAGCTAGTGAAAAATAAAATTTTATAATATACACAATTAAATCAAAAGAGAAAACCAAATTACATGGATCAATTTCTCAATTATTCAATCTTCTTCAAATCCCAACATAAAACAAACACATAGATCTCACATGTATTTATACATCCTAGATATTCAACAAACAATATAACAATTGACGCCTTCCAAAAGACCCGTATTAAGTAAGTCCAACTAGAGACTAACACCTGATCCAAAGATTACCAGCGAATCAAAGAGAAAGGAACAGGGTAAGTTCAATACAACCCAAGTCGTGCATCTCATATGTCATGGTGTGCATGAACTCCCCCATCAACTTTTCACATCTAATATCTTAGTCTATGTGAATTAGATCATCAGTTAAGCTCAGAGATCTTTGTTACCACATAGGCATAAATACTTAATGCATAAACAAACATCAGTCCATACATTATCCCAAACGTATGAATTCAATTCCATACAATTTTCATCATATAGTATCATTCAAAACGTGATTGTATTGGACCAGAGCGGGTAGAGCTCAGTGCTCGGTGGTTGAAGCTCAGCGTCTGCGACAAACAGGTCAGCTCGGCTGTTAGGTCAAGTTGGCGGGTCACGTGATTGGGCTCAGGTATGTGTTTATTAACTCTCATTCATACATTTAATGTAATCATTCACGTATAATGTCCGATAGGTCATTGAAGCATATGTTAATGGGCCTAAGGGTGCATTTAGTGCATTTGGGTCTAATATTAGTAAAACCTTCTCTATAAGCTTAAGCCCACGAGCGTTAGGATTTGATAGAACATTTTCCATGCATAATATGCAAGAGCATATTGAGTTGGTACCCAGGCAGTTATTCTAGTAAGATTTTATGCACTCCTAGGAGATAAGATTCTATGCAATTGAGGTACTAAGATTGTGTCCACTATAGCAGGATTTTCTTCCATTTAATATACAATTGAATATACTCTCACTCGAGATAAGATTCTCGTGAGTGGAGGTTGTTACAAGAGGTAGCCTAGTGCTAGTCTATAAAAGGGACTTGACTTCCTAGGTGAAGGTACGCTTTTTCTGAGCTTAAAACTAGATACTTCTTTATTATTATAACCCTTGTACTGACATGATCGTCGGAGTGCAACAGGTCGTTAGGGCACCCTCTGTCTCAACAGGTACAACAACTTAACCACTAAGGAAAGCAAAAATTCCAATAGAGGTAGACAAAGTCAAAGTTTGCCCGCAGAAGTCTACTAGCGATCAGGTCAACCGACAAGAACATTTGGTGCCCACCGTGGGGCCCGATAAAACTAGGTCTCATCCATAGTTGTGATCAAAGCTATTAGGAGTTATGAGGAATATAAGACAAGGTCCCTCAAGATCTGAAGAAGGTGACAACCTCATTATACAGCAACTCATGGAGACTATCATCGCTCTCCAGGAGATAGTAGCGACATCCAGGCTGATCAGGAGAGGCTCTTTGTTGAGGTTCGAACCGAGTAGGCTCTTAGGCAAGACCAAATCAGGGTCGAGTTGGATGCTTCGCGAGCTACCAATGATGAGTTACGCAGGGCCAATGAGGAACTGCATAGAGATCTATAGCGTTTGGGAGAATGCACCACAGGAGAACGGAGCCCACCCATCAAAGTTAGGGCTCATCCTATGCCGTTTTCACAAGCAATCATTGGTGTCATTATACCAACAAATTTCATGACGCTGAAGAATACTTTCACAGGTACAGAAGACCCAGAGGCCCATCTAACGGCCTTCCATGCCCAGATGATGATCTTGGGAGGAACAGACGCCATGCATTGTAAATTGTTTGTGGGGACGTTCACAGGCACAACGTTACATTGGTTCATTGGCCTTCCAGATGGTCATATAACCTCATTCAATCAGTTCTCTGCATTATTTAGGGAACAATTCATAATCAATCAAGGACCACCCCCTGTCCCTTTGGACCTCTTTGGGGTAAAGCAGAAGCAGGGAGAACACTCGAACGATTTCCTGAACAGGTTTGGCGCATTTGCGGTAAGGCTCCACACCCAAGATGAGGCTTTGATGGTTCATGTCTTTGAGCAGGGGGTCATTTCAAGATCGTTCAGTGATTCCTTGATAAGAAATTGGGCAAAGACCTTTGGTGAGATCAGGCAGCGAGCTATTGCCCACATCGCCGTTGAAGAAGTTGTGACGATGAAGCGACCAGGGAAGCTCGATCGATGTGATGTTTTGGTCGACGTTCAACAAACTGCAGATATCGCCAGATCAGCTACGACCATACAACAACTGTCTGTATGGTTTTGCAGGAAACCAGGTAAAAGTGAGGGGGCATGTGGAGCTAAGGACGACATTCACAGATGGCACCTCATCTCTTACTATCAACATTAGGTACTTAGTTGTTAATGTCATTTTTCGCTTACAACATCCTCTTGGGCAGACCTGCCCTAAACAGGTTAGGTGTTGTGGCCTCATCAAAGCACATGAAGATGAAATTATCCTCCCTCGAGGGAATTGTGATCATTATCAAGTCAGGTCAGAAAGCGGCACAAAAGTGCTACGAAAATAGTTTAAAGAATAAGAGGGGGGTATGCGTGGTCACCGCCCAACCCCAAGAAATTAAAGAAGCCACTCGTGTGGAGATTGCCATTAATAGGCGATCTGAGCCTACTGGTGAAGTTTAGGAAAGGGAGATTGGAGGGAAAAAGTTCAAGCTTGGAAAATCTTTAAGCCAAGAGTTGCAAGACAGGATTGTCGAGGTGATCTCACATTATTTAAATGCCTTTGCATGGTTTGCTTCAGACATGCCTGGTATTGACCCTGACTTTCTGTGTCATCGACTCATGATGGACCCGAAAGTCAGGCATGTAATACAAAGACAAAGGAAGTTCAACGAGGAGAGATGCTTAGTCATCAGGCAAGAAACTTAGAAGTTGTTAAGTGTTAGCCACATAAGGGAAATTCAATACCCTGAGTGGTTGGAAAATGTAGTGCTGGTGAAGAAGGCCAACGGGAAGTGGAGAATGTGCGTCAACTTCATGAATCTGAAGAAGGCTTGCCCTAAAGATTCATATCCACTACCCCGCATTGATGCCTTGGTAGATAGTGCATCAAGATGCCAACTTCTCATTTTTCTAGATGCGTTCTCGGGGTACAACCAAATCCGCATGCACCCTCGAGATGAGAGCAAGACTACCTTCATGATCGAGCTCTCCAGTTATTGCTATAAGGTAATGCCTTTTGGGCTGAAGAACGCTGGGGCAACCTATCAGAGGTTAATGGATAGGATCCTTGCCCCCATGATAGGGCGAAATGTGCAACCATATGTGGATGACATGGTCATCACCTCAAAGGAGAGAGATCAGCATGTCATTGATTTAGAAAAGCTATTCACCACAATAGCTAAATATAACTTGATGCTGAACCCTGAAAAGTGTGTTTTTGGGGTGAAGGCAGGAAAGTTCTTGGGATTTTTCCTCACAAAGCGGGCAATAGAGGCAAATCTCGAGAAGTGTGCAAAAATCATTGCAATGAGAAGCCCTGCCTTCGTGAAAGAGGTGTAGCAATTGACTAGGCGAATGACCATCTTATCCCGGTTCTTATCAGCTGGAGGAGATAGGGGTTACCCCTATTTTCAATGCTTGAAGAGGAATAATCATTTCTTGTGGACTAGCGAGTATGAAGAGGCGTTTCTCAAATTGAAGGAGTACTTGGCTAGCCCGCCTATTCTTAGCAAGCCGCTACCAGGTACTCCCTTTCGCCTCTATTTCGCGATTATAGATCAGGCGGTCAGCTCAGTCGTAGTGCAAGAGCAAGAGCATGCCTAGAGGCCTATATACTTCATTAGTAAGGTGCTCCAAGGGACAGAGGTACGCTATCATGCCATTGAGAAGGCGGCCTTGACAGTGGTGTTTGCAGCTTGGAGGCTCCGCCACTATTTCAAGAGTTTCACGGTGATAGTTATGACTGACCTCCCAATTCGTAAAGTCTTACAGAAGCCCGACATGGCGGGTAGAATGGTGTGGTGGGCAATCGATCTGTCGGAGTTTGATGTATAGTATGAGCCCAGAGGCCCTATCAAGGGATAGGTTTATGCTGATTTCCTTATAGAACTCTCCTCAGAAGCTGCACAATCAGACAATGCAGACTTCTAGTGGATTCTATCTATTGATGGGTCCTCCAACCAACAAGGCAGCGAAGCTGGTGTCATCTTGGAAGGACCAAATGGAGTGTCGTTGATCAAGCAGGCTTTACGGTTTGCCTTCAAAGTCAGTAATAACCAGGCAAAGTATGAAGCATTAGTAGCTGGAATATTACTGGCTAAAGAAATGGGCGCTCAAAGCCTATTGGTGAAAAGTGACTCGCTGCTGGTGACTGGACAAGTTACGGGTGGATATCAGGCCAAGGATCCCCAAATGGCCTTGTATTTGAAGTATGTTATGCTTTTGAAGGAGACTTTTCCTGTGTTCGAATTGGTACATGTCCCAAGGGAACAGAATGCTAGGGCAGACCTGTTGGCCAAACTCGCCAACTCAGGCAAGAGAGGTCGCCAAATGTCATTTATCCAAGAGACTCTAAAGGTGCCCAGGACCGTCGTAGCCTGCGCGGGAGAGGTTCAACAGGTGGATATCTCGAAGGTCGGAGGAAGAGGGCACCGCTTGCTGACCCAGGAAATGCTAAAGGTACCTAAGGTGAGTGTCTATGGTTTTCTAGAAGAGGGATCACCACATCTCTGCCTAGTCAACGTGGGTGAAACTTGGATGACACCTTATAGATGTTACCTTGCTGATGGCATGCTTCCGACGGAGCGTGTGGAAGCTAAAGTCATCAAGAAAAATACAGGCAGATACACCCTGATAGATGGAAAGCTATTTAGGCATGACTACACCTATCCCGTCTTGACCTGTGTAAGTGGAGAGCAGTGTATGCGTATCATGGCAGAGCTCCATAGAGGTATCTGTGGAAGCCAAATCGGGGGACGAGCTCTCTCATTAAAAGTTGTTCGAGCAGGGTACTATTGGTCGAGTATGAGGGAGGACTGCATAAAGTATGCACAGCAATGCACACAATGCCAAAAACATGCTAATTGGCACCATGCACCCCTAGAGGAGTTGTGATCAATCCACAACCCATGGCCCTTTCACACATGGGGAATTGATATCCTGGGACCTTTCCCACTGGCAATTTGACAGATGAAGTACTTAGTGGTGGCCCATTGAATACTTCACCAAATGGATAGAAGTTGAACCCGTTGCGCAGATAACTACCCACAAGGTTCATTACTTTGTGTGGGAGAACATTGTTTGTCATTTTGGGGTTCCAAAACGCTTAGTATCTGATATTGACACTCAGTTTGCAAGTCAGCAACTCGGTAAGCTATGCACGGAACTCGGCATCAACCAGGTGTTTGCCTCAGTAGAGCATCCTCAGACTAATGGGCAGGTTGAGTCTGCCAATAGAGTCTTTCTTAGAGGCTTGAAGAGGAGGTTCGAGAAGGCAAAGGGGACCTGGGCAAACGAGGTTCCTTGAATCTTGTGGGCCTACCACACCACACCTCAATCCACCATGAAAGAAATGCCTTTTAGTTTGGTGTACGGATCTGATGCTATGATCCCTATAGAGATCCAAGAGAGCTCACCGCGATTCCAGAACTTCGTGGCGGAAGAGTCTAACGAAGGGAGGAAGGTGAACCTTGACCTGCTCGACGAAGTGCGAGAGCAAGCACGTATCAAAGCTGAAGCTTTGAAAAGGAAGGTGGAGCAGAAGCAGAAGTCCAAGTTAAGACCTTGGCAATTCCAGGTCGCCGACCTGGTAATGCGAAAAGCTCACCCGTATCAGTTGGAGAACAAGTTGCCTCCCAAATGGACTGACCCAATCCGCATGGTAGAGGCACTCAAAAACAGAGCTTATAGGCTCGAGACTCTAGAGGCTGGGGCTATTCCCTGAACGTGTAATGGGGCCAATCGTAAATTTTATTTCAGTTGATGTATAATGTCATTCATGAACAGTTAAGGGGATACTCTTTTTTCCTAACTAGGGTTTTTAAAGGAAGTCACCCAATGAGAAATTGTTTATGAAATATGATTTGTCACTATAACTCTGTTGATATGCAGGAAAAGGTAATTTCCCCTTGGAAATATTCCAAGTTTGGGAACGAACAAGTTCATAGCGATTCAGGCGTGAGGACCTCTCGCTCAGTAAGATTCTAAGTATGGGTACCCCTGAATCGCAGCTCACCACCGTTGTGGCTTGAGCCAAAAAAAGGTAATTTCCCATTGGAAATATTCCAAGTTTAGGAATGAACAGGTTCATAGCGATTCAGGTATAAGGACCTCTCGCTCAGTGAGATTCTGAGTATGGGTACCCTTGAATCCCAGCTAGCCACCGTTGTGGCTTGAGCCAAGAAAAGGTAATTTCCCCTTGGAAATATTCCAAGTTTGTGAACGAATAGGTTCACAGCGATTCAGGTGTGAGGACCTCTCGCTCAGTGAGATTCTGAGTACGGGCACCCCTGAATCGTAGCTCACCACTGTTGTGGCTTGAGCCAAGAAAAGGTAATTTTCCTTTGGAAAGATTCCAAGTTTGGGAACATACAGGTTCTGCACAACCAAGATAAAGGAAAGGTGGGAAGGCCACTACATTCATGAAGTACAAGTCGTCCTATGAATAGCTCTGTCAAGAGCCCAACAACTCACCATGCTTAATTAGAACAGGTACTTTGTTGAGATGGGTAGTTACATTAATCATTTGAAATACATTATGAATCACCTTGTCATGGTTAAGATTATCATTAGTCAATTTGTTCGTGATACCCGTATAGCTTGAGCGTGAGGTAATTGAATGCATTGTCATTGGTTGGTAGGGCCATGATTGCCGTGTCTCTTAGAAGCTTGCATTATCATGTGTTAGTCGAAGTATGTAAAAGAAAAGCACAAATAGCATAAATAAAATGTTCATACGCATATACAGGGATTTGGAAATTGTTTTAAATGCTACAGGAGGAAATTGATTACAAGGAAGCCTAAATGCACTACCCCTGCTTAACTACTAACTGTCCATCTACCACGATCTTGTCTAAGCCCATTTGGGAAAAGTCTGACTCAGGGTATAGGCAAGTGGCTTGAGCGACATCATTGGTGAGGTCTTCCTTGGTCTTTTCTAGGAGCTCGTCCTTCTGCAGCATTTCCTCACTCTTCCTGGCCAACTCGCCCTCCAGTTTTTCCCTCTCAGTATGGAGTTCAGCATTTTTTGCAGATAATTCCAAGGCCTTCTTACACTTTTCAGTCAATAGGGCCTTAGTCTCTTGATGCATCCTTTGGAGTCATCAATTTGCTGGGTGAGCTCAGCTACCTTAAGGGCTTCCTCCTTAGCTGAATCTTTCCATTTCTTGAGCTTGGAAAGAGCAAGACAATGCGCAACTAGGGCTTGCCCTAACTGCCTCATTGTTTGGCCCGTTAGCTGGTCGTCCTCCAGGCTGTCCAGTTCTTCTCTGGCCTCAGAAGGAAGCATGGTTTTCTCGAGGAAGGAAGTGGTGTCTAATGAAGGATCCCACATTCCTCCCTTCCGTGAGTCCTCTCCCTTACTTCCCTGCACCATGATGTCTCGTGGAGGGGAAAGGCTAGGTAGGGGGGCTCATTAGGAGGGAGCCCGGCCATCTGATGTTGAGTGCTCAGGGACAGCCTTCCGTCTCCTCTTGAAGACGGGCCCTGAGCACGTATCCTCGTCATCATTAAAGGCCACCTCGACCACTGCTTTTAGTTTTGAGTCCTTGGCAGGGGGAGCTTGGGCAGCAACCTTCAACAATATGGCTATGGCAGCCAACTCTCTCTTGTTCAATGTACCCAACATATCGTTTGCATGAAAAGAAAGAAAAAATTCAGAAAAACACATACAATTCAACATTCGCAAGGGTAGGGTAAGCCTTGAGCCCCATTGGGAAGAACTCTTTCTGTATCAAGGTGGAAGTGTCGAAAACCACCTTAAGGTTGGAGAAGAGTAGGCACAGCTCACGTTCTCGTTGGGGCATGTCCTCCAAACACCTGGGCCCTTGGAATTTGGGTTCCTTAGTCCAGTACAGAGGAAACCCGTCCAGAAGGGTTGGGTCCCTTTTGTTGCAGCGGATTTTGAAAAACTTCCCTTTAAAAAACCTTTATAAGATTGCTGGAAGAGGGACAACAAAGCTCTCACAGCAATCCCGTTAAAGCTTACCCACAAATGACAACCCAGGTGTTTGGCTTCGAAGAAATACAAGAAAACTTCCACTGATGGTAGATGGCCAAAGTGGTTGCAAAGAATGGAAAAACCCTAAACAAATGCCCAGCTATTTGGATGTAGCTGGGGAGGGGCAACATTGATTTCGATAAGGAGGGCTCTCCCGAAGTGGTATAAGGGAAGACGCAGGAGTACTTTCTTAAACACGGTGGAATAGAAAAAACATAAAGGACCTTCTAGGTCCGACAAATCATCACAACAAACTGGCTCGTCTACTCTACACGACACTACTTTTACATACTTATCATCCTCTTTACCAAAAAGACAATTTTTCTTAGGGTGTTCGCTCTTCCTATGCAGCACTATCTTCTCACGAGTGGTAAACTCAAAGGTTTCAGCTAACAGATTATCGGGGGCCCAGGGATATAAGTTTTTGTAATCCATCATACAGAGAATCTAAAGACAAGAAAATCAAACAAGCAGGCACAAGCAAATGTTCAGATAAAGAAAGTGCATGCGGTTCGAAAAAGAAGAAAACAACAAAGAAAAAACAGAGACAATAATCCCAACCACACGAAAAATAAACAGTCCCAATGCAATTGATATGAATAGATTAACAACATTAAAATGAAATGGACGAGCCTTCATGAGTTAAAGGACGTACCTTGATGCGTTTTGATGAGCTGAGGCGAGGGGTTTTGTTTGGGAAGAAGGAGAAGGAGCAGAGCGTGCAAGAAGAGGCGCAAAGTCTTTGAATGCGTAATGAAACAGTGAAGAAGCATTTGTGTTTTCGAAGTATTAACGTATGAAGGAAGCGCAAGCGGCAACACTTTCTAGCCGTTGATGATGGCCACGTGTACACCTACGATGGAGTATGGTGAGATGTCACCTCAAAATACTGTGCGTGCTACATACGACACTCGTAGGTCACCGTGAGCGAGCAGTTTAGTCTCTTTGCTAAAACAAGTTCAGCTCGAGATTGGGGCGCTTGTGTATTGGACCAGAGCACGTAGAGCTCAGTGCTCGATGGTCGGAGCTCTGCGTCTGCGACAAACAGGTCAGCTCGGCTATTAGGTCAAGTTGGCGGGTCACATGATTGGGCCCAGGTATGTGTTTATTAACTCTCATTCATACATTTAGTGTAATCATTCATGTATAAGGCCCGGTAGGTCATCGAAACGTATGTTAATGGGCCTAAGGGTGCATTTAGTGCATTTGGATCTAGTATTAGTAAAACCTTCTCTATAAGCCTAACCCCACAAGCGCTAGGGCTTGATAGAACGGTTTGCATGCATAATATGTAAGAGCATATGCATGATATGCACGGGCATGTCTGCCTGCATGGAGTAGATTGGACCCTGGAGCTGGTACATGATTTGGTACCCAGGTGGTTATTCTAGTAAGATTTTATGTACTCCTAGGAGATAAGATTCTATGCAGTTGAGGCACTAAAATTGTGCCCACTGTAGCAGAATTTTCTCCCATTGAATATGCAATTGAATATACTCTCACTCGAGATAAGATTCTCGTGAGGGGAGGCTGTTACAAGAGGTAGCCTAGTGCTAGTCTATAAAAGGGACTTGAGTTCCCAGGTGAAGGTATGCTTTTTCTGAGCTTGAAACTAGATACTTCTTGATTATTATAAGCCCTGTACTAACTTGATCGTCGAAGTGTGACATGCCAATAGGGCGCCCCTCAACAGGTACGACAACCCGACCACTAAGGAAAGCGCAGATTCCAACAGAGGCAGATAGAGTCAGAGCTCGCTCACAGAAGTCTATCGGCGACTAGGTCAACCGACAGGAACAATGATTCACAACATTCAAAAGTCTATTTAACATAAAAAAAAACAACACTTAAATACTAAACCATCAAAATCTAATATTTCTACAAGTTTAAATAATATATAAACAAACAACACAATATATAAACACACAACATCCCTACAAGAGAAATTGAATATTGGGAGCACATCCTCTTCACATCCAGATCTTCTAGCCTAGGATGGTATTAAAAATTAAAGTTAGCTTACCTTACCTTAATTGATTGCTTTCCAAGCAACCTCTAGAATTTATCCTCTTAATCTAGATAAACTTTAAGATTTAAGGGCCTAATGTAAGTTATCCAAAAAACAGAAATTCAGTATATAGTAGAATAAGTTGAAAGGATTACTCTTCTCAACTGACCCCACCAAGATTAATGACTAAATCCTAAGGAAAAATAGAGAATAAAGGATCTTTAGAGCAAAAATAAACTTACTGGGTTTAAAAATCTGATCAGGTAGAAATGTTCCTTAAATCCTCAACTACAACGTAGTGCGATTAGATTCTAAAATAGATGAAAGTTAGGAGAGGAATTTAAGAGAGAAGGAAGAGAATAGAAGTTGGAAGAGATGGAGAGAAAAAGAAATAAGGAAGAAGGAGTGACCGTGTGGGGAGGGGAGGGGGTTCTGTTGGTTTTTTTTTCACGTTGTTAGAAATTGTGTATACACAATCGTCTAATGAATTGTCTAGTAACACTATCAAATATAAAGTCAAAAACATAAATGATATGAAAGTAAAAACATATGAAAATAAAGTGCAATGAAAACAACAATAATAAAACAAAACCAGTAAAATACAACTGTCAAATTGTCTAATCTACAATAACTTGTTAAACTGATGATTACTATAAAAAAAAATAATTAAAATAAAAGATTTTTCGCCCTGTGAAACCAACTAGTAAGCAATCGCTTACTAAATTCTTTATAATCGCCAACGCCTTCAAAGTAAATAAAAAGTTACATCAGAACGAATTATACTTGATCATAGTTTTGACTAAAGTGATATTGTAAGTACCAATGTAAAGCTCAGATAAAAATGTAGCACGTCCTAAGAGTGGAATAAGAAAAGTTTTCCTCTTCTTAAACTTTATTCCACATAATCAAACACTCTTTCGCCTATGAAATAATCTCTGAAAACAATTTACTTTAATTTCCACAGTAATTAGAAAAAGTTTTGCTCTTTTTTTCTAATCCTTCGAAAAAATAGTTATTTCAGAGTGGGAAAACATTGCCAGCTTATATTTCTCTTACATGAAAAAAAAAGTAAATATATATTGATTTGATATCAATTATTGAATTAACACTTATCATTAAAAAAAATAAAAATATATATATAACTAGGACACAACTCTCTGAATCCATTATCTTATAATTTGGGTAGATTATTATGAGTTACTTATATCTCATTAATGTTGTATTTCACATGTTAGTATCGGTTGAAATTCCTAAAAAAGTATCCAGAAGAATGAAATATTAAATTTGTTTTTATTATTTTCTTTAAATTACACGGAGGGTATAAATAGAATTATCTATGAGAAACTTAGGAAATGTAACACACATACAATAACCTCTTAATCATATTATAGGAGTTAATAAATGTAATTAACTAACTAATTATTAGGGGTGTTAAATGATTAATGATTTGTATTTTTTTTTTCAGAATTATTGTAAATCTATTATTGTCCTAGAATTTTGGAATTTCATTCTTAGTTTTTTTTATCGACATACTTGGCGTATTAGAGGATCCTCAAGAAATGAAAGATGAAATGACAAGTGTGTGTAGTTATATATGTCATTCTGCAAACAACTAAAACGAATGAATCCAAACACTGCTCTCATTGTGCAGAAAGGTAATTAATTATGAAGTACCTACCTGTTCACATGTGTGCCAATTAATCATCGCTACAAAACAACCCACGGCACACAAAAAATAAATAATTATCTTGTCTCCTGCCATTGCTACTTTCAATTTCCTTTCTCTCCCTTGAAAAATGTAGGTCTTCTATGCGTTCTAGAGCCAAAACTTTCTCTCTCTTCAATAAGTTAAATATTGGTGTTGCACTATTATTCTTATCGAATTTCGCGTGGAGTCTTCTCAGATATTAAATTTGATTAATTGATGATGATCGACTTTCTCTTTTGAAGATTGTTGAGTTCTATCATCAAATTTTGAGCTTTTTTAATAAAATTCTAAAGAAGATTTTTCGACGTTTAAATTAATATGAACATAATAATCATTAAGTATCAAATAAATATCAAATATTAAATAATGAAAAATATTTTCTGTAGTTGTATTTATATGCATGAGATGACATTATATGTACTAATAACAACTTCTATTACAAGTAATTGTGCCGAGGGTTGGTGATTATAATTGCTTTAGAATAATTGCCTGGAAATTTTTCTGACAAATCCAAGCCACTGTAATTGGTTTGACGAAGGTGGAGGAATTTTAACTTTTCTCAACATAGTTTGCAAGAGATCATTGAGAGGTCAAATGGCCTCATTTATTTGGCTTCGTATTGCATAAAATGCACAACAAAGGAGCTATTATTTGGAGAATAATCAACAACACGTGTTGCCTTTTTGCCTGATGGACGTAATGATTTAGTGTTTAAAAGGGTTTTATTCTGGAGAAATGCCAAACACGTAATGCATTGATTTATTTAATTCAGCAAAGAAACAAATTAATGGGTTCCAGAACTTCAATATTAATATTTAATACCAAAATTGGTTGGCCTGGCTGAGGGTGACAATTTTTTTGTCTACGATCATTCTTTTTTTTTTTCTTTCAAAAAGTAATAAGGTATGTATTCTTAATCAAACTTTGGATTTGACTATTTTTAAACATTATTTAGGTTTAGTTTATTATTATAATTAATTATATGAAATAATTTTATGCCTATATATATATTAAGTGGAAATAAAGATATTTAAAGACTATTTATTTCGTTTGAATCGCCTAACACTATTATTTTTTAGAGTAAAGTTACGAAGAATAAGTATGAATATTATTTATGTTACCAGAGAGGGCATTTGTGTCATTTTAATAATATTTTTTTTAATAAAACTTCATATTACTCATTATGCTATTATATGAAAAAAATATTTAAAAAAAACAAATAAATATGGAGATTAGACTAAAACTTACACATAAGAAAGAATTATAAATCTAAATCAATCAGAACATAGGTTTTTAACACCTTTTAAGAAAGAACTCCAAAGAGAAACTCAGGAGGAAACAAAAGAACCAAAACAACTTTTATAGATGAAGATCCTAAAAAAACAAGGACTCTCATTTCTTATTAGCGGACATCTTAAAATCTTTATGTCCATGTTTCTTAGTAGTTTTAACAACATCATCTTCATTACTACTAAGAGGTTGTCCCATATCAACCTCACATTTAAATACTTAACAACAATTTCACATTCTTTTAAGAACAAAGCAGCACCTGAAGAGAAGACTGCATTAGACTCAAGAGCAATATCTACATCAGGCACAATAATAAAAAGAGTAGACTTCTGAGGGACAACATTAGACACGAGAGCAACATCTAGAGGAACCACTTCTGAAGGAACATTTGTTAGACCATGAGATGCAACAATTTTGTCCGAAGCCAACTCAACTTGGGAAGTACAATTGATCCCTGCCACTACATTCTCCAAACCTGAAAGGGATTCAATTTTGCAAGGTCAAATTATTAGAGATAGTTTTAAATGGAACTTTTTTTTTCAGCAATGGACAAGAAGTCTTTTTCTTATAACAAATCTTCTAACTCATGAACACTTTCCAACGAGGACATATCATAAAAAATATCATCCTAAGATCCAATCAATAAAGTTAACAACAATAAATAAATCCTTATTGACTTATTTTTGCTTACTGAGCAACTATTTATTCTTTATATATGTGTCCCTCAAATGAGTATATCGCTTCAAGCGAAGGGAATTCACTGAAAGGCTTCTTGTTATTTTTTAAGCTTAACTTAAAATTTAGTAATGCATTAACTTTCTAATACTATTAATTTTTTTTACAAATGGCAAGAGCAAAGACTACAGGAAGTGATTATCTTTAGCATTGTTAAAAGGGAGTAGGTTCCTTAAGGAGGAACTTCTCCGCAAGTGGTGATGATTGAGAAAATGAAAATTGCCTAATGATGGATGTATCTTTTACTTTCCACATCATAAGACTCACTTCAAAAAGATCAAGAACAGGAGGTTCATACGGGAGAAGAAGGTGGCACTCCAAGAAGGTGAATACAAGTGGTTCACCTCAAAATTAGAGGGTAGAAGATGGAATAAGAAAGCACAACCTGATACCCCTTTCAGCGACCGCATAGGTCAAGAATTTAATGTTAATACCGACCCTTAAAGGGAAATGAAGGAGGATGGGGTGTTCGAGCCACTGGTTTTGACAAGCTTTGCATGTGTGTTTATATCTTGTATGATGCATTGACCATCATTAATATTTAGAGACTACTCAGACCCTCCAGGTTACAAATCAGATTATGATGAGTGGCCCTACCACTCTTGTCCCATTTAGAAGTCCAACACCACAATTATGGGTATATGTGAATTTTCTTTCAACTTGTCCACCGCTATTCCAAGACCATTCCAACGTCCTTTATAAGATGAGTGTGATGCTTATGTGGCTAACATGCTTTAAGGTCCAAGCTATACAGAGGGGGGAAGGATATCAAACCCCAACTGAATCCTCAAGCTTTGATAATGATTACCACAAGGTAATCAATGACTAAATAATATGATCATTACTTCTCTTTTTAGTTTATTTGCTTAGAGTTTTTAAATTCTTCCACATATTTTAAATAAAATATTCAAAGTTAATGATTTTATATATTCATATCTCGATTTTCTTTTAATTATGGCTTTAAAATATTATAATATATATATGATAAATGTCAAATGTTTTTAAATTTCATATCAAATTAAACTTGAAAAAAAAATAATTTGTATACAAATTTGGCTTAATTGCTGTTAGAGGTACTCCAACTCAAGTTTTTTTAGTGAAAAAAAATTCTTTAATCATTACAATGTACAAGTTATGTTGTTATATTATTATAATAATAATAATTATTATTATTATTATTATTATTATCACTATTATTATCATTATTATTATTATTAATATTATTATAATTATTAATATTATCACATTATTAATATTATTCATACTATTAAAATTATTAATATTATTTATAGTATTAATATTATTCATACCATTAATACTATTGATATTATTATTATTTATATTATTCATACTATTTATATTATTTATATAAGTTTATTTAATGAATAAAGAATCTTTAACCATTATACTAAACAAGTTTTGTTGTTATAATAATAATAATAATATTATTATTATTATTTTATTAATATTATTAATACTATTCATACTATTAACATTATTAACATTATTCATAGTATTAAAATTATTTATATAATTTATGCTATTCATATTATTTAAATTATTTATATTATTCATATTTTTAATATTCTTAATATAATTCATATTATTAATATTAATATTTTTATTAAAATTATTATCAATAAAAATATTATTAATGGAAATAATATTATTAATAATATCCACATATATAAATTTCTAGTTAAATTTAACTATGGATAAGGATCTATCGGTAATAATTTGTAGATAATGATGAGTTTATCTACGGAATCATAATTGTGAGTAATAATTCGTAGATAATATTGAATATACCTATGGATTCATAGTCATGGGTAATAATTTATGGATAAATTTAAATTTTTTTTGTAGTATATGAACCAAAAAATTATCATATCCTTACTTCACTTTGAACGATATTTTTATCTTAGTTATCTATAAACCTCCTCTTATCAAATGTAGTACAATTAACACCGATCTTTCTTATTGAGAATATTAATAGAAATCACCACCGATGAATATAATATTCAAATCAACACTAAACCAACATTATTATTCTAACTTAAATATTACACAATTTTTAATGACACTTTAATTAATATTTTTTAATAAAATTTATTAGTACATATTTTTAAATAAAATAGAATGCAAAAATATATAACACAATTATTTTTTTTATAATTTTAAATAATCACATTATTTAAACTTAGTGTATCATAAACAAACAATACCAAAATAAGACTTTAAATTTAATAATTTTGTAATATTTCCTATAATAAAAATTAACCCAATTAAGAAAATGAATTCATAAGGAATAATAATTTTAAAAATTCAATTGCTTAAGGGTCTTTTATTTTTCACTTTCACTAAAATCACTTAAACAAAATTTGGATTCTTCATAATTCCCTCTTAAGCGCATGTTACATGTTGTCGTGAATGACTTATTTAAGAGCAAAATTAATTTCTTGCTTAACGCAAGACAATGTTTCTTTTATGCATTATTATTTAAAATTGTACTTGTATAGACAAAGTGGACCTAGATAGTACCTAAGATTGGCATTAATAATTGTTGTTGGCCTCAGTTGCTCAGTCGCTCTCTTACTCTCTAATATTTCACTCCTTCAGACTTCAAGACTTCTTCTCCATAGCTCCTTCGTGCTCAGTCGGGAATAAAACTGCAGAAGGTTCTCCGACAATTAATTAAATACTCTATATTGTGAGAGTGTATTGTAAAACTGATAAAATCGTACTTTACTCCATTGTAGAGGGCTTATTTATAAAAGTTAGTAATGGCTTCTTCTTCTAAGTCTTCAAGTCTTCCTTCCTATTCTTCTTCCTTAGAAAGCACAAATTCTAATCCTAACAAGGTGAGGGATGTGGGTGGTTCTAGTCTAGTGGTCGACCTTGCTAGCCAACTACCTCGCTATCCTAAGGGTCCTTCTACTTTTGATGGGTTTCTCTAAAGTCACCATGTTAAAATCGGACTTCCAGTCGAACGTGGTTGTAGTTAATAGTTATAATCACACCAACCAGGTTTGTCATGGTTGGGAAAATGGTTCTTAGGACTTTTTATTTGCTTATGCTTGTCTCTTTGATGATTTGCATGTGACACTTCCTTAGGATCCTCAATGTTGCTCCCACTTAATTACATCCAAATTCTTAGGCGGCTCTCTAGGCCTTTAGGCTAATTTGTGATACCTTTCGGTTGAGGTCGTCCCCTCAATCCTTTCTTTTCTATTATAATTCTCGGTCGGCCCATCCTATGGGTTGACTTTCTTTATCAAGCCATCTGGGTAGCATTCTTTTTGCTCCCTATACATCGTCCTACAAAAAGTTCAAGGAGAGGTATTTCAAGATATTCATTGAACCGGATACTACAAAAAATCGTGTATGAAGTGACGGTTTTAATATGACGATTATTAATAACCGCCACAAATTTTCGTATAATACGACGTTTTAATATCTGCCACAATTATCCTTCAAAATGTATCATTTTGAACTGTCACAAATATCCTTAAGAATAAATAGTCCAAATTTTCCTTCCCTCCATACACCATTCTTCATTATTCACAATTTTTTTGAATGTTACTAAAACACGAATTTTATTTTAATTAAAAAATAAATAAAATAAAAATAGAGAGAGTATAATATTTTTCAAAATAATACTCCCCTATTCTTTTATTTACTATATAAATAAACTATTTTTAATTTTTATCATATAATTTATTTATTACTTTACACTTTTATATTAATTAAAATAAAAATTTTAATTTAAAAATATACACAATCGTTATTTAAAAAAATAAATAAGAGATTAAATAAGATGATGTTTAATATTTTGTTTCCTTGATTTGATCGGCAACAGTCTTTTGTAATGCTCGGTCGTCTGTGACTACATTTAATGATTGTGTATAAGCCATCCATGTTATGTTTGATTGGCATAGTTAGACACGTCGATTACTCGACATGCATCATAAATTGCCTTGTTCGTTGAGAGTTGGCTGCGAAATTAGTGATGTTTCTAAGGTAAGAACATTCATTAATTCGTTAAGTTATATGCATTAACTCTAAACTAGAAAAGGCACAATAAACAGCTATACATATATGCACAAAATAATACATTGTCCAGCCAACTACAGAAGGTGAATAAATATAAGGAATTCATGGTTGTTGCTCATCCTTATACACCATGTGCCCGTCAATCATGACTTTCCCTGGGCCAAGTTGGGAGAAGTTAGTATCAGGGTAAACACTTGTGGCTTGGGCGACAGCGTCCTCGAAGCCAGCAACGAATGAGTGGGCAGCGTCATCTAAGAGCTCCTCCTTGAGTTTAGACATCAACTCGTCCTTCTGTGCTAACTCTGCCTTTTGTGTGGCCACCATGTTGGCCATCTCTTCCTTCAATGACTCTCGCTCTTCTTTCAGCAACTCCATTTTAGTACGGAGGTCGTTGTTCCTTGCATACAAACCCAAGGTCTCTTGCGATTTGTTGAAGAGGAGAGTCTTGGTCTCTTGATGGCTCCTTCTTAGCTCCTCGACCTCTAGAGTAAGGCCCTTCACTTGATGGGCGAGCCCTTTGGCCTTGCAAGCTTCACTCTGGGCAGTGCTTTTCAGCTTGATAAGAAATAAGCAGCTTTTAGCTAGCGCCTGTCCCAATTGTCTTGTGGTTTCCAGCACTTGGTCCTCATCCAAGGGGTCCAACTTCTCTTTGATTTTAGAAGGGAGCAGGGCGTTTAGAATGGTGAGAAGGGGATCTACAGAAGGATTCCACAGTCCCTCCTCCTTAGTAATTTCTTCTCTACTCTCTTGAACTATGACCCCCCTGGAGGTTGAGGGGCGTGAGAGGAGAGAATGTGAAAGAGAAGGAGCTCGCCCACCTGAGACTAAGTGGGAGGAGGATGCAGCATCCTTTCTTCTTCTCTTGAAAACGAGCCCAGAATATGTCTCGTCCCTCTCCGAGGCCACCACCTCGATTATGGCCTTTTTGTTGCGGTCTTCAACAGGGGGTGCTTTTGTAACAGCCGCAGAAGGAGCCTCCGTAGCAGCTTTTTCTGCTTGGCCAGGGCAGCTAGGTTCTTCCTCTTCTCCGCGTCCAACGTGTTCTCTGCATAACAAACCCAAATAAGTTCAGCAATTACACCAGCAATGCAGAAACATCAAATATAGCAAGGAACAGGAAAAAGGAGGATACCAATGTAAGCTTTAAGCGTCATTGGGGAAAACTCTTCTTGGATCAGGGTGGCAATATCGAAAACCACGTTGAGGTTGGAGAGATGGATGCACACCTCACGTTCAGGTGAGGGCAGGTCCTCCAGGCTTCTAGGGCTTTGGAAGATAGGGTTTCGTGTCCAATACAAGGGAAACCCATTCGAGAGGGTTGGATCTCCCTTGCTGCTTCAAAATTTGAAGAACTTCTTTTTAAAGCTCTTATAAGATTGCTGGAAGAGGGATGGCAAGGACCTCCCAGCAACCTCGTTGAAGGACACCCAAAGTTGGTGTCCTAAACATTTGGCCCCAAAGAAGTAGAGAAAGACATCCACTGATGGTAGAAGGCCAAAGTGGGAACAGAGGATGGTAAAGGCTCGCACGAATGCCCAGCTATTTGGGTGTAGCTGGGTAGGGGCGACGTTAATCTCGGTGAGCAAGGCTCTCTCGAAGGGGAATAAGGGAAGGCGAAGAAGGACCTTTTGAAAAAGGGTGGAATAAAAGAAATAGAAAGGACCTTCGGGGTCTGTGGATTCGTCACTACATACAAGCTGACCCTCCCCACAAGGAACTATGCGGACAAGTTTATCATGTTCTCTACCAAACATGTTTCGCTCAGGGTTAGGGTGTTTCTTATACTCGGCTTTCCTATAATCTACTATCTTCTTCCTAGAGCTGAGCTTTCAACTAAAAGGTTCTCAGGGGCCCAAGGATAGTGTGATCGATAATCCATCTAAAACAAGAACAAGCAAACAAACAAGAACACAGAGACACATTCAAAATCCAACATTACATGCATTCATAAAAATAGAATAACTAGCGTAAATGATAATATCGAGAACACAGGGTATGAGCAATCTCAGTGCAGTAAAGCAAGAGCAAAACGAAAGCAATAAGAGCACACTACACAGTCAGGGTAAGGTAAAGTTAGTACCTTTGTAATGATAGGAAAGGTTACGGGGACGAGGTTGTATGGACGACAATGAGGGTGCATCAAGTTTGAGAAGAAGCGCGAAAATTTCTAAAGAGCGTAATGAAAATAGTGGGGACGTTAGAGTTTCTGAAACCCTATTATAGTAAGGGAGTGTAAGCGGCAATGTCTTGTGACCGTTGATAAAAGCCACGTGGAAGCACATGATGGAGTATGGTGAAACGTCAACTCAGGGTACTGTGCACGTAGCGCTACTCATTTGCCACGTAGGTCGACCTGGGTGAGCAAAAAGCCTCTTCGCTGAAGCAAGTTCAGCTTGAGTCTGGGGGGCTTGTGTACTGAACCAGAAGTCGTAGCACTTAGAACTCGTTGGTCGGACCTCGACATTTTCTCTCAGGCAGGTCAGCTCGGAACATGGGCCTCACTTACTATGTGATTGGGCTCCAAGTATGTGTATATATTAAACTCTCATGCATGTATATGGTATAATCCTCTACGAATAAGATTACTTACTACAGTGACGAAACGTAATGGACTTAGGGGCGTACACAACGTATCCAGGTCTATGATGAGTAAAGTATTAATTGTAAGGCCCAAGCCTAGTAACGCTAAGGCAACCCAGGTAAAGCTATATGCATGGCATGACATAGCGTATGAATGGGTGTGTATTGGCATGAATACATGAGCAAATGATTATGGGCGGGACCTTGTGCCAAGGTTACGAGGCTGGCCAAATCTGCTTAATGGGCTTGAAGCGTGTAACAAAGCTGCCATGTGCTGATAATCAGTGGCATGCGCTTAAAGATAAAGATGCTTAGAGATAAAGATATATATATGGTTATTCATATGTTTGTTACAACTACATATAGATATGTTTGTTAATATCACGTAAGATTTTCCTTTTATGCGTAAATGTCTATTGCACATGAAATACCCTATGATAGTGCTAATCCTAAAAAGATAGGGATGCGCGTGTATATATAACAGAAGGAACACTTGCAGTCTTGGACCTGAAGATTATTGGTGCCTGTGACAGGGGGTTTTCTGTTAGAGATATAAGATAATGTTTTTATTTTTAGTTAATATTTGTTTATCTTAAGTGTAACAGGAACATGGTACGCTATAAAAAGGGGCTTAAGGTCCCAGGTGAAGGTATTCAATTCTGAATACACTTTTAGATACTGAAACCACTTGTTTCCTATTTGTTCACAAAGCCCTTACTGACTTGAGCGTTGGAGTGTGACCGGTCGTGAGGGCACCCTTTGTCTCTACAGTTAAAGCATCCAGCAACCAAGGGAGGTGCAGATTCCAGGGGAGACAGGCAGAGCCTGAACCAGTCATCAGAGTCAACCGGGGACCAATCAACCAGCAAGAACAAATGCAATAGATGCTTGATAAAGAAACTTTATCTTTGTTGATATTTGCATGTCTTTGCACTTCAAATTTCTTTTTATACTTGTGGTTGTGTGAACGTTGAGGATATATCAGGAAAAACATGAATAATGTTCTGCACTTCTCTATCACATACTCGTTCTTTCAAATAGTTTCCTTAACCAACTAAACCATAACGTTGTGCTTGATATATTTGAATCTTCATATTGAGTATATTTTGTTTTTGTATAAGACACTAGAATAGGAATGTGCTGACATGAGCTTTGAATACATCTTTGACACATGATATGCTTTTGGAATAAATTTGTTACGTGTGCTTCCTATAAGCAACAAATTAATGAAGCTTTGATGATTAATTCAACATATCTCGTTCATCAGCTTCATAGTTTCCTCAATCAAATGCTAAGTATGAAAACTCTAGATGATGACTTTGTGCGTGTCTTTATGTTCGTAAAACACATTTAGAGACCCGTCATGGGTTTCAACTGTTGAACCAAGTGGTGTTCAAGGTTTTGAAGAATCCAAATCCTCTGAAGGATGATGAAGCCTCTGCTTTGCTTGATGCTGCTGTGCTGGTTTATTGTTTTGTTCTGGGGTAGTTTATGTTGTAATCCACCCTTAGATTAAATCTCAAAGCATTTAGCATCTCAGTTTTTAATAAAACAAAGTGTTTTTTCAAACTAAGTTGAAACAACCGATTGTTTATACTTAGATGTTTTGAGAAAGTTTGAAAACTGCTTTTTGAATGGAGAAAACTGTTAAGTGACAAAACAACCGATTGATTCGAGGAAACAACCGATTGTTTGTTTTGGAACCTTAACAGAAAAACTGTTTTCTTTGACTGAGCTTTAAATGATTTGAAACTGAATACGCTCCAATCATTAAATGCTTTGACCAATCTTTTTGAAAGCTTTTATGGGTTTGTTAAGATTTGGTAACAAACTTCTTTTTATATAATTCAGAAAATCTCTTTTAAAGAGTGAGAATGCTTTTGAAAAAGTTTTTACTAAGAGAGTTTTCAAAGTGCTGAGATTGCTTAAGAGCTAAAGAGATTGATCAAAGTGCTGGAATAGGATTCTACTTGTATTGATTTCAGATCTTCATCTATAACAAGTGTAATTTGTGTAAACTGCTGAAACATTTCTTCTGTGTATTGTTGCTGAGATTGGCTGTGTGTTCTTGAGGTGTTCAAGATCAGCAATCTTAGTGTTGGCCAAGGAGAGTGTGTGTCTTGAGGTTTTCAAGGTCATTCTCTTGGTTGTTGTGTAAGTGATCAAGGTGTTATTGCTTAGTGGATTTCCTCAGGGTTCTGAGAAGACTGGATGTAGCTCTGGGTTGGAGTGAACCAGTATAAACAACTGTGTACAATCTCTCTATCCCTAACTCTTTAAATTCAGTTTGTTTGTTGTTTACTGATATAAACAACCGATTGTTTTCCTGGCAGTGCTGTTTTGCTTGCTGTTTTGGCTAACTGAATTGCTTAATCAATTGGTTTCTGAAATAAATTCATTCTAGCTTGCAAAAAGTTTGCGAAAACCTCTTTAAACAATTCACCCCCCCTCTAGTTTAAAGCCATCTTTCCTAACAATTGGCATCAAGAGCTTGGTTCTTGAAAGTCATTCAAGTTGATCCTAAAATTTTTTTTAAAATGGCTGATAGACTACCTTTTAGGGAAGGTGCATCAATAAACAGACCACCCTTGTTTTGTGGTTTGAATTACCAGTTTTGGAAAGTTAGAATGAAAATATTTATGGAATCTCTTGACAAAGGAATTTGGGATGCAATTGAAAATGGTCCTTTTATCCCAAAGTTTGAAAAAGATGGTTCTGTCATTGAGAAGCCATGGTCTCAGTGGACTGATTCAGAAAGCAAAAAGGCCAAATTTTATTGCATTGCCAAAAATATTATAACCTCTGCTTTAAATTCTGATGAGTTTTTCAGGGTATCACAATGCAAATCATCAAAGGAAATGTGGGATACTTTGGAGGTCACTCATGAAGGAACAAATGAAGTTAAAAGAGCTAGAAAGCATGCTCTAATCCAAGAGTATGAAATTGATCCGGTCGGTCATCGGTAGGCGATGACGTCACAAGCAGATGACCACGTGGGCCAATCACAGAGTGACGCGTGGCACGTGAAGGCAGATAAACCAGGGTGGAGATCGTTCAAGAACGGCGATCAGTGGTCAGCTACCAAGTGACCGCCACCAGCAGATCAGTTCCTACTTGAGCGCCTGGAAGAAGAGCGCGAGAAGGGACGAAGCACCGATCAGTCATCGGTGCGTTCAGAGTGATCTGTCATCGGTGCATGGAGAATGATCAGTCGTCGGGGGTTCCTTGTCAACACCTGTTAAACTGGGACCCAGGCTCCCAGCGAGAACGTTACTCAAGGACCTCGCCTGATCCCATAAGCAGAGCACGAGGACGTGAAGTATCACATCGGTCATCGGTGTGTGTTGAGGTGACATCGGCCGCGCGATGTGAACAACGCAATCGATGATCAGTAAAGCGCCCGGAGGTTGGGAGCGTTCTTAGTTGTAAGGACCTGAAATTTATTGCAATGAAAGAGTATGTTTTAAATAAATTCTAAGTATGTTTTTATTTAGAATAGAAAGGGAGGAAAAAGTTAAGTTTGGAAGGCTACGAGGTCGCCGGTCGCCTGCTACACATGAGCGCCAGGTGGACATCGCGCGGGCGTGAGAGGCATGCAGGCATCGCGCGAGCGCGAGAGGCATGCAGGCATCGCGCGGGCGTGAGAGGCATGCAGGCATCGCGCGGGCGCGAGGGGCATGCGGGCATCGCGCGGGCGCGAGGCACGCAGGCATTGCCAGGGCGCGATGCATGTGGACGTGGCCAAGGCGCGAGAGTTATGAGGGCGTCGCCAGGGAAGACATCGGTTGTCTCCCAGAGGAAGACATCGGTCGTTCGCCAGGAAGATGTCATCGGTGGTAGTCTTCGCGCGAGGTCATCGGTGGATCGTCTTCGCGCGAGGTCATCGGTGGTAGTCTTCGCGCGAGGTCATCGGTGGATCGTCTTCGCGCGAGGTCATCGGTGGATCGTCTTCGCGCGAGAGGTCATCAGTGGTTTCTCTTCGAGCTGGTAGTCATCGGCGAAAGGTCATCGCGCGACGTTGAGTTACACCCAGAGAACGTGGGCCCCAGACTCCCAGCAAGAGACGTTCTGCACGCGTGCCACGTAGACGAAAGAGTGGTTCAGAATAGTGACCTCAGAGCGTAGCCTGCGCAGAGGCACGCTTAGTAGTACTGTTCAGGGAAGCGTGCACGCAAACTTCCCTGCAGAGTAGGTGGTGGCAGCTGCTTTTGGAGGGATAAGTTGGTTTAAGTTACAAAAATCCACTGCTGGGAAAAAAGGAAAACATTGTTGTATTCGACGAGAGAAAGAGTGAGTTTCTTCCCTTCTCCTCCAGTTACCTCCTCCGCGTTGCGATTTCAGCATCTCCACACAAGAGTACGACGAGAAGCAACACCATTGGAGCCCCTGGGAAAGTTCTCTGCAACTCCTTCAAAACCAGACGCAAAAACAGAGCCAAGGTGTTCTGCAAGCTTCGTTGGATTTCGAAGCTCCTGGTGTTTGCGCAAGTCCAGGTAAGGGGAAGCTAGCCTTCATCTTTAATACGAACCATCGTTTAGCCTTTTCTGAAGGGTGGGCGACGTGGTCGCCGTTTTCGCTTTCGTCTTCATGAAATGCTTTGTGTTATGTGTTTGGGCGACGTGGTCGCCGGTTTTAAACATAGCCTTTGAAATACCATGTATTTTGAACTAGATCGCCGGTTTTGGCGCTGTTTTACGAAATCTCTGTTTTTGATGTTATTTTGAAACTACATGAGATATTCGAAGATCTGAAGCTTTGAAATGTTTGTGGATGTGATTTGAATCATTTACTTGAATGGTAGGATGTGTTTGAATGCTGTGAATGTGGGATCGAGGCATAGTATTTTCAGGAAAGGAAATACCGTGTAAGATCTGTATAGGTGTATTGACTAGGGGCTTGTCTAGAAGGAGATATCCTGACTCTGCTGAGATAATGAAATCACGTAGATGAAGTTATTCAGTTGGTGAGAGTCGAAGGAGGTTCGTATGAATGGGCGAGTTGTTCAAATGGGAACGAGCTCGGCCTGTTATACGAATTAACCTTGTCATACCGAGAGAATGGTAACAATGAGATGGTATATGCGCATGCTGTGTGGATTCACAGTGGTGGGTATGACAGGTGCAAATCTCTGGGCCTGAGTCAACACACGAGTCAATCCGGAAGTAGTGTCAAGTGTCTTGTGTTGTGAGTCATTGGAAAGTCTGACAAGGGAAATGAGAAACTTGAATATTGATAGACACTTGATGCTGTATTGTGAAATGGAATGACTATGGGTGAATGTTGTGAAATGTGATTTTGGGCGATCAGCTGAATGCTAATTGTAGTTCTACGTTTTACATGGATAATTTGGAACTTGGTTTACTTTGATTGTCATGTTCATGATTTAAACTCTATTTAAAGATATCTAGCTTACCCTTTATTTTGTATTGCTCTGTGGCTGTTTTCTATTAAAAACTGTGATGATCGTGTCTTTTACACGGGAGCAGATGATCTTCCAGGGAGTAGAGCTCCTCAGTGAGTGGTCGCCGGAAGGAGATCGCCTATCTCCGTCTCTATCGGGTGATCGCCGGTTTATGCCTCCATCGGGTGATCGCCGGTTTTCGTGTCCTGATAGAAGATCGCCCGTTTTGAGGTCTTCTGTTAGAGATCGCCGTTTTAAAGTTGGAGATCGCCGTTTTCTTTTGAGACCGCCTGTCTTACTGCATTTCTTTTAATTTCGTAAAATCTTGCAAACATTTGATTTGGTTATGTATTAAACTCCCTAAGAGGAGTAACTTCATTTCTGATATATATATATATACATTTTATTTTGCACTCTTCAATATTATTTGGTTACACTTAATTTCAATTATACATGTATGTATGTATTATTTTGGTGGGATGTTACATTAGTCGCGAGACGACCACGCAGGAAGATGAGAAGACGCAGTTAGGTGCAGAATCCCGCTGGGACGAGAACCCATTAAGGTTGGAATCTCCCAGTGGGTTGCATGTCTGCCACGTGGATGGTAAAGATGTCCCCAGAGAATAGGTAGGGCAGATAGGCGCAGAAGTCGAGGGGTCCAGAGGTACCCACGCGGCCTCCCCTGTCAGATTTGGCAATCAAGTGAAGAAGGCTGGCACGCAAAGCACCCTGAGGAGTGGAAACGGCACTGCAGAGTAATTAAGTGAACCTAGAGGTAGCCTGTAGGGGCTACGCAGGGTTTATATGAGGAAGAAGAACATCAAACCAGGTATGCAATCTTTGCCTCAGAATAGACAACACACATCCAAGAGCACTCAGTCTTCGAATCAAAGAGGACTGAGGGCACACACACACAGTCTCACACAGAGAAATCTGAGAGAGACCTTTTGGTGTTCTCGTTGCCTGACTTGAGCGTCGGAGCTACAACGGCCGCTAGAGGCGCCGTTCGCGTGTTTTGCAGGTACCGCTTGGAGTCCCGTCGAAGGTCCCTGGAGCCTCCTTGCAGAACGCGCAGTAGTTAGAAAGTCAAACGAAGGAGTGACGAGGCATTCTCCCCACGCTCGAGTCCGCGGCGAGATCAGAAATGTTCAGAATGCTTAAAGGTGAAACAATTGCTGAAGTGCAGAAAAGGTTTACTCATACCATCAATCACCTTATGAGCCTAGACAAGACTTTTGACAAAGAAGAGCTAAACATCAAGATCTTGAAATGTCTTGATAGAGCATGGTGATCCTGCCGCTTGACTCGAACGTCAACATTCCTCCTCTCCAGCTCCAAACCTTCCAAGAAACCTGAAAGAACAGAAAGGCGCCTCTGCGGCCAGTGTAGCTCCGACGCTCAAGTCAGTGGTCGAATCAACAAATTCTCTCAGAGAAAACTAGGAACCGTGCAAGTGAGTTGTTACCAATGAATAAAAACCCCCCTCTGAATACCGTTAGGAACTCTATATATACCTGTGTTTTTCTCTCTCCTGACGGTTATTCCTCTCGACACGTGGACCGCATCTGGTTGTACACGTGTCACCATCTGGAGTACCTGCAACTGAAACGTTACTTTCCCTTTACTCCCGCGACTAAGTTATCCACACAGGGAGTAACTTAGTATGCAGGCTACTCTGGGCACAGCCTTAAAGCTGGTTAACACTGGTTATCATGGTTCTCAGAGCACACGGGCAAATATACCACTTATCTCCTGTATTTAGACCATGTAATAAACGTTTACCAAGTCTTCTCTAATACCCGGCGATGTCCTCTTTCGGCGATGTCCTCTTTTGGCGATCACATGCAATCTAGGCGTTTACTGATTACATACGAGAGAAGTAGGAGATCGCCGCCTTCTTCAACAAACGGCGATTCCCTCAACTTCTAAGCTACATTCTCTTTTCTCTTGCTCTTCTTGATCCATGTATTCTCCTGCCATGTCATTCCACGTGGCACCCTATGATTGGTCCACGTGGCAATCTACTGCTGAAGTCATCGACTACCGATGACCGACCGGATCAGTTCTCGCTGGGAACCTTGGTCTCAGCTTAACACGCGTTAGCAAGAACCCCGATGACCGATCACCCTCTGCATGCGCTTACGACCGACCGATGCCTCATAACTTCCCCCCGATGACCGGGCGGTGCCTCCAGGCGCTTATCTAGGCACCGCTCTGGGGGTGGCGGCCACTTGGTATCTGACTACCGATCACCGTTGTAGGTAATCTCCTCCCTGATTCACTTGCTCTTTCTACCACGTGCCACCCTGTGCATGGTCCATGTGGTCACCTGCTGCTGACGTCATCAACTACTGATGACCGACCGGATCACAAGCCCCCAGTCTTGAGCTGTGAACCTGTTCACAGCAAAGAGACTAAGAAGTCGTCTTCTGGCGGTCTACAGGAGCGCACACTCTGGCAGTAACACTGTTTCATTCCTTCTTCTTCGCCTTCAGACATTCAAAGCATCTCTCTGTGAGACCTTTCGACTTCTTCAACCTCCAACCTTCGTGACGCTTTTTTGATCACCCAAAGGTACCCTTTTATCTCTTCTACTGGTGACTGATCACCCCTCCTCTTGGAGGCACACTGATGACCGATCACTCGCTAATCCAAGCTGCCTGCGAGGTCCACTCCACGTGGCTTTGGTCCATGCTGCGGGACCCAGCTGACATGGATCACCCTTTACTATCTGTTCTCGACGACCGAGGTCTGGCCACTACACAAGCCCCCCAGGGCCGAGTTGTAACTTGTCTCAACGAAGAGCCTTACAACTCGCCTGATCGCTATCGGACCTACCGGGCTGACGGGCTCTCACCTTTTTGCCAATGACCGAGGTCATGTAACGAATGAATTATAAATCTTGTCTTTACAACTCGAATTACTCTTTCTCCTTTACAACTCAACTTTCACCTTGTGTGGGTTGTTTGTAAAGGTCATCTTCCGCTCTCCTCACTTAGCCTTGTTTCTTTGTGCGTTTAACTGACATGCCAAGTGTTCTGCATCATCGCTAGAAATTCCTCTGATCTGGTACTCGCCAAATTAAATTTGGGCGATGTTGCCTTCTTTACCCAAATAAGGCGTCCTCTGTGGGATCACCTTTTGCAACCTTCTATTCACTTTTTCACCTGTCATTCCTTTATACGAACTCTTCTTTCCTGCACCTGCTCGAAGGCAAGGAGGAATTCTCCTTTCTCGCCTGCACTTGCTCAAAGGCAAGGAGGTCTTCTTCTTTCTCGCCTGCCCTTGCTCAAAGGCAAGGAGGACTTCTTCCTTCTCCCCTGGCGCTTTCTCAAAGGCGAGGAGGTCTTCCTCTGTTCCCTACACTTGCTCAAAGGCAAGGAGATCTTCCTCTGCTCTCGCCTGCACTTGCTCAAAGGCAAGGAGGTCTTCCTCTGTTGCCTGCACTTGCTCAAAGGCAAGGAGGTCTTCCTCTGTTGCCTGCACTTGCTCAAAGGCAAGGAGGACTTCCTCTGTTGCCTGCACTTGCTCAAAGGCAAGGAGGACTTCCTCTGTTGCCTGGATGCACGAGAGCATTGAGGACTTTGAGCTTCGCTGGATGCCTCCGATCGCTGAAGGACGATGAGGACTTTAAAACTTTTACTTGTCCCTTTAACCGCCTAAGGGCGATGAGGTCTTAAAACTTTCACTTGTGCCTCTAACTGCCTAAGGGCGATGAGGTCTTAAAACTTTTCACTTGTGCCTCCAACCGCCTAAGGGCGATGAGGTTTTAAAACTTTTCACTTGTGCCTCTAACCGCCTAAGGGCGATGAGGTCTTAAAACTTTCCACTTGAAACGTGCGCACTCATTTTACTTCTACCTTGAATCACTTTAGGTGATAAGGTTTTTTCAAAAACTTCTTTAAATCGATAAGCACTCACACTTTAGTATACTTCAAAATTTCAATTTTGACTTTCTTATTTCTTGGGTGGCCTCGTTAAAAACCCTCCTTAGGGAAAAAAGAGTGCCCCCTTTGCATCTGTTTTTAAAAAACTGTTAATGATTCCTCTGAGTTTGTACTACTTACAAAGCTTTAACTGAAATAAAACTTGAGGTGAGTGGCGTTCCAAGTACGAGGAATCGCCCCTCCTTCTAGTGTCTCCAAGCGGTAGGCGCCGTTCCCGAGTGCTTCAGTTATTCTAAACGGTCCTGTCCACTTGGGCGACAACTTATTCTCCATCTCGTACTGGTGGGCTTTCCTCATCACCAGATCGTCGGTTTTAAACTGCCTCTGTATTACTCTAGAATTGTATCTTCGTTTAATTCTTCTTTTCACCGCTTCAGCTTTCACTCTTGCTTCCTCTCTGACCTCATCTAGCAAATCCAGGTTCATTCTTCTCTCTTCATTTGATTCTTCTGCTACAAAGTGTTGAAATCTCGGCGAGCTCTCCTGGATCTCAACTGGAATCATTGCATCACAACCATACACTAAACTAAAAGGAGTTTCATGGGTACCTGATTGCTCAGTTGTGTGGTACGCCCAAATTATGCGAGGTACCTCATCAGCCCACGATCCTTTAGCTTTCTCTAACCTCTTCTTCAAACCTCTCAACAGAACCCGATTAGCGGATTCTACCTGGCCATTCGTCTGTGGGTGCTCCACGGATGCAAACACTTGTTGAATTCCCACATCCTCACACAACTTCTTCAACAGGTGGCTTGCAAACTGAGTCCCATTATCCGATACTAGACGCTTAGGCACACCAAATCGGCACACAATGTTCTTCCACACAAAGTTTTCGATCTTGGGTGCCGTGATTTGGGCAACTGGCTCTGCTTCAATCCACTTAGTGAAGTACTCGATCGCCACCACCAAGTACTTCCTCTGCCTGATTGCCATCGGGAAGGGCCCCAGAATATCAATTCCCCATGTATGAAATGGCAAGGGCTATAAATCGACTTAAGCTCTTCTGGGGGCGACTTGTGCCAATCGGCATGCTACTGGCACTGCTTGCAGCACCGGGCGTACTTCTTGCAATCCTCTCTCATTGACGGCCAATAATATCCTGCACGAAGAGTTTTAGCGGCTAGAGCTCGACCCCCGATGTGACTTCCGCATATACCTTCATGGAGCTCAGCCATAATCCTTGTGCATTTCTCCCCGTGTATACATACCAGGAGTGGGTGTGTGAACCCGAACCTGTACAACTCACCATCTATCAGGGTGAACCTGGTAGAGTTCTTCTTGATCTTCCTGGACTCTGCTGGATCTATTGGAAGCACGCCATCAGCTAAGTAACGCTGGTACTGTGTAATCCACGTATCTGGCTTATGTGTGGCACAGACCTGTGCGACGTTCACTCCCACCACAAGGAATGCCCCCCGTCGACTTGGTCACCTGAAACACCTGGTGATCTGCCACGAACGCCCTTGGTGTCTTCAATGTTTCTTGAATAACAGTCCTCTGCCTACCCCCCTTGCCTGAACTGGCGAGCTTGGCCAGCAAGTCAGCTCGGGCATTTTGCTCCCTTGGTACGTGCACTACCTCAAATGAGGTAAAAGAACTCTTCAACTCCTGCACATATGCCAAGTAAGCCGCCATCTGCAGGTCCTTGGCCTGGAACTCGCCAACTACTTGCCCTGTGACTAGCATCGAGTCACTTTTGGCCACCAACACTTTAGCTCCCATCTCCTTTGCCAACAGGATACCTGCAATCAATGCCTCGTACTCTGCTTGATTGTTGCTGGCTTTGAAAGCAAACCTCAGGGACTGTTCTATCAGCACGCCGTTGGGCCCCTCCAGAATGACTCCAGCACCGCTACCTTGCTGGTTCGACGATCCATCTACCGAAAGGACCCAACAAAAACCATTTTCTTCAACATGAGTTGCCTCTGATGAGAGCTCGACAAGAAAATCAGCGAAAACCTGCCCCTTAATTGGCCCTCGGGGTTCAAAGTTAATGTCGAACTCTGACAGCTCTACCGCCCACTTCACCATTCTTCCAGCGACATCAGGTTTCTTCAGGACCTTCTGAATTGGCAAATCGGTCATTACCAGGACGGTGAAGCTCTGAAAGTAACGACGCAACCTCCTCGCCAAAAATACCACCGCTAGAGCAGCTTTCTCCAAGGCCTGATACCTCACTTCGAGACCTTGTAGCACTTTACTCACAAAATAAATAGGCTTCTGGACCTGGTTTTGGTCTTGAACAAGCACCGCACTCACCGCTCTCTCAGTTACAGCATAATACAACCTGAGAGGCACTCCTACTAACGGTTTGCACAGAACCGGCGGGCTTGCTAAATATGCCTTAAGCTTCACGAAAGCTTCTTCACACTCCTGGGTCCAGACAAACCTATTGTTTCTCTTTAAACATTGAAAATATGGGTGGCCCTTCTCGCCGCTAGCTGACACAAAGCGTGAGAGAGCAGCCATCCGACCTGTCAACTACTGCACCTCCTTCACCGTAGCTGGGCTTCTCATCGCCATAATAGCAGCACACTTGTCAGGATTTGCCTCTATTCCTCTCTCAGTCAAAAGAAAACCTAAAAATTTTCCTGCTTCCACGCCAAAAATGCACTTCTCTGGGTTCAGTTTCAGCTTATACTTGGCTATCGTTACAAACAACTCTTCTAAGTCCAAGATGTGCCTGCTCCTCTCCAGGGAGGTCACCACCATATCATCAACATAGGCCTGCACATTCCTTCCCAGCATCGGTGCAAGTACCTTATCCATTAACCTTTGGTACGTGGCCCCAGCATTCTTCAACCCAAACGGCATTACTTTATAACAAAAACACGATCTCTCTGTCATGAAGGCAGTCTTTTCTTCATCCATAGGATGCATCTTGATTTGATTATACCCCGAGAAGGCATCCAGAAAGCTCAACAACTTGCACCCTGCTGCACTGTCAACCAGGGCGTCTATACTTGGCAAAGGATATGAGTCCTTTGGACAAGCCTTGTTCAAATCCGTGAAATCAACGCACATGCGCCATTTCCCGCTGCTCTTTTTAACCAGTACAACGTTAGCGAGCCACTCGGGGTACTGGATTTCCCGAATGTGACCTGCGGTGAGGAGCTTTTGCGTTTCATCTCTAATCGCCTGCCTCTTCTCCTCGTTGAACTTTCTTCTCCTTTGTCGCACTGGTCTAATCTGGGGGTCCATCGCCAGGTGGTGGCACAAGAAGTCAGGGTCGATACCAGGCATATCCAAAGCAGACCATCCAAACGCGTCCAAATGCCTTTCTATCACCCCGGCGATCTGGTCTTGTGCTTCATGATCCAGAGATTTTCCCAGCTTGAAGACCTTGCCTTGTATTTTCCTCTCAACCCACTCCTCCACTTGTTGAGGCCTCCTTTCACTGGCGATCACCGCTTTGGCGATCCCTATAGCCTTAGCCTCTTCTAGGCGATCGGCATTACTAACTCCTTTCCTAACATCTGCCACGTGTGCATTCCCCTCGGCGATCACTCCCATCGCAACATCAACTGCTTCCCCCCTTGTTGCCTAGACTCCACGCCAGGAGGCGGTGTGGTTGAGATGTAGCTTATTGATCGCTTATTCTTGAGGCTATTTTCGTAACACTTCTTTGCCTCCTTTTGATCAGACCGCAGGGTTATTACAACACCTTCCATTGAAGGGAGCTTAACCTTCATGTGCCTTGTTGAAGGCACCGCCCCTATCCGGTTGAGAGTTGGCCTCCCTAACAGGATGTTGTATGCTGAGGGGGCATTCACGATAAGGTATTTGATTTTCTCTGTTCTTGAAGCCGCCTCGTCCGTGAAGGTGGTTCTCAACTCAATATACCCCCTGACCTCCACCTGATCGCTGGTGAAGCCATACAAGCATCCTCCATAAGGTCTCAACTGATCAAGGGGTAATTGCAACTTGTTGAAAGTTGGCCAGAACATTACATTGGCCGAACTTCCCTGATCAACCAGCACCCGATGGATCTTCCTTCCTGCCGTGACAAGAGAAACCACTATAGGATCGTTTTCATGCGATACAACATCCCTTCGGTCTTCTTTGGTAAACGTGATGTCCACATCAGGCGAGTGATCCTCAAACGCTTCCACTGCCATCACAGACTGAGCATATTTCTTGCGCTGTGATGCGGTGCACCCACCTCCTGAGAAACCCCCAGCTATAGTGTGGATTTCCCCGTGAATGGGCACTTCGTGTTGTTGGCTCTCACTGCTCGCCGGCTGGGAGATCGACGTACTTGCTGCCTTCTTCTCCAGCAAATAGTCTTTCAGAAATCCACTTTTCACCAGCTCGTCCAGTTGGTATCCCAACAACAGGCAGGAGTCAAGGGCGTGACCAAAACTTTTGTGGAATTCACACCATGCGTCTAGCTTTGGCCCCAACACCTTATCCGACACCTTCTCAGGCACCTTCAGCTTGGCAGCTATATTGGGAATGGCGATCAGGTCCGCCAATCCCATCACAAACTCATGCCTTGGAGGGCGCTTGAAATCCCTCTGGCGACCTGCCGCTCTTCCTCTACTATTGCCATCGCCTTTGTTTTTCTTTAGGTCATATGGACGGTATGTCCTTTCATCCTTCTTCACCGCCACCGTCTCCAATACCCTCTGAGGCTGAGGTTTGGTTTGGGCGTGTGGTTTCGCAGGAGCCGTATTCCCTCTCTTCTTTATCACTTCATTCTCGGCGGCGATGTGAGCCACAGCACGTCGCCGAATCTCTGCAAACGTTGCAGGGTGGCTCCTGATCAATGACTCACTGAAGGGTCCAGGCAGCACGCCCTTCTTAAAGGCGTGCACAAACATCTCCTCATCTTTACCTGGCAGTCGGACTATCTGAGCTCCAAATCTATTCAAGTAGTCCTTCAAAGATTCCCCCTGAAACTGCCTCACATCGAACAGGTCATACGACACCATAGGCGGCGCCTTATTCACAATGTACTGATCGACGAACAGCTTGGAGAATTGTTGGAAACTGGAAATATATCCAGTAGGTAAGCTCACAAACCAATCCAACGCGGTGCCGTGGAGGGTGCTCATGAACATCTTACAATAGGCCGCATCCGATCCTCCCGACAGCATCATCTGCGTATGGAACGCAGTAAGGTGAGCCTCTGGATCTTCCACTCTAGTGAAAGAGGCCTTCACCGCCGCGACATTTGCAGGAATCGCAGCGTCCATGATCGCCTGCGAAAATGGCATTGGAAAAACTCGTGGTGGAGACGGTGGCGCACCTCCACTAGTCGCAGCACTCTCCCTTTGCTCGCGAAGAGCCTTGCGTAACTCTTCATTAACCTTGCTCAGCTCTTCGTTCCTGGCCTGAGAAGCGACCAGGTCATCGTGCATCTTCGTCTGCTCGACACGCGACGCTGCCACATTTTCTTGCAAAGCGCGCATCATCTCCAGCATTTGCGCCATCGTCACGGTGTTCTCTCCAGACTGCGCCGCGACTAAACTTGATCTGGTTGTCCTTATCTTCCTCATGAAACTTCTACTACCTTCACACAGCTACCTTTCAACACGCGAAAGTTATCTCGCAACAGCGCTCAAGAAACGCTTCAACTTCCTTCGCCCAACGATCGATTCAGTAATCAATCGGTAGAAACCTCCAGAAACAATTCTTCACCAATTAAACGCAACTCAAACGGTTAAAACCTCCAAAAACTGATTGCGACAGCAAGCAATCGAACAGAAACCACCGAAAACCTCACAAACTCAACAGCGGATGGGAATCACAGTTTAGACGGCCCCACGGTGGGCGCCTGATGATCCTTCCGCTTGACTCGAACGTCAACACTCCTCCTCTCCAGCTCCAAACCTTTCAAGAAACCTGAAAGAACAGAAAGGTGCCTCTGCGGCCAGTGTAGCTCCGACGCTCAAGTCAGTGGTCGAATCAACAAATTCTCTCAGAGAAAACTAGGAACCGTGCAAGTGAGTTGTTACCAATGAATAAACCCCCCCTGAATACCTTTAGGAACTCTATATATACCTGTGTTTTTCTCTCTCCTGACGGTTATTCCTCTCGACACGTGGACCGCATCTGGTCGTACACGTGTCACCATCTGGAGTACCTGCAACTGAAACGTTACTTTCCCTTTACTCCCGCGACTAAGTTATCCACACAGGGAGTAACTTAGTACGCAGGCTACTCTGGGCACAGCCTTAAAGCTGGTTAACACTGGTTATCACGGTTCTCAGAGCACACGGGAAAATATACCACTTATCTCCTGTATTTAGACCATGTAATAAACGTTTACCAAGTCTTCTCTAATACCCGGCGATGTCGTCTTTCGGCGATGTCCTCTTTCGACGATGTCCTCTTTCGGCGATCACGTGCAATCTAGGCGTTTACTGATTACATACGAGAGAAGTAGGAGACCGCCGCCTTCTTCAACAAACGGCGATTCCCTTAACTTCTAAGCTACATTCTCTTTTCTCTTGCTCTTCTTGATCCATGTATTCTCCTGCCATGTCGTTCCACGTGGCACCCTGTGATTGGTCCACGTGGCAATCTACTGCTGAAGTCATCGACTACCGATGACAGACCGGATCAGTTCTCGCTGGGAACCTTGGTCTCAGCTTAACACGCGTTGGCAAGAACCCCGATGACCGATCACCCTCTGCATGCGCTTACGACCGACCGGTGCCTCATAACTTCCCCCCGATGACCGGGCGGTGCCTCCAGGCGCTTATCTAGGCACCGCTCTGGGGGTGGCGGCCACTTGGTATCTGACTACCGATCACCGTTGTAGGTAATCTCCTCCCTGATTCACTTGCTCTTTCTACCACGTGCCACCCTTTGCATGGTCCACGTGGTCACCTGCTGCTGACGTCATCAACTACTGATGACCGACCGGATCACATGGCAACCAAAGGTAACTGCAATTTCTGAATCTAAAGATCTAACATCCTTAAGTGTTGCTTCTTTGTTTGGAAAGCTTAGGGAACATGAGCTAGAGATGAATAGACTCAATGTTCAAGAGAATCAAGATAAACACACAAGGAGCATAGCCTTGAAAGCATCCAAACACAAGGGAAAGCAAGATTCAAGTGATGATAGTGATGAGGAAAATCTGAGTTTGCTGTCAAGAAAATTCAGCAAATTCCTAAAGAGAAACCGCAACAAAGACAACAACAAGGATAGGTATGGAAACAAGAAATCCAATGATTTAAATTCAAATAACTATACTTGTTTTGGTTGTGGTGAGCAAGGTCACATAAAGGCAGATTGTCCCAACAAGAGCAAAGAGAAAAAGACAAGCTACAAGGAGAAGAAAGGCAAGACAAAAAGAGCCTACGTAGCTTGGGATGAAAATGAGGTGTCATCATCAAGTTCTTCATCAAGTGAAGATGAAAAAGCCAACATATGTTTAGTAGCTGAGGATAATGATGATGCTTGCAGCTCAAGTGAGGTAAGTTCTTGTGCTTCCTTAAATGAACAAAATTATTGTGAATTGCTTGAAGCTTTTCAAGAAACACATGATGAAGCTAATAGATTGGTTCTTTCAAACAATCGATTGAAAGATCTTAATCATGTGCTTGAGAAGAAAGTTAAATCACTTGAAGAGGATGTGAGAAAGGCAAAAATTGATTTTGAAAATCTGGAAAATCATTTCAAAAATGCCTCTTGCAAGTGTGACACTCTCATTTGCACAAATTGTGAAAATCTTGAGAAAAAGGTTCATTATCTTATTGAAACTGTGGACAAGCTTTCAAAAGGGAAATCAAACTTTGAGAATGTCTTGGCATCTCAAAACTGTGTTTTTGGAAAGGCTGGTTTAGGCTTCAATCCACAGAACAAGCAAGATAAGTTTTCAAAAGCTTTTTTAAGAAAAACAGAAAAACAATCAATTGGATCATCGAAACAATCGATTGTTACATGCTTTTACTGCATGAAGAAAGGCCACTCTGTTAGATTCTGTAAAATTAGAAAATATTGTGTTCCTAAAGGTCTTATGAAATGGATTCCTAAGGAATGTGATGTTACTAACAGCAAAGTGAAGCCAAATGGACCCAAATTTGTAAGGGGACCAAATCTTGCTACTTGAATTTGTTTATGCAGGAAAATAAAGGGAAAAGAGGCATTCTGATCAATCTGTTAAAGAGAAAGGAAGTCATTGAAGCTGAATCAATGCTGTGCAAAAGAACAAAATAGTGAAGAGAAAGTTTCTTGATCCACAAGCATTTGGATCATTGAAGAAACAACACAAGGATAAGACTTTCCTTTTATTGTTCTCAATATTTGTTTCAAAGTTCTTTCCTATGATTAATTCTATTTTAATCAAATGCATTATGCTTTAATCTGTTTCTGTTAATGGCTGAAATCTCCAAAATCAAGTTTTTATACTGCTGCAGAAAAACAACCGATTGGTTCTTCGAAACAACCGATTGTTTTGAGTCTGACAGCACTGTGAAGAAACTGATCTAATTTTGAATTCATCTTCTATCCGTTGCAGATCAAATTCAAAAGGGAGAATCTTGGTCAAACTATCTGTATTGAAAGCTAAACGTGCTCAGAAAGTGGTTACAACATTCATAAAGGAGAATATTCCAAAATCTTGGAAATTCAAGAGCCTTTATGACTAGTCAAAGTTCACATGTGAAGACCATGTGTTTTTCAGTTTTTATTCTGACATTTACTGTGCAGAACAGCTTTCTCTCTCTGAAAATCAAGTACCCATTAAATGAAATTAAACACAAATTGATTTTCGTATGGCTATAAAATCAGGTGCAGATGAACAACCAATTGCAACATCTCTTGCAATATCTCTTGCACCATCTCTTGAGAAAATCTGTGAAGAAGTGCTATCCTCTGTTTTCTCATCTCTGCTGCCATGGAATCAACTCCTCCCACTTCCAAAAGAATAAAAACCAGAGCTGTAAGGTCTGGAGGAAGGTTGGAAGGATGGTTTTCTGGAGATAAGGATCTCATTGAAAAGTATAGATATGAGACAAGTCTCAAGAAGATAAACAACCCCAAGGTTGTGAGCTTTGATTGGCTGAAAAGTCAAAAGTTGGACAATGTGAGAAAGCTACTCAAGGATCAATTTCTTAGAAGGTTCCTGGAGATGAAGGGAAACATATATCCAGATTTGGTGAGGGTCTTCTACACCAATTTGAAGTTTGAGGGAAACAACCTAGTTTCTCATGTAAAAGGTGTGGACATGGAGATAACCCATGAAGTTTGGGCTGCTGTTGCTGGACTCAAATACTCTGGTCTACGAATCAGCAAAGGAAATCTTGGTGTGGTTGAGGATTTCAACAAAATCCAGTTTTACAGAAGCTGTTTGAAGTATACTCAAGCTCAAGTGAGTGCATGCTCAGTTGGAGGGTTGAAAATTGATGAGAGGCTGCTTGCTCTCATTGTGACATGGATTCTGACTCCAAGGGGGAGCAACCATTCTGTTTTGACTGAAGAAGATCTGGTTTACATTTTCTGCATCACCAAGAAGGTCAAGCTAAATTGGATCCACATAATCAAAGAGCACATGCAAAAAGCCATGAGGTTGGGTGATTATCACTATCCCTATGCTGTTTTGATATCTAAATTCCTACTCTATTTTGAAGTTAATCTTGAAGATGAGACTTCTGAGCTGGTCAAGTCAACTCAAGAGTTGAACAATGGATCACTCAGCAAGATGGGATTTACAAAGATAGGTGGAAAATGGGTAAGCAAGGATGGTGATCATGGTGCCTCCTCTAGTGGTGCTGCTTAAGAAGAACCTGCAGACATGGATGTTGAACATGAAGATCCAACAGGAGTTTTTCAAGATGCTGGACCCAGTGCTGCTGATGAACATCAAGAAGAAAGGATTCAAACCATGTCTCCTTTTGAAAGATTCATGGTGAATAGGCTGGATAGCTTTGCTGAAAACTAAAGAAACCTTCATGATCTATGTGTTAGAAATTTCCAAAGGTTTGACACCAGGTTTGACAACATGGATGCAAGGTTTATGAGTCTGGATGAACAGATTGAAGCTGTCCAGAACCAAATCTTTGATCTTCAGTTTGGAGATAAGGAAGGATGAAGAAAAACAACCGATTGTATTATCGAAACAATCGATTGTTTTTGGTAGCTGTTGAAGTGTGGTTTTATTTTCTTTCCTTCTGCTGTTGCTGTTTTAATTCTAATGTAATATGAACAATTTTTGGTTTTATCTCTTATATTTGTCTATTTGTGAAGACAAATAGGGGGAGATTTATGCTTGTTTATGCTTGGTTCAGGTTTTAAGATTGACTTTTAGCTGTTTTTAGTTGTTAAATGTTGTTTCTGATATTAATTGTTTAAGCTTTAACTGTTTATATGTATGCTAACAAAATATTAGAAGTTCAATGTCTGCTAAAAGTTCAATTGCAGGAACTGCTTCAGATTTAATCAGAACAACACAAGCATAAGGGATTTGTCTTCATCAAATAGGGGGAGATTGTTGAACCAAGTGGTGTTCAAGGTTTTGAAGAATCCAAATCCTTTGAAGGATGATGAAGCCTCTGCTTTGCTTGATGCTGCTGTGCTGGTTTATTGTTTTGTTCTGGGGTAGTTTATGTTGTAATCCACCCTTAGATTAAATCTCAAAGCATTTAGCATCTCAGTTTTTAATAAAACAAAGTGTTTTTTCAAACTAAGTTGAAACAACCGATTGTTCTATCGAAACAACCGATTGTTTATACTTAGATGTTTTGAGAAAGTTTGAAAACTGCTTTTTGAATGGAGAAAACTGTTAAGTGACAAAACAACCGATTGATTTGTTTTGGAACCTTAACAGAAAAACTGTTTTCTTTGACTGAGCTTTAAATGATTTGAAACTGAATATGCTCTAGTCATTAAATGCTTTGACCAATCTTTTTGAAAGCTTTTATGGGTTTGTTAAGATTTGGTAACAAACTTCTTTTTATATAATTCAGAAAATCTCTTTTAAAGAGTGAGAATGCTTTTGAAAAAGTTTTTACTAAGAGAGTTTTCAAAGTGCTGAGATTGCTTAAGAGCTAAAGAGATTGATCAAAGTGCTGGAATAGGATTCTACTTGTATTGATTTCAGATCTTCATCTGTAACAAGTGTAATCTGTGTAAAATGCTGAAACATTTCTTTTGTGTATTGTTGCTGAGATTGGTTGTGTGTTCTTGAGGTGTTCAAGATCAGCAATCTTAGTGTTGGCCAAGGAGAGTGTGTGTCTTGAGGTTTTCAAGGTCATTCTCTTGGTTGTTGTGTAAGTGATCAAGGTGTGATTGCTTAGTGGATTTCCTCAGGGTTCTGAGAAGACTGGATGTAGCTATGGGTTGGAGTGAACCAGTATAAACAACTGTGTACAATCTCTCTATCCCTAACTCTTTAAATTCAGTTTGTTTGTTGTTTGCTGATATAAACAACCGATTGTTTTCCTGGCAGTGCTGTTTTGCTTGCTGTTTTGGCTAACTGAATTGCTTAATCAATTGGTTTCTGAAATAAATTCATTCTAGCTTGCAAAAAGTTTGCGAAAACCTCTTTAAACAATTCACCCCCCTCTAGTTTAAAGCCATCTTTCCTAACATCAACAATCAATATAATATTTATTTTAAGGCATGGGTATCACTGGAAAAACAATATCTTTGATTATCTCTGAATTATCAAATCTTTCTATTCTCAAATATTAATTTAGAAATATATTATCAAGACTTTCCATATTAACTCAAATTAAACATTGAAGCACAAATATATTGAATCTAGTTTATATTCTTTTGAATATATTTTGAAAAACTCTTTAACTCAAAATCAGTCATACGCTCTGTTTTTGAAAGTCTTTCTTATAAACATTTCAATGACATTAATAAAGCATATTTGTATTCAAAATTAGTTTATAATCACTTAGGAAATATATTTCTTCCTTGAATCATTTAAAGCACAATATAGAAACAATTTGCATTGTATTTAAAATCAATTTCACAAACATATTTTATTCTCGGTTTGACTTGTTCATTTTGATTTAATTCTTTTTCAATGATTTCTTAATATCAAAATAAGTATGGAAAACATTTAATAATCATTTGAATATATATAGAATGGAAATGTTAAGTTTGTAAACTTCTCATTGAAGATTGTCCGACGTGGATCATTGTCTGTTACGTATGACTTGATCATTTTATGTCGCATTGGAGATCTTTCATCGTCTATCAATCTATGTTTGTTCTCTCTAACATTGTATAATGAGTTTGGTCCATCGAGCTCTTCTGTATTTATCATCTGACATTCTCTGTGAAGACAAGCTTCTAGTCCTTTTCAACACCTCTTCATTTGACATTTACTATGTTCATTCTTGTCTGCCTAGCAAGAATATATAGTATTTGACAATGTCAAATAAATTTTGTGTAACATCATCTTTCTTCCTTCTAGGACAACGTCTATTCTACACTAACTGTATATTCTTGCACTTGTAATCTTTGCATCGTTTGATATCTTTTGGAAACTTCTACATTCTTAAAATTGTTGTTAGATACCATAGTACATCTTATAGTTTTATGTTATCATAAAAACATGCTTGGAGTTTCTTATCATAAGATTGGTTAAGACTGTAAAGATCATCTAGAGTCTTAAAAAGTAATCATGAATAATGTGATGATGTGTTTTATTTAATAAAGGGGTTGAGGTGGGAAGTAAAACATGGTAATTGTTAAGACGATTAAGTCTTAGACGATCTCATAATGAACCTCCAAGCATGTTTTGATGATAACAAAAATTCTTAAATGATAAGTTACAGTGGAAACCAAAACATTCTAAAACAATGCTATAAGCCAAAACAAAAACTTCAAGAATGTATTAGACAAAACAGGTACAAAGATTGAATATCACAAAAGCAACAGACGATGACACAAATATATTAAGTTATACCAAAAGACTCATCAAGCTAGTAAACGATGTCAACAAAAGGGAACTAAAGTTATTGTGTTATCAAGAAAACCATTTAACAGATGATGAAAGCATCAACATAAGACTATAGATGATAATTCAGTCATACACATAACAGACGATGATAAGCGAGTGAACAGGGAAGTTTCCAAACTTGGAATTTACATTCTATATACTTTCCAAATGATTGTTATATGTTTTCAATACTTTTTTTTATATTAAAAATTCATTGCAAATTATTTTTATTCAAAACAAGTAAGCTAAAACTAAGAATAAAATGTATTTTGAAAAACATAGTGTATATTTGATTATGCTGTAAAGGATCTTTCGAAAAAAAATTGTGAAATATATTCAAGAGAAATTGAACTTATATTGTGAAAAGATTTATTTTCAACATGAACTTGAATATGTTGTTTGAATGAAATCTGTGATTAGAAAGTGTTGATAATTTTTCTGGATTTATACCTAAGAATAGAAATAACTAATAATTCAAAGATAATCAAATATACTATTTTTTGCAATACGCATGCTTTAATATAGAGATTATATTGATTGTTGAGTCTCAAAAAATGTCTCTAAATGTATTTTAAGAACATCAAGATGCAGACAAGTTACATTCATAGTTTCCATACTCAGCGTTTGACTGAAGAGATTGAAAAATCTGATGAGCGAGATTTGTGCAAATCAAGCATTAAATCATCAGTCAACAATTGCTTAAGAGAAAACACGTGAAATTAAATAAATCCAAAAGGCAAAGAAGTATTCTGACATTGTATCAAGACATTCCTATTTTAGCATTTGATACAATAAGGAAACAATACAACGTTCTTACAGATTTGATTAAGGAAATCATTCACAAAATGAGTATACGTAATGAAAAGGTGGAGAATGTGATACGGAGAATATTTAAGAAGCATTCACAATGTTCAAAATCAACCACAAGTATAGAAAGAGTTCAAAAGTGAATTAATGCAAATATGTAATTCAAGTAGCATAGAATGTGATTCAAGGACTATCAAAATCATCTATCAATATTCACGGACTTAAGAAAGAGAATCAGAAACCATAGATGCAAAAGATAATGACAAAGCACTAGTACAAAAAGCCTTAACAATGATAGTGAATAACGACAGTTGGCCGAAACCCATCGTTGGAAAAAACACGATGGCATTTCCGTTATTAATTCAACATTGAAATGCAAAATAACGACGGTTCTCTTATGAATCGTCATTAATAATGGTCTTGTGAGACCTATAAAGGCGACTCTCTTATGAACCGTCATTAATAGTGGTCTTATGAGACTTATAAAGACAGTTCTTTTGTGAACCGTCGTTATAAATGGGTTTTGCGTTCAAAACCAAAAATAATCCCATCCCGCCCACACTCATCTTCTCTCATTCGCGCCTCTCATTCTCTCCAAGCTCTGGCCTCACCAAAATCTCAAAAATCCATCGTTTACTATCATTTTTTTATTTTTTAGTATTATTTAGGTATTTGTGAGGTATTTTGAGGTTTTAGTTCTCATACTTAGACTTGTTAGAAAATTTTCAAATTTTGCATGATATCTCTTAGTATAAATTAGAGATTTATCAAACCATTATGATTATATTACATTCATAAATTTATTACTCATGTATTGCATTGCATTACATAATGTTATAAACATGAAATCTTCTTATTTATTTCAGTTTTTGTTCTGTGGAAGTGCAAATGCAAAACAAACTCACTTGGATGCACCTTAAGGTATTTAAAGTATATTTGTTCACTCACTTTAATGTGGGTAATTCATTCATTCATTTAATAAAGGTTGGTTGATGATTAGTATGGTTACAATGTTATGTAGTAGATGTTGACTCTGGTGCAAGCTGTAATTCATAGAGGTTGGGATTGGGATTGGGATCGGGATCGGGTAATATCTCAACACAAACCCTTTAAAAAAATTTCATATATTTGTAGAACTTCTTTTTGTTGAATGTTATATGTAATGTACTAATTTATTGTATGTGAATGTCTGGAATATGATATATACATGCATTATTGTTTTTGGAAATTTGATACATTATGCAGGGTTTAGGGTATATATAATAATAAAATATTTTTTCTAAAAAAATAAAGCTATAAAGATTGTTCCACTTGGAACCGTCTTTAAAGGTCATTTTTTAAGGGTTATAACAACTGTTCTAGACTGGAATCGTCGTTATATGTACCCTTTTTTTTCTTTGTTTGGCAAAACAATGTCAGTTTTTTATACGTGTCGTTAATATGTTTTTATAACGATGCTTCTAGAACCGTCGTTATAAACAACTGATTTATAACGACACCCACAATAACGACAGTTGGAGAACCGTCTTTATATGCCCTTTTTAACCGTCGTTAATAAGTTGTTTTGTACTAGTGAAGCAAATCTTTCCATATCAAGCATCCAAGGTATTTATAGTGAAGCAGCATGACAGATATATGATTGAAGAATTAGTTACATACATTAAAGGATTAATGTTTACATCACAAATAAAAAAAGAAAACAATTCAAATTGCTTCACACGCTCAGCGATGCACAAAATATAATCAAAGCAAAAGTTTCCATATTCAGCGTCTAAAGAGAAGAAAATGATGAATAGTGCATGAGAATGAAGGATGCCCAAATATCACAGTATTAGTGAATCAAATTTTACATTTGGACTAGAAGAAGAAACAAATCAAATTACATTTAATGTCCAGGACCCATAATGATCAATCAGAATAGAAATTTCTACATGCAGCATCTAACAACTATGTGAACAAAGAGAAGAATGAGCCTCAACAGCCATAATAAAAAAACTATATAAAGACCTTGAAGGTGAAAAAAACATATACAATTACATACAAGTATAATGAGATTATAAGGAATTCGTATTCTTAGTGTGTATAGTCTTTCTAAGAGAATATTTCTGATACGCTATTTAAAGAACTTATTGTTTGGGGAATGACTATTATATTGTAAATCCCTCACTATGTGATGATAACTTTGTGAGCTTTCTCTGTTTGCTCTCTATCTGAGAGTGTTTCTCACTTATGAGAGGTCTTCAAGGATGGATTAAGATTGTTTTCCTGGATAGGTGTTCAATACTTTTTACTTGGAGTGGTGGATAATAACTGTTACCTGGAGACATAATACTTGTTACCTAAAGAGGTGGAGAATAATTGTGTAACTGGAGAGGTGGAGAATACTTGAGTTGATAAAGGCTTTTAAGTGGGTTGCTTAAGATGTTTGGACTTAGCCCAAGATTTGGGTGAACCAATATAAATTGTGTGTACTTTTCTCTCTATCCTTTATCTTTTAGATATTGCTTTGCCTTGATAATTTTTACAAATGCTAGATTAAGTATGGTCTCTATTCAACCCCCTTCTATAGCCAATTATACCTTCACTAATACGTTGAAACAATAAAGAATCAGTTAGCCATTTATTTTTCAATTGTGGGTGGTTGGGCATATAAGGAAGATGTGAGACAAATGGTCCAGGGTTATTTTAGTACACCATTATAGTGCAAATAATAATTTTATCAGTTTGAACTTCCATGATTGAATAACAAATGTAACAAAGTTTATAGATGCATGTGGGTAGGGATTATTTTGAATATTTGGAACAAAAGGAACAATAATATCTTTAGGAACTTTAAACTAGATGTTGAAGTGTTCACCCTAACACAAATCAAATCATGGGTCTATATCAAAATAAGTATTCAATTTTCTTATGATGATTGGTGTTTGAGCCCAACACCCTAATATTTTGATTAAGTCCTAAAAATAGCTAAGCGTAAAACATATTCATAGTCCATTTGTTAGACGATAACTTTGTGAAAATAACAAATTAAGTAAGATGCAAGTGTTTCATCTTACAGAATATACAATATTGTGTTGTTTTTTCTTAATTGAAAATAGTTTGTGTTTTAATACTTGAAATAGATTATAATATATCAAATGTTTTATAACATATTTTCTTAATGATAATAACTTTTGCTAAATAGTTTAGGAATCTATGTTTAGGAGATGATCTTAATAATTTCATATTTAATGAATCAATGTAAATAACTTTTTGTTAATTTTTAAAAACTAGTTAATTTTTATTTTATTTTAATATTTTTTGTTTTTTGTTTATTTTTAAAAAATAGTAATTTTTTATTTATTTTAAATTTTTAGTTTTCCTTTTATTTTTAAAAAATTAGTTATTTTTTTATTTTAATTTTTTTATGTTAATCCTTGCTTGAGTTGTCTTATGATATATGATATTAAGAGGACAGGTTTCTATAGATCAATTGTAGTTAGATTTATAAATTGAGAAGACAACTCAGAAGAATAAAAGTAATAAAAGAAAAACAAGGAGAAGTTGGAGAAGAATATTCAATCACGTCTACCCCTCACATTGAGACAATTCAAGAGAAAAGTAACATGACTAAGGAAGGAAAACCACCACCCAAAAGAACACTTTGTGATTATGCTATGCAATAGGGACAAAGACACTTTTCTAGCATTCAAATACCGTGTGCTATCAAGTTTGTGAAGATGAAGCCAACTTTTCTCAGTTTGATTAGTAATTATTAATTTACTGGCATGGACCATGAAGATCTATATATGCATTTGTCTAGATTCTATGAACTGGTTGGAACAATGGGCTCTCAAGAAGGTGATATTGAATTTTTTTATTTGCGTTTATTCCCTTTTTCATTGGCAGGTAAAGCAAAGGAATGGCTCAAGTCACATCCAATTCAGAGCCTCACCAATTGGAAGGATGTAGAGGAGAATTTCTTATAGAGATTCTTTCCACTCTTCCATTACATCAAAGCAAAGTCAAATATCTTTATGTTTAGACAAGGACTAGATGAACCATTTTGTGAAGCTTGGGAGAGATTTAAAGTAATGCTAAGAAGATGCCCAAATCACGAATTTGAAGATATTGCTCAACTGAACATCTTCCATTATAGGCTCAGACCTGGCACAAAGATGATTCTGGATGCAGCAGCTGGTGGTACGATGATGGATGTCAATGTTGAATAGGCAACAACGATTATTGATGCACTAGTATCAATAAATTATCAAGTTCAGCATGATAGATAGACCATGCAAAAGAAAAGGGTGATGGATCGTAATACTTCAGATGCAATTTTGGCTCATAACAAAATTCTAACATAGTAGATTGAAGCATTGACTAAGCATATGTCTAAGCTACCACAACAATTACAAGTAGTGCATTCTTATCAAAGCCAAACTCAATCAATGAAGTATGATTTTTGTGAGGGTAATCATCCAAATGGTCACTGTTTCTTTTTAAAATAATTCATTTGAAGAAGAGGTCCATTACATGAGCAATCAGGGGAGGCAAGGTGATTTCTCCAACAATTATCATAATAATATGTTTCAAGGTTGGAGAAGAAATCAAAATCAAGGTTTTAAGTGGAAGCAAGATGTTGGTCCATCTAATAGGAAAAGATCGTATCAACAACAACCAGTCTTTCCTTTAGCTCAAGAGAGAACTAGAAAATTGGAGGACACCTTGGAGAAATTTATGAAAGCTTCATTGGCTAATAAGAAGAATATTGAAGCTTTGATCAGAAACTTGGAGACACGAGTAGGACAACTTTCTAAACAGTTGGCAGACCAACATAATGGTCAATTCTAAACAAATACACAGACCAACCCCAAGGAGCATTGCAATCCAATTACAACTAGAAGTGGTATGGTAGTAGGCAAGGAGATTGAAGATAATTTATTTGTTGATGAAGAGAGAAAAGATGAGAACAAGGAAGAGAAAAATGAGTGTGAGGAGGTGAAGAAGAAAAAAAGAAAAGAGTGTACATATTGATAAGGAAAAAGAAGAAGAGAATGAAAAATTGAATAGAAAGACAAAAAGAAAAAGAGTGAGAATAATCAAGAGTGGTAGTTTGCTAGATTTCAATAGAAATTTATGAATTTGCAGATTAATATTCCTTTTGCAGAGGGTTTAATGCAAATGCCGACATATGAAAAATTTATGAAGGAGTTGCTTACAAAGAAAGGGAAATTCATAGAGGAAGAGACTATAGAGTTAGATGGCGGTTGCAGTGCTATTATTAAGAAATCCTTGCCCTTAAAATCTAAGGATCCAAGAAGTTCCACTATTCTAGTAAGCAACATACCTAATTAAAAAACCCTTCTCCTTGGAGAATTCTCACTTGGACGAGTCTTGGGTGAGTGTTGGGTAAGAGTTGAGCAAACGTGAGGGAACTTGCACTAGAACAAGCTTGGTCTCTGAAGCAATTCTTGTTTGGGTGAGCCTTGAGCGAGACTTGGTGATGTGCGTTGATTTTCGATTGGAACATTTTAAAGGTTAAACTTTTCTTTAAGCTTTTTGAATTAGCAAAATATAGTGAGAAGCTCAAAGAAGATTGTCACTGGAAAGCAAAAGGGAAAACACAATAATAAAGTGAAGATGATGATGATGATGATGATGATGATTACGTAATGAAAACAAAGTAAGATAGCAAGAAAAACAAGATAACGACTGAATAGAAAATGGAGATAAAGAACACAAAGAAAAGGATTAATGGAATGGCGTGATGGAAGAAATGAAAAGAGAAAGAGAAAGAGTAAGGAAATCTTATGGAGAATGGAAGGGATGAACACACCACTTGGAATGATAAGAAGATTCAAGATGAGTGGTGAAGAGTCGCCACTTAAAGTATGCTCTCACAAGATAAGACTGACAATTTAGGAGAAACACTCACTAAACACTCAAACAGAGTTTTCTTACTATTCAAATTCAATATGTAAATACAAGAGGCAAGGCACCCTATTTATAGGAGAGAGTGCCTTGGCGGGCAAGAGAGAGAAGGAGAGGGGTGGCCAAGACTAAAACCTTATAGAAACTAGGTCAGGCCTAGTTTGTCGCCCAAGCTAGGTCTTCCTTCTAGAATCTAGGGTAAAATCAGTCAACATGGGGCGGTCAAGGGTATGTCTAGAAGCTAGGGAGAGTTGGGCTTGACTCAAGCCCAATTTATGCTAAGTACACCCTAATCTACTGAAATTAAAAGTAAAGAAACTAGTTGGTGTTCAACTCCAATCATGTGGGCTCTGTTCCTGGTAATCCTCTAAGGAATGATAGGCTCTGATGCATTGGCTTTGGATTGATCCTGACCTAGTCCTAGGTTCTGTGTCATGCTCTTGGTCATGCTCAGTGGTTGCTCTATGTCTCAGGGTTCCATCATGTTCCCTGGGTTGGAGAGAATTCGTCCATGAATTTGAAACACCTTTTTGACCACTTTAGAGGAGATGAGAAGGCTCTTTTTAACATGTTTATTTTTATCTTTCTTTTCAGTTTCTCTCTTCTCTTTCATTTTCAATTGGTCTTCATTCACCTCTTATGGAGACAGAGATTTTAGTATGACTTTATGTCCTTGGAAGTTAAAAGAGATTTTATTAGTAAGGCCATCGTGTAAAACTTTTCTATCATATTGCCATGGCCTTCCTAATAGAATATGGGTTGCTTCCATAGGCACAACATCATATAAGACCTCATCCTTAATTTTTCAAATGGAGAAATCTATGAGGACTTGTTTATTAACAACCAATTATCCCTCTTCACTAAGCCATTGTAATTTGTAGTGCTTTGTATGAGAGATGGTGGGTAATCCAAGTTTCTCCATCTTTCATGTACTTGCCACATTTGTACAACTACCCCTATCTACTATCAAGGAAGACAATTTTTCATTAATAAGGCACCAGGTATGGAAAATATTTTCCCTTTGACTCTCATCAAAAGGCTTTTGAAGTTGTCCCAATGTGAGCCTTACTACCAACAAATCACCTTCACAAGGTATTTCATATTCTTCCTCACTTTGGTTTTTTTGAAGAGGTAGGGGAGTTAGACCTTGAGGATTGGAAACTATGCTCATTTACTACACCCCCTGACCATCATGGTTCTTTTGGTAGGACAATTGGCAGCTGTGTGACCAAAACCTAGACATTTGAAGCATTTTCTAGTTGAGGTTTTGGTGGGTGACTTAGGAGTAGAGGTGGAAGGATGCTCTTTACAAACTCTATGTTGGGAAGTGGTTTTTGTTGAAAAATTGGAAGGAAAAGTCTTAGTTGAAATTTTGTTTTTGTCCTTCCAAGAAGAATTATAGAAGCAATCATTATGAGCATTTTTTAAAGTGGTTTTATTCAAAACTTGTGATTCTACCTTGATGGCTAGGTAAACCAATTTTTCTAAAGAAGAATACTCATATAATTCTATAATATCTTGAATTTCTCTCCTTAAACCACTCACAAACCTAGCAATCTTTGACTCCTCACTATCATTCATATTAATTTTAGTTAAAGTAGTTTCTAAGTCTTTGAAATACTCATCTACTATCCTAGGTCCTTGGTGAAGCCGTTAGAGCTTCAACAAGAGTTCCTTCCAATAATGAGGAGGAACAAACCATGCGCACATGCATTCCTTTAAATCACGCCTAGAGACCATGGCTAGCCTTTTGTTCAAACCAATGTCCATTACAATTTGATGCCATCACTGCATGGCATAGTCTTGGAACTCTGGGGAAGCTAACTTAACCTTTTGGTCCTCTTCGACCTCATACACATTAAAAATCTGATCTACCTTAACTTCCCATCCTAAATACAAATTTGTGTCACTTTCCCCATTAAAACTAGACAATTTAATAAAAGACATGGTCTTCTTTGGTTGTTGACGTTGGTTTTGATGGCACCTTGCTTCAAAATTCTGCACTCTCCAATCTTCTTCCTCTTCTTGGCTTCCATAGTGCATGTGGTACCTTGTAGCCCTTTTAGGCTCCCACCTCCTTTCCCTAGCTTGTCTTTCTTGAGTATCTTCTAGTCTTTGCTTCCTTTCTACTAGTTGCCTTATGTCTTCTTCCTTTTGAGCCAAAATTCTCTTGGCCTCTTCAAGTTCAAGCAAAAGGTGTGCCTTTTGTGGATAAGGTAGTTTGGAAGATTCTCCTGAAGATAAATGAGCCATAATGTTGCACAAGAAATTTCAAACAATTAGTGTTAAACAACAATTATTGCACTAACTCACTTGTATCACTCAGTTGTTTAGTAAAAGGATGGAAAAGGTTAAATTTGTTAGAGTTAAGCAGTGTCTAAGATCAAGAGGGAAGGGGTGAATTGAGCTTATAAAATTTTCGCAACAGGAACTGACTTCAGTGTAACAAAGGTTAAAAGAACATATTGATTTTAAACGAAACAGATTTATTTTTCAAATCACCTTAGTACAAACAGAACTTGATCAACAAGATTTAGATCAATCAGAAAGAACAGCAGAACCAAACATGATGAATTTTTACAGCTTACAATGTAACAGATTGTATCTCAAGATTAATTAACTTTTCTTCATATCAAGCATATACAAGAAGAACCAAAACCACAGTCCATACAATGAAAACAATTTTCATTTAAACCATATTTCAAATTCACACAGCAGTTTGAATTATGATTAGATTATTGATTAACCTGCTAGAAAAAAAAAAACAAATATTAACAGGTCCAGATTTAACAGATTTAGATTCAAAAGAACAGATTGCTTTCTTTACAAAGAATATGAAAAACTTAGAAAATAGTTTGGTACAGTTTTGTCTTATTCAGATTAAAAAAGATCTCAAACTGTAAGAGCAAATGGGACAAAATTTATTGAGATATATCAGCTTTCTAAGAGCACAAATTATGTCAAGAAACCAATACAAAACATTCAACCACACAGATCCAATGGACTAGGGCTTTATCAAGAATTAACAAATAAACCAATTAGACCATAGACCAAATAAAGTTTCACACACACACACACTTATTCAGATGATTGCAAGAAAGCTTCAATCAACGAATAGAACAGTTCTTATTAAACCCAGAATTAATAGATTCAATTTCACATGAATAGATTTAATTCTTGACAGTTATTAATCCAAATTCCAAAAATAAATGCAGGGAAGGGAAGAAGATTGCACACAAGTTTTTATACTGGTTCACTCATCAAGAGCTACGTCCAGTTCACCTTACACCAAGGTGGAATCCACTAAAACACATGCAACAATTACAGCATATACAGCAGTTCTTGAAACCTACAAGAACCCCCACATACAAGGCTGAAAAACACCTATTTCAGCACACCTTGCACTCCAAGAAACCCTATCTAGGAGTGACTAACACAACTACCTTTACAAACAATGAGAAAGGAAAGATTACACCTGAAAAGAAGATGCAAGAACTCAAACCAGTAGTTCAATTTGCTGCAGAAACTGCACCAGCACCTTCACAAAGCACAAGGTTTTCCTAGAACAAGCACACTTGAAAATTCTCTTGAAAACCTTTCACAAAAGTATTTTGATTCTTCTTCTCTCTCAGAAATTGATTGATCTCACTTGAAAATGTGATTGCTTTGTGTCTTTTTTCTTCTTTTTTTTTTGTGAGAGAAGCCTTCTACTTTTAAAGAAAATAGTTTCTAACCACTTTTCAAAAACCAGTTGAAAACAGTTAAGAATAACATAACCAAAAATAAATCTGTTGATTTTCCAGGAAACAGATTTATTTTTGTCCAGTATCCAGATTTTTTGAGAAAACCTTAAAAAGCATTTTGAAAGACTTTTAATCACTCCATGTGCTTGGTCTAAGCTTGCTTAGGCAACTGGAACAGGTTATGCAACAAAAGGCAACTTTACAACAACCTAAGCCTAAATACAAACTTATCTAAAACCTATTACAAACTTCAAAGCACTCAAGCTATTTTCTTCATCAAACGCACATCAAGCCTTCGTAGGGAAGAAGCTTCCTCCAGCTTCAACAAAATTCACTTAAGAAAGGTTTCCAAATTTTGCTAAAAGGTCTACACTTGGTAGCAAGACTTCAAGTGGAAAAGGTCAAAACTCTTTTCACCCACTCAAACAAGGAATCCAACAAAACTTGAAAGAAAAAATTAAGACAAGCAAGAAAAGTTGAAAGAAAGAAAGCTAAACCAAAATTGAATGAAAATGATGACAAAACTTTAAGCAAGACAAACAAGAAAAGCACGTTTAAGACTCTAACACACTTAAACTTTTAACTATGAAGTTTTAATTTTCTTAGAAATTGTAAAAGCAAGAAGGATTAAATTCCACAAATAAGAAAACAATTTGCCACACAAAAAGAATCATCTTTAGCACTTTAAACTTGAAATGTTAATTGCACTCAAATTGTTTTTGTCTTTGTTTTTGCTTTATGGATTCAAAATGTCCACATTCTTGGCTTGCATATTTTTAATTCACTTTCAATTTTCGCAAATGGATTGGGATTCAATTCATATGATCACTTGAATTCTTTGTTTGGAACTAAATCAACTACTACTCAAACAAATTCTAATTGTATTTAGTTCTTCACAATTAAAGTCATAATAAGCAGAATGGATGTAAGACTCCTAGAACACTAAGAACAAAAGACTCAATCCAAAATAGGTAAGGTAAAAACAAATTGACACAAAAAATTCAAAAACAAAATTTAAATTGCTTAATGAATAAAAAGAGAAATTCTAAATAACAAGGAATTTAAAGACTAAATTGAAAGGTGTTGAATTGTAAAGTGGAATTGAAATTGCTGGAAGATAAAGACATAATTCAAATGTGCTGGAATTTTAAAGCAGAAAATCAACTCAGAAAAAATAAGCATAATTAAAACCATGCTCTAATTACCACATGATGTGAGTTGATTTTAGATTGGCACATTTGAAAGGTTTCACTTTTGTTTAAGCTTTTTGAATTAGAAGAATATGGTGAGAAGCTCAAAGAAGATTGTCACTGGATACGAACTTAACCAAGTAGTTAAATAAGTGTGAAGGTTCTCTTCTAGAGAGTAAAAGAGAAAATGGCTGATGATGATGATTGCGGAATGCAAACAAAGTAAGATATCAAGAAAAACAAGATAATGACTGAATAGAAAATGGAGATAAAGAACACAATGAAAAAGATTAATGGAATGGCATGATGGAAGAAATGAAAAGAGAAAGAGTAAGAAAATCTTATGGAGAATGGAAGGGATGAACACACCACTTGGAATGATAAGAAGATCCAAGATGAGTGGTGAAGAGTTGCCACTTTAAAGTATGCTCTCATAAGATAAGACCCACAATTTAGGAGAAACACTCATTAAGCACTCAAGTAGAGTTTTCTTACTATTCAAATTCAATGTGTAATACAAGAGGCAATGCAACCTATTTATAGGAGAGAGTGCCTTGGAGAGAAAGAAAGAGAGGGAAAGGGGTGGCCAAGACTAAAACCCTTTAGAAACTTGGTCAAGCCTTGTGTGTCGCCCAAGCTAGATCTTCCTTCTAGAATCTAGGGTAAAACGAGCCAACATGGGGCGATCAAGGGTGTTTCTAGAATCTAGGGAGAGTTGGGCTTGAATCAAGTCCAATTTATGCTAAGTACACCCTAATCTACTGAAAAATTAAAAGTACGGAAACTAGTTGGTGCTCAGCTCTAATCATGTGAGCTTTGCTCCTGGTAATCCTCTGAGGAATGATAGGCTCTGATGCACTGGCTATGACTGATCCTGACCTAGCCTTACGTCTTGTGTCATGCTATTGGTTATTCTGGAAGGTTGGGCTAGGTCATTGGTTGCTCTATCTCTTAGGGTTCCATGATACAAACCACCTCAACAAGCAAATGACTAAGGACACAATAGACACTTCAAAATTAGGTCATTCATCTCAGCATACAAGACTAGGCTCCACCAAATATCAGAAGGACCTTAGTAGAAGAAGAACTGAACATAGGTCAGAGCATCAAAAGTTTATGTAAATAATTTTGGCTCTTTTTGGGAGTCCAAATAGAAGAAAAAGCCAGAGTAGGGTGTGCTTAGTAATTTGGGCTTGTGTCAAGCCCACCTTTCATGACATGTGCACCTAGGTTTAGGGTTTCTTTGACCTACCTTCTAGAAGGTTTCTCACAAATGATGCCCCTACCCCTCTCACTCTTGCTCCCCAAGTCACTCTCTCCTATATAAAGGGTGTCTTGCCTCATGTATTTTACACATTGAATTTTGAAAGTAAAGAAGTGTTTAGTGAGTTGAGTCTCCTATTATCTGGAGTGCACAACACCTCAAGCGGCGTCTCTTCACCACTCATCTTAGAGTCTCCTCCCCCTCCAAGTGGCGTGACCAAACCTTTATCATCCTAAGCTTCTCTTTCCTTTCATATTTTTATTTTACATTCCTTTATGTTCTTGTGTTCATCTTTGTCTATTCTGTTTCCATCGTCTTTCTTTCCCTTATATGCTCTTTAATTTTGCACCTCTTCATCATCATCACCATATAATTTTGTTTTCTCTTTGTCCTCTAGAAGTGAACCTTCACACTTACTTAACCACTTGGTTAAGTGTCCAGTGGGAATCTTCTTTGGGTTTCTGACCATATTCTGCTTAAAATAAAAAACCATAAACAAAGTGCAACCCATAAAATGTGCAACCTTAAAATCAACTCACATCATTCCATCACTTGGGCAAGAACCTAACGCTTGGGTGAGCTTGAGCGAATTTGGCTCTGGGACAAGGTTTGCCTCTGGACCATTTTCTCCTATGCAATATTAGCTAGCCTGAGCGAGATTCTAGGATGTCTAATTCCTTGTTTTCTGTATTCTAAAGTCTATCTATTAATCCTCTAGCCCTATGCTCCATCTTTCCTTAATTTCTTGAAATTACCTAAAGTTTAGGATCAAATGGTTTCATTAATCTCATGACTCAAAAATATATTGTTCACGTCTAAACTTCTCAAATTATGGTTGAGTCATAAATTAATCAACAATTAAAATCCATAAGTGCCTACCTTTTTACATGGAATTTCACTATATTATGCCACTTATCAGTGCAACAAACGCTTCTATCAGACTATCTAGACTAAGACGTTCACATCCGACTCTTTCTACACCTTTGTCTTCACTAAACTTGATGTTGCAAAGGTGCTTTCTTTAGTTAAGTCTTAGCATATGGGTTGTTGGATTGTTTACTCTATGTAACCACTAGACCATCTACTATAAGAGGGATTAAACCGTTGACTATGACTAAAAATACAATATTTAACCACTACAAAAAAAAAACGTGTATAATGTGGTGGTTATTTTTGTAAGAACTGGCATTTTTAACTGTCGCATTATACGCCTGTGGCGGTATGCGATACCGCCAAAATTCTTGCCGCCACAAAGTTTAATGGGACGGTCAATTGAGAATCATTGTAGTAAACGCCATATTATGCATTGTATAAAGTGGCGGTTTTAAGCGTGTAATTTGCATCAATTATAAATATCGTAATTTTAACACTGGGTAAACCAATTCTAACATAAATAGTGGTAGTTTTAACCGCCATTTAATACAGTATAGTATGGCATTTATAATACACTTTATAACTGTCATAATTCGAATATTAAATATTTAATTTTACTTTTAATATTTATGATAATTTATTTAATTCTATTTTATAATTTTATTTCATAATATTATTTAATTTCATATTATAATTAAACTTTAATTTTATTTTTAACATTTATAATAATTTATTTAATTCTATTTTATAATTTGATTTTATAATATTAATTATTTTGATATTATAATTAAATTTCACTACACAGTTAGGTTTCATAATATAATTAAGTTATAACATAAACTAATTTCATAATATAATTAAAATTGATAAATATAATAATCAAAAGATGAGTTCATTCATTTATTGAAAGAACAAAGTTGATAATGTCAAACTAATCCAAACAACAAGTAAATTAAATTGTCAAAATATAAATTGTTTCACTTTCTAAACATATTACAAGTAAGTTCCCAATCCTAATTTGTCTTACTCCCTTCACTTGATCTTATATTCTGGTTTGGTGTTATATTCTGGTTTGGTGATGGAGCACCACTAGCAACATCTGGTGCCTGGAATAAGTTAAAATACGTTCCAAAAAGGATAATATAATTACAAAAATTCATAATATATTATAAATCAAAATATATACCAAATTCACAAAGCTACATATAAGTAAATATACCAAATTATCCCTCCTTCTTGACAATGCCATAGCTCCACCAATGTGAGGAATAGTCTGTTTCTTTCTTATTTCTCTATTCCTATTACACAGTTTCTACATAGTAAAATTAAATCAATTTTTGCAAATTTAAAATCAAGCTGAGTGAGAAATATATGAAATGAAAAGTATGTACCACTGTGGAAGGCTTGAGATGAAAATCCAGAAATAAAGCTCACTGCTCCATGCTAAGACCATCTGGAACATTCTTTATCAAGTCATTTATGCCTAACACTGGGTCATAGAATTCATTCCAGAGCTTGCATCTATACTCCCTCCACAATTTGCCAATTTTGAACATAACATCTCTCTTAGCGAGATCTTCATTTACCTTGAAGCAAGGAGTTTAATCATTAACTTAAACTAGTGACAGGTTTCAATGAATCAATGTTTATCAAATAAAAGGTGATCTGTTCAATAATGCAGAATTATTCAAGGTACCAACAGTATTTTATAGCTGCAAACATGAAGTACTTCTTCAACATAGAAATTTGAGTTTCTTAAATATGGAAAATTAGTCTATAAGCTAACACAATGCAGTCAAAATTTAACTACTAGTCATTCAAGGTTTGACAAGATCTAAGGTTATCCATATACAAATGTGGTTACACAAGCTCAAAAACAATAAAACTACAATAAGAATATCTTGAAAATGGCTAAATCGGCTCATGCTTAAGGTAGAATAAAAATAAATGGCTAAACCTGTAATAAATTCCTGGGGTTGGAGCTGAATTTGCAATATTATCCTAGAACAGTATGGTGTAAGAAATAAAATAGACCTGCAAGAAGAACGAAAAAATAACATGTTACACATTGGAAAATACATAAAAATACCTTTAAGATTTAATATTTAAACAATGCAGACATACAAGAACAAGTTAAGATAATTCATTTTATACAGTTTAATGGTTTCAATTGATCCAAATAGAATTTTGGAAAATGAAGGATAAACCAAATATAGATCCATGATCTAATACATCTTCAATTTTAGTTGAGCCTAATTCTGTACAGTATTTCTCAGGCCTATATAAGTTCTACTATGGTCATATCAACCATTGATGTGAGATCTCAATAAATACTAACAACCTATAACCAATATCTTAACACTCATTCTCAAGTTTAAGCTAGTTATGAGTAGCAAACGAAAATGGAAAGTGAATGCAACCAAGGACCAAAACAACTCAATCAATCATGCCAAATTACTTAGAAAACTATCATACCCCTTGAATAACAAACCATCAATATACTGTAGTTATCTTGGATTTGAATAGAAGATTGGGCATCAACAAAATAAATATTCATAATAGACTAGGCTACACAAATTACCAACTTACCAAACACCAGACAAAAGAACGTAGCTTGCAGAATTTTAGAAAATTTTCTTAAGCTCCCGAATTTCTCAATATAAAAATGGTATAATGGCATTAGTTAGAGGATACAACAATTATTAAATAAAAATAAAACCCAAAATAGAATCTGCAACCCAACCGAATCTGCAACAAAGAATTATATATGACGTGATAGATATACAAACTACACTCAAACAACTTTAAAACAGAAACCCCCGGTCAACCACTACAAAAGGATCCTAATGCCTCTAAACCCAACCATAAACTGCAAGATGCAAGATAGTAATAAATAGGAACCTAAAAGATAAGATAAAAGACAAAATTATGTGACTAAGAGCCCATAACCCAAGCTGACTTTATCAATTCCATCAACAAATATCTACCCTGTCACAGAAACACCTCCCACCTGTGATGCATGTGCTTAATTACCTTTGTTACTGCAAAAACCTTCTAGGGGAAGACTTGGGTCCAGTAAACACCAAAGAACATTGAGTTTAAAAGAAAAAGAAAAGATGGACCAAAATTACAGACTAAATTTGTCAAGCACTTGGAAGCATAAAAAAAGCCTGCAGAAATGAAAGAGAGCCACAATCACAATTTTCAATCAAAAAGATGGACTTTTATATTTTCTCTTCCCGAATCTTGGATTAACTTGGCAACTTTTGCAAATGCCATGTACCATGATCTAAATGTTTTCTGTATACAACATATATAGTGGATAATTTCAGCATTAATAATTTAAACATACTTATATTTAAAAGGCCTGTTATATCATCAACTTTGCTTCATCAACTCTATTATACTTAAAAGCCCTATTCCATTATTCATGCATTTCAACTTCCATTGTCAAGCAAGAATCTAAGGATCTTAGAAACAGAATCTAAATTTTTTTTCTTAAGACTTAAACTTTACGTGAGTAGGCCCATCTTAGAAGAAACCATCAAATATTTGACTGTATTAAACTGATTTTCCATATAAATTAACCATCAAGAGTAAATGAAATAATAAAATACTCTAGCACTAAAGCACAAAAATAGTGATTTTATCCCTAAATATTAAATTTTTGATGAAGAGAAAAAATTTAAGCTACTCTAAGTTCACAAGAAAATTCAATCCAATTCAAGAGAGAATACAAGAAAATTATCATACAAGAGAAAACAGTATACAAACAAATCAAGGGAGTAGAATCCGGGAACCTGTAGGCCTTTGAATTTGAGGTAAACTTCAGAACTCGGTTCACTCTACAAAGCAAAAGCACATCAAACTTGTAATTTTGTAAGGAGTGTGCGTTGCACAATCAATGAACAAGAATTAGAAGTACGATTTCGAACAATTTCAACCTATAACGATTTCAAACAATAGATTCCCAAGACAGAGGTTTATGGCACGCGAGCACAAACCTGAAACAACCTTGCGCAGAGGCGGCAATGGCGGACAGAGGAGTGAGTGTTAGGGTTTCGTGAAGGTCAAAGGAAGGGTTAGTGAAGGTCGCATAAGGGTTTCGTGAAGGTCGCATAAGGGTTTCGTGAAGGTTGCATTAGCAGAGAGGGGGAAGATGCTGGTTTCCAAAGAGTGGGAGGCAACACTAGTTTCCAAAGAGTGGGAGGCACCTGGTTTCAAAAACAAAATCAGTTTCCAACAAATTAAAAAAAATGAAAATAAAGAGGAATGGTGTAGGAGGGAAAGCAAACACAAAAGTTTTATTCTGAAGGATAATTGTGGCAATTAAAAATGACATATTCTAAAGGATCATTGTGGCGGTTACCAAAGTGTCATATTATAGGCAAATTGTGGCGGTTATTAATAACCGCCATATTAAAATTGCCACTTTATACATAATTTTTTGTAGTGAATAGTAGTAACAATTAATGCCCCAATAAACTCAATTAGATGAATCTTATTTAAAATAGTATATTTATTCATAATTATTGTCAAGAAAGGTACAATTAAATATTCTAAGTGAGTAAAATTATGTTCATCATCAATGATTTGGACTAAGAGAGAAAGCTCAAGTTATTTTCTTCATGGAGAGATGTAAAACACTTTCTAGTGTTCAAACCAATTGATAAGACGATCATTCAAACCTTCAACCTTTCTTATGTTAGCTAGGAGTGACTAAAGGGTAAAGAATACTAGTTGAGTCAGGAGTTACTTGAGGAAGGAATACTCCTTGATGGGGTCAACTAAGAGTAGTTGCGATCCAAAAGAATACTTAGTTAGCCAGGAGTGGCTAAATGTAAAGAATACTCGGTGTCAGCCAAGAATTGCTTGAGTAAAGAATACTCGGTGTCAGTCAGGAGTGACTTGAGTAGAGAATACTCGGTATCAGTTGGGAGTGGCTTGAGTAAAGAATATCAAGTTATTAGCCAAGAGTACGTCCAAAGAATACTCGAGTGCACTTAACAGCGGTGGTTTCCCTAGTTGAACTTGGTTTGTTGCAACAGATGAACCAATATAAATTGTTGTGCATGTTTTCTTTTTTTCTTATCTCCTTTACATGATATGTTAGTATCATTTGCACTAATCAAAGAGGTTAAGTTATTGTGAGAATACGTACTAAGAATGTTTTTATCAAAGTATTTTTTAATTAAATATTTATTTTTCATCAGTAGTGGTTGGTCAGATGCAAGAACTATGATCTAATCACTTGTTAAATTAAACGTGAAAATATAGCAATCAATTAATTCAGTTGAGTTGCAAAAGTTTCATATATTGTAACCTTTCAAACAAACAAAAAATTGTTCAAAATAAGATTTCAAATATGTTTGTGTGACTAAATATATGAAGTGTTGAAGTGACATTTGTAAGAATTTCTTTAATCTGTTTGATCTTAGAACTATATGATTTTCACTATCTCATTAACATAAATATGCAAACCTTGATCCATGAAGATTTGTTCTTCAATATGTTAATATAAGATTATCACAAAATTGGTTTTCTCCTTCTTGACCCTTTTCTCACTTTTACAAGACTTTCTGATAGAGAGGAAAATGTCTCACGTATTTGGTTAAAAGAGGACCAATTTCTTTCTCTTTAAAAAACAATCATCAGTGCATTCCATCAATGTGCTTAAATATAGAAACAAAACCTTTTCAAAATACATTTTCAAATTTCAAATTTGAAAAGTAACGACCTTTCAAATTTCAAATTTGAAAAGTAACTACCTTTCAAATTTCAAATTTGAAAAGTACCTTTTTCAAATTTCAAAATTGACTAATATTTTCCTTTTTATTTTATAATTTATTTTTTAAATCACATATGCCACGTAGGACATAAATGCATATTTTACATTCTCCCACTTGGCCAATGTGGCAGAACTACGTTAATTGAAAACAAACTATAAATATAAGATTGAAATATCTTAAGCATTGGTTATATCATTATATCATCATTAAGTATAGGCTAATATGAGTCTTAGTGGTTTTATGTCATTAGATCAACATAATTCCTTCTAAGTACTACAATATTAGTTTTTTACTTAATATAACCTATAAATGAAAGGCTCATGATGGTCCAACAATAATGTCTTAGTCAAAGACAAATCCTATCATATCAACATAACTCATTATGTATATACAACAACTAATTAAATAAACAGGATGCATTAAATATCAGAAACAATAATCTAATAAGCTTAGAGTGTCAATACATAAAGAACATAACACTTAATCATAATGTCAATAAGGGTTTTTAGATACACCCATTCTTTCAACATGCTCATTAAATGTCTTTGGTGGCAGACCTTTCGTCAAAGGATCTGCAACCATAAGATTGGTGCTAATGTGTTCAATTGACACCCTTTGTTTCTGAACTTCTTCTTTAACGACAAGGTATTTCAATTTCATGTGTTTAGCACCCTTTGAATACTTCCCGTTTTTAGAAAAGAAGACTGCTGCGATATTATCACAATAAATTTTCAGCGGTTTGGCATTACTATCGACAATTCCAAGTCCTGAAATAAAGTTTCGCAGCCATAATTCCTGAACAGTGGCCTCAAAACATGCCACAAACTCAACCTCCATAGTGGATGCAGCAATGACAAATTGCTTCACACTCTTCCATGAGATTGCTCCTTCAGCTAAAAGAAACAAATAGGCAAATGTAGATTTTCTTGTATCCACACATCCAGCATAATCTGAATCTGAATATCCTATCACCTTAAGGTGATTGGATCTCTTATAAGTGAGCATGTAATTTTTCGTTCCCTTCAAATATCTCAATACTTTCTTTGCAACTTTCCAATGATCTAATCCTGGATTACCTTGATATTTGCCCAACATTCCAACAGCATAACTGATATCTGGTCTGGTATAAGTTTGAGCATACATCAAGCTGCCAACAACAAATGCATAAGGAATTCGTTCCATTTCCTTGCGTTCCAACTCATTATTTGGACATTGCATAAGACTAAACTTATCCCCTTTCAGAATTGGAACGACACTTGCAGAGCATTTTTCCATCTTAAATCTCTCTAAAACTTTATTAATATATGTTTTCTGAGACAAACCTAATAATCCTTGTGATCTATCATGAATAATTTCAATTCCAATCACATAGGATGCCTCACCCATATCTTTCATTTCAAAGTTCTTTGAGAGAAATTTCTTGGTCATGTAATAAGCCAAGATCATTTGTAGCAAGCAAAATATCATCAACATACAGAATTAGAATTATAAACCTGCTCCCACTGACCTTTAGATATATACATCGATCAACAATGTTTTTCGTAAATCTAAAGGAAGTGATAGTATCATTAAACTTAAGATACCATTGTCGGGAAGCTTGTTTAAGTCCATATATTGACTTCTTATGCTTACACACCATGTGTTCCTTTTCTTTAATTGTAAAACCTTCAGGTTGATCCATATAGACTTCTTCCTCTAAATTCCCATTCAGAAAAGCGATTTTCACATCCATTTGATGAAGCTCTAAATCATACTGAGCTACCAATGCCATGATAATTCTAAATGAATCCCTTTTAGAAACTGGAGAAAAGGTCTCTTTGTAATTAACACCATCTATCTAAGTGAAACCTTTAGCAACAAGTCTAGCCTTGTGTCTTTCAACATTGTCCTTAGAGTCACGCTTGGTCTTAAAGACCCACTTACACCCAACTCTTTTACATCCTTCAGGCAATTCCACAAGGTCCCAAACTTCATTATGATCCATTGATTTCAACTCTTCTTTCAAGGCATCTAACCACTTAATAGAATTATTGCTTTTCATGGCTTGTGAAAATGAAATTGGATCTTCATCAATACCTAAGTCAAAATCTGACTCTTGTAAATAAACCACATAATCATGAGAAATAGCAGATCTTCTCAATACTGGCCCATATGGTTCATTTGTTACAGGTTCATTGGTGACAACTTCATTTTGAGGTGTTTCATCATTTATTTGTTTTTCTTGTATATTGCCAAATGTTTCAACAACTGTAGGAACAACAACTTGAGAAGAAGTTTTAGGTAAAGGAATCTCCATCCTAACTTCTCCAATTTCCACCTTACGTGGTTCAACACTCCCACTGATTTCACCATTTTCGATGAACCTGGCATTTCCAGTTTCAACAATTCTCATACTATGGTAAGGACAATAAAATCTATACCCTTTAGATTTTTCTAGATAACCAATGAAAAAACCCCTAGTTGTTCTTGAATCCAATTTCTTTTCTTGTGGATTATATATTTTTACTTATGACGGGCAACCCCAAACATGTGAGTGCCTTAAACTAGGTTTCCTTCCTGTCCACAGTTCAAAAGGTGTCTTTGGAACTGCCTTACTGGGAACCCTGTTCAACAAATACATGGCGGTTTTCAAAGCATACATCCACAATGACAAGGGTAAAGAAGAATAACTCAACATACTCCTAACCATATCCATTAAAGTACGATTGCGCCTTTCTTCAACACCATTTTGTTGTGGTGTTCCTGGCATTGTATATTGGGCACATATGCCACGCTTTTCAAGGAACTTAGCAAATGGACTAGGGTGTTGTCCCATTTCATCATACCTTCCGTAGTATTCACCACCTCTATCAGACCTGACAATTTTCACTTTTCTATCTAATTGTCTTTCAACCTCATTAATAAATACCTCTAAGGCATCTACTGACTGAGATTTCTCATGCAACAAATAGATATATCTGTAATGTGAAAAATCATCAATGAATGTGATAAAATAATTTTCTCCACCAAAAGTTGAAGCTTCAAAAGGTTCACATATATCAGTGTGTATAAGTTCAAGCAGTTGTGTGCTTCTTGTGGTTGCTTTCTTAATTGTGTCTTTTGTATGTTTTCCTTTAATACAATCTACACAAATACCGAGATCAGTAAAATCCAAATCAGGTAGGATTTCATTCTTTACCAATCTTTGTATTCTTTCTTTGGATATGTGACCCAAACGCTTGTGCCACAAATAAGTTGAACTTTCATTCACTAAACCGCATTTAGTACCAATATTATGATGCAAGGTTAATAGAGTCTTAACAAACAGATTATCAGGTTTTAATTTGTATAAACCATCACAAAGAACACCAGAACCAATAAAATGATTATGTTTAAACAAACTACAACATCCATTTCCAAACTTAAAAGAATATCCCACTATATCAAGTTTAGACAAAGAAATTAAATTTCTAGAAATAGAAGGAACATAAAGAGTTTGGAAAAGATCTAAATGATGTCCAGTATCTAAAATTAAACGATAAGTTCCGATGGCTTCAACTAAAGCTTTGACTCGATTTCCCATAAACACAAATCTTTCATTTGGGCTAGTAGTTTGGGTCATAAGAAATCCCTGCATCGTATTAGAAACATGAATGGTACAACCAGAATCAATCCACCAAGTATTATAAGGAACTTCTGCCAAATTTGATTCGAAACATACGAAAGCACTAGGCTTACCTTTCTTTTCAAACCATATCTTACGTTTTAGGCAATCTTTCTTATAGTGTCCAATTTTCTTACAAAAATGACACACGTCCTTCTTTTGTTCTTTGTGGATTTTGGAAGATGACTCATTAACCTTTAACAGTCCTTTATTGCCCCTTTGATTCTTCTTTTCTGGTTTCTTCTTAACTCCTAACTTACCCACAAGATTGACCAAGTGATTTCCTTGCTTCTTGAGTCTTGCTTCCTCTTGAATAAGTAAACTTTGCAATTTTGTCACATTCCATTTATCTTTAATAGTGTTTTAATTTATTTGGAATGGACCATACTAAGGAGACAAGGAATTCATGATGGATTGTACAAGGAAATTTTCATTCACTTCCAATCCCGTGGATTTCAATCTTGCTGCTATGTTTTTCATTTCAGGAAAATTTCAAAATTGACTAATATTTTCCTTTTTATTTTATAATTTGTTTTTTAAATCACATATGCCACTTAGGACATAAATGCATATTTTACAACATTGTCTATATTTCATGAGAGATACCATGTTGAAAACTACTTATAAAAACACACTTAGTTAAGTTAGTCTATTTTAAAAAATCAATTTGGTTCAAAATTACATTTATATAAGTTCATTACACAAAACATTTACCTTTGATACTGGAAATTTCGTCTAAAGACTGCTAGTGAGACAATGCTTGCAATTTTTTTTTAAATTAATTAAATCAAAATTGAACTCTCCCTTTATGTGATTTACCTATTTTTTACAAAGCCCAATTACGTGTTTAAAATCTATGTGTCTATACACTAGGGAGATCATTGTCTAGGAAATAAAGAATTGTTTTGGGAGTCTCAACGAAAGGAATATGGGTGATGGGATCAATACATGCAGTCTTGGCCCCACTTTATAATCATAGACCATCAATTTACTCTTATAACTTATGAGCACAATGTGACAGGGAGGAAGCAATTAAAAGTGGAATGGAAATTATATCAGGATAAAATATACACTTTGGTTGTATACCACGGTTTATAAGCATGATATGAGACTAGGTAAAGAAATGAAGGAACATGAAGTTTAGTTCAACATGAAGCAAGTAAATTTAATATTCAGTATTTAGTTCAAGTGTTTGATTTATGTTCTGGGACATAAAGTTTCTTGTCAAGAGCTCTATTACTTTTTGATAATTCTTGTTAAGTTAGCTTAAGTATATATAGGTTAAACACGTTGTAAGGCTTATGAATGGATGAGCAAGGGTATGCCTTCAGGAACATAGTATAGTACTGACAGGGCCTAGTAAGGAGTATGTATTATATTTGTGAGTCTGTTTGTTCTGGGTTTTATGAAAGTGATTTTTTTTTTATCTTTTATTATTAAAATATGGTTGCTTTTAAAGTTGTGGAAGTCATTTCAATATAATACTACTTCATTGTGAATAAATGATGAAAAAATCGTGTTAACGTAATACGAATTCAGTTCAAAGTGATTATCAACTTTAAAAACATTCCATTTTAATAATAAAAAACAAAAATTATTCTAATTTAAAGAAAAAAAAAACCGTTTGTTCTTCGTAGGTGTCATCATAAGTTTTTGACTTTAAGTGTTATAGTAGGGTTTTGAGGTTGTAGCCTACAGATTATAGAATGAGATCAGACAATTAATGGAACTAATTAAGTGGTAGTACTAGTACATATCTGGGTGATATAGAACTTGGTTGTAGGGTAAGTAAGGAAATTGTATAGTATGTGCGTGTTGGTTGTGTAATCTTATGCATGTTTTTGACAAGGAGGAATGCTAAAGGAAGGCAACAGGGACATCAACGGATCATCAATACTTGGACAGCTCCAATGTATATGTCTGAAACTGTGAAGGGAGGAAGCAGAATTTGGTAGCAAAGTCAACGAACATGAATGTATGACCAAGGACTGTCCACTAGCATCTTGGAATAAGCAAGATATAAAAAGTAAGGCATATCCAGAAGGCACATGGCAGAGAAATCTATGATTGTTTCAAACTGTAAAACTATATATACTAGATTCATGTAAACTCTTGTCGGAGATAAAATTCTACAGAATTCTTGTTGGTTTCTATAGGTGGTTGTCTTAGATAAATGTTAAAGTTAGATGTTTGTGTACTAGATGAGGGTGAAGATTAGGTTTAGAATGTGATTTTTTCCCCTTTCATACTGTGAAAATATTGAGAATAATGTTTGTATAGTTGGAACATCCCAATTATTTCTTTTTTAATATATTCATTTTTAGTGATAAAAACAAATTGCAATCCAATAAGACAAAATGAGTTTTAATCCCATTAGTGTAAAATTTGGAACTCTATCTCGTGACTACTCTTTTTTCCTCTCATTCATTTGTTTTTTATTTTTATTCTTTGCCAAAAACACCTCTAAAGTAATATATTTTGGCACATAACCTCATGATGGTATTGGTATGCAACATGGACTATTCAATAGTCAATATGTGTTGCAAAGTGACTTGATGCATTCATTATATGGAGTTGAGAGCTTACAGAGGAATGAAGATATTACCTTTTGATTAAGCTCATACCCACAAGAGAAAAAAAAAATCTTAATCATTAGTTAGGACATATCTTTTTCTTGAGTCAATCAGAAAGCATTATGATTTCAACTTGACTCCTATACATTACAAAAAACATCTTCCTCCTTGCACAACCTTGGGGGAGGGGTATGTGTCTTTCTCGAAATCAAACACATGCCTCTAATAATATATACAAATAAATCCACACATACCTCTATTTATTTAGATGAAAAGGAAATAAAGTAAAGAGAAAAAAAAAAGTTAAATTGAGGTGAGACAAAGAAAGTGAAAAGTTCAAAATTCCGTTTCAAAAAGTTAATTTCATTTTAGTTTTCTCTTCAATTAAATAAAGAAATGCATTATTATTTTATTTTTCATTTTCTCTTTTTATTTTCCTTTTCTCTCCTTCTCTTTAACTTCGAATATATAGTTTTAATCTTAAAAAAATTAGTTTGAATTCCGATTATTTGCCACTTTATTTTATGAAGTATATTGATAGATTAGTGTGATGTTTTTTCCAGAAGCCTATATTTTTGTGAAAGTTGGGAATTTACTTGTGTTTGAGTGCGTGTATGGGATTATATTTATGACTTAAGCTACAACTGTGCTAAATTTAATTAAGGTGATATCATAATAGATAGAATTCTCATTTTTGACATCTTACGTGTATTCTAATTAAATTATTGACAAATTTATTTTTTGTGATATAATTTTTACATTTAGGACCCTTTCTTTTCATTTAGATAGATTTTTGTTTTGAGAGAATCATTTTCAAAAAATGTACTTAATTATAATGTGCCCAAATCAATCTCAACCGTATATATTTTATGCTATGCAGCGTGTCATGCAGTAAGAGAATGATAGAAAATTTTTGTCAATCAGTCACTTTGATGTTGATATGGAAAATTATTAAACAATTTAAATTTATTATTAATTTATACTCTTAATTAATATCTATATAACATGCATTCACAAGACTAAGTCAACCTAATCTCGGTGTAATCTGATAAATTTTCACATCAGAAGAATGAATAGGGAATATTTCTTATAATGTCGTGGTCAGCGTGGAAGTCCAACCTTAAGGTTTTGTTTGATTCAGTAATAGACTATTTTCGAAGATGAAAAGTGGGATGCAGAGTTGTTTGGATCTGTGAACTGAAATGAGAGTAAGGAAAAGTATAGATGGATATTGTTCACTGTCCCACTAGCTACATACAAAGAAAGCAGAGAAAAATTCACTTATGCATTATGCATGAGTCAAAATACTATTTTAACCTCCCTTTATTTACACATGGCAGCAAGTTTTTCTTGTTGGAGTAGAAAGATTTCGTGCAGAGATTCTTGGCGAAGATGCAATGTAGTTATTCCTGGACCAAGGGTTAGTTAGGGTAGATGGAGTTTGAAGAACTAAAATAAATAGGTGTGTTGTGTATAACTATTCTCATGCTTACTTGATTGTTGTTGAGAACAAATTTTATGCGTGAGTTCTTGGTGAGACTTATTTGTATGTCAGCTTGGTATTCAAGGAGGGTGCTGAGATGTGTGATTTGGTCCCTGGTTGCGACAGCTATTGCAATGTTGGTTAGAGGAAAAAAGTAAGTATAATCGATTTGTTTCTTGTACATAATAATTTTACTTAATTTTTGTCTTTTGATTATCGATTGTGTAAGATGATAATATATTATGTGATGTTTTTTTGTGTCGGCAATCGATTATGTTATATGAATAACTAGTTATGTATTTCCTTTACGTGTGTTAATCGATTAAGTTCTATGAATAATCGATTATGTGTGATGGTTTGCATGAATGTTAGTTCGGACGTGTTGCAGGTGGTTGGTTTAAGCTTGTTGTTCTCAAGTGGTTGGTTCAAGCTTGGATGGTCCTTTAGTGGTGTTCCATTAAGGTAAAAGGTGATGGAAAACGAACCAGTGAGCATTTGCACCATAAGAAACAGATTAGATTAGTGGATAATTGATTATAGGTTGATGATAATTGATTATGCTCATTTTTTGAGTTCTTAATCAATTATTCATTGCATAATCGATTATGAAGCTATTTTTAACTATTAATTGATTATATGGTGGTCATATATAGTAGATTATCTTGTTGTTTTACGTGGATAATCAATTATCCTCTCTGCGTAATCAATTATCCTCTATGCGTAATCAATTATGGACTATGTATTTTCATTCCCTAGCTTTCGATTTATTTTTTATGAAGTTCATTTAGCTGGTTTTTATTCTTAAGGATGTTTTGAAAGTTCACAATGGTGATAGTTTGGTGCATGTTTGTTTATATGGTTTCGTTTGCATGAATAGGTTTGTTTTCGTTGTGTAGGTAGTTGTATTCATGTTTACTTTGTCCTAAGGTAGTGTTTTTGTGTCCTCTGGTGGTGTGGAAACAATCTTAGGGTCTTTTAAAATCCATATTTGAGCCTGCTTCATACCCCTATAATGTGAGTAAGTGTTTACGAATGATGGAATGAAAATTGTATTAATTATTTTGTAACATGTGATTTGTTTTATTGATGAAGTCATTTGAAACCTAATTTTTTTGTTTCTAGTTTACTAAAATGACTAGTTCCAGTGTTTAAGATGTGAAAAATTTTGGTGCAGATAAAACATTTGTTGATTCAGAGTTTGGCGAGGGTTTTATGGCAGAGCAATCATCCAACCAAAAATAATGAAATACCCCTTCTTTGTGTCATCAAGATTTGAGTTTCAACATCATTTGCAACATCAAAGTTTGAAACATTTTGTCATCCTGAAATATTCATATTTTGAAGTTCTCATCAAAGTCTTTTATTCAAATTTGAGGACCACAAATGATGGTAACCTCTGTTATGAGGTTAACCAGAAGAGGATTGTAATTATCCCCTTAGATTGGATGAATTTGGCACATCTAAAGTACCAATGTCAAAAATTGAGTTCTTCATCCATCCTCGAGACCTTGAACTATGATCGTCATAGGGCATTAACAACCATGATATGTAAATTTCATACATTTTGTGATGTGATTTACATATGGAATATGGAAATGCCAAGTCTCATCAAATCATCAGTCAAAATCATCTCAGATTTCAGCCTTGGGATGGCTATGTTTAGCTTAGGTATTACATTACATATATAAACCCTTGCATGTTCCTAAACAAGGACATGTTTCCATTGGCAATAGAGTTCATCAACCCTTGAAGATTGTGATGATGGTGGTGGTGGTTGTTGAACAAGGGCTTTGATGTCTCCAAATCCATGAAGATTGGTTAAAGGCTTACTTGCTGCTTGTGTGTGTGGGTTCTGGGTAGTTTGAATTTGTAATCCACTCTTGGTTAAGACCCAAATCTGTTTTAAATCAAAACCTTTTTGAAAAAGAGTGTTTTCTAAAGAAGTGTAAAAACAACTTGTTGTTTTATCGTTTCAATCGGTTGTTTGACACTTAGTGGGTTTCGAAAAGGATTTGAAACTGTTTGACTTTGGTTGACTTTGCTGTCAAACCAATTCAATTGGTTGTTTCGAAAATTCAACCGATTGTTTTTTGAAAATCCATAACAGAATTTTGTTAAGTTTGGTAAATCTGTTTTAAATGTTTTAAAACTGAATTGGCTCCTGCTTTAAATGTTTTTAACAAACCTTTGGAGTATAAAAAGGTTGTTTTACACTCCTAAGGAATATACTACAGATTGGACAATTCAAATTGAGAAAAGTGATTTCAGCTTTCAAAGATTTACTTCAAGCTTTTGGGTTTTCTTAAAGTGTGGAATAGGATTGTTGTGTAATCTTTTGATTTGATATTGATCAGGTGTAATCCTTCCTCTTTCTCTCTTGTATTTCTAGAATACTTGTGGTGTGTGCAGAATTAGAGGTTGTTCTGAATTCTGTGATGTGGTTACCAAAGGAAGTGTGTGTTCTTGAGGGGTTCAAGATCACTTCTTTGGTGTATGGTTTGTAATCTTGATTTTGATTGAATAGTGGTTTCTGGGGACTGGATGTAGCTCTTGGGATAAGAATGAACTAGTATAAACCTGTTTCTGTAATTACTCTTTCCCTAAACTCTTTATTCACTCTTTTAAGTTGGTTTTATTCACTGCTAATAAAAACAATCGGTTGAATCGCAAAAACAACCGGTTGATTTTCTGGAAATCAACTAAATCAGTTTTGTTCTTTGGTTTCCTTGGTTTCTTTCTCTAAGATTCCTCATTGGCTTTCATTATACCTTCAAAGTTTGCAAAAATTGTTCATAAACAATTCTCCCCTCTCTTGTTTAAGGCCATATATTCTAACAATTGGCATCAAGAACTAGGTTCTTGAAAGTTATTCAAGTTTTGATCCTAATTTTTTTTTTTTGTTATGGCTGAAAAGTTTCCTTTTGGGAAGGGTGCCTCAATAAATAGGCCACCTCTGTTCTGTGGTTTGAATTACCAGTTTTGGAAGGTACAAATGAAAATCTTTGTTGAAACATTAGATAGAGGAATTTGGGATGCCATTGAAAATGGTCATTTTATTCCTAAGTTTGAAAAAGATGATGTTTTTGTTGAAAAACCTTGGTCCCAATGGACTGAAGCTAAAAATAAAAGGGCCAAGTTTGATTGTATTGCTAAAAATATTATCACCTCTACCTTAAATTCTAATGAGTTTTTCAAGGTGTCACAATGTGCCTCTGCAAAGGAGATGTGGGATACTCTAGAAGTAACTCAAGAAGGCACCAATGATGTAAAGAGGGCAAGGAAACATACTCTCATCCAAGAGTATGAAATGTTTAGGATGCAGAAAGGAGAATCAATTGCGGATGTGCAAAAGCAATTCACTCATATTTTTAATCATCTTATGAATCTTGGAAAGATCTTTGACAAAGAGGAACTAAACATCAAAATCCTCAAGTGTCTTGATAAAACATGGCAACCAAAGGCACGACCATCTCAGAATCCAAAGATTTGACATCTTTGACTACGACTTCATTGTTTGGAAAGCTTAGAGAGCATGAGTTGGAGATGAGCAGGCTCAATGTTCAAGAAAATGAGGAGAAACGCGTGAGGAACATTGCTTTGAAGGTTGCTAGACACAAGACCAGCCATGATTCAAGTGATGAAAGTGAGGGAGAGACTCTTAGCTTGCTGTCCAAGAAATTCAACAAGTTCCTGAAGAAGAACCGCACCAAAGATCACACTCATGACAAGTATGGTAGCAAGAAACCTAGTGTTTTCAATGCTAACAAATATACATGCTTTGGTTGTGGTGAATTGGGGCATATAAAGGCTGAATGTCCAAATAAAGAAAGCAAAGAGAAGAGGCCAAGCAAGAAGTTTGAAAAGGAAGGCAAATCAAAAAGGGCCTACATTGCTTGGGATGATAATGATATCTTCATCAAGCTCCTCATCAAATGAACATGAAGAAGCCAATCCATGTCTAATGGCCAAGGAAGAAAATGATGCAAGTAGTGTAAGTTCTTGCACTTCCATAAATGCTGAAAATTATAGCCAACTTCTTGAGGCTTTCAAAGAAACTCATGAAGAAGCTAATAGATTGACTCTCTTAAACAACCAGTTGAAAGGTTTGAATAATTGGCTTGAAAATAGAGTCAAAGCACTAGAAAAAGAATTGGAAAAGTCTAAAATTGATTTTGAAAATTTGAAATTGATTTACAAGAACTCTTCTTGCAAGTGTGATTGAAATGTTTATGAAAATTGTGAATCTCTTGAAAAGAAGGTTCACTATCTTGTGAAAACTGTAGACAAGCTTTCAAAAGGAAAATCCAACTTTGAGACTATTTTGGCATCTCAAAAGTGTGTTTTTAGAAAATCTGGTTCAGGTTCTAATCCACAGGGTAAGAAGAATGGGATTTCAAAGCCTTATTCAACTATGCCAGAAAAAACAACCGATTGAAAAATCGAAACAATCGATTGTCACATGCTTCTATTGTATGAAAAGGGGCCATTCTGTTAGGTTCTACAAAATTAGGAAATTTTCTGTTCCTAAAGGTGTTAGGAAGTGGGTTCCTAGGAATTCTGAAGTTCCTAATGATTAAATTAATGCCAAAGGACCCAAATTTGTAAGGGGACCAAATCTTGCTGCTTGATTTTATCTCTAGCAGGGTTGTTTGATGGAAAATATGGACATGTGATACCTGGACAATGGCTGTTCCAAACACGTGACAGGAGATAAATCCAAGTTTGTGAGCATCATTTTCAAGCAAGAAGGACATGTGACTTATGGAGACAACAACAAAGGAAAGATTCTTGGAAGAGACACCATTGGAGACAAAAACAACTTCTTGGTTCATGATGTCTTATATATGGAAGGCCTCAAGCATAGTCTACTCAGCATTAGCCAGTAACCTTTGTTAGAATATATGGTCTTAAACAAGAGGGGGATGAATTGTTTAAGAAAGATTTTTGCAAACTTTGAAGGTACAATGAAACTTAGTGCAGAATTACAGATAAAGAAATCAAGTTAGCCAAGAATATATTCTGTTTTAAGTGAAATACAGAAAAACAATCGGTTATTTCTTTGAAACAATTGGTTGTTTATATCAGCAGATATTTAAAACAACTTAAAACAAAAATTAAAGGAGTTAGGGATGAGAGAAAAGCACACCAACAATTTTATACTGGTTCACCCTACTAACAAGGGCTACATCCAGTTCCCAGAAAACCACTGGGTTCCACTATGCAATCAATCACAGATTTCACACACCACACACCAAAGTAGTAACCTTGAACCCCTCAAGAAACACACTACCTTTGGCAAACCACACCACAGAATTCAGAACCCCTTTGATTCCGCGCTTACAACCAATTACAAAAATATAGTAATCAAGAATGAAGAGAATAGAATACACCTGGGTATTACAAAGCTTCAAGATCATATTTACACCCCAGTCCCATTCCACACACTTGAAAATCCAAAGCTTGAGTGAATCTTGAAAACTCTTAACCAAATTTGCACTTTGATTTCTCAAAACTGTTTCTTTCTTTTTAGGAGCGTCTAACCAACTTTATATAGACCAACAAAGTGGTCAAAAGAATTTAAAACAGGAGCGCATTCAGTTAGAAATCATTTAATAAAGATTCAATTCAAAAACACAAAGCTGTTAGGATTTTCAAACAAACAATCTATTGTTTTATCGAGACAATCGATTGTTTTGGCTTTGATAGCTTAGTCAACCAAGCTAAACAGTTTTCAACCTTTTTCAAAACCTTTTAAGTACAAAACAACCGGTTGATTCGACAAAACAACAGGTTGTTTTTCACTTAGTTGAAAAACATTCTATTTAAAAAGGTTTTCAAATCAAACTTGTTTCGATTCAAACAAGGAATGGATTACATAAGACCTACCCCATTTCCCACCCATGCACAACAGAAACACAGACTTCTATCAAACACCTTGGATTTGGATTCTTCAAAGCTCTTGATCACTCTTGATCAACAACCTTCAAGCCCAACTCTTGTGAGACATGTCTACCTAATTCATAGGAAGTAGTGTTGATTGGTAAAAGGGTCAACAATGTTTATCTTTTAAATATCTCTCATCCTACATCTACTGGCTGTCTTCTATCCAAACATGAAGAATCATGGTTATGGCATAGAAGAATAGCTCATATTCACATGCGTCATTTAAATAAATTGATATCTAAAGATCTTGTGATAGGGTTACCCAAACTCAAGTTTGACAAAGACCATATATGTGAAGCATGCCAAAAAGGGAAGCAAATTAAGCATTCTTTAAAACTAAAAAATGTGGTTTCCACCTCAAAACCCCTTGAGCTGTTACACATGGATTTATTTGGTCCTTCAATAACCATGAGTCTTGGTAGAAATTATTATACTCTTGTTGTTATTGATGATTTTTCTAGGTTTACATGGACATTGTTCCTAGAGTCAAAGAGTGAAGCATTCTCTACATTCAAGAAGTTTGCCAAAAGATTGCAAAACACATGCTACAGCAACATATGTGCAATTAGAAGTGCTCATGGAGGGGAGTTTCAAAATGAGAAATTCAGTTCCTTTTGTGAAAAGCTGCGAATTTTTCATAACTTTTTTGCTTCTAGAACTCCTCTACAAAATGGAGTGGTGGAAAGGAAGAACAGATCTCTTGAAGAGCTTGCTAGAACCATGTCGAGTGAATCCTCCTTACCAAAGTATTTTTGGGCTGATGCAGTAAGCACCTCTTGCTATGTGATGAATAGAGTGCTCATAACGCCAATCTTGAAGAAGACTCCATATGAACTTTTTAATGGAAGGAAGCCTAATATTAGTCATCTAAAGGTGTTTGGATGCAAGTGCTACATTCTTAATAATGGGAAGGAAAACCTGGACAAGTTTGATGAGAAAGCTGATAATGGTATTTTCATTGGTTATTCTTCAACTAGCCATGCTTATAGGGTTTATAATAAAAGGCTAATCATTGTAGAGGAGTCTTTTCATGTTGTATTTGATGAGACTAACCAAGCAAAACATGAATCTTCAAAGAAATGTGCAAAAGATGAGCAAAATATCTTTATGAAGAATCTGGAATCCTGTCCAAAAAAAAAAACGATTGATTCTGCGAAACAACCGGTTGAAATTCTACAACAGGATGAGTTACTGAAAGAATGGAGAATTCTTAGAGATTTGTCTGTGGATAACATCATTGGGCAAATTCAGAAGGGAGTTTCTACACGAAGCACTGTCTCAAACTACTGCAGGCACATGGCTTTTATCTCCTAAATTGAACCTAAGTCAATTGGCGAAGCTCTCAAGGATGAAAACTGGGTTGCTGCCATGCATGAGGAGTTGAATCAGTTCACAAGAAATGAAGTGTGGCTTCTGGTTCCTAAGAAATATCAGGTGAACATCATTGGAACCAAGTGGGTGTTCAGAAACAAGCTAGATGAATTAGGAGTGATTACAAGAAACAAAGCAAGACTTGTTGCTAAAGGTTACAATCAAGAGGAAGGCATAGGCTACGATGAAACCTTTGCACCAGTGGCTAGATTGGAAGCTGTGAGATTGCTACTTACTTTTGCTTGCATGAGTGGATTCAAATTGTTTCAGATGGATGTTAAAAGTGCTTTTCTCAATGGAGTTATTAACAAGGAAGTCTATTTTTCACAACCACTCAGTTTTGAAGATCACTAACATCCTAACCATGTATAAAAGATGAAAAAGGCCTTGTATGAAATCAAGCAAGCCCCAAGGCAGTGGTATGAAAGGCTAAGTAATTTTCTCTTGTCCAATGGCTATGAGAGAGGAAAGATTCACTAGTAGAAAAACGCACATTCACGACTGTCTATAAAGACGGTTTTTCAACAACAGTCGTAATAAGAGACGCGGTGGCAGGCTTCGTAATTAATTTGAAAATGTCAGGGTTTATAACGACGGTTCAGCCCTAGAACCGTCGTTAATTGCGACTGTATGGGAAAACAACGACGGTTCCACCAGAACCGTCGTTAATTTGGTGTCTGAATTAAGAAAACAATGACGGTTCTACCAGAACCGTCGTTAATTTGGTGTCTGAAGGGGAAACAACGACGGTTCTAGCAGAACCGTCGTTAATGAGCTGCTTAGGAATTAAATTCCGCGCGCGCTCATTTCTTCCCTCGCTCATTTTCGCACTGCACTCTTATTTTCTCTTAAAGTTTCACATACAGCACCACAGCGCCGCCACCTTCACCGCCAGTCGTGCCACCACACCGCCAGTCGTGCCGCCGCAGTCTCGCCCTTCTCTCCAGTCGCGCCCTCCTCTCCAGTTGCGCCGCCCCAGTCGTGCCACCACACCGCCAGTCGCTCCCTTCTCTCCAGTGGCGCCGCCCCAGTCGTGCGCTCCTCTCCAGTCGCGCCCTCTTCTCCAGTGGCGCCGCCCCAGTCACGCCCTCCGCCCCAGTCGTGCCGCCAGTCGCTCCCTCTGCAGTCGCGTCGCCGCCAGTGTCGAGGTTGTCCCGACCGTGCCGCCACGTGCTCCGACCGCACCACCGTGCCTTGCAGCCGTCGCGACCAGGAGCGTCCCGAGCAGGAGCTTCCCTTCCTCTGTGAGCATCCTCTGTCGCACCAAACAGTACCAGATCCGTGTTCCGCTTCTGCCTCCGCCGCCAGCCACCTCCTCTGCCGCACCAACCAACTTCCTTCGTCGCATTAGGCACCGTCTTTCCCTAGCCGGTGCAAGTGCTCCCTTCCTCCATCGTCGGACTTCCCTTTTCCTTCAACTGCGCGCCGAAACTAGAAAAGGTTAGTTTATATTTTAATTAATTTAATTAAATTTATAATAAATATTTGCATTTATGTTTATAGTAGGTTAGTTTATTTATTTATTTAATAATTTTTATAAAAAATAATTTGCATGTTTTGCATGTACATTTATATTAGTTAATTTTGATTTAGTTATAGGATTTATATTTATTGTACACGTTGAATCTGAGTCCGGGGGTGTCCGACCCTCGGCACATTTGATTTAGTTATAGGATTTATATTTATTGTACACGTTGATTCTGAGTCCGAGGGTGTCCGACCCTCGGCACATTTGATTTAGTTATAGGATTTATATTTATTGTACACGTTGATTCTGAGTCCGAGGGTGTCCGACCCTCGGCACATTTGATTTAGTTATAGGATTTATATTTATTGTACACATTGATTTATATCAGTTCTATGGATCGAAGTTGGATTAATACACCAAGGATAAGTGATGCTTACGAAAAAGGGGTCGAAGAATTCTTACAATTTGCACAACAAAATGCCTTTAGTAATCATAATGGAGTAAGAATAAGGTGTCCTTGTGTCAATTGTTTGAATGGAAGGATATTGAGTGTTTATGAAATTAGAGAACATCTTTTGTGTGATGGATTTTTGAAAAATTATACAACATGGACGTGGCATGGTGAATTGTTAGACTTGCCAAGTGTGCGCGAAGCTTCGGAGGAAGTTGATTTCTCAATGGACGATAGATTAGAAGACATGATTCGTGATGTGGGAGCAGAATCTTTTACTAATGCAGTTTTCGAAAATATGTCTAATGATGCAGAGACTCCTTTGTATCCTGGTTCAACTAACTTCACACGATTATCAGCAGTGTTAAGGTTGATGAATTTGAAGGCAATGAATGGATGGACCGACAAAAGCTTTACTGAATTGCTCCAATTGTTGAAGGACATGCTTCCAAAAGGAAATACATTACCTAATCAAAATTATGAGGCAAAAAAAATTCTTTGTCCAATGGGTATGGAATATAAAAAAATACACTCATGTCCTAACGATTGTATTTTATACAGAAATGAGTACGAAGATTTAAGAAGATGTCCCAGGTGTGGTTTCTCACGTTATAAGATTAAAGTTGGTCAGAATGATGAAAGTGATGAATACACAAAGGAAGGTCCTCCTGCTAAGGTTGTTTGGTATCTTCCAATTATTCCAAGGCTTAAGCGTTTGTTTGCAAATACAGATGATGCTAAAAACCTTAGGTGGCATGCAGATAATAAAAAATGTGATGGACTACTTCGTCACCCAGCTGATTCTTTGCAGTGGAAGAAGATTGATAAAGAATTTCTAGAATTTGGAAAAGAATCAAGAAACTTAAGACTTGGATTGGCAACTGATGGAATGAATCCCTTTGGAAATTTAAGTAGTAATCATAGTTCATGGCCAGTTTTGTTAGTGATTTACAACTTACCTCCTGCTTTGTGTATGAAGCGCAAATACATGATGTTATCTATGCTGATTTCTGGTCCAAAACAACCTGGAAATGACATAGATGTTTATCTTAATCCATTAATTGAAGATTTGAAGTTATTGTGGAATGAAGGGGTTGATGTGTTTGACGCGTTTAAGAATGAATCTTTTCGATTGCATGCGATGTTATTTTGTACTATCAATGACTTTCCTGCATATGGGAACTTGTCAGGTTATAGTGTGAAAGGCCATAGAGCATGTCCAATATGTGAAGAGAAGACATCTTATGAGCAGTTGAAACATGGAAGAAAAACTGTGTATCTTGGGCATCGTAGATTTTTAAAGAAGTACCATCCATATCGTAGATTGAAAAAAGCTTTTAATGGATACCAAGAACATGACATTTGTCCGACTCCCTTAAGTGGCTTTGAAGTTTATGAAAAGATAAAAAATGTTAATGTGACTTTCGGAAAAACGAAGAAGAAGCAAACTGTGAGTGAAATATGGAAGAAGAGATCAATCTTTTTCGATCTTCCGTATTGGTGTAAGTTAGATGTCAGACACTGTATAGATGTAATGCACATAGAAAAGAATGTGTGCGACAGTCTAATAGGAACACTTCTGAACATTAAAGGAAAAACAAAGGATGGTGTGAATTCACGTCTGGATTTGATTGAGATGAATATACGAGAGGAATTGGCACCGCGAGAAGTTGGTAAACGTACATACTTGCCTACAGCGTGTTACACTCTGTCAAAGAAAGAGAAAACAAGTTTTTGTGAATGTCTTAAAGGTGTTAAGGTACCACAAGGCTACTCTTCAAATGTGAAGAGTCTTGTATCTATGAATGATTTGAAACTAATTGGCTTAAAGTCTCATGATTGTCACGTTCTAATGCAACAATTATTACCGGTGGCTATTCGTGGAATCTTACCAAAAAATGTTAGGTATACAATCACTCGACTTTGTTCATTTTTCAATTCCATATGTAGTAAAGAGATTGACTCACAGAAGTTGGATGAACTTGAAGAAGAAATAATTGTTATTTTGTGTGAACTGGAAATGTTTTTTCCTCCATCTTTTTTTGATATCATGGTACATTTGGTTGTTCATCTTGTAAGAGAAATCAGATTGTGTGGGCCAGTTTATATGCGATGGATGTATCCAGTTGAACGATACATGAAGATTTTAAAGGGATATGTGAAGAATCAATGTCGTCCGGAAGCTTCCATTATTGAAAGATACATTTCAGAAGAATCTATTGAGTTTTGTTTTGAGTACTTGTCAAAAGCCAAATCTATAGGAGTTCCTGAAAAATGTTGGCACTCTCGTAGATTAATAAGTAAATCTTCAAAAGGTGTACATGTCATAAGCAAATCAAGAGAAGAGGTTCTACAAGCACACTTGTATATCCTGAATAACACTGATGAGGTGTTACCATACTTAGATACACACAAAGACATTGTCAAATATAAAAATCCAAAACAATCAGAAAAATGGGTGTTAATTGAGCATAACAAAACTTTCTTGTCATGGTTTAAGCAACAAATCATGAATGACCCATCAGCATCTGAAACATTAACATGGCTTGCAAACGGTCTCAAGTTTGATGTTTTATGTTGTTCTGGGTATGAAGTAAATGGTTGTTTGTTTTACACAAAGTCTCGAGATGATAAGAGTACAATGCAAAATAGCGGAGTCACCTTGGAGGCAGAGTCTATACAATTTTCAACTGCAAAGGATCAAAATCCTGTTGTGGGATCAATGCCTTATTATGGTGTCATAGTAGAGATTTGGGAAGTTAATTATACCAAGTTTACTGTACCTATGTTCAAATGCAAGTGGGTTGACAATAAAACTGGTGTTAAAGTTGATGAATCAGGAATGACTTTGGTTGACTTTCGAAAGATAGGTTATCATGATGAACCATTCATAATGGCACATCAAGCTTCCCAAGTTTTCTATATCCAAGATCCTACGTCTGAACACTGGTTTGTTGTGCTACATGGAAAAAAACAACATAATGATCCAGAAGATACAAACAATGACATTTGTGACATTGAATCATTTACAAGAATGACCATGAATAAAGAGTACGAGGATGTTGCTGATGTTGTACATGCAACTCGAAATGATCATGACGAAGGAATATATATTTGTATGTGCATGTCATTCATGTTTAGTTTTACAATATATATTTTTTATTATATTTCATATTCTTGATGCTTATCATATTTGTTTGATAACAGGAACATGGCAGACGATAAAGTTTCTCGTCCAAAAACTGGCAGAGGACCTACAAGATTAAAGAATATGTTCAAGAAGATAAATAAAGATGACAAAATACCATTGTCTATTGATGTCAACATTGGTGTGGCCACTGGGACAAATGCAAAGAAATTTAGCAGTTATCTCGGAGTACTTGCTCGTGAAAGGATCTCTATTTTGACTGAGTCCTGGGATCAAGTGACCGAGCATGAGAGAAACATGATTTGGCAAGATATTGTGGTATGTATTTTTTTTTACTTTGTTCAATCAAAAGTTCTTTTATAATTTGTTCAATTCGAAGCTTGTTTATGAACTAATTATCCCAAATAATGTAGATGCATTACAACATTCCGAATGTCGAAACGTTGAAAGCCAAGGTTCTTTCTAATGTCAGTGTCAAGTTTCGTCAGTTCAAATCAAAATTGACAACAGATTATATATATGGTGAAAAGAAAGAAGAAAATCCTTGTACAAAATATGCATCCCTTGATGAAGAAACTTGGAAGAAGTTTGTGGAGATTCGACAAACTGAAAAATGGCAGGTTAATATCACTTGTTATATTTGGATATAACTTATATTAGCGTATTGTTAAATTTTGAATGTTGATGATAGGATGTTCGGAAGAAAGCAAAAGCCAATCAGGCACATAATGATACCCCACACTTATTGCCCCGTGGTGGTTATAAGTTTTTAGAGCAGAAGATGCTTGAAGAAAAGATTAAAGCACATTCTACTTCCATTGAGGAAGGAAATAGCGTAGATTCTTTGAGGCCTCCATCCCCACCACCCCGACATGAGATGTGGAAAGGTGCCCGTATAAAGCTATCAGGGACATGGAGTTCTAAGTCTACAGAAGAAACAGTCGAACGAATTGTAAGAAATATGTTTTCTATGTGTTATTTTAAATTGAATGTGTTGAAGTTTGACAATTTCTTTTCATTTGTTTTAGGATTCTCTTGCTCAGCAATCGACACAGGGGACCTTTCATCCATGTGGTCGCGAAGATATTCTTACTGTTGCTCTCGGACGACCTGAGCACCCTGGACGTGTTCGTGTAGCTGGATATGGGGTTGGGATTCGTTCATACTTTGGACCTTCATCACATAGCAGGGAACAATCGTCCAGTCAACCTAGCCAGGAGTATTTACTACAGTTACGGCAACAGATAAAGGCTGAGGTAACTCAAGAGCTTAGAGAAAGCTTAATGGAAGAGTTTAATAAGCGGATGGAAAGAGAGTTCGAAAAGCGGTGGGAGGGTTTAGGACTCTCGCAGCAACCACCTACTATGGTAGAAGAAGAACCACTTCCGCCTCCTATTAAGAAAGTCAGCACTAAAGGGAGTTGTTCGGCGGTTGATCTATCGGGAGATGACTTTGGCTCAACTAGTCAATGCGAGTTATATGTTGAGTATAATTCTTTGACTCGATTCGTTGCCCTGGGTAAGTCTTATGAAGGGGTCACAATGTTACACAATGTGCCTCTTCCTTCTAATTTGATAAAGGTCACGGTGGAGAAGGTTCTTTATGGTGATGTTGCAGTTCCTGTGCCGACATCAGAGGTGACAATTGTAGAAGAGGCATTACATACTTTTGTTGCCTGGCCTAGACATCTCGTCAGACCTATAGACTCTACGGTATATCTTTGCACTAATACTAATTGGATTATATATCACATATATTATATTCTAACTAATTTAAGTATTTGTTTCTTTGTTGATGAGTAGCAGGAATGTAACGCAAATCTGCCTCTGCGAAAGAAGAAAAAATTCTCCATTGATGATCCTGTGGCGGCATTGGTGGAAGTTGCTACAACTTTAAATACAGCTGTCATAGAGGTCCCGTGGGATGCTAATGTTTTTGGAAGGCATAGTGATGTACCGTTGTACTTTCACATGTCTGATTTGTTGGACCTTGCATCTGGAAATCAAGAGATTAACATAACAGTTCTGCAATTATGGATCATGTAAGTTCAAATATTAAAATCTTCATACTTTTGATTTATTAAATATATCACTACTAACTGATTGAAATTTAGGTATATTTGTGGATTATGCTTCGATGAGGGAAAACACGATATATATGGATTTTTAGACCCTCAAGTCATTCAATTAATTGGAAACAAGAAGTCAGAAACACAAACATACATCACCACTACCTTAAAGAATGGAGGAAAACAAATTTATTTTGCTCCGTACATCCACGAGTAAGTCCTTCTTTATTAAATAAGTTATAATAAATTATTGAAATAAGACAAACTAACTGATTTGTTATATAGCTGTCATTGGCAACTTTTGGTCATATCTGTTGAAGATCATACCGCTGCTTGGTTTTGTTCCTTGCATAAGAGACCCCCTACCTATTTTAAACACATTATAGATAGGTACGAAAATTTCATTTAACATCTATTATTATTTATACATTATATAATGTTATGTATTCTAACATAAAATCTTGTTATTTTAGTGCTTACTCTGGATATAACATCTTGAGTGGGAAGGGAACTGCAAACGCACAAAGACTGACTTGGATGTACCTTAAGGTATTTACATGTACCTTAAGGTATTTAAAGTATATTTGTTCGATCTTTTTAATGCATTTAATTCATTTATTTTCACATGCAGTCCAACAAGCAATCCGGAAGTTATGAGTGCGGTTATTATGTTATGCAATGGATGTCGACTATTGTGCGAGCTGAAATTGATAGAGGTTGGGATCAGGTAATACCTCAATTCAAAAAACACTTTAAAATTTGGGGTTTATTATATATGCACTAATAAAAAATTTTCAAATGTCACAGTTTTTCAACGACCAACAGTCGCTAGATTCAGAAGCATTGGAGTACATGAGGAAAACATGGTCAAAGTATTTTGTAACAATGTATAACACCTTAGGATAGATAAATTATTAGAATGACATAGAACTTTTCCATATATTAGCAAAACATTTTGTAGAATGTTATATTATGTTGTATGTTAAATGTTTGGATTTTCTGAAAATTGAATATTTAATGCAGGTTTGAGGTGTCTAAAATACAGAAAAAAATTTAAAAAAAAAAAAATACATGTAACGACGGTTCCACGGGGAACCGTCTTTAAAAACCCGTGACTAAAATACAAAAAAAATTTCAAAAAAAATTACATATAACGACGGTTCCACGTGGAACCGTCTTTAAAAACCGTGACTTATAACGACGGTTCCCGTGGAACCGTCTTTAAAAGTCATATTTTAAATTTTTTTTTTTTTACTTTTATCAGGTGATTTGCAACGACGGGTTTTGTAACCGTCGTTATAATGTTTTAATAATGATGGTTTCCAACCGTCGTTAAAAAGTACCACTTTATAACGACACCCGCAGTAACGACGGTTCTTAAACCGATGTTATATGTCGTTTTTAACCGTCGTGAATGTGGTTTTTTGTACTAGTGATTGACAAGACTATCTGTATCAAGAAGTCAAATTCTGAAATTATCTTGATCCAAATCTATATTGATGACATCATATTTGGTGTAACTAATGATTGTCTATGTGAAGAATTTGTGGCAGCTATGCAGGGGGAGTTTGAAATTTCAATGATGGGAGAGCTTTTATTCTTTCTTGGACTGCAGGTCAAGTAATCTAAAGATGGCATCTTCCTAAATCAAACAAAGTATTGCAAAGAGATTTTTAAGAAGTTTGAGATGGAAAACTACAAGGAAGCTAGCACTCCTATGCCCACAAGCTGCTACATGGATGTTGATTTGGCTGGAAAAGAAGTAGATCAAATACGGAGTATTGAAGCTGAATGAAAGACTCATTGCCTTCATAGTGACTTGGATGCTAACACCAAGGGGGAGTAATCATTTTGTGCTGACCAAAGAGTATCTTGTCTACATCTATATCATGAACAAGATCAAAATCAATTGGATTCACATCATCAAGGAGCATATGCAAAAATCCATGAGGTTAAGTGATTATCACTATCCCTATGCTATTTTGATCTCTAAATTTTTGCATTATTTTGAAGTGGATCTTGATGAAGAACAAACCGAAATGGTGAAGTCATCGCATGAGGTGAACAATGCTTCACTTAGCAAGATGGGTTTTACCAAAATCTGTGGAAGATGGGTAAGCAAGGATGGAGATCAAGCTGGCTCCTCAAGTGGTGCTCAAGTTGAAAATGAGGATGAAGAGCAAGTTGTTGTTGCTGGTGAAGATGTTGGAGTTGATCCTCATGATGATAAAACTGTTAGTGCCTTTGATGTTGGACCAAGTGCAGGAAACATGAGAGAGCACATCACATCAATGTCACCTTTTGAAAGGTTGATGGTGAGTAGAATGGATAACTTTGCTAACGAACAGAGGAGTCTTCATGATCTTTGTGCAACAAGGTTTCAGAATCTGGATGAATAGATTGAAGTTGTTCATAATCAACTCTTTGAGCTATAATAAGGGAAGGAAGATTAATTATTTTTTATGTTTTTCTTTCTTTAAATTCTGGACTGTTTCTTAGATTCTATTTTTATCCTTTCTTTCACTTTATTTGTGAAGCCAAATAAGGGTAGAATGGTGTGGTGTATGTGTTGTATCATCTACTGCAAAACTCTGGACTATGTATGGTTTTAAATTTCTGCTGATGTATGCTTATATAAATTGTTGTTACAGTTAGTTTTTCTGGTTTTTCTGCTCAAAAACTTATGCAAAAAATTGGTTTAAGTGTGCCTTGGTATCCTGCTGCTATTTATGCTCTGTATTTGCAGGTGCTGGATCAAATTCAAACAGGGCAACACAGGCAACCAAGGATTTGTCTTCATCAAATAGGGGGCGATTTTTGAACAAGGGCTTTGATGTCTCTAAATCCGTGAAGATTGGTTGAAGGCTTAATTGTTGCTTGTGTGTGTGGGTTCTGGGTAGTTTGAATTTGTAATCCACTCTGGGTTAAGACCCAAATCTATTTTAAATCAAAACCTTTTTGAAAAAGAGTGTTTTCTAAAGAAGTGGAAAAACAACCTGTTGTTTTATCGTTTCAATCGGTTGTTTGACACTTAACGGGTTTTGAAAAGGATTTGAAACTGTTTGACTTTGGTTGACTTTGCTGTCAAACAAATTCAATCGGTTGTTTCGATAATTCAACCGATTGTTTTTTTAAAATCCATAACAAAATTTTGTTAAGTTTGGTAAATTTGCTTTAAATGTTTTTAACAAACCTTTGGAGTATAAAAAATTTATTTTACGCTCCTAAGGAATATACTACAAATTGGAGAATTCAGATTGAGAAAAGTAATTTCAGATTTCAAAGATTTACTTCAAGCTTTTGGGTTTTCTCAAAGTGTGGAATAGGATTGTTGTGTAATCTTTTGATTTGATATTGATCAGGTGTAATCCTTTCTCTTTCTCTCTTGTATTTTTGGAATACTTGTGGTGTATGTAGAATCAGAGGTTGTTCTGAATTCTGTCATGTGGTTGCCAAAGGAAGTGTGTGTTCTTAAGGGGTTCAAGATCACTTCTTTGGTGTGTGTGGTTTGTAATCTGGATTTTGATTGCATAGTAGATACCAATGGTTTCTGGGGATTGGATGTAGTTCTTGGGATAAGAGTGAACCAATATAAATTTGTTTGTGTGATTATCTCTTTCCTTAAACTCTTTAATCACTGTTTTAAGTTGTTTTTATTAACTGCTGATAAAAACAACCAGTTGAATCGCAAAAACAATTGATTGATTTTCTAGAAATCAACTAAATCAGTTTTGTTCTTTGGTTTCCTTGGTTTCTTTCTCTGTGATTCCTCATTATCTTTCATTATACCTTCAAAGTTTGCAAAAATCGTTCATAAACAATTCACTCCCCTCTTATTTAAGGTTATATATTCTAACAATGGTGACCATTTCTAGCTTTGGAACCATTGCTAGACATTCCTCTAAGCATGGAAGAACCGTTGGTGGTTGTGGTTGAACCCATTTGAGAGTCTTTTTTAAGCAATATAGTGGCAGACATATGAAAGGATGATATGGGTTTTCTTTGTTTTAGCTCTCCTTTTGTTTTGTGATTTATTAATTTGTGGGTTTTGGGTTAAGCGCATGTAAATGGAGGCTAGTTTCTTCTTTTCCAACTTTCCTCATGATCACAATGAAAGGGATATGTGGAAGATTTTCCTACGGTGGGGACGGATTAAAGATATATTCATTTCAAGCAGATTGAATATTAAAAGACAAAGGTTTGGCCTTGTAAGATTTCAACAAGTGGTAGATGTCGAGGTGCTTGAAAGAAGACTAAATGTCATCTGGATTGGGTTCTGGAAAAATCTCTTGAAGAAAATAAGGAGATGTTCGATGAAATCTTTGAATCGGTAGTATCGTGGGATGATAAATTTGAAGTTCAAGAAAAGATTATGTGGGTTAGATGCAGAGGAATACCTCTCAGATTTTGGAACAAGCTTTGTTTTGAACAAGTCACCACTCAAGTAGGGTCATTGGTAGAGGTCGATGCTGTAACATTAGAACATGAAGCGCTCGAGAATGTGAGATTGTAGGTGAGGGTTCCAGTTGGTAGAGAGACCTGAATGGTGAAGAACATGAGGTTTAATGAAACCTCGTGCCAAGTTGTTGTCGAAGAGGAACCTCGCTTCTTGAGCACATGCGACGATTACTTCCAAAGTAGGTGGGGGGTGGTGCGTAGTGGTGATAAGTACATAATTTCCGTAATATTTCATATTAAAATATAGGCAATTATGAGTATTAATTGCTAATTTACAAATAAAATAATCCCTAATTTATGAATTTATACCTTTTTATATTTTTTATGATCTTTAATTGAATAAGAGCATTTTATTCCTAAATTTGGTGCTAATTGCAGGTTTTTATGGAAGAATGGAGATTTGGACTAAAGAAGAATGATATATGCTAAAAAGAGAAAGCTGGGAGGCCTAGAACGTGCAAAAGAGAGAGAGAGAGAGAGAGAGAAATCCAACTCAACAGCAAGAATGTGTCCGATTAATTGGGCTATTTTTATGTTTTTATTATTAAGCCCATAAGTGTGACCCAGGAAGTCATTCAACCTTAGCAAATTAGGTTAAATAGGGGACTAGAGGCACAACCTAGTGTGCCAGATTGAGAGGAAAACACCATAGAGTGAATTGTAACCAAATTGGGAGAATGGAAGGTGTTAGAAGTATGCGTGGCTAATTCTACCTTTGGGATTGGGAGTAATCTGTTCGAACTCTTATATATTGAGGTGATATCTTATATTAAAATATTCAGTTCTTGATTGATTATTGGTATTGTTGTTTTACTTTTAATTTTTTGGGACAAATTGAGAATCTTAAATCTGATTGGAAAGTATTTTTAGGATTCTGACCTAAACAACAATACTTAACATATTTAAGTGCTAGGAATAGACTTGAAATGTTAAATGCTATTAACGTCTGATCTTCGTTCTAAGTTGTTCTTATAATTATGCGAGGGATCGATAGTTAGAGGACATTCTTAAGGATTTTATATGCGAAGAATCTATATAAATGATTTTTATATGGGCATCAATTTCAATCAAAGAACTTAATATTGACATGCTAATCAAAATACATGAGAGTGAGAGAGATGAAACCTAATCCCTATTTTTCCAACTTGAAGCAACCAATTCTTTGTCTGTTTTCTTATTGATCATCGCCAACACAACCACTTTCAACACACTTTTAATTGTTTTGTTCTATATTTAGTGATTATTGTACTTGATAATTCACTGTTCCTTGTGGGATCGATATCCGTCCTTAGGGACAATTATTACTTCTGACAACGCGGTGCACTTGCCGTATAAAAAAGTCATCAAGTGGAGCGTCAGACGAGGGATTGGAAGGGAAGTTTGGAAAGGAGTTTCTAGAGTCAGAGGGTTCCGATTTTGATGGCCAGAATGGTATAATTATGTACGGTGGTGAGGAATTCTCTGTGAGGTTTCCAGCGAAGGAGGCGGCAGCCCCTAACAGAGGCGCGTGCAACTTTAGTCTGAGTTGAGGCAGGGCTTCTAGGTGTGAAGGTGGGTTTCCTAATTTGGTGGAACATTTTGATTGTAAGGGAAAAGAGGAGGGAAATAGGTGACACTCTGTGTGTCAGCGCAGAAGGAGGCTAGGGTAAGTAAGTAGGTGGCAATTGCTAGTGGGAGAGAGAAAGGTTTTGACCTAATTGCAAATGGGCCATCTAAGGCCTAAACACATTAAGGGAGTGCTTTTAGTGTTTTTTCGGGTCTGGGCCCAATGGAGGAGGAAGAAGAACAGTCAGGGGGTACCACAAGTAGCTTCTCCAAAGGGCACATCCAGCGATTTCGAGGACGACAACAGTTACGAAGCTTCCTTGGAGGATAGAAGGGGTGGCTGGAGGCAACAAAAAGAGAGTATTACATCCTTGATCAACGCAAGCAGAGGAGAGGTGACCGCGAGGCACGGGCACGACGTAAACAGAGGAGAAGAAGGAGTGAGGCAAGTGTTGGCGAGCGCGGATGACAAAGCTTGTTTGTCGGAATAGAGGAGTCCTGTTCAGTGCAGAGCGGCGCCATTATCAACACAAGTGTGTAAGATAACCACATGAGCAAGGGCAAGGGCAATGGCGGCAGCTGCAGCATCGTCCAAAGGTGTCGCGGTGGAGGAAGACGATGTCAATGGCAAAACGTATCTTGCGATGAAGAAGGTAGACTTATTGTCTTCCCGATAACACGTCAAAGAGGGAGGGTTGCCCAACATAGACACGGGAAGGGGAAGCGGGGGTCATCCCATTGATGAACTTGTTGTTTGAACAACGAGATCTAAGGTTAGACATTCAAATTCATATCAACTACTTATCTAACAATGCGGTTGAGAACTGTAATAGCTTGTTTTGGATGAATAATGAGCATTCTGAAGCTTTTAAAATCTGGAATATTGGAAAGGAGTTGGGATTCTCTTTTTCGGGGGAAGATGATGTTGTTATAGGTCGGTTACATGAATTGGAGATAAGAGATAAATTGGCTATTAGGAGGGCAAGCACAAGCAGGGTGGAGAATAGTTTATTTAATGATGAAGATAATTAGTATGAATATAAGAGGAGTAGGGGGTATCTACAAAAAGATGCATTTGGATGAGTTAATTTAGAAAGAATATGTGGATGTGGTGTGTTTACAAGAGAAAATGAGTAAGGAGTTGGGAATGGAAGAGATTTTCAAAATATAGGGTACAAATGAGGTTGAATGGGTAAAGAACGAGAATGTTAACAATGTTGGAGTGGTGATTACAATGTGGAGGAAAAATTGCTTTCTGCTTTGCACGACAATTAACATGAATAATTACAGCATAATTGAAAGGGAGTAGAGGATAGGAGAGGCCTTTCAGGTTACCTTTGTTAACATGTACAACTCTGGTTCTCTGTCAGACAAAAAAGTAGTATGAGATGAGGTTCGAGAGAGGAGAAGGGTGTCAAATACAAAGGCATGGTGCGTGGTCGAGGATTTTAACTCTATTAGGAGGGTCGGAGAAAAAAGGAATGCGGGTTTGGATGGTGACCATCGTAGGGAGATGAGAAGGTTTAATGATTTTATTGAAAGTTCAAAGTTGTTAGATATTCCGATGGCGGGAAGAAGATATACATGGTATAAGTCAAATAGTCTGATAAAGAGTAGAATACACTGAATCTTAGTGTTGAAGGAATGGTTGGATAAGTGGTCGGACAGTAGGTATTAGGTTGTAGACAGGTCGATGTTTGATCATTGTGCCTTGGTTTTGAATACGGCCAGGATAGACTAGGGTCTGAAATCGTTCAGGAGTTTGGATGTATGGCTTAAGGACAACAAGTTTAAGGATTTTGTTCGTAATAACTGGGCTAGTTATGAAGTGCAAGGGAGTTGGATCTTCGTTTTTAAAGAGAAGTTGAAGAAGTTGAAATTTGATTTAAAAGTTTGGAATAGAGAGGTCTTCGACAATGTTTTCCAGCTGAGGGAGGATCTTCAGAGGAGAATTCAAGAGCTTGATGCAAAGGACGACGAAAGTGAGTTGGATGAGGTAGGAAGGGAGGAGAGAATGTGGCTTTTATCATAACAAAGATGAAATAATCACAGTCAAGAAGTTATTCTTCAGTAGAAGACTCGTCTTAGATGGTTGAAGCAGGGGAACTCAAATACAAAGTACTTTCATTCGATCATTAAAAGGAGAAGAATAAGGAATGGCTTGTGCGGGCTGAGAGAAAAGGGCCACTGGTACGAGGAGAAGGGTGCGGTGAAGGAGAAGGTCAGAGAATACTACAAGTAAAGGTTTACTAGAGAAATTTGCCAAAGAGTCAGGTTAGATAAGGCAGGGTTGAACAAAATTACAGAAGAAGACAATGTCTTGTTGGTAGGTAGGATATCTAAAGAGGAAGTTAATAGGGCAGTGTGGAGTTGTGATAGTGACAAAAGCCCGGGTCCTAATGGATTCAATTTCGGGGTCATTAAGTTTTGTTATGAAGAGATTAAGGATGATGTCATAAAAGCAGTTCTTAATTTTAAGGATGACAGAAGATGGCCAAGGGGGATGAATGCCTCTTTTATTTCTTTGATTCCTAAAGTTGATAGTCCACAACATCTGAAGCATTTTAGATCAATTTCCCTGGTTGGATGCTTATACAAAATTGTGGCAAAAATTTTTTCCATGAGGATGAAGGAAGTGTTACGCAAGGTAATTGACATTAGATAGTCCGCGTTCCTAAAGGGTAGAGGGATTTTGGATAGTGTTCTAGTAGCAAATGAAGTTTTGGAAGAAGTTAAAAGGAGAAAGAGCAACAGTATTTTCTTCAAAGTTGACTATGAGAAGGCATATGACTTAGTTGTTTGGGAGTTTATCTACTACATGCTGGTGGAGAGGCTAGGTTTCTGTGGCAAGTGGATTGGCTGGATAAGAGCTTGTCTTGAGTCATCATCGATGTCTGTGTTAGTTAACGGGAGCCCTACTAAGGAGTTCAAACCTAGGAAGGGGTTGAGACAAGGAGATGCTCTAGCTACTTTTCTTTTCCTCATTGGGGTTGTAGGTTTAGCTGGAGCTATAAGGGAGGCGGTTGAGAAAGAATTGTTAGAAATTGTGGAGATCGAAGGCAAGTCCATAAAGGTTAATATGCTTCAGTACGCGGATGACACGTTGTGTTTCTGCAAGGCGAAAGCACAAAGTGTGTTTGTTATCAAGGCTATTCTAAATTGCTTCGAGTTAGCCTCAGGCTTAAAGGTTAATTTTCAAAAGACAAGTGTTGGAAGTGTCAGATGCAGCTCTCTATTGGTACAACAGTTCGCGACTATTTTGAATTGCGAGACGATGAAGACTCCGTTTAAATATCTGGGCTTACAGGTAGATGGCTGTCATAAAAGAAGTTATGGGAAGAAGTGGTGGAGAAAATGAGGAAAATATTAAGTAGATGGAAAGGTAAATTTATATCTATGCCAAGTAGACTATGCTTGATTAAATCAGTGTTATATGTTTTTCCTCTATTTTTCTTGTCTTTGTATAAAATGCCGGTTGTGGTGATGAAGGAAATAGTGAGGTTGTAGAGGAACTTTTTATGGGGATGGGGTTCGGAAGGCAAGAAAATAGCGTGGGCGTCGTGGAAAAAGGTTTGTGAGTCTAAAGAGGCGAAAGGGCTTGGCATGACCGATATAAGACATTTCAATATTGCTTTGTTAGGAAATGGATGTGGTGGTTAGACTATGAAAAAATGGGTTTGTGGAAAGAAGTTCTAGATTCAAAATATGGAGGTTGGAGGGAACTCTGGAGTCAAAGAAGTAGTTTTGACTGTCTTTGGTGAAGGAATTTGAAGGAGGTTTGGTATCTTGACGAGTGGAAAGATAAGTTTGAGGATACTCTCTTGGGAGGTGGCGAATGGGAGGGAGGTAAGGTTGTGGGAGGATAGATGGATGGGCAATTTCGAGACTTTTCACCATTTGCTCTACCAAGGATTCGTCCATTTGGCACGCAGGGGAGAGGTTAGAAAATTCTGAGTGGACTTGGAAGATTGAACGGAGAAGGAATCTGTTTGAATGGGAACGGAATAACAATTTATGCAAATTTTGGGGGTTCAGAGGGTAATGATGGATAAGGAGGATTCTTGGGTTTGGAAAGACAAAAAGTCAGCTATGTTCAAGGTTAAATTTGCGTACAAACTTCTTGAAGAAGACGTTCAGGGGGCAGAGAGGGAGTTGTATGAGGTCTTTTGGAGGTTAAAGGCACAACCATCTTCACATCTCACAGCATGGAGGGTCCTGGAAGACAAAATATCATTTAAAGCAAACTTGGTTAGAAGGGGGATTTGTATGACTACTAATATGTGTTGTTTGTGTGGGGAGGAAGAGGAAACCACGTCTTACCTTTTTTGTACATGTAGAGTTGCTTGGCTCGTGTGGTCTAAGTGTTACGAGTGGATGGGGTTGGCATCGACGGATCATAAGGAGCCCAAAAAACATTTTGAAAGTTTCAGGATGAGTGGTGTCAAGGATAGTGTTAATTAAATATGGGGATGTGTGTGGATTGCAGTTGTAGGAGAGTTGTGGTTACATAGGAATAAGTGGATTTTCAGTGGTGGCCGGATATATCACATTGAAATATTCACTTTGGCACAGATGAAGGCTTATGGGTAATGTCTAAAGCGCGTGGCATAAGTTTTTCGTATTCATATTGGTGCCTTAAGCCATTAATTTGCTTGATGTCAGTCAATTTCTCTAGGAGATAGTTAGCATGAGTAATAGGTATATGTATTTAGGTTTTTCAGTTGTTGTAAGGAGGTTAGATGATAAGAGCCTCACGTAGGTCTTTTGTATAAGGGTTGAGGTATCCCTAAAATATCTCGTATTTATTCATTCGTTTCTTGTCGATAAAAAAAATAAAATTAACAGCCATGATGAGACCAGACATGGACGATCATAATGTAAGGACGGTAGGCGATTTGTTAATGAATGACACATTGCTTCATTAAATCTTTGTACGCATCTTGAGTCCTTGGGGAAGTAATTTTCTCAATTGTTATATGAAAATATTTTCATGTTATGGGCCATAAAAATAATATAATGATTAATTGACTTGATTATATCATGCAACACATGATGAAATGTCGAGACAACAAGATGTCTCTTCCCTATGTCATTCTCATCACACAAATCATGACTACGTTTGAAGTGGACTTATTTATTGATTCAATTGTCAAGTTAGGATGATCCCATTATTTTGGAAAAAAAGTATTGAACAAGTTGAATATCTATCACGTAAATGGTGTTTGGAAGCATGACAAGGATCAATAAGATGATGACAAAGATGAAGAAGACCCAGTCATACCAGACTAGCATGTGCATTGCAGTGCGCCTCAGGCCTTAATCTTCGATCATTCTCATATGTTATCACAAATTTGAGGCAACATTCAAGAATCGTAGGAAAGTACGAGAACTATTAACATAAATATCAACAAACATTTTGACAAGGTCCATGAAAGAATTGATGACCTGCAACATCAACTTCACAACTTTTGGGAGTCTTTTGAATGATAGATATTTGACTGTATCATTATTATTATTTTTTGGGACATTATTATAATATCACACACACACACACATATATATATATATATATGTGTGTGTGTGTGTGTGTATGTATCGTACTCTATTGTATATTTCTTACGCATGTAATGTATTGATCAATTTCGCTTGAACATATTAAAATTTATTGCATTTCCAATTTTCTGGAGACACTTTTATACCTTGATGCAATAATTTTTTCTAATTTCATCAAATAAATTTTATGACAATTATACGTATGTTCTGACAATTTCACATAATTCGCATTTTTTCTTAAGTCAATTCTTACATGGGACCGGAAACAATGTTTTAATTACAAACAACTATAATCCACAAATAAATTAATCAAAAATATTTTTATACTATTTTTAAATATAAGGGTAAATTTGTAATCTTATTTTTTTATCAAAAAAATATATATAATTTTGATCACATCCATAATATCACTTACGAACTTTTATAAACTTTCTATTCATTTTTTTTCTATTTATCTTAATTCAAGCAATCTCACTTTCCTCATATTTTATTGTCAAATCATCTCAATTCACTTTCTAATCTTTATTAGTCGGTACCGGACAATCCTTGTCACTCGGTCTCGATGACCTACTGATTGCATTAATATATATTAAAGGTGCTCAATAAATGACAATAATGACAATTATGGAAATTCCCTACAAATTATGATTATGTCGTACCAAATTCAGGTGACATCAATATACCAATATACCAATATACCAATATATCAATATACCAATATAACAACATACCAGTATACCAATATATCAATATACCAATATCTTCCTATAAATTAGGGATCATGTTATAAATCAGTTAGCAACTGATATTTGATTGATTCGGCCTATCACAATAAGGACCCATGACTAAACACTATAAATAAACTCTTTACAAAGTTGTAAGATACACTTTAATCAGCTTTACAATATATACTCTTTACACAGAGTACTTACTTGAGCATCAGAGTACCTTTTTCAGGTCCACCTGACCGAGTACCGATAACAAAAGAAGGAGACTTGAAAGAAGGAACAAGAAGATTACCGACACATCATTGTACAACCAATTTCAAATACTATTTAGGACTCTCTTTGTCCACACAGTTACATAATCCAAACAAAAGATAAAAGTAACCTATCACATAAATTACCTAAGTTGAGTTGGTTAAAAATAACCTTAGGTTTTGAATTTATGAGAAATAATAATAAGAAATAAGATTTTTGTTGGATATAAAAGCTAAATTATAGATAGTGGACAGGACAAAAGCCAACATATCTTATTTATGGGCAGAGTATACGAAGAGCCATATACAGTTTTGCAGAGAGAAGATTGAGAAGCCTGAACAAACAATGTCACAGTGTCCCTGTACGCAAGCTCGTGAGAGAGAGAATTTCAGAACATCTAGCTAGGTAGGTAGAAAGAGTGTCTGTAGATAATTTTGTCTATATTTGTGCACAAACTGAGCCATGCCAACACAATTGACAACTTAAATATTGTACCTTAATACTGTCATGTTTTTAATTATTTTCATATTAATTGGCTTAATAACTGCTTGTAACTAGTGTGTGGTGTGTATGAGAGAATTTCTCCTAAATATTCTACTTTGTTTCCATAAAGTGTAAAACGTTTGATGAACATAAGAATTTTTGGTTGCCATCAAAGTAGCTTAACATAACTATTCAACACCATCCCTTTTACTTTTCTTGGTGCGTTTTATAAATGTATTCTTAGGTTAATAACTTGCTTGAAATCACTTCAAATCTATCTTAATTGCTGCTTCTTTGAGTTGTCTTCATTATAGCTTCCAGAATATTCTCTTTGAGTTGCTTTCATTTTGCCACCATCTTCTTTATTGTGTTGGTGTTGTGACATTGTGTGTTTAGTCTCAGATTTACTATGCATTTGATCAATAAGGAATCTTTATAAAACCTAAAGTCAAATTAATTTAATTGAGATAAAACAAAAATATAAATTTAATTCACAACAAATTCTACATCTCAATTGTTGGACTAGTAGCATTGCCACACACATGTTCTAAGGCCATAGTCTTAGATGTGAGGATGTGTTGGAAAATTATTTTAATTGTGATAATTCCTATTTAATCTTAAGTCAGTATATGTTAGATAGATGTAATTATAATTGTAATTCATAATAAATAAATATTTTTAAAGATATAAATCATGCTTATATTAAATTGGGATTAAAAAAATTATTCTTTTGAATAAATAAATATAGTTAAGATAATAAAATATACAGATAAAAATAAGTAGAGAATAGTATTAAGAAGTGAATTTAAACTTAATTAATCTTTACAAAATCCATTTGTAAGGTGAGAATATTGTCTCATTTATATACTGTAAAATGATTTTATCTCTAGTTGATGTAATCTCTAATACGTTCCTCAAACTAATGTATATACATATTGAACGTGAGATTAAATATTTGTGTACAATAACGAATAATACAATATATCCATTAAAATAAATTCTAATATTATATTAAGAAACAAATTTAAACTTAATTTATTTTTATAAAACTGATTTATAAGATGAATTATATAATGTAAATTTAGTTTATTTCTAATCAATATATAAAATCTCCACCAAATTTAATAAAATTGAATGAATTTTTTTTATCTAATTGAAGAAAACATATAAATACACCTAAAAAAAAGTGTTAAAAGACTTCAATTGAGAAAAATGATAATTTAATTTTCTAATTTAAGAAGTATAATTTTTAATATAATATATGAGTACATTTTTCAATTTACTTCTAGGACACTAGACTGCTAAAAAGTCGTTAGCTAGTTTAAATTGGCTAATTCTATCAGCCTATTGGCCAAGATATTGGTCTAAAAGAAATCAAATATTGATGGAAATATGTGAAAGAAACTTTATATAAACAATCTATGACGGAATAGTTAACATAGTATTAAGAGATTTGGTTGCAACATAAAAAATATTATTAGAATGCAAAAGTGAGGGCCACTTTGGGAGCATGCAACACAGAACCAGAACCACTCAGCAAACTCAGGAGAGATACGCTACCAATAAAAAAAATTATAAACTGTATATTATATATTATTATTATTATTATTATTCTGTGCATAAAACTCAACACACAACATTAATGAACGAGGGTTGCATGCACACACAGACCATTATGACTCTAGCTAGCTAGATGCTAGCTACTCGCCACCCAGCATCTGAAAAATAGCTCCAATTTCCCATAACATTCAAAGTCAGCCATACAAAATGAATTATTTATATACTTTGGGAGGCTAAATTTTAAAATTTGTTCTCTTTGTTTGCAAAATTAATTGAATGGTGTATTAAACTTTTCTCTAAAATACTTTAATTAGTTAACAAGTTTTTGCTAAAAGAATTAGTAAATATTTAAAATGAACAATATAAAATTTATCTTTCATAATCCAATTGAATAATATGAAAAATCATGAGTCCTACTCCACTCTTCTAACTTAAAATAGTACATGGATATAATCTTCAAACAACAATACAAATTTCTACTAAATTTATCATATCGAACTATAGTTTAGCTAATTTTCTTAAAGTGTGTAATAGAGTTGAAATATTTGACAAGAAAAACAATGTTATTTAAATCGTGTCAATCAGTAACAACTTAATTTAACACAAATTCAAATTTAATGTAGAAAGTGTAACAGTTATTTCCTATCATATCTCTTTATAATCAAAATCCTTCTTTTTTCTAGAAAAATATTCATAAATTCTTACTATAATAAATAAATGTTTAATTTTTTTATTGGATTATCTGAAATTGTCTTCTCATAACAATTTATTTTATTTTTCTTCATAAGATATACACAGAAAATCTTTCAAAACAAACATTTGTTTTTAGGTATTAATGAGTATAGTATAATAAAAATTATATATATTTTTGACGTCGATTCTTAAATATGGAACTATATTTATATTATTGGAATACTTTTTAATATAAAAATTATGTTAATATTTTTTATTAAAAGAAAAAACAATATTAATATGTAATTAATTTTTAAAAATTTAAAATTTTTGAATTTTCAAAATAAAAAGTAAAAGTAAAAAACTTTAATTACATATTACTATTATTTTTTCCATTTAATAAACACGATAATTACTAAAGGTAGAATCCATGTTCAATCACCTTAAATATCAACCGAAATTGAAAATTTTAAATCTTTTCATTATTTGTTTATTATATTAAAAATAAAATATAACTGAATCAATTATCTTAATTTTACAATTTAATTAAAGTTTAATTAAGAAATGATGTAAATCATGTCTTTTTTAACCTAAAGTATGAATATTTTGATGCTAAAAGAGGAAAAGGTTGGTATTTGGGCAGAAAATATATTATAGTATTATGGGGTAGAAGAATCCTATAAGAGGATGATGTGTATGGGGCCAGTTTGTGGGAAGTGACAGATGATGTTTAAGTAGGAGAATCCAGAAAGGACATGCCACGCCCTCCTTAATCTGTTACTTGACATGAGAGTTGGGAGTGACATTGAGGTTCACGGGCTTTGTTCCAGTTACCAAACAGCACAACTGCTTCAAATGTAAATGAAATTCTGATGCCAAAAATTCCATGCATCACTATATCGTACAAACACCCTTTGTCTCTTTTCCTCACATGATGGATTTAGCCACCACTATATCTGCACATACAAACAAATAACCCAAAATGCATCACAGACAAACAATTAGATCATTTGCACTTAGACAACATTTTTTTTTATTCATATACCATATCATTTCTCCATTTCAAATAGGCTTTTCACTTCTCAACTAAAACCTTTATGTCTAAAGGCAAGACCTCATTAAAGATAGCTAAGCACCTCTTTTAATATTAACTATCAATAAAATACCATAGATAAATGTGAATTGCATAATTTATGTTAAAAACATAAATATTTTGAATCTATAAGGTGTTGGAAAATATTGTTTGTTCATAAAATTTATGTCACGTGAGATTAGTTTGAAAGACTGAAATATAAGTAGGTTGTGATTATTCTTATATTAAATGTTTTCATTTTAAAAGTACTATACGTTAAGTTTAAATACGAGAAAATCTCAAATAAATATGATGAAGGAAGGTTTAAAAAAAAAATATAATTCTTTTTTATATATGAAATAAAAATAAATAAATAAATAAATGAGCTTAACTAATACTTCTGTCCCAAAATTGGTACAGTTTACAAAATCATGTTAAAAATAATGATAAATGCATAATTTGCTAAAACAGTTTTACTTGATAACATCATAGTGTTTATTTAGGGATATTTTATTACAAACTGGTAATTTGGTTAAAATGGGAAAAAAAAAATTATTTCTGCAAAATTATATCTTTTTGGTTGAATCGAGGAGAGTGTATCAGTGGTAAGACCCCAGAAAATAGCAGCCTCAAAATTGGTAAAATGATGAGGCTAAGAAGGTTAATCAGTGTAACAGTGGGGGGTGATTGAAGCGATTGGCCACCCACTAAAAAATTGGCTGCATTGCTAACCTTTTCTGCAGAAGCTTTCTTTCTTTTTTTCCTGATAATGATGGTAACAAAAAGGATGACTAAGCAGATTGTAATTAATGGCTTCGGAAAATAATTATAAAGTTCAGTGGATGCATTTCCCATGAAAGTTGGAGATGAATTATTCTTTAACCATGGTTCATTATATACTAAGTTTGGTCGTCATTTTCACAATCCAATACCTTTTAGAGCTGACAAATAATTAAGTGGACTTTGTTATTTCATCATCATAATTTTTACCTTTATTTAAATTTTAAATGTAAACAAAATGAATGTGCTGACGTGTATCTTTTTGTTATTCTTTTATCTATGGACCAACTATGTATGTCAGGAGAAAATTAATGTATTTTTCATAATATTTTTAATTGTTTATTCATTTCGAACACAATATATCTTAAACTTATACGTATTTTAATAGAAAATCATTTTTTGTAAAATATAAGAAAAATACGACTAGAAGTAGTGGGTTAAGTTTTCTCACTAGCACAATATGTTACACAAAATCATGTTATTTTCTTATTTTTAAGTTTTTTTTGTTTTCTTATTTTTAAATGATGTAAGGAAGATAATATATACAAAGAGAATTATTGTAGTAACCTTAGGGCAGGCAGGTTTGACATAAAGCACATTGTGCATGTCGTTTTGGAATTTATTGCACAATCTGGTAGATGGCATTTTCAGATAAACAGTCCTTTTTATCATAGTACTACCCTTTACTCCACCACATGTATTTCTAGATTAAAACTTCTTATCAGTATATTAATTATTCATTTATTACTTTAATAGTGATGAAAAACAAATAAAAAATGGAATGAAGTAAATATATCTTAATGGAAAGAGATGAAGATTTACATGAGGTAAGTGGAAATTGAGGGTGCTTATCAGTCATCTGAAGGAGCTGTTGAGACGATTAAGTTTATTAAATTATTTTTTTTAAGAAAATTATTAAATAATAATTAATTTTAAAGATAAAAAATAATTAGTTATTATATTAGTTAGATATTATTTAATAAACTAGAACTCTATTACTATTTAAATATTCTATGTTGTTAATAAAATTTTATAAATTTGTTTCTAAATTGTTATCTAAAATTTTATTAGTTATTAACTATTTTTTAATTTTATATTAGTTTTTATAATAATTAATTTAAAATTTAAAATGGTTATAAAATTTTGATCATTAATAATAAATATCAATTTAAAAATAATTTTATAATTTTTAATTAATAATAGAAACAATTTTAAATATTTATATTTTTTAGTTTATAAAATAGTTATATTTTATGTTTAGAATTAGTAACTATTTAGTTATTTTTTTAAAATATCTTTTTAATTCCATCAAACATTATATGTCCTTTAAAATAAATTTTTTAATTAATAATATAATGACTTAATGAGTATTGTTTATGTAACATAATGATTCTAACCGTACACTATGAGAAAATTATTAAATAAAAATCAATTTTAGAGATAAAAAATAATTAGTTATTATATTGACTAAATTATATACTATTTTAGAGATTAAAAAAATTATTGATTTTTAAGTAAGTTTCTATTATTAATAAATAGTTTATAAATTGGTATTTAATTAATTACCAAGATTTTTGTTATCAAATTTATAATATAAATAATTGGTAATTAAAACCTTGGTAGCTAATTAGATACCAACAATGTTTTTAGTCTCTAAAATAGTATTTAATTTAGTCAATATAACAACTAATTACTTTTAGTTTTCAAAATTGGTTTCTATTTAATAATTTTCAATTAGTCTTATGAAATAACTTTATACTATAATTTAACTATAAATCATTGTTAGTATGAAATTTAAGATAATTGTATTATAAAAAACGTATCATATGTATGGTAACTTATAATTCAAATGGCAATAAAAAGTATTTTATATTGTTAGTCTTGTTCTTGCCGGTTGACTTGCCTGTCAGTTGACTCCACGACACTCACACGCCTCCTTCCTCACGTTGATACGTGCTTGATTCTTGCGAAACAATCTGCACCTGCAAAAGAGAAAGGGGCGCCCTAGAGGCCGTTTGCACTCCGACGCTCAAGTCAATAGGGTGCAAGTAACACCAAGTGTATTGAGTCTCTCTGTGTTTAGGTCTAGAAACTGCGTACCTTTGTGAAGTATTTTACTATCCCTTATATAGTCTAGGGTTTACTGTGCCGCTAGCCCTAATTAGGGTTCACTGCGCTACTAGCCATATTTAGGGTTTATTGGAATACCCTTGCGCCGTTATCACCCAATCTTAGGATAATCTAGCACATAAGGTTTCCTTCTCTGGAGTGCAAACTCTCACAGGGTGACCACCTGGGTGCCTCCTTGTGCACCTAGTCTTTGGGGCCACCTGTTCTGGGAGTGCCTTCACTGTTCACGTGCCATGCATGTAGCTTCATTGGGAAACCCTAGGTCTGATGAGTACTCGACCCCTCAGGATCCTGCACCTCACTGTGCTCTCCCTGTTACCCGCATAAGCTCTTCGTGATTCAGGCCTCTCCCTACCTTTGGGTATTTAACTGGTTATTGGCCCACTCTGGGAACCAATCTTAGCTGTGCTGGTTACGCTGTTGAAATCACCCAAGACCGATGTCACCTCGTCACACTCTGTTGTCGAGGACTCCTCAACCTGCGGAGTGACGAAGACACGTCAGCCCTTTCTGGTGATCGTCACGCTGATGGCCAATCACCCTTCTCTGTGGGCTGATGACTAATGACCCTTCTCTGTGGACTGATGACTAATCACCCTTCTCTGTGGGCTGATGACTAGTCACCCTTCTCTGTGGGCTGATGACTAATCACCCCTCTCTATGGGCTGATGACTAGTCACCCCTCTTTTCAATACCACCTGCGGGGTCCATTCCACGTGGCTTTGGCCCATGCTGTGGGACCCAGCTGACGTGGTTCACCCCCTTTACAAACTATCCTCAGTATCCGAGGGCTGGTCGGTACACAACCCCCCAGTCTCAAGCTGTTAACTTGTTTCAGCGAAGAGACTAAGTCATTGGCTCGGGCGACCTACGTGGCTCTGCACGTAAGTATATGAACAGTGCGCTGAAGGGACACTTCACCAACCCCTTTTCATCTGTTAACACGTGGCTGCATCAACGGTCTGGGATTCATAACGTTTGCGCTCCCTAGGGCTACGTTAAACCTCTTCAAAACCCCGCGCCACTTCACTCTTCCATCACTTTGCATTCTCACCTTCTGCAAACTCTATCTTCCAGTGCACGCTTTCTTCCTCTCACCAGGCTTTTCAACCTTCTTCGTTCTCGCTCAACCAAAGGTATGATTTTTATGTCTTCTCCCCCTTCATAACATTATCTCGATCATCCATGTTGCATGCTGTAACTGTTCTGGGCCTGTTTTTGATTTGTGCATTCTAGGGTTTTTGTTCTTCTTTTCTGGGTTCGTTCTACCTTTGAGTCTTCGTCCACCATTGTTTTCTTCTAAGCCTTTTTCTCTTCCTGCCTCTCATTTGTTTAGATTCGAGATGGCCAGAACCAAAACTACTTCCAACCCTCCTCCAACCGTAGCGGTTGATTACAGGGCCCTCTACCCATGGGCTTCTGAGGATCTCCTTGCCGAGACCTCAAAACTCACATCCTGTGAAGATCTTCGTAAGCATAGGGACGATGAGAATGAAATCAAAGGGCGCGTCTTTGGCAGGGAAACTGACGCGTACATCTCTGTGCGACCCTGCACAGAAAACGAACCCGTTTGCACTGATGACCGCTGCAACAATGGGGAGCCTTTCTTCTTCTTCTACGCCACCATCTTCAAACGAGTCAAAGTCCGCCTTCCTTTCACTGGGTTCGAGAGGGCTTTGCTCACAGAGTTGAATGTGGCTCCTGCCCAACTGCACCCCAACAGCTGTGCCTTTATCAGGGTGTTCTCCGTCCTTTGCAATAACTTAGGGTTCACTCCCTCGGTAGACATATTTCTTTACTTCTTCGAGGCGAAGAGCCCTGGTAAGAGGCTTTGGGTGAGCCTGAACGGGGTGGCAGGGAGAGTCCTATTCACTCTCTTCTCACAATCGTACAAGAACTTCAAGGGAAGGTTCTTCTGAGTCTGCTGCAGCTCCTACGACTCCACCATGCTCGATGGGTTCCCATTATATTGGGTGGAGAAGTTGAAGTTCAAGAAACCCTGCAGACTCGAAGAGTTGACTGTCCCTGACCAAGAACTGTGCCAGACCATCTCCAGCTGGGGTGTGGTGTTTGACACCACCCAGCTGATTAGGCATGAGTACGACGCCGAGACCCTCAGCGTGTACATTGGTACATCATCTTCGTCTTGCACTTAACTATTTACATACTTCATGCTTTGTCTTCCTCACCCTTTCTTATTGTCCACTGCAGGCATGGTACTCAGCGTTGAGAAGAAAAAGAGGCTGGCCGAGGTGCTGAATCGCCGCAATGCTAGTGGCTCGGTCCCTGCTGGCCTTTCATCACCCGCGGGTGCTGCCCTGGAACCGATTGCTGAAAAATCCAAAAGGGCAGCCCCTGTAGAGATCTCCGAATATGAGGACACTTGCTCTGGCCTCGTCTTCAAAAGGAAAAGGGTGGAGGTTGCTGCAGAGGTCTCCTCAGCAACTAAAGGGCACCCTCCATCCTTCAAGGAGCACCCTCCCAGTGCTTCATCCCCCCCGAGCCAATCTTGACACTTGAGGGGGGTGGGGAGAGTGCTCCTTCCACCAGCCAGATGCCTTCTGCCCCAGAGCTGCCCCCTCTACTCTAGAGGTCACTTGCGGAAATGCCTGGGCAAGCTGCTTTGGAGGCCATGGACAGAAACTCCCTCGAGTAGCTTCTCAGCCATGGTCTTGGGGAATTCCTGGCCGCTTCAAACTTCTTGCTGGTCAAGGGCAGCGCTGAGGCTGAGCTGCTCGAGAAGACTGCCAGATTGGAGAAGGAACTGGAGCAGAAGGATCTCCAACTCCGCCAAGCGGCTAAGCGCGAGACTGCCCTTGATCAAGAACTGGGTAGTCTCTGCCAATCTGAGAAGGAGACCAAGAAGCTCCTCTTCTCTAAGGGGTAGGAGGCCCTCCAGCTTGAAGCCAAGATTCTCCCCCTCCGCAACAAGATCATTGAACTGGAAGAGCAAGCGAAGGGGGCTCAAGCCAAAATGACCAAGCTGGAGGAAAGAGGTACCAATCGAGAAGTTCAGCTGGGCAAGGTTGAGGAGGAACTTGCCCAACAAATCGAATTGCTGAAGAAGACCGAGACCGAGCTCACTGAAGACGCCGCCGACGCCTATGGGGAAGGTTTTGGTGATGCCCTTGCTCAGGTTGCCTGCGTGCATCCTGAGATGGACCTCTCACCATACTCTGCAACCATGCAGGTAGTCGACGGGCAAATAGTGCCTAGATAGGTCTTCTAAGCAATTGTAACTAATGGCTGAACATCTTGTAATTACCCTCCCTTATAATGTAATTACCTTACTTGTTTCAATCTCCTTTGCTTTACGTAGCACTTTGCTTGCCTTTGTATTTCTGCTGCTTGTTCATTTGTTTGACATGCTTTATATTTTATTGAACTCACGACTTAGCATTCAGACCACAAATAACGCACCTGCCAAAATGAACCTTAGGTAGCACGATTTCTGCTGATTTCACTAGTGAATTCTTCCTTTAAGTTGGGAGTTCTCACTCGGAGGGGGAGGTGTTCCTTGCGAACTTCCCTTACCACTCACGAGACCTCTAACCCCAACTAATAGGTTCTGACGGACCTCACATCGCCCATAAGCGAGGAGGATTTCTTTGGGCGAACCCTTCTTTCATATTGGAAGTTCTCACTCGAAGGGAAGGTGTTCTCTACGAACCTACCTTTCCACTTACGAGACCTCTAACTCCAAGTAACAGGTTCTAACTGACCTCACATCGCTCACAGGCAAGGAGGATTTCTCTAGGCGAACCCTTCTTTCACATTGGAAGTTCTCACTCGAAGGGAAGGTGTTCTCTACGAACCTACCTTTCCACTTACGAGACCTCTAACTCCAAGTGACAGGTTCTAACTGACCTCACATCGCTCACAGGCGAGGAGGATTTCTCTGGGCGAACCCTTCTTTCACATTGGAAGTTCTCACTCGAAGGGAAGGTGTTCTCCATGAACCTACCTTTCCACCTACGAGACCTCTAACTCCAAGTGACAGGTTCTAATTACATTGTACAAACACATAAAAATATATATCTTTAACTGAATTTTATTGGGTGACCTCATTAAAAACCCTTAGAAAGGGAAAAAAGAGTGTCCCCTGCATTGTGTAGTGTACAACATTACATGGCTTTAACTGAAATAAAACTTCAGGTGAGTCGCATTCCATGTTCGAGGAATCGGACCTCCTTCTAAAGTCTCAAGCCTATATGCTCCATTCCCTAGGGCCTCTGTCACTCTGAAAGGACCAGTCCACTTAGGGGATAGCTTGTTCTCTATCTAGTATGGAGACGCCTTGCGCATGACGAGGTCAGCCACCTGGAACTGCCGAGCTCTCAACTTAGAACTGTGTTTGAGCTCGACTCTCCTCTTCAGCGCCTCGGCCTTGATTCCTGCTTCTTCCCTAGCTTCATCTAAAAGATCAAGATTCACCTTCCTCTCTTCATTGGACTCTTCAGCCACAAAGTTCTGGAAACGTGGCGAGTTCTCCTGGATCTCCACAGGGATCATGGCATCTGAACCATACACCAGACTAAAGGGAGTCTCCTTGGTAGTGGACTGGGGAGTAGTATGGTAAGCCCATACTATTCTGGGAACCTCCTCAGCCCACCTTCCCTTTGCTTTCTCCAACCTTCTCTTCAGTCCTCTGATGAGGACTCGGTTGGCCAACTCGACCTGCCCATTGGCCTGTGGGTGTTCGACTGACGCAAACACCTGTTTAATCCCCAACTCTGTACATAGCTTCCCCAATTGTTGGCTTGCAAACTGCGTGTCATTGTCAGACACCAAACGTTTGGGCACCCCGAAGCAGCATACTATATTCTTCCACACGAAGTGTTGGATCTTCTGTGCTGTGATCTGTGCTACTGGCTCAGCCTCGATCCACTTCGTGAAATATTCTATGGCGACTACGAGGTACTTCATCTGCCTTACTGCCAAAGGGAAAGGCCCCAAGATGTCGATTCCCCATGTGTGAAATGGCCAAGGGCTGTATATCGACCTGAGCTCCATTGGTGGCGCCTTAGGCCAATCAGCATCTAACTGGCATTGCTTGCACTGCTGAGCATACCTAGTGCAATCTTCCCTCATTGTTGGCCAGTAGTATCCTGCTCGAATGGCCTTAGAGGCCAAAGCTCGACCTCCGATATGACTACCACAGATGCCTTCATGGAGCTTTACCATTATTCTCACACACTGCTCGCCATGCACGCAGACTAGGATGGGATGGGTAAACCCATGTCTGTACAACTCGCCTTCAATGAGCGTGTACTTGGCCGAGTTCTTCTTTATCCTCCTTGCTTCCGTCGGCTCTACTGGGAGCATTCCATCCGCTATGTAACGCTTATAGGGCGTCATCCATGTCTCTCCACTCTGTAGCAGGCAGACTTGCGATGACCCTACCTCCATTAGCATGCATGCGTTGACCCGTGGTTTCTTCAGAGTTTCTTGAGTCAACCAGCGATGACTCCTCTTCTCACCGTCTGACTGACTGATCTGATGGACCCCCACTGTATAACTACGAGGCGCCCTCAGGGTCTCCTGGATGACTGTCCTCTGCCTGCCCCCCTTGCCTGAGCTGGCGAGTTTGGCCAACAAGTCAGCTCTAGCATTCTGCTCCCTGGGCACATGCACTAGTTCGAATGTTTCAAATGAACTCTTCAATCGTTGGACATACACCAAGTAAGAGGCCATCTGAGGGTCTTTGGCTTGGTACTCTCCTGCCACTTGACCAGTGACCAACAGTGAGTCACTATTCGCCATAAGGCTCTGCGCTCCCATCTCCTTAGCCAACAACATCCCAGCAATCAAAGCCTCATACTCCGCTTGGTTATTGCTGGCTTTGAAGGCGAACCGCAGGGCCTACTCTATCAACAATCCTTTGGGTCCTTCAAGGATCACTCCCGCTCCGCTACCTTGCTGATTCGAGGACCCGTCTACTGATAATACCCACTTGAAGCTGGGTTCCTCCTGCTGGGCCTCGGTTGAGGACATCTCGGACACACATACTGGATGTCGAATTCTGACAACTCCACTGCCCAATGCACCATTCTCCCCGCCACATCTAGCTTTTGCAGGACCTTGCATATTGGTAGATCTGTCATCACCACCACTGTGAAGCCCTGGAAATAGTGACGAAGTCTCCTGGCCGAGAACACCACTGCTAAGGCTGCCTTTTCTATGGCTTGATATCTCGTCTTTGGCCCCTGCAAAACTTTGCTGACAAAATAGATGGGCTTCTGGCTCTGTTCCTGCTCCTGAACCAAGACAGAACTCACCGCCCTATTTGTAACTGCAAAGTACAGCTGCAGGGGTGTGCCAAGCTGAGGCTTGCACAAGACTGGCGGGCTGGCCAGATACTCTTTGAGCTTGAGGAAAGCCTGCTCACATTCTGCAGTCCAGGCGAATATGCTATTCCTTCTTAGGCATTAGAAATAAGGGTGGCCTTTGTCTCCTCCAGCTGACACGAACCTAGATAGGGCAGCCATCCGACCTATCAACTATTGCACTTCTTTGACCGATGTCGGGCTCCTCATGGCTATGATCGCTACACACTTGTCTGGGTTGGCCTCTATCCCTCTTTCCGTAAGTAGAAAACCAAGGAACTTACCTGCTTCCACCCCAAAGACGCAATTCTCTGGATTCAACTTCAGCCCATACTTCGCTATCGTATTAAATAGCTCCTCCAAGTCGTCAACATGCTGATCTCGTGCCTGGGACGTCACCACCATGTCATCTACATAGGCCTGCACATTGCGTCCCAGCATGGGCGCAAGGACTTTGTCCATCAGCCTCTGATAGGTGGCACCCGCGTTCTTCAGCCCAAATGGCATGACTGTGTAGCAGTAGCAAGACAGCTCTGTCATGAATGCAGTTTTGTTCTCGTCCATCGGGTGCATCTTGATCTGATTATACCCAGAGAAGGCGTCCAAGAAGCTAAGTAACTTGCACCCCGAGGCACTGTCTACTAGCGCATCTATGTTGGGCAGAGGGTAGGAGTCCTTCGGACAGGCCTTGTTGAGACCTGTGAAGTCTACACACATCCTCCACTTCCCATTGGCCTTTTTTACCAGAACGACATTCGCAAGCCACTCAGGATACTGGATTTCCCGTATATGGCCTGCTTTGAGCAACTTCTGTGTCTCCTCCCTGACGACCTGTCTTTGTTCATCATTGAACTTCCTTCTCCTCTGGCGGACTGGTCTAACTTGGGGATTCAGTGCCAGACGATGGCATAGGAAGTCAGGGTCAATGCCTGGCATGTCTGAGGGGGACCAAGCGAAAGCGTCCAAATGCTTTTCTATGACCCCCGCTATCTGGTCTTGGGTCTCCTGAGGCAGGGACTTACCCAGCTTGAAAATCCTGCCCCCGATCTCCTTCTCCACCACCTCCTCGGCCGGTTCAGGTCGCCTCGCCCGGGCGACCTCTGCTCGTGTAACCCCGACGTCACCTCGGGGCATATCAGCTTCATCGACACCCCCTCCTGGTGGTGAGGTGGTCACCATGCAGACTCTCCTTTTCGTCTTGAGGCTATTCTCGTAGCACCTTTTAGCCTCTTTTTGATTTGATTTGATGGTTACCACCATCCCCTCCATCGAAGGCAACTTCATTTTCATGTGCCTTGTGGACACCACAGCCCCTAACCTATTTAAGGCTGGTCTGCCCAGCAGTATGTTGTAGGCAGATGGGACGTTTACCACGAGGTACCTGATGTTCTCTGTGTGGGAGGCCATTCCATCAGTGAAAGTGGTCCTCAGCTCGATGTACCTCCGCACTTCCACTTGGTCTCCTGCGAACCCATACAAGCAGCCAACGTAGGGTCGCAGCTGATCAGGAGACAACTGCAACTTGTTGAATGTCGACCAGAACAATACATCGGTCGAGCTTCCTTGATCTACTAGCACTCGGTGCACCTTGCGTGCGGCAGTTACAACTGAAATGACCACCGGATCATTATCGTGGGGGATAACATCTCGACGATCAGCCTTTGTGAAAACGAGGTCGATGTCTGGGAAGTGATCTTCCTCCCAGGTCTCCACTGCCATCACAAAACGTGCATACTTTTTGCGTTGCGAAGAAGTGCACCCTCCTCCTGAGAACCCACCTGATATAGTGTGGATCTCACCATGTATGGGCACTTCGTGCCCCTGGTCTGTCCTTGGTACAACTACTGCCTCGCCCTCTTGTGCCTCCTTCAGGTAGTCACTCAAGAACCCACTCTTCACTAACTCGTCCAATTGGTGGCCTAAGGCCAGACAATTGCGAATGGGGTGACCAAAGGCCTGATGGAACTCGCACCAGGCGTTCTTGTTTGGCCCCAACCTCTTGTCACTCTTTGGGGGCATCTTCAACCTTTCTGCCACATTAGGAATGGCAATGAGCTCCTTTAACTCCACCACAAATTCATGCCTAGGGGGCACGTCATCCTTGGCTCGTGCCCTAGCTTGGGGATTTCGGGGCTCATAGGGCTTCTATTTCCCTTGAGCCTTCTTCTCTGTGGTCGCCTCGTGCACCCACAGGGGTTGAGGTCGACTAGGCACTCGGGGCCTTAATGAGACTACGCTATCTCTCTTCTCGTTGAGCTCTCCTTCAGCGACAATGTGAGCCACGACACGTCGTTTTATGTCGCCGAAGGTCTTGGGGCGGCTGCGGATCAAAGACTCGCTGAAAGGCCCTGGCAATACGCCTTTCCTGAATACGTGCACCACCATATCTTCATCCTTGGTGTGCAACCTTACCACCATCGCCCCAAACCTGTTGAGGTAATCTTAAGGGACTCCCTTTGGTGCTGCCTTACATCGAAGAGGTCGTAAGACACTGGTGGAGGGGCCCTGTTGACAAGATATTGCTCCCTGAACAGCGTAGAAAATTGCGCGAAGGACGTGATATGTCCCTCGGGCAAACTCACAAACCATTCTAGCGCGGTCCCTGTCAATGTGGCCATAAAAAGCTTACAGTGCACTGCGTCAGACCCTCCTGACAACATCATCTGCGTATGGAAGGCAGTGAGATGCGTTTCAGGGTCTTCTTTCCCGGTAAACACGGTCTTAGGCCCTACAAAGGTGGCTGGGACCACCGTGTTCATAATCGCCTGGGAGAAAGGCATGGGAAAGGCCCTTGGGGGCATTGGTGGAGCTCGATCATCTTCCCCACGATCTCCAACTTGTTGCATGTGTTGCAGATTCAAGCGCAGCTCCTCATTCGCTCGGTGCAACTCCTCATTCCTGGCCTGTGAGGCGGCCAGGTCTTCTTGCATACGTGCCTGATGCGCTCTAGACTCCGCCACCGTCTCCTGGAGGGCGCGCATCGTTTCCATAAGTTGTTGCATGGTAATGCCGTCGCCTCCATTTGGTGGAACGGACCCGTGTCTTGTATTCCTCATCTTCTGTGGTTTTTTTTCTCACTCTCGTGTTTTTTTTTCTCACTCTCGTGTATGGGACCTTGTTTTACTCTGGCCCCACGGTGGGCGCCAAATGTTCTTGCCGGTTGACTTGCCTGTCAGTTGACTCCACGACACTCACACGCCTCCTTCCTCACGTTGATAAGTGCTTGATTCTTGCGAAACAATCTGCACCTGCAAAAGAGAAAGGGGCACCCTAGAGGCCGTTTGCACTCCGACGCTCAAGTCAATAGGGGGCAAGTAACACCAAGTGTATTGAGTCTCTCTGTGTTTAGGTTTAGAAACTGCGTACCTTTGTGAAGTATTTTACTATCCCTTATATAGTCTAGGGTTTACTGCGTCGCTAGCCCTAATTAGGGTTCACTGCGCTACTAGCCATATTTAGGGTTTACTGGAATACCCTTGCTCCGCTATCACCCAATCTTAGGGTAATCTAGCACATAAGGTTTCCTTCTCTGGAGTGCAAACTCTCACAGGGTGACCACCTGAGTGCCTCCTTGTGCACCTAGTCTCTGGGGCCACCTGTTCTGGGAGTGCCTTCACTATTCACGTGCCATGCATGTAGCTTCACAGGGAAACCCTAGGTCTGATGAGTACTCGACCCCTCAGGATCCTGCACCTCACTGTGCTCTCCCTGCTACCCGCATAAGCTCTTCGTGATTCAGGCCTCTCCCTACCTTTGGGTATTTAACTGGTTATTGGCCCACTCTGGGAACCAATCTTAGCTGTGTTGGTTACGCTGTTGAAATCACCCAAGACCGATGTCACCTCGTCACACTCTGTTGTCGAGGACTCCTCAACCTGCGGAGTGACGAAGACACGTCAGCCCTTTCTGGTGATCGTCACGCCGATGGCCATTCACCCTTCTCTGTGGGCTGATGACTAATCACCCTTCTCTGTGGGCTGATGACTAATCACCCTTCTCTATGGGCTGATGACTAGTCACCCTTCTCTGTGGGCTGATGACTAATCACCCCTCTCTATGGGCTGATGACTAGTCACCTCTCTTATCAATACCACCTGCGGGGTCCATTCCACGTGGCTTTGGCCCATGCTGTGGGACCCAGCTGACGTGGTTCACCCCGTTTACAAACTGTCCTCAGTATCCGAGGGCTGGTCGGTACAAGTCTAATAAATTTTTCTAATATATTTAGGTTGATATTATTTATCTTCCTATAAACAAAATATACAGTTGAAAAATTCTTTCGTTTTACCATTTAATAATATGTAATATTAATATAAATATTAATGTATTGTGTTAATAATTTGGATTTGTTTATCTTATATAATATGTAGTGTATAGGGTAGGAGTGCTCAAGACCTCGGTCTAGGCATGTGGGTATGGTTAGCTTGGTTATTGGGTCCAAAGGATGGGTCATAAGTTTGACCCAGTTTTCTTGGTAAGCTCAACAGGGAATAATTAAAATAATAAGTTTTGTTATATATTCATGTGTGGTTTTCAGTTTTATATATATGGTTGTTGGTTAAGCAAATATACACATAACTTTGTTAACTGAACACGTTGCATGTTAGTTGCATAATAATTAGTAGTGCTTGAGAATAAAAGAATAGTACCCTAAAGATAAGGGTGCACACGTGAAACAGATTGTTAGCCTATGGTTAGCACCTGAAGATAAGTGGTGTCCATGACAGGTGATTTTTCTGTTAAGATTAAATATTTCCCGTTATGCTTTCAGTTGAGATTATATTCTCGTGAGCGAAAGCTATTACACAAATAATTATAAAAGGAGCTTGAGACTCTAGGTGAAGGTACGTTGTTTCTTAATACTAGAATAAAACTAATTACTTTTTTGTAAGCTCTCACTGACTTGATTGTTTGAGTGTGATTAACAGGTAGAGCCCCTCTATCTCAATGGAGCCACATTCCAGTGCAACAAGAAGACGCAGATCAGTACCCAGAAGAGACAGGTTAGAAATGGAGCTTTCCACCCGAGTCAACCGGCGAGAAATTCAACCGATGAAAACATTTTGCGCCCACCGTAGGGCCTGATAAAACCTGATCCCATCCATAGTTGTGTTCGAGTCTTTTGACGCGATGAGAAACACTAGACAAGCATCAATTGGATCTAAAGGAAGTGATGCCCCCACTTTACAGCAACTCATGGAGACCATGAGGGCTCTCCAAGAAGCCAATGAGCAGTTCAAGCAAGAGCAAGAACGGATCTAGGAAGAAGCCCGAGTTGAGCAAGTGCTTCTGCAGGATCATCTGATGGTAGAGTTAAACACTTCCTGGGTAGCCAATTAGGGATTGTGCAAGACCAATGAGGACTTGCGCAGGAATATATAGCAGCGCGACCGATGTTCAACAAGGGAGAGGGGTTCAAATTTGCCCTTGAGAGATCATCCCAAGCCATTTTCACAAGCAATCATGGACGAGCTTGAGCCGGCACACTACATCATGCCTAAGATTGTTTTCACAGAGGTAGAAGACCCTAAAAATCATCTCACGGCATTAAATGCCCATATGATTGTTTCCGGAGGATCGGATGCTATACAGTGCAAGATTTTCATGAGCACGTTCACATGTACAACCCTACTGTGGTTTAGTGGGCTTCTCAATGGCCACGTGATGAAGACCAAGTAGAGGAGGCGCCTGAGGCTCAAGCCCAAGCCCAATCAATTAGCTTAACATCCTTCATGCCTCAAAGGATAACTAGAAGCAAGGCTAAAGCTTTGGGAGAAAAGCATCAATGGATATCTCTTTTTGTAATTACTTTTGCATAGTTTTTAGTAGAACTTTAAAGGAAGGTGTAGACATTAAATCAGGGGTGCTAAATGTACAAAAACAAGTCACACTTTCCATATGACATAAAGAGTAGGTGTAGGTGTAGTTTTTAGGAGGTGCTAAAGTAGAAAATATGTCACACCTCCCTTGTGACTATACTAGGCGCCGAATTTGAATTAGAATTAGGAGGGACTTTTGAATTTATTTCACTTTCATTTCAACCCTCTAAATCTATAAGTAGAGGAGCTTGGTCATTGTAAAAGAACATTGAAATAGAAGTAAAGTTACTATACTCAAATTGTGAGTGAATTGTGAGACTTGTTCTCCTCTTCCTTGTCTCATCTTGTGATGCTTTGGGAGCTCTCAAGTGGCGGCAATCTAACACTTATCTTGGATCATCACCTCCAAGTGGCGTGTCCATTCCCAATCCATGCTACAACCACATAAGTTTCATCTTCCTTCATCTTCCTTTGTTCATTTAATCGGTTGTTCTTTTTAGTTCTTATATTTCAATCGGTTGTTTTGCTTCTTTGCCTTATTCTTCACTTCCATTCGGTGCAGCTGTGTTAGTTTGCGTTTTCATTCGGTAGGTTGTGTTCTTATTCATTTCTATTCGGTTCATTTGTTATGTACAAGGATATAACACTCATAATTGAGTTTGGTTCATCATTTTGGAAGGCATTCTCTCCATTGATGAGTCCTTAAGCTTCCTTGAATTTGTGTGTTGTTTCAATTCTGTTTTGTGTTCTATTGTGTGCCTAATTCCAGTTCTGTTTTTGCGCAATTCTATTTTATAATTCTACACCTTAATTGTCATCCATTCATCACTCTAATTGTCTTTTACCTTGGACCTTTGGAAATGAACCTTCACATCTACTTAACACTTGTTAAGTTAATGTCCAGTGGGGATTTTCCTTAGGTGACTCACCTATAAATTGCTAAGAATTTTGATCCTAATTCTTAAAAGTGTCACAAATATAATGAATCTAAAATCAACTCACATCATGCTCTTCTCCCAAAGCTTTAACCTTGCTCCTAGTTATCCTTTGAGGCATGGAGGATGTTGAGCTAATTGATTGGGCTTGGGCTTCTTGGGCTTGGGCCTCAGGCGCCTCCTCTACTTGGTCTTCATCACCATGTCATCTCTTTTGTGCAGTTCTCCAAATTGTTTAGAGAACAGTTCTCTGTCAACCAGGTCAAGCCTCAAATGTTGTATGACCTCTTCAACGTGAGGAAGAGAGAGGTGGAGTTGTTGAAGGAGTACTTGAATAGATTCTGGGCACTCACAATAAGACTCTAGACCTATGATGAAGATGTGATGGTGATATAAACCAAGTAGCCAAGATGACCAAGGGCTCAAGAGACAATTCACATTGTGAGTAGTCATCTCAGCAATCAAGTCAAGGTCCCACCAAATATCAGACAGACCTCATCAGAAGAAGAATTGAACATAGACCAAAACATCAATTGTTCTTTCTTATAGTCTTCTTAAAAAATAAAAACATGTTGTAAATAATTTGAACTCACTTCGGGGGTCCAAATTAGCAAGATAGGCTAGAATAGGTGCCTATAGCATAATAGGGGGTGTAGTTATTATTTTTGCTTGTTCTAGCCTTTTAGGAAGGAAATTTGACCTAGTTTATAGAAGAACAAGCCCAGGGTGCAGTTTTGACTTAGTCAAACCCTAAAGGCAACCCTTTACAGATTTACCACCCTACGTTTACCCTTCTTGCCCACTAAGGCACCCATTCCTATAAATAGGGTGCCTTACTCCATGTATTTACATGTTGAATTTGAATAGTAAAGTTACTATACACAATTTGTGTGAGGTGTTTGTGAGGCTTGTGTCCTCTTAGCATTATGTCTTATCTTGAGTGTTTTGAGAGCTCTCAAGTGGCGGCCCTCTACACTTATCTTAGAGGAAACCACCCTTTAAGTGGTCTGTCCACCTTTCTCCTATCATCCATAAGCTTCCTTTTCCTTCATCTTCCATTCCGCCATTTAACTTGTATTTTTATGTTTTTATTTTCCTTCATTGTCATTTCGGTTTCCATCAAGTTATTATGATTCCTTTCATGTTCATTTAATTTCCGCCCCTCATCATCATTCACCATATACTTGTGTTTTTTCTTTGCCCTCTAGAAGTGAACCTTCACACTTACTTAACCACTTGGTTAAGTTCGTGTCCAGTGGGAATCTTCTTTGGGTTCTCACCATATAATTATTAAAATCCCAAACATAAGTCAAGTGTCACCTATAAAATGGAACAATCTAAAATCAACTCACATCAGATAGTCACCACTTTCAAATAAGGGATCGCAACAGGACCATTCAACGATTCATTGATCAGAAATCCGACAGAGATATTCTTTAAGATAAGACAATGAGTTGTTGCCCATATTAATGCAAAGGAAGCTGTGGCCATGAAGAATGGCAGCTCATATTCAAGGTAGACTAAGGCGAAGGCAAAAGAGGAGTTGGCATTTCAACCCAAATTCTAAGTATCTTACAAGGAATTGCTAGGCATGCCAGGGGTAGTGGACAAGTTGAGGTTTCCTCATAAGACTGACAGGAATCTAGGGCCACAAAAGGATGCCTAGTGTGAATTCCAGAAGGGGTTTGGGCTCGATGTCGAGTGATGCATAGCTCTGGGTTACCAATTGGCGAGCTTGGTGAAGGAAGGGTTCCTGAAGGAGTACCTTAATGCTGATCAAGAAGAGCCAAAGGGAGAAGTTGCCCTAGAGATCAAGTGCATGAGACACCAATCCATGGAGAGCTGAACACCATCTTGGGAGCATTTTCTAAAGGAGGGAACACTGCTTCTAAGCATAAGCGATATGCACGAGTAGGGATGTCCCTAGAGATGAGGAGACTTGGCCATCCACTGGAGTCTGATCTCTGCTTCACGAGCTCTGACTTGGAGGACGTGGTCCCTCACGAGAATGATCTAGTGGTGATATCTATTGTCACCATGGGAAGGAAGGTACACAGAGTTCTCATTGACCAAGGGAGCTCGATTGACGTGATGTTCTGGTCAACGTTCAATAGTTTGCAGTTATCTCCCGACCAGTTGAGGCCACACGATGGATGCCTGGTTGGCTTTGTGGGAGATTAGGTGGAAGTGTGGGGGTATGTCGAGCTAAGGACGACCTTTTCTGATGGCACCTCGGCTAGAACGATTACTATAAGGTACATTGTAGTTAATGCATCTTCAGCCTATAATTTGCTTTTGGAAAGACCTTCTTTGAACAGGATGGGTGCGGTAGCCTCTATGAAGCACATGAAGATGAAATTATCTTCTCTTGAGGGAGGAGTAATTACCATTAGGTCTGATCAGAAGGCAACACGAAAATGCTACGAGAGTAGCTTGAAGGACGAAAGGGGAACATACTCAATCACTGCAGAAGTGGGAAGGCCAGAAGAGGTCATGGAGGTTGAATTCGCTAACAAGAGGCGACCTGGACCCGCTGGTGAGGTTCAGGAAAGGGAAATATGAGGAAAGAAGTTCAAGCTCGATACCTCGCTATGCAAAGAATTGTAGGATAAGATAGTCGAGGTGATATCAAAGCACATGGATGCTTTCGCATGGTCATCCGCGGACATGCTCGGGAAAGACCCAGATTTTTTATGCCATAGGCTCACTATGGATGAGAAGGTCAGGTTGGTGGTCCAGAGGAGGAGAAAGTTTAACGAGGATAAGCGCCTGATCATTAGAGAAGAGACTCAGAAGCTTCTGAATGCTGACCACATAAGGGAAATCCAATACCTTGAGTGGTTGGCAAATGCTGTGTTGGTGTAGAAGGCCAACGGGAAGTGGAGGATGTGCATCGACTTCACCGACCTGGACAAGGCCTATCCCAAGGATTCTTACCCGCTTCCAAGCATAGACTCCTTGGTAGACAGTGCCTCGGGTTGTCGGTTGTTGAGATTCTTGGACGTATTCTCGGGGTACAACCAAATCCATATGCACTCTAAGGAAAAAAGCAAGACAACCTTTATGGTCAAGTTCGCCAGCTACTGCTACAAGGTCACTGGTGCCACTTACCAGAGGTTGACGGACAGGATCCTTGCCCTAATGCTTAAGCAAAACGTACAGGCATATGTAGACGACATGGTCATCACATCGGAAGAAAAAGATCATCACATCGGAAGAAAAAGATCAGCACATTGCTGACTTAGAAGAGCTATTCACAATAATAGCTAAGTATAATTTGAAGTTGAATCTAGAGAAGTGTGTGTTCGGGGTAGAAGTAAGGAAGTTCCTTGGGTTTTTGCTGATTGAAAGGGTATAGAGGTGAACCTCGACAAATGTACTGTGATCATAGGGATGAGAAGCCCTGCCAACATAAAAGAGTTCCAGCAATTAACTGAACACGTGGCTGCCCTATCTCGTTTCTTGTTAGCTAGTGGAGATAAGGGATATCCATATTTTCAATTTCTCAAGAAGAACAATCGGTTTGTGTGGACTGTTGAGTGTGAAGAAACCTTCACCAAGTTGAAAGAGTACTTGGCCAATCCCTAATATATAAGTTTATAAAAAAAGTTGACTAAGTTAATTGAAACAAAGGGAGAAAAAGAAGAAAAATGAGATATTAAAGGAAGTATAATAATTAGCATTTCAAAAGTTTATTTTTTTATAATAAAAAGTTCTTACATCATTAATTTATGATTTAAAAAATAATCTTTAACAAGAAACGAAACATGAGATTATTATAGTATATAAGATGAATGGTTTTCATATACTACACATTTTCCTAAATAATTTATTCAAAGTATACGCCACTTGGTGTATCTTACCAAAAATAATTTATTCAAAGTATAAGCCACTTGGTGTATCTTACCTCATTTGGTTTGTCATATGCTTTGTTTGATAGAAAGAAAGACGACCATCATGGCTTTAAGAAATCATTAAGATTATAAGTCAAATGAATCCAACAAACTTGGGTCTTTGTTAGAAGAAAATAAGAATGGGCGAGTTAACCAAATCTTGTACTTTAAAGAACATTACTAACACAAAAGTAAAGTTGATAGGAGTGTTGTAGACAAAGGCAGGAAATAAAAGAACATGTATGAAAACTTATACTTGCTATATCATAATACCCTCTTTAGAATGATGAAAGTGTTCAATGCTTTCCAATTCTCAAAATCAACATAAAGAAGAAGCTCTCAACAAATATTATCTACATCATAAATATTTTTAAGAGTCATCAAGTTACAAATATTGAAACATTGAAAAAGTTAATTTATTATGGCCATTATTTTTCAATCATTTGAAACATTCAATGTGATACTCTCTAAACATTTCGAACATTATTCAGAATTTGGGAGTTTGTATAAGCAATAGTTTAAGGATATATATATATATATATATATATATATATATATATATATATATATATTTTATATTGAAGAAAGTAGTAGAAAGAATACTTAGATATGAGTTTGAAGGGGTAAATGAAATAACATCTGAGTTAATTGAATGAATTAGTGGATGTAAAAGTTAGAGAAAATATTTTTTAGTGGCAAATATGGAACAAAATTTTACTTTATGAGACTATTTAGTATAAACATCCATGTTTATCTTTTATTTTGTTTATTTTAACTAACTTTGAGGAATTGGAATTATGAAAGAACAATCTTTTACTTTAAACAAAAATATACTTCATCAAAAGGATAATTTATTTGCTTGATGTTTTAGATATCATCAAATTTTGAACTTTTTAACATGTTTGTAAGAACACAATTTAATTTTTTTTTTATTGTGCTTTTATAGTTATATTTTTGGATATAAGTTACTTTTAAAAATATTACCATTTAATTTGTATTGGACTAGAGCTCGCAGAGCTCAGTGTTTGGTGGTCGGACGTCAGGGTCTGTGAGAAGTAGGTCAGCTCGGCTATTAGGTCAAGTTGGCGGGTCACATGATTGAGCCCAGGTATGTGTTTATTAACTCTCATTCATACATTTAGTGTAATCATTCGCGTATAAGGCCTGTTAGGTCATCGAAATGTATGCTAATGGACCTAAGGGTGCATTTAGTGCATATGGGTCTAGTATTAGTAAAACCTTTTCTATAAGCCTAAGCCCACGAGTGCAAGGGCTTGATAGAACGGTTTGCATGCATAATATGTAAGAACATATGCAAGATACGCACGAGCACGTCTGCCTACATGGAACGGATTGGACCCCGGAGTTGGTACATGAGTTGGTACCCAAGCGGTTATTCTGGTAAGATTTTATGCACTCCAAGGAGATAAGATTCTATGCAGTTGAGGCGCTAAGATTGTGCCCACTGTAACAGGATTTTCTCCTATTGAATATGCAATTGAATATACTCTCACTCGAGATAAGATTCTCGTGAGGGGAGGTTGTTACAAGAGGTAGCCTAGTGCTAGTCTATAAAAGGGACTTGAGTTCCCAAGTGAAGGTACGCTTTTTCTGAGCTTGAAACTAGATACTTCTTGATTATTATAAGCCCTATATTGACTTGATCGTCGGAGTGCGACAGGCCGGTAGGGTGCCCTCTGTCTCAATAGAAACGACAACCCGACCACTAAGGAAAGCGTAGATTCAAGCAGATGCAGACAAAGTCAGAACTCGCCCGTAGAAATCTACCGACGACCAGGTCAACCTGCAGGAACATAATCGTTATTGAATTCCTTTTAATACATTTTACTTTTTAAAAACAAAATCTAATTAATTTACATATATAATTAATTTATATATTAATTAGTTTAAATTTCAATTAAAAAGAATTTTTTAAAGATTAGTTTGTATATATAATCGATTATGCAACATAAAGAATTTCCATTATGTAGTTGTTTGAAATACACAAGGAAACACATTTTCATTATATCAATCTTTTCCAACAAAACATTAGAACTAAAACATATTTTTATTGTGTTAGAAGAGGCCTGCCTCTACAATACATAATGAAAACATGTATTCATGATGCAGTATGAAATCACATCCTTTGTAACACAAAGGAAACATGTTGCTGACCAGAATAATTTTGAGAAGAAATGTTTTTGTAAAAGTTGTGGGTGAAATTAGCAAGAATTGGAGAATAATAATCACCAACATGCAAAGTTACTCATAAATTATTACTGGGCCGAGCCCAAAAAACACTAAAAGAATACGAAATATGAATTTGGGTTGAAGGCAATTGTTTCCAGCACTAACAAATTTGAACTGATGCCTTATGCAAAATGAAAAAATTGTCTTTTTCTTATTTTTAAATAAAAAGGCATGCAGATCAAAATACATTTCAGATTTAGTATTTTAGAATACATTTTTTTAATTTTTTCTAGATTTTGAAATACATTTTTAAAATTCCTTTTCTGGTTTTTAAAATTCTTTTTCGGAATAAGTTTCAACATTTTATTTTTCATAATACATTTCTTTTTATTCTGAAATTACTTTTTCAAAATAAGATTTTAATTTTTCAATTTTAGAGAGAAAGAGAGAGGAGAGAGAGACATTTCATGTGTATTTACGAGAAATTTAAATGTTAGTTTTAAAAGTTATTCTCAATGCATGTTATGTCTATTATTTTCTTAGAAGTTTAAATTGATTTTGAATTAAAGAAATGAAAAAATTCAAATTATAAGCATTTTGAAAAGAAACAACACAATAAATAATAATTGAATTATAAATGCGTGATGTATATTTATTTAGATACTAAATATGATCTATTTTTTTATGCATAGTCAAATTTCAAATCAGGTGTTTCTTACTTTAGCTTTTGAAAATTATAAATACATTTTTTTTTTACTTATTTCTCAATATTTTACTTATTTATAAACTCTAAATATTTTTTTCTCTTAGTATATAGAATTATGTATTTACTATGAAATAACAAGTTAATTCTAGAATTGAAATTTAAATAAAGTTCTAGAAATATTTTGGAAAACCTTTTTAATTGGAAAGTTTATGTCAAATGAATATTTTTGATAAAGTGAGTGTTACTCTTAACTTAGAATGAGTACGTAAAGTCACTATGGGCATTCAAGTATGTTATGCTTTTTCATGCTAATTAGAGAAAGTCTATTTAGGTTATTTGTTAAACTCATCTAAAGTTAATATACAAGTTGTTTGCTCTAAAGAAACTACTGCATAATCGTGAAGGATATACACATATATTTTACTCTTTGAAAATTATATAGAAGATCAATTATATCTTAAGCACTTAAAGGCTTTTCCAAATTATTCTCATGCATGTGAGACTCACTTGTTGAATCTTGGAACCTTAGTTTTTTTTTGTATGGAAAACATCCTTACTTCTAGAGAGGACCATTGTAAGTTGTGTGTTTTAAGAGATATTGTAAAAGAGCATTTTAGAAGTTCATGACTTCATGTCAACATCTTCTACTATAAAGTATGAGGAGATGTGTAAGACACATTCTTTATCTTTGAAGGGTCTCCACTTTATCTAACTAAACAATATTGAGCATATGTGCATGATGAATGAAAATTTGTGTCAATATCTTTTTGGAGACTATTCTCAGTCAACTATTATAATCTTAGATAATGTGACATATAGGAAGTGTGTAATGTTTGTCATTTGTTAATTGCACCTAATATACTTAGCTTGCATCTAAATTTTTAAAGAAGGAACTGGATGAGGCTACTAGAACCCTTAAGCAAGTATGATCTTGAGGTAGCCCATATGCTTGGACAGGAGGGGAAGGAAATCAGGAAATGAGATCAAGAGTGAGAGGAAGATGAGTGCCCTTTGATAGAGACTCTATCAGTGCCTTTTCGGTAGATTCTTTGCAATTGAAAGGTGATGATGACTATACTTATCACCAAGTGAAAGTGAGAACATATGACTTTAATGATGATGAAGTGGCTAGGGAAATCTGTCTAGCCAATCACTCCTATCAAATAAGTTCAGTTGGGAAACCATGGAGAATTTTAAGGAAACACATGAAGACCCTATCTCAAGTTTGGATGGTATTCATGTTAGCTAACATGGTGCCCATTGGTCATGTGTAGACCTAAATATTCACAGGTGTCATCTTCTTTATTGCCTTTTAAAGGAGGATTGTTCTATTGATGTTGCTAAGATTATGTGTCATGAAATATATAAATTTGTTAGACTAGAAGTTAACCAAAATAATCAGAAGGCAAAGGGTTCTTTGGGATTTCTTGTTTTAATAATTGCTCTCTGTGCAACTCATGGGATTGAGGTAAAACCATCAACAAAAATCAGACCTCCAATTGATCTGAAATTTATTATGAATAATTGTAGTGCTACAAAGGAATAAGCTCCACAAGCTGGTGATGTTTCTGTTCATTATTCACCAATCATCACCCTGGTTCATCATCATCTTCCAAGGAAGATAGGACCTTGGAACAAATGCAACAAATGCAATTGGAGCAAAGAGCCACATGGGAGTTTATAGAGATGCCAGAAAGTGCTAATCATAAATGGATAATCCAATTGCATCAAGATGCATATCAAAAGTTTCCTCAAAGGCAACCCAAGATCAATTTAAAGCTTGTGTAGCTTGACCTAGGGACATGTTCTGTTATTCAGGGGGCAATTCCAACAAATGAAATAGGCCATCTATAGCTATAGATGAAGACTTTCATACAAAGCTAAATAACTTCTTAGGAAGAGAGGATTGAGCAAAAATATGGTTTTATTTTTCTAGTTTTCTTTTCTTTTCAGTTATTTAAATTTTGTTTTATTTATTTATTTTTTTATTTGCTTATTTTGTTTTAAATGGCTTGTATTGCTATTCTTCTCTTTACTTATTTGCTTATTTTGTTATTTTTATTTAGGTATAATTACCTTATTCGTCCCTACATTTGGGTCAATATTAAATTTAGTATAGTGGTTTTAAAAAAAATCAATTTGGTTCCTATGTTTTTTAAAATGTATCCAAATTGTTCCTTTCTGTTAAGTCGCACCTTACGGCGTCAAGTGTTGCTTATGTGGCAAAGAGAAGTGGGATTGGGTGTTCTGTGAGGTATGAGGTGTTAAATGGCGTGGATTGAGAGATTAGTTTAGTGAAAAGTCAATTGGGGGTTAGGGTTTTTTGAATTGCAATTGAGGGTTAGGAATTTTTAATTGCAAACATTGAGTTTTTGAATTGCAGGCCAATAATTTCATAAAATGAGATGAATGAATGCCATCTTAGCTATCCTGCGCATGAGCTTGGAACCGACATGTCCATATCGACGTCCCTATAAGTAAGATCTTGACTAGCTTTCGCACTATTTTGCTGATATTCCTCGACCAAGAAACTGATAAAACGACGTCATCACTACTGATTAGACTACATACAACGAGGCTTGTTATGGCAGTGGTGTTGAACTTGCTGAAATTAGGTTTCGCGGATCCTACGGCAACGAAACAACGTGATAGCTTTGCGCATGCTAAAACACTCATTGTTGAGACTGAGAGAAGATGTTTAGATACGATGAGTGAGTGAGAGAAGCAACGATGGTGACAGAATCTGCGGCAGAGATACGGTGGCGTGGGAGGCCGTTCACCTCCTTTTCCCAATTTCACATCAAACACATAATTTCAATGTCAAATAATGACATATTAAAAATTTGTCCCAAGTGTTTCTAAGTGCAAAGTCCACCTATGCATACTAGTGACAATGTGTATGCCATATTATCAGAAGTTAACGCTGTTAGTAAAAATTTAACAGAAAGGACCATATTGCACACATTTTTAAAAACTTAGGACCAAATTGACTTTTTTAAAAACTACTATAGTAAATTGAATATTGACCCTAAATGTAAGGACAAAAAAGGTAATTATACCTTTTATTTAAATGGCTTGAATTATATTCTTGAATTATTTTCAATTTTAATTTAATTGGTTTTCTAGCTTTATTTTTTCTTAAATAAAAAAGAACTACAATATTAAAATTGAATTGTGGAAAAAAGGACTTTGTGTTTAAATATTAAATAGTGAAATGAATTGGACATAGGTTGGAAAAGAAAATGTGATTGAATCCCTATTCAAATGTAGTTGAAATTGTGATACATGAAAATTTAATAGGATGATTGATTATAACAGAGAATGACAAAACAATAAGGAATGAGACCTAGTAAACCAAGTGAATATGTGAACCTTAAACAATTTTGAGAGTTTTACTGATGAATTGATAGTTATGGTTGACTAATTTTTAATTTTTGTTACATGATAAAAGAGCATGAAGATGATTGAGGCAATTGTGTTCATTAGGAAACCAGGGCCAAATAGTCAACCTTTATGTAAATAGAATTCACTTTTTTTATAACGCTTTTTTAGAAAATAATTTTGTTTTTATTGCACCCTAAGCCTTTAATGATATATTTTCCTACCCATTAGCATATTTAAGGAAGGAGAACATAGAGGCAATACAGATAGAAAAGGGAATGGTTGGTTGTAGTTGTTTAGAGTTCAAATAATTCTGTTTTAGAAATAGGAATAATTTATTCTTATTGATGAAAAAAATGTTGAAAAATTCATCTTCAAATTGTGAATAAGTAGAAAGAAAATGAGGAAAAGCGTGAAGTCAAAAGAAAATGGTGATTAGATAACTTATAATTGAATTGTAGGTATGTTCTTCTTCTTTAAAATGTGCATTTTGTTATCTAAAAAACCAATACCTTTTGGAAGCCCAGTCTCATCATAACCCTATTAAAGACTTTAAGATTCATGCTTCTAATATGTTTGTGATATGAAGATGAAATAAAAAGCAATTGTGATTTGTTATGATTTTGTGAAAATAGAGAGAAACACTTACTTATGAGCATATGAGAAGAAATTCCTTAATGAATTATAATTTTATTGTTTTAGTTTGATCCTGGAAGTTGATTGTATCTATATTTTGCTATATTTGAATTTGGAAGCAACATAAGTTTCTAATTTAATTTTTTATTTAAAGAATAAAGTTGTTTTGATATTTAAATTCAAATATGATTTATTTATATTCATTTACTTTGCTTGAGGTCAAACAAGATTCTAAGTTGGGAGGTTGATAAATGCCATATTTCAGTAATATTTCATATTAAAATATAGTCACTTTTATGATAAAATAACTATAATATAATCCCTAATTTATGAATTTAATTTTTTTTTAATATATTTTGTGATTATAATATGAATAAGAATGATTTATTTCCAAATTTATGTTAATTTCATGATTATATGGAAAAATGGAAATGAAAGGGCGAAAGGAGAATATACAAGATAAAAAGGGAGAGTTGGAACGTTCCAAATGCTCGCCCAAACTCGCCTAAGCCAAAAACTCCTAGAGGATCTCGTTCAAGCAAGCTCAGTCACACCTAGGTGAGATCACTCCAGAGAAGTTGGGCCTGTTTTCATCCAACTCACCTAGGCAAGCCCAATTACGCCTAGGTGAGAAGTCACTTAGCCTAAGCCCAATTAGGTTAAATATGAGGCATAAGGAACAACCCTAGAGATCAATTAGAAGAGTAGAAGGTGTTAGAAAACCCTAGAAGAGGCAACCATCAAGGAGAAACATCCTGGATCTTCTTTTCTGCTTTCCATGCTTGTGATGGCCAACTTGAGTGGCTAATTGATGTGAGTTTAATTTTAGATGTTTTCATTTAAGGTGACACTTTACTTTAGGATTGAGATTTTAGGAGTTAAAGGTGAGGACCTTAGGAAAAATCCCACTAGACACTAACTTAACCAAGTGGTTAAGTAGGTGTGAAGGTGCATTTCAAAAAAGCAAAGATAAAAGACATTATATGGTGAGAATGGATGGTATCCAAAATATTTAGCAAAACATTTTTTATTAGCAAGGTATGCGTTCTTGAAAGATCATCTGCAACCACATTTGTTTTACCTTGCTTATGTTTGATCACATAAGGGAATTGTTCAATGAACTCCACCCACTTGGCGTGTCTCTTGTTGAGCTTGCTTTGTCCTTTCAAATATTTAAGGGATTCATGATCATTATGGATCACAAATTCCTTTGGAAAAAGGTAATTTTACCAATTTTGCAGGGCTCTGACAAGAGCATAAAGCTCCTTATCATAGGTGGAGTAATTGAGATGACTCCCCTTGAGTTTCTCACTGAAATAAGCTATGGGGTGACCCTTTTGAAGGAGGGCAGCCCCAATGCCTATGTTGGTGGCATCACATTCAATCTCGAATGTCTTAGTAAAGTTGGGTAGTGCTAAAATGGGGGCCTTGGTCAATTTATCCTTTAAAGTTTCAAAATCTTTTCTTTTTTTTGTTTCAGACCCCATTTAAATAGTACATCCTTCTTTATTATGGCATTGAGAGGTACGACAATGGTACTAAAGTCTTTCACGAACCTTTGATAGAAACTAGCAAGTCCATGAAAACTCCATACCTCAGTAACATTGGTGGGTGTGCGCCAATGTCTAATTGCTGCAACCTTTTATTCATCCACATGCACCCCTTGTGAACTTACCACAAACCCTAGGAAGCTTATATGGTCTATTGTAAACACACATTCTTAGGATTAGCATACAATTTTTCCTTCTTAAGGGTTTCCATCACTTGCCTAACATGTTGCTTATGGTCCTCTAAAGACAAGCTTTAGATGAGAATATCATCAAAGTATACCACTACAAACTTGCCAATGAAAGGTCTTAAGACATAGTGCATAAGTCGCATGAAGGTGCTTGGAGCATTAGTTAAGCTAAAGGGCATGCCTAACCACTCATATAAACCAAACTTTGTCTTAAAGGCAGTTTTCCATTCATTCCCCGGTCTAATTTGGATCTGGTTATAACCACTATTAAGATCAATTTCGGTAAATATTTGAGACCCATGTAACTCATCCAACAAGTCATCTAACCTAGGAATGGGATGCCTATACTTGATGGTTATGTTGTTTATAGCCTGACAATCCGTACACATCCTCCAACTCCCATCCTTTTTAGAGACAAGAATTACAAGCATATCACAAGGACTCATGCTATCTTGCACCCACCCCTTAGCTATTAAATCCTCCACTTGTTGTTGAATTTCCTTAGCCTCAGTTGGATTGGTCCTATAGGTTGACCTATTTGGTAAGGAAGCTCTTAGTAAAAAATCGATTTGGTGTTCAATTCCCTGAAGAGGAGGTAGTCCTTTAAGGGGATCTTGAAACACATCTTCAAATTCCTTTACCAAATTGTCCAAGCAAATAGGACTATCTACCACTGACTCACTCCTAAGGTTTTTCTTTGGAAAAGTTATGTAAATAGATTTTTGTGAAAGCATTACCCATTTACCCTCTTTGGCAGAAATGAGAAGGCCATCATGTAGGGTTTTCCTATCATATTGCCATGGCCTACCTAAAAGAATGTGTGTAGCTTCCATAGGTGCAACATCACACAAGACCTTATCCTTATATTTTCCAATAGAAAAGGCTATGAGGACTTGTTGGTTAACTATGATCTCCCCCTCTTCACTTAATCACTGATGTTTATAGGGCATTGCATGAGAGATGATAGGTAACCCAAGATGCTCTACCACTCTTGTGCTGGCCATATTCGCACAAGTCCCCCCATCCACTATCAAGGAACACAACTTATCATTAATGAGGCACCTAGTTTGGAAAATGTTTTACCTTTTGACTTTCATCAAAAGGATTTAAAACTTGGCCTAGCATGCACCTCACTACTAATAAGTCTCCCTCGCATGGAATTTCACTTTCTTCCTCACTTGGGGATCTAGAAGAGGTAGGGAACGTAGACTTTTGTGAGCTATGGTCACTCAAGACAACCCCCCTTTGACCATCATGGGTCTCTTAGAAGGACAATTTGATGCAATATGTCCAAAACCTAGACATTTAAAATATCTGGTGTTTGAGGTTTCAACATGTGTTGAAGTGGAGGGTTTAGAATTCCTAGGATTGTAAGTGGAATCTTTCACCAAATTTGAGGGAAAAGTTTTGGAAGAAGACTTGTTTTTATTTTTCCAAGATGATTGGTAGTAGCCATCATTATGAGAATTTTTTAAATGAGTTTTCTTTGAAAGCTGAGATTCAACCCTGATAGCAAGGTGAACCAATTTTCTAAAGATGAATACTCAGAGTTCTACCACATCTTAGATTTCCCTTCTCAAACCACTTACAAATCTAGCCATTTTAGACTCCTCATTTTCATGTATGTTAATTTTAGTTAAAATCGTTTCAAGCTCTTTAAAATATTCATCAACACTTTGTGGTCCTTGTTGAAGCTGTTGGAGCTTCAACAAGAGTTCCTTCCTATAGTGAGGAGGAACAAAGCTAGCACACATGCATAATTTCAAATCATCCCAAGAGACCACGACTGGCCTCTTGTTAAGTCCAATGTCCATTACAGTCTTATGCCACCCCTGCATGGCATAGTCTATGAATTCTAAGGAGGCTAATTTGACTTTCTAGTCTTCTTAGACCTCATACACATTAAATATCTGTTCAACTTTAGCCTCCCATCCTAGATAAACATTGGGATCACAGTCGCCATTAAAACTAGGAAATTTAATAAAAGGGAAAGAAATTCTTGAAGCATGTTGGTGCCTATCTTCAAAATTTTTCAATCTCCATTCTTCCTCATCTTCTTGGCTACCATATTGATGATAACTCCTTGAGGTACATCTTTGATTCCATCTTCTTCCTCGTGAGAGTCTATCATGAGTCGATTCTAGTCTTTGGAGTCTCTCTTCCAATTGTCTCATTTTTTTGTCTTTTTGGGCAATTGATCTCTTTGTCACCACCAATTCACCCATAAGGAAAAGCCTTTTGGGGAGATTGAGGCTTAGATGATCCCCCCTAAAGAAAGATGAGCCATAATTCACAGTGAACAAAAAATTAGTGAAATAAAAGTTAGTAAAAACAATCACTCTCAAGTTTGCGTCACTTTTGGTGAATTTTAAGAAGAGAACACTCAAAGCACTTCAAGGAAATTCTTCCAATTCACAAAAGGTCTTTCTTGAGGTTTAAAACTCTCAAATGAAAAAGGTCAAAGCCACAAACACTTGATCTTAATGGAAACTGCAACAAAACTTAAGAAGAAAATAAAAAGACAATCAAGAAAAGCTAAACCAAATTTGAGAAAGAGATTAAGATAAAACTTTGAAGAAAGACAAGCAAGAAAAAGGCATTAAAAAAGGACTCAAAGATACTTACTAAACTTTTAACAATGAAAGTTTTCTTTAGAAATTGTTAAAGCGAAAGGATAAAAATTCCGCAATGGTTGAAATCAATTTGCCAATCAAGTTGAACCCAAAATTTTGAAATGTTTTCTTTAAGAAAATAAAGCCAAAGTTGCGCTTCACTCTTTCTTCTCCTTTTTTTTTTTTTTATACTAGTTCTTGAAATATGGAAAGGAAATGTCCATAGTTTTGATCATGCATATTTTCATATAACTTCAAATACCAACAAAAAGTTTGGGCTTCAATTTAATTGATCACTTTAAATATTTTGTTTGGAACTTAAATCTACTCTTACTAAAACAAGTTTCCAATTACTTCTAAACTTTCAAAATTAAAAGTCAAGCAAGTAGAATCAAAGTAAGGACCCCTAGAAACACTAACGAACATATGACTCAAAGCAAAAGACAAGAACACAAAAAGACACAAAATAACAATCCCAAAAGCAAAACAATGCTATGGAAATTAAAATGGTTGAATGAATTGCAAGAAAAAATAAAGGGCTAAAATTAAATTGCAAGAATGTAAAGACAAGAAATTTAAAGGTGCTAGAAAGTAAAGTGTCAAATCAACTCTAAACAAGATAAGGTCATAAACCAAAACTCTAATAACCACATGATGTGAGTTGAATTTTGGATGTTTTCATTTAAGGTGACACTTTACTTTAGGATTGAAATTTAAGCAGTTAAAGGTGAAGACCATAGGAAAATTCCCACTAGATACTAACTTAACCAAGTGGTGAAGTAGGTGTGAAGGTGCATTTCACAAAGGCAAAGATAAAGACATTATATGGTAAGAATGGATGCAATTTGCAAAAAAGAAGAAAGGAAACTAGGAAACATCAATGGTGATCAAGGCCAACCAAATGATGAACCCCACTCAAATAAGAGTGCTGAAACTGAGAGCAAAGCCAAAGCAATAAGAGCAAGGAAAATTAACATAAATGGCATGGAAACTTGAAGGAAAACGGAAGAAGAAACTTATGGAGGTGGTGGTGGATGATCACGCCACTTGGTGTGTGGAAACCACCAAAATAAGTGCTAGGCACCCACTTGAGAGCTTCATTCTCATCAAGATAAGGCCAAGGAAGAGGAGATAACAGTCACTCAAGCTCACACAATATTTGTGCTGAGTAACTTTACTTCAATTTTAACTTGAAAAATGCACTAGGCAGGCCTCATATTTATAGGTGAAGGAGTCTTGGAAAATAAGCAAGAGGGGTAGGATGGGAAGAACAAATATGATGTGGCTAGGATAGTTGACATTGGTCAATGTCGCACCATATGCTAAAAGACACCTATTCTACTGAAATTAAAAATAGTGAAATCAACTGATGCTTAGCACCCAAGGCCTGTGCTCTGCTCCTGGTGATCTCTGGGGCAATCTAGGTGCTGAGGCAGTAGTTGGAGAATCCTGACCAGGCCCAATGTCTTTAGTCATGCTCCTAGTCTTCCTCCTCAGAGGTTGGAACTGGTCAGTAGGTGCACTCTCTCCTAGGTTCTCATCACTAATTCTATCCTTTGGGATTGAGAACACAAGTAGACCCCAAAGAATAATGCAATGTCCTAGAACCTCGCGACATGGAGATTGAGAACATAACTCCTGCCATCTAATCCTGTTGGAGGTGGTTTTATTTGAGAAAAAAATTGAAAAAGAAAAATTAAAAGATATTGAAAAAAGTGGGAGAGACAAGGAGGGCCAAAATGAGTAGGTACAACCCTTACCAAGAAAGTTGAAGGATCCTGGGAGCTTCATAGTATCAGTGACTCTAGGAAAACTTCAAGTACAAAATGCATTACTTGATTTAGGGTCTAGTATATATCTAATAACCCTTTCTCTCATGAAGAAACTGTGAAAAATGACCATGAAACCCACTAGAATGACCTTGAGAATGGCAAATGAAGTGTACGACAACCATTGGGAATCATTAAAACATTCTAGTGAAAGTAGATAAGTTTACATTTCCTACAGACTTTGTGGTCAAGGATTTAAAAGAATGCGAAGAAGTCCTTTTGATCTTAGGGAGACCTTTCCTAAAAACAACAAGAATGATCATAGATATGGATAGAGGAAAGGTCAAACTAAAATACACAACAAGGTTTTGACCTTACATCTTTTGAACAACCATCATCAACCACAACCCTCAGGGACTTGCTTCAAGATAACAAATAAGATGGAAAAGGCGTCAAGCTAATGACGTAAAAAGAGTGTTTGTTGGGAGACAACCCAATATTGTTTATATTTTCTATTGCTTATCTATAATATATTTGTTTGTATGAATTTTTTTTAGGAACATGAAGAAAAAAAAAAGTGCAAAAAATTAAGAACAAAGTGCTAAGCATTAACATTAGAGAAAATGGAAACAAAGGTTTAGGCTAACTAATGGTCTGCTCAATAATGCATGATCTGCTCAGCCTACACAGAAGCACTCAGCGAAATAAGTCTCAAGCCTTGATTTCAATATGAGCCAAAATGTTAAGCAAAGACAAAGTTCTTAAGCCAATTCTCTTAGCAAAAATGAGGAATTTTGTTAAGGAGCAAATCCGCTCAGCCAAATCAAATCTGCCTAAGCTAAAAAGTCACTGGAAGGAGGATTGCTCTCTGGAAAAGATTTGCTCAACCCAATGGCAAAGCTCTAAGAAGAAAAATTAAATAAACATGTATGTTTCTAATTTGCTACAGCCATTTGCATTTCGCTCAAGCCATTTTAAAAGAGGCAAAATTGGTCCTCTTTGGAAAGCATTCACTAAAGCAAATACGAATTTGCTGAGCAAATTCTTGGAAATAGCTATTATGTTTGAAAATTTGAATGAATTCGCTGAGCAAAATAGGATGTGCCCAACGCACCTCTCGAGCACTATAAAAGAAACTTGAACTAATCAGTTTTTCAGTTCCACCTCTTGAGCTCTTTCCTGAATCTCCTCCTTCATCCCATAATATTTATTTATTTTTATCAAATTTGACTCATTTTTTGCTTCATGCTGAAAGATTACATTGCAAAATCACAATCAAGAAAGCTTCCAATTAGGTAAGTCAAATCTCCTCCTTGTCAGATTTTCAACGCTTAGGGATGCAAACAGCACATCTAGGTATGTCAGACTTAGGTCCCTTTAGATGCATGTTGTTTGATCATCTTATACATTTAAACCCTTGTTCTAATTCTACTTGAATCAACTTTAAAAATTCATGAGAAATTTAAAGGTAGATGGCAGATGGTTTGCTAAATTTTCTCATAAAAAGGGTACTAAAGCCTTGGATAGATCAATCATGCATAGATTTGAAAACCAACAGAAGGAGTAAATGTATCAAATTTAAGTTCTCTAATTTTTTTGACAAGAATGTACAGATGGAAGAACATAATAGGTATACTCATCACATCCCTCCTTCAAAAAAGAGGAAGGAAGTTGTATCTTCCTCAAGAAATATGTGGATTAATTCCAAATTCTTTAGAGAGGTAGAAACAGCTCAAAGAAAAAGGAGTGAAGTAGAGTAGTGAGATGGAAACAATTTCTTGACTAAGAGAAAATAAGACAAATATTATCAGCTAAAGTCAAGGACTATCATAACTAAAAGAATAGTACAATTACCTCATGGGGAATATGAAGAATTTAAAGTTGAAGTAATTATAAAGCAATGGGAGAAGTTGATAACATCCTTTACTTATTTTCATGAAGACATAGTTAGAATTATATGCAATGCTTATCTAGTAAGCTTTGATAAAATAACCAAAACTTCATGGGTAAGAGGAATGCAAGTCAGTTATGATGCAACTAGCATTAGAAGGCACATGGACATTAACATGGACTTAACATGAGAAAAAAAGAAAAGAGCCTAACAAAAGAAGAAAGGATATCTCATTAATAGTTGCAGCAAATGAACTTTACATTCCTGGAAAGACAATGGTGAGAGGAAGAACTGATTTTCTTGGAAAACTCTATAGAGCAAACATGAGTACATTAACACAATTATGAGCAAGCATCATGTTTGCTAATATTTTTCCAATGACTCATGTTTCTCACATTACTTTGGATAAGGTTCAAGTTCCATACTGCATAATTCAAGGAATAACATTGGATGTATTTGAACTGATTGCTCAAGAGTTTCACAAGATATGATATCTCAAGTTAGCATTAGAGGTACTGCGAAGCCTCTAGGTTTTTCCTAGTTTAATTTGTGAATTATGTAAACAATTTGGAGTGCAAGTCCTAAGCTATCTAGTTTACAAGATCAGACCTCCCATCAACAAAGCACATGTCTTGACTCACTCCACAAATTTACACAATGACCAAAGACCAAGAGAAAGGACATCGACACCAATAAAATAAGATATTACAACTTAACAGAATATAGTTGAACCTGTCTAATCTCAGTAGAGACTAGAAGACACCTTGGAACATATTCAACTTCAATTAGCAGCTAATCATAAGGCCTATATACTATTGTGTTTAACACAATTTATCTATTTTCTCAGTATCAGCAGTTGCACTAGCCAACCACACCTTTTCCCATGATGGTAGAGGATTAATTTTAAAAATTTGTAGTTTGGCTTGGAGGTTCAACTACAAACAACAATGTTGCAGTCTCAAATGAAAATGAAGCTATAAGAAATGAAGAAAACTATTCTAAGAAAGTTGTACCAATTGTACTTGATATTGTAGCACAAAGGCTACCCTTCCTCTTCAAGAAACTAAAATTTCACAATAGCCACTATGTCTAGAGCAATCAGAAGGAGATTAATCTTCTACTACAAACAGTGAAGAATTTATCAACAATATTCTTAAAGCTTTAAGAGAACCTTGTTGAACAAGGTTGCTTTTATGATTTCCAAATCAAGCTTTCAAGACTTGAAGAATCTGTTGTTGTATGTGTGTAGTTAGGTAGATTTTGAATTATTAATCAGCACTTAGTTTTGATCCAAGTTCGTATGATTCTAAATCACTTTTCTTCTTTTAAACTAGTTGAAAAAGCTTCTATTCAAAGTTTGGTGACTACAATAAGTTTTTCAACCAATTGATTTATCGTAACAACCAATTGAATTACACTTAGAGTTTTTAAAAGGATTTTGTTTTCTTTTGTCTTTTCTGTAAAGAAAAAACACTTATTTATGAGCATTTAAAAAAGAAGATAGTTTTTCTAAAAATGTTTTGAAGTAAAGATTAAAGAGCTTTTAATCTTTCTTAGAGTCTTGGATCATTGCTTGTGTGTGAAGTAGGAATCTAGGTTTTCTATTTTATTGTTCTACTACTTTGTAAAGCCTAGGTGTATTCTTATTCTTTGTTTTAATATATAATTGTGTGTAAAATAATTTCAAATAGAGTCTTTGAAAGTTGTGGTGCTATTCAAGAGTGTTGTATGTTCTTAAGGGGTTCAAGATCAACATTCTTGGTGTGGCATAATCTAGTTTTGATTACTTAGTGATTTCTCAGTGGTGAGGTGAGAACTTTTTGTAGCTCTTAGTTAAGAGTGAACCAATATAAATCTCTTTGTATGAATCTCTCTTCCCTTACTCTGATAAACCACTTTATATATTGTTATATGTATTCATTTGCATTAAATAAACAGTTATTTTGATAAAACAACTGGTTTATATTTTCTCAGAACTACTAATGTGTTAAATAATCTAGTTGAACAGATAAATCAATTGATTGATTTAACTGATCTTTTAAATCTTCTTCCAATATTTGTGAAAATCTTGTGAAAAAAATTAATCCACCTCTTGTTTCAACCACACATTTTAACAATTGGCATCAAGAGCTAAGTTCTTGAAAGATACTTAAGTTTGGTTCTAAATCTTTTCGAAAAAATGGATGAAAAACTACCCTTTGAGGAGGGTGCTTCTATAGATAGAGTTACCTTTGTTTTGTGAGTTGAAGTATCAATTCTGGAAGGTAAGACTGAAAATTTTTGTTAAGTCAATTGATAGAGGAATCTGCGATACTATCACAAATTTTCCTTTTATTCCTAAGTTTGAAAATGATAATTTTTTATTGAAAAACCTTGGTATCAATGGACTGAGAGTGAAGGAAAAAAGGCTCAATATGATTGTATTGCCAAGAACATCATAACCTCAGTTTTGAATTCAGATGAATTTTTCTGGGTTTCTCAGTGTGGATCAACAAAGGAGATGTGAGACATCCTTTAGGTGACCCATGAAGGTACAACAGACGTAAAGAGGGCAAGGAAGCATGTCTTGATCCAAGAGTACCAGCTGTTTAGGATGCTAAAAGGGGAAACTGATGCAAGCCACGACCACATGAAGATGACCAAGGATGCTAAACTTGAAGGGTCATCTTAACAAGCAAATAAAGACTTCATTCATAGGAGGAATGGACAAGGGCCAAAACATTTGAAGTTCTTCCTATTAGTCTTCTTAAAAAGATGAGGCCCAAGCCCAACATAAGGCCCAAGCTCAAGTCATAACTCAGAATTAAAAGAGATGGGCATCAATTGTTGTTACTTGTTGTAATCTCTTTAGAGTAGTTTTAGTAGAAAATAAAAAGAAGGTGTAGACATAGAAATAAGGGGTGTTAATATACAAAACTAAGTCACACCTTCCATGTGACATCAAAAGAAGGTGTAGGTGTAGTTTTAGGAGGTGCCAAAGTAGAAATCAAGTCACACCTCCCTTATGACATGTGTTTTGGCTCCAAATTCAAATGCTTCTCATTTGAATTTTCCCACTTTAATTTCAGCCCTCTCACATTATAAATAGAGGTGTTATTCTCATGTAAAATAATATTGAAATTAGAAGAAAAGTTACTATACTCAAGTTGTGAGTGAATTTTGTGAGACTTGTTCTCCTCTTCCTTGTCTCATATTGTGATGCTTTGGGAGCTCTCAAGTGGAGGAATTTCAACACTTATCTTGGATCATTCATCTCCAAGTGGTGCGTCCATTCCCATCCATGGCTACAACCACATAAGTTTCATCTTCTTTCATCTTCCATAGTCATTTTAATCGGTTGTTCTTCTCTGTTTTCAATTCTAATCGGTTCAATTGTCTTTCATTTGTGTTTCCATTCTATTTTCGTGTGTAAATTCTGCACCTATTCTGTTTTGAGTTCAGCACCTTGTTCTTCATTCATTCATCACCATTAATTGTGTTTTAACCTTGGACCTTTGGAAATGAACCTTCACATCTACTTAACACTTGTCAAGTTAATGTCCAAAGGGAATTTTCCTTAGGTGACTCACTCTAAATTGCTAAGAATCTTGATCCTAATTCTAAGAAAGTGTCACAAAGCTAATGAATCTAAAATCAACTCACATCAGAAACCATCTCAGATATGCAAAAGATTGAAAATTTTAAAGGTTTCACTTTTGTTTATGAATTTTGGATTAGCAATTATGGTGAAAACCCTAAGAAGATTTCTACCGGACATGAACTTAACCAAGTGGTTATGTAAGTGTGAAGGTTCACTTTAGAAGGACAAAGAGAAAAGACAATAATATGGTGAGGATGATGCAAGGTGTCAAAATTAAGACAAGGACAAATAAAGAAGAAGAGCAAAACAAAGAACAAATTAAAGATTAGAAGAACACAATATGGAATGGAAAGGATGGCGCAAATAAAGATTAAAAGAGGAAAAGATGAAGAGAGCTTATGGAATGAGAAGGCTTTTACGCCACTTGGAGAAGAGATGACTCCAAGATGAGTGGTGCAAGAGCCGCCAGTTGATATGTTACTCACCCAAGATAAGACCTAGATAGACAAGAGCATTCAGACTCACAAAATCACTCTGACAGAGTTTCTTGCATGAGGCAAGGCACCCTATTTATAGGGAAGGGTGCCTTGGTGGGCAAGATGGGGGAGGGGTAGAATGGAAGAGGAGAGGGGTGGCCTAGGGGTTAACCTTGGTCAATGTTGCCCCTAGTCCTAGCTTCTAGAAGTTGGGGCTACCTTCCTAACCTAATGGACTTGGCATAAGCCCAATTTGATAAATGCACCCCTCTATTATGTAATATGAACCTTACTCTACTGAAATTAAAAACAAAGAGACTAGCTGGTGCTTAGCTCCCATTGCTTCGGCTCTACTCTTGGTAATTCTCTAAGGAATGATGGGCTCTGAGGCACTGACTAGTGGTTGATCCTGACCTAGTCCTGGATCATGTGCCGTACTCTGGGTCATATTTCTGGAAGGTTGAGCTTGGTCAGGGAGTGCTCTATCCCTCAGGTCTTCATCAAGAAAAGCCTATAAAAAGACACAGGCCTTAAGGAAAAATGAGGGATCTTCATAGGGTTTTCTTAGTTTCTTTTCTTCTTTTTAATTCTTTAGTTTTTCCTCCGCATGGAAGGCTAAACCTTTTTGGTTGATTCTTTTGTAATTCCCCATTGAGTTATGAGGTTTTGTTCAATAAAACTTTCTTTTTTTTAATTCTTTATAGCAGTTGTTTTAATATTCTGATCTTCTAAAAAACTGGTTTTTGTGATAGGTTGTACTTCAACGCATGATTGAGAGTCTTCCTTATCTTAAACTTTGGTTTCTTAATTAGTTCACATTGTTCTAATTAATTTCCTGGGCGCGTGATTCAAGAGAGAAGATAAGCATTCTCATGGAGTATACGCATGGAACAAAGTAGGTATTAATTAAACAAGTAGACGCATGCTTTACTGGTGAGCTTCAATTGAATTAGATTGATGCATGTTCAATCTGGTTTAGCTCTGTTGGAGGATTGAGAAAGGATTAATCTTTAGAGAACCTGTGAAGAATTCAATGGTGGGAGAACTTCGGGATCAACCACTTTTTATTTGCTGTTTTAAGCTCTTTTATATTTTCTGCACAACTATCCCAACCCATTTTTTTATTATTTTTATTATTATTGCTAACTTTTATTACTTGCAAATAGATTCTAAACACTGATTTTCTAATTTCACTATTGGATTCGTTAAGAGACAACTTGAGCTCATCTAACCACTTCTATATTATCATCTCTCTAACGTTATACAATTCTACGTTGAAATTATTTTAATTTGACAGCAAAACGACAACTGTCAAATTTGGCGTCGTTGCTGGAGAATCCAATTTGATTTTGGTTATCAGGTTTTTTTTATCTGCATAATTTTATTTTTATTTTCCTTATCTTATTTTCTGCATATTTAAGTTGTGTTTTCTTCTTATTAATTTTTATTTATTTATTATAATCTAAAAAACGAAAATTAAAATAAAAAATATAATATTTAAGATATTCTTTTATCATATTTTATTTTATTTCTTTATATTATCTTTATCTTATTTTGATTTGTTTTTATTTTATTTCTTTAAATCCTTTATTTTAATTTTACTTTGATTTGTTTTTATTTTATTTCCTTATATATATATATATTATCTTTATCTTATTTTTATTTTATTTCCTTATATCTTTATCTTTATCTTGTTTTTATTTGTTTTTATTTTATTTTATCTCCTCATATCTCTTATCTTATTTTTATTTATTTTTATTTTATTTCATTATATCTTTTCTTTTAATCTTATTTTTATTTATTTTTATTGTATTTCTTTATATCTATTATCATTATCTTATTTTCATTTGTTTTTATTTTATTTCGTTATATCTTTTCTTTTAATCTTATTTTTATTTGTTTTTGTTTTATTTCCTTATATTTGTTATATTTATCTTATTTTATCTTTTTATTTTCGTATATCTTTTATTTTAATCTTATTTTGACTTGCTTTTATTCTATTTCCTTATATTTTTATTTTAATTTTATTTTGATTTGTCTTTATTTTATTTTCTTATAATTTTATTTTAATTCTATTTTGATTTGCTTTTATTTTATTTTCTTATATCTTTTATTTTAATCTTATTTTGAATTTTTTATTTTATTTTCTTATATATATTATCTTTATCTTATTTTTATTTGTCTTTATTTTTTTCTTATATCTTTTATTTTGATTTACCTTTATTTTATATCTTGTTTTTGTTTTTAACTTTTTTTTCTGCCCTTTTTGTATTTATGTTTTTGGTTTAATTTTTATTATTACTATTTTTATTTTCTATATTTTATTTATTTATTTATGCATAATTTTTTTTCTCGAACTAATTTTTTTAAAGCATTAAGTGTATCATTTGCATTAGTTTTTTTTTATTATATAGGATTTGCATTTAAAGTAGACATTTCAGTTGCTACTCTTTGATTTTTTAAATTGAAAACAATTCAGGGAAGACTCTGGCTAGGAAAGACTTGGTTTTTAAGTTTGTCCACATGTGACTCACCTCTCTTTCCTGTGAGTTTACTTGGTTTGGTTTTAAATTAAAAAATAAAGTTTGCTCTGAGGCGTCTAATAGGTCTTGGTGTCCATAACATATATCCCCTATTTTCAATTCTAAAATGGAACGGAAATTAGCTGAAGAAATTTACAATTATGATATTCATTTTGAACCATATTTGCAGCAACCTTCACAGTTTTATGAGCAGTTTCTACAACAATGTGAACCATATTTTCAATAGGCTCAACATTTTAATCCATATTGTCAATAGTCTTATGAGCAACCTCAACAACCATATTATCAACAATACTATTTTGATGAAAGTGAAACACCTTTTCAACCATTTTTATAAACTGATAATATTCCTTATAATCTTAAGAGCCATCTTTAGAGGAGCTAATGAGACAATTGATGGTAAATACAATGAAATCTCAACAAAGCATAGATGCTAGTCTATCAAAATTAGAGAGAAAGTTGGTCAATTAGCTAGACAAGTTGAAGATATTGCTAAGATTTTTGATGATACATGTGCAATATGTGTTGAGATGAACAAATGCATATCGTCTGATGATATGATTTGCATTGCAAATGCTAGTATTAATACACCAACATCGTCTAATGAGTTAGAGTGCATAGACGTAACCATACCAATTGTTTTTTACGCTAACCTAGTTGATTTGCAGGTTGTTAGGATCTCTGAACCATTACCAACTAATGTCCAACCTCCACTCTTGGAGTAAAAATCATTGCTTAATCAAGAGGCATTAGACTCTATGACACATGCTGATAAAAATCATTTCGTGCATCATATAAAAACTAAGGATGAAATTGTGCTTGAGTTTCAAGGAGATTTTAACTTTTCCAATCCAATTGAGTGTACAGAGGTTGAGATAGATGAGTTCCGAGAATGCACTAACCTTTGTGATACAGATATTGGTACAAAAGATTTTAATGCCGCTATACTTTCAGAATTTACTAAAAAAGATTGCGCACTAATATATGGCTTTGACATGGTTTTGGAGGTAATACAAGAAAAGGAATAGCAGACATTACCCATCTTTCAGGTAGACACTGCTAGTGGAGAACAAGATGATATTATTCTTCCATCCTTGAAGCTTCAAAGAGTACAACCTCCATTGTTTAAGGTGAAACCCATATCACTCATTCCATCATCTCCACTGTCTACACCTTCTATCATAGCTGGAAGATTTGAAAGCACCCTTTACCAGCCACCACCACCTCCTAACTTACATTTCATTCCATCTCCCACCCTAACTAGACTGTTTACCTTAGCTAGACTGTCTACCTTAGCTAGACTGTCTAGCCTTAGACCGCTACCCATAGACGATCCCCAAACAGCCAACCATATAGGATTGTCTATATTGAATACATCTACGTCTTCCATCTATACTCTAGACAGTACCATCATCCATCCATGGAAGAAGTTGTACCATTTCACATGCCCTCTAGACCTACCCGAGTTCCATCCACTATTTCAAGATTTCTTCATCATAACAGGTTTATTTCATAGTTTACCAAGGTACTGCATGCTTTGGTTAAATGCTCCAGCTGATAGTGTTTCTACACCACTGTGGATGAAGAGTCTTAGCTTATATTGTAGAGGAAATGGTTGAGGAGATTCATTATAGCTGCCACTTCCCTCACGCTGAATGAGGGAGTACTTCTTCTCTCACTTTTATCATACACATTTATTTGTTGATTTTACATTAAGGACAATGTATGATTTAAGTGTAGGGGAGGAGAATCATAGTTTAGGATTTATCTTTTGTTGATTTATTTTTTATTTTTTGTTTTTGTTTTATTTGTTTTAATTTCTTTTTGCTTCTATTAAAATAAATAAGCTCTTTAGGATCATCTAATGGCTGGCATGTTTCATGATTCTTGCAAATCTTGGTTTCTTGATATTTTTTGTTTGGATTTTCTTAAAAATTGATAAATAAGTTGGTTATGAGAAATTTTGGGTTGAATCTTTTGAGATAGATTGTCCCTAGTGAGTTTTTTAGCCTTAATTGGTATATCGTTTAATACTTTTTTTAGTGTGTTTTCACTCATGTTGGCTTACACTCTAAAACTTAGCTTGATTCTTTGTTTTACAACTATAATTTATGTGCATAAACTGATATGATTGAGGAATTCTTTGTTTAAATTAACCCACTAGCCATATTAGCCTACCTTCATGATAATCCATTTATTAGCCCCTTGAGCCTATAGCCTTTTTCTTATTTTTAACCCTCATTACAAGCCCCAAAACAAAAACAAAAAAACCATGTTTGTCCCTACCTTAGAAGATAAAGGAGCTTTAAAATTATTTGGAATAGGTTATTGAATAAGTGTGGGGGTGTATTTCATTTTCATAATTTACCTCTTCAAATACAAAAAAAAAAAAAAGGATAGAAAAAAAGGAATACAACAAGAAAAAGAAAAGCAAAGCAAAATAAAGAAAATAAGAGTGGATCCTCTAATACATTGGATTGGTTGTCTACTATATGAAAAAAAAGTGATATCTTGAAATAAAAAGAGGAATTGAATTGTCATGATACTTACACTTATTTTTCTAACCTATCCTCTATTGCTCATTTGTTTTTTTTTATGGTTTTTAAGCCTAATTTATAACTTTTACCCACCTTTACCTTTATCCCATTACATCCCTTATAAAGTTCTCTTGATCTTTGATTGCATGTTTTTCGATTGTTGCAAATATTAGAGTCTTGCTAAGCATATGGTAGTGTTTGTCTACATGAGTGTTGAGTGTAAATACAAACCCTAAACACTTGAGAGTTGGAGAGTGTCTATTAAAGTTTTGTAAATTTTTATTCAACCTTTGATTTCAATTACCTTCTTGTATATTAAAATATAGGAATTTCCATTCACATTTTTCTTGATTCCTTGATTTCTTGAAATTATATCACGTTTGTCATTATACGTTCTTAGAATTTGCTATTTTTTATTTGCACTATTTTTTTTTCTTTTAAACCTTAGAGTGTTTTGCCCAAGAGTAGAAAAGGATAAGTGTAGGGGTATTTAATGAGCATATATTTATTCCCACATAATAGCTTTAATCATGGATTATTGGAGTATTAATACTAATAAATTCATTGTTTTAATTAATATTCATATAATTGGGTTTATTTGGGCCTTAACTATTATTTTTGTGTTTTTAGTGTAAATGGTATGAAGGAAGTGTCTACCTTTGTGAATGGGCCAAATATGCAAAAGTCCAAGTTGTTTCTTGAATCAAAATAGAAAACAAAGTCCGAGAAGAAGAAAGAGAAAATAAAATCTACAATATCTCAGAAACAAAATTGAAAGCAAATATTTTGCAAAATACAAGAACTCTAGAAAGTTGGAAACTGTTAACAAAATCTAAACAACAATATTTTTCCCAAGATCCTTGGAGTAGAAAAACCTATAAAAAGACATAAGCCTCAAGGAGAAAGGGGGGCTTTATAGGGTTTTCTTAGTTTCTTTTCTTCTTTGTAATTCTTCTGTTTTCCCTCTGCATGGAAGGATAAAACTATTTTATAGATTCCTTTGTAATTCTCCATTGAGTTCTAAGGTTTTGTTCAATAAAAAGTTTCTTTTTTCTAATTCTTTATAGCAGTTTTTTTAATATTCTAATCTTCTAGAAAATTGGATTTTGTGAGTGGTTGTACTTAAACGCATGATTGAGAGTCTTCCTTATCTTAAACTTTAGTTTCTTAGTTAGTTCGCATTGTTCTAATTAATTTCTTGGGCGCATGATTCCCATGGAATATACGCATGGAACAAAGTGGGCATTGATTAAACCAGTAAATGCATGTTTTACTGGTGAGCTTCAATTGAATTATATTGGCACATGTTCAATCTATTTTAGCTTTGTTGGAGGACTGAGAAAGGATAATCTTTAGGGAACCTATGAAGAATTCAATGGTGGGAGAACTTAGGGATCAACCGCTTTTTCTTTGTTGTTTTAATCTCTTTTATATTTTCTGCACAACTATCTCAACCCCCTTTTCATCATTATTATTGCTAACTTTTATTGCTTGCAGATAGATTCTAAACTCTAATTTTCTAATTTCAATATTGGATTCGTTGGGAGACAACTTGAGATCATCTGACCACTTCTACACTATCATCTCTCTAGCATTAGACAATTCTACGCAGGAATCATTTTAATTTGGCAACAAAATGATAACTATCAATTAGAAAAAGTAGTGTAAGTTCAAGTACTTCTATTAATTTTAAGAATTGTAGCAAACTGCTTGATGCCTTCAAAGAAACTCCTGAGGAAGCCAACAGGCTGGTCCTGTTAAATAATCGGTTGAAAGGGTTAAAAAATTGGTTGGAAAATTGAGTCAAGGCCTTAGAAGAAGAGTTAAGTGATTGAAATACTGATTTTGAAAACCTTTAAATCATTTACAAACAATCTTCTTGTAAGTGTGTTGATTCAAGCTTATGTGAAAACTGTGATTCCCTCCAAAAGAAGGTTCACTATATTTTAAAAATAATGAACAAGTTTTCAAGAGGACAATCCAATTTTGAAACTGTTATTGCATCTCAAAGTTGTGTATTTGGCAAGGCTGGTATGGGCTTTAACCCAAACCGCAAGAACTAACATATTTCCAGATTTTTTGAAAAACAGCTAGTTGTTAAATCGTTTAAACCAGCTAAAACTTGTTTTTATTGCATGAACAAGGGTCATATTGTTAAATTCTACAAAGAAAGAAGGTTTTTTGTTCCTTAAGGTCTTTTAAAATGGGTTCCTAAAGTTCCAGTTAACACAATTGAACCCACATTCATAAGGGGACCAAATCTTGTTCTTTGATCTATTTCTTGTAGGGATCTTTGACAACCAAAAAACATCTTTGGTACTTGGGCAGTGGTTGTTCAAAGCATATGACAAGGGACAAAAGCAAGTTTGTAAATATGCTTCTCAAGCAAGAAGGACATGTTACATATGGTGACAACAATAGAGGAAGAATTCTTTGAAGAGGAACTATTGGAGACAAGAACACCTTCTTAATTAATGATGTGTTGTTTGTTGGAGGTCTAAAGCACAATCTTCTCAGCATAAGCCTACTATGTGATAAAGGTTATCAAATCATCTTCAAGCCCAACACTTGTGAAATCTGCTTACCCAAATCACTGGAAGTATTGTTGATTGGTAAAAGGATCAACAATGTTTACTTGCTTGATATTTCAAATTCTGCATTTGAAATAGGTTGCCTCCTAACTAAACATGAAGAATCATGGTCATGGCATAGAAGGATAGCACACATTCATTTGCATCATTTAAATAAGTTGATTTCAAAAGATCTAGTTGTTGGTTTGCCCAAAATCAAGTTTGAGAAAGACCATGTATGTGAAGCATGTCAAAAGGGGAAGCAAATCAAAAACTCTTTTAAACTGAAAAATATATTTTCAACTTCCATACCTCTTGAATTGCTTCACGTGGATCTGTTTGGTCCTTCGTAAACCATGAGTCTTGGTGGAAACTACTATGCTCTTGTTATAGTTAATGATTTATCTAGGTTTACATGGACACTATTTTTGGAATTCAAGAGTGATACACTTTTTGCATTCAAAAAGCTTGCCAAGAGATTGCAAAATAAATGCTGCAGTAAAATTTGTGCCATTCGCAATGACCATGGGGGAGGATTTCAAAACGAAAAATTCATTTTTTTTTTTTGAAAAACTGGGTATTCTTCGTAATTTTTGTGCTTTTAGAACTCCTCAACAAAATGAGGTTGTTGAAAGGAAAAACAAATCTCGTAAGGAACTTACTAGAACCATTTTAAGTGAATCTTCATAACCAAAATATTTTTGGGCGTTGTTAGCACAACTTGGTATGTAATAAATAGAGTCCTCATTAGACCAATTTTGAAGAAAACTCCTTATGAACTGTTTAATGGAAGAAAACCCAAAATTGGTCAATGGGAAGGAAAACCTTGACAAGTTTGATGAAAAAGTTGATAATGGCATCTTCCTTATTATTCCTTAAGTAGTCATGCATATAGAGTTTATAACAAAAGATTAATGACTGTGGAAGAATATGTTCATGTTGCTTTTTATGAAACTAACATACAAAACAGGATTCTTTGAAGAAATCTACATAAGAGGATGATCAAAATATAATTATGCAAAAGATGCATCTCTGTCTAGATAAACAAATGCATGAAACTATGCATTAACCAGTTGATTCTGCATCAAACTGGTCTTCCCAAAGAATGAAGAATTCCAAGAGACCTTTCTCTGGACAACATCATAGGACAGATTGATAACGAAGTCTCCATTCAAAACTCTATTACTAATTTCTGCAAGTAGATGGCATTTGTTTATCAAATTGAACCTAAAACCAGTTGTGATGCTCTTAAGCATGAAAATTGGTTGCTACCATGCATGATGAACTGAGTCAATTTACTAGAAATGATGTGTGGTTTCTTATACCTAAATCTGATTGCATGAATGTCATTGAAACAAAGTGGGTATTTAGAAATAAATTGGATGAATTTGGTATAATAACTAGGAACAAAGCCAGATTGGTTGCTAAGGGGTATAATCAAGAAGAAGGCATAGATTATGATGAAACATTTGCACCTCTTGCTAGATTATAAGTTTTGAGATTAGTTCTAGCATTTGTTTGTATGAGCGGCTTCAAACTTTTTCAGATGGATGTGAAAATTGTATTTCTCAATGGATTCATCAATGAAGAAGTTTATGTTTCTCAACCTCCCAGCTTTGAAGATCGTATACATCCAGATCATCTATACAAGCTGAAAAAGGCTCTCTATAGAGTAAAGCAGGTCCCAAGACAGTGGTATGAAAGGCTTAGTAATTTTCTCTTATCTCATGGCTATGAGAGGAAAAATTGATAAGAATCTTTTTATTAAAAAGTCTAAAACATCTATCATCTTAGTTCAAATATATGTTGATGATATTATTTTTGGAGCTATTGATGACTGCCTATTTGAGGAGTTTGTAACAGCTATGCAGGGAGAATTTGAAATGTCCATGATGAGGGAGTTATCCTTCTTCTTAGGACTGCTTATCAAGCAATTAAAACATGGAATTTTCCTAAATCAAGAAAAATACTGCAGGGAAATCCTAAAGAAGTTTAATATAGAAAACTGCAAAGAGGCTTCCACTTCCATGTCAACAAGCTGCTACATGGAAGCAGACTTGGCTGGAAAAGCTGTTGATCAAACGAAATTCAGAGGGTTGATTGGATCTTTGTTGTACCTCTACTAGAAAGCCTGATATTATGTTTGTTGATTTTTATGTGCAAGATTTCAATCTAATCCCAAAGAATCACACTTCACAACTGTCAAACAAATCTTGAAGTATCTGAAAGGCACAACCAGTGTTGGTTTATGGTATCCCTCTCACTCTCCTATAAATCTAATTGAATACTCTAATTTTGATTTTGCATGATGTAAGATTGATATGAAGAGTACAAACGGAACATGCAATCTTCTTGGATCAAGCCTCATATCTTGGAATAGCAAGAAACAAGCACGTGTAGTTCTTTCCATTGCAGAAACTAAATACATTGTTGCTGGCAACTGCTGTCATAAATCTTATGGATCAAATAATAATTAGAAGACTTTGGATTAAAGATGAACAATGTGCCTCTACTTTGTGATAATACAAGTGAAATCAACCTTACCAAGAATCATATTCAACACTCAAGAACCAAACACATTGAGATCCGACATCATTTCATAAGGGATCATGCAAGCAATTGTGATTGTGATATTCAGTTTGTTGAAACTAAAAAACAACTAGTTGATATCTTCACCAAACCTCTATCTCGTGAAAGGTTTTATTTCATACGTAATGAATTAGGGATCTTTGATTTTTAAAATCTTTCTTAAAAGCCCTTTTCTTTTTCTATTTGTGAAGACAAAAATGGGAGAATTTATCTGTTTCCTTTGGTTGTAATTGCTTTAATTTTTGTTGTTGAACTTTGAACACTTTGAACAGTCTTTTTTTGGTTTTCTACTATATACAAAAACTGTTAAACTGTGGTGGTTCTTTATAATCTATTTCAATATCCTACTTCTTGCATTGTGTGGATTGCATGGGATATTATTTTGTTTTTCAAAATCTCTTTAAATTCAAAATTGAAAACACAAACAACCAGGGATTTGTCTTCATCAAATAGTGGGAGATTGTTTAACAAGGTTACTTTAAAGAATTCCAAATAAAGCTTTGAAGACTTGAAGAATCTGTTGTTGTTGTTATGTGTGTGTAGTTAGGTAGATTTTGAATTGTTCATTTGCACTTAGTTATGATCCAAGTTCTTATGATTCTAAATCTCCTTTGAAATTTTTGTTTTTCAAATTTGTGTTAATTTTAGTTAGCTATTGCATGTTTTAAACCAGTTGAAAATACTTTTGTTCAAAGTCTGGTGACTACAATAAGTTTTTCAACCAGTTGATTTATCGCAACAACCAATTAAATTACACTTAGAATTTTTAAAAGGATTTAAAAATGATTTGTTTTCTTTTGTCTTTTCTGTAAAGAAAAAACAGTCAGTTATTTTGATAAATGAACTAGCTTTTTATGTTCAGTTTTTAACACACAAAAAAAATCAATCAGTTTGTTTGAAAAATCAATCAAGTCTTTTTAACAGAATTTCTATTATTTTTTTCAAATTGTTTTTAAATGCTTTTAACTAATTTCAATTAATGATCAAACAATTTTAACCATTTTATAAAGTCTATATAAAGACAGGTTTATGATCATTTCAAAAAAGAATAAGAGAGTTTTGACGAAAACGTTTTCAAGAGAAGATCAAAGAGTTTTTAATCATTCTTGGAGTCTTGGATCATTACTTGAATGTGAAGTAGGAATCTGGGTTTTCGGTTCTATTTTTCTACTGCTTTGTAAAGCCCAAGCGTATTCTTATTCTTTCTTTTAATCTATAATTGTGTATAAAACAGTTTCAGATAGAGTTTCTGAAAATTATGGTGTTATTCAATAGTGTTGTGTGTTCTTGAGGGGTTCAAGATCAATATTCTTGGTATGGTGCAATCTGGTTTTGATTACTTAGTGATATCTCAGTGGTGAGCTGAGGATTGAATCTAGCTCTTGGTTAAGAGTGAACCAATATAAATCTCTTTGTGTGAATCTCTCTTCCCTTACTCTGATAAATTGCTTTATATATTGTTCTGTGTATTCTGTTGCATTAAACAATCATTTGTTTCCATAAAACAATTGGTTTATATTTTCTCATAAATGTTAATTTGTTAAATAATTCAGTTGAACAGATAAAGCAATTGATTAATTTAACTAATCTTTTCAATCTTCTTCCAGTATTTGCGAAAACAATTCACCCCCTTTTGTTTCAGCCATACATTCTAACAAACCTGAAGAGGCAAAATCAAATGAAGCAGTGAATGAAAGTGAATTATCTTTTAATTTGTAAAACATACACTTATAAACTATATGTGTAAATAGAATAGTAGTTGTTGTAAATTTGTTTATGACTGTCACAAATCCCTGCACTAACAACTAACCAAGGAGGCAACAAAACTACAAAGAAAGGAACTGAGATGCAGGAGCATTGCAGAAGGGTCAAGGACAATCTCTGAAGCTATGTATTAGAAGAGGAACCACCTGGAGAGTTGAGTGAGCCATAAAGCAAGAATTGAGCCAAGTAAGTAATTTTAGATTTTCAAAATTTGTTTTATGTTGAGTTTCTATTTTCTCAAGATTAGCACACTACATCAATATATGAAAATTGACCCAAAAACTACTTTCAACCTTATTTCTTGTCCAAATCGCCCAAACAAGTTGTAGCTCACCTAGGTGAGAAGTCATTTAGCCCAAGCCTAACTAGGTTAAATATAAGGCATGAGGCATGAGGCATAATCCTAGACATCATTGGGAGAATAGAAGGTGATAGAAAACCCTAGAGGAGGCAGTCGTCAAGGAGAAACATTCCTGGATCTTCTTTTCTTGCTTTGCATGCTTGTAATGGCCAACATGAATGGTTAATTCTACCATTTGAGATTGGGAGTAATCTGTTCAAACTCTTATGTACTGAGGTGATATTTAAATATAATATTATGTTCTTGATTGATGATTGATATTGTCATTTTATTCTTAATGCTTGTTTATCGTGATTTTGATCTTTATATTTAACTTAAAAGTATTTCTAAGTTTCTGACCTAAATGATAATGCTTAACATATTTGAATGCTAGGAGTAGATTTAAAATGTTAATTGCTATTAACATCTACTTGTAAGGATAAGGAGTTTTTATAAATTTGCGAGAAATCGATATTTAGGAGACTATCTTAATAATTTTATATGCGAGAAATTGATATGAATTATTTTTATGTGTTCATCAATATCAATCAAGATTGAATATTATATGCTTTTGAAAAATACAAACGAGTGAGAAGGATGAACCCTAATCCCAATTTTCCTAATTGACTCATACAAATCTTTCACTTTGCTTTATTTAATTTCTTCCAAATTCACAATACAAACAACTTTTCCAACAAAATTTTACACATTTTCTAATATTTAATGAATATTATACTTGAGATTTTAGAACTGATCCTTGTGGGTTCAATAGTCATCCTTACGGATAAATTATTACTTCTGACTCAGTACACTTGCCGTAAAATAGTCATTAGTTAGAAGGATCAAATGAGATCCTTAAAGAGGCTTAGATAGAGAGGTTATGCTGGGTTAGGCTTAGAGACTCTGAACTTCAGAATCTAATTAGGCTAAGAAGGCCAACCTTAGAAGAAGTGAAGACCAATATCTGGAGGAGGAAAATCAGAAACCAAGATGGTAACAACAGTCAAGGATCCATGTTTGTTGTGTTTAGCTTCTCATATTGAACTATTATTGTAACATATTATCATGAGTTGTTAAATTTATCTTGTTAGAATTGGATGGTAATATGATATTTTTGGAGTTATTGTTGTTTATAGACGCATGTTTCTCTTCTATATTCAAATTTCTTAGGTCTGGGAGTGTGCTTAGTTCTTAATGGTTAGGAACGACCATTGATTTTTCATAGGACATGTGAAACCATAAGGTGATTTCATGTTTCTAAACCCTATTCAGCTAGCCATAGGACTCAATGGTCACAAAGAGTGAAACTAAGACTATGGTGAACTGTTCCATATTAATACAAAGGTACCTCATAATAGTGACTTATTGCTTTGGATAACCTTGCACAAGGGATTAAGTTAGTTTGGCCAAAATAGGAACAAGAATTTAGAATAAAATTATGCATATAAATAACAAAGGAAATTCAAAAAGCAATTCCAATTCCAACATCCGTGTTATATTGCTATTTCTTTACTTTAATGATTTGTCTAACACTTCACCTCTCGATTTAAATATCTATTATTATTATTATCATTATCATTATCATTATTATTATGTTTATTTTTTTTTATTATTAATACTATTATGTTTATTATTATTATGTTCATTATTATTATTATGTTTATGTTTATTATTGTCACATTGATACATTCTTAACATAAAAAAAACAAATATAATAAATTCCTATCAATCAAAGGCATATTAACATTTAATATCACTGATGCAGAAATGTAAAACAAATGCGGCTATTTTCATTTTACAAATGCGGCTAAACAACCGCATTTGATCAACACGCATTTGTAAATCAGAGATTTACAAATGCGGTTAAACAACCGCATCTGTAAATACTATTTACAAATGCGGTTGTTTCCCGTAACCGCATCTGTAAATGCTTCAGAGGTGTGCCCAGGTTCATGAATGGCAATGATTTACAAATGCGGTTGTTTCCCGTAACCGCATCTGTAAATGCTCCAGAGGTGTGCCCAGGTTCATGAATGGCAATGATTTACAAATGCGGTTGTTTACCTTAACCGCATTTGTAAATCAAGGGAATGATTTACAGATGCGGTTGCTTACTACAACCGCATCTGTAAATCAAGGGAATGATTTACAGATGCGGTTGTAGTAAACAACCGCATCTGTAAATCACATTTACAGATGCGGTTGTAGTAAGCAACCGCATCTGTAAATCAGGTTTTTTTTTTTTAAATGATTTGGTTATTTGTTTTCCCATACGAATTATCTTGTGCAGTTTCATTATACCCATCCCAGCCAGCCAGACAGATAAACAGATTCAGAGAAACTAAAAGTCAATTTATAGTAATTGATCAAAATGTATACAAAAATAGTAATAATCTCTATCTATCTTCTTACACTATTGATCAAATCGTAGAGTTATAAAAGTTTAGGAAATATGTGGACCAAGATTGTCTCACATATGTCATGGCTTCCGAACTCATGGGTTCCTCATCCGTGAAGAACTGCATTTCAAAATGGTTGACACATAAATTAGTTTGAAGTTATAAAAATAATTTAAGAAATCTTACCTCTTGCCAATTACTTGTAAGACTTACAATGGTACTCATCCATTGCATGACGTAATAGCCACACTCATAGCTTCCTGGTTGTTTATTACACTATAATTCAATAAATTGTAAAAGTTAGTATAATTAAACATTAAAAAAAAAAATCTTACATACCTTTAATCTTATCCAGTTCAAATTTTGAAAATTTGAATTCGATCTGCCTTTTAGAATGTTATATCCACGCCATGAACTGGTTGAGACAAAAAACCTTGTTAGTGGATTACTTATAGTTTCAACCATAGTTAAGTTTATAGTGTACTTACTTATCAATGATATTCTTAAAACTTGTGGATATCTTCTTGTGTAGGGAATAGAACCACAAAGTTGTCCTATCCTTCACTGATAAGACAAGTAATTGCCAATGACCCCTATATCATCCATGAAAATAGTTGAGTAAATTTATAAAACATGAATATAATAAACTTTTAACATATATATATATATATATATATATATTTAAACTTACTCGTTAATATAAGGGCACAAATAAACCTCTTTTCCCTCTCTTTCCAGGGTGTTAGTGATGTATGATTGAGTCTCATTTGTCTTTGCTCCAGTGGGATTAGTATATGCAGGATCTAAGAATCCATACACATTTTCCTTCCCCTCAGTGACAGAGACACCATTCAAAACCTACAAGTAATTAGTTAAATCATAATGAATGCTAATTTAACATAAATGAAAATGAAATGTAGGTAACGATACTTACATCATCAAAAATTGAATGATATTTATATTCAGCTCCTAATCCCCAGCTACAAATTCTAGCAGATCTGACATGTATATGTACAATGGTAGCTCAGGGTTTGTTTCAAAAAAGGTATCATCCCATGGAACTTCCAGAGGATCTCGTCCAAGTTGTCTAGCAATTATAGCTAAGGAAGCTATAGGATCGTCAAGCGGAACCTCTTGTTTCTTTTTCGGACTTGGTTTCCGACGAGGTTTCTACAAAAAGAAAAAAGATTTGTTATAAATTACATGTAATATATAAATATAAATTAGCACATGAAATGAAATTATTACCAGTGGTTGTGGCATATATCGAATCAGGTGTCTGGGCCAGGCTACAAAGGACTGAAATGCTTCGGCCACAGTTGTTACCTCTTCTGAAGGTAGTGGAAGACGAGCATCAGGTACTCGTACTCTTTCAACCGTGACCTTTGCTGCATCAGGGGAGAGAGGAACGTTATGTAAGGTGGTGGCGTCTTTATAGACTTTTCCAATGGCCACCACCTGAGGAATGATGCCACCTTCTACCAGTAGCTCACATTGCCTCGTCTGGCCAATGATATCATCCCCTGATGCTGTAGGAGCTGCACAACTCCCCTTTGTGCTCTTGGGAGCAGGACTAAGAAGCGTCTGAATCGGCTGCTCAGCACAAAGTTGTTGCGATATCTCTTGTCGCAACTCTAGCCTCATCTTTTTCGTCTCCCTTCTCATCTCATCCATTAATTCTTGACGTAGCCTTTGCTCCATTTCTTTTTTGCTCTCTTTGGAGGAGGAGGATGAGTGTCGTGGTGCAGCTCCAAAATAAAGTCTAATCCCAACTCCTTGTCCAGCTGCACGAACACGACCAGAGTGCTCAGGTTGTCCAATTGCTTCAACAAGGATATCGCGACGACCATCAGCAACAAAATTACCTTGGGAGTCCAAGGCATCCTGCAAGAGACAAAAATCATATGAGGTTTTATTATAAGTAATGCATCATAATAGATGAAAAAAGGTTTAAATAACTTACAATTTTTTCAATGATAAGCCCTGATTGCTCTGAACTTGGTGCACCCAACTTCTTAATTCGGGCCCTCTTCCATTTGTCATGGCGCGTAGGTGGTGATGGAGGAGAAGTGACCCCTGTTTCCACATCCTGAGATGCACTCCCCTGTCTGGATTGCTCCTTTTCAACCATCAGTGCTTGCTCAAGCTTTCGATACCCCGCACGAGACATTATGTGCGGGGTAAGATTCTTTAAAGCTATTTCTTGAGCTTTCTTCCGCCGATGATGTCATAATTGAAATAAACAAAGTGAATTCAATAATATTAACTCATTAATGTTATATAAGTCAAAATAGTTAAGTAGCTTCACTTACAGTCCATTCTTCAGTTAGACGGCTTTCTTTAAAAGCAAGCCATGTCTCTTCATCAATAAAATTGTATCTTTCACAAGGACTTTCATCCTTAAGCTCACCAAAAATGTATCTCATCGTGAGTCTTGACTTAAAGGCGCGAAACTTCAGTCCGATATTGGATAGAATCCTTGATCGAAGCGGTTCCACATTAGGAATTTCAAAATTTGCCTGCAAAATAACATCACCAAAGTAAAGTTAGTCAATGAATATTAAATAGCTTTATATGATAACAATAATTATGTAAAGCTTACCAGAACATCCTCCCACAGCATGTTTCGGTCGACTTCTGACACCTCGTCCCATGAATTAATCAAAATGGAGACTCTCTCACAAGAAAGAACTCCAAGATAGCTATTAAACTCATCTGCATTAGGACCTGATGCCATTCCAGTGTTGACGTCAATGTCAACAGCTGTCTTCTCACCAGCGGCACGTTTCTTTGCCAGACGCTTCATCCTAGTAGGTCCTCTGTTGCCTCGTCCGGATCAGGGTCTAATTGGAGTTTGATCGTCACCCATATCTCTATTAAAAAAATTATTTAACAAACATTAGTTCATCTGCATGGAAAGAAAATTATATAAAACAAAAACATAATATAGTAAATGCATGTTATAAAAAATATTTCTAAATTTATTACCATAATGGGTTACAAGTTCATATGTAAATTCCTTCACTGTGGTCTTTACGGGTTGCATGTACATGATCAAGTACATCGTCATCTTTATTAGTTATCATTGGTGTGAATGAATGGGGTTCACCATTTTCAATATCATCTATGGCCTCCCCTTGTTTTTTCCCGTGTAAAACAACATACCAATGTTCTGACATAGGATCTTTCATGTAGAAAACTTGAGATGCTTGTTGAACCATTATAAATGGCTCATCTCGATACCCTATCTTTCGAAAGTCCACTAGTGTGAATCCTGATTCATCAATTTTAACCCCACTTTTATTGTCAACCCATATACACTTGAAAACTGGAACTGAAAACTTAGTATAGTCAAGCTCCCATATCTCTTCTATAAATCCATAATATGCCATTGATCCAATTATAGGATTTGTATCTTTCGAGGTGGAAAACTGCATTGACTCGGCTTCAAGAGTAACACCAGAATTTTGAACTGTACTCTTTTCATCCATAGACTTAGTGTAAAATATACAATTATTCACTTCGTACGCTTTACAAGAAATGACATCAAACTTCAATCCAGCAGCCAACCAGGTCAAGGTCTCCGATGCCGTTGAATCCTTTAACACCTCCTCTTTAAACCAAGGCATGAATGTTCTATTATGTTCCATCAAGACCCATTTGTCTGCTTGTCTTGGATTATTTGCCTTCACAATGGCTTTATGAGCTTCTATGTAAGGTATAACTTCATCTGTATTATTCAATATATACAAATGTGCTTGCAAGACTTCTGACCGAGATTTGCTTACAATATTCACACCACGTAAACATTTACTTGTAGAATGCCTATGGTGCCATGAATTAGCTGGAAGACCTATTGGATTTGCTTTTGACATGTAATCTGAACAAAATTCAATACTTTCTTCAGCTATGTACCTTTCAATCATTGAAGCTTCTGGACGATAATGATTTTTCACATAACCTTTCAAAATTTTCATATACTGCTCAACAGGATACATCCATCTTAAGTACACTGGTCCACACAATCTAACCTCTCTAACCAGATGCACAAGTAGATGAACCATGATGTCAAAAAAAGATGGAGGAAAAAACATCTCCAATTCACATAAGATAACAATAATTTCATCTTGAAGTTCATCTAGTTTTAATGGATCAATGACTTTACAACATATGGAAGAGAAGAATGAGCACAAACGGGTTATGGTATGTCTAACATTTTTTGGTAAGATCCCACGAATAGCTACAGGTAGAAGCTGTTGCATCAAGATGTGGCAATCATGAGACTTCAACCCAATTAGCTTCAAATCTTGCATTGACACTAGGCTCTTCACATTTGAGGAATGTCCTTGTGGCACTTTTACACCCTTTAGACATTGACAGAAACTTACTTTTTTATTTTTTGACATGGTATAACAGGCTGGGGGCAAATATGTACGCTTACCCATTTCTATCAGTGCCAACTCCCCTCGTATGTTCATCTCAACCAAATCTAAACGAGCATTTAGACCATCCTTCGTCTTCCCGTTAATGTTAAGAAGTGTACCAATTAAGCTATCACACACATTCTTCTCAACATGCATTACATCTATACAGTGTCTGATTTCTAACCTCGACCAGTACGGAAGATCAAAGAAGATTGATTTTTTCTTCCAAATGTTAGTCACAACTGACTTTTTTTTTGACTTACCGAAAGTGTGGTCTATGTTATTTACCTTTTCGTAAACCTCAGCAGCAGTTAGTGGAGTTGGTGGACCACTAGTCTCTTGGTGTCCATTAAAGGCTTTTTTCAACCTCCGGTAAGGATGATGACTTCTAAGAAACCTCCGATGGCGAAGATATACTGTCTTCCTTCCATGTTTCAATTGTTGAGAAGCAGTGTCTTCTTCGCATATTGGACATGCTTTATGACCCTTAACACTATAACCTGATAAGTTACCATATGCCGGAAAGTCATTGATGGTGCAAAATAACATGGCATGAAGCTTGAAAGTTTCATTAGCAAATCCGTCAAATACTTAAACACCCTCATCCCACATTAACTTCAAATCTTCGATTAGGGGACTTAGATTAACATCTATGTCATTCCCTGGCTATTTCGGACCAGATATCATCATAGACAACATCATGTACTTTCGCTTCATGCACAATCCAGGAGGTAAGTTGTAAATAACTAGTAAAACAGGCCATGAACTGTGATTTGTACTCATATTACCAAACGGATTCATTCCATCTGTAGCTAGACCAAGTCGGATATTTCTTGATTCTTTACCAAACTCTGGAAACTCATCATCAAATTTCTTCCACTGAACAGAATCAGCTGGATGTTGGTACATGCCATCACATTTCCTCTCATCTACATGCCATCTAAGATTCTTAGCATCGTCTGGGTTTGCAAACAAACGCTTCATCCTTGGAATGATAGGAAGATACCACATAACCTTCATTGGGGGTCCATGCTTTTCCATCTCTTCAATAGTATCATCATCTATTTGTTTCAATTTATAACGTGATAACCCACACCTCGGACAACTTTTCAACAATTCAAAATCTTTCCGGTATAATATACAATCATTAGGACATGCATGTATCTTTTTATACTCCATACCCATTGGACAAAGAATCTTTTTGGCCTCGTAATTATGATTAGGTAGAGTATTTCCCTCTGGAAGCATATACTTCAACAGTTGGAGCAATTCCGTGAAACTTTTATCAGTCCATCCATTCAGTGCCTTCAAATTCATCAATCTTAACACCGCCGACAACCGTGTGAAGTTATTAGTTGATCCAGGATACAATGGAGTCTCTGCATCGCTTGACATACTTCCATATCCATGCGCTTTTGCAAAAGACTCAGCTCCCACATCACGAATCATGTCCTCCAATCGATCATCAACTACATCATCGTGTTCTGCTTCATCCGTGGTGGATCCCACATATTCTTCAGGTACGGAAACATGTGGTAAATTTAATAATTCACCATGCCATGTCCAAGTTGTATAAGATCGAAGAAACCCATCACATAGCAGGTGTTCCCTCATGATATTCACATCCAGTATCCTTCCATTCAAACAGTTAACGCACGGACACCCAATCTTTCCTCCATCACGACCACTATTGATCGCGTTACGCTGCGTAAATTGTATAAATTCTTCTACTCCTCTTTCGTACTCATCACTTATACGAGCACAATGAATCCAACTTTGATCCATTATATATTCTGCAATATAGTTACCTAGGATTTTCTAATAAGTGTTCTATCTCATGCATTTGCCGAGGGTCGAACACCCCTAAACTCAATACCAGCACGTATTATTGTCGGAGGTCCAAATACAAACACGATATTCTATTCTAATGTAACAACTAACATAACATAAATTCTACTATAAACTAACAAATAATTACTAAATAATTTAAATTTTAGAAAATAGAAATTATATAAATTAATACAAATTTATATTAAATAATATACAAATTATAATACATAAAAAAAATATTCAAAGTACAACAAAAAAAAAATTAACAAAATCTAAAACAAAACTAACATAAAAACTACCAACTAAATAATATAAATTTTAAAAATTAAAAATTATATAATACAAATTTATATTAAATAATATACAAATTATAATAAATAAAGTCAAAAATTCAAAATAAACAAAAGTAAAATTCAAAAAATCTAAAAATGAACTAACCTTGTGTGCGAAAATGATGATTCAAGTGATAGAAAACCAGAGGTGGAAGCGGAAGACTGGCGCGACAGCGGCGGAGCAATGCAACAGTAACTTCAAGCACTGCAAGGAAAAAACCATATATAAGAACAACATTCCTAAAGCGAACTGAAGAGAATGAAATGGGATACGAAACTCACAATGAAAGCAATAGCAATGAAGATGCACAGAAGCAAGGAACACAGCGCAGCGCAGCAACAGCGACAAGCAAGAGCAGAGAAGAAAGAGTGAAAGTGCAGTGGCGCGCTTCAAATTTTAGGTTAAAAACATTTTACAAATGCGGTTATTAGTTAAAACCGCATTTGTAAATGAAAGTTTTTAATTTACAAATGCGGTCATACACATGACCGCATCTGTAAATGAAAGGCATTTCATTTACAAATGCGGTTATACACATGACCGCATCTGTAAATGAAAGGCATTTCATTTACAAATGCGGTTATACACATGACCGCATCTGTAAATGAAAGGCATTTCATTTACAAATGCGGTTATACATGTGACCGCATCTGTAAATGAAAAACTTTCATTTACAAATGCGGTTTTAACTAATAACCGCATTTGTAAAACAAACTAATTTCAAAAATGCCACCGCATTTTTAACAAATGCGTTTTAGCGCGAAACCGCATTTGGAAAAGAGTATTCCTTTCATCATTTTGCACTAGTATATATATATATATATATATATATATATATATATATATATATTATTGTATTTTATAAACGGTTTTTACATATTATTTTATCAATTATATCCTTATCAATAGAAAAAATGATTTTTATTATAGTATTATAAAAACTAATAAAATATACTTTTTACATATTTTACGTACATTTTAATAATTAATATAATAACTAATTTTAATTACATATATTTCTATTACTGTAAAAAAAAAAAAAAAAGTGAACATAGATTCATCAATGCCCTTGTAAGTAGTTACAAGTGGAAACTGAAACAAATACGTAATTTTTAGAAATATAAAAAGTAAATAAAATTGTTAAAAAAGGAGAAAATAAAGAAATCATGTTTTTATATATAGGTATTATACAATTATCTATTTTGTAACATCATAAAATTATTTTAATTTAATGATAAAATTATCGAATTAAAAAATTACATTAGAATAAAAAAAGATTTCTATCCAATTATAAAGTTATAGGTAAAAGTAATTGATAAATGAAAACTGAAATTTAAAAAAAATACTGTAATACCTTATTGATAAAGAGAAATTTAAATTTAAAAATACAAAATACGGTAATATATCTATAAACCAAATTTAAATTTAAAGCAGAAATCATGTTTTTATATATTAGTATTATTCAATTATCTATTTTGTAACATCATAAAATTATTTTAATTTAATGATAAAATTATCGAATTAAAAAATTACATTAGAATAAAAAAAAAAATCTATCCAATTATAAAGTTATAGGAAAAAGTAATTGATAAATGAAAACTGAAATTTTAAAAAAATACTGTAATACCTTATTGATAAAGAGAAATTTAAATTTAAAAATACAAAATACGGTAATATATCTATAAACCAAATTTAAATTTAAAGCAGAACAAATGCATAATATCTTGTATCTTATTTTATCTTCTATTTTCTAATGTTACGTGAAGGAAGATTGAAGTTACAAGACAAAGCAGTTTCTCTCTATAAATATTCATACAACGTAGCACACTAAGCAGTATGCTTTCTCTTCTCCTCTCTTGTTTGTTACATAGGTGAGTGTGTCACTCTACTGGGGACTTCAACCTCCTTGTTGCCGGTGTATCTACTCTTTACACTTTCTATTGCAGGTAGATTGTTTTTTGCTTCGATTTTGTTTCTCTTCTTCATATCTGATTTTTTTTCTTTAAATTGATGGAACAACCGTTTTATAAGGCTGAGTTAAAGTTAGTTGTCTTGTATATAATTTTCTATTGGGACTGATATCTTTCTGATTTAGTTTTCACGATTGTAACACTGACCTGAACCTTGTTCTAATATCTTTCGAAGTGAAGCTGCATCGAGGAGAACAAAAGAATGGCGAAAGTCAGTATCTTTGTGGTGGGGCTTATGCTCTTGCATTGTTGGGTAGCCACAAATGAGGCAAAGTACTTGAAATATAAAGATCCAAAACAGGCTCTGAATGTTCGAATCAAGGATCTCATGGAGAGAATGACTTTAGAGGAGAAAATTGGTCAAATGACACAGATTGAACGTAAAGTTGCTTCTGCAGAAATCATGAAGAACTATTATATTGGTGAGCGCAATTTCTTTTGATATATTTATTTACTGTTTTACTATTCTTTTGTCTTAAATGGTTTGTGGTTTTGGTAGGGAGTGTGCTAAGTGGGGGTGGCAGTGTTCCAAAGCCACAAGCTTCTGCAGAGGATTGGATTAATATGGTGAATGATTTTCAAAAGGGTTCTTTATCAACTAGATTGGGGATTCCTATGATATATGGGATTGATGCTATTCATGGCAATAATAACGTATATAATGCAACAATTTTTCCTCACAACGTTGGGCTAGGTGCTACCAGGTAAATTACCCCTACCATTATGTATTTCATACTTTTTATGACATTCAAACTTGTTTCATTAGTAAAAACGACTCTTTATTATATTGTTGTGATTAAATATCTAATTTATTAATAACTAGCGTATGCAATTTAATATTATGTTTGTGTATCTTGATGAAGTTTATTTGTGATGCAGGGATCCTAAACTAGTAAGGAGAATTGGATCTGCAACTGCTCTTGAAATTAGAGCTACTGGAATTCAATATGCATTTGCACCTTGCATAGCGGTAACTAAGAACATCCTACTAAATAGTTTCATTATCAGCATTTAATGATTCATTATTATGTCATATCTATTTGGCCTCATATAATCATATTTTACAATATGATATGTGGTATAGGTTTGTAGAGATCCTAGGTGGGGAAGATGTTATGAAAGTTATAGTGAAGATCACAAAGTAGTTCAGGCTATGACTGAGATCATTCCAGGTCTACAAGGTGAAATTCCAACAAACTCACCAAAGGGTGTTCCATTTGTTGCTGGAAAGTAAGAACTCCATTGTTCCCTTAGTTTTATATCTTTATTTCTATCTCTTGTTACTTGCAATAATTGATCATTGGTCATATAAAATATTGACTTTCAAAGCTCTTTGGGTTTTATTCTTTATTTTATATATTTCTTATTCAAATTCATTTCTCTTTTCTTTTTCACTACCATGTTTCTTGTCTTTTTCTTTTATATTATTCAATGATCAATTTTTCTTGGTGTTAGTGTTGGCGTTAACGTATTATCATTTGTTTGAACAGGGGGAAAGTTATAGCCTCTGCAAAGCACTATGTTGGGGATGGAGGAACCATAAAGGGAATCGATGAGAACAACACAGTGATAAGCAGACATGGATTATTTAGCATTCACATGCCAGCCTATTATAACGCTATCATCAAGGGTGTTTCGACTGTCATGATCTCTTATTCAAGCTGGAACGGAGAAAAGATGCATGCAAATCGTAATCTAATCACAAACTTTTTAAAGAACTCACTACGCTTTAGGGTAACATCGAACTTATGAGGGCTTCATTTAATTCAAAACACAAATTGAAATAGTAAACGAGTCCTGAAATTTGTTGGTTTTTTGTAGGGTTTTGTCATTTCAGATTGGGAGGGAATTGATAGGATCACTAGCCCTCCTCATGCCAACTACACATATTCCATTTATGCTGCCATCAATGCAGGAATTGACATGGTAAAGTTTGAGTTTAAACTTTGTTGATTCTGTACAAACTTGAATGGTTTTTCCATTTACCTTATATCATCTTCTAATACTTGCTTTGGTAATGTTTCAGGTGATGGTTCCCTTTAACTACACAGAATTCATAGATGGCCTAACCTCATTGGTGAAAAGTAATGACATACCAATGAGTCGAATTGATGATGCAGTAAGTAGAATTTTGAGGGTAAAGTTCGTTATGGGCCTTTTTGAGAACCCTTTGGCTGATCATAGCCTAGTTCACCATCTTGGGAGCAAGGTTTGTTAGTCATGAAACATGTATATATTAATTGTTTATCTACCGACTAATTTTTTTACATGCTGATAAAATAGTTTGGGCAATGTACCTTGACAGAAACATAGAAATTTGGCTCAAGAAGCTGTGAGGAAATCCTTGGTTCTATTGAAGAATGGTGAAAATCCTAACCAACCACTTCTCCCCCTTTCTAAAAGGGCTTCAAAGATACTGGTTGCTGGAAGCCATGCTGATAATCTAGGATATCAATGTGGTGGTTGGACCATCGAATGGCAAGGAGTTACTGGAAACAATGTGACCAAAGGTACATTATATAGATTTCTTCACAACTTTTTTCCCTTTTGTATAGTTTGGTACACGTACAATATTGATAAGGCCTATGTGATTTACAGGTACAACAATCCTCAGTGCTATCAAAAACACAGTTCATAATGATACCGAGGTAGTTTACAAGGAGAATCCTAGTTTGGACTATGTCAGATCTAATAATTTTTCATATGCCATTGTGGTAGTTGGGGAGAAGCCATATGCTGAAACAAAAGGTGATAGCTTGAATTTGACAATCTCTACACCTGGGCCAGAAACCATCAAGAATGTGTGTGGAGGAGTCAAATGTGTTACTGTGATAATCTCTGGTCGTCCTGTGGTTATACAACCATATGTTGACAAAATTGAAGCTCTGGTTGCTGCTTGGCTTCCTGGTACTGAGGGAAGTGGTGTGACCGATGTGTTGTTTGGTGACTATGGTTTCAGAGGCAAACTTCCAAGGACATGGTTCAAAACTGTTGATCAATTGCCAATGAATGTTGGAGATAGTCATTATGACCCTCTTTTCCCCTTTGGATTTGGTCTTAAAACCAAACCCCACAAAACCAATTAGGAATTGAAAAATTATTAATCCTGTAACTTTAATCCATTTACTATTTCTCAATGAAGTTTCTTGTTTCATTTTCTATTTAATTTTGTCATAATACATTGTTATTGTCCTATTTATCTTTATTTATCTTGAAATTTAAAAAATTATGTGCTTGGATGGTTACATATTTTTCAACTATAGTTGTTAAATAAATCAAAGATATGGTTATTGATAGATACACTAGTAAAAAAAAAAACTTATCAAATTTTAATATAACAACAAATTAGAAAGAAGTGAAAAATTATTGAAAGAACATGATTCTAGTAAATCAAAGAAGACAATATTGCAGCAAGATAGAGCGATATTTAGTTACAATTTATATAGTACTAGATTTTAATTCTGAATCGTTATATATATATATATATATATATATATATATATATATATATATATATAAAATAAGAGTTTACATGTATCATCTGTATCATCTGTAAGAATTAGGATGTTGAGGTTTTTTAAAGTAAATTAAAATATTTTATAATTTAGTATTTTTCAAAAGATATTAAATATACATTAAAAATTAACTAATAACATTGAAACATTATATGTATTATACATATGGTTTTTAAGGAATAATATATATTTTTTATATTTTTAGTATCATAATATATATCATTCTGATTTTGTATGGAAATTAATTCCTTACCGATGGCATTATTAAAAGAAGCTTAAATTAATTATTATTGTGATGTTTTTCCATTTGAAATACTCAACTTTAATCATATCCATTTTGAAATTATTTTTTTTATCGCAGTCTTGTTTTAAAAGAAAAAAAAATACCGTAATAATAATAATAATAACTTAATTTTACAATTGAAAAATTAAAATCTAGAATTTTGATCTAAAATTTCACACTAAAAAAAACTGAAACGCTAGATAAAAATTTAATAAAATAAAAGTTAATAGTTAGATTTTTAAAATAATTTGAAATCTACTACTGTATGATATAAAATACTAAATATGAAGTTATATGCTAGATTTAGATATATCATTTTGAAAATTAAAATTTTAAAATTTGAATTGAAAATGAAATTTCAAAATTTGAATTGAAAATGAAATTTCAAAATTCAATGATAAAAGATTTTTTTTACTGTGTTAATTATATTTTTAAAGTATATTTTAAAAAAGATAAAAAATTAATATTAACGTTATCAGGTAGTTGGAAAAAGATAGAAGATAAATATTCTTTTGAATTTGAATTAAAAAGAGATAAAATTTAAAAGAAATTTATATAATATTGACTCAAAATTAATATAGGTACCAGTGCATAATAAGAGAAACTGTTAACTTATATGAATTTTAATGCAATACAAACACATTAATGTAATAATCGTGAACATACAACAGTGCTACATAATACGAGATAAAAATAAACTTTAAAAATATAAAAGTAATATAATAAAAATTTGTGATTTGATCGTGAGTGTATTTAGATTAATTAAAGTATTGTAAAAAGGAAATGATCAATTTTGAGAATTTTTATTCTGTTAGGATTTTTACCGAGTTTAAGGGATTATAGCGAGTTATGACAATACATCAAAATAAATTTTGAGAATATAATTAAAAAAATCTAATAGTTAAAAATTATGATAAAAATTTTCAAACATAACAAAATCTAAAATTATTTTCAATATCAAAAGTTAAATTCTGTTTCAAAAATAAAATATAAGCGGTTCAATTTGTAATTAGTTATTAAAATTTATCGATTTCACAATCTTTTTTTATAAAATCAATGGTTCAAAATTGCGAAAAATTAAATGCATTATCTGATTCATTGCCCTCTCTTGGTGGTGGGATTTAATTGATAAATTAATTTATAAGGAATTAGAAAACCAAATCAAATCAAAATCTTCAATCTTTTCAAGATTTGAAAGGGATTTTTGACTGAGGAGACAGTTTGAATTATAATAAATATTTAGCATGTGTTCATAACAAACCTTATCTTTTCTAAAAATTATCCATATTTACAATCTCAATCAATTTTGTTAGATATTATTCAGTTTATCAAATTACATCTTGGAATCAAAATCAAAGGTCATCATAGGTTCTTCTTTTTAATCAGCATTGTTTCACACCTCATTATTCTTAATACTATTCACTCTTAATATCCTCTGTCACCAATTCAGAACCACTTTTTTCTTCAAGTCCATATTAACCAAATAAACAAAACCATCAATTCAATCACCGACTCTGCTCTTCACCAAGTTCATGTATGATTCAACCCTTTTCTTTTTAAAATTCTCAATTTGCGTTGTTCTAACACAAGAAACTTCTCTTACTCGTTTGAAAACTTCTCTTACACAAGAAACTTTCTTGCATTTGAAAACTCGTTTGGAAAACTAAGAAATCGCGTTTTCAACGTGGAAGCTATTTTATCTTCAAACAAAACATTTGTTTGATGTTTGTTTCTTGTGAAGAATAATTTCAGATTTCATCTTGTTATGATTTTGTGATTTTTTTTTTTTTTTTGTCCTTATAGAGAGATTAACTCAAAATAAGTATAACCATATTTTATAACTATTAACTTCGTTAAAATTATTATCGAAACAATGATAAAAACAATCTATTATAGATTAAAATTTAGAAGAACTGATTAGAAGTTTACATTTTTGTTAGCAATATCCGTTTCTGATCTTAATTTCCATGATGATTTAATTGCAGATTATGGCTGATCATAACAGTGAGGAATTTATCATGTCTGGTAGTTTTCCTGTAGTGCTGTCTAAAAGGAAAGTGCGGAATTATTCACTGTCTTGGTCCCCTAGTTCCAATTCAATTGGTGACAAACACCCTCAGTTAAGGTCTAATTCCAATTTTTCAATTTCTCCATCAACTACCACTACTACTACTGCTTTTAAACCAAGAAATTTCAAGAGAACTCGAGTTGATTTAGAACTGACTAAGTACAGTGGAGACCATTTTGAAAATACCAAGTCACCACTTACAAAGAAAGTTTCAGAGACTAACTTGTCAACTCCCCATGATGAATCGCCGCAATGTTGGAGGAAGAAACCTGATTCTGTCAGTACACCTTATAATAGAAACAACCATTCAAACTATGCTGCAGTCGGTGGTCAGAAGTTGGATTCTTCAGTTAAGAAACCTTATGACATTTGCTTTCATGGAAGAAGAAATCATGCTTTGATAGCAGCTACTTTGCCTGGAGAAAGCAAGGGAAGTAGAATTGAGATTCAGGAGGAATGGACAAAAGGGTCTGTGTTGAGACCTGGTATGGTTCTCTTGAAAAATTTCATATGCCATGATGAACAGGTACTTCATTTTAACAGTATACTGTTTTTTAATTCCTTTTACAATGCTTCACTTCACAACAAGCATTTTTTCTACTCTTTATTGTTGGATTGTGGCATAATGCATTTCATTCATAAAAGATTGCACCATAACATTACTGTCATTAGCTAAAAGTTGATTCTAATACTTTTAGGTGGAGATAGTGAAAGTTTGTCGTGAACTTGGTCTTGGTCTTGGAGGATTCTATCAACCAGGATATGCAAATGGAGCGAAACTTCGATTGAAGATGATGTGTCTGGGAATGGATTGGGATCCTCAGACCTATAAATATGGAAATAAAAGAGTATTTGATGGTAGCACCCCACCTAGTATTCCCAATCACTTCACAAAATTAGTTACAAGAGCAATCCAAGAAGCTCAGTCTCTAACTAAAGAGGAATATAGAGAATGCAATGTGGAGGACGTTCTTCCTTCTATGACTCCTGATATTTGCATCGCCAATTTTTATACAAATAATGGAAAACTTGGCCTTCATCAAGTTAGCTCCTGTTCTTCCTACATTACTTTGCATTTTCATTATGAGAACTCAAGAAAATATGTCAATTATTGATTAACTCTCTCAAGCATCTAACTTGAAACTGCTTGATGCAGGATCGTGATGAAAGTCGAGAAAGTCTTCAAAAAGGGTTGCCTGTTGTGTCCTTCTCTATTGGTGATTCTGCAAATTTTCTTTATGGGGATGAGAGGAATGTAAAAGAGGCAAAGAGTGTAATTCTGGAATCTGGAGATGTGTTGATATTTGGTGGTGAATCTCGACATGTTTTCCACGGTGTGTCATCAGTTTTACCAAATTCAGCTCCAAAACAATTGTTGAGAGATTCTTATCTTTCTCCTGGTCGACTCAATCTTACCTTCAGACAATATTAATGTACCCTAATCAATCTACTTCACATAAAAGCTATTTATGTTGTTATAGACATGTTTTTTATATTGTCCAAGTGAATAGTGTAATGTTATATATATATATATATATATATATATATATATATATATATATATATATATATATATATATATATATATAATTCTTTAGATTTTAACTTTTTAAAATGTTATGCAAATAAAATTGAATTTAAAAGTAAGTCATATTTAAAATAATAAATTAATAAAGATAACTATAAATCAAAAATTTAATTTGAATTTCATATATTCCATAGAAAGGGTACGTCATTTATGTTTAAATTTGATATAATAATATTATGAGATGATTAGCTGAAATTTAAAGTAAATATGTTAATATTATAGTTAGAAAAAAAAAAAAGGAGGTAAACAATCTCACGAGATTTGAATTAAAAACAATAAACAAATTTGTATAAACAAACATGTACTTGAAAAAACATTAGCAAATGACGGTTTTCAAAAACTGTTTGAAAAAACATTAGCAAATGACGGTTTTCAAAAACTGTCATAATTAACGGTGTAATACGATACTTAAATAATCGTTACATTTCATATTCAAAATCTGATATTAGAACTCTCATTTTATAAAATATACAATGTCTTAACTCTTTCGTTTTCATTCCCTCCATCATATTTACTTTATTTTCCTCCATAAGATTTCATTTCCTACACTTACTCAAAATTTTGATTTTCCAAAACCCTATTCTTGTTCCATCCTCCAAAATTTTCTAAAACCCTTTGAAACCCTATTCCCACGCTTGTGTATAGGGGGCATAACTCCGCCATCGTTGCGTGATACTGGTTCCGGTCATAAGACGGCGTAATGCACCCTTCCAAATACTCCACAAAGCTCTTGTTGTTGGCAACGATCAAAGCTCGCTCAAATTGCCCCATTTCCAATGTGTTGTTTTGAAGTAGGTGGAGATTTGCATCAGACCTTCTCGAGGGTTTTGTGGTGGGTGGTGGTGATGGACGTTGTCGAGGACGACATTGACAACGACGCTGGCGAGACGCTTATGCTCATTGAGAGGGACGCTGAGCTTATCGAAGTAGTGGAAGAGGTCAAGATCGGTGTCATCGAGGGACTGCAGAGAGGGTTTCTTCTTAGGAGCCAAGTAGTGGATGAGATGACACTGTTTTTCAGCTTCCTTGGAGCCACAGTTGTGCTCGTCTTCTCTTATAATTCAATTCCTAACTTTTCAATTAAATCTATGTTTAGAATAGTTACATGATCTCTTTCAAGTTTCAATTTTTTAGGAACTTTAGTTGTTCTGTGCTTAATTTGATCCTTGCATGAAAGAGAAAAAAAGGTAAACAATATATGTTATGATTGGTTGATTCAGTTGTTTTGTTTGTAGTTTATATGGTTCAATTGTTTTGTTGGATTCAATTGCCCAGCTTTAAATCGTAGATTTAGTTTCTCGTAGATATAGGTTGATGTTTGATATTGAATAGTTTTTGGTTAGAATATTGATTGCTTTGTTTGGCTTTCGGTGGACAAAATTAGTTTGTTGAAATTGCTTCACGTTGTTTTGATTCTTGAAATTGCTTGGTAGAAGAGCTTGAATAGTTGTGTATTTAAACATAGAAAGATAAATTGTGAGTATTTTTGTTAGCTCTTCATTCTCTGTAGATTTATCTTACTAAAAGTTGTTTGAAATGACAGAGGAAGGTATGTGACCTGCCTATGGCATAACAAAGAGTGGTGTGGGCATGGCTTCGATGGGTGTGATTATACTGGAGTATATTCTCTCTATATATAATTTTAGGAAAACGTTTTGTTAACATCCTCTATCCACTAACACAGACATGACGCCGCAGACGTGTCATTGCGTGAGGATGTGGCAGTGGGGTTTTTGTAATTTTGATGGGAGTAATGTGGCACAGAGTGTAAGAGTGTAAGGGTTTAGCGTTTGAGTGTAGAAATGAGAGAGTTTCAAAGGGTGCGAAAGCGGGACAGTTTCAAATGAAAGGGAGAAAGAAGCAGCGACCTCGTCGGAGGGAGGGAGGAAGGGAGAAAGAAGTAGCGGGAAGCACGGACCAAACAGTAGAATAAGCGAAGCACAAACCATAAATGTCTTTCTTGTGCAGTCGGCGCTGCTTCTTTCGTCTGTTGTTCAAGTGTTCAGCATCATGAGCCATATATTACACCAGTTAGATGGCTTAACCGGTGTAATATGGGTCATATATTACATCGATTAGATGGCTTAACTAGTGTAATATGGGTCATAACCATATATTACATCAGTTATATAACTTAACCGGTGTAATATGGGTCATATATTACACCCATGGCAGAACTAGACACCCACCCTACCAGAACTGGTTACCAACCACAGGTTCCTCCACATATACTGGCACACGTAAAACTGGTTACCCGTGTGTAAGTAAGTGGTTACTTATGTGACGCATGCAAAATTGGTTACCCATGTGTCTGTAAGTAGCTACTTATGTGACATATATGGTCACCCATTCTTCATGAAAAAAAATTCAATTTTTTTTTAATAAGAACCATATATTACATTAGTTAGATGACTTAAACGATGTAATAACCCTACTAGAACTGGTTACCCAGCCACAGGTTTCTCCACATATACTGGCACACGCAAAACTGGTTACCTGTGTTTCTGTAAGTGGTTACTTATGTGACGCACGCAAAACTAGTTACTTGTGTGTCTGTAAGTGGTTACTTATGTGACGTTTATGACCACCCACTCTTCATGAAAAAAAATCAATTTTTTTTTTAATATGGGCCTTATATTACATCGGTTAGATGACTTAACCGATGTAATATGGGTCATTCTGAGTAAAAAAAATATATATTACACCGGTTGTTACTAAGAACCGATGTAATATGTTCTTTTTTACCCTATTTTGAAGCTCGTGCAGCTCATTCATGTGCAATCTCACTTTGTTACATCATTGCCATGTCTGCAGTGTCAAATGTGTGTTACTGTTAGAGGGTGTCAATATATCAGGATCCTTAATTGTATCTTACTCATTCATTTTCCTTTTATCAATTATAGTGGACATGTGAACTAAGATATGTTAGAAAAGATGGCTTTAAACTAGAGGGGGGGGTGAATTGTTTAAAGAGGTTTTCGCAAACTTTTACAAGCTAGAATGAATATCTTTCAGAAATCAAATGATTAAGCAATTCAGTTTGCCAAAACAGCAAGCAAAACAGCACTGCCAGGAAAACAATCGGTTGTTTCTTCGAAACAATCGGTTGTTTATACCAGCAAACAACAAACAAACTGAATTTAAAGAGTTAGGGATAGAGAGATTGTACACAGATGTTTATACTGGTTCACTCCAACCCAGAGCTACATCCAGTCTTCTCAGAACCCTGAGGAAATCCACTAAGCAATCACACCTTGATCACTTACACAACAACCAAGAGAATGACCTTGAAAACCTCAAGACACACACTCTCCTTGGCCAACACTAAGATTGCTGATCTTGAACACCTCAAGAACACACAGCCAATCTCAGCAACAATACAGAAAAGAAATGTTTCAGCAGTTACACAGATTACACTTGTTACAGATGAAGATCTGAAATCAATACAAGTAGAATCATATTCTAGCACTTTGATCAATCTCTCTAGCACTTAAGCAATCTCAGCAATTTTTTAAAACTCTCTTAGTCAGTACTTTGTCAAAAGCATTCTTAACCTTTAAAAGAGATTTTCTGAATTATATAAAAGGAAGTTTGTTTATCAAATCTTAACAAACCCATAAAAGCTTTCAGAAAGATTGGTCAAAGCATTTAATGATTGGAGCGTATCCAGTTTCAAATCATTTAAAGCTTAGTCAAAGAAAACAGTTTTTCTGTTATGGTTTCAAAACAAACAATCGATTGTTTCCTCTAATCAATCGGTTGTTTTGTCACTTAACAGTTTTCTCAATTCAAAAACAGTTTTCAAACTTTCTCAAAACATCTAAGTATAAACAATCGGTTGTTTCGATAGAACAATCGGTTGTTTCAACTTAGTTTGAAAAACACTTTTGTTTTATCAAAAACTGAGATGCTAATTGCTTTGAGATTTAATCTAAGGTTGGATTACACTTTAAACTACCCCAGAACAAAACAACAAAGCAGCACAGCAGCAGCAAGCAAGCAAAAGCTTCATCATCCTTCAAAGGATTTGGATTCTTCAAAACCTTGAACACCACTTGGTTCAACAAGATATTCAGAAGTGGCAAGCACATCTTCTATAATTGGACTATAACATAATGTTATTGAATTTATTTGCACATTATCCCTTTTTTCCAACTTGTAAATGTAATTTATCACTAACCATTGATTGTGTTGAAGACTTTTTACGGCAAGTGCACCGCGTCGTCAAAAGTAATAATTGTCCCTGAGGACAGATATCGATCCCACAAGGAACAGTTGAATTATCAAATACAATATTCGCTAAATATAAAACAGAATAATAAAAGTTGGTTTGAAAATATTTATATTGGCAAGAATTAACAAGAAAACAATTCAAAGAGTTATTGCTTTAATTGGAAAAATAGGGATTTGGTTTCCTCTTTCTCCCTCTCATGTATTTTGATTAGCATGTCAATATTAAGTTCTTTGATTGAAATTGATGCCCATATAAAAATCATTTATATCGATTCCTCACATATAAAATCCTTAAGAATGTTTCCTAACTATCGATCCCTTGCATAATTATAAGAACAACTTAGAACGAAGCTCAGACGTTAATAGCAATTAACATTTCAAGTCTATTCCTAGCACTCAAATATGTCAAGTATTGTTGTTTAGGTCAGAACCCTAAAAATACTTTCCAGTCATATTTAAAATTCTCAATTTGTCACGGAAAATTAAAAGTAAAACAACAATACCAATAATCAATCAAGAACTGAATATTTTAATATAAGATATCACCTCAATACATAAGAGTTCAAGCAGATTACTCTCAATCCCAAAGGGTAGAATTAGCCACACATACTTCTAGCACCTTCCATTCTCCCAATTGGGTTACAATTCACTCTATGGTGTTTTCCTCTCAATCTGGCACACTAGGATTGTGCCTCTAGCCCCCTATTTAACCTAATTTGTTAGGGTTAAGTGACTTCATGCGTCGCGCTTATGGGCTTAATGATAAAAACATAAAAATAGCCCAATTAATGTGACACATTCTCGTTGCTGAGTTGGACTCTTTTTCTCTCTTTTGTGCCTTTTGGGCCTTCCCGCTTTCTCCTTTTGGAATATATCATTTTTCTTTAGTCCAAATCTCCATTCTTCCCTAGAAACCTGCAATTAACACCAAATTTGGGAATAAAATGCTCTTATTCAATTAAAGATCATAAAATATGTAAAAAGGTATAAATTCATAAATTAGGGATTATTTTATATGTAAATTAGCAATTAATACTCATAAGTGCCTATATTTTAATATGAAATATTACGGAAATTAGACACTTATTACTCTCCCCAACTTAGAATCTTGTTTGTCCTCAAGCAAAGTAAATGAATATATTTGAATTTAAATATCAAAACAGCTTAATTCATTAAACAAAAAATTAAATTAGAAACTTATGATGCTTCCAAATTCAAATATAGAAAAATATAGACACAATCAACTTCCAGGATCAAATCAAAACAAATAAATGACAATTCATCAAGGAATATCTTCTCATATGCTCACAGGTAAGTGTTTCTCTCTATTTTCACTGAATCATAACAAATCGCAGTTGTTTTTCATTTCATCTTCAAATCACAAACATATTAGAAACATGAATCTTGAGGTCTTTTCTAGGGTTGTAATGAGGCTGGGCTTCCAAAAAGTAATGGTTTTTCAGATAACAAAATGCACATCTTAAAGAAGAAGAACATACCTACAATTTAAATATAGCACATATGTGTTATCTAATCACCATTTTCTTTTGAATTCACACCTTTTCTCATATATATTTTTTTTATTATTCATGATTTTCAACATGAATTTTTCTTTTTTTTTTCTTTGAGATTTTTTTTTTCCATCAATAGGAATAGATTCTTCCTATTTTCAAATTTTTGAACTTTCACAATTAGAACCAACCATTCCCTTTTCTATATTTATTGCATCTATGTTCTCCTTCCTTAAACATGCCAAAGGTTAGGAAAATATGTCATTAAAGGTTAGGGTGCAATAATAACAAAAATTCTTGGCTCAAAGGGGATATATAAAAAATTTGAATTCTAATAAGATCAAGGTTGGCTATTTGGCCTTGGGTTCCTAATTAACACAAATTCCTCAATCATCTTCATGCTCTTTTATGATGTAACAAAAAATAAAAATTAAGCAACCACAACTGACAATTCATCAGTAAAACTCTCAAAACTGTTTAAGGTTCACACACTCACTTGGTTTAATCGATCTCATTCCTTTTTGTTTTGTCATTCTTTGTTCTAATCAATCATCCTGTTAAATTTTCATGTATCACAATTTCAATTACATTTGAATAGAGATTCAATCATATTTTCTTTTCTAACCTGTGTCTAATTCATCTCACTATTTAATATTTAAACACAAATTCATTTTTTCCACAATTCAAAATTAATATTCTAGTTCTTTTTTATTTGAAAAAATAAACTAGAAAACAAACAAATTAAAACTGAAATTTATTCAAGAAAGATAATTCAAGACCTAAAACTAACAAAAAGAGCAAATTTATTCAAAATACAAAATAAGCAATTAAAACAAACTAAGCCAGTAAATAGAAAACAAAATAACTGAAAAATAAAATAAAATAAAAACTAATAGAAAATAAAATTCAAATAAATGATTAAAAGAAAAGAGAATTAGAAAGATAAAACCATATTTTTACTCAATCCTCTCTTTTTAAGAAGTCATCCAGCTTTTTGTTAAAATCTTTATCTATAGTCTTGCTTCATTTGTTGGATCTGCCCCTTGAATAATAGAACCTGTCCTCAGGTCAAAATACATAACCTGCAAAATGATTAGGAGACATACAAGATTTTTTTTTTTTTTTGAAAAATAAAATCAACAAAGGTAACAACATAAAATTAAAATGTGGACTGGGTTGCCTCCCAGTAAGCGCTCGTTTAACGTCATCTAGCTTGACACCTATTTATTTCAAGCTGGAAAACTCTCTTTGTTGCATCTTGTTGTATGCATTCTTCCTCGTTACAAGATCATCTTCAACCATACCATAAGGATCTTGGATGGATTTGTCTGCCAACTGCATCTTGGTGGGTTGAACCTCCAAATCGCCTAAATACAGTGCGGCCTTGTCCACAGCAGATAAAGCACCTATAAACACGGGAAGATTAAAACTTCCTAAGTTCTTGGACTTTTGAAGCAAGTCCTTTTGATTCATAACACTGCATCTAGCCTCTAACTCTCTATTTCTTTCTTCAATATAGTTCATATTCTTCAGAAATCTCTCAAATGTTGAATCTTACTTTAGATTTTCTGCAAAATAATTTCTAGGGAGCAAATTGTCAAAAAAAATTCTCTCATTCTCTTTTTTTGAAGGAGCATGAGGATATGATAAATCTTTTTCAAGAACACCTCTCTCCTTATTTTTAATTTTTTCTTCCTCACTTCTCTTATTTTCTCTCTCTTTCTCATCTTTTTCCCTCTCAGTCTCATCTTTTTCTTTCTCAGCCCCTACAATCTTACCATCCTTCTCTCCTATTATTTTACCACGTTCGGTGGCAATTTCATTGCAATGCTCTCTTGAGTTGGTTTGGTTGTTGACTCAAAACTGGCCACTTTGTGGAATTTGTTTGGCCAACTGTCCCATTTGGATCTCTATACTTCTAATCATGGCCATGCTATTCTCCTGCGCTCTCACAATATTGTCCTGTGTGTTGAACCAAGTGGTGTTCAAGGTTTTGAAGAATCCAAATCCTTTGAAGGATGATGAAGCCTCTGCTTTGCTTATGCTGCTGTGCTGGTTTATTGTTTTGTTCTGGGGTAGTTTAATGTTGTAATCCACCCTTAGATTAAATCTCAAAGCACTTAGCATCTCAATCTTTAAACAAAGTAAAGTGTTTTTCAAACTAAGTTGAAACAACCGATTGTTCTGTCGAAACAACCGATTGTTTACACTTAGATGTTTTGAGAAAGTTTGAAAATTGTTTTTGAATGAAGAAAATTGTTGAGTGACAAAACAACCGATTGATTCGAGGAAACAACCGATTGTTTGTTCTGGAACCTTAACAGAAAAATTGTTTTCTTTGACTGAGCTTTAAATGATTTGAAACTGAATACGCTCCAGTCATTAAATGCTTTGACCAATCTTTTTGAAAGCAATTATGGGTTTGTTAAGATTTGATAACAAACTTTCTTTATATAAATTCAGAAAAACTGTTTTAAAAAAAAGAATGCTTTTGACAAAGTTTTTCTAAGAGAGTTTTCAAAGAGTTGAGATTGCTTAAGAGCTCAAGGGATTGATCAAGGTGCTGGAATAGGATTCTACTTGTATTGATTTCAGATCTTCATCTGTAACAAGTGTAATCTGTGTAAACTGCTGAAACATTTCTTCTGTGTATTGTTCCTGAGATTGGCTGTGTGTTCTTGAGGTGTTCAAGATCAGCAATCTTAGTGTTGGCCAAGGAGAGTGTGTGTCTTAAGGTTTTCAAGGTCATTCTCTTGGTTGTTGTGTAAGTGATCAAGGTGTGATTGCTTAGTGGATTTCCTCAGGGGTTCTGAAAAGACTAGATGTAGCTCTGGGTTGGAGTGAACCAGTATAAACAATTGTGTACAATCTCTCTATCCCTTACTCTTTAAATTCAGTTTGTTTGTTGTTTGCTGATATAAAGAACCGATTGTTTCGAAGAAACAACTTATTGTTTTTCTAACACTGCAGTTTTGCTTACTGTTTTGGCTAACTGAATTGCTTAATCAATTGGTTTCTAAGATAAATTCATTCTAGCTTCAAAAAGTTTGCGAAAACCTCTTTAAACAATTCACCCCCCCCCCCTCTAGTTTAAAGCCATAATTTCTAACACTGTGCACTCATAATCTTTGCCAGTGCGCTTTCAATTTTAATCATTATTTCAAGCATGGATAGATCCTCAGCTTCAGGTGCATTGTTCTGATAAGAACAGTGACCATTAGGATGATCACCTCCACAAAAATCACACCTGATTGATTGACTCTGGCTTTGAGATGAATGAACAACATATAATTGTTGGGGCAATTTAGCCATTTGTGCGGTTAGTTGCTCCATATGTTGTGTCAAAATCTTATTTTTAGCCAGGAGTGCATCTTCTAATGACCCTTTATTCTGAAGACCTTGTCCATCATGTTGGGCTTGATAATTAGTTGATGCCAATGCATCAATAATCCTTGTCGCTTGTTCTACATCAAGAGCCATCATTGTGCCACCAGCTGCAGCATCTAAGAGCATCTTCATGTCATATCTAAGACCATTAAGGAATATGCTCAGTTGAGCAATATCTTCAAACCCATGATTTGGAAATTTTCTCAATATCATCTTAAATCTTTCCCATGTCTCACAGAAGACTTCATCTGCTCCTTGTCTGAACATAGAGATTTCAGACTTTGCTTTGATGTAGCGAGAAATTGGAAAAAATCTTTGCAAAATTTTTTCCTCTACATCCTTCCAACTAGTGAGGCTCTTATTTGGAAGTGATTTGAGCCATTCCTTAGCCTTTCCTGCCAATGAAAAAGAAAACAAGCACATATAAACATTTTCAAGATCACCTGAATGAAAGTTCATTGTTCCTACCAATTCATAAAATGTATCCAAATGTGAATACGAATCCTCATGTTCCATTGCTGTAAATTGATAGGCACTGATGAGAGTGAGAAAATCGGGATTTATATCCAAGGCCTTGGCGGTAACAAGTATTACAATACTAGAAAAATGTTTTGGCCCTTGGTACATAACATAATCTCCAAGTGTGCTCCTAGGAAGTGATGCTTGTTCTTCTGCCATGTTGCTTTCTTCCTAAAATATATTAGTGGAAAAAAAAAACAATATTTTTTCTCTTTTTTTTCAACAAAAAAATTAAAAGCAAATAAAATCAATTCAAAATAAATTTGAAGATAAAAATAAAACAAATTAAAACAAATCTGCAAAATAAAATAAAAATTAAACTAAAATAAAATAAAATAAAACACTAAAATGACACTAAGAGAAAAATAAATAAAAAAATATGCAAATATATATATATAAACAAAATAATAACTTACGTAAAAAAAAAACTAAAAATAAGATAAAAGAAAATTAATAAATAAAAAATATAAAACAAAAATAGATAAAAAAAAATTAAAAATACAATATACTAACGTACTTAAATAACAAATAAATAATAGAAATAAAATAAAAATGAAATAAAACTAAAATAAAATGAAATAAAACAGAAAATTATAATTGTTAACAACTAACTAAATAACTACGTAAACCCTAAACTAAACGTAGAAAAAAAAAATAACAAAATAAAAATAAAATAAATAACGTAAAGAAAAAGAAAAAAAAATAAAAATAACAACGTTCTTTTTAAAACAACAAATCTATAAATTAAAATCAATCAAATCAAATTTGTAATAAAAAAAAATCAAAAAAATCAAAATATTTATAATATTTAGGAATTATACTCAACAACTCAAACCTGTTCCCGACAACTGCGCCAAAAACTTGATAACTTTTTACGGCAAGTACACCACGTTGTCAAATAATTGTCTCTAAGAACAGATATCGATCCCACAAGGAACAGTTGAAGTATCAAGTACAATATTAGCTAAATATAAAACAGAATAATAAAAGTTGGTTTGAAAATATTTATATTGGCAAGAATTAACAAGAAAACAATTCAAAAGTTATTGCTTTAATTGGAAAAATAGGGATTTGGTTTCCTCTTTCTCCCTCTCATGTATTTTGATTAGCATGTCAATATTAAGTTCTTTGATTGAAATTGATGCCCGTATAAAAATCATTTATATCGATTACTCACATATAAAATCCTTAAGAATGTTTCCTAACTATCGATCCCTTGCATAATTATAAGAACAACTTAGAACGAAGCTCAGGCGTTAATAGCAATTAACATTTCAAGTCTATTCCTAACACTCAAATATGTCAAGTATTGTTGTTTAGGTCAGAACCCTAAAAATACTTTCCAGTCATATTTAAAATTCTCAATTTGTCACGGAAAATTAAAAGTAAAACAACAATACCAATAATCAATCAAGAACTGAATATTTTAATATAAGATATCACCTCAATACATAAGAGTTCGAGCAGATTACTCTCAATCCCAAAGGGTAGAATTAGCCACGCATACTTCTAGCACCTTCTATTCTCCTAATTAGGTTACAATTCACTCTATGGTGTTTTCCTCTCAATCTAGCACAATAGGGTTGTACCTCTAGCCCCCTATTTAACCTAATTTGTTAGGGTTAAGTGACTTCATGCGTCACGCTTATGGGCTTAATGATAAAAACAGAAAAATAGCCCAATTAATGTGACGCATTCTCACTGCTGAGTTGGACTCTTTTTCTCTCTTTTGTGCCTTTTGGGCCTTCCCGCTTTCTCCTTTTGGAATATATCATTCTTCTTTAGTTCAAATCTCCATTCTTCCCTAGAAACCTGCAATTAACACCAAATTTGGGAATAAAATGCTTTTATTCAATTAAAGATCATAAAATATGTAAAAAGGTATAAATTCATAAATTAGGGATTATTTTATATGTAAAAGCAATTAATACTCATAAGTGCCTATATATTAATATCAAATATTATGGAAATTAGGCACTTATCTTGTGTTCATATTTTATTGGAAATATTTTGGTCTTGAGTGTAGATTTATAATTTTACTCCTATGTTAATTTCTAGTCTATGTACGTAGTTCCTAGGAATTTCATATTATTGGAAGAACTTGAGAGAGGTGAAAAGGAAATTGGAGATGAAACCGTTAGCTATGGAATGGATGATGTTGATGATATATACATGCAGTCATGGACCAGAACTATTATGATGAAAACTTTAAGGATTTTCCTTCCTCTACTTCTGCTCTCTTAACTACTCCTCTTCTGCTCTCTTAACTACTCCTCTTCATCTAGACTCTCATGGACGTGTCGCAGCTACTTCTGCACTTCAAAGTCAAGTCAATTAATTTTCCCTACCTTGTTGCTTGTATGAACAGTTTCATCAATTTTATTTCATCTACCTTTTTATAGTGAAGGGCTTGTACTATAACTCTTCAAAAATGTTGAAGAGAGATGAAATTAAACTCTTGAACAATTTTGATAATTTTCTTAATATTTAAGATGTTAAAAGCAGACTTTCAAAAAATATTTCTGCTTTTCAAGTCCATTAGCATGCAATATTTTAGCTTTAGTAGTAACATACAAAGATGAAGCTGAATAATCAAACAAAAAAATGCAAATAGTACACTATATACATTAAGATGTCATCACAACTTTTCTTAAACTTATCTAATCACTCTAATTATGATTTTTTTTCTTTCTTTCTATAGAGAGGTTGAATTTTCAGTAGGTTAAAGTGTAAAAATCTTAAGTCAATTAAAAATATGATTAAATAATAATATATAATTAAACTTTATTTCATAAATTATTTTGTGGTACTTAAGGTTTAAGTTACAAGATTAATGTTTTGTTTTTTTTCTCTTTCTGTTGCAGTAATTTCTATTATAATATAATTTAAAGAATAATCTCTTTGGCATTGTGACTGAAGTTAATCATTCACGATTTAGAACTACTGCATGGTTATTTCTTTGTTATGTCTTGGTGTGAGTGGGTCCACCGTGGAATTGGTTTTCATTTTTGCTCTATATATTTGCCAAATTTCATACTTGTGGAGGCCATGAGTTTTTTGGGTTTAGAACAATTCCATTTTAGTCCATGATGTTTTGATGCATGTGAGACACTCAATCTTGAAATAATACATGTGGGGTCCACATTTTTATTGCCCACAGATTACTATTTAGTGTCTATTTGTAAATTGAAATTTTAAGTGAAAATATGAACTTTGTTTCACATTAATAAAAATTCTAGTTTCAGAAGATACAAGTGCGCATGTCATTATGTATTTAGGTGTTGCATGACCATCTACAATTATGTTAAAATAAATTGTTTTTTGATTCTTGTTTGTAAGTTGAAATTGTTGAACTACTATTGTACACATGCTTCAGAATATTGATCATTAAAAATTTTATCCGGAAAAAATTGATGAGCTAATGTTAATTATATTTTTTATCATTAAGAACATTTTGTTGCAATGGGGTCTAATTTAGTACATGCATTCATTAATGATGTATTAGTATACTTAAATCTTTATTACTGGTCTCTTCCTTTATTTTATAATTATAAACATTGAAAATTATTTACTTTAAATTATTTATTGTTTATTTCAAGCACCAGATGTTGGAAGTGGTGCTTCATCACCTAATCAAGTAATAGAATCAAGTGCTAAAAGCAAAACTGATTAAGGAAGATGATGAAGTAAAACTGAAGCAAAACTGATTAGGAATATGGGATGAACATGTTGAAATAGTTATAATAGTATAAATATTATGATATTTAAAAATATTTTGTATGTTTTCTTTACTTTTGAACAATTATATATAAACTTTATTCTAATTTTCAATGCAATGAATGAATGCTTATAACTTTCTATAGTATTTAATTTTTTTTATTATAAAAACATATTTAATTAAATGATATTATAATTAAGTATGTTTAGTTCTTTAATTATGCAAATGAGATTATAAAAAAGTGGTGGCTGAATTCCATTTATTTAGAATTAAAATTACGTCAGTTGAAACCAATATATTATTTTTACAATTTTATTATAATACTAAAAGTTAAAAACGTCACATTATACCCTATATAATGAAGTTTACATGTGTCGTGTTTTGTGCTGAAATCCTTTTCAATGAAATAAATTTTGACAATTATGACTGACACTAATTACATATAAAAACCACCACTTTAAACAAAGTGTTAAAATAGCAAGTGTTGTGGCGGATAGCATAAAACCGTCATATTAAACTTTGTGACAATCAGTTATGTGACGGTTTGGGAAACCACCACACACATATATTATGGCGTTCATAAACACCAACGTATATGAAAATCACCGCCACCGCTTACAGTTTTTTTTGTAATGATTTCTTTTTCTCTTCACATGGTTAGGTTGTAAATGATCCATTATTTAATGTTAGTTCAATCCATTATCAGGTAACTGGTAGATTGTTTGTGTTGTGATTTTTATGTTATTTCCAACTGTTGAAACTTTGTGATGCGTAGAGTTCTAGAAATTAGGCATATGCTCTACGCTTTCAATCATGGAGCATATTTTCTTCTTCAACATACAATACTATTGTGTATTAAGAGTGGAAGTTCAAAAATAAAAAGTGAGCAAGCAAGCCAGCAACATTAATGGAAGGAGGTTGGATCTTTTGCTACCACTCATTAAATGAACTAAATATTTTTTTTTTTTACTTTCTTGACATATTTAGGTCATTAAGATTGTTTCATCATTTGGTATTAGAGCAACATTAGTCATTTGCCTTGTTTTTGTTCTAGAATTTTTTTTATATAGGCATTTTAATTATCACCCTGTAATTTCTTTTAAAATAAATAGGAATGGAGAATTTATTTTTTAAGGTTTGTGTAATTAAAAATATATTTTTTAGTGTTTAAAACATGACAAAATAGTTGGGTTTCATTTCCAAGCCCACTTATCATCAAAAGGTCAAATTGGCATGTCTCCAAGTAAAAGATGAATAAAACACATAATGTTTCAACTCGACTTTCTATGATTAAGCGATCTAAATGTTTTGATCCACCCCATCAAAGGATTAGTTAGTGGAATAGCCCACAAATATTTAATTTTTTTTTTATTATATATATGTATATATAATACTACATTTAAATTTTATTATAAAAAAGACTAAGATTTGACTATTACATTTACATTTGATGAGTATTATTAATCTAAATAATTTAGGCATTTCATAAAGACAAAAAAAGTACTATTAAATATTAAAAAACCATTATCAATCGTTCGACAACCAATTTATCATTGGTGAAATTCATTTAATTAAAATCAAATAGGTTTAGTCATTGGACAACCATTTTTCCCACTTGGAGAGCAAACATTTAGATGAATGAGTAGAATGGTGACTAAGGAGGCTAAATGGTGACTAAAGAAATTTAGACATGTGCTTAAATCGCAGAGTAAGGAGAATGGTATCAAAGGAAGACTATGTTATATAGTCTTTGAAAAAAATATTTGTAAATGTTTCTAAAATGCTAAAATTGTTTCTCTTTCACTAAATTATTATATTTTGTCAACATATTATACTTGAATATTATTATAGACATGGTGACTAATGAATTCAAAATTTATTAATGTTTAAATTGAATTGAAATGTATATGAATAAGAATCTATGATGTTAAGTTTGTGATATGACATGTGGTGTATTGTAGACATAGTTATTTCAAAGGAGGAAATACTATATTGAGATATTTAAATTTGAATTTAGGATTCTAAAAGAGATATTCTAACTATAGATTTTGAATTCACATAAAAAAAATATCAAATAATAAAATTCAAAGAAAATTTCGATAATCTGGTTTGCAATGTGAAAAAGAACTATATTTAGTTAGTCAAAAGAATTCATCGTGTCATATGAGTGGATATGATCCTATTATATAATTTTGTTACGTGAAACAACTCAGGAAAGATATGTGCAAATTTCTTAATCTAATTCAATGCATGTTACATGAGTTTTGTAGAAATAGAGTCAAGTATTTTTTATTAATAACTTGATTATGATATGTTTTACACGAATAATATTATTTAAAAAGTAAAATATGATTATAACCATTCATTATTAAATACTACTAATTATGAAATAAAATATTTGCATATGTATAAAGATGAAACTATTAAAACTTAAATGATTTAATTTTTAATTAATGATTATAATTACATTTTAAGCATAATCTTATTTAACAGAAGTTAAATCGTGTTTATGACGGAGTCTCTTTCGAGGTTTTACGAAACTATTATCACTTTGATTTTACTTCAGGTATTTTTTAAAATTCTAATTAATTCTCTAAATCATTGAATATTATTCCATCCCTCTGTCATACAATTTTGTATTTATTGTTTAATTCACAATAGAATTTATATTTCAATCAGTAAAAAAAAAATCAATGAATGTGGCTAATAAATGACTAAAAATATTTCAGTCTTTATTTAATACTTACTTAAATTTCCTAAAAAAAGCTTTTAATAACGAAAGATCAAACAGTAAAGCATGCACGGGATTCATTGTACCAGATCTAGATAACAATTATAATATAATCAAGACCAAAGGTGTTCGCAGATGTACTTATCAGACTTATCATTTTTTATTATTTTTCTCCCTCCAAAATAATTAATGTTTTAATTTTTCTTTTAGAGTATTGATGCTTTATAAAATTAAATTTATTAATAATTTATATCATATTTAATAATTTGATTAAAATTATTTTAAATAAATACTAATTTATACTTTATTTATAACCTATTTATAAAACATTTCAACAAAAATAAACTATATTTATATTTTATATTAGATAAAGAATAGTTTTTTCTTTCAATAATAAATAACAAAAAGTCAATTGATGGTGAGAAAAAACGCGAGGTAGATTATTTATTTTAATTCGTTGGTCCATTTAGACCTATTTTGTACACAACTCCGTGTGGATCAAGTGTGGGACATGAGGGACCCACCTGTATAACTTGTATATCTTAAAAATTTTTAAAAAATTTTATTTCCATAATTTCTTTTTGTAGCCTCATATTCTCAATAATTTTAAAATTATCTATTTTAAATTCTATAATATGGAATACAAACTTGTATTCTCGATTGTGCGATCTAGAATATTGTATAATCCGAAACAGAAATTTTAACTAACATATTCTATAACCAAGGAAGTCTCTGAATTCTAGGTTCTGGAATTAAAGAAAAAACATTCAATGAAAAATGTAAAAATATAAAAGAGTAATTTGAGTATTTTTTGAAGTATGAGGTGCAAGAAGAAAGGCATGGAGGTGCAGGAAGAAACTCTCATTAATCCCTAATTCATAACACCTTCACAAAATTTGATAATGATTTTTTAATATTTAATAATGTTTTTTGTTTTTCTAAAATGCATAGATTGTTTAGGTTTCAATACTCATCAAATACTAAATGTAGTAGTCAGACCTTACTCTTTTTTATAATAAAATTTAAATATAGTATTATATCATATATATATATATATATATATATATATATATATATATATATATATATATATATATATATATTATATTACTTGACACTATTTTTTAAATTAGAATAATAATCATATGTCTACATGTATTACCTTAAAAAAGTGTATATATTAATAAAATATTTTATTAATCAATTTATTAGTGCAATTAAAATTTTATTTTTTTTTAGAATCAGAACATCATTATAATTTTTTTACCGATATCTTATTATGTATGTGTCGTGAGAATAGTATTGTGAGACCATTTACCTAATTCATCTAAATAAGAAAAATAATTAACTTAATGTAACACCTAGAAAATACTTCTAACTATTATAATACAAGTTTTATTGGTTTCTATACAAACTTTGAGTTTTTCAAAATATTTCTATTACAAGATTATGAATTGTAGAAATATGAATATTAACAAATAAGGTTCAAAACAACACTCTAAAGTCTTCCAAGCTCTCCTGTACCTGTATGATCATCTGCTCGTGTACATAGTACAGTCATCGCAGTTCAAACACAACAAGAAAAGTAAGGGTAAGCTAGTGAAAATAAAGCTTTATAATATACACAATTAAATCAAAACAGAAAACCAAATTACATGGATCAATTTCTCAATTATTCAATCTTCTTCAAATTCAAACATAAAACAATCACGTAGATCTCACATGGATCTACACATTAGGATATTCAACAAACAGAATAACAACTAATGCCTTCTAGAAGACTCATATTAAGTAAGTCCTACAAGAGACTAACACCTGATCCAAAGATTACCAGGGAATCTAATAGAAAGGATCATGGTAAGTTCAATACAACCCAAGTCGTGCATCTCATATGTCATGGTATGCATGAACTCCCCCATCAGCTTCTCACCACATAATATCTTAGTCTATGTGACTTAGATCGTCAGTGAAGCTCAGAGATCTCTATTACCACATAGGCATCAATACTTAATACACAAACAAACATCCGTCCATACATTATCCCAAATATATTAATTCAATTCCATACAATTTTCATCATACAATATCATTCGAAACACAATCCATAATATTTAAAATCTTATTTAACATAAAAAAATAACACTTAATACTAAACCATCAAAATCTAATATTTTTACAAGTTTAAACAATATGTAAACAAACAACATCCCTGCAAGATAAATTGAATATTGGGACCACGTCCCCTCCACATCCAGATCTTCTAGCATAGGGTGTTATTAAAAATTAAAGTTAACTTCCCTTATCTATAATTTCTTATCCCAAGGAAATTCCTGTTCATATAGGATAACCACTCTAAAATCTAGGGTTCTAAAACAAGTTATCCAAACATTACCAAATTTTAGTATGAGCTTAATCAAGTTGAGAGAAACAATTTTCTCAACTAGCTCCACCAAGATTGATGACTAAATCATAGAAAAAAATGGAGAATAAGGGAATTTTAGAGTAAAAAAAATCTGATCGGGTAGAAATGTACCCTGACTCCTCAGCTATAGCATAGTATGATCAGATTTTGGAATAAATCAAGTATGAGAGAGAAATTAAAGAGAGAAGATAGAGAGAGATAGAGAGAGGAAGTGATAGGGGAGTTTAGGTTCTTCTTTTTTTTTTCCATTTACAAAGGTGGAGTTACACTTAATAAACAAAAAATAAATTTATTCAAAATTTATATTTAAAAATTTCTTTTTTATAATTTTCAAAAAATATTTTTTATGCGGATTAATCTGCAAATTCGCATGCAAGGAAGATCAATAAAATTAATCTGTATTTTCTACACTAAATAGATGAGAAATGAGATGGACCAATCCACTTTGTCTTATCTGACTTTTGACACATCTTTATTGGCCATAGCTTTCATATGTGGTGATGTTTTGTCCCTTTCGAAAGGAAATATTGTGTTCATGATATCTTAAATTCAAAAAGACAAGCAACACCGAAACATACATAAACACGTTCCACATCAATCAATGATGATGAAAATTGGTTGTGGAAATCCTACTCCGCAAACAAACACAGAAGTGTCATCACAATGCTCAAAAAGCCTACATTCTTAGTTGTGGAAAACCTACAATGTTGAGAGCCATTTATTTTACCTTTCCTCTCTCACTAAAAAGTCTATGAATTGATTATGATATTGATACATTTAGTTTAGTATTCTTTATTAGCCCACCCAAACAACTTTTGATACTATATAATTTTTTTTTATTGTTTATCTCAAATTTGTAAGCTTTAGGCTCTAACATAATAAAAAATGTTTACTTAAATATATTTATTAATTGATAAACTAGTTACTAGATGATGAATGTCCAATTCATAAGTTCGAAATTGATAATTTATTTTACTAGATTATAAGTATATGATAAATTACATGATCAAGTAGTTAATAAATGTAAAATAACATAAAAGATATAACTGCATAATTTTTATGATATAAATAAATTTTTTAAATAAAAATAAATTTATTATATATTTGAAATTTTATATTTTTTTTGAAAACAATTAAATTTTGTAGTATTGCTATTTTTTAAAAGTTGTATAGGATTTTTGATTTGGACAAGTTGTTTTATTTAAATGAGTAGATGTAATGAGTATCAATCAAATTTAATTATTTTAAAAAAAATTATTTTCCAATTTAAACTGCTATTGCATATTTATTTATTTTTTACAATTTTCACATGATGAAAAATTAGTTACTTTAATTTATAATGTTATTTTTGTTAATTTGAATTACATAAAAAATTAAAAAATATTTAAAATAGCACAATAAATAATTATTTTTATAAAATTAAAATAAACAATAATAGGTAAAAAATTAAGAATAACACAACTATACATTAAAATATAACTATAGTAATGAAAAAAGAAATAAATAAATTACATATTAAAAGCAATCTGAAGTAATTTGTAGTTTATAAATTAGAAATTCTTAAGATAAAACTACTTTGAAGTACTTACTAAGATTTTTGTACTAGTTAAACTAATTTATAAATTAGTTAAATAAATAATAAATTATTTAAATTTAAGCCCAATGTCTTATATAAGGAATGAGTGTTTAAGAGTATACAATTGCTGAATTGTTTACAAGTTACAATATCATAATAAATTATTTAAATTTTGTGTCATATGAATAAGAAATAGAACACAATTGTTTATAAAAACTCGCTCAAAATTCTTTTACATTGTTAAACAAATTATCTTACATAATTATTTTAAATGATATTGAGGTTGTAAAACTCTTCGCATTGTAAATGTTTTTAAGTATTAAATTTTTATTTAATAATATACTTTTTTATATAATGTATATGAGAAATGTTGTATTTATTAATTTAATAAAAAATTATGATAAATAAATGCCACACTTATGGGCAATAAATGCAATATTTATAGATATTCTTATTGTTAATTAAATTTTATATAATAAATAAAACAATAAATGTAATATTTATTGATATTTTTATTACTTATTAATTTTTGTATATGTATATGTAGTTAGCCTATTTTTTTTTATAAAAATTTTTATGCTAGACATCACTATACAATTTGACATCTCAGCTAGGTTGAGACCTCAAATAACAATAATTATTTGTCATCACATGAAAAAAATATTATTAAAAAAGAAAGAAAATACAAAAAAAAAAAAATATGGAACTAGACCAAGAACTCATATGTTATAAAAAACGATACATAGGTTGACTATACCTGTTTATAAAGAATTTTAAGAACAGACTAGATGAAATTCTATTATACCAATGAAATGATTCTATATGAATAAATCATAAATTAGCCAACTTATAAGTACAAGGATTCCCTTCATGAAAAATATAAATAACCCTAAACCTGATTTTCCCACAGTAATTAAGACAAGTATTCCATCGATTACGAAGCATCTATGAAACATTAGTCCTAATAGTAAACGCATCACAAAGCAAGGCAGAATCACATTCAAGCCAAACATTAGTAAGCCCCATCTTTTGAGTTTCCTCCATAGCATTTATAACTCTATAAAACTCAGCAACCATAGCAGTCTAAACTTCAAGAAACACAGAGAAAACACCAATAAACTCCCCCATACTTCCACGAAAAATACCTTCACAAGTAGCAAGACCAGGATATCCCCTAGCAGCCCCATCAGTGTTAATTTTAACCCAGCCTGGTGAAGGGAATTCCCATCTAACAGGAAAAGAACGAAGAACTTTACCAGTACGAGTATTAATACCAAAAAACTTAATCATATTGACTTGAAATCCAAGATATCATTCTTCATTGAAGCTTTAGATGAATTTCCCACTAGACAAGTTTAATCTTTAATTACCGAAGTAGCCCTAGAAACATCAATCTTATCTTGAAGTCTAACATAATTCCTCATACGCCATATCATCCAAATAGAAAAAGTTATCACAACAAGCTTAATCAATTTAACCAAAGGATTACTATCACTCTTAATAAAAGAAAGAAGATCATCCTTATTAGAGAAATGAGAAGTAATAAAAATAGGCCAAACCCAAATCCAAATATGCAAAGCATTAGAACATTCAAAAAATAAATTCTGAATAGATTCCTCGTGTTTTTCACAAAGCGTACACATAGAATATATATGCAAACCTTTATTCTAAATATGCTGATCTGTAGGAAGCAGCCCATGAAAAACTTTCCAGAATACTAGATGTACTGACCAGTCCTCGGACATTAGCTGGGTCCCACAGTATGAGTCAAAGCCACGTGGAATAGACCACACAGGGTGACGAGTCATCAGCCTGCATAGAGGGGTGACGAGTCATCAGCCTGCAGAGAGGGGTGACGAGTCATCAGCCTACAGAGAGGGGTGACGAGTCATCAGCCTACAGAGAGGGGTGAGTAGTTGTCAACACCAGGATGGGCGGAGGTGTCATCGTCACTCGGCAGGTCGAGGAGTCCTCGGCAATAGAGTATGGCGAGGTGACATCGGCCTTGGGTGATTTGAACAGCATAAACAGAACAGTTAAGATTGGTTCCCAGAGGGGGCCAATGATCAGTTAAATACCCAGAGGTAGGGAGAGGTCTGGATCACGGAGTGCCTATGCGGGTAGCAGGGAGAGCACAGTTGGGTGTAGAGTCCTGAGGGGACGAGTGCTCACCAGAGCTAGGATTTTCCCAGTAAAGCTACATGCATGGCACGTGAACAGTGAAGGCACTCCCAGAACAGGTGGCCCCAGAGACTAGATGCACAAGGAGGCATCCAGGTGGTCACCCTGTTAAAGTTTGCACTCCAGAGAAGGAAACCTTATGTGCTAGATTACCCTAAGATTGGGTGATAGCGGCACAAGGGTATTCCAGTAAACCCTAAATATGGCTAGTAGCGCAGCGAACCCTAATTAGGGCTAGCGGCGCAGTAAACCCTAGACTATATAAGGGACAGTAAGATACTTCACAAAGGTACGCAGTTTCTAGACCTAAACACAGTGAGAAACTTATACACTTGGTGTTGCTTGCCCTACACTGACTTGAGCGTCGGAGTGCAAACGGCCTCTAGGGCGCCCCCTTTCTCTTTTGCAGGTGCAGATTGCTTCGAAAGAACCAAGCACGTATCAACGTGGGAAGGGAGGCGTGTGAGTGTCGTGAGTCAACCGACAGGCGAGTCAACCGGCAGGAACATTTGGCGCCCACCGTGGGGCCCGAAGTAAAACAAGGTCCCATACACGAGAGTGAAAGAGAGAACCACAGAAGATGAGGAATACAAGACACGGATCTGTTCCACCGAATGGAGGCGACAGCGTTACCATGCAACAGCTGATGGAAACGATGCGCACCCTCCAAGAAACGGTGGCGGAATCCCAAGCGCGTCAAGCGCGTATGCAGGAAGACCTGGCCGCCTCACAGGCCAGGAACGAAGAGTTACACCGAGCCAATGAGGAGCTGCGCTTGAATTTGCAGCACATACAACAAGCTGGAAATCGTGGGGAAGATGATCGAGCCCCACCAGTGCCTCCAAGGGCCTTTCCCATGCCTTTCTCCCAAACAATCATGAACACGGTGGTTCCAGCTACCTTTGTGGGACCCAAAACCGTGTTCACCGGGAAAGAAGATCCTGAAACGCATCTCACTGCCTTTCACACGCAGATGATGTTGTCAGGAGGATCCGACGCAGTGCACTGTAAACTCTTTATGGCTACACTGACAGGGACTGCGCTAGAATGGTTCGTGAGTTTGCCAGAAGGACATATCACGTCTTTCGCTCAGTTCTCCGCGCTGTTCAGGGAACAATATCTTGTCAACAGGGCCCCCCCACCAGTGTCTTACGATCTTTTTGATGTGAGACAGCATCAGAGAGAGTCCCTCAAAGATTACCTTAATAGGTTTGGGGCGATGGTGGTGAGGCTGCACACCAAGGATGAAGACATGGTGGTGCACGCCTTCAGGAAGGGCGTATTGCCAGGGCCTTTCAGCGAGTCCCTAATACGCAGCCGCCCCAAAACCTTCAGTGACATAAAACGGCGTGCTGTGGCCCACATTGTCGCCGAGGGGGAGCTCAGCGAGAAGAGAGAAAGTGCGGTTTCGTTAAGGCCCCGAGTGCCTAGCCGGCCTCAACCGCTGAGGGTACATGAGGCGACCACGAAGAAAAAGGCTCAAGGGAAACAGAAGCCCTATGAGCCCCGAAAGCCGCAGCCTAGGGGGCGAAACAAAGATGACATGCCCCCTAGGCATGAGTTCGTGGTGGAATTGAAGGAGCTGATTGCCATTCCTAATGTGGCAGAAAGATTGAAAGTGCCCCCGCAGAGTGACAAGAGGTTGGGGCCCAATAAAAATGCATGGTGCGAGTTCCATCAGGCTTTTGGGCACCCCATTCGAAATTGCCTGGCTCTGGCTCATCAGCTGGATGAGTTGGTGAAGAGTGGGTTTTTGAATGACTATCTGAAGGAGGCGTCGGAAGGTGAGACCGTTGCTGCGCCAAGAGCAGACCAGGGGCATGAAGTGCCCATTCACGGGGAGATCCACACCATATCAGGTGGGTTTTTAGGAGGAGGATGTACCTCTTCACAACGAAAGAAGTATGCGCGTTCAGTGATGGCAGTAGAGGCCTGCGAGGAAGATCACTTTCCGGACATCGACCTCATCTTTACAAAGGCCGATCGCCGAGATGTTGTTCCCCATGACAACGATCCGGTGGTTATTTCAGTAGTCACTGCCGCGCGCAAGGTGCACCGGGTGCTGGTCGACCAGGGGAGCTCGGCCGATGTGATGTTCTGGTCGACCTTCAATAAACTACAGCTGTCCCCTGATCAGCTGCGACCCTACGTCGGCTGTTTATATGGGTTCGCAGGAGATCAGGTAGAAGTGCGGGGATACATAGAGTTGAGGACCACGTTCACCGACGGAATGGCGTCCCGCACAGAGAATATCCGGTACCTTGTGGTGAACGCTCCCTCTGCCTACAATATACTTCTGGGCAGACCGGCCCTGAACTGGTTGGGGGCCGTGGTGTTTACAAGGCACATGAAGATGAAGTTGCCATCGATGGAGGGAAAGGTGGTAACCATCAAGTCGGACCAAAAGGAGGCTAAAAGGTGCTACGAAAATAGCCTCAAAACGAAGAGGGGAGTCTGCATGGTGACCACCTCACCACCGGGAGGAGGAACCAATGAGACAGATATGCCTCAAGGTGATGTCGGGGTCACCCGAGCAGAGATCGCCCGGACGAGGCGACCAGAACCCGCGGAGGAGGTCGTAGAGAAGGAGATCGGAGGGAAGATCTTCAGGATGGGTAAATCCCTATCTCAGGAGACCCAGGATCAAGTAGCGAGAGTTATCGAAAGGCATCTGGACGCTTTCGCTTGGTCCCCCTCAGACATGCCTGGCATAGATCCTGATTTCCTGTGCCACCGCCTGGTGCTGAATCCCCAAGCCAGGCCGGTCCGTCAGAGGAGGCGGAAGTTCAATGATGAACGAAGGCAGGTAGTCAAGGAGGAAACACACAAATTGCTGAAAGCAGGTCACATACGGGAAATACAATACCCTGAGTGGCTTGCGAATGTCGTCCTGGTGAAAAAGGCCAACGGGAAATGGAGGATGTGCGTGGACTTTACAGATCTTAACAGGGCGTGTCCGAAAGACTCCTATCCTCTGCCCAGCATAGATGCGCTGGTGGACAGCGCTTCAGGCTGCAAATTGCTGAGTTTCTTAGATGCTTTCTCTGGGTACAATCAGATAAAGATGCACCCGATGGATGAGAGCAAGACGGCGTTCATGACAGAGTTGTCTTGTTACTGCTACACAGTCATGCCGTTCGGCTTGAAGAATGCGGGTGCCACATACCAGAGGCTGATGGACAAGGTCCTCGCACCCATGCTGGGACGCAACGTGCAGGCATATGTAGATGACATGGTAGTGACGTCCCAGGCCCGAGGTCAGCATATTGACGACTTGGAGGAGCTGTTCAACACCATAGCAAAGTACAGGTTAAAGTTGAATCCCGAAAAGTGCGTCTTTGGGGTGGAGGCAGGCAAGTTCCTTGGGTTTTTGCTCACGGAAAGAGGGATTGAGGCCAACCCAGACAAGTGTGCAGCAATCATAGCCATGAGGAGCCCGACGTCGGTGAAAGAGGTGCAACAGTTGACAGGTCGAATGGCTGCACTCTCCCGATTTGTGTCAGCCGGGGGAGATAAAGGTCATCCTTATTTCCAGTGCCTGAGGAGGAATAGCAGATTCACCTGGACGGCGGAATGTGAGCAGGCTTTCCTCAAGCTCAAAGAATACCTGGCCAGCCCACCAGTTTTGTGCAAGCCTCAACTTGGCACACCCTTGCGTTTGTACTTTGCGGTTACAGATAGGGCGGTGAGTTCTGTCCTGGTACAAGAGCAACAACAGAGCCAGAAGCCCATCTATTTTGTCAGCAAGGTGCTACAGGGACCCGAGACGAGATACCAAGCCTTAGAGAAGGCAGCATTAGCAGTGGTGTTCTCAGCCAGGAGATTATGCCACTATTTCCAAAGCTTCACAGTGGTGGTGATGACAGATCTGCCGATATGTAAGGTCTTGCAGAAGCCCGATGTGGCAGGAAGGATGGTGCGTTGGGCAGTTGAGTTGTCGGAGTTTGACATCCAGTATGAACCCAGGGGCCCGATCAAAGGACAGGTCTACGTCGACTTTGTGGCGGAGATGTCTTCAACCGAAGCCCAGCAAGAGGTACCCAATTTCAAATGGGTATTGTCAGTAGATGGGTCCTCGAATCAGCAAGGCAGCGGAGCGGGGGTGATCTTAGAAGGACCCAAGGGGTTGTTAATAGAGCAGGCCCTGCGGTTCGCCTTCAAAGCCAGTAATAACCAGGCGGAGTATGAGGCTTTGATTGCTGGGATGTTGTTGGCAAAGGAGATGGGAGCGCAAAGCCTTATGGCCAAGAGTGACTCATTGTTGGTCACCGGTCAGGTGGCAGGAGAATACCAGGCCAAAGACCCTCAGATGGCCTCTTACTTGGAGTATGTCCAAAGATTGAAGAGTTCATTTGAAATATTTGAACTAGTACACGTGCCCAGGGAGCAAAATGCCAGAGCTGACTTGTTGGCCAAACTCGCCAGCTCAGGCAAGGGGGGCAGACAGAGGACAGTCATCCAGGAGACCCTGAGGGCGCCTCGTACCTATACAGCTGATAACTTGGTGGGAGTCCATCAGATCAGCCAATCAGATGGCAGGAAGAGGAGTCATCGGTCGTTGACTCAGGAAACCTTGAGAAAGCCACGAGTCAACGCATGTATGCTGTGGGGGCAGAAGCGCCACAGATCTGTCTATTGCAAGATGGTGAGACATGGATGACACCCTACAAGCGTTATATAGCGGATGGAATGCTCCCAGCAGAGCCGGAGGAGGCAAAAAAGATAAAGAAAAACTCGTCCAAGTACACGCTTATTGAAGGCGAGTTGTACAGACATGGGTTTACTCACCCCATCTTAGTCTGTGTGCATGGCGAGCAGTGCGTGAGGATAATGGCGGAACTCCATGAAGGTATCTGTGGTAGTCATATCGGAGGCCGAGCACTGGCCTCTAGGACCGTACGAGCAGGGTATTACTGGCCGACAATGAGGGAGGATTGTACCAAGTATGCACAGCAATGCAAGCAGTGCCAGTTGCATGCTGATTGGCCTAAGGCACCACCAGAAGAGCTCAGATCGATATACAGCCCTTGGCCGTTTCACACATGGGGAATCGACATCCTGGGGCCTTTCCCTTTGACGATACGGCAGATGAAATACCTTGTGGTCGCCATAGAATATTTCACGAAGTGGATTGAAGCTGAACCAGTAGCACAGATTACAGCACAAAAGATCCAACACTTCGTGTGGAAGAACATAGTTTGCCGTTTCGGCGTACCAAAGCGCTTGGTGTCTGACAATGGCACTCAGTTTACGAGCCAACAGTTGGGAAAGCTATGTACAGAACTGGGAATCAAGCAGGTGTTTGCATCAGTCGAGCACCCACAGACCAATGGGCAGGTCGAGTCGGCCAATCGGGTCCTCCTCAGAGGATTGAAGAGAAGGCTGGAGAAAGCAAAGGGAAGGTGGGCTGAGGAGGTTCCCAGAATAGTATGGGCTTACCATACTACCCCCCAGTCCACTACTAAGGAGACTCCCTTCAGTTTGGTGTATGGTTCAGATGCCATGATCCCTGTGGAGATCCAGGAGAGCTCGCCACGTTTCCAGAACTTTGTGGCTGAGGAATCCAATGAAGAGAGGAAGGTGAATCTTGATCTTTTGGATGAAGCCAGGGAAGAAGCTGGAGTCAAGGCTGAGGCGATAAAGAGGAGAGTCGAGCTCAAACACAGTTCCAAGCTGAGAGCTCGGCGGTTCCAGGCGGCAAACCTTGTTATGCGGAAGGCATCTCCATACCAGATAGAGAACAAGCTATCCCCTAAGTGGACTGGTCCTTTCAGAGTGACAGAGGCCCTAGGGAATGGAGCATATAGACTTGAAACTTTAGAAGGAGGTCCGATTCCTCGAACATGGAATGCGACTCACTTGAAGTTTTATTTCAGTTAAAGCTATGTAATCATGTATGCAGCACAATACAGGGGACACTCTTTTTTCCCTTCTAAGGGTTTTTAATGAGGTCACCCAATAAAATTCAGTTAAAGATATATGTTTTTTAGTGTGTTTGTGCAATCACGTTCGAACCTGTCACGTGGAGTTAGAGGTCTCGTGAGTGGAGAGGTAGGTTCGTAGAGAACACCTCCACTTCGAGTGAGAACTTCCAATGTGAAAGAAGGGTTCGCCCAGAGAAATCCTCCTCGCCTGTGAGCGATGTGAGGTCAGTTCGAGCCTGTCACGTGGAGTTAGAGGTCTCGTAAGTGGAGAGGTAGGTTCGTAGAGAACACCCCCACTTCGAGTGAGAACTTCCAATGTGAAAGAAGGGTTCGCCCAGAGAAATCCTCCTCGCCTGTGAGCGATGTGAGGTCAGTCCGAACCTATCACGTGGAGTTAGAGGTCTCGCAAGTGGAGAGGTAGGTTCGTAGAGAACACCTCCACTTCGAGTGAGAACTTCCAATGTGAAAGAAGGTTCGCTTGGTTAAATCCTCCATCGACCATGAACGATGACAGGTCAGTCAGAACCTACAAGTGGGGTTAGAGGTCTTGTGAAGGGAATGGGGTTCATAAGGAACACTTTCCCCTCCAAGTGAGAACGCCCAAGTTAAGGTGAAGGTTCATTAATGAAGGTAGCGGAAAGACAAGTTACTTGAGGTTCATTTTGCAGGTGTGTTATTTGTGATCGTGAGCCTATCAAATACAAAGCACAGCAGAAAATGAACAATGCATGAACAAAGTTTTATATTGCAAAGAGGATAATTACAAGAGGTTCAGCTAAAATACAACTGTTTCGAGGACCTATCTGGGCACTATTTGCCCGTCGACTACCTGCAGGGTTGCGGAGTATGGTGAGAGGTCCATCTCAGGATGCACGCAGGCAACCTGAGCAAGGGCATCACCAAAGCCTTCCCCATAGGCGTCAGCGGCATCATCAATAAGCTCAGCTTCGGTCTTCTTCGACAGTTCGATCTGTTGGGCAAGTTCCTCCTCAACCTTGCCCAGCTGAACTTCTCGGTTAATCGCCCTTTCCTCCAGCTTGGCCATTTTAGCTTGAGCCCCCTCTGCTTGCTCTTCCAATTCAATAATCCTGTTGCGGAGGGGGAGTATTTTAGCTTCAAGCTGGAGGGCCTCCTGCCCCTTGGAGAAGAGAAGCTTTTTGGTCTCCTTTTCAGATTGACGGAGACTACCCAGTTCTTGATTGAGGGCAGTCTCTCGCGTGGTCGCTTGACGGAGTTGGAGATCCTTTTGTTCCAGCTCCCTCTTCAGTTGGGTGGCCTCCTCTAGCTTCTGTTCCAGCTCCTTCCTCAGCTGGGCGGTCTCCTCTAGCAGCTCCGCCTCAGCACTACCCTTGACCAACAAGGAGTTGGAAGCGGCCAAGAACTCCCCGAGACCATGGCTGAGGAGGTTCTCGAGAGAGTTTCTGTCCATGGCCTCCAAAACAGCTCTACCAGGCATTTGAGCGAGCGACCTTTGGAGCAGAGAAGGCAGCTCTGGGGCAGAAGGCATAGGACCAGAAGAAGGAGCACTCTCCCCACCCCCCTCAAGTGTTAGGATTGGCTCAGGAGGGGAGGAGGCGCTGGGAGGGTGCTCCCTAAAAGAAGAAGGGTGCCCTTCTGTGGCAGAAGAGACCTCTGCAGCTGTCTCCACCCTTTTCCTTTTAAAGACGAGGCCGGAGCAGGTGTCCTCGTCGTCAGAAACCTCCACAGGGGCTACCCTCTTGGAGTTTTCAGCGATGGGTTCCAGGGCAACCCCCGCGGGTGATGACGGACCTGCAGGGGCTGAACCGCTAGCATTGCGACGATTCAGCACATCTGCCAGCCTCTTCTTCTTATCGGCGCTGAGCACCATACCTGCAGTGAATTCGAAAGTGTCAGAAAGGCGAAGTATTGAACAGGTAAATGCAAGATGAAGCAGTTAAATGCAAGATACCAAGGTATACGCTGAGAGTCTCAGCATCATACTCATGCCTAATCAGCTGGGTGGAGTCAAACACCACCCCCCAGCTGGAAATGGTTTGGCAGAGTTCTTGATCGGGAACCATCAACTCCTCGAGCTTGCGCGGCTTCTTGAACTTCAACTCCCCCACCCAGTATAAGGGAAACCCATCAAGCATGGTGGGGTCGTAGGAGCTGCAGCAGACTCTGAAGAACTTTCCCTTGAAGTTCTTGTATGATTGTGAGAAGAGCGTTAGCAGGACTCTTCCTGCCACCCCATTCAGGCTCACCCAAAGCCTCTTACCGGGGCTCTTCGCCTCGAAAAAGTAAAGGAAGACGTCGACGGAGGGGGTGAACCCTAGATTATTGCATAGAATGGAGAACGCCCTGATAAAGGCCCAACTGTTGGGGTGCAGTTGAGCGGGCGCCACGTTTAACTCTGTGAGCAAAGCCCTTTCAAATCCTGTGAAGGGGAGACGGACTTTGACTCTTTTGAAAATGGTGGCGTAGAAGAAGAAGAAGGGTTCCCCATCGTTGCAACGACCATCGGCGCATACGGGCTCATTTACTGTGCAGGGGCGCACAGAGACGTACGCGTCCGTTTCCCTGCCGAAGACGCGTCCTTTAATCTCGTTCTCATCATCCCGGTGCTTGCGGAGATCGTCGAGGGATGTGAGTTTGGAGGTCTCTGCGAGAAGATCCTCAGAAGCCCAGGGGTAGAGGGCTTTGTAATCGACCGCTACCGTTGGAGGAGGGTTGGAAGTGGTTTTGGTTCTGGCCATCTCGAATCTAAACAAATGAGAGGCAGGAAAAGAAGAAAGACTCAGAAGAAAGCAATGGCAGACGAAGACTCAAAGGTGGAATGAACCCAGGAAAGAAGAACAAAACCCTAGAATGCATAATCCGCACGCAGGCCCGTAAACAGTTACAGCATACCGTATGGATGATCAAGTTCACATTATAAAGAAGGAGAAGTCATAAAGATCATACCTTTGGTTGATGAAGAACGGAGAAGTGCGAAGGATCTGTTGGGAAGAAGAGAGCGTGCGCTGGAAGTTAGAATATGCAAAGGTAAGAATGCAAAGTGATGAAACAGTGAAGTGGCGCGAGGTTTTGAAGAGGTTTAACGTAGCCCTAGGGAGCGTAAACGTTATGAATCTCAAACCGTTGATACGGCCACGTGTTAGCAGATGGGAGGGAGTTGGTGAAGTGTCTTCTCAGCGTACTATTCATGTACTTACGCGCAGAGCCACGTAGGCCGCCCAAGACAATGACTTAGTCCCTACGCGGGAAAAAGTTAACAGCTTGAGACTAGGGGGCTTGTGTACCGATCAGTCCTCGCCTATCGCTTAGTCTCTTCGCTGAAACAAGTTAACAGCTCGAGACTGGGGGGCTTGTGTACTGACCAGTCCTCGGACATTAGCTGGGTCCCACAGTATGAGTCAAAGCCACGTGGAATAGACCACACAGGGTGACGAGTCATCAGCCTGCATAGAGGGGTGACGAGTCATCAGCCTGCAGAGAGGGGTGACGAGTCATCAGCCTACAGAGAGGGGTGACGAGTCATCAGCCTACAGAGAGGGGTGAGTAGTTGTCAACACCAGGATGGGCGGAGGTGTCATCGTCACTCGGCAGGTCGAGGAGTCCTCGGCAACAGAGTATGGCGAGGTGACATCGGCCTTGGGTGATTTGAACAGCATAAACAGAACAGTTAAGATTGGTTCCCAGAGGGGGCCAATGATCAGTTAAATACCCAGAGGTAGGGAGAGGTCTGGATCACGGAGTGCCTATGCGGGTAGCAGGGAGAGCACAGTTGGGTGTAGAGTCCTGAGGGGACGAGTGCTCACCAGAGCTAGGATTTTCCCAGTAAAGCTACATGCATGGCACGTGAACAGTGAAGGCACTCCCAGAACAGGTGGCCCCAGAGACTAGATGCACAAGGAGGCATCCAGGTGGTCACCCTGTTAAAGTTTGCACTCCAGAGAAGGAAACCTTATGTGCTAGATTACCCTAAGATTGGGTGATAGCGGCACAAGGGTATTCCAGTAAACCCTAAATATGGCTAGTAGCGCAGCGAACCCTAATTAGGGCTAGCGGCGCAGTAAACCCTAGACTATATAAGGGACAGTAAGATACTTCACAAAGGTACGCAGTTTCTAGACCTAAACACAGTGAGAAACTTATACACTTGGTGTTGCTTGCCCTACACTGACTTGAGCGTCGGAGTGCAAACGGCCTCTAGGGCGCCCCCTTTCTCTTTTGCAGGTGCAGATTGCTTCGAAAGAACCAAGCACGTATCAACGTGGGAAGGGAGGCGTGTGAGTGTCGTGAGTCAACCGACAGGCGAGTCAACCGGCAGGAACACTAGATTTTTAGAAGGCAGAATAGATGAATACCAAATGAATTTACCCTAATCATAGGAAACTTCTGGTTCCAAGAAAAAAGTCATAGTAGATTTAAGAGTGAAATGACAAGACTCATCTACAATCCAATTAGAAATATCATGTTCCTTCCTAACCATGATATGATTAAAAAAAATGAGACATTTGCAGTAAAAACAAGGAAATATTTCAATCATAACCTGTCAAAAACTAAGATACTGTATCTAGAATATTAGCACCATCAAATAAACCTGCAATATTTGTTAAATAGTTAGCCTAATCTTATATTAAATGAGAATGTAACTTATCATTAATTAAGAATATAACTTATGTAAAGAGTCAACCTATTAATTGTTAACACGTACATTTTTTTAATAAAATTAATTAAAATCTTAGAAAAAATAAAAAATATATGTTTATGATACTTGAAATAGATAGAAAAAAAATACAAACTTTAAAGATTATACAATATTAATTAAGATTAAGTTGTTGACAAAAATAACTAATCAAAATTTATAAAATACTCCTCCCATTATGAATAAAACCAACAATTATAAATGTTCTAACTAGGTTTTAGAGCAATATAATAAGTAACATTTAATGTAATATTTTTTTTTTTTTATAGTTAATTATATTTTGCATTAATTATAATTTTTGATCTCTATATTTTATAAAAGTTTCAATTTTAGTTGATAGTTTTTTTTTCCTGAAATTTTAGTTGTTTTATTTTTTAATTATCTTTATTCTTTTCTAAATTTTTTTCGCAATTTTAATTTTTAATTATATAACTTTCTTTAATTTTTAGCTAAATGATACATAATTTTTTGTTACTTTAGCTATGATATAGTATTGAAAAGAGTAATAACTCCATAAACTTATTTCCAAATATAGTTTAATATTTTTAAAATTAAAAATTGAATAAATTTACAAATAATTAGAAATGAATTGATCAAAATTACGTAAAAGATAAGTTCAGAGATCATGGATAATTAAAATTAAAGGACTAAAATTAAGAAAAAAAATTACATTCATGAATTTTATAAAATACAATAACCAACACATCGTTACAAGAAAAATATTAATTAAAAACTATTTTTAAAAAAAAATAATAATTAATGAATATATTAATTAAATTTGATATTATTTTATAGATTAAAAAATTATTAATATTTAAAATAATTTATATTATTGATAAAAATTTATAAACTAGTTTATAAAATTTTAGATACTAACTAATTTAAAAATTAATTTAATTTTTTTTTATTAATAATATAAATTAATTTAGATATTAATAATTTTTTATTTTATAAAATATCATCTAATTTAATTAATATAGTAATTAATTATTTTTATCTTTAAAATTGGTTTCTTTAATAATTTTATAATAGTACATTACAATTAAATATGATATTTGATATTTAATATATATTAATAATTTATATATGTGATAATTTATAGTTAATTGAAAATATAAAAATTATAAAAAAGATAAATTAGAAGATATATTGTTTGGGCATGTGAACTTTTGGTAAATTAAAATCATTATTTTCAATAAAGAATATTTTTTGGGAAATTTGCATTCTCCCCCTTGGTTCTATTCAATTTAGAAAAGAATACGAATATATTCCTAATCAAAATTATTTATACAATCCATTAAAAATTATTTACTTAATTAATTTTCAAAAATAAGAATATTAAAAGATTAATTTTCCTAAAATAAAACTTAAAGCATGAAGAGTAAAATAGAGAAGACCATTAAGGTTGGGAATTCCAAATGGTAATTTTCACCAAGTTCAAGGGTATTATTGCCACGTCCCTAACCCAATCCTTTATCCACGTCGTTATCCTCCATTCATACTTGTATATATGATACTCCCCATTCTTCTTTCTCTTCAATTCCTTCTCTTCATTCTTCACCTTCATTTCTCTGATCGGGTCGGGTTTTTCTCCGGATCTCATAACCGGAAAGTCCTCCGCTTTCAGAGTGAAAATGACGTTTCCCCTTGCAACCAGGATTTTGATGCGACGATCGCCGTCACTTCACTGGCGACGCAGCTTTGCTCGGGCGGCGGTGGAAGTCGAGAATGGCCCTGCCACCCGAGAGCTTCCGCCGTTTGATTACTCGCCGCTGCCGTATGCGGGGCCCACCGCCGACGAGATTCTGGCAAAGCGCAGAGAGTATCTGAGTCCTTCCATTTTGCATTCGTACAAGAACCCCGTGAGTTCGCGCAACACCCGATTATTTCCACATTAATAACGACGTCGTTTCAAAGTTTTTACCATGCGAACAAAACCAGTCCTACAACTTTTATATGATTTTCAAAATAATTTTCTTATATTTTACCTATATTATAGTAGTTAAGAAAAAAATTATAAAAACTTTTGATGAATAACATTCTCAAGAATATGCATATTTGTATATATTATTTACTATACTTTAATTTTTATAAGTAAAATAATTCATGCGTTAATTCATCAAAAGATATGATTATTATAAAAAACAAATAAATTATGATTAAATACATACATATATATATATTGTATTTACAAAATTTGATAAAATTATTTTTCATGTTAATTTGTAATCAATAAAAACAATTTTACAGTAATAATATGTTATGATTCTGTATGTGTTAATTCTCCTACTAATTTTTAAATAAATAATTATTTTTTAAAGAATTCTAGTCATTTTTTTATTTAGTAGGCTTTAATGCAAGAGTAAAAATATTTAAAGTTTTTTGTTTTATTTGAGATTGAATGAATTGATTGTAGAAATTCATTTAGTGGTTGCGGCTTTTAATCGTACAGACAAATATTTACTCGTAAAACAATAAATGTGATGTGAATATTTATTTAATGCTAATCATAATTACTTAATTAATTATATTAATATATTTAATATTAAATGAGAATAAGGTAGGAATAATAAAGATTTATTTATTTAGAAATGAATAGTGATAAAGTAGTGGTTGTGGATGCAGGTGAACATAGTGGAGGGAAAGAAACAGTACCTGTTCGATGAAAAGGGGAGAAGATACGTGGACGCCTTCGGAGGAATTGCGACGGTGTGCTGCGGGCACTGTCACCCTGATGTGGTGGAGGCCATAGTGAAACAAACCACAAAGTTGCAGCATTCCACGGTTCTCTACCTTAACCACGCCATCGCCGATTTCGCTCAGGCTTTGGCTTCTAAGCTTCCCGGTGACCTCAAGGTTACTTCCTCTCTTCCACACTCATGGTTTCTTCCTACTTTTTCTTTATTAAGTTTATTTTTTGTTTTTTATTTTTTTGATTGGATTAGAATTTTGAAATTATGATGAGGATATCCACTGCATAAACAGGTTAGTTCGGCTTGATGTAACCATTTAACCATAGTTATTAAAATAAAATAAAAAAATTCTAAAGAAGCAGTTATTACATCCATTGCAACAATTACCAAAACAGTTATTAAAAATAGTACTTCTGTATAAGAAAAATTAAAAAAATTACCATTGTAATTCGTGCCTAATTAATAAATAATGATAAAGTTATAAAATTTGGATAAATTGTGTTTCGAAAGGATCACTTGGTTTTTGAAGAAATCTTATTATACTAATAAGATTTTAATTAATTAGAGGTCGAGAGAATCACTACAAAATTTTAGTGTACCTCATTTTTACTGGTGGTGAAAAAGTAAAGAAATAAAGCGAACCGAAGGCTAAGGACTATTGATGAAGTTCAAAACTTTTAGAGCAGTTTCCACGTAAGCCACTATCTCAAGTATCGGCATGTTTAATGATCTGGGTAGAATATCGTATTTTATTGTTTAAAATATTGCTTTCTTTGTCCTCATACTAATGGGTTCATTGGATTGAGATGCCACTGGTTGCGTGGATGGCATGAGTGCTTCAGTATTGCATAATGTTTCAATATTATATATTTCTTTCAATAATTTGATAACGAGGAAAAGGTGCCTCCTATTAATATTTTATTTTACGAGTATATTTTGATTTGAAATAATCAAACCCTTTGTCTTTTTTTGTTACGCTAGGTAGTGTTTTTCACAAACTCTGGAACAGAAGCAAACGAATTGGCCATGCTGATAGCAAGGTTGTACACCGGGTGTCATGACATAATAGCTCTGAGGAATGCTTATCATGGTAATGCAGCTGGTACAATGGGAGCCACAGGTCAAAGCAACTGGAAATTCAATGTAGTACAGGTACAAACATTTATTGTTTTCATCTTTAAATTTCATATAGGAATTGGTACTATTTAATCACAAAATAAAAGGAAATAACACAAGTAATGTTCATAAAAATAAAGTTATATTAGGTGAATTTTCATTTTTTTTTATCAAAATGGTATAATTTTACTTTAGAATATGTAATTTTTTCTATTATGAGATTAGATAAATCTATCTAGTGAGCTCGATTTTGAATAAAGAAATTGTGATCATTCAAGATCATTTTGTACAAATCGAAATCAAAGTCATGTCAAAATAAAATAATTTTGAATTTTATTTTATTTTATTTTTATAGAAGGCTAAACTTTTGGATTAATTCCTTTGTAATTTTGATCAATAAAAGTTTATTTTTTAATTTAAAAAAAAAACTTGTCAAATCTCTTAATAAATTTTTTTATCCTTTTTCAGTGAAATTACAGTCAAGTTTAATGAAAAAAACGTGAATTTACATATCTTTTCTTTGATATTTGAAAGGAATAATTTAAAGATTCACCGGGGCACAAGCTCATGTGGTGATGACACGTATAGTTGAGTGGATTGTCACGTTGGTAGCGAAACTCATTTTTTTAACTCAATTCTTCACTTTCAACATCACCCCTGTTTTGTGTCTAGCTATAGTGGACATGTGTCACGGGTCACAGGTAGCAACATATAAAGTGTCAACCTCGAAAGTGATGTTAACATTTAAAGTGGACTTTAGTACTTTACAGTGTGTTGGACTAATAATAGTATGACTAAAAACTATGTTTATAAATGGGATGACTCTTAATGGTATTATCTTATGTTATTAGGATTATCGACTCATGTCTAATATTTTACAAGTTAATGATCAAGATGTTAAATTCTCAACGTAAAAAGTATGTTTTGAAGATCTTATATTACTTAATAGTATAATCAATCCTGGTATTTGTAACTAAGAACTAACTTTTATTTCATCTCACTTTTAAAATTGACTTTCATCCAAATCTGTATTTAAGAAAATGAAAACTAACATTCCATCAAATTTGGATTTTCTGCTGAGTTTTCCATGATATTCATCTACTATATTTTTAAAGTATATTAATTTTAATATTTTAATCTATTTTAATATATCAGCATATTTTAAAGATTCAATAAAAAATATAACACATACAAAATTGGGATTTCGTTACATATTATCACAAAGTTCCATCTGCTATATGAAAGTGTGGGTCATCCCATGAACAAATGATATGGCATACACGTGGTCTCTGCTTTGGCTTTGTTTCAGTTCTTCATAACAGAGTGAACAAATAAGTATGTATCTTGTGTTCCTATCTTCGGAATGATCATATTCATTATATACGTCAATAATTATCATATTTAGGACTCTTTCAGATAAATTTGAAACTATAGATAGTTTTGAAAGATTTTCTATGCAATATCATGACCCTGGAATAGTACATTTCTCAATAATACGGAAGTAATGTACTGTATTCCTTGCTTGTATCAAATTAGTTATGATTTTTTATTTTATAGTGATAATTTTTTATATTTAATATCACTTGCTTATCCCAAAATTAAGTTCCATTATATTTCATATTGTATTATAATTTTCATTTAAGATTTAATTATGTTTTTAATTATTAAAATTTTGAATAAATCCGGCTTTACTCTTCTAAATTTGAAAGCATTGATTTTGAATCCTTCAAACTTAAAACAAAATTACCGTTTTAATCCTTCAAATATATTTTAGTCACTCAAACGAACTAATGTTTACCTTATGTGTTCTTGTGTTGGTATTGTCAACAGAGTGGTGTTCATCATGCAGTAAATCCAGACCCTTATAGAGGCATTCTCGGTTCTGATGGAGAGAAATATGCGAGAGATGTCAAAGATATCATTAACTTTTCAACTTCTGGACATGTTTCAGCCTTCATGTTTGAAGCTATACAGGTATTAAGCCAAATGTATATAGACAGATCCAACCTTTTTGTTTATTTTTCCTTCTCTTTCTTTTCTTTCTACATATAACATCATCTTCTAATACCTTAAATAAAAAGATATTATAATTTGATTTATGATTTGAAACAATTTGGGAATTAAACACACCTTCATGCTGGTCTTGTTTGTGATAGGGAGTGGGGGGTATCGTTGAACTGGCTCCTGGTTACTTACCTGCTGTATACAATACAGTAAAAGAAGCAGGAGGACTTTTCATTGCCGATGAGGTTCAGGCTGGCTTTGGTCGCACTGGTAGCCATTTCTGGGGATTTGAGGCCCACAATGTTGTTCCTGACATAGTGACAATGGCTAAGGTAACTTTCGTAATGTTGTGTAAGATTATGATTTGTTTGGAAAAAATTCTTAAAAGTATTTATAAGAGGGATTTTTTTTTATAAATTATAATCAGTTTATGTATAAGTTAAAATTAGTTTTTTTTTAAGAAATTAAATGCTAATACTTTTATAATCTAATTTTAACATATAAGAGATTTTTTTTTTGATTTTATCTTCTTATTTATTTCTTGAATTGATATTTATTTAGAAAATTATGTAATCAGAATGTATGTAAATTTGGTTTGGTTGATTACTAATACTTTCGACAACCATATAATATACACCAAAAGATAATCATTTATCTCATGATAGATGGCATAAACTTTTGTGATAGCTTGAATTTGTTATCTGTTGCCTTCTTTTTTAATTTTAATTTGGCAGGGCATTGGAAATGGCTTTCCCCTTGGTGCTGTTGTAACAACTCCAGAGATTGCAGAGGTCTTAACCCACCGGAATTACTTTAACACCTTTGGTGGGAATCCTGTTAGTACTGCTGCAGGGAGGGCTGTTTTAAAAGTAATAGAGAAAGAGCAGCTTCAAAAAAATGCGTTTGTGGTTGGATCCTATTTGAAAGAGAGGCTCACTACCCTAAAAGAAAAATACGAATGTAAGTAAGAAATAAGATATCAAAAGCAAAAATGATCATGATTTCATTTTTTTTTCTACCAATTTTATAGCCAAACTTGGTTTCTTCTGTAGTGATTGGTGACGTGAGAGGAAGAGGCCTGATGCTAGGAGTTGAGCTTGTCACTGATCGTGAGCTTAAAACTCCAGCAAAGAAAGAAACATTACATGTAATGGACCAAATGAAAGGTAAAGTCCACACCCTCTAGAATGCACTTTGGTGCTAGGTATAGTTTTCTTCTATATTACAAACTGATCATTCTGCGTTAATACAGAATTAGGGGTACTAGTTGGTAAGGGTGGTTACTATGGAAATGTCTTCAGAGTTACACCCCCCTTGTGTTTCACCAAAGAAGATGCAGGTTAGGCTCAACCTCAACTTCTCTATTTGTTAAAACTACACAGCATGAAACTAGTCTGTTTTTAACAGCTTGTGTATTTCAATGTTTGCAGACTTCGTAGCAGATGCAATGGACTTGACCTTGTCTAGAATGTGAGGCTTAGAAAAGATCCTAGCTTTAAGAAAAGTATTATATTATATATCATAAGTGAAACGGTGTAATGCCATCTTCACAGGGGTCAAATTTACAGTGATGCAGATTAATATAGCTAAAATAGCCAACCTATCCCTGATCTTATAAGATATGAATGAGCCAACAACTCGTTGTCTCTTGTGTGATGTTTGCATCTTTTTCAAATGAATGAGCCAACAATTCGTTGTCTCTTGTCTTTTATCTTTTCTCATCCCACGTTATTAGCTGTTGCTTTATTTTCAGGTAACTTCATCCGAATCCTGACAATAATATCGTTCGTTTCACTTGTGCATATTATGGTCGATAGTTTCACTATATTATGCCAAAACTGATAACTTGGGCACTGGAAGTTTCTAGCAAATAACACAGCAACTTCTTCTAAAGAAAAAAATTATTAATTTCGTTTTCTTTATTAAGCATGTCTCTGCCCCACGACATGGGTAGAGCTTAGAATAAAGCTTCATGAAAGAGATGTTGTTCCTTGTAATTTAAGAAAACTATTTATATAAATAACTCTCCATTTTAAGTAACTTATATTTTTAAAAGAAAAATTATACTTTAATAACTTAAAGAGTGATATACAACTTTTGATGTGATAATTTTAAAAAATAAATATATAATAAAAAATAAATTTATAATTAGAATAATGAAAAATGATTTTTTGACAACTCTTAGAGTTATATATATATACGATTCTTGATGTGATAAGTTTAAAAATAAATATATAATAAAGAATAAATTTGTAATTATATAATATAAAAATATTAAAATAATAGTATTAAGGGTTGTGACATTAAAAAATATGGGTTATCAATATGGATTATCAATGTATCATTCTTAAATAATATAAAAAATGATTAGAATAATAATATTGAGAGTTGGAAGGTGGGTGTAGAAAAAAAAGTAATTTTAATGTATTATGATTTTTTTAAAATTCATATTAAAATAATATTGTTAGTGATAAGAAACTCTTTTAAGAAATTCCCATTGGAGTTGGTCTTGGGCATTGTGTTGTAAAATATGGAGGCTCAATGTTCTACTCTTATAATGTCATTCCAACTTTGCTAAAATTATAGGTTTTTTTAATTATCAATTACTTAACCAATTTCTGACCCAATAAAAAATTAATAATAACTTCATTTGAATTATATCATTATTCCCTTAAATTAAGTTTACCGTTGAAAGTGAACATTGATTCTTCACATTAGTGTTGTTAATATAACAATTTCCATCATTTAGACGACTTATGATATATCTAAGAATTTTTCTAGTGCATGACAAACATGTAACTCTTCTATCAATTTGTTGAGTAAACCAACTTCATAAACTATATATGGTTTAATTGTAATAAAATATTTCAGAATTTCAATTAAACTTTTATAGTTAGTTGCATCATCCTTTTATTTACTTTCTTTTTGTTAGCTTCAACTTTTCTTTGTTTGGGGTGAAAACAATCTTTGTTCTTTATCTTAAATTTCTTAAAAAATTTCATTCACACATTTCTACTAGAAGATAAAATCTCACCATTCTTTTGAGTGAACCCAATGCCAAGGTGACACTAGGTCTAAATGAATGAGGAAAACACCTCTCAAACTCATATTATACAAAGTAGGAATCACTTTTTTTTTTTACAACACTCTTAGTGTGAGCTTCAACTCATATAAAGCTTTATTCAATCTACAAATTTTATCATTTTTTTTTCTAATGTACATATTCTACATATGTATCAACATATATTTCTTCTTTCAAAATATTATTTAGAAAGGTAAACTTAACATCCATTTGATATATCTTTCCATTATTTTGAACCAAAAGGAAAATAACCATGCAAATTGTGTCTAATCTTTCAACACAAACAAATACCTCAAAATAGTCAATACATGGCTTTTGTTTTTTCAGAACAAACCTCGTTCTATAGCGATTAATCTTTCCTTTGGGATTGTACTATATTTTGTACACCCACTTTGTTCCAATAGGCTTTTTATCTTAATTAACTCTCATGTGTCATTATTCTTTATAACATGAATATAATCATCCATAGCTTTTCTCCAATTTTCATGATCTAAGATTTTTTTAAAGGTCATCGACTAACAATCTGTAAATAAAAGAAAATTAATAATTTTTTCGACAGATGGATCATTTGTCATTACATATAAAAAAATATTGATATTTGGATGATCGTTGAATATTCCTCTATTGTTGATAGGGACCGAATTTGATTCTCTTTCACTTTCTTAGTTGTCAAGAGACTTTGAGGATCAATCTAACATGCCTTTCTCATCAAACATCATGTCTCAATTAATAATCACTTGTTTCCATATTGAGAAGCTTGTATGCCTTTGAATTTGTGTTGTAACCAATGAATACAAACCTTTTACCTTTGTTATCTAGTTTATTTCTAAGTTGGTTTGAATCATGCACATATTGATAGTCTCTGTCTAGTCTATATATCTTTTGGTGTCTTATGACAAACATTGTTATTTAGGCACCTATTTAAAATATAGAAAACAATATTAACTATTTCAGCCTGAAAACTCTCTAGGTATCTGTTTAGCCTTCAATGAGCATCTCACCATGTCCATGATTGTTTATTTTCTCCCTTACCAACTCCATTATACTGAAGTGTGTTTCTAGTTAACAATTGATTTTAAATTCCTTGTTACTCAAAGAAATTTGTACAAGCAAAATATTCTTGGCTTATGCACCCATTTTGCTTTTCTATAAAGGCCTTAAACATATTAAAGGCATCACATGCTCTTGATTTATGACTTAAGAAGGAAACTCATGTCTTTCTACTAAAATTATCAATAAATGTAATAAGTGCCTATTACTACCATGTGTTGGTATCTCCAACAACTTTTCACTCTCTGAAACTTTTCTGTTGGAAATGATTCTCTACGTTTCTTCCAATCTCACACATCCATTATGAATATTTACAAAAAGCAAACCAGAAACAAATTATTTTATTGACAAATAATTTTATCGAAAAAGTGGGAGTGACCAAAACATAAATGCCACAAGCAATCATCATTTGGAATAACAACTCAAGCAAGAAATCTTTTTATAATGAATTTTCCATTTTTATCAATCAAAATGCAATAGTCATGATTAATATGCATGTTGTAACATTTCTCTAATAGTTTTTCCATGAGAGATCCTTTATTTGGAATAACAACTCAAGCAAGAAATATTTTTGTGGTCAATTTTCCATTTTTGTCAATTAACATGTGTAGTAGTAATGATGAATATGCATCTTGTAACATTTCTCTAATAATTTTTCCAGGTGACATTCTTTTTCATTATTTATTTAATAAAAAAAGCCTCAATTTTTGTTCTAAAGAAAATTCGAGTTTCTTTCATCAAACTTCTTCTAGTGACATAATAAAATCCTTGACATCAAGACTTTAGTAAGAAGACCTAAATATAATAGATTCATAAAAGAATAATTGTCTGTGTATAAATAATGTCTAGTTTTCCTAAGCAAACCATTTAATAGCTTTTCACTAAAACAAGTTTTAACACCTCTTTGGGATGAGTATTTTACACCTCTCTAGGTACACAAGTTTTAAAACCTCTCTTGTAACGAGTATTCTACACCTCTTCAGGTACACGAGTTTTAATACCACTCCAAAAACGAGTATAAACCTCTCCAGGTAAGCAGTCCTAGTCTCTCCCTAAGATCAAGACCTCTAAAAAACACTCTCGATAGAGAGAATAATGTAAACTCTCAAGGTAGACTTCACTGTGTGAAGGATTTACAAGGTTTAGCACACAACCCAAATTTCTAGATGCTCTATGAAGCAAATAGAATATGTACGAAGCAATAAATCTTACAAAAAAAATTGTAATTCTCTATGAAATCTTTTCAACATTCTTGTTGTCTGGGTCTTTATATATAATACTTAGAATATGACTGTTGAAGCTTCATGTATTGCATTTCTTCAAGTATCCATTAACTCCATATAGAAACCTCTGATATGAATCATTCTCTATGCTTCTTAAACATGTGAACCAATTCAAAAATTTTTCCTTCTTTGCTCAAATATGTATGTTGAAGCTTTAAATCCTCTTGACTCAAATATCTATACAAATTCGCATAACTTTACTTTCTTTTTGTAGTAGACCCTTAATAAGACAACTTTCACTTTGATGTAATTTTTGTGTGTTAATAACATATATAATCTTATAAATTGTTTCTTCATTTGTAGAAATTTGAATGTTAAAACTTTATCATATCTGTACTTGAATCTTCTTCTTACTGTACTATTCATCATCTTTTTTGTATCAAATGCTAAAAAAGGAATGTTCTGATATTGAACTTTTAATTTGTCTTGATTAGTCGCTGAACTTGGAATCCTTTCTCTATTTGTATGACTTCGTTCATGGCAGCTTCATATTGCTTTAATCATCATTCGTGGAAATCTCGTATCGCTCCAATTGGAAACTTTTGATTTGATCTTCATATGCATCTTTGAGTTTTGAAAGTTTTTTTGGAACTATTTTGAATATTAGTACCAATAATCGTCATCATTTAAATGCATAGGTATTAGTGAAACATAATATTTCATTTTTTTTGAATTATTTAAACCTTCTATTTTAGGATTTCCACTGTTAAAAATATTTTCAAATACTTTCTAAGTCTGTATACAATTTAAATGCTGACAAATAATCGCACTTTAACCTAGATATATTTCCTCAATACATTTTTCGAAAAAACATTTTAATAGAGTGATCAAACTTGCCTCTATTTTTCGAAAACTTTCTGATACTATTTTAATCTTAATCTTTAAGGCATAACAGTAATCGAAAAACTTTGTAATCGTCAAAGAAAACATATTTCGTTCAAAGATCTTTAAGACACTAGATATTTGAAGTTTTCGGGATGCTTTATTTTATGTTCACAAATACAAAAATTCCCAAACTTAATCAATTAGTTTTCTCAATTGAAAACATTGATTTATATGAATTAATGCTATCAAGTAAGGTTCAAAATCTTTAAAGAAATGCTAGAAAACAAACTAAGATCATAAAAATCAAGTATAGATACTCCCTGATATGTTAGATTGTCTAAGACCTAGAAGACGAAGTGACCATTTGTCATGTATAAGTTCTAGTGACCATCTTACGAGTTCTTTAGCACTATTTTGTTTGACTTTTCTTGTGCTTTGGAGTCATCTGACTTGTTATGCCCTTAAAGATCGTCTGATGAGACTGTTTAGCACGTCTTTGTATTGTTAGATCGTCTAACATGTATATCCATAGTTGGATTGTCTAATGGGTCAACGCTTTATAGTTTGACTATTCTTTTCTTAACATAGAGCCTGCCTAATGAGCTTAACATTAAGAGATTGTCTAATAGTTCTAATATTGCATGACTGTCTAAAAAGTTTAATCTTAATACACTGTTTGATGTGTTTTCACTTGATTATGCACATAAGTGAGCTTTGTTATATTCTTATAGTGTTTGTTATCAGCAAAACTCAGACTCTCTTATCATGAGATTGTCTAATGGTTATTAGATTGTTTAACTAGTTTTGAACCGTCTAACGTCTTAACAAACGTAGTATGAAAGAAACATATGGTAAGCTTCAATAATAAAGTGTAAGTTATAAAAGTCAACCTCTTCACCAAACTTTTCTTATGAGTAATCAAACAATGTGTTTTCTATGAGACAACTGTCGCCTGCCTTAGATTCTAGCTCAACTCTAGGAAATTTGAAGTAAAATGATTCTTCCTTAATGACTTTATCAAATACAAGACATGGTGGGTTCTATTTATAGGGAAGGGAATGACAAGTTTTACAAACCCTACCTCTAACCCTAATAAGTGGCGTCAAGGGTTAGGTTTTGAACCTATTCTATTAATGGCCTAAATACAAGGCCCATGATTAATTCTAGACTACTTTTTACAATTATTTACTAGGTGGCTAGATATGCTGGGATGGTCCCCCATCAAGAGCATTACGAGTTTTTGAGTTCATCTAGTAACTTTGTTTCTACCTTTTTGTCCATTAGATTCTCGGTGTTGGTTAGCCTTTTTCTGTATTGGGAACGACATGGAGTCACTTGACTTTGTCTATATTGTTATCTCTTTAGCGTCAAATAGTCTATCACCTCGTTAAACAATCTATGCTGTAATATTTTTAATTTGAGTACTAAGCGACATTTATCAACAACCATTGTAAGTTCTTATCTTTGTGAAGCATATCTAGTGAGCTTTTATTGTTCCCTCTTTGAGAGTGTTTTTCTAACATTCTTGAGAGGTCTTAATCTTAGGGGAAGATTAAGACTGATGTACCTGGAGAGGTGATAATACTTGTTGTAGATAGAGAGGTGAAAATATTTGGTGTACCTGGAGAGGTTAGAATACTTGTTCCTGAAAAGGTGTTGGAACTCAGTGAACCTGGAAAGTTTAAAATACTTATTCTTGGAGAGGTGTTGAAACTCGTTGAACCTAGAGTGGTCAAAATACTTAGTACTAGAAAGATGTCGTAACTCGTTGTAACCAAAAGTGTTTTTGGTTAGTGAAAAGCTCTTAAGTGGCTTGCTTAAGAGGACTGGATGTAGCCCAAGTGGTAGGGTAAAGCAATATAAATCTATATTTACTTCTCTCTTCTTTTTTCTTGTTAGATGTTGTTTTATATTGTCTTTAAATCTGCTATTTGAGTTCAAGCTTCCTTCAACCCCGTTTTTGGAGCTAGCTATTGCTACAATAGTCTTAAGAGAACTAAGATCTAACAAGCTTGAACGAGAGCACACTGGACATACTTCACAAAGTGAAAATTTTATAATGGATAGCTCACAACCCAAATGACTAAACACTCTATATGTAGTAGATATGAATCTTGTATTCTGTACAAAAATGATTTCTTTCTTCATCGTTCTTTTCTTCTATCTTCTTCAGCTTGAGACCTTTATATAGACTTCAGGAATGATGACCTTTAAAGCTTTTTAAATGCAAGAATTTAAAGACAACACAAATCTCGCTCTGCACTTTATCACTTTGGCATTAGAGGTTCCAAAAGGAAACATCTGCTATGAATATCTTGCGTGTCTTGAGTAGTTTTATGTTGACGTTGATCTTCAAACTCTTTCTATACTTGGACATTTTGGAACTTTGACTCTTGAATCTTTAGTACACGAAGACTGCATAAATTTTGCATTGTAGTATCTTCGATTTCCCCTTAGATGCTTTATATAGAAACTTCTGCTTTGATGATTTCTTGTGCATCTTGAATAATTATTGATACCATTGATCTTTGAAAACTTTCCATACTTTTATGTATTGAAACGTTGAAACTTGAATCTTCTATACTTGAAATTTTCTTAAATTCGTAATGTAACACCGTAACTGTTAGACACTCCATAAGGAAACCTTTGACTTGATTTTTCTGCGCATCTTTATTGCTTTAAATATTTCTGGAATCAATTGAGATATATTGCAATCAAAATGAATAATTTAGCATTGAATAAAATCAATTTAATTTAATATCATATATATGTTTGAAGACCTTCTACATCAAAACCTTATTGGTAACACTAATTAAAAAAAACTTTATGTCTATATAAATTATAAATGTTTGAAATGAATAAGAATTTGAATATTATTTAATTCATAAAAATTTAATTTTGAAATCAAACCGAATCTTTTTAAAAAAAGTTTCTCTTTTAATATTATGTTTTTGAAAACCGTCCAATACTAGCATAAATTTTGATTGTTGAAGCGTATTAGTATTTAAGATATATTATATTCTATCTAAAAGATATATTTCATTCAAATATCATTACAACAACAAAGATATGAACTTTTCAAAAGACTCCATTTTGTGTTCCTGTTTTGAAAACTTTTTAGAACATTTCAATTAGCATGTTGAAATGAAAACTTTGATTAGAAAGAGTTAATACCTTCAAGAGGAGTTTCAAAAGCATTTATAGATCATTAAAAAAAATTATGAACACAAAGATTGAGCTTAGAAACTCCCTAACGTGATAGACCATCTATTGCAAAAAAGAAGAGTAGATCATCTAATGTGAGGATGATGATCAGACTGTCTGACACATTTTTATCTTTGGATCATTTAGCAGGTTGAGCATAATTGAGACTATCTAGTAAGTCTAACATAAACATACTACTTAACATGTTTAACATAGTAAAACCGTCTAGCACATTTTGCTCAGGGAGATCATCTAATAGGTTAATCGATACCGTCTGGTGTGTTAAAACTATAGACTTGACTGACTCTTTTGAAATGAGACCGTCTAACGAGTTTAACTCTTAGAAATCGTTTAACAGATGGCATTGCGGAACCATCTAACAAATTTAATCTCAATAGATCATTTAATGTGTGTATATATTTTTGCAAATATTTGGTCTTGAACAAATTGGAGAGAATTTTAATAGATTGTTCTGAATAAAACAAATTAATTTTGTAGTCAAAACCCACCGTTTCAGAAGAATGAATTTGTTTTAGTTAAAAACAACTTGTTAGAATTTTTAACAAAACTTTCAGTACACAAATAAAAAAGGGAACACAAATCAAAGGTACAGTTAAAGATTTGAAACTGCTTTAAATGAAAAAGAATTTCAAGGTTAAGTTCAACAAATTATTTTGTTAATTAATGAATTAATTTATTGATCAAGAAATGCTGAAAGGAAATATTAAATTTGTTAACATAGAAAACAAAAAGTTGAGTTTTAAGAAAACTTTTGCAACAAACAATACTAAAAACACAATCTAATGTATCAATAATACATAAAGAAAATTCTTACAGTTTAAGTAAAAAATGCGGATTTTTAGAAAAATAATCAATTATTTTGTAAAAAGAGTTGATTGAAAATTTTGGAGAACACAGATAAATCTGTTAAAGATTTCAAATCAAATTTGATTTATAAAGAAATGTTATAAATTATTATGAACCACAGTTCAGAAATATTGTATGTATTATTCACAACAGATTCAAAAGATTCAAAGATTTCAGAATTACAATACAACATTGCAACAATTAAAACAAATGATTCTCTTACTAAAACAATTGATTGAACTTATCATTTAATAAGTGAGTTATCTAGTAAAAACGAAAGTGCAAAGAGTAAGAGAAAAAACACAAAGAAATTTATACTCATTCACTCTTTTTAAAGAGCTACATCCAGTCCCACCTCACACTAAGGTGGATTTCACTAAAACAACACAATTTTTTTTCCGATAAATTACAAACTTGTTCTTAAACACTATAAGAACAAAAACCTTTCACTACAACACCATGTCACAACTGAGAAACTTACCAAAAAATCCTATCTTAGCCCCAATCTAATACAAAAATACAACACAATATAGAAAGGAACGAATTAACCTGAACAATAAATCAAGAAACACAATATGATCTCTTAATATTCCCCTTTAGGATCATGGTTATCCTATTGGGACATTCAGATGTTGTGTGCCCTCTACCAAGATATTTAAAACATTGAATATCTCTAGTGCGAGTGTGTGAGGTTTGCACATCTTTCCTCTTTCTATAATTTTGGGATTTTCTATATTATTTTTCTTTAGAATAACTTTCCTCCCTTTCTTTCTTATACTCCTTATTGGGATAGGAGCTAGAGTAAGAACTTTTCTTACGACTAGACCTCTTTCTCAAATTTTGTTGATAAACTTTTATGTAAAGTTGGATGAAGTCATTCAAGTCCTTGTAGGGCAAAAGTTCTACTCTGTCTCTTATCTCAAGACCGAGTCTACTTAGAAACCTAGAGATGGTGGTGGTTTCTTCCTCCCTAATGGATGCTCTCATCATATGCAACTCCATTTTCTGCCTATACTTGTTTACACTCATGTTCTTTTGTTGGAGTCTTTGGAGCTTGTCCATCAACTTCCTATTATAGTATGAAGGAATATGGCAGCGTCTCAAGGCTCCCCTAAAATCATTCCAATAGGTAATGGGAGGGTCCTTGTGGAGACGTCTCTCTCTCTCTTTAGGGCAGTCCACCAATACATTGCATTTGATTGGAAGCTTAATGTTGCTAGGGGTACCTTCCTTTCCTCACTCATATGATGGCAAACAAAAAGTTGTTGTTCTACTTTCATCTCCCAATCTAGATATACCTCAACATTTTCCTTACCATAAAAATAAGGTAGGTCAACCTTAGTCTCAATTGGTTGGCTTTCTCTTCTAGTTCTCCTAGGTATAGGTTGATAATAATCATTGATTCTTAGACTCTCTTCCCTAGCATGGGAGTCACTAGACCTAGAACTAGATGGTTGAGACTTTTTATGTTTTCTTATGTATTCATCTCTTTCTTTAACAGGTTTCAACTATTCCTCAAGAATTGCAAGATAAGAATCTCTTTCTTTCTTTTCTTCAAAATTTGATTCTCATGTTGTAATTATCTTAGTTTAAGTGATTGAATGTCTCTAGCCATTTGTTTAAAAGAGATGTTGTAGAGCTCAAATCACTTTCATTTAGATTGGAAGAATTTTTGGACATGTTAAAGTTTGTGTTAGAAGCAATTCCCAAAGAGAAAAATAGGCTTAGTGAAATAGGTAGTTTCCCAGGATAGGGAGGTGGATCACTAGGATCGCTTAAGTACCAAGTTTCCTAGCCAGAGACTATCCTACAACACTTCACAAACCTTTCTCTAAGAAAATTACTAAGAACACAACCAAAGATGAAAACACTTAACAAGATATGAAAAACAATAAAACAATTGAAATTTCTAACTAGAAAGCTTTAGCCTAGACGGTTCCTAGAGGAGGCTTCTTGGCACCTTGAACCTTGAAGACACACTCATCGAACTAGGCGTAATGTTAATCAACTAATTAGAGAAGTTTTAACAAATACAACTAAAAAAATAATGAAAATTAGGTCAACAATTTTTTTTATGCACTAAAATAAATGCCTATTCTATGCACTCCAAAACATTGCTCCTATGTCCTTGCTTTTGTGTAACTTTTAGGTTGCTTCTCCCTTGCTTCACCTCTTTAGGATATTCAAGTGATAGCATCTCCTTCATCCGAATGGGTTTTTCTTTCGAATTTGGGTGAGAGTACGCGGAAGCTAATGGGAGTAATGCGTCAAGGATGGCTCAATTGGAGCTATGGATTCCTTAGAGTTGCCATGAAAAGTGTGGAGAGTGATTGGTTCGACCATATCACTTATAAGAGATGAAAAACGAGACCAAGGTGTCTATCCTAGAGAGGCTAGACAAGAGAGTGCTAAGGCTTGCAATTTAGCAACATAACACTCATATATTTGATCTACTAAAACATAAGCCAAGTACCCCAATTTATAGGTTAGAGGATCGGCCAAGATACAAGCAAACGAGTGGGAAAATTCAAATGCAAAAGGTTTGAATTAGGCGCCTAAATCAAGTAACAAGGCAAGCATGATAAAGGTGTGCTCCATGTGACCTAATTAGGTGTAATGACCGGCCTAGGGTTAATATAGGCTCCAATTAATCCCAATTATACCCTAGGTAGGTTTTAAAAACCTAACCCTAACCCTAATTTACTTGAAACAAAATTAAAAGTAAAAAAATCCTAGTATACTTTTAAGTAAGAAAGTTTTAATCCTACTTTAGAAATTACACTAGGTTATGGAATTTTTGAACATGTATAAGAGAGTGTCTCTGCCATCAGTAGCAAAGTCCCAATCTTCTTGTATTCTCCTTGCCATAGCTCTAGTGGTTGGTCCTGAGCTGAGGCATCAGCCATCAACCTTGGTGTGAGGTGGGACTGGATGTAGCTGTGTTGTGAGTGAACCAGTATAAAATCTTGGTGTCTTGTATACTTTCTTTATCACTACATTTGAATTTTTCTGCATAATTTCATGTACTGGTTTAATCAATCGATTATTTCTAAAAATCAATTAGTTGTTTTGTTCCCTGCAGATCTGTTTGATTGTCTGTATTAACCAAACTTGTATACTAAGCAATACTGCGTGGTACATTGTGAATTGATTTTGTTTGTATCCATTCATATTCATTACAGTTTATACAAGTTAATTTGAATCAAAGAGTTTCTTTAAAACATTAACTAATTTATTTGTATTCTGCCTTTTCTTGAAGTGTTGTAATAATTTTGTTCTATTTCTGTTAATAGTTAAACAATCTGTTGTTTTCAAATATAATCTGCAGAAATTAATTATGAAATTTATTTCTTAAAACATATTTAAATCTTTTTTCAAATTGTGATTTTGATTTACAAAATTGTGATATAAGATTTGTGTGTTAAGAAATTAAATCAATTGTTTTTGATAAAAATAGATTCTTTTTTCTTAATCAATTTACACATAAAAAAAAAGTAATATGTTGTTTTGAAAAACAACACTTAAAATTACAATTGTTTTGTTTTAAACCAATTATTGCAAAAATCTAAAAGTGTTCACTTCACCCCTGTTGAAGATGGTTGCTGCCCCTTCAAGATTGTGTTTGATGAAGACTTCTATGTACATTTCATTTTGCTTTGCTTTAAGTGTGTCTTAGGTAGTGCTTAGAGGTTGTCTAAGAGTGGGCTTTTGCTAAGTATCTCACCTCATAACCACTGGCCATGTGATAAGAACAAGCATAAGTTTTCTTTAACTGTTTTTCACATGTTTTACAAAAAACACATTTATTGCATTAAAATAAATCTGTTCTTTTCTAAATAAACAGATTCATTTTTTTCACTGATGCCTTGGCTAAGTCTTGTAAAAATTAGATGTTGTGCATCAGGTATTTTGACTAAGTCTTCTTCTTTTCAAAACGACTGAGTTTCAAACAGTTAAGCTTTTCTGTTTTCGTTTTGAAAAATAAATCTGTTCATCTGTAAATGAATACATTCTTTTTGTCTCTGGTGCCATGTCAAGCTTAAACTTTTTTCAGCTTTATCTCTGCACCAGAATGGTTGACTTAGTCTCCTCTCTTAACAAATTCTCTAACTGCTTTTGAAAATAAATCTGTTCATTTTATTTTCAATCTGTTCATTTTATAACAGCTTTAACTGTTTTTCAAAAATCTGTTATAAGTTCGTTTTCTATAAAATGCAAACTTGTTTCTGAGTTTATTACTGATTCATACATTTTGCAAAAACAAGTTTTGACAGCAGAGAGTTAAGTGTTTACAAAGGATTAGCATTTGTTCTTCAAAGTTTTCAAAAATCACAAAGTGCTTGTTCTTGGTTTGGTTCCAAAAGCTTGGTGTGAGGTGCTGCTACTGTTCTAGCAATCTTGTCTACTGGTTTAAGGCAGATCTTTGTATCCTCAATCAGGTGTAGTCGTTTCACTTCTCATTTCTTGTAATAGTTTGGTTGAACACTCTTCTTGATAGGTTTTCTTGGAGAGTGTGTGTGTGTGTGTGTGAGCTGAAATAGGTTTTTTCAGCAAGAGTACCTAAGTTCTTGTAGGTTTCAAGAACAGTGGGAATTGTATTTGGTTGTACTGTGTTTTAGTGATTTCCACCTGGTTTTGGTGAAGACTGGATGTAGCTCAGTTGAGTGAACCAGTATAACTACTTGTACTCATTCTCTCTTTCTCTCTGCAATTTCGTTTCTGCATAATTGATAAAACAGCGAAGAAATAAATCTGTTCAATTGAAAATAAATCTGTTCTTTCTGGGCACTGTGCATACTGTTCTTAATTTCTGAAAAAGTTGTTTGAATCTGATAAGAACATATAAAATATGCTAAAAGCCACTGGAACAAATTGGCTGTGATAGGTTGCTCAAGAAATTGTTAAAACTATTAATTGAACCTTAAACAATTGCTTAAAGTGGAAGCTTGCTGTTCTGTGATTCATTGTTCTTAATTTCTGGAAAATTGTCTGGTTTCAATAAGAACACTGATAATCTGTTAAAGGCTAATAAAACAGGTTGTGTGTAATAGATTGTCTCACTAATTGTCAAGCCCTTAACTGAATCTAAATCACACGAATTGGAATTAAGGTTTGCTGTTTTTGAGTTACACTGTTTTTCAATCTGATATCTGTGTGTGTGCATCTTGAAATTCTATCTGCATAATCTTGTGATTAACCTTGCTGAATTAAAAGCTTTTCAAACAAAAACAGTGCTGAAATAAATCTGTTCATTTTCACATAAATCGATTTATTTTTCTGTAAAACTGTGTTAAACACTGTTTCTGCGAGAAAGTTTTAAAAGGTCAATTCACCCCCCCTCTTGAACTTTGGCACTATTAAACCCAACAACCCCCTCCCCCTTGAACTTAGCCCCCCATTAATTCAACAATTTGTATCTAGAGCTAGGACTTAAAAGTTAATCATTTTTTTTAAAAATATGGTTGAGTTTAAGTTGTCGTTTGCTGAAGGTGCGTCAATTAGTAAACCTCCTTTGTTTGGTGGTGTCAATTATGCTTTCTGAAAAAGTTAGAATGAAGTTCTTTATGCAGTCTATTGATATGGGTATAGGGATGTTGTTTTGAATGATCCTTTTATTCCTATGTGTGTGGTTAAAGAAGAAAATGTTAAGAAAGCATGGTTTGAATGGTCTGAAATTGAAAATAATAAAATATGATTCTGTGGCAAAAAATATTAATACATCACCTTTGAATATGGATGAATTTTTCAGTGTTTCTCAGTGCAGTTCTACCAAGGAGATGTGGGACATCTTGGAGGTCACTCATGAAGGAACTAATGATGTTAAAAGAGCTAAGAAACATGCTCTTAGCCAGGAGTATGAACTGTTAAGGATGAAACAAGAAGAAACCATAACTGATGTATATAAAAGGTTCACACACATAGTGAATCACTTGATGGGTCTGGACAAAGTCTTTGACAAGGAAGATCTTAAAATTAAAGTGTTGAAATGCTTGGATAGAAGTTGGCAACCTAAAGTGACAACAATCTCAGAATCCAAGGATTTGTCAAGACTATCTACAACAACTCTGTTTGGAATGTTGAGAGAACATAAGCTAGAGCTAAACAAACTAAAAGAGTAGGAATCTTCTGAAAAGAAAGTGAAGAGCATAGGTCTTAAGGCTAGTGCACAAAAGAAGGAGTTGAGCGGGGATGAAGAGGATTCAGATTAGGATGAAACCTTAAGTCTGCTCACAAAGAAGTTTAACAGATTTTTAAAGAAGAAAAATCATGAGAGGTTTCAGCCTAAAAAGAGGTATTCTTCTAAACATAATGAATCTAGTTCTGCTAAGTATACTTGTTTCAGTTGTGGCAAGCCAAGACACATAAAAGTAGAATGTGCAAGCAATCAAAACAAGGAGAAATCATTGAGCAAAAAAGTAGAGGCAAGAGAGCTTATATATCATGGGAAGACAATGACATGTCCTCATTTAGTGATAGCTCTGCAGAGAGTGAAGAGGCCAATCTTTGTTTCATGGCTAGTAATGAAGGATCAAGTAGTGTCTTAGTAAGTATCCGTTCTACTAATTATGAGAGTTATGATCAATTGCTGATTGCATTTCATGAAACACATGAGGAGGCAAATAAGCTTGTTGTTATAGGTAACAAGTTAAAAGTGCAAATAGTTTTCTAGAATCAAAAGTGAAATCTTTTGAAAAAGAATTGCATGATGCTCAAACACAACTTGTTAATCTTGAATTGATTTGTTTGCATGCTACTTGTAAATGTGTTGAATCCAGTAAAATTAAAAACTATAAAAATTGCAAAGGTTTGGAAAACAAGATAGAATATATTTTGAAAACATTGTCTAAGTTTACCATGGGAAGAGCTAATCTCGAAACTATGTTAGGTTCACAAAATGTTGTGTTTGGTAAAAGTGGTTTAGGATATAAACCTGGAAAAAAGAACAATGTTAAGAAATTTTCCAGATTTTTTGTTCCGGCTAAAACAAAGTATGCTTCTTTTAACAGTTCTAAACATATGGATTCAATATCTTGTTTTTATCGTATGAAGAGTAGTCATACTTCTAGGTCTTGCAGGCTAAAAAATTATCTTGTTCCAAAGGGTTTAGCCAAATGGCTACCTAAGGAAAGGTAGTAACTCATCTGGACCCAAAACTAAGGGTACCATCTTTATTGGTTTATATTTGTTTTGCAGAAAACAAAAGAAGGAAGAGGACTTAACCAATGGTACTTTGATAGAGGGTGTTCTAAGCACATGACAGGTGATTTATCTCAGTTGAAGCTGAAATTAGAAGGGTATGTTACCTATGGTGACAACAATCGTGGGAGGATTCTTGGATGAGGAGACATTGGAACTAAAGAATCAATAGTCATAAAAGATGTTCTTTATGTTGAAGGGTTGAAACACAATCTTCTCAGCATTAGTCAACTTTGTGACAAGGGATACAAGGTTAACTTTGAATCTGAAAATTTCTAAATTTGCAATGAAGACACTAGTAAGGTGGTCTTAACAGGTAAAAGGTTCAATAACATATATCTCCTTAATATTCATCATAACATCTATGTGAATGACTGTCTCATTTCAAAAGACGATGAATCCTGGTTGTGGCATAGGAGACTTGCACATATTCATATTGATCATTTAAAAAAACCTTTAGACATTTTGCATATGGACTTGTCTGGACCATCTCGAACTGCTAGTCTTGCAAGAAATTTGTATGCATTGGTTATTGTTGATGATTTCTCAAAATATACCTGCACTTTATTCTTGCTTCTAAGAATGATGTATTTGATGTGTTTAAGAAATTGGCTAAGGTTTTAGAAAATGAAAACAACTGCAATATTTAATCTATTAGAAGTGATCATGTGGGAGAGTTTCAAAATGAAAGATTTAATAGGTTTTGTGAAAAATATGCAATTATACATAGTTTTTCCGCTCTTAGAACCCCACAATAGAATGGTGTACTTGAGAGAAAGAATAGATCATTAGAAGAGCTTGCTAGTACTATGTTAAATGAATTTGATCTTCCTAAGTACTTTTTGGCTGATGTTGTATAAACTGCTTCATATGTTTTAAATAGAACTTTAATTAGGCCAACTTTAAAGAAAACACCTTATGAGTTGTATAAGGGTAGAAAGCCTAATATAAGCCATCTTAGAGTGTTTAGTTGTAAATTCTTTGTTCTAAATAATTGTAAGGATAACCTTGGAAAATTTGATTTAAAATCTGATGAAGGAATTCTTATTGGTTATGCTTTGAATGGACATGCATATAGAATCTATAATAGGAGGCTTTTAACTATTGAGAAATCTGATCATGTGGTTTTTTATGAGACTAATAATTATATGCTTAAGCTTGTTGAAGACGAACTTGAATCGGGTGATTTAAAAACTACATTTCAAATAAATTAATTGATTGATTCAGAAACAAATGATTTTATTTTTGCTGAACGACAAGCTGTAAATCCAGAATTGCCAAGAGATTGGAGAACTCCCAGAGATTTGACCTTGGTTAATGTCATTGGGAATATTGAGAAAGATGTATCAACCAGAAACACCCTCAATAACTTTTGCGAAGCATTGACATTTGTGTCTCAAGTGGAGCCAAAGAACTTTGTTGAGGCATTGCAAGATCAAAACTGGATTCTAGCTATGCCGAATGAGTTGAATCAATTCACTAGGAATGAGGTGTGGTCTATGATTCCAAGAATAATAGAGATGAATGTAATAGGCACAAAATGGGTCTTCAGAAACAAGATGGATGAATAAGGTATCATCCCTAGAAACAAGGCAAGAGTTTTTGCAAAGGGTTACAACCAAGAGGAAGGCATTGACTATGATGAGACCTATGCTCCTATAGCAAGGTTGGAAGTGTTAGAATTAGTGGCCTAAATAAGAGGGATGGTGAATTGTTTTCAGAAATTTTCGCAAAGTTTGGAAGTAAAGTGAAAAGCTCTAAAAAATCAACCAATTGATTTTCTGTTCAACTCAATAAAATTTCAGTTTTAAGGTTCTTTTCAGAAAATCAACCTATTGTCTTCACGAAACAACCGGTTGTTTATACCAGCAGAATTTAAAACAAAGTTAAAACAATTTACGAGAGTAGAGATAGAGATAATCACACAAGAAGTTTATATTGGTTCACTCTTAACCAAAAGCTACATCCAGTCCTCAGCTAACGATTGAGAATTCACTATGTAATCAAATCTAGATTACAAAATACACACCAAGAGTGATAATCTTGAATCTCTCAAGAATACACAAAAATACAACGTTCAAAGAGAAGAGAATAGAATACACTTGGGTGTACAAAGCTTATAGTTAAGAAGAATACAAAACTCAATCCTATTCCACACACTTGAGATGATCCAAAGCTTTTGAATTCTTGAAAAACGTTTTAAGTAATCTCTCTTTCTTAGAGTCTTGAAAAGAATGTTAAACAACCTTTATATAGACTCATCAAGTGGTCAAAGCTATTTAGTTTAGAAACCAAAAGCATTTGAAAGCTTTAAAACGAGTTTAAAACACTTAATAGAATTTTGTTATGAAAACAACCAATTGTTTTCCAAATCATCCGATTGGAATAATTTTTCTGTTAAGGTTTTCATAAAAACAACCAGTTGATTTATCGAAACAACCAGTTGATTCTATTTGACAGCAAAGACAAAACAAAGCAAAGCTTTTCTAAACCATTTTAAAAACCACTAAGTGTCAAACAACAAGTTGATTCGATAGCCTTTTAGAAAACCCATATTTTCAAAAAGATAAAGATTCAAATGAACTTGGATCATCTTAAGGAGTGAATTAACAAGTCAAAAACTACTAAACAACACACACACACCCAGCAACAAGTTCTTCAAGCTTTCCTCATGGATTTGGAGACATCAAAGCATCTTGTTCAACAGGAAGTTGTTAACCTTCTCCTAGCTTTTCCTTGTATGAGTGGATTCAAGTTATTTCAATTGGATGTGAAGTGTACCTTTCTGAATGGTTATATAAATGAAAAGGTATATGTATCACAACCACCTGGGTTTGAGGATCATAAATTTCAAAATCATGTATACAAACTCAAGAAAGCCTTATATGGATTGAAGTAAGCACCAAGTATGAAAGGTTAAGTAATTTCTTACTATCTCAAGGATATAAAAGAGGCATAACAAATAAGACTCTTTTTATTAAGAAAAAGAAAGATGATATCATTTTGGTACAAGTATATATAGATGATATTATCTTTGGTTTAACTAATGAGGCCTTGTGTGAAGCCATGAATAGTGAATTTGAAATGTCTATGATGGGTGAGCTTAACTACTTTTTAGGACTTCAAGTGAAACAAATTGAAGGATGGTATTTTCATTTGTCAAACAAAGTACTGTAAGGATTTACTAAGGAAATTGAAATGGACAAATGCAAAGTTGTTAGCACTCCTATATCTACAAGTTGTCATATGGATCAACATATTGCTGGGAAGTTAGTAAATCAAACCAAGTATAGAGGTTTTGATTGGTTCACTACTTTATCTTACTACAAGTAGACCGGATATAATGTTTGTTGTTTGCATGTGTGCAAGGTTCCAATCTGCACCAAAGGAGTCACATTACAATGTTGCCAAAAGTATTTTGAAGTACTTGCGAGAAACTAAGGAAGTTGGTTTGTGGTATCCTTATCATGTTTCTTTATACTTAATTGGCTATTCTGACTTTGATTTTGCAGGATGTAAGATAGACATAAAAAGTACAAGTGAAAGTTGTCATTTTCTGGGTTCAAGCTTAATCTCATTGCATTGCAAGAAGGAACCTTGTGTGGCTTTGTCATATCTAAAGTTGAATACATAGCTGCAGGGAGTTGTTGTGCACAAAAATTATGGTTGAAGCAACAACTAAGTGATGTTAGGATTATATTGAATAACATTCCTTTATTTCGTGATAATACAAGTGCCATAAACTTGCAAAGAATCCTATCATGCATTCACGCACAAAGCATATTAAGATTAGACATCATTTTCTTCAAAAGCATATTGCAAATGGAAACTATGAAATAAAATTCATTGGAACAGAAAAATAATTGGCTTATTTGTTTACTAAGCCACTTGTAAGAGATACAATTATCTTAGAACTGAATTAGGTATAATGAGTTTAAGGAATAGTTCTTAATAAAATTTTAATTGATTAAATTATATATCAATTGATTTTTTTTAAACTGTTAGTTGTTTTCAACTAATCTTTTTTTTTTATTTTTAAATCAATTCTATTTTTTTATATCTTGTGCATATCTATGTGACGTGGTGAGAGAAAGAGAAAATCTTTTATGTTTTTGACTGAATAAATGTGCATTCATGTGTCTTATTGTTGGGATTTGGCACTTAACAAAATATTCCACAACAACTTTTCATATGTTGTCAATCAAAACTTTAAACTCAAATTGTTTGTTGTCTGCTCTAACCTTTATAAAGCCTAACAATACACAACATCAAGCATCATTCATTTAAGCATCTTTTCTTTTTCTTTTCTTCTCTCTACTTTTATTCATTTTATCACAAATTTCTCAAATGTCCAGAGGATCAATCTCCACTTCTATGTCTATGAAGAAGCCATGACAACTTTTCTGCATGAAATATTCCAAAGGTGCTTTAACTCCTGTTGTGTGGAGTAATATTACTGGTTGAAACAAAATGGAGTCAAGGTTGGAAAAGGAAATACCACTAAAATCAGTGAGTTCAATAAGATGTAGTTTTATCGCTCATGCTTGAAGGATCACAACACTCCTTTTAAACGGTTTCATGTAGGTAATCTCAATCTAACTTCTAGATTTTTAGCCTATATCATTGCATGGTAGCTAACACCCAAGGGGAGCAACCATGTTATGCTGACCAAAGAAGATTTGATCTTAAAGTACTACCTGGTGAGCAAGATAAAGGTAAATTGGGTTCACTTGATGAAGGAAAACATGATCAAGTCCAACATGCTTGTTGACTACAGATTTCCCTTTACTATTGTGGTTTCAAAGTTCCTAGAATACTTTGAGGTTGAGGTGAGAGATGAGCTGAATGAAACTATCAAAACTAAAAATGAAATAAATTGCTACACTTTACTGAAAATGGGATTTCAAAAGAGCAATAATCTGTGGATCAACAAAAGGGGAAGCTTTAGGTTCAAACATTCCTGAGTCAAGCAATGTTGTAGATGATTCCCAAGGAAATGAGATGAATGCTCTGGTTGCTTATATGCCACCTGTGGAAATAGGTGAACCTTTATCAAGCTTTAAGAGAGTTATGCTTAATAGGTTGGACACGATTTCTACAGAGCAAAGAACCTATTATGAGATGACTTCATCAAGATTTCAACATCTTGATGACTAGATTGAAGCTGTCCTAGAGCAACTGGATGAGCTCTACCATCATGAGATATAATCTGACATTTCTAATTTATTGTTTTTTGTTTGTAATTGGTTTCAATTTTCATATTTGCTTAACTATTTAAGTTTTTGGTTTTATTTTGGGTTGTATTGGTGTTGGTTTATGCACTTTGAACTTTTTCTATCCTCCCTAAGCATTGTTATTATTGTTATTTTTTGCATGCTTAGAGCTATTTGAGGGACTGGTATATCCAATCAAATAATGTTTGTTCACATTTTCTGATTGATGAACACAAAGGGGGAGAATATGTGTTCTGCAATTCAAGGGGAGCAAAGCTGAAGATCTGAAGTTTCTTCTTTTTCGCCTCTAATCAGTGCCCTCAAAAGATAAAGTCTTTTGAAGATTCAAGACTTGCTGGTTTGTTTATCTTCATCAAACAAGGGATATTGTTGGACATCTTAAGGATCCTAACTATAATGTTTGATAAAGCCATGAGTGAAGACCGACTGCCTTATGTGTCTAGGTAGCTTAGGTTTTATTTTTTTTGTTGTCTTGATTTATCTTTTACCTTTAGGACTGAAGAAGGGTCTAAGAAAAAAATGGTTTTCAATTGCTTAAACTGTTTTTAAATTTGTTAAAAATGTTTTCAATTGATTAAAAAAGTTTTCAACTAGTTTTAATTTTGTTTTCTGGAAAGTTGCAGTTTTTCAATCTATTATCTTTTAAATCAATTGATTGAAAATACTGAAATGCATTTATATTTTTCTATAATGTGTTTTATATATTGAAAACCAAATATTTGGTATGTAAGATAATAAATGTTTTAAGTTTAAGTACATTCTTTTTTAGAAAAATCAGTTTTCATACTATCTACTAGTTTTAAGTAAAATCAACATATTGTTTTGATTTTTAACCGGTTGTTTTTACTAACAACACCCTTTTCTATTTTAAAATTGTTTTTGTTTTATCTTCTATAAAAGGGTGAGTTTGTTTTCTGGAAAAAGATTATGTACAAAACTTACACAAAATACACTGTTACAATCTCAGAGAATCCCAGCGTGAGTTGTGTTTGAAAGAATGATTCGTTGATTGATCTTTGTGAGTTCTTGGTGCCTAATTTTCATCATCTAGCTGTAGGTCAAAGGTTCTTCAAAGTGTTGCTATGAATTGGGAGATCCTATTGCATTTCTTGGTTCACAGTCAAGGTGATTTTATTCCCTTTTATTACTATTTTGTAATTCTATGTTTGTAAGGCCCAAGATAGGGTTTCTTGGTGGGAATTCCAGCTGTGACAGGGTGTTGTAGTGTGTGATTTGGTTCTTGTAGTGTTCAAGAACTATTTTTGTTCTTTTTGTAAAAGAATTTTGTTGATCAAGTGAATTCCACCTTGGTGTGAGGCGGGACTGGATGTAGCTCTATTGTGAGAGAACCAATATTAAATTTTGGTGTCTTGTATTCTTTCTTTATCATTGCATTTTAATTTTTCTGCATAATTTTTTGTACTGGTTTAATCAATCGATTGTTTCTAAAAATCAATAAGTTGTTTTGTTCTCGACAGATCTGTTTGGTGGTGTGTATTAACCAAAGTTGTATACTAAGGAATAATGGGTGGTACATTGTGAATTGATTCTTTTTGTATCCATTCATATTCATTACAGTTTATACAAGTTAATTTGAATCAAAGATTTTCTTTTAAACATTAATTGATTTCTTTGTATTATGCCTTTTCTTGAAGTGTTGTAATAATTATGTTATGTTTTTGTTACCAATTAAACAATTTTTTGTTTTCAAATATAATCTATTGAAATTAATTCTGAAATTTATTTCTTAAAACATATTTAAATATTTTCAAATTGTGGTTTTGATTTATAGAATTGTGATCTAATATTTGTGTGTTAAGAAATTAATTCAATTGTTTTTATAGAAACAAATTCTTTTTTTCTTAATCAGTTTACTACTAAAAAAAATTAATTATTTGTTTTGAAAAACGATCAATTAAAATTACATTTGTTTTGTTTTAAAGCAGTTATTGCAAAAATATAAAAGCGTTCAATTCAAACCCCTATTGAACTTAGTCCTCCATTAATTCAACATGTTCATTCAAACACCAATCTTGGTGGTGGAGAGACATCATTAAGGTCATTGAGGAGGAAAATTGGTTTGATAATAATATATCATGGAGAGTGGGGTCTAGAAATGTAGCTAGGTTTTGGAAGGATAAATGGTTTGGGGAAATAACACTTATACATAGATTCCCTAGATTGTACTTTATATCAATGTGTCAAAGTAAAACAATACAAGAAGTAGTAGTACAAAAGAATTCTAGTAAGAAATGGTAGCTAACCTGGAGAAGAGGGAGAGTGTATCAATAGAATCAATTTAAACATAAACTATGATAGGTGGACATGGGCTGGAAAGCAGGATGGTGTATTTTCAGTGATCTGCTTATGCCTATTTGCAATAAAATAATATTATTTCAATCTGTGAGGATTTTCAGTAGTTTTGTCTATCAAAAAAGCCCTTCCAAATGCGAAGGTTTTGTCATGGAGGTTTATTCTGGGGAAAGTGACTACTAGAACAAATCTGATTAGAAGATGAGTTAACTTAAACACCATGTTAAGCCCTTTATGTTTGGAATAGGAAGAAACATTTAACCATATATTTTTTACATGTAATGTAGTGTCTTCTGTTTGGAACATGTGTAACAGTTGGGTTGGTATTCAAATTGTGTCACACTACTCACCAATGAGCCATTCTTTGCATTTTAATTATCCTCAGCTAAATCAAAAATAGAATAGTGTGATGAAAGGACTATGGATTGCCATGGTAAGGTGCATATGGGACCATAAAAATAACATAGTTTTTAATGAGAGGTAGATGTTGAGGAGGTCTTTTACATAACACAAATGAAAACATGGATTTGTATCAAGTATAATTTGTCTTGCTTTAATATTCTTTTTTAGACTGGTATCAATTTTCGATTCAGTGTTTAAAGTGCATCAGGTAGTGGTGATAAGAGTATTTTTTATACTTAGTTTGTTGAAGGTATGTGTATTTATCTACTGGTTTGTATGATGGGATATTTATGCTCGAGCTTGTTTAGGGGAGGAATGGTTGCATGTTACAGGTGGAGTACTGAAGTTTGGTCACAATGGGCACCAATATAACATAAAAACCAGTCTATCGAAGTTGTTTTCGGGTGAAGTTTCTCTTGGCCCTGGAACATCACATTTAGGAACACTATAGGAGCAACAAATCACCAAGCTGTGTGCGAAAATTCTGTAGAAATGTGAAAACACTAGTCTTGGCACCAACACAGCCAAAAAGGTTTGTTGTTAAAGACAAAAACTTACCTGAATGCCAAATTCTCAGATTTATGCCTTTGTTGCACCTACTTCTCTACCAACCCACCAATTTGAGAATGATGGTCTTGATTTTCATATGGTTGAATGAGCTATGGCTACTAATAATCCAGTAATTAATTTCACTACCTCAAACTTGTAGAAATAATTACTTAATTTTTCAACATAATTCCACATTTATCTTTGTTTACTATAAAATTTCAATTGTCTTTTGAACTAGCTAAGGGGTGATGAGGGGTGATGCTTGTAGGTTTGTTTGGCAGGAGGACAACAATATGTGGCTACCGAAGACAACCTACACGTATAATCTAGACAACCAGTAAATGTGTGGGAACTGAGTTTGTTGGCAAACACTAATTCATGGGTTGGAAGAAGTCAAAGACTAATGTCAATATTGAGTTGAACAAGTTTGTGGAGAGTTGAAGCAATTCTAGGACTTGGAGAGCGTTAACTACAATCCAACGCAGAGAATACAAAACAGATAACTTCTACTTCTGCCTCTTTAGGTCAGAGCTCACAATTTTATTTTATTTTTGAAATATTTGTTCTAGGTTCTCATTGTGCTATTTTTTTTTATATGCACCTACTATACTTAGTACTGTGAACAATATCTAAGCTTTTTTAAAAAGTTAGCAGATATATAAATGTTTTGTATATCTATTTAGAGGCTGCTACTAGTTGATAGGGTGTTGGATGTTATATCTTTTTGGGTTATGCAGGTATCATACCCTATTGCCTTAATAGGTTTTGAGCATCCCTAAAATGTTCTATATTTATTTATTGATTCTTTTGTTAATAAAAAAATCATACATAATAGCCATACTATGTAATTTACTTATTTTATAAAGTATTATGCCTACAAATGTGACTCTTAATCTGGGTTGCATCTTCATAAACCATGGAGTATTTAAGTCAACGAAACACAAGGCTTCTTTTATAACCCCTAGAATCCAAAGAAGATAGCAACAACAATATCTCCCTCGGAGCCGTGATTCACAGGTTATTGCAAAACATGATGAATTCTTTGGGTCATTTGGTGTGAAGGAAAATGTTAAGGTTATATATTTTTCTGAATGATTTATATAGTGGTAGTTGGTATTATAATTCAGAGTTTATTTAAAGGGGCAAATGTCATATAATCTATAATAATTTTTATTATATAAAGATTGAAACATCTTTTAAATATTTTAATTTATTTTAATTATTTTTATTAATTATACAATTTATACAAATTCTTACTTTTTATAAAAAATAAGAAAAGACAATGTAAAAATGTTAAAAGATGACGCAATCAGTACTAAATATCCAAGTGAGACAATCAATATACATCAACCACCAAAAGGAAATTGTTAAAACATAATATACATATGTCTTTATTATTGTTAAGACAATTTTTTTTATGATATAAAAATGATTGATAAAAACAAATACTCAAGTAATATGATTTGAGTATTTATGTTTCAATTAGCCAAGTTAGCATTATTAAATAATCTTGTATAAAATATTTTAGGTTTTAATTATTTATTTATTGTCGAATGTATTTTATTGTTGTTTTTTTAAATTTATATTTAAAAGTTTAAGCTTTTCTCTATAGGAAAATTTTCTCCCACTTCCATACCTTCTCCTTTCACCTTTATTAATAATGAAAAGTTAGTTTTAATTTTTTTAAAAAATTTAAATAATCTTAAATTAAACATAACCTCACCTTCTTAAATAACTTAGTTGCACTATCATACCTTTCTTTTAGCCACAACCCTTCCATTCTTTTAGCCACAGTGTTTGAAAGAACAATTTTATCATTTGAACACGTGTGAAAGGGTTAATAAGAAAATTTGTTATATTGACATTTCCTAGTGTTAAAATAATTTTTATTTTGAGTTTTATACTTCATTAGTAAACCTGATTGATTTTTTTTTAATTTTATGACTTTTAAAAAATAAAAAAAATAAACAAACGAAAAACACATTCATTATTAATAAAAATTTATTAAAACTTACTTAAATCACCAAGTTCACCAACCGTCAGCATAAATAATCATTAACATTTGAAAATAAAAAGAAAGTACCATATATTGTTAGAATTAAAAAAAGAATATACGAAGATGTATGGAAAAAGTTACAGGTGTAGATTCTCCTTACATAAACGAATTTAATACATTTTGATCTTTATGTTTACTTGTTGTCTAATTCTGTTAACTTTATAGGACTACTACAATTTTTGTAGCTGTGTAAACTTCCAGATTGCAAACAAAATTTGTATGGTGGAATTCAATTTTTGATGATAAATATATTTTCGAAAAAAATAAAAAGTAAATAATTAAGTCTATCTATTTCCCAATGATAAAAAATCATTCAACCTATATATGTTGTTATCCATAAAATATTAACAAATATTTTAGTTTACTTATGCACAATAATTATATATTCCTTAAAAGCCATCATATTGATAGGAATTCGCTATAAATGAATTATTTAAATTACAAATTTCACTGATGATTTTAAAAAAATGTTCCAGTACCATAGAAAAACATTACCCTAGAAAAGAAATACCTTTTCAGATAATGTTATTCATAATTAAAATCTATATACATATGATACGCATGTGTCTTAATAAAACACAAAATCACAAACTTGTTCTATCCAAACAGCTTTCATCATAATATCATGTAAAATAATTATCAGTTCAAGATATATAACAACAACAAACACACATCTAAAATCCTCAAAACTATAAACTTCCAATAACCATAAAGTCACGAAAATAATTTGAATATATCTAATAACTTCCGTGGTTTAAAAGATTGATAAAAAAAAAAATTAGCAATGCAATAATCAACTGTAATTTTAACAGCATTTCACCATTGTAACTTAAAACAGTAATCCATGAGTGATTATTGAATGGTTAGCTTGTGGTGGGTGGGTTTGGGCTTCATCATTACGTAAATACTCAAATAGATATATTCATTTGAGGAAAATCATACTAGTTTAGGGACTTCACTTCGTAAATATTTGCAATAGGCATACTTTTTAAGCTATAATCTTTTTTTAGTATGAAATTATGTAAGAACATTATAGAAGGTGTTGTGAGAATCAAGAATCAAAAGAGAGAGAGAGAGATAGGTAGTGGTTTTCTTGTCAGATAGCTGCTAGTAGGTTAGATTTGTTTTGATTGTATAGAAATGGTTTAAATTGCCAGCAATTATTGATGGTGTTTTTAGCTAATTTTCCTCAATTATTTATCATTTATGAAGGAAATATGGAATCTCTGTCCTCAATAAAATGAAAGGCTATATATCTAGTGTTGTTCCCTATAACAAAATGGAACAAGGTATATATATATAGAACTGAGAATGATTTAAGTTTAACTCTATTCCAAAAACTTGATGATGAAGGATTAATCAAGTCATTATAAGTATATAATACATAGTTTCTGTGTTTCAAATATGTTCAGTTGTGGAATGAAAAATGCCTTAATTTGAATTTAACTGCACACAATTTCTTTTCTCTCAGTAGCCTTGATATATTCACTTTAGAAGCATAGTTAGCTTCATATACTCAACTTTTTTCTACATATATATTCAAAGCTAATTATAGTTATATACTTTTTATTTATTTTTCCCATTTTCCCCATCTTTCCCCATACATCTTTCTTCTTGTTGCACCATTTATTATATCTTTCACTTTCCCTTTCTTTCTTTCCAATTTTCTTTCTACAGTTTCTTTCCTACACTCATTAAATTTTAAATCCTACACGCAACATTTTCCTATTTTCAGTTTCCCTGGAAGTTGCCTAAGCTTTTTTTGTTTGATTTTAAATCTTTGATACTTGTAATGAAGAACATGGCCTCTATCTAAATATATCTGTCAGCTCAATCAGAATGCTTGGTGTATTTAAATAAGCACAAATTATGTGTAATTAGTTTATTAGATTTTTCATGGATTGTATATCTAGAATAACAATTATGATACAGTTAATATAACTATAATTAGAAGACCTAAAATGTAGGATAATATTATGTTTAATTGAAATTAAATATTAAAAATATACTAAACTTAAAGTTTACTATACTACAAAACCATCTATCCTTCTAATATAATACAATACAATTAAATATATTTAGACAATGTAAATGTTAAATTTCAATCTTTCATATAGAAAATCATGATTATAGAAACGTAAATTCCATTTTACAAACAGTTTTTGGTCTTGTTTTTTTTGATTTATAGTTTCAGACTTGCCATCTTTTAGTAATTCTTGGGGAGAGATATTTTTATCAGATACCGTAAAACATTTCAGCCATGATGCAAATTCTACATCTTAATTTATAAATTTAGAGAGATTAATTTGTTTACTATTTTGGCATGCAGAAGATATTATGGACAGAACATACACATACACATGAATTGAAGTCTATTTATCGAAATCAATGGAATCTCTCTATGAAGAAGCATGGTTAAATGACATTAAGCAAGTTTATTACTCAAGCTCAAAGGTTAAGTAGCATTGCATCATACAATTAACATAGAGAAATAGACATATTAAGAAAAGAAGGAGATTAAACTATAGGAAAACTTTTGAATCAAATTGATTAGTGACAAGAATTCAGTTCACCATGGATTTTTATTTTTCTTGGGAAAAAGAAAGGTAAGAACACATAGATGTGATCTACATATATGCTAAACTAAGTACATAGATAGTGCTAGCGATCAGGCCTACCCATCATTGATGTCATGGGAGAAATTCTGCCGGAAACAGCTTCTGTTGGCCGGAAACGCATGCCAGAAAATCTCACCGACGATACGAAAACGAAAGCCATGTCTAACAATAGATGTGCATATTCATTGTAGATATGAATACACTTCCTTAGGAGCACAATGCTCAACATAGATACCAACGCCATGAATCTAGCCATATGCACTTTTCCGATTTTTGGTGTTCTCGCCTGCACAGAAACCTATGCTTCATTCATTTATTCACAGTTTCAGGAGAATGTTGCTTTTACTAAGCTGCCCTTTTTCAGTTCTGTATCTATCATGGGTACTTGCAATTTTTTATTTTATTTCTAATGAATGTAAATATAAGTTGAAGGCTTTAAGTAAAAAAAAAAAAATGTTAGTTTAAAAACTATACACTTAAAAACATCAATTTTTTATGAGTCTATATTTAGTAAAAAATTATTTTTCCTTTTACTTTTAACAGGGTTAATCTAAATGTTGAGTTGTCAACAAATCATGATTAAAAAAACCTAACAAATACATTATTTAAAGCTATTCAATTAAAGATGGTGTATTAATTCATTCATGTTAGTATTTCCCTCTTTTGAAAAAAAAAAATGTAACCGTAGGAGTATAATTTAGTTTATTTTAGTGACGGACTAACACAAATACAAACAATATTGAGTTAAGTAACTATTTTAATGAAAGTATTCTATATTGAATAAAATAAAAATGAAGAAATTAAGTAATATATAAGAAGAAAACCCATCAACTCATTATTTTAAAACTCTCCATTGAAAGTTATATGAAAGTCTCTTATAAGAATTTAGGCTATTATATGAATTTATTATCGTTTGAATCTATTAAAATACTTGTATATTATTATTATTATTATTAAATCTATTTAGATGCAATACTAGAAGTAATTTTAAGATGATTTTACTAAAAGATTTTCGATGAAAAACTCTGGAAAACATTTACAACTTGTAATTTTATATCTCGTAGTAATCAGATTAATTATTTTTCCTCTTTTAGTCAACTTAACTAAATACCAATTTCAAATTTGTAAATCGCAATACTTATATATGTGATATATCTAAACTAGGAGGATGCATGCTTCACATCCCTTTTTAGTCAAAGATGATAAAGTTTAATTATTTTAATTACTCAGGAAATTTTGGGAAGGAATAATATTAACTAAAGTCCTCTTCAATTTTGTCATTCTTGGCTAGAAAGAAGAAATTATATATGCATATCTATAAGTTTTGTTTATAAATTACTAATATTTTCTGTAAAGTACTATTCTATTCTTGAATAAGATATATATTACAATTTTTAAGTTCTATGATATATACATACATATATATAACTAATCAATACTCATCTTATTAATGATATCATAATTTAATTAGTAGTAAGAAACTTGTCAAAACTATGATTACTCGAATTAGAATATTGTCAACAAAGTTACATAAAAAAAAAGGTTTAAAATAAAAGCACGATAGGTCAGGTGTTATATGGAATTACCCTTTTGAATGGTTACATCGGCATACAATTATTTATAGGATTTTTAAATTTTGGAAAATTAGAATAGATTTTAAAAACTATTTTTGAAGTATAAACAAAAGGAAAATTTAGAAATAATTAAAAGTAAGATCTAAATCATAATGGGCAAAATGGTAACTATGTTGAAAAGCAATGTCAGACATAAGATAAAAGAAAAAAAGAGTGAGAGAAAAAAAATGAGAATGAGGACATTATGAAGACATGGATGCAATAGAAGGATGTGGTGGCCAAGCATTTCCGCTGCCTTCTTCGGTACTATGTCATCAAAGTGTCGACATAGTTTATTATGCCTACCTTGCAGTTTCGAAAATTTTAATAAACAACTTACTATAAAAAATTATTAAATTAACGTCATTAACTTCCCTGGTCAAGAAGTTTGGTTCACACGTTTTAAAACATTAATAAGTGTGTTTAGTTCACAGAGAAAAAAATTTCATATTCAGAAACTATGATTTTTTAAAATTATAAATACTGTGAATTTACGATTCTTCGACGTGGTTAAAATTATTTGTTTAGTCACATATGTTTTGTTTCTAAAAACTAAAATCGTGATATTTAATAAATCTTAACCAATTAATAAAAAAGTTTTAAAGGGATCGTTTCAAAGATATTTCGCTAATATTTTATCTTCAAATATTTATAGTTTTTTTAAAAAAATAAAGAATAATATAATATTTAAGTATCATTAGGAACTGAATAGCCAGACTTGTCGGTATTTGGTACTAACCGAATCACACAAGGTATTATGATTAGTTATAACACCTTAACAATTAGGTAATACGTGTAAGGACCTAGAAACTTTAAATTGGAATAAAAGTGTTATATTTAAATAATTTCAGAAGATGTTATTATTTAAAATACAAAGAGCTGGTAAATGAAGTTTCGTAGTAGTCGGACCTCGGACGTCGTCCAAGGTCTGGGGTCAGCTGGTCGAGGTCGGTCGGCTGACCATTGTATTAACCAAGTAGTCAGGTGCGATGACATTATCGTGAGGTAATCACGTGGATGTGCTCGAGGAAGACATGTGGATCAAGAAGAATAAAGGAAGAAAAGTGTAGCTAAGAAGTCTTCTACGAGATCGCCGTTATTGAAGACGGAGGCGATCTCCGACTTCTCTGGCACATAATCGCCTGTCGCCTAGAGGAGACATGACCGCCAATCGCCTATGGTGTACGTGATCGACGGGAGTGCACGTAGTATGTGGTCAAGATGCTGGATAAACCATAGTGGGTTCCAAAAACCACGCGTATCAAGGGGTGGGCTAAGCCTTAGATACGCTGGGCATGCGAAGCTCTATGCTTGAGCATAAGAAATCGTCCTTAGTGTTGCATGCATGGGCGCACGAGGAGTAGTGCTGATCCACTCTTCGAAATGTGAAGCTACCGACGTCACCAAGCCATCTGGAGGTGATACCTTGGACGTAACCTAATGGGAGGATGAACATTCAGCAAGGTGTAACGATGTGACATCGGTGACCAGAGTAAGGCGATGTGTGCTCGTCACCCACAAGGGCGATAAGAGATCGCCAACAGGATGAGAGGAACATCGGTCATCAACCAGAATGGGAGACACATCGGTGGTCTGCCAGGGTGAGACATCGGTGGTCTGCCAGGGTGAGACATCGGTGGCCCTCCAGGGTGAGACATCAATTGTCTGCCAGGATGAGGAATCAGTCATCACCGGGATGAGGCACGTCAGTCATCGCCGGTATGAGAGACAGACGGTCAACGCCAAGATGAGGGACACATCGGTCGCTTTCCAGGGAGAGACATCGGTCGTCCGCCAGGATGAGACATCGGTGGATAGTCATCGCGCGAGCGGTCATCGGTGGAAGATTATCGCGCGATGTTGAGTTTCACGCAGATAAGGTGGGACCCAGGCTTTCAACATCAGACGTACTGCACGCGCGACACGTAGACAAAAAGGGTGGTTCAGAATAGTGACCTCAGAGTGTTGGCCTGCGCAGAGGCACGCGTAGTCGTACTGTTCAGGGAAGCGTACACGCAAACTTCCCTGCAGAGTGGGTGGTGGCAGCGGCTTTTGTGGACAAGTTGGTTTAAGATTCAAAAACCCACTTCTCAGAGGAAAAGGACGTTGCAGTGGTTCAAGAGTGAAAGAGTGAGTTTGCCTTCATTCTTCTCCTTTTCTCTCCTTCGCGCTGCGATTCAGGCACCCTCAAGCACCAGTACGACGAGCGACGACTACCCTTGGAACACCTGGGAGGTTCTCTGCAAGTTCTACAAACCAGACGCTAAAACAGAGCTAAGGCATCCTTTAAGCTCGGTGGGTTTTGGAGCCCTTGGTGTTTTGCGCAAGTCCAGGTAAGGGAAGCTAGCTTTATTTTCAACAAAAGCCGTAGATTAGCTGTTTCTGAAGTGAGGGCGACGTGGTCGCCGGTTTCATATTCTTTTTCGTGATGCTCTGTTCTATGTGTTTGGGTGACGTGGTCGCCGGTTTTAAACCCCTTTTTCATGATGTTCTGTTCTTATGTGTTTGGGCGACGTGATCGCCGGTTTTAAATACAGATTTCGAAATCCCCTGTTTTGGACGTGATCGCCGGTTTTGGCGTTGTTTTTTTTGAACTCCCCTGTTTAGTGTCGCTTTGAACTTGTCGAGATTGAAATGAAAAATGTATATGCTATTCGAAAACCTGATCGGTGGTATGCTTGTTACTGTGATTGGGATTGTTTGAGAAAAGATTCAAAATGTTATATGATGGTATTGTGCTTTTACGTGTTGAATGATGCATTGGGTGAATGTGAAAGAGTGATCAAAGCATAGTATTTTCAGGAAAGAAAATACCGTGTGGAGATTTATGAGGGTGTATTGATCTGTGAGTATCCTGTGAATGAGGCGATCCTGACTCTGCTGAGATAATGGAATCACATAGAGGAAGTTATTCAGTTGGTGAGAGTCGAAGGAGGTTCATATGAATGGGTGAGTCGTGTGAAAAAGAACGAGCTCGGCCTGTTATATGAATTAACCCTGTCATACTAGGAGAGTGAAGATATTGAGATTCATTTATACGCTTGTGAATGTGTGTGATTTCACGGCGACCCTGTGAATGTGTGTGATTTCACAGTGGGGCAGTATGACAGGTGCAGGTCTCTGGATGCTAAGTTCAATGCACGAGTCTTCCGGAAGTAGTGTCAAGAGTCTTGTGTGATGAGTCAGTGGAAGTTTGACGTGAGAAATGAGAAACTTTGAATTGATAGACACTTGATGAATTATGTGAATAGAACGACTCTTGAGGAATTGTGTAATATGTGATTACTTGATGGGCATGTGAAGAGAATGAGAAAATTGATAGTTTTACGTGGGTGTCTTTAACTTGTTTTATCTTGATTTTAAAGTTCATATCTAAACTCTCTTTCAAATATCTAGCTTACCCTGTGATTTTTGGTGTTGTGTTTTGGCTTTTTCTTAAACCTGTGATGATCGTGTATAATTTACACGGGAGCAGATGATGTTGCAGGAAGTAGAGCTCCTCAGTGAGTGGTCGCCGGAAGGAGATCGCCTGTTTTCTGTTTCTCTCAGGCGATCACCCTTTTTCTGTTGTCTGATAGGAGATCGCCCTTTTCTGATAGGAGGTCGCCTTTTCCTGTTAGGAGATCGCCTGTCTTTTTATTTGCTGTATTTTGTTTACGCTTTTGGAAACTGACCGATTATGTATTAAACTCCCTGTGAGGAGAAACTTCATTACATATATATAATTATGTTCATTTCAATATTAATGTTTTACCTTTAATTCGTTTTACAAATATGAAAAACATTTTGGCGGGATGTTACAATACGAGCATTAATTATGATAGACACACACTTTAATCCAGGCTCGACAGTGAAAGAGTACTCTACATAGACACAACAACTAAAACAATACCAAAACAATGATACATTATTATTATAGTAATTATTGCATCTGAGTATCGAATACTTACTTGAACATCGAAGTACCTTTTACAGGTGTATTTTCAACAAAAAGTCAAAGCTTGAGAGTTAGGAGCGAAGAGAGAAGAAGAGAAGTACGACTGAAGAGAAAGAATCAATTGTTCAAGCAATAACCCTTACTCTTTTAGCTACCCCTTATACAAGAACATTTTTATTAAAAAAAAAATATTTGTTTAGCATATTAAATAATTTAATGCAGGTAATGTGATATTTTTATTTTTTTTATTTTATTTTATGGGAATAATTTTGTAGGAAACATAACTAAATAGATATTTCTAGGAAGTATTATTTCTTCAAAAATTAAAATTTTAAAATAAAACAAACATTTTTAAATTTAAAAATTTGTGTTGTATAAAAGTTCTCTAAAGTGAAAAAAAGGTAGTCTTTGTTTAGATTAAGTGATGGAAATCATGAGTAGAAAAGTAAATGAAAAAAAGATATGAAATAAAAAATAAGGTTGCTTGATTCACTATCTATGTATCGTTTTTGTTAACATATGGGATTTGGTCTAATCCCCCCATGTTTTTGTATTTTCTTTATTTTTTCTTCTTTTAATAATACTTTTTTCATGTGATGGCAAATGATTGTTATTACTTGAGGTGTCAGCTTAGCTGATATGTCAAGTTGCATAGTGATGCCTAGCATGAAAGCTTTTATAAAATAAAATAAAATAAAAAGGTTGCTTGATTCACTACAAGAAAAAATAGTTTTAACGAGGATTTATTTTTACATTACTCATGGTTAAAACCTCCATTAAGTCATTTACCTAAGGTTGCAGTTTCCTCCGCTAAACCATCCCTAGAGAACGTGTTCCCCAGTTTTTTTTTAAACCTCATAAAAAGTCTTTCAGAACCCTTGTTAAATACCATGGGTTTCAAAACCTCTAAAAAGTACTATGGGTTTAAGAACTTCCGTAAAATACCATGGGTTTAAGAATCTCTGTAAAATAACATGGGTTTAAGAACCTTCGTAAAATACCATATGATGGAAGAGGCCCAAGCCCAAGTCCAAGCCCAAACCCATGTTCAAGTCCAAGACCTATCTCAAGCCCACCAAATAGAAGATATGGGCCAACTACAAGGGCTATGGCAAGAAGAATACAAGAGAATTGGGACACTGCTACTGATGGCAGAGAGACTTTCCTCTACATGATAAAGATGCCATAAGTTTAGTGTAGAAGTAGAATTTAATTTTCTTGTCAAAATTAGAATAGGAAAATAATTGTAATTTTCTTAGAATTAATTTTGGCACCTAAAACACCAACCTAGGTTAATTTAGGGTTTTTAAAACCACTAAATTAACCAAGGCCGGTTTGGAAAGCCTAGAGAGGGTGAGCATGAAATACTAATCACACCCCTCCCATGTGCTCTCATTTTTAGGCTCCACCTTGAGGAGAATTTCATTTTGAATTTTCAGCCCTCTAAACACTATAAATAAGAGGGCTTGGCTCATGTAATTCTCAAGATTAATTTGAGTGAAATTGCTGCAAACTTTGTGCCAATTATCACTCTTGTCTCCTACCTCTAGGATAGACACCTTAGTCTTCATTCTTCATCTTTTCCAAGTGAGATGGCCTCACCACTCACTCTCCACACCTAACACTTCACCTTCAAGGAAACCACAACTCCTAGGAGCTCCTTGCACATCTTCAACCATAGCTTCCACCACCTTCAAATTCATTTTCAGCTCATGGAAGAAAGCACTCAAGCTAGGCTACATCAAGTGGTATCTAGAGCCATGGTTCTTCAAGAGCTAAGTGTCTTCTTCTATTTTTTTTTTGATTTTGTGTTGTTCTTCATATTTCCATGTTGTTCTTCATTAGATCCTTGAATGTCTTGCTGTTTTTTGCAATTTAATTTTGATTTGAATGCTGTTTGGATGAATCCAATCGGTAGAATGTGTTCAACTTGTTCTTGAGCTTCTAATTTCAATTTTGTGTAGGATTCTTGTGTGTTTTGGTGTGCTATTTGATTTTATTAGGATTTTGAGTCTTTCTTGCACATTTTAATTGGTTCAATCTGTTTTAATTTGAGTCATTTTGATTTTGAGATCTATACATGTTTTGTCAAGTCATGTTTCTCCAACAAATGTCATCAAATCCTAGTAGTACTTTTCTTGATTGATTTTGTTTCTTGATTTGATCTTGAGTCCAGTTTTTAATCTGAATTGTTTGATCCTTTGGTGCATTTTTCTTTTAGATTTGAGTTCATATTTGTGTGATAGAACCACACAAATTCTTATACAATCATTCTATTGTGTCTTTGCAAGTTTTCAACTCTGTTTTTAATTCCAGATTAGGATTTCTAAACTGTGCTGGCTGTTTTTCATTGTGAAAATTAATTCCGCTGGAGAAAAATTCTGGAAATCTGGATCTGAGAAGTTTTATGTCTTAGAAAAAAAGGAAAAAAAAAAGTGAATCAAAATTCGAAGTGAAAAAATGATAAATCAAACAAAATCAGTGTTCAAAACTGGCGCGAAAAAAAAACGGTAATCTGGCACCAGATTTGAAAATTTTATTGTAATTGATTGGTGCATGTGTTTTGAGTGATTTCAGCGCCAAAATTTGGTTAACATCTTGAAGTATCTGTGTTTAAAATTTCAAATTCAAATTTGAAAAATACAGCTAAGCATAAATCGTGTAAGTCACGTTTTTTGACACTTAAATTCCAGTAGTTCAGTTTTGGTTTTTGTAATCCAATTCTAGTACCTTTCCCTAGGTTCATTTTGTGTGCCAGCTTTGTTGATTACCTTATTTTGCTTGATTGTCAATTTTTCTTCAATATTCCTTCTAGTTTTGTCACATTTAAATCCCTTTGCTGTTGTCCAAATTTAAATTGAGCTTTTGTTGCTTTAATTTTTGTTAACCTCTTAAGTGGTGAAAGTTTTCAAAAGGTGCTTGTAAAGTTTGGAGCTAACCTTTGTGGTGAGTGCCATTTTTACTTAGTAGGTTCTGAATTGATTACTTTAGTGACTATCCTAAAAGAGGTAAAGCAAGAGTGCAGCAACAAAAATATACAAACATACATCAAAGAGAGGAGTGCAAAGCAAAAAGGAGGAGTACCAAAAAGAAAAGGAAGCATAGAATAGGATTCTAAACTTTTGTAATTCAAAATTTCCATTGTATTTCTTTTGAGTTGTAAGTTGTTAAACATTCAATAATTAGTGGAATTAAACACACCAATTAGACGGTGAGTGTGTCTTCAAAGGTTCTAAGTGCCAAAGAAGCCTCACCTTAGGAATTCGCCTAGTTTAAATGCTTTTGAATTAGAGTTAATTGTTCATTGTGATTAATTGCTTTTTTTTAAGTAATTTCGTTTTCTTGTATTAAAGCTTGTGTTTTTATTCTTGCTTGTGCTCTAAGTGAATTACTTAGAGAAAGGTTTGTGAAAGTCTTGAAGGATAGAATCTGGCTAGGAAAGGCTTGGTACTTAAGTGATCCAAGTGATCCACCTCCCTTTCCTGGGAATCTACCTACATTACTCCACCTATCTTTCTTGTGGTAAATTGCTTTTAACACATAGCTTTAATCATGTCTACTCATTCTCCTAACTCTAGTGAAGATGATAGAAAGTCAATCAAATCTCTTTTAAAACAATTAGCACAAGACTTTCAATCACTTTCATATAGACAACTCCAACATGAGACCCAACTCAAAGAGAGGGATGCTCATGTTGCTTTGTTGGAGAACGAGTTGAGGATGGTTAAAGAAAAAGATGAATGCACCCATAAAACAAAAAGAAGTTCACATGCATCTAGCTCTAGGGGTAGTGATTCTCTTGGTGAACAAAGCCTTAGGATTAATGAGTATTATCAACCACCCCCTAGGAGAGCTAGAAAAGAAAGAAAAGAAAGTAGTAAGGAGGTTAGGGTAGACTTACCTTATTTCCATGGCAAAGAAAATGTATAAGCTTACCTAGATTGGGAAATGAAGGTAGAACAATTATTTGCTTGCCATAGAGTAAGTGAGGAACGAAAGGTACCCCTAGCTACCCTTAGCTTTCAGGGAAATGCTATGTATTGGTGGACTGCTTTAGAGAGAGATAGGCGCCTTCATAAGGACCCTCCCATAGAATACTGGAATGACCTTAGGGGAGCCTTAAGACGCCGTCATATCCCTTCCTACTATAATAGGGAGTTAATGGACAAGCTCCAGAGACTCCAACAGAAATCTATGAGTGTGGAAGAATATAGGCAGAAAATGGAGCTTTATATGATGAGAGCCTCCATTAGGGAGGAAGAATCCACCACAATAGCAAGATTTTTGAGTGGACTCAATCTTGAGATTAGAGATAGAGTTGAACTTTTACCCTACAGAGACTTGAATGATTTAATTCAACTTTGCATCAAAGTTGAACAACAAAATTTAAGAAAAATATCAAGTCGTAGGGAAGGTTCATATTCTAACTCCTACCCCAAGAGAGAGTATAAAAGGGAGGAACCCATAAAAGAAAAACCAAAAGAAACTCCCAAGAAAACAGAAATAGATACCTCTAGCTCACAACCCCCTAGCAGAGACACTAAATGTTTTAAGTGCTTTGGTAGAGGTCATATAGCTGCCCAGTGCCCAAACAAGAGAACCATACTCTTAATAGGGAAGGATGAATATAGTAGCCAAAGTGAAGAAGTTAGCGGGGGAGAAGAGAAAGTAAATAGTGAGGGAGTGTATCCATGTGAGGGGGAGTTAATGATGATCCGTAGAACCCTCAACAACCAACCTAGTGTGGACCAAGAGTCACAAAGAGAGAACATCTTCCACACAAGATGTAAAGTTTTTGAAAATGTATGTTCTCTCATTGTGGACAGTGGTTCCTGCTACAACTGCTGTAGCTCTAGGATGGTTGAGAAGCTGAATCTACAGGTAATACCTCATCCTAAACCTTATAAACTTCAGTGGATAAATGAAGATGGGGAATTAACTATAGATAAGCAAGTGAAAGTCAAGTTCTCTGTGGGAAACTATAAAGACAAAGTTTTATGTGATGTAGTTCCCATGGAAGCTTGTCATATTTTATTGGGTAGACCATGGCAATTTGATAAGAAAACTATGCACAATGGTCTTACCAATGAGATTACTTTCACTCACAGGGATAAAAAGTTTGTACTCTATCCATTATTACACTCACAGGTGATAAAGGATCAAGTACAAATGAAACTCAAAAGAGAGGAAGAAAAAAAAAATAGAAAACCAAGAAAACGCCCTTAGGGAAAAAGAGGCGTGGGAGAAGAGTGTTCCTTCCCACAAGGTCATTCAGAAGGAAGAAAAAGTTGAAAACAAAGTTAAAAAAATACTTCTTTCTGAACAACCTACAGGCCTCCTGCTGTGTAAAGGAACACTTACATGCACTGCCACATCTTCTGAAACTAGTATTCTACCTCCTCAGGTAAAAGAACTTTTAAAAGAGTTTGATGATTTATTTCCTAAGGAAGGACCATTGGGACTTCCCCCCTTTTAGAGGAATAGAACATCAAATAGATTTAGTTCTAGGAGCTAGTCTTCCTAATAGACTAGCTTATAGAACTAATCCTGAGGAAACCAAGGAGATAGAATCACAAGTTCAGGATTTGTTGGAGAAGGGTTGGGTTCAAAAGAGCCTCAGTCCTTGTGCTGTACCTGTCTTGTTCGTGCCTAAAAAAGATGGCAAGTGGAGAATGTGTTGTGATTGTAGGGCCATCAATAACATCACCATCAAGTACAGGCATCCAATTCCAAGACTAGATGACATGCTTGATGAATTGCATGGGTCCACTATATTTTCCAAAATTGATCTTAAGAGCGGATATCACCAAATACGAATTAAAGAGGGTGATGAGTGGAAAACCACTTTTAAAACCAAATTTGGGCTATATGAGTGGTTAGTGATGCCTTTTGGTCTCACTAATGCACCTAGCACATTCATGAGGCTAATGAATCATGTCTTGAGAGATTGTATAGGTAAATATGTAGTAGTTTATTTTGATGATATCCTAGTATATAGCCAAAACCTAAAAGCCCACCTAACTCAACTTAGGGAAGTTCTCTTAGTGCTTAGGGAGAATAGTCTTTTTGCTAATATTGATAAGTGTACCTTTTGTGTTGATAGTGTAGTGTTTTTAGGTTTTATAGTTAGCAAAAATGGGGTACATGTTGACCCCGAGAAAATCAAAGCCATCCAAGAATGGCCAACCCCACAAAATGTAGGAGATGTTAGGAGTTTTCATGGATTAGCAAGCTTTTATAGAAGATTTGTGCCTAACTTCTCGAGTCTAGCTTCACCACTCAATGAGTTAGTGAAGAAGGACACTCCATTTTGTTGGACAGAGAAGCAAGATCAAGCCTTCAAGAGGCTTAAAGCTCTGCTCACTAATGCACCCATTTTAGCTCTACCAAATTTTGCAAACACTTTTGAGCTAGAATGTGATGCATCAGGAGTAGGCATAGGTGCGGTATTGTTGCAAGGTGGACACCCTATTGCTTATTTCAGTGAAAAACTCCATGGTGCCACCCTCAACTACCCAACCTATGATAAAGAGCTCTATGCACTTGTGAGGGCCCTGAAGACTTGGGAGCACTATCTAGTATCCAAAGAATTTGTAATTCATAGTGATCATGAGTCTTTAAAATACTTGAAGGGTCAACATAAGTTGAATAAACGTCATGCAAAATGGATGGAATTTCTTGAACAATTCCCTTATGTTATCAAATACAAGAAGGGCAGTACTAATATTGTGGCTGATGCTCTCTCCAGGAGACACGCCCTCTTTTCAAAACTTGGTGCCCAGATTCTTGGATTTGAAAACATATCTGAACTGTATAAAGAAGATCGAGACTTTGCATCCACTTTTGTTAAATGTGAACATAGAGCACAAGGAGGATTTTATGTGTCCGAGGGTTATCTTTTTAAAGAAGGAAAACTATGTATACCCCAAGGAACACATAGAAAGCTTCTTGTAAAAGAAACAGATGAAGGAGGTCTCATGGGCCATTTTGGAGTTGATAAAACTCTAGAGCTTTTAAAAGGAAAATTCTTTTGGCCACACATGAGAAAAGATGTTCAAAGACATTGTTTTAGATGCATTTCATGTTTAAAAGCTAAATCTAAAATAATGCCTCATGGACTCTATACTCCTTTGCCTGTTGCAAATGCTCCATGGGAAGACATTAGCATGGATTTTATTTTAGGACTCCCTAGGACTGCAAGAGGTTTTGATTCTATTTTTGTGGTTGTGGATAGGTTCAGTAAGATGGCACATTTTATACCATGCCACAAAATAGATGATGCAAACAATATCTCTAGACTCTTCTTTAGAGAAGTGGTGAGACTTCATGGTCTACCCAAAAGCATAGTGTCTGATAGAGATCCAAAATTTATAAGTCATTTCTGGAGGACTCTCTGGGAAAGGCTTGGAAGTAAACTGAAATTTTCAACTTCTTGTCATCCTCAAACAGATGGACAAACTGAAGTAGTAAATAGATCTCTTTCAACTATGCTTAGGGCAGTTATGAAAGGCAACCACAAATCTTGGGATGAGTACCTTCCCCATATTGAGTTTGCATATAACCGGGTAGTCCATAAAACTACCAATATTTCTCCATTTGAAGTTGTATATGGGTTTAATCCTCTTACACCTTTAGATTTGTTGCCTCTTCCTAATCCACAAGAATTTGTGCATAAAGAAGGAGTAGCAAAAGCTGAATTTATTAAGAAAATGCATGAGAGGATTAAAAAAAAAAAAATACAACGGCAAACAGAGAAATATGTAAAACATGGCAATAAGGGGAAGCGAGAGATAATTTTTGAGGAAGGAGACTGGGTTTGGCTACATCTTAGAAAGGATAGATTTCCCACTAGAAGAAAATCTAAGCTTAGCCCCTGAGGAGATGGACCCTTCCAAGTTCTCAAGAGAATCAATGACAATGCATACATTCTGGATTTACCTGAAGAATATGGAGTTCATAATACTTTCAATGTTATGGACCTAATCCCTTTTGCAGGAAGTAATGAAGAAGATGAAGCATTGGATTTGAGGACAAATCCTTCTCAAGAGGGAGGGGATGATGGAAGAGGCCCAAGCCCAAGTCCAAGCCCAAACCCATGTTCAAGTCCAAGACCTATCTCAAGCCCACCAAATAGAAGATATGGGACAACTACAAGGGCTATGGCAAGAAGAATACAAGAGGATTGGGACACTGCTACTGATGGCAGAGAGACTTTCCTCTACATGATAAAGATGCCATAAGTTTAGTGTAGAAGTAGAATTTAATTTTCTTGTCAAAATTAGAATAGGAAAATAATTGTAATTTTCTTAGAATTAATTTTGGCACCTAAAACACCAACCTAGGTTAATTTAGGGTTTTTAAAACCACTAAATTAACCAAGGCCGGTTTGGAAAGCCTAGAGAGGGTGAGCGTGAAATACTAATCACACCCCTCCCATGTGCTCTCATTTTTAGGCTCCACCTTAAGGAGAATTTCATTTTGAATTTCCCTCCATTTTCATTTGAATTTTCAGCCCTCTAAACACTATAAATAAGAGGGCTTGGCTCATGTAATTCTCAAGATTAATTTGAGTGAAATTGCTGCCAACTTTGTGCCAATTATCACTCTTGTCTCCTACCTCTAGGATAGACACCTTAGTCTTCATTCTTCATCTTTTCCAAGTGAGATGGCCTCACCACTCATTCTCCACACCTAACACTTCACCTTCAAGGAAACCACAACTCCTAGGAGCTCCTTGCACATCTTCAACCATAGCTTCCGCCACCTTCAAATTCATTTTTAGCTCATGGAAGAAAGCACTCAAGCTAGGCTACATCACCATAGGTTTCAAAACCTCCATAAAATATCATGTGTTTCAAAACCTCCGTAAAATACCATGGATTTCAAAACCTTCGTAAAATACCACAGAACCTCTGTAAAATATCACGTGTTTCAAAACCTCCATAAAATAGCATAGGTTTCTAAACCTCCATAAATCATGGGTTTGAAAATCTCCATAAAATATCATAGATTTCAAAACCTTTGTAAAATATCATAGGTTCTAGAACCTCCGTAAAAAATACCATTGGTTTCAAAACTATGATTTTTTTTTATTCATTTATCATTTAGGCATTCATGTGTTTTTTAAACCACAATTTTTTACATTTATTGTATTTATTTATCTATGTTTGTTAAAGTACCTTTTCGATAAATAAAACAAATAAATGGATATAACATTCATCAATTGACAAAATATATCAAAATATTGATAAAAATATACCAAAATATATAAGTAAACACATTGAAATTCAAACTTAAACACAAAATATGAGTTAAAAATATTACGAGGAAGCAATATAAGACGAATAGTACTATGAAGTACTACAAATGAAAACATAACATATTGTTCACAAAGCACAAAATAGGTCAAAAATCATTTTGATATTATATTATATTCTTCAACAATCACATATGCTCCTCTTGATGTCCATAATTTGTTGGCACACTTCCAGAAACCTACAATATAAACATGTATCACAATTAGAAATGTAAATCTGAAAAATAAACAAGTTATTTAATTTTTTTAAACATTACCAATGAAAGGCATATGCTAACAACTCCAATATCATTGACATTGCCTTGTCAGTCATTCTACATAGACATTTGATTTGGTACAATTTGAGCAAAAAGGAATGTTTAGAATACATGTCACACCCTTCATACAAAATTTGTTGTCCATCATGCATAAACTTCAGATACTCAACAATTTCATCAGGCATCATTTGGCTGGGTCTAGGACGCATATCATCATCATCCCCCACGTTATCATTATAGAAAAAAAATTCCTGAATGCATCATTAACCATGACACGTATGGGATCATTACCAGAAACTTTATGCTCATTTGATTGGAAAACTAAAGGTGTTTCAGTCGTATTTTGTACAGAACTTGTCTCGCCATGTAGAAGCCAAAATGTACAACCTTTTGGAAAAGGATGAAAAATCAAGTGCTTATATGTTGCTTCTCGAGTTTGCATTTTGGACATGGAAAAATTATCTTACCCTCAACGCTCTTATTACCAAATGCAAATTCCAAAAATTTATTCAATCCATCCATGTACTAATATGTATTTCGAGGCATGTTAATCCACAACTTATTCTTATCTAAATGGAATTGTTTGATAAAAATAAAGCAAACCTAGCATGAAAGTTAAAAAAAAAAAAACATGTGTCAACAAGAGTATTAGAATGCGTAGAAGAATAAGAGTGAGAAAAGTGTATAAAGAAGTTTTACAAAGTGTATGAGAAAGCTATGAAAGTGGTAAAAGAAATAACTCTCACTATTAGTTGTTGAAAGAACAATAGTATATGAGGGAATATGGTACCAAGAACCTATCAAGTGCCTATCATTAATAAACAACAAAAATTACAACAAATAGTTCACATACCTGGGACTTTTTAAAGTGATTGGAAATAACTGCAAATCTACATCTGTTTTCACAAGCAAACAAAGTTAACACTATAAAGACTGCAAATAAATTACTAAATTTCATCTATTACCTCTGTTTAAAATAAACTCAAAACTTCAATATTAATTAAAGACATTCCAAATTTGAAGATTTCAATTTTAGTTACCTGATAAAGCATTTGGAAGGAAAAGGAGAACAGAGTGTTACTCAAACTACTTCTGACAGGAGTAATCTTAGCACAAGAAAACTTTATGAAGAATAAAACTTATTCAACATACTTGCATAATTTTTTTTTTTGCTGTATAAGTCTATCCCGCTAAGATATATGTCCCACTAAGAAGCCCAAAAGAATAGAGACAACTAGAAAAAAACAACAAAGAATATTTGTATCCTATCTTGAATTTTGGATAAAGATGCACCAACATCTGCTCCTGAAAAAAAAAAGTTATTATCAATAAAGAAAGTTGCACCTTGAAAGCATAAACACCAAATCAAAACATAAATGATAGAAATTGAGCATATGATAAATTTTAAATAGGTTTAATTACGTTATTGGTCTTAACATTTAGGGTCAATATTCAATTAAGTACAGTGATTTTAAAAAAAATCAATTTGATCCCTATGTTTTATAAAATGTATTCAAAATGGTCATTTCTGTTAAGTTGCACTAAACAGTGTTAAGGGGTGCTTATGTGGTAGAGGCATTTGATTATGTGGAATGTGAAATAGGTGACACGTCAAACATTCTAACTAAGTAATGACTAAATAATGTCTTTAATATGCAGGAGCTTGATTTGATTGATATGATTGGAAATGTTACTTTTCCATCATCGAATGTCCTCAATTTCCCATCGTCTTATGTTAATTTTTTTAACTTTGCAAGTGAAAAATTGTTTATTCAATCTATCAATTGATTTTCTTTTAAATATGGTCTCTTTTTTCAAAATCATTTGTGATTTTTATTAATATTTGAAAATATAGAAATGAATTAAAATTTCAACTAAATCTAAAATAATTTATAAATTTAAAAACAAATTAAAGAAAATTAAAAAAATCAATTGAAAAATAGTTCATTATCAATAAATAATTACTAAAAAAATTATTAAATAATTAATTATTATATTGGCTAAATTAGATATTATTTTAAATACTAACAAAATTATTGATATCTAAAATAATTTATATTATTAATGAAATTTATAAGCTAATTTTTAAATTAATATTTAATTAGTTACCAAATTTAGTTATTAATTTTAAAATTTAAATTAAATTAATTAATAAATAAAATTTTGATAATTAATTAAATACAAATTTAGAAACTAGTTTATAAATTTTATTAATAATAAAAATTACTTTAAATATAAATATTTTTTTTATTTTTAAAATAATATTTAATTTAATTAATATAATAATTAATTAATTTTTTTCTTCTAAATTTCATTTTTATATAATGATTTTTTAATGAATTTCTCTCAGAAAAAAGTAAATTTAAGTTAAAATGGCGAGAAGTTGGTTCAGTAATTAGTATATTTTGGTAAATAAAATGGGAGATGGGGTATTTGGATAAATAAAAAAGTTATATTAAAAAAACTATTATGTTCAGTCAGTCTTTCATTTTTTTTGAGTTAAATATCTTAAAAATTGATTTGATTTATCAATTTTTTGTGTTTATGTAAAATATGTTGCTTATATGAAAATGTTATTATACATAAAAAAAAGTAATTAAATAATAATTAATTTAGAGAAAAAAAATTAAATTAATTTATTTATATACTATTTTATAAATTAAAAAATTATTATTATTTAAAATAATTTATATTATTAATAATAAAATAATTTTTAAATTGGTAACTAATTTTATCTTTAATTATAAATTAGTAATTAATTTATAATTAAAATAATTATTAGTTAAAATTTTGTATCTAATATTAAAATATTAATTCAAAAATTATTATGAACACATGGGGAATGTAGTACCACGTTGAGAATTTCCAAGAACTCATCAAGGATCACGTTGAGAATTTCCAAGAACTCATCAAGGATCACGTTGAGAATTTCCAAGAACTCATCAAGGATCAGGAGTTATTAGAAGACACTTTTGGAAAAGTTCGATGATGAAAAAGTAACATTCCCAATCATATTAGTCAAATTAAGCTCCTGGATATTGAAGATATTATTGAGTTAGAATTAGAATGTTTAACATGTCACCTACTTCACAGTCTACTTAATCACACGTTTCTGCCACATAAGCATCCCTTAACGTCATTTAGTGCGACTTAACAGAAAGGACCATTTTAGATACATTTTAAAAAAACATAGGAATTAAATTAATTTTTTTAAAACCACTGTAGTTAATTGAATATTGACTCTAAATATTAGGACTAATATAATAATTAAATATTTTAAATATAATAAATATAGCATCCCGATCCAATTAAAACTCAAGCAAGTATAACATTGAGTAATTGTGTAAGAGTAGTCAAGAGTACAAAAATGCTGCACAACAAAGATAAACACAATACAAGTATAGTTGTGAATTATAAAGTGGCTTTTATAATAGAAACATGACTTTTGATGGTTAATTGTGCACTTTCAAAACTCCAAATTATTATAATGTTATAAATACAATCATTATCTCAGTTATAGTAAGAAAAAATCTTTCCTTTTGTAATTGAGAAATGTACTAATTATCAATTAAATGATAAAAAATAAAAATATGTCTCACCATTTGAAAGATACATTTAGCAATTGCCAAAGGAAAAGGTCATATTTTAAAATGGACTTACGGATTCTAACAGGAATATGGTAACTACATGTACTTTTATATATATATATATATATATATATATATATATATATATATATATATATATATATATATATATATATATATATATAATACCAAATCTAAGGATGAGCTAACATACATTTCCTTTCAAATCTTCATTTCCTTTCAAATCTTCATAGCTTCAAAACGTTTTTTTTCCCTTTTGGTTTTAATACTTAAATACTTATGATTTTAATATTTACATATTTTTATTATAGTTATATGTCCTAAAAAAGAAATTTAAATAATGTATGTAAAGACTAAAAAAGTTATATGTAAAATCTTTAATGATGTTTCTACGTATAAAAACTTTAAAAAAAATGTAATTATATAAACCAGAAAAGGAATTAATCTTTTGGATCCTGATTAGAAATGTGAGTTGAAAAGAATTGGCACCATTTAGATCTTGACACGAAGAATGAGAAATCATACTGATGGAGGAACAAAATGAGGCGCAGTGAGTGCAAAGGGTTGATGCTACAAACATAAAAGAAGCTTGTACTCTTGTTATTGTTGAACAAGATACAAGATGCTTTGATGTCTCCAAATCTGTGTGGAAAGCTTGAAGACCCTACTGCTATGTGTGTGTGTTGTTTAGTAGTTTTTGACTTGTTAATTCACTCTTTGTATTGATTCAAGCTCACTTGATTCTTTATCTCTTTGAAAAGAAGCGTTTTTTAAAAAACTGTGAAATTTCAACCTGTTGAATCGTCGAAACAACTGGTTGTTTACACTTAGTGGTTTTTAAAATGATTTGGAAAAGCTTTCCTTTGTTTTAGCCTTGGTGTCAAACTAAAACAATCGGTTATTTTGATAAAACAACCTATTGATTTTATGAAATCCTTAACAGAAAATTTATTTCAATTTTTTGTTTTGGAAAACAATCTGTTGTTTTTTATAACATAATTCTGTTAAGAGTTTGAAACTATTTTTAAATAATTTCAACTGCTTTTGATTTATGATCTAACAGTTTTAACCACTTATGATGAGGACCTAGGAGAGAGTGTGTCTACTGACAAGACCCAACCTCTGAGGAGGAAGACAAGGAGCATGCCTAAAGACATTGAGCTTGATCAGAATTCTCCAACTACTGTCTCAACACCTAGATTGCCCCAGAGGACCACGAGGAGCAGAGCACAGGCCTTGGATGTTGAGCATCAGTTGGTTTCATTATTTTTAATTTCAGTAGAATAAGTGTCATTTAACATAAAAGGGGGGTGCACTATCAATTTTGGGCTAGTTTAACCTAGCTTCTAGAAGACTAGGCATATGGTGCGGCTTTGACCTTTGGTCAACACCCTAGCCTTCCCATTTCTTTCTTCCCCATTCTACCCCTCTAGCTTGTGTTCCAAGGCTCCTTCACCTATATATATGAGGCCTACCTAGTGTATTTTAAAAGTTGAAAATTAAGTAAAGAAACTCTGCACAAATTGTGTGAGCTTTGAGTGAGGTTTTGTTCCTCTACTTTTGGTCTTATCTTGAGGAGTGTGAGACTTTTAAGTGGCGGCCCTTCACTCATCTTGGCGGCTTCCACACCCCAAGTGGCGTGAACCTTTCTCAATCCATTCCATAAGTTTCTTCTTTCATCTCCTTTTCCTTTTCCATTTCCATTTCCATCTTGCCTTATTGTCTTTATCTTATTTAGCTTGTCTCGGTTTTATTTTTTTTGTGTGGCTTGTGGTTCTTCATTTGGTTCGACTATGTTCACCAATGATGATACCTTGTAGCCTTTCCTAGTTTCCTTTGCATTCAACCATCACCATATACTGATTTTATCTTTGTCTCTATGAAGTGAACCTTCACACTTACTTAACCACTTGGTTAAGTTCGAGTTCAGTGGGAATCTTCCTTAGGTTTCACCTCTAATTATTAAAATCCAAATCCTAAGTAAAGTGTCATCATAAAATGGGACCATCTAAAAATCAACTCACATCATGTGGCTATTAGAGCTTTGGTTTTTGAGCTTATCTTGTTTGGAGTTGATTTGACACTTTACTTTCTTGCACCTTTAAATTATTGTCTTTACATTTCAGCACATTTAATTTTAGCCCTTTATTTTCTTGCTTTTCAATTCAGCATTTATCCTTTCATTAGCCTTGTTTTGCTTTTGGATGATAATTGTATTTTTTTTTTTGTTATTGCCTCTTTTGCTTTGAGTCATGTGTTCTTTAGTGTTCTAGGAGTCCTTACCTTTTGCCTCTACTTACTTTGCTTTTAATTGTGAAAATTATAAGTAATTAGAACTTTGTTTTAGTAGAAGTAGATTTAAGTTCCGAACAAGAGATTTCAAGTGATCAATTAAATTGAATCCCCAAATTTTTTTTGAAAATTGAAGTTCTATGAAAATATGCATGACCAAAACTATGGACCTTTCATTTCCATTAGCATAGGACAAGTATAAAAAAAAAAGGATAAGAAAAAGATGAAGTGGCACCAAAGAACTTGAGTTTTTCCAATTTCTTTTTTAACATTTCAATTTTGGGGTTCATCTTGATTGGCAAATTGATTTCAACAATTGTGGAATTTTGATCCTTTTGCTTTAACAATTTCTAAAAAAAGTTTCATTGTTAAAAGTTTAGTAAGTGTCTTAGAGTCTTTTTGTGTGCTTTTTCTTGCTTGTCTTCCTTTTAAAGTTTTGTCATAATCTCTTCTTCTAATTTGGTTTAGCTTTCTTGATTTTGAGTTTTTCTTGTTTGTCTTTTAGAGTTCTTAGTGTTGTTGTGGTTCTTCTAAGATCAAGTGATTAGGGCTTTGTTCTTTTTCATTTGAGAGTTTTCTACATCAAGAAAGATCTTTGTTGAAAGGATTCTTTTTCTTTTGAGTGATTTATGGTTCCTTCCTTTGTTTTTACACAAAAGTGACGCAAACGTGAGAAAGCATGTTATAATTTTTTGTTTTCACTAAGTGTTTGTTCACTTGTGAATTATGGCTCATCTTTCTTTAGGAGAATCGTCTAAGCCTCAATCTCCCCAAAAGGCTTTCCTTATGGGTGAATTGGCGGCAACAAAGAGATCTCTAGCTCAAAAGGACGAAGAAATGAGGCAGTTGGAGGAGAGGCAACAAAGGCTTGAAATGGCTCATGACAGACAACCTAGAGGAAGAAAGTGGGAGTCAAGGCGAGTTTCTAGGAGCTACAAACATTACGGCAGACAAGAAGAAGAAGAGGAAGAATGGAGAATGCATCACTACGATGAAAGGTGCCATCAACACCATCCTCCAAGAATTTTTTCCCTTTGTAAAAATTCCTAGTTTTAGCAGGGAAAGTGACCCCAACATTTACCTAGGATGGGAGGCTAAGGTTGAACATATTTTTAATGTACACGAGGTCCAAGAAGACCAAAAAGTCAAATTAGTCTCCTTAGAATTCGTAGACTATGCCATGTAGTGGTGGCATAAAACTGTAATGGACATTGAACTTAACAAGAGGCCAGTCGTGGTCTCTTGGGATGATTTGAAATTCTGCATGTGCGCTAGGTTTGTTCCTCTTCACTATAGGAAGGAACTCTTGTTGAAGCTCCAATGGCTTCAACAAGGATCACAAAGTGTTGATGAATATTTTAAAGAGCTTGAAACAACATTAACTAAAATTGAAATGCATGAAAGTGAGGAGTCTAAAATGGCTAGATTTGTAAGTGGTTTGAATAAGGAGTGATGTGTGGTTCTTGAGGGGTTCAAGATTATCACTCTTGGTGTGTGTTTTGTAATCTAGGTTTGATTACATAGTGAATTCTGAGTGCTTAGCTGAGGACTGGATGTAGCTCTTGGTTAAGAGTGAACCAGTATAAACCTCTTTGTATGAATCTCTCTATCCTTTCTTTTTTACATTGTTTAAATAATTGTTCTTTCTCTATTGGTATAAACAACCTACTGTTTCGAGAAAACAACCAGTTGAATTTTTGTAAAGAACATTAAAACTGAACTTTTATCCAGTTAAACAGAAAATCAATTGGTTGATCTCTCAAAACTTTTCACTCTACTTCCAAACTTTGTGAAAATCTTGTGAAAACAATTCACCTCCTCTTGTTTAGGCTACTAAAATTTCTTTTCTCAAGCTTTCAAATTTCTCACCCATTTGTTTGTAACTCTTGGTCGAAGCTTCACCTATAGATGGATGTGTTTGGCTCTTGAAAATTCAGATCAAATGTACTTAAGTTATGCTGCTGAATTTTCTAGCCAAACTCTCCTTGTCTCATCTCTCTAGGGTAAACACCTTAATTGATCTCTCTTTCATTTTCTCCAAGTGATTAGGCATAAACTATCACTCTCCACACTCCTCACAACACTTCTTGGAGCCTAAAGCTCTTAGCAACTTCTCCTTGACCTCCACACTCCATTGTTTCTGCCAATCTCTCCATTAGGCCAAGAACCAAGACAATCCATGGAGGTTTCAAGCTATCATTTGGTATCACAATCAAGGCTGTGATTCAAGTTAAGTTTCCTTCAAATTTATTTTATTTTGTGTTGTTTGGTTCATTGTCGTGTTGTTCATCATGTTCCTTTCATGTCTTGAAGTTAATTCACCGCATGATTTGTGTTCTAAATGCATTGTTCAGTTTAAATTCATTCCCTCTTCTTGAACCATCCACATTTTAATTTAGGATTTCAATTTGGTTTGTTTATTTGTGTTGTAGATTTTGAACTTAAGAGCTCCTGCAAAACACAATTGTATACCACACAATGCAAGTATAGCATCAGGATAAAATAGATTCACAAAGCACATTTAAGTAGCTAGTTTCTACATAACCAGAATAGCAGAAAACCAAAAAAATACAAGGTATTTTAGTGTAGAATGGCAGCAACAGCATGCATCAGATTTAAAGCTAGTCATATAACCAACCTAACCATAAAATTCTCCCCCTATTTGTCTTCAAAAATAGACAAAGAGAAGAGATAATACAGGTAGAAAACAAAATGATAAAATACTAGTCCAACAATACAGAAAATGTAGAGCATAAAAAGAAGCAGAAAGAAATACTTTAAGCATTCAAGCATCCTTGCCATATTGAAATTCAAAGAGTTGGGTTTGCACAGGTTCAATTTGCTCATCTAGATGCTGGAACCTGGCTGCACAAAACTCATAGTGGTTCCTTTGATCACTTGCCATATTCTCCAAGCGATTGATCATCAATCTTTCAAATTGTGACATAGGAATTCCATGATCTATAGGTGGCTCATAGCCCACAAGTGCATGCAGAGCATATTCTTTTATAGTTCCAGCACTTGGACCAGCTCCATAATTTGTACCAACAACTTGCTCAGTTGGATTTTCAGTTCCTTGTTTAGGTTTAGATTGATTTCCAACATTTGGTTGTCCATCATTTGTTCCAGTTTGATCTTAACGAGAAGGACCCACTTGTTCTTCCTCTTTGCTAACCCATTCGTCACCAATTTTGATGAATCCCATCTTGCTAAGAGACCCATTATTAATTTCATGAGATGGTTTTACCACCTCAAACAATTCTTCATCAAGATCAACTTCAAAATATTGAAGAAATTTAGATATAAAAACAACATAAGGAAAATGATAATCACTTAACCTCATAAACTTTGGCATATGCTCCATCAAGACATGAATCTAGTTTACTTTGATGTTCTTCAATATGCAGTAGATTAAGACAAGGTCCTCTTTACTGAGGACAACATGATTATTCCCCCTTGAAGTGAGCATCCATGTGACAATGAAGGCAGTGATTCTTTCATTTAATTTTAAGGCACCAACATGAAAACCCTTCACTTTCAAGTGAGGATTTTTGAGACAGCTCACATAGTATTGTATTTTGTTGAAGTCGTACATAACACTTATGTTCCCTTTGTTGATCCTTACTCCTAAGTATTTTAGTCCTGTGATGGTAGTCCATACAGTAGGAGTAATCTCCATATCTATCCCTTTGACATGTGAATATATGTTCTCACCATCAATAAGTGAATTGACAATTCAAAAGCTACTAAACAACACACACAAACACAACAACGGGTTCTTCAAGTCTTCAAATCAGATTTGGAATTAACAAAAAAATAGAGTTGTTAATTAGAGTTAACAATTAACAAGAAGAAATTATACAGAAAGTGTTAAACTTGATCTCTTTGTGGAACCTTTTCCCCCATGTCCTTGAGCTTCTCAATGTTGAATGGTCTGGGATTTAAAGCTGGCATCTTCAGTTTCTTCTTGGGTTCCCTTACCACTGTTGTAATGGCATGGAATTGGAAGTTTGTTTTTGTTGTCGCGTTATTCTGCCACCTTTTTATTATGTTTCGCGCTTACCAGGATGACATGGCTGGATTAATATGTCCCTGGATTAGCTATAAAAAATTTGTATATTTTTCTAAAAGAACTTCCAAAGGAAAATGATTAATTAGAGTTTAATTTTATAGGATTAGAAGATAATACTAGAGTTTGTGTTGTGAATATACCTTAAAAGTTTGTGAAATATAACATATAGTGTTTGTTTCCAACTAATAACTGAGTTGTAAGTTTGGGTCGTACATAATGGAATAAGGGTTTGCATACATCCTTGGATTAATATTATCATAATATGTTTTTTGTGATATTTAATGGTCAATTAATATAGGACAAAAATAGATACCATGCTTAAGATGAAATAGTAATTCATGTTTAAGATCGTGTAATGCATGGGTTAACTTTATCAATTTATACATCTATTTCTTTATCGCTTTATTAATACAGATGAACTCATCCAATTCCAGCTAATGACATCTTACAGACGCAATGAAGAATAAGTTGCAACCAACATGTATCCTTCAAAGGAAATGGATGCAATAACAACTACCTTTTCAAACAAACTGCCACAGATGTAGGAGTGAGTTGCTTCAAGAAGTGGTTGAGATATGTAGAGCATTTATAAGAAAATAATATATAAGAAGATGGTGAGAAGAAAGAAATGTTTCTTATTCTCTTGTGTGTATTTACATCACTCAATGTATAGCAAATATATAGAAGTGTATGAAGACCTTCTCTCTCAAAATTAAAGCTAATTAGGTAAGATCCACTGATCATGAGATTTTATCATTATTAAATTAATTGCATATAATTACGTATAATATTGCACAATATCGTACAATAATTATATACAATAATTGTGTATAATTTGATAATTATTATTTTCTTAATAGCATTACCCACAACCTCAACAAAGCAACAACATCCTCAATAGGGATGACAATGCGGGTTGCCCTGCAGTGCATAGAATATGCAGGTTGATTTTATTGGCCCGTCCTGCATAAAGGTTAGCCTGCAAGCTAGCCCGCATAATTATTTTTTTAAATTCATGAAAAATAAATTTTTAAATATAAATTTTGAATGAATTTAATTTTTTTATTTAGATGAATTAGGTAAATGGTCTCACAATATTATTCTCACGACACATGCATAATAAGATATGAGTAAAATTTTCAAAATGTGAAATTTAGAGACTTCTGAGGTTATAGAATCTAGAAGTTAAAATTTATGTTTCAAATTGTACAATATTCCAAATTACACAATCCAATATTCTAGATTGTAGAATTTGGAATAGACAATTTTAGAATATGAGGCTGCATGAAGAAAATATGCGAGTGCAAAAAGAAATATATAAATTTTTAAGTTATGCAGGATGTGCCTAAACGGTATAGGGAACAAAATATTGAAGATGATTAATTTTTTAACAACTATCTTATTGAAATTTCCTTTTTATATTATTTTTTATCAACAAATTTTAAATATAAGACTTTACTTAAAACTAAATCCACTATCACTCTTAATATTAACTTCTTTAAATGATTAAAATAAAATATTCTTTTTTTCAGCACATTAAGTTCAATGTTTTTAAAATAAAATAAAATCAAGGTCACACTACAATAATGTGTGAGTGGGGTATGATTTTTGTTTTTTTTACAGAAAAATAAAATTATGATTTTTTATTTATTTATACAGGCCAGCAGGCCAACCCGCCCCGTCCCGTTATTGACCCTTCATTATTATTTATACCTATTTTTATTATTATTAGTGTTGGAAGCTGTAGTGGACAAGACTCAAACCCAAGTCCTTATTAATATTAGAACAGTGACCAAAGAAGTATTAACCACTAGACCAAACAAGTTCTTTTGTCATATTATGATTTTTATTATACTTATTATTATTAATAATAGTTATATTAATAATAATATTAATAATATTAATAATATAAATTAAATCAATAATATTAATAATATAAATTATATTAATAATAATAATAATTAATATTATTAATAATAATAAGTATAATAAAAATTATAATAATACAAAAGAATTTGTCTGGTGTCTGGTGTATGTAATTATCTGTCATTTACATACGGAAAAATCTGTATGTAATATCTATTTACATACGAAAAAATCCGTATGTAATATCTATTTACATGCGGAATAAAATTCGTATGTAAAAATCCGTATGTAATGTTCACTTTACATACGAATTTTGATCCGTATGTAATAATCCATATATAATTCGAGATTTTCTTGTAGTGTCAGGAATAACAAGGAACAACGTGAGTGAAAGAGAAAACGAAATTGCTATATCAATAATAGGGATGATAAGACGAGTACCAGAAGAAGTTCTGGCTGAGTATATCGTCTTTGTTTTCGGCAACAACATCGTCAGTGAGTACAACGCGTGATGAAGAAGTGTTGGCAGGTTCGAAATCGAGATGGATCTGGAAGCAACAAAGAACTAAAGAAGTGGTAGAAGATGGTTAGTTGAGAGAAATGAGGGAAACGCATGAGAAAATCATCTCAAAGGAGAAAGGTAGCATACTGTCTTCTTGGATTTTTCAGAGTTTGGCGTTTCAACTTCGAAGGGTGCAAACACGAGTGGGTGTGAGCAGACAAACACGAGTCTTCTTGGATTTTTTGGATTCTTGAGGTTGGAAGGGTGCGATTTGGGAATCATATAGGTTTTGGAAGGCTTTTCAGGTATTCCAATGAGGTTTTTTAGATTTTGAAACGTGTTTAGGTTGGAGCATGTTGAAATCAATAGTCTGGTGAAATTGACCAAGTAAAATAGCTAAGTTAATTATGATATATTAAAAACATATAATAAATGTGGTCTTAATTACCTTACCATTTAAAAGAAAAAGATGTTACCTAAAATGTTATTGAAAACATATACACTTTAAAAACAATATTGCCTAAAGTACTCATAATATTTTAATGATGGTCTACGTTTTATAACATGTTGCTTGAAATAAATAAGCAACATTTTTTCTAAATATTTTGAGCTAAAGGAAAATAAACCTTACTATGCAGTAATAAAAGAAATTGTTGCTTATACCTAATTTAGAAAACATTTTTTTTACCCGTTGTCATGTTAATATGACCTAAAGTTAAAAATGGTGTATTGTATTTCTCTTAATTACTGTACCGACTAGTCCTCGGGCACTGAGAACAGTTAGTAATGGTAGGTCACGTCAGCTGGGCCCCACAGCATGGGTCGGAGCCACGTGGGCTGGGTCCCACGGGTAGTATAGACTAGTGGGCTGATTAGCCATCAGCGCCTCGATCACCAGAGTGGAACGATGTGTCCTTGTCACGCAACAACGTGATGAGTCCTCGGCAATAGGATGCGACGAGGTGACATCGTTCTTGGTTTTTTCGAACAACAGAACTAGAACATCTAAGGTGGGTCCTGAGAGAAGACTAATTATCAGTAAAATGTCTTGAGGTAGGGAGAGGCTTAAGTCACGAAACACTCATGCGTGTGGTAGGGAAAACACAGTTAGGTGCAAAGTCTTGAAGGGTTGAGTGCCCATCAGGATTAGGGTTTCCAAGTGAGGCCGCATGCATGGCACATGAACAGTGAAGGCACTCCCAGGATAGGTGGCCCCAGAGATTAGGTGCACGAGGGGGTACCCAGGTGGCCATCCTATTAGAATTTGCACTCCAGTTAAGGGAAACCTTACGCACTAGATTACCTTAAGACTGGGTAATAGCGACGTAAGGGTATTCCTGCAGAAACCCTAAATATGGGTAGCGGCGCAGAGGAAACCCTAAACTATATAAAGGGTAGTAAAATACTTCACAAAGGTACGCAATTTCTAGACCTAAACTGAGATACTCAATACACTTGGTGTGCTTGTCCCAGTATTGACTTGAGCGTCGGAGTACAAACAGCTTCTAGGGCGCCCCTTTCTGTCTTTGCAGGTGCAGGTTGTTTCGATATAGTGAAGCGTAACCTAAGGAGAGGGAAGGAGGCGTGTGATTGTCGTAGAGTCAACAGATAGGAAGGTCAACCGGTAAGAACAATTACAAATAATAAAGTGTCGGCATAATTTTAACCATTTATTAGTCTTTTTTAAACATAATATTGCATTCATTATTATATAATTGACTTAAGCACAGGGGTTATCCTTCGAGGAAGAAAGTATTAGGTGCTTCAGTCAACTAAGGAGGCCTCTATACAATAGCTCTGGTATAGGGAACATTGGAGCTAGTGTCTCTAGTCACCAAGGAACACTAGAGCACATGGACAAGTAGTGGAGGGGAGGAAGCATGCCAAGCTTTGTATTCAATACAAATTCTACATAAGTCCTTAGTACTTGGCCCTTAAAAGTCCTGACTCAAGTGGTGTGATCTCATTGCAGAAGGGGGTATGACGACATGGTCAATGTGTACGTGAAGGGGGGCAAGCCAAGTTTATACTACATCCCTTTTGTTAATCTATATTATAGCTGCTGTCTCTAAATATATGTTCCCAAAACTATGATGAGGGTATGGAGGAAGTGTTGTGGCTGGCCTTTGAGGTAGCAGAGTAACAATTGCAGTGCTGCAATTTAAGCAGAGGCACAGGGGTTGTTTGGTAGTAAAGCTAAAGCTGAGAGTGTTGGTCCTTCTGTAGTTGATGTAAGTCCGCTTGTGGAACATTTAAGGCAGATTGAAGATTGAAGGCAGATTGAAGGTCAAGCTAAGAAGAAGGGGATCCAGTATAGCAGAATTGGTTGGAAGTGCAGGGAAAACCTTAATGCAGAAGTCGCTGGTCTTTTTATGGAATTATGCAGAACCGATCAATGCAGACCTCTATCTTCTGTGACTGGATTTGATGTATGGGAAGGGTTAAGCAACCAATGTAGCTGAAGCTCGCATTATATGGCATAGTTTTCTCTAGGACGCATAATTATGTTGGATAACTATGCAGGAAATGAGGCACTCTCAAGCTATGATCTTGTTCAAATCATGTTCAAGTTTGTTTTGGTTCTGGTGTTATAAGTAACATGATTTGAAACTTGTATAAAGGTTGAGAAGTGTCCTATTTAATTAATTAATTAATTCTTTGTTAATAAAAAAATCATATAATTTATTTATAGTAAATAAATTATTTACTGAGTAGATTATGTTTGAGACTATCTCCATAAGAGCATTATCAATAAATGCTAAATAAGTATTTGTCCAATACCAATGACCTTTCCTTCTTTTTTATTTTTGCCAAACCTTATTGTTCGTCCCTTTTCCTCAGTTCTTTGAACCTAGATCTTCTCCTTAAATTCAAGTATTTAGATTTTTTTCCTTTAATTACTCTTTGAATAAAGGGTCTGTTAAAAGTTATTTACTTGTTTTCAGTGATTACATAATAATTTGTTAACTTTCAATTTAAATTATTTGTCTATAAATTATACGATATAAGTTTCAAATGTTCATATTTTTTACAAAATAATGACCGGTTATTACTTGGTGAGTGCATGCACGTGTGTTTACATGTATAATGCTTTAAAAATGAAGTTAATATGATACTCGGTAAACATACATGTAAGAGTTGTGCCCAATATTTAATCACTACTTTATTATTTGCATTTAGCAATCTAAAATTTCACCATTACTTTCCTTTCATTTCGCATCATCTTTTCCCCTCATGATCTGTAATTCTTTCCGATGACTTTTTTGCTAACACAATTCACAACCCCTTTTCACTCAATGCTACAATTTCATAACCCTTTTCTGATTTTAACAACAAAATCCATGATTTTATTTATGCATGAAAGATTCTAATTATACCGCACCCGTTATATAGTTCTTCTTTGAGCTTCGAAGATTCAATACTTGTCCTTAACCACTTTCATCAAGATATTGGAGCTAATTTTTGTGAGAGTGGAAGTGAAATGATTTAGGATCTATGAAGTCTGGGCCACGAAAATCCATGTGATTCTTTTATTGTCTCTTGTGTTTTGTCTTTCAGAGTTTTCCATTCCGTTTTTCAGATGGGAATGTGGCTAATATGCGAACCCCGAGCATGATATATTGAACAAGTTAGTTCCACTAAAGCTATCTTTATATTATGAAACTTATGGATATTATGTTAAGAGTTTCTTTCATGTTAGATTCATCTTATAAAGTCAATTGAATCGCACAAAATTTCAATTGATATTGCCACATGCTTTTGCTTTGATTAAGCGGGTAAGGGTAGATAAAATCAATTATTTAGGGTTCATGTTGTAAGAAGGAAATGCACAAGTGACTTGGTTTTTATCTAGGTTAAAGTATACAAAGCTTTAGTCTTTCATTGAAGATTATTTGCACTTTAGTAGTAGCAAATTGTGTTAAAAAATGTTTTATTATAATTTAAGTTGTTTGGGTGTTCAACCAATTAGTTTCAATTTCAACTATTTATTGAATGCACTCGATCCTCTAAAGAAAGACACACTTAGTTAATTAACAAGAGAGGAAAAAGTTGGATTTTTTTATTAAACAATCACAATTTTTTTTATTGATAAATAATAAAATAAATTAAATAGAGTATTTGAGAGTCATGTACAAAAGGAAAAAGAAGAAAAACTACATCCTTTATACCGAAAAAGTTCTAAGCCAGACCAATCCTATACTGTGTAACATTCCAAGAAAACATCTTATTTCCCAAGTAGTTCATGATATATAAGCTTGTACATAAGTACATTACAGAGTAACCAAAAGATATATGCTCTAAAGTTACCGACTGCAGAATACAATTCCAAGTCCCTGAATAGTTAAAGAGAATCTACTTTTCTCAAAGACTGGCTTATACACTGGATATAATGCAGCATGTGCCTTAAACAATCACAATGATATTTATAAATTCACGTTCAACATTAGACATGCAGAGTCACAGGAGAAAAGTAGATATGTCATGATGAATTTCATATATATTATGAAGGAATTTTCTTATCAACACAACCAGGAACATGCAATTTTAATATATTACTTTTTTGTCATTATATTCTAGAAGAGACTCATGATTAACAAACTTTTAAAGACATTTTCTCAATACAAAAAGGCACCTCATAATGCGTTTCAACTTATCACTTTGATTTTAAAGTTGAATGCCATTTTTTAATTCTTCGTATGCTTGAATTAGTCTTGTGGAATGCTTTTTATAGAGTTATTTTTGTGAAACCAGGGACTATGAGCTAGAGATATACCTGTTTCCAAGCTTATACTTGACTAGATTCAGAATGCTTGTTTCCAGGTAAGGGCTTTGTTGATTCAATTTCTACCAAGTCTTCATTGTATTTGCAAGCTCAATTGTGGAGCTAGAATGTGCAAACATGCTACCAAGAACAAGTGTTGGAGATGGCAGTCGGGTAAGTACCTCAAGTATACCTAGTAATACTTGCGGTGGGTCTGAACAAGATGACCTAGACTCATTTCGTGATGTGTACATATGGGGTGAGGTTCTGTCAAATGGGGTTTCACCTGATGGGATTGCAACTCAAGTTCCTTCTCAGATAGATGTGTTGATTCCTAAGCCTTTAGAGTCAAATGTCATTCTAGATGTTTGCCACATTTCAACTGGTGCACACCACATTGCTGTAGTAACTAAGCAAGGACATGTTTTTACATGGGGAAAAGAATCAGGGGGAAGACTTGGTCATGGAATTGATAACGATTTTGTCTCCCCCCGTGAAGTTAAGTTTCTTGAAGATACTGAATTTGACTTTGTTGCATGTGGAGAGTATCACACAGGAGTCATATCTAAATGCTATGAACTTTATACATGGGGTGATGGAGAACATAATGTTGGACTTCTTGGACATGGTTCTGAGGCTAGCCATTGGATGCCAAAAATGGTCAATGGCCCTTTAGAAGGAGTTGAAGTTGTGTCTGTTGCATGTGGCACATGGCATTCGGCATTGACAACCTCAGATGGAAAACTTTTTACCTTTGGTGATGGGGCATTCGGTGTCTTGGGCCATGGAGATCAAGACAGTGTATGGTATCCAAAAGAAGTACAACTTTTGAGTGGACTAAAGACTGTTAAGGTTGCATGTGGAGTTTGGCACACAGCAGCTATTATAGAGGTTGAATTTCCATCTGGTTCAAATGCTTCATCTGGGAAGCTTTTCACCTGGGGTGATGGTGATAAACATTGTTTGGGTCATGGAAACAAAGAAACATACCTTCAACCTACCCGTGTTGCTCCACTTGTGGAATATAATTTCCAGCAAGTTGCATGCGGGCACACAATGACTATTGCTCTCACTACATCTGGTCATATATTTGCCATGGGAGGCACAGAACATGGTCAATTAGGAAATCCTTTGTCCATTGGAAAAATACCTACTCTAGTCCAAGATAAGTTGCTTGGTGAAACTGTTGAGGAAATATCATGTGGAGCACATCATGTTGTTGCCTTGACCAAAAAAGGTGAACTATATACATGGGGAATGGGTGCCAATGGAAGATTAGGGCATGGAGATGTAGAAGATAGGAAATCTCCTACATTAGTGATAGCCTTGAAAGATAGGACTATAGAAAACATCTCATGTGGCTCTAACTTTACATCGTGTATATGCATCCATAAATGGGTCTCTGGAGCTGATCAAGCTCTTTGCTCTGGTTGTCGACAAGCATTTGGTTTAACAAGAAAAAGACATAATTGTCACCACTGTGGTTTGGTTTTTTGTCATGCTTGTAGTACTAAAAGGGCGTTCAATACAGCATTGACTGCAACACCAGAAAAACTTCATCGTGTGTGTGATAATTGTTATGTGAAGCTTAAAGTTGTTGATGACAATGGTTCTTCCAAGTTAGACAAAAAGGCTACTACTACTCATAACTCCATAAATGAAAAGGAAAAATCAAACCAAGGAGGAGCAACAGTAAGATCAGCAAGAACTCTCTTGGCTCCTATAACTGAACCAGTGAAATACCTTGAAATAAAGAATAATAATCCTGAAGGTAATGGTGATTCTACATCCTTTATACGAGCTTCTCTAGTTCCATCTCTGGTGCAATTGAAAGATGTTGCATTTCCAAGTTCACTTAGTTCTTTTCAAAGTATTTTAAAGCCTATTATACCACCTAGTCCGCCACAAACTCCGCCACAAACTCCGCCGCGAACTCCGACCCCACATACTCATTCGGGACCCGTATTCACAAACACAATGAGACAAATCGCTGCTCGTCCTGCCAGTGCTAGACTCTTAAGAAGTCTTAACGAAAGTTTAAGAAGGTCAAATGCTGTTTTGAATCAAGAAGTTTCAAAGTTACAAAAACAGGTAACTTCAATATTGTTGTTAATTCAATAAATCATGCCCTTTGTCCTTATTAACTAGTTTAGGATATTCTCTGTTTAGATTCAAAGTTTAAGGGAAAAAAGTGACATGCAAGATGTGGAAATCAAGAGGCTTAACAAAAAGGCTACGGAAGCTTTTGCCCTTGCTGCAGTGGAATCTTCTAATCACAGAGTAACAAAAGAATTTGTTGAATCTACTGTGTTTCAGGTATCTACATTCTATATATTAGGATCATAGGTCAATTTTATTAACATATATAAAATGAATAAATAATATATATATAGATATATATTTATTGTTACTACTAAACTAAAGCAGATGGTTTGAATATAAATCATTGTTAGCTTGTATTAGCAAACTTAGACCTTAAGCTTTTAGTATAGTAGATTATTGACATTGTATCAAAGATTTTTTTTTTCTAGGAAGTTAAGATTTTTATCTTTAGCACAATGTTCCGATGAAGTTATTCTTTCTTTGCATGTTTTGTCACAATGCTTTGGTGTGAGACAACATCCTAGATATATGTTTTACAAGTCTCCAGGATATACCTAATGTTCAAATCTTTTCTCACTCAATTTTCCTTTTAATTTATGACCAGGGTTGTTTATAGAAAAAGGCCCCCACTTTTTTTTAAATTGTTTCTATGGTATATAATAACTTTTTGAAGTATATATATAATATATATTTGGGAAGAAGAAATTGTTATCCTCTTAATTATTTTAATTTTTTTCCAAATAATAAACTAGGCAAGGATTGATTTGTTCTTCTTAATTGTAAGATAGAATTTCTAAAAAGGTATAAGAGAATCAAACAACAAAATATTTGTAATTATGAGTGATTATCACCTCAATATTTATAAAAGAAATTACAATAGAGAAGACAAGAAAAAACCATTTTTACTGCCAATATTAGTAATGACAGAATAATTTGTCATATAATTAGAAAAAGTTAATAAATATTAGATACTTTAAAGGGTATTGTTAATTACTAGCTTTAGATAGAAATATTAATATTACAATTTATGACTTTATTAATGTTTTAATAAAATATAAGTTTCATGTTGACTGTGTAAGGAATAAAGTAATGATAATAGGTATAATATGAAGGAAAACAAATTAGGGATGTCAAGATGAGTGAGTTAATTCAATTTATCACGTTTAAGTTTGGTTGAGTTGGAAAAACTTATTTTTTTAAATTTGAGATAAAGTGAACCCTATCGATTTACTTAATCCTCGAGTTAAATAGGTTTGGATTGGGTGAAAGATGAGTAGATATCTTAACCACTACCAAGAACCTTTATAATATTTTTTCCATTATAATGTTTCTTACTTTTAATTATCTAGGTTGACATTTTTGGTTTTTTTTTTTAAGACTCTAATGATGTTCAATAGTATTTGAATGATTTTGATCTCAATTATATAAGTTGGCACACGACTTTTCCTTCCTATATTTTATAATACCACTTTCTTATTGTGATTAATGTCTAGTAAAATAAAGGAATATTCTCATTGTATTGTTATAAACAAGTGGATTGAGTTAATTGACTTTAATTGTACTTCAATAAATGAAAACAAAAATACTTAAATGAATCAACTCACTATAAGTCACCAACTCATGGTCCTATAAGAAAATATCAAATTAGCTTCCAAGTATTAGTGTCGGCCAAACTGCGTTGCTATTAGAGTTGGCTTAACCGACTCTAACATGATGCAAAAGATTATTTTTTTCTAAAAAAATTTAAAATTAAAATTAAAAATTTTTAACTTATTAAATTATTTTTTATTTTTTAATTAAATAAATATTTGTGTTAGTGTTAGATTAGCGTACTAGAATAGTCTTAGCCGACTTTATGGTGTCACTAAATATTTTTAATTTTTTGTAAAAAGATGCTAACTAAAATAAATATTAAAAAAAATAAAGTTAGCATCAGTCTAGTGGATGCTAATTTTATTTATTTTTAATATTTATATTTATTTAAGTTAGTATTATTAAACCTACTTTAATTTATATGTTAAGAATTCATACACCTTCGTGGCAAGGAATAAGAATCACAAATTATTTTTAATCTAAAGATCCAAATTTAAAGATGATAAATTTTCTCACTCACAATTTTTCTCTCTCACTTTCTATATAAATCTCCTCACATTCATCTCCTTCATCCACATTCATCTCCTTCATCCATAATCATGTCTTTCACTCACACGCATCTCCTTTACCCATTCTCATCTTCTTTATCCACACATATCTCCTTCATCCATACTCTTCTTCTAATTCCTTCATTCACACTCATTTCCTTCATCCACATTCTTTTCCTTCATCAACATTCATGTCCTTCATCTATTATATATATTTTTTTTTTATATTTTATTTGGTTGAAGATGAGGCATTTATGTTAAACTTTTTTTTTTTTTGAAATTACTATCATTAACATCGACTAAATTGACATAATTTAAATTTATATTAAAAACAGATTTTATTTAGTGTTGGCTTAGCCGACGCTAAATTAAATTTTAAATTAAAAACATTAGCATTAGCTAAGTCGATGTTAAATTACTTTAATTAAAAAAATCAATATAAAATTTACTAACAGATTAACGACGGTTAAGTTGAAACTATTTAGAGTCGATTTTCAAAAGTCGACACTAATGAATTATCTTCAATTATTTTATAGGTGCACACACATGCGACACATATTCGAAACTATTAACTAATTAGTGACGAATTTTGCTTGTTACCGTAAACTTTTAGCAGACACTAAACATATATTTGTATTACCTTAAACCTAATGGGTGTTGAGTGGGAGATGTTGTCTAAAGATTGTGCCAATTATTCAGATGTAATTGAGTCTAAGCAGTTTAGGTTAGAGTCATGTGAGGTTAATTTAGATAGAGTAGAAGGTATGGGTACATGTATTTGTGTTTGGTTATGTGAGGGTGAGCTTTGGATATGTGTGAGGAATAAGTGTTTGGGTGAAGAATATTTAGGAGGAGAAAAATGTTAAGGAGAAGAGGGTGGAAGAACAACATTAAGGGGTGTTACCTCTAAAGGTGGGGTAGACACTATAGGTTGGTGCCTTCTTTTCTTTCTCAGCGAGGCAAGACAAGCTTCTTTGAATTAGTACTATCATCATTCATTGTGATAGGAGCTTTAGACGCTACACTTGTCTTTGGAACTTTCTTTTTCTTCAAAACTTGTCGTGGATGGTTGGTTCTCCTTTTCTTGGGAATAGGCTTAAACACATCATCCTTAAGAACCTTTTCTTCAACAAACTTAGCATCATCACCTTCTTTGAACCATCTGAAGGTTCAGTTCATGGAGAAGAAGCAAAAGGTGGAGTGGTAGTTGAAGGACTATCTACCTTTCTCTTCTTAGTTACCTTGATGTTTTCTTCAGAGATGAATTTATGTAGCTTGTCTTAGGCTTGAAGCTATCAAAAGGACCCATATGAGGTGGCTTATCCCTTTTTGTTAAGATTAAAATTTTTTAGCAACTCCTTCACATACCTATTTTAATGTATTTAAATCAAACAATCTTCTTGATTTATTTGAAGTCCTAAGAAGAACCTTAATTCTTCCATCATGCTCATTTCAAACTCATTCTGCATAAGGCTAGAAAAATCTTGATATAGGAGTTCATTAGTAACACCAAAATTATATTATCTACATAAATAAGAACAATAATGAATTTTGTATTGTCTACTTTTCAACGTTTAAAATCATTTTTTATTTAAAAAAGGACCAAACAATCATACCACACTCTAGGAGTTTGTTTGAGACCATATTAAACTTTGTTTAACTTAAGAACATGATAAGGAAAGGTAGCACTTTACAACTCAAAGGGTTGTTCCACATAGAATTTTTCTTTATTGAATTCATTTAGGGATGTACTTTTCACCCCATTTGAGAAAGCTTCATTTACTGAAGCTAGCAAATGAAAGTAAAATGTGTATTGCCTCTAGACGAGCTATAGGAGCATAAGTTTCAGTATAGTCTGTACCTTCTTGTTGGGAATAACCTTTAGCTACTAGCATAACTTTGCTTCTCACAACCTTGTTTTTGAACATCCATCTTGCTCCTATGACAACTTTGTTCTTGGGAGGACTGACGAGTGTCTAGACTTCATTTTTCTTGAATTGGCTCATCTCCTCTTCCATGGCTTTTATCCAACTTTAATCGACTAATGCTTCGTTGACGTTCTTGGGCTTAACTTTTGAGATCATAACAGTCCGGTCCATTTCTTTTGATCTTGTTGTGTCTCCTTCATTTGGATCTCCTATAATGGCATTTGCTCGATGATTTTCAACAAAGTTGAATTCCTTCCAATGGGTTTCCTTTCTTTTGTTTGACCATCTAACGAACTTGATTGATTGTCTAGTGTTCGCAAGTTCACTTGTAATTCCAATCAAAACCAACATAATTTTCTTGCTTTGATAATTCCCTATCAGGCTTGTGGTTATTGAACCTTATGTGAATTACTTCTACTACAGATGTTCTAGAGTTATACACTCTATAAGCCTTAAAAATTTCAGAATATCCAAGCAAGATCCTTTCATCAGTTATGGAATCAAACTTTCCTAGACTATCTTTAGTGTTTAGAACGAGTCATTAAACTCCAAAAGGATGTAAATAGAATATATTTAGGCTTTTTTTTTTCACAGTTGATAAGAAGTCTTTTTAAGCAAGGGCCTAATGTAAATCTTATTTTGTAAATAACATGTTGTATTGATTGTTTTTGCTCAAAAGCATTTAGGAATGGAGTTTGCAGTAAGCATCGTTCAAGCCATTTCCTGTAAAGCATGATTCTTCCTCTCAACAACATCATTTTTTTGTGGTGCCCTAGGAGTAGAAAAATTATGGTTTATACCATAATTTTCGCAAAGTGCTCGAAAGTTTTCGTTTTCAAATTTACTCATATGGTCACTTCTGACAACAACAATTGATAAGCCTTTTTCATTTTGAACATATTTTAGGAATTTACATAAGACTTTAAAAGTATTATATTTGTGGTTTAAAAACTTTACTCATGTCCGTATAGTATAATCATAACAAAATACAATATCATACCTTTTACTACTAATAGACTTAGTTCTAGTTGGTCCAAAAAGGTCTAAGTGTATTAGTTGAATAGGTCTTTCAATAGAAATGTCATTCTTGCTTTTAAAAGAAATTTTAACTTATTTCCCCTTGACACATGAGTCACAGAGAATATTGTCTTTGAATAACATAAATGAAAATCCTCATACGAGGTTCTTTTTTTAATTTTGAAAGCGGCCTCAAACTTGCATGCCCACACTTTTAGTGCCAAATTCAGTGATATTCTTTCACAATCATGAGACAAGAGACCTTTTGGGATGATAAATCATCCATATTGATTTTGTAAAGATTATCTTTTCTATTATTGATAAATAGTCTAGTCTCAAGATTATTTTTGTCTAGTCATTATCAAACAACACATTACACCCACTATCACACTTATACTAAGTATGATGTGCTTAAGACCAATAATTAAAAAACCATTATTAAAAGATAGAGAATGATTTTGACTTACTATACCACCACCAATGACTCTTCAATGTGGTCTCCTCCAAAGATTATCTTTCCTCATTTTTTTCATCTTTAGGCTTTGGAATATATGTCTTTTGCCTGTCATGTGTCATAAGCACCCATTATCTATGTACCATGACAAGGGTCTTCTTGCATGAGCTGAGAACATGTATAAGAGAAATTATTTTATCTTTAGGCACCCATATTTGTTTAGGTCTTTTGTGGTTAGTTTTAAGGCTCTTTCTTTAAGGCACCATTGGATGAAGTTCCCATAGACCGTCTATATATGATGCGTGATTTTTATTTTTAGCTTCTTTAAAAGATTTTTCCTTACACCCATCCTTGATTTGTCATGGAAATTCCTAGAATTCTTTATCAAGACGTCTAGAGATTTTCACTAATGTTGGGTTAGGATAGGACTTTTTTGAGAGCATCAATTTCAATTAATAAATCTTCCACAATTTTTTTATCATTTGTGCCCATTGGTCTTTTTCAAATGCTTTCTTTAACAGAAGAAATTATTTCTTAACTTTTATTGTATATGTATTTTGAGTTTCAAGTTTTTTTTTCAAATTCTTATTCTCTTAAAATAGATCATTGTTTGCCTTTGAAAGTTTTTCATTTTCACTGGAAAGATCATTGGATGCAATTTTAAAAAGATCAATTTATTTACATGCGTTCTTAATATATTTCTTTTTCGTGACTTTGAATGCATAAGTTATTTTGGATGTATTATATAAAGCTTCATGATACGCTAATTGTACAGAGTGCTAATAAAAAAAGTCCACCTCTTTGTCTGAATCTTTTAATGGTAAACTAAAGATGGTGTCAACCATCAAACTTATATATGCCATCTCTTGCTCAGACTCAAAATTCGAAGAGTCCAAATCCTCCCATGTGGAGATGAAGGACTTATTCTTGAAAAAAAATTCTTCTTATCCTTCTCTTTGTTATCCTGCTTTGTGCATTTTGCTATGAAGTGCCCAAGTTTCTTGCAGTCATAACAGATGATATTCACTTTATTTTCTTTTGTATCTCTAGGCTTAAACATCCTGTTCCTACCAAAGTTTCCATGCTTCCTTAAAGTTCTCTTAAACGTGTTTGTAAGAAAGGAAAATTTTACATTGTCTTCAAACTTATACTTATCTAATGCTTCGTCTATAGCATCTTCATAAGCTTTGTATTTGAGATTATTTTAATACTAGATTCTTACATTCTATAGTTTTAGCATCACCTGCAAAACCTGTTCATGAGTAATTTAAATATCTACCAATTCCTTTAAGGCATAGCCTAAAGTCATCTCCTAAGGGGAAGGGTCTTTAACACTTTGTCATTTATTTCATATTGATTGATAAAAATTCCCGTAGATCTCAAGCTGTTGAGGATGATTTGTAGCCGAGCAATCATTAATTGGACAGTCTCATTTTCTTCCATGGAGGACATCTCGTATTGATATCTTAGCAATGTCAGTTTGTTCTGGTTTACCTCCTTGGATCCTTCATGTGATAGTACAAGGGTCTCCCACATCTCTTTGGCACTTGTCATGGAGTGAACCTTACAAATCTAGTCTTCCAAAATAGCACATATAATTATATGCATAGCTTTGCATTTAACTGATATACATATCTTTGTTCTCAAATCCAAGTATCATGTGGCAATAACTTTCTAGTATCATAAAAAAGAGTAGGAATGCCACTCTCAATGACTATACATCAAGTACCCTAAACATCTTAGAGACCGACTTTATATTTGAGGTTTTTTACATCAACACAATGATATTATATTGTTCTATCTAAAGCATTTTATTTACTATGTGGTCATTGCGTTATCAAATTTTTAGATAGTAAGATTCAATCTAATATACTCTTGGATGTGTCACTTGCTCTAAACCATATCAACTTTTTATTTATTAACTCTAGGTCAAAAGATTCAATTTTATCCAAAAAGTTATAGAATTCAATAATTTCCTTCCTATCTTTTCCTTCCCATCCTTAATCTTGTCTTTCCTCCTTTCTCTTCACTACATTAAAATCTCCCATTATACCGAATATGTTATTTGTATAATTTCTTTTTAACGTTATGATTTCCTTCCACATATTCCCTTTTTCTGTATAAATTTGCATGAAGGTTATTTTCTTCACATACTCCTTCTACTCCCACAAAACTACTAAAACTAAGTAGTTTCACATTTGAATTTTCCATTTCTCCACATGGTAATATCTCCCGTGTTCCATTCACAGTTGAATTATGTATCCACCTTATATCCTTCTACCCTATATAGCATAACATACTTTATCTTTCAGTATTTCTACCTTGGTTTCTTGGATGCATACAAATTCAATTTTCTCCTTCAAAATGATTTAGTTTAGATAACTCCATTTTATTGGTCCCTGATACTCTTATATTTATATTTAGAATATTCATTAAAAATTTGGATTTTCTCCATCCATCCATGTTTCTCAGGTTGGTATCCCTTTCCTCTAGTTCATTGAATTTTCTTAAAACAGCTTCATCGTTGCCAACAAAACAAATGTAATACCTAACGATTTAGCTTAATACCTAACGATTTAGCTATGTTCCATAATCTATCTACCTTAATCAAACAATTCTTCAACTACCATTCTTCACCTGTTCCATTGTTGCTTTCCTCCTTTTTGTTGATGGCTTCCGAGGTTATATGGTAGTTGAGCTCTTGGTCATCAATTGCTTGCTTTGAATTATCAAACCTTAAAATATTATCTGGTGATTTTCTTTTGGGAATGGATTACGATGTTAAAGTTTTTGCTTTCCTCTTTATCTTTATTTTGATACAAGCTCTAATTATTTGATACACCCTTTTTTTTTTTTGGCAAATTCTTCCTACTCCAGATCAATTTGAACCTATACCCTATCATCTTTCAAAATTTCAAAAATTACTCTCTATTTCGGACTTGAAAATCCAGAATTCAAAAAACACAATTTTAAAAAAGAAAATCCGAAATGCAAAAATTACATTAAAAAAAAAAAATTCCTAAACACAAAATCTAGAAATTTATTTAGGAAAAAAATTCTAAAATTCATAAATATATTTCAAAAAAGAATTTTCAGAATTCATAAATGTATTCCACAAATCTAAATTTGGAAATCCAAATTTAGAAATGTATTTCAGAAAAGGGATTCTATAAGTATTTTTTATCCACACTCTTCTTTCATTAAGGTCATTTTCATCATTTCGTAAGAGTTTTTTCGTCATTTTAATGGAAAAGCGAGTGTAGATTGACATTGATATTATATCGGAAGAATTTGCCTCTTTTGTTTGTGCCTTTCGTCCAAAGTGTTTAAGGCTCAAATCTTGGCCCAAAGTTCAGTTGCTTAGGTTACATTTATTCTGAAACATAGGATTGTAACTAGGATGTTACATTATTGTTTATCTTATTCAATTGATATCTCCCATCGTCATCAAATCATGCCTTTCTTACACGTCTTTCCTTGTTGAGATTTTTTCATAGCACCCCTAAGTAAAAGGTTGTAGGATTGTTGGAGATCCCTAGTGGTTAGACAAGTGGAGCAGTTATAGAGTTTATTGGAGGAGAAGAAATTAATTAAGGAGATGAGTGATAGGTGGGTTTGGAAGGAGGAAAGGACGAGATTATTCTTGCTCAGATCAGCTTATATATATGATTGTAAAGAATGAGGTAGATGGGGAGGATAATTTGAGTTTTGAAAGATTCTGAAAAGTTAAGGCCCTACCTTCAACACAAGTCACGACTTGGAGGGTTATAGTAAATAGGATGACAACTAGGATGCCAGATAGAGGCATGGAGGTCTTAAATAATCAGTGTGTTATGTATGGTGAGGAAGAAGAATATACGAGTCATTTATTCTTTTAGTGTAAAATTACTTGAAATGTTTGGGGAATATGTTACAAGTGATTAGGAGTTACATTCGTAAATCATGATAATACAAAATCCCATTTTTCACATTTTAGGATGGTGGGAGCAAATTAAAGGGAGAATTTGATGTGGGGAAGTATTTGGAGAATAGATATAACTGAAATTTGAAAGCATAGAAATAATAGCATTTTTAAAAATAAAAGAACATATCATATTGAAATGTTCACAATGGTACAATTAAAGATGTGCTCATCGGTGAAGTCTATATTGTTGCCGGTTCTCCATCTTCACTTAAGTTGTCTTATTATACCCGCTTCCTTCATTCCTTCAATTCCTCCAGCATCACTCTCCTTGGCCATCTTCCAGCAGCCACATACCGTACCTTCCACTGCTCCAAACCTACAAAACACGACATAACTTTCCCAACCAACCATTGATCTCATGACTTCAACACAAATGGTTGGGAAAGTTATGTCGTGTTTTGTAGGTTTGGAGCAGTGGAAGGCACGGTATGTGGCTGCTGGAAGATGGCCAAGGAGAGTGATGCTGGAGGAATTGAAGGAATGAAGGAAGCGGGTATAATAAGACAACTTAAGTGAAGATGGAGAACGGGCAACAATATAGGAATGGAATGTGGAAGGAATGAGCGGGGCTTTGAAAATGGAGGAAAGAAAAACAGAGTGTGAGAGGATTAAGTAAACTTTAAAGAAGGTATGTTGTTTTACTGCAGCAAAGGGTGATCAATTTGCAAAAGTGCTAGCTCCAAAGTTGGTTGAAGAATTTATACTATTTAGTTTGCTGTTTGTGTTTTAAATCAATGTTGGGGTAAGAGATTAGAAGCACCTAAGGTAAAGCTAGATGGTAGATGGCCTTTATCAACTATAATGTATATGATGGCAGAGTGTTAAAACAGGTGCAGTATGCATGAATTATGCAGCAATAGCTTGTTTGTGTGGTAGGATAGGAATTATGCAGCAATAGCTTGTTTGTGTGGTAGGATGCTTGGTTCTATGTATAAGGGTTGGAACATCCCTAAGTGTTCTCTATTCATTTATTTGTTTTTACTAATAAAAAAAAATAATTTTTCATAATATATAACTGGATACAAACCTCATCTTATGAATTATTTTTGTAAGGTTGAGTTACGCTTAAAGATTTTTTAATATGATATTAGAGTCTTATGAAGTTTATCCTAACAAAAATTTATTACCTTGATCAGGTCACCACTCATAACTATATAGTATAATAATGCACGAGTTGACAGGTTTCGATGTGAAAGGATATGTTGAATATTTCATATTAATTATTAATAAGAATCTTTCATAGATTTTATAAGGTTAAATTAAACTTTAAGTCCATTTCCTAATAAGGATTACTTCTTTAGTTCATGATGAAGGTTAGTTTTTGTCCTACTCCTTTGTCGCTCACTTCACCATTGCTTTCTCCCAATCACCACTGTCATATTCTGCGTTTGTCGTTGAATGCCTAGAGTTTTCCGACCATTTTGATACGGATGAATTTATATCCTGATTGTTCAATGGATCCAAACAAGAAGAGTCATCTGAATTTTTGTTCCTCCTTTTTTCTTAATGGCAAACATATCTGATTTCTGAATACATTTCTTCCTCCAATATAAGTGGCAGATGGTTCCGTTTAATTGTGTTCTGGCAACACTGATTAGGGAGCCAAAGGTAGATACTACTTCCTCAAAGCACCCTTTGCTGCAAAGATCTAAAGGAATTCCTTTGTATTTTACCCAATTGATTGTTTCAAGAGAGATCATTGCTTGACAATGGATGGATGCTATCGAAAGTTGTTGTCAACCACTTTGATTAAGATGATTTTTTCCATATCCACACCTTTTCACTCATTCTCCAAATTAACATGAAAATGAGTGAAAAGAAGATAAGTTAATATGTCTGCAAATTATTACTTTTATTTGAATCTAAAAATTTAAAACTTTAAATGAGGATGAATTGCAAAAATATTGTCAAGTTCTTAAGTTTTAGTGAACATTTTGGCATTGCTGATCTCCCTTTATTATTAAGATTGAAAGTATTAGAAGAAAGGATTGTTGTATTAATAATGTATTGCTTTTAGAATATTATTAATAATACTATAATTACTGTTGCAAATACTGAAAGACGTTTTTCATAATTAAAATACTTAATTTAATGAAATGCTAGAATTTTTATAAATAGGAAAATTTTAAGAATATTTTCATATTTCCTTGTATATTTTTATTTTTCTTTTGATTAGAAATAAAAATTTAATGTCTGTAGCAATCACATAATTCTTGTAATCCATTTTTGTAATTATAAAAGTTTGACGAGTAATTTTCCAGGTTAAAAGGCTTGAAATATGAATTGATAATTCATATCATTATATTAAATTTTCATGAAAGCTTTGGTCCCAAAACTTCTATACACAGCCAGTTTATGACAGGAAAATATAAAATGAAAAAAAAATATTTATTATTTATTATTGTTCAATGAAGTTGTCTAAATTTCCTGTTTTGGTTTTATTTAGATGAAGGAAATGACTGACAAATTGCCTAGAGAAATTTCAGAAAGTCGGAATTTGAGAAATGTACTTATTCGAGTTAAAGATTTTCTTAAAAAAACTTCAGAATCTGAAACATGTTCATCACCAAAGTTGGAGATTAAGCCAAAAATTGCATCTGATATACCTACCTCAAATAGTGACTCTACCAAATTACAAGCTGAAGAAAATGTGGATGCTACAGAAGCCAAACCTAGTGAAGATGAACTTGAAAAAAGTAAAAGATCAAACTTAGAGCCTAAGCAACAAAATGTGGATCATGATGAAGAAAATTTCCACGAAGAAAGAAACAAATCAAAGTTGGAGTCTATACAACAAAACAAACCTACTTCAGATACCAGCACTTCCAACATGCAAGAACACGAACTAGTTGAAAGTGTTCATGCCATAGAAGTTAACCATTGTGAAGATAGAGGAAACTCTCTCAAAGAAAGTGATGAACCAAAGTCAGAAATTGAATACCAAAATGCACCTCGTTCACTTTCCTCAGCTAGTGAGGCTTCTGAAATGTCAGATGATAATAGAGTAGAGGAGAATGTTAAGGTTGCAGGAGTTGATGAATCTCAGGAACAAGAACATGTCTTTCAAAATTGTATTGGGTCATATGCTTCTACTATTGATAAAACAATGCCTTCAGAAAACTCCAACAAGGGTTCAAGATCTTCACGACACGGAAAACAGGGAGAAGTACAAGTTATTGAAAAATTTGATCGTGGAGTTTATGTGATTCTCATGTTACAGTCTGATGGTACCAAAATTTTTAAACGAGTTAAATTCAGGTAAGTTACATCTTTCAATTTTTATTTCAGTTTGGTTTTGGTATGTAATTTTTCAAAAGAGTCCCTAAATTTCATAAAATTAGTTGTGTATTGATCTCAATATATTTCTAACATTCAATTAGGGATGATTATGCACATAAAATATATATAGCTTTTGTCATATATATGGTTTCAATTGGTAACATGCAAATGGAAATTTAGGTTGACAATTTTTATTTTTTTTATATTTATGGGTAAACTTAAGATGGAGAAAGTTTGATCATTACCTTGGATGGAACATGTTTACTCCATTTTTTTATCGATGTTTTCATTTGATTATTGCCATCTTAAAATTGAAAATTATTTTCGTAATTAATTATTTTATTTTAATTTTTTTATCTGTTTCAATTCCAAAAGAAATTGTTCAAAGTTATTTTTTTATGATAACTTTATGTATTATTTAATTTTTAAATAATTAAGACATGCATTTATTTTGTTAGATTAAGAGAAAAAGGTAAAATAGAAAACTCCATTGCACAATAATTATTTTCTTAGATTTAATAAGTAATGTTTAGTCTAATTCACTATTAAATTGATTTGACAATTATTTTCTCTTTTTCTAGCTTTGTTTAGATAAAACTACTAAATTACAAGAAGATGATAGTACACTAAAAAAATTATTGAATAGAGATCAATTTTAAATATAAAAAATAATTAATAAGTTTTTAGTAGTGGTATTAGATAACATGTTGACACTTTTAAAAAATGCAATTGATCATATAAAAAATAATAATTATTGATATTTTATTTTGTTTTTTGTCTCCAAGATATTTTGTTTTTGTCTTTTTTCTTTAACATTTTTCCTTTCACTGTTTTTTTCAATTATTTGGATGCAGTAAACGAAGGTACACTGAAAATCAAGCAGAAAAATGGTGGAAGGTAAACAAAGGTGTGGTTCTTAGGAAATATAGTCCAACAGGTAAAAGTATAACAATTGGTCCATCTAATGTCACATCACATGTTAAAGAAATTATTGAGACACCTCCTTCCTCAATATAGTTTAGTCACTACTATCGACAAAGAAATTTATAACCATTGTTATTAACTTAGTGTTTAGTAATTGTTAATTAGATTATTTTTCATATTTTTAAATTCATTTAAATGTTAAATCAAATTTAAGATAAAACTAAAATAACTTGTATTATAATTTAAAAAAAAAAAACAAGTTTTATAACCAGAAGAACAAAGATTTAATATAAAATGGACTATACTTCAGTGATGTAAACATATGACTTGCTCATAAACCATACTATTTCTTATATGTAAAATAATATGATTGCATCTCAGCTAATTTTAATGCTTCCCATTAAGGACTAAATGCTCTACTACAATCATAGGTTGTAAGTTCCAATTCACTCTAACTTAAGTGACAATAGTATACATCCAAAGTAGTTACCTTATTTGCCAACATTTAAGAATATGTAGACTTAAAATTATTCATTGGACATTGCAAATTGGATGTAAGTATTGTTTTGGAACTTATCAATTATTCAAAAATTATAAACTTTAAATAATTCCTTAGATTCTAAAGTTAAATTTGCTATATTTAACTTTTTTTCATCATAATGAATTCTACCATTTTTTCGTTTTCATTTCAACATGCTTATATAATTTTTATGTTTTTAATCCAATTATGATTTAAAGTCCTCTTCAAAGCTTTATTCATGATTTTAAATCGTGACAGGTTAACCTCAAACAATGTTTAAACTTATCTTGATAAAGATTTTGTAAAAACATTTATAGGATTATCCTTAGAAGCTATCTTTCAATTTTGATCTCCTTACATTTAACCATATATCTCATGAAATATTATCATATGATTTTGTACAATACTCAACTCTCCTATCATCCCTTTCAACTAGAAAATTATCCCCTCTATAATATAATACACAAATTGTAAATTTTTCTTAAGATAAATTGCAATGTCACTACAAAAAACAAGGTATATTGTGACGGTTTTTTTTTTTGTATAAAGTGGCGTTTATAACTGCCACAATATACGCGTGTGACGGTTTCCCAAACCGCCATAGAATTGACCGCCACAAAGTTTAATGTGGCGATTTCACGCTACCCGTCGCAACACCCGTCACTTTAACACTACGTTTAAAGTGACGATTTTTATATGTAAATAGTGTCAGTTATAACTGACACAATTTAATTCATTAAAGAAGATTTTGGCGTCATTATGTAGGGTATAATGTGGCGTTTTTAACTGTCGTAATTTTAATTCTAAATAAATAAATTTTAACCACCTCTTTTTTATCCTTTTTTTATATATTTTTTTAATTTTTGTATAATCTTTTTTATAATTTGGTTTCCATAATTTACTAAACATAATATATTTTCATAATAAAAAAATAAAATATACTAATAAAATGAAATAATGTATAAAACTTATAAGCATCCACTCATTTCATTGAAAATTAAAACACACATAATATTTTGATACATAATTGAAAATGAAAACACATAATTGTTCAAAAGTTCATACATCCCTAATCAAGTTTAGAATTAAAACACACATCTCTAATCATTTTGCTTCCAGAACTTAATCCTATTATTTGAATAGGTGATGGAGCACCACTTATAGTATCTGATGCCTGAAATAAATAAATAATTTTAAGTTAATGAAATTGAATGTTTATAATTATAAAATAAAAGACACTAAAAAAATTTAAATATATTAATATCTCATTGATGGATGCATGAACCAAATTAGTTGCCATTGCAGTAAAATGTTCTTATTTAAAGAAACTTTGAACAAAATTTAGATACACTAGGCTTTGAAATTGGCAATAAACATATATGAAGACCTTATTGAAAACAAAAGAAACTACAAAACAAAGAAAATATAAACTGTGGAGAATGGGGATACGTAACTAAAATATATAATAGAACCAATGAGGAAAATGGAGAAATAAAATAAAAGAGTAGAACCTGTTTGATACAAATCTAGATAGATTATACAAATTTGTAAACTAAAAAGGTACAACATATTCAGTGTAAAAGCTCTAAAAAATACTCTTAATCTATACCCAAACGTGCTCAAAGAAGATGTTCAATAAAGAGAAACAAGTGAAATAAAAATAAACAAGTTGGAAAACTTTATTATAGAGAAGAAAAAAACTAATTCTTTGTTTTAGTTTTTATGTTTGGAATTCAAAAGCATATGGTCAACAAAAATCTTGAACAAATTCTCACCCTAATGTGCCCGTTATCATTGTTTGAGGACTTTCATTACCAGTCTTTCATTTAGCAAGCCCAAAGTCACCTAGCTGCATTTATAATCAACACACCACTTAATTGAACTACATCAATAAATATTTAAGTATACTAATATAGAGGATGAAAGATAAAATTAGCATTGTGGAGTATTTCTAAGAAAATGCTTTAAAGAAGTGTGTGGTGTTCTAGCCCAGTGCTAATCACGTACACACCAATTGAATCAACAAATTGGAAACACTCTTTTTGCAAAATACATATGCAAGTAGAAGCATTAAATGAAAAAGTGAATGGCCTCGCATATACTAACAATTGGTACATAAAGGTAGACCATGCAACAACAAAAGTAACAAACCAAGGCCTTAAAATATGAAAAAGTAATGCTCTCAGATTTTCCATGCAATTTGGCATTAAATGGTGGTGACCTCCATGCATGTTAACATGTCACGAGAATGGAAAAGAAAGCATGCTAGAAATGAATAGCAAAATTTACCAATAAATAAAACTGGTGGTTTCACATGCATCAAAGAGAAGGGCAACACTATAAAAGGAATTCCCATTTCTCTAGAATACCATGCATAAAGTCGCAGCAACACCCTTATGTAGCTAACAATCAAAACCAAAAACTACACCTTAAAAATGATGTAGTAGCACTTGTGATAACTTCAAAGAACCAACTGCACCAACAACTTCTTAAGCAAAATAGAAGTTATACTGATCCAAAAAACACTATAGCCAAACTAGCTAAACGGAAAATGCAGCAACCAAATGAAGCATAAGAATGCATATAGTTTCAGAATAAAGCATACATGATTTTTTGGAGATCAACCATCAAGTTATTGGTATTTTGTGAAATCATGGGAAGGAAAAACAGGGATTATAATGGTTGTTCTAATGACAATAACTTTTACTTTAGCTTACCCTTGGTTCAGAAGAGGCAGGGTCAAGCTTCTCAAGCCCTTCGATAATCTCATTGGCTTCAACGTCTTTTGGTACTCACATCATCTCTTTTTCATTGTCTATGCCTTGCTCATTGTGCACGGAATAAAACTTTACTTGACCAAAGAATGGTACAATAAAACGGTTAGCACCTTCCTTTATTAGAGTAAATAGCTTCCTATACTTAACAGTTTAAAAATTCTCAATGAATTCCAATTAACATTTTGGGAATATGCTGTGTTTTGTAGACTTGGATGTATTTGGCTATTCCCATTGTTATATACTTCTTGGAAAGATTGACTTGAGCACTCAGATCAAGCATAAAGCCAGTGAGAATATTAAAGGTGAGCATGGAATGAGAAATAACTCATTATATGAAAGAAATATATGTCTGATGGTTAAATATTTTTGGCTAATCTATAAAGTAGGAGATTTCCAACAAGTTTAAATAATAGAGTACAATTTTTCTTATCAGCAAGACTTTCTTCATTCTTCAGCCTTTATGAATTACACTAGTGTACACCAGGAAGTAAGAGTCTAGGAAACAAATAAGGTATACAAAGATGGTTCTGCTGTTAGACTAGAAATAGGAAAATGACTTTGATTTTGGTAGGCCATGCACACATAAATACATATCATGCCTATATTGCCCACTTCTTTATTTATAATTATCATACTTCAGTGAAACTTAACAAATTCATTACATTGTCATCCATTTGCATACTACTTTGACATGATCAAAACTGTTTCTTCAAGTGTTTCAAAAGCCAACAATTAGTACAAGTTTGTAAAGAAAGGTTACCTGGAGCTTTTTCAAAATCTTATCCAGTTTAGCATATTGCTTATCAAGCTCTTGAACCTAAAAAAAAAACAATCATTCAACGACATGAGCAACATGATTGGACATGAATGCTAAGACCCCCTAAGCTAAGAAACAGAAAGAGATAATGAAAGATGAGCTAAATAATGAAGAAACTTTCCAAGCCCAGTTCTCCTGAATTCCTCACAGATTCTCCTAACAGAATGTCACCACCTCCGTGACCTACGCCACGAGGGATTTCAAATGATTCATGAGAAAACAAAATACATCATCACGTTACTATGTATGGTTCAACCCGAAGACTGAAATTACTATCAGCACGTCCTCGACAAAATAGTCATTAAAGTTATTGTTATCTCTAACATAATAAACCATGGTAAAATCGTAAATTCAGGAACTCACCTTTTGTCACTGCGAACACTCAGATCCTCAGACCCAATAATGCCAATCATCTCTTTCTCATAACTTCTCGATCCTTCACAAACTTTCGACACTCTGTCAAACCCATATTTGGCATAATCAACCCTTCTTCCTTCAAGAAGCCTTAGCCACTGCAACAACAATTTTACCAAACCTTGCACCCTCTGCCGAAACCCTCCCTTCACAATATGAAATCCTCAAAATTGTCGGCGACAATGGTGAACAGAACCAAGGACGATAATGAGAAGGGTTAGGGTTCTGCGATAGGGGTTAGAGGGTTTGCAGTAATGAGATTGAGAGAGGAGAGTTAAGGTTCTATGAGAAGGCTCGAAAGAGTTTGAAGGAGGTGCTAAATGTGAATGGTGAAAAGATTTGCGATAACAAGAGTTCGAGGGTTCGAAAGGGTTAGTGAGAGGGTTGGGTGAGAGGGTCTCTTAGAGGTCTCTGAGAGGGGTCTAAGTGTGAGGTCTCTAAGTGATGGAGATCAAGTATATGGAGATCAAGTAGAAGAGGATTTTACTAATGGAGGAAGAGGTCATCCACCCAAGCATTTAAAATTCTTCTTACTAGTCTTCTTAAAAAGTAGAACAGTTTGGGTTCTCTTGAAAATTCAAAAGATAGTAGTATAAATAAATCTTTGTAAATACTCTTGTATAAATTTGTAAATAATATAGAAATATCCTTAGGAGTATGCCAAAGAGGAAAACCAAAAGAAACCTCTAAATGTAAGGCATTTTAGGCACTTTCTTTAGGAAAAACTGGAAAAAGTGACTTTTCTACTCCTTTCTCTCTTAGGCACTAGAAGGAGCTAGAAGAGTGACTCTTCCCACTCCTTCCCCTTTGTAACATGACCAGCCCTCTCCATTATAAATATGGGTGCTTGGTACTTTGAATAAAAAAAAGTTGAAAGTTAGAAGAAAAGAAACTATCTTGAAATTGAGAGAGAGTGAGTTTGTGAGACTTGTCTCTTCTTCTCCTTCATGTCTTATCTTGTGAGCTTTGGAGACTCTCAAGTGGCGGCACCACCCACTCATCTTGGAAGAACCACCCTCCAAGTGGCGTGAATCACATCTCCAAAAGGCTACAACCACATAAGTCATTTCTATTCATCTTCTAAAAATACCCATTTATGTTTTCTTGTAGTTTTTCCATTTTTAATCGGTTCAATCTTTTCCATGAGTTGTTTCCTTTCATTTGCTGCCATTGTTCTGCACTTTGTTTGGTTTATTTCCTTGTTTTCTTGCTGTTTTAATTTCGTCCAAACCATGGGTTTCCATATACATGTGTTGTTCTTGTTTTCCATCCATGGGTTTTTGTTCTTTGATGAATTTCTTTGTGATTTTCTAATTCCTATTGAATTTCAATCAGTATTTTCACTTGTTCTTGGTGTTCTTATGTTGTTCTTGTGTTTCCTTTGAAGTTTGGTACTGTTCTTGAATTACCCATTCATATTCCATTGTTATCTTACACTACAAGTTACCTATTCATGTGTTTTTAGTATGAACCTTTGTTTTCTTGAGTAGAAACTCTATTAATTGTTCTTTAGAATTTTGATCCTAATTCTTGAAAGTGTCATGAATACAATAAAACCTATATCAACTCAACCCAAACCAAGAAAGGTTCATAAGAAACTCACATCACTAAGGGTTGAAAAAATTTGGGAAAAAGTAAAGGTATGGAGGGAACAAAAAATGCGGGAGAGTAAATATTTTGAAGGAGAATTGTGGCAGTTCTAAATGACGTATTTTGGAGGAAAATTCTGGCGATTATTAAATTGTCGTATTATATGGATAATTGTGGTGGTTTTTAATAATCGCCATATTAAAACCGCCACTACATACACATTTTTTTGTAGTGTGTCGAGCAATGAAAACACATATACCTAGAAAGTTTTTTTTTGATCGACAATAAAAAAGAAATAAATATGAACTACTTTAGGGGTGGTCCAACCCTTATACATGAAAACCTTTACTCTCCCCCACTTTGACTGAATCTAGAAAGAATCACTTAAGGCTATCACTCATACACCTAAAAAGTACATCATGAAATCATCCCCATGTAAACCAAAGGATCAAGGCACCAATCAAAGAAAGAGAAATGCGCAGAAGGTGACTTGGATGTAATCCAAGACCAAACCTTTAGTTGAACCAAAGCAAACACTTCCAATACATCTATTACACCCCTTTTAAAGATTACATTGTTTTTATGCTTCCAAATCTCGTTGACAACTTCAATCCAAATCACTCCCCAAATCTCATTTACCGAAGCAGACCCATTACACATCCTAAACTGGGAGAAATTTAGCAATGGATCGTTATAGGAACACTCTACACACCCAGCCATACACAATAATGGTTCCACAATACCTAAGCAAGTCTACACTCGAAGAATAGATGGGTACTAGTCTCCTCCTCCACCCCACAAAGACTACACATATAACTTTCAATTGTGATCCCGCGCTTTTCCAAGTTAGCCTTAGTGGCTAACTTATTTACCAACACCCTCCAAGTAGTAACTTGCGCAGAAGGTACACCTTTACTCTTCCATAGCTTCTTAAACACTATGTCATACTCCCCTTCACAGCTCCCCCTTAGACGGAGATACCCAAATTTAACCATATCCCTAACTCCTCCCCTTCCTTCCACACCCATCTATCCTCCCTTTCCAAATCAACACTCACACCCTGGACTTCGTGAAGAAGTAGAAAAACTAATTGTTTTTCCCATTCAAAAAGATTCCTTCTCCAAATGAAGTTCCAATCCCAAATTCCATTGTTCCAAGCCCCGAATTCTGCCATCGCAGAAGCTTTTGACAAACTCAAGGAAAACAACATCGGGAAAACACTCTTCAACGTCCCACTACCCACCCAATTATCTTCCAAAAACAAAACTTCCTTCCCAATACCCACCTTCTATTTGATGGCTTCTTCGAAATTTCGATCCCAACCTTCCAAACTCCAGACCTCCCTCAAATCTTTCCACCACAGAAATTCCTTACTATCTTTCCTTCCCTCTATCAAGCTTCTCCAACCCCCATACTTGGAATCAATTACCTCCTTCCTTAGAAGCTATCTTTTCAATTTTGATCTCCTTACATTTAACTATATCTCTCATGAAGTATTATCATACGATTTTGTATAATACTCAACTCTCCTATCATCTCTTTCAACTACAGAATTATCCCCTTCTATAATATAGTACACAAATTGTAAATTTTCCTTAAGATAAATTGCAATGTCGAGCAATGCAAACACATATACCTAGAAAGTGACTTTCTCATATCCACATTCCCTACATAATTCGCATCTAGAAGCCCCTTAGTAACTTCCGTACCAAGTCAATGATTTATACACCAAACTAAATTATATTATTTTATCAAATATCTCAACACCCCTAGAAAGTGACTTTCTCATATCCACCATCTATAAGTCCCTCGGTAACTCCCTGCCAAGAGTTGATTGTTTATACACTAGACTAAATGATATTATTTATCAAATATCACAACATTGACCTTAAAGTCTCCCAATAGGGGTACCAACATGGTGCCACCTTGCACCTTTCTTGGCATGCCCTGCATTTGGCTCCCCAAAAACAAGTCAGGGTTGGTTGACCTGTATTAGACTTGTAGATTCATAGGTTTAGTTGTCCTACATAACTTCGAGTTTGTGGTTCGACCCACATAAATTTTAAAAAAGGTTGAAAAAATATCAACAGTCCTTCTTAATATTGTAATTCCAAATTTGAGTATCTTATAAAAATGAAGATTCACTGCAACTATAACACTTACAAGAAAAATTCAAATATTAATTATTTACTACAAGTAAAAAAGGAAGCATATTATGAAAAAAATATTAAAATAGATTATAAAATCAAATTTAGAGTTGTACTTGTAAATATATCATATTGATTAAATAAATAATGAATGAAAAATATTTAGTCATATCCAAACACAAAAAATAATAAAGAACAATAAAAGATTAAAAAATATTAATGCAAGTTGTTGGGTGGGGCATGCCGACCAGCACTTGGCCCGTGTGGGTTGTGCCTTACACGAGGTGGGCACATACAAGTTGACAGGCTTTAATGTCCAACTCATCCTACACTTGTTTTACAACAAGTAGTAGGTTAAACTCGTCCTATATTGCCATCCCTACCTTTAAATGACCACATCCAAGATTGACCATAAACTTTCTAGCAACACTAACAACATAAATCAAATCTAGTTTGCTACAAATCATCTCATACATGATATTCCCTACTCACTAGCATATGGAATAGTCTTCCTCTCCCTTATTTCTTCTTCAAGATAAGAGCTTGGGTAACATAGAGTTTTATGTGATGCTCCAAAGGTGAAACAATTGTTTATATTAACAAATCCTAAACATTTACACAAGCTTATTCAAGTAGCCTTCTTAAGATAGACACAACTCCCCCTGTCATTAGATGCCTTCGTATATACATCATATACCCCTCATAGAGCCAAGATATTTCATCTTAAATTCAAATCTTAATTTTCTTTGCTTTCTAATTTTATCTTTATACCATTTGGCTACAAAAATATTGTATAAGTACCTAAGTAAGAAAAACACACATATTTATTCACTTTTTTAAATGTAAACACATTTATCATAAACTACATCCTTTGCAAGAAATAGTTGAACTTCTTATACTACCTGCATGGAATTTATTTCAAGTTGTATATCGATTTTTTTCAAGAGATAGACTTTTCCTCGTCCTCAAAACACCTCTTAAGTTGTTGTATGTAGACATTCTCCTCCAATTCTTCATGTAAGAAAGTTGTCTTGACATCCAATTACTCTAACTTCATATTAGATTAATTTATATTTGACACTAAAATCCTTATCCAATAGTGTTTTACTAGGTAAGAAAATGTCATTATAATTAATTATTTCTACTTGTGTAAAACCTTTTGCCACTAGTCTTGGGTTGAATCTTTCCTTCTCTGCACCTAGTAGTCCTTCCTTTTCTTCAACACCCATTTGCATCAAACTAACTTCTGATTTTTAGGTAGGCCTACAAGTGTCTAGTGTGATTCTTAAGAGATTCAAGATTTTCCTCGATAGCATGATACCATTATTGGCCTTCTATACTCTTCTATATCCCCCAAAAGTTTCTTAGTTCTAAATTGTCTACCTCTACCGTTGTACGAAAAGCATAACAAATGAGATCGTCATACCCAAAACCTTATCTTGATTTAATCTTTCTCCTTTCACTATCATGTGTAAGCTAATAATTGAAGTCAAAGTTGACATGTTCTGACCTCTAAGATTGAGAAGTTGATGATTGGCACTCATTACCCGATGCACAATCTGACCCTTCTATATAATCTAATCTAAAATTTAGGATATTTCACCTCCAATTGTGATTCTCCTTGTTCTTCTCTACATTCCCACACATCTTCCTCATTCATGTCTCATTGAATATGACATCCTTGCTTATGAAACATTTTTATTCTCATGTTCTAACCTTGAAATGTTAATTATATCCATTTACTCCTTTAGTGTATTCCATGAAGATACATTTCTCTGCTTAAGTTTCCAACTTATCCTTCTTAACATGTGCAAATGTCAAAATAATTTGTTGATCAAAATAATTTGTTGGTCTTCCATTCCACATCTTCATAGGAGTCTTGAAATTCAGGTAAGTGATGGACACAGTTTCACCCTAAAATGTCTTAGGCAAACCATCTCCCAGTAACATGCATCTCACTTGCTACAAAAATGATTTTATTCATCCTCTAAGCAAGGCCATTTTACTCAGGAGTATATGTAACTACCCTAGGCCTTTTTATCCTTTCATTCCTACAAAACTCACTTAACTGATATAAAATAAATTCAAATATTTTTAGTATGGTATAATTACCTTATTCGTCCTTACATTTAGGGTCAATATTCAATTTAGTACAGTGGTTTTTAAAAAAATCAATTTGGTCCCTATGTTTTTTAAAATGTATCCAAATTGGTCTTTTCTGTTAAGTTGCACCAAATAGCGTCAAATGATGCGTATGTGGCAGAGAGAAGGGGTGATGTGGACTGTCAATTAAAAAACACATTAGATCGAGTGTTTAGGATTTGGAGGCATGAGATTGGGTTTGACAGAGATTAGTAAAGTGTGATGGTTAGGGTTTCTGATTTATCGTAAATGTTCTTGGACGGTGGCTTCTTCACAGATACAAGGGCGTTGAGAGATACGAAGGTCGTTTGTGCTCGAGTCTAGTGTTGTGGATTCGTTTGTGGGGGAGGAGTAAATAAGTTTTGTGATTCATTAATATGTTCATTTGTAGGTTCATTCGTAGCTTCGTTTGTGGTGGGAATGTATGCCTAACCTTAGAAACAACCAAGCACAAAACTGCACCACACTTAACAATGGTTGCACCTCCCACAATCGCACTTCACAGGCTTGGGATCTGATGTGAGTTGATTTTAGATGTTTTCATTTAAGGTGACACTTTACTTAAGATTTGGATTTTAACAATTAAAAGTGAGACCTAAGGAAGATTCCCACTGGACACGAACTTAACCAAATGGTTAAGTAAGTGTGAATGTTCAGTTCACAGAGACAAAGATAAAAATCAGATTATGGTGAGGAATGAATGCAAGTGAAAAAGGAAAGGCTACAAGGTAACATCATTGGTGAACATAGCCGAACCAAATGATGAACCAAAACAAGCCACACAAAAGGGAAAACTAAGACAAAAGAAGATAAAGACAATATGGAAATGGAAATGGAAGAAGAGATGAAAGAAGAGATGAAAGAAGAAACTTATGGAATGGTGGATGGATGGTCACGCCACTTGGTGTGTGGAAACCACCAAGAGAAGTGATAGGCTGCCACTTGAGAGCTTCATTCTCATCAAGATAAGACCAAAAGGAAGAGGAGATAACGCTCACTCAAGCTCACACAATATTTGTGCAGAGTAACTTTACTTCAATTTTAACTTATAAAATACACTAGGTAGGCCTCCTATTTATAGGTGAAGGAGCCTTGGAAAACAAGCAAGAGGGGTAGGATGGGAAAGGGCAAAAAATGGGCAGCCTTAGGGTTTGACTAAGTCAAACCCACATCCTAGGCTTGTCCTTCTAGAAACTAGGTCAAAATGCCTTCCTAAAGGGCCAGGAACAAGCTAAAATGATAACTACAACCCCTATTGTGCTAAAGGCACCTTATTCTAGCCTATCTTTGCTATTTGGACCCTTAAAGTTAGCCCAAATTATTTACAACATGTTTTATTTTTAAGTAGACCAAAAGAAAGAACAATTGGTGTTCTGGTCTATGACTACTTCTTCTTCTAATGAGGTCCACTAGATTTTTGGCAGGGTCTTGACTTGTTTGATGAGATGACTGTGAATGGTCTCTTGGGTTCTTGGTCATCTCCTTGTTGATTTGGCTTGTATCAAGATCGCACCTCACGGGATTAAACCCTAAAACCCAATCACACCTCACGGGATCTCACTTTACAAACTCACTACTTGCAATTAAAAAATCCTAACCTCCAATTAAAATTCAAAAAACACCCCCAATTGCAATTCTAAACACCTTAACCCCCAATTGATTTTTCCCTAAACTAATCTCTCATGCCTCCAAACCCTAAACACCCAATTTGATGTGTCTTTTAATTGACAGTCCACATCACCCCTTCTCTCTGCCACATACGCACCACTTGACGCCGTTTGGTGCGACTTAATAGAAAGGACCAATTTAGATACATTTTAAAAAACATAAGAACTAAATTGATTTTTTTAAAAACCACTGTACTAAATTGAATATTGACCTTAAATGTATGGACAAATAGGGAAATTATACATCTTCTAAGCAAGGCCATTTTATTCAGGAGTATTTGTAACTACCCTATGCATTTTTATCCTTTCATTTCTACAAAACTCACTTAATTGATATAAAATAAATTCTAATATTTTTAGCATTGACCATTCTCGGTTTGGTTATTTGTTGAATTATAACCACGGTGTACCACTCCTTAAACCTTTAAAAAGGTTTGAACTTTACTTTTCAAGATGTATATCCACACCCTCATCGAGAAACAATCTATAATGGTGAAAAGTAAGTGTAACATCCCGCCAAAATACTATACAAATGTATATAATGAAAATAAAGGTAACAAATAGATTGAAGTGAACAAAATATTATATATATGAAATGTAGTTTCTCCTCACAGGGAGTTTTAATACAACTTCGGTCAAATTTTCCAGAAACATAAACAAAATACAGTAAAAGAACAAAGCAGGCGATCTCCTATCGGAAAGGACCGATCTCCTATCGAACGAGGCCGATCTCCTATCAGAGGACCCAAAACAGCCGATCGGCTACCAGAACAGAAATCAGGCGATCTCCTTCCGGCGACCACTCACTAAGGAGCTCTACTTCCTGGAAGATCATCTGCTCCCGTGTAAATTATACACGATCATCACAGTTTTAAGAGAAAAACAGCCAACGAGCAAAACACGCAGGGTAAGCTAGATATTTTAAAGAGAGTTTAAATAAGAATACTTAAAATAAAATCAAGGTAAACAATTTCAAGATATTCACGTAAAGTTATCAAGTTTCTCATACTCTGCACCTGGTCACCCAGAAATCACACATTTCACAATATTCACAAGAGTCATTCATTTTCACAATACTGCATCAAGTGTCTATCACTTCAAGTTCCTCATTTCACATGTCAGACCACCACTGACTCAACACACAAGACACTTGACACTACTTCCGGATTTACTTGTGCGTTGACTCAGGCCCAGAGATTTGCACCTGTCATACCATACCACTGTGAAATCCACACAGGGTCGCTGTGAATCCACACAGCTATGCGCATAAAGTCTCAATGTCATTAACTCTCCCGGTATGACAAGGTTAATTCATATAACAGGCCGAGCTCGTTCCCTTTTGAACAACTCACCCATACGTATGAACCTCCTTTGAATCTCCACAACTGAATAACTTCATCTACGTGATTCCATTATATCAGCAGAGTCAGGATATCTCCTTCTAGACAAGCCCCAGGTCAATACACATTACATACGATCTTACACGGTATTTTCTTTCCTGAAAATACTATGCTTTGATCTCACATTCACAGCATTCAAGACATTCATTCCACTCAAATAAATGATTCAATCACAGCAACAATCATTTCAAAGGTTCAGATTTTCGAATATCACATTTAAGCCTCAAACAGTTTCAAAGCAACACCAAAAACAGGGGAGTTCGTAAAACAACGCCCAAACCGGCGATCTAGTTCAAAAACAGAGTATTTCGAAGTCTGCATTTAAAAACCGGCGACCACGTCGCCCAAACACATGAAACAGAGTATTTACGAAGATGAAAACGAAACCGGCGACCACGTCGCCCTTACTTCAGAAATAGCTAAACTATGGCTTGTATTGAAAATGAAGTCTAGCTTCCCTTACCTGGACTTGCGCAAACACCTAGAGTTCCGAAACTCAACAAAGCTTGAAGAACGCCTTGGCTCTGTTTTCGCGTCTGGTTGAAGGACTTGCAGAGAACTGCCCAGGTGCTCTAATGGTGGCTGTCGCTCGTCGTACTCTCGTGTGAAGGTGTTAGAATCGCAGCGCGAAGGAGATATCTGGAGGAGAAGGGAGGTAACTCGCTCTATCTCTCTTTGAAAGCTGCAATGTTTTTCCTTTCTCTCCGCAGTGGGTCTCTGCATCTTAAACCAACTTATCCATCAAAAGCAGCTGCTACACCCACTCTGCAGAGAAGTCTGAGAACCACTGCCCTGAACAGTACGACCACTGTTGTCTCTGGTGCATGCCAACCACTGCTCTGAACAGTACTGCCACTGTTGTCGCTTGTGCATGCCAGCCACTGCTCTGAATAGTACGACCGCGAGTGTCTCCCTCGCATGCCAACATTCTGATGTCACTATTCTGAACCACCCTTTTTGTCTACGTGGCGCGCATGCCCTACGCTTCATGCTGGGAGTCTGGGTCTTACCTTCTCTGTGTGAAACTCGACGTCGCGCGATAACTTTCCACTGCTGACTCATCCTGGCGAACGACCGATGTCTCCTTCGCCCTGGAAGACGACCAATGTCTTCCTCTGAGGGACGACCGATGTCTTCCCTAGCGACGCCCTTATAACTCTCGCGCCTTGACCACGTCCACATGCCTCGCGCCCTGGCAATGCCCGCATGCCTCGCGCCCACGCGATGCCTGCATGCCTCTCGCGCCCGCGCGCTGCCTGCATGCCTCTCGCGCCCGCGCGATGCCTGCATGCCTCTCGCGCCCGCGCGATGCCTGCATGCCTCTCGCGCCCGCGCGATGCCTGCATGCCTCTCGCGCCCGCGCGATGCCTGCATGCCTCTCGCGCCCGCGCGATGCCTGCATGCCTCTCGCGCCCGTGCGATGCCTGCATGCCTCTCGCGCCCGCGCGATGTCCACCTGGCGCTCATGTGTAGCAGGCGACCGGCGACCTCGTAGCCTTCTAACTTAACTTTTCCTCCCTTTTTATTTTAAATAAAAACATACTTAGAATTCATTTAAAATATAACTCTTTTATTCCAATTTAATTTTTCAGGTCCTTACAGTAAGACCCTCCTCTAAGATTATGAGTTTGTTTTGGACCCCAAAAATTTGCTCAAACATACTCAAATGGTTGATGGTTGTCATTTAGCAATCAAATTAAAAGATTTCAACGTAAACCATCTAATGAGGTGATAAATTCCAAAGAGATGATAGTATAGACAAGGTCAGATGACCCCAAGTCGTCTCCCAATGAATCCAATAGCGAGTCCGCTGAACAAAAATTCAAACTTATTTGCAAGTAATGAAAATTAGCAATAACACTAAAGGAAAAGGGTTGTGATTATTAACCAAAAAAATATAAAAGATGAATTTAAAATAGTAGAGAATGCAGGTTGACTCCCAAGTTCCTCCACCTATGAGTTCCTCACATGTTATCTACAGATTATCACCCTTCAATTATCACACAGGGTTAAACTAAATCAAACATGCATTAATCCACTTCAACTGAATCTTATTAGCAAAACATGTGTCTACTTATATATTCAATACCCCACTCTTATCCATCCATGTAATCATAGGATTTTCTCTTCTCTCTCTTGAATCATTCGCCCAAGACTTTCAATCATGCGTTCAAGTACAACCTCTCACAAAAATCATTTTTCCAAGAGATTAAAATATTAAAATAACTACTATAAAGAATTCTAAAATGAAAATTTTATTGATCAGAACCTCAGAACTCAATGGGGAATTACAGGAGAATCAACCAAAAAGGGTTTTGTCTTTCATGCGGAGGCAAAATAGGAATAAAACAAAAAAACATAAGACTAGGTTTAGAGTGTGTTGTGTGGCTATGAAAAGCGATCCAAAAGCTCTCTTCATTCTTTCTCTGAAATCTCTTTTATCATCTTCTTTTTCTTGCACAAAATCAAATTCAAAATTTGCCTCATGATATTGTTTTACAATTATCAAATGTTTCCTTTCCTGTTTCAAATTACTAAACATGTATCTTCATTCCCAATCAGTCTCAGATTTTGTTCTTGCTTCTCTTCCAATTATCTTGTTTCCAATTTTTCTTCAGATTTGCGCATTGATAGTAATTGATTCCAGCATTGCTATGAGAGATATTGCTGAAGATTTTCTTGAATAATATCTTCAAAGTATAGTAGCTCTATTTTTTACGCATTTTGCAAAAGAGTTTTAATTGTAGGATTTTGAGAGACTCTCCTCGTATAAGATTCAATTGATTTGATTATTGCATCCTCAAAATGTAATCGAATCATTAGATTAATATCTTCCTTTTCCATAATAAAGCACCCATCAGTAGATGCTTCAGGAAGATCGTCCAATAGATGCTCTCATTAGATTGTCTGTTCTATGAAATACTGGATCGTTTGTCCTGTGAAATACTGGATCGTCTACCATGTCTTAAAACAAAAAATTAGCATAAATAAAAATTAAGGCAAAAAAGAAATAATCCAATTAGATGAATCTCAATTAAAACAATGGATTTATTATGATTTCAATCCAAGAGTTTATGATTAGAGCTTTAAAGTGTGAGTAAAATTATGTTCATCAATGGTCTATTGGACACATGCTTAACAACTTCAACCATCAATCTACTCTAACTTCTATTAACTATCACCATCCAACATGTTATGTTTCTCCAACTCCACCAAACCTCTCTCACTCACATGCCCCAAACTCATACTCCACAACTTTTCCTTATCTTGCATTTTCTGACTAGACATAAGTGCATGCACAATCATAGTTGAGCCATAAAAATGTGAAAAGTTGTTTTGTTTAACCCTTTTTTATAGTTATAGATACTTTTTTGAAATATTTATCGTACCATATTCAATATTAGTTGAAAGAGTTATAAGATCAAACATGTTAATTATAAAAGTATTTCTCTTTAGCCTTAGAATATGCCTCACAAATTGCAACAAAATCTCCTTATTGACAATCATATTCAATTTGATTTGCCTTTTTTCTCACACCTTAAAGGCTTTATTGTACCTAATAAGAACTACACCTCATTCCTTCAATTCTAGTGTCTTAAGGAACTCTTTCACATAACAGATGTGATAAGTGCAACCTAAGTTTGTGATCCAACTCCTTTTTGTGTCTGAAATTGATGGCACCAAAACTCCTACAAACTTGTTTGCAAACTCTCATAAAAATGATAATTTCTTACCCTTCCATTTCTTTCTTTCTTTATACAATCTTTCTTGTAGTGACATCTCTTAACCTTATCGTCTAATGATTATTTTAAGTTTCTTCTGTATCTACAATCGACTCTAGAAGGGAGGGAAATTGAATAGAGTCTTAGAATCTTTTCGCAATGGATAAAACATTAGACTCTCTAGTAGACTATCTACATGATCATCTAACAGATTTTCCGATAAAAACATTTTATCTTTGGTTTAATTTGAACAAATTTATTTAAGAAAAGATAGATTTTAGAGATACATGAAAAATATGGTCAAATACAATCTGGTCCACGTGGTCATCTGTGCGCCTCTCTTTCTTTCTTTTGCAGGCAAGCTATTTTACAGTGAAGGAGGAGGAAGAAGGTGCTAGCGATCGTAGAGTTTGACCAACAACAAGTCAACCGGCAAGAACATTTGGCGCCCACCGTGGGGCCCGATAAAACTAGGTCCCATCCACAGTTTTGAAGAAGCAAAGTTAGACGACATGAGGAATATTAGGCAAGGTGTTTCTGGAAGAGATGAAGACGATCACACCCCCACTTTGTAGAAAATCATGGAGACCATGAGAACCCTCCAAGCAGCAAACGAAGAAGCCAAGACTCACTAGTCAAGTCCATACGATGGGTGTTTGGTCGGCTTCGTGTGAAATCAGGTAGAAAGAACGAGGACAACCTTCGTTGATGAAAACATGGCCAGGGCCATCACCATCAGCCTCCACCGTATAGTCATGGTGCTTAGGAAAGGAGCGTATAGACTAGAGACCTTGGAGGGAGAAGTCATTCCTCGAGCCTGGGATATGGCAAACCTCAAATTGCATTTCAGCTAAGGTTTTCTTGCTTAACGCCTTCTTTAAACAATGTGTGATAAATATGTTCTTGGAAGATGATGCATTTGGCTTTAGTGGTTCACTTGAATTGGAACATGCACAAGTAAGTCAACCTGGCTCGGTGTCAATACGACCACTCGAGTATGAGTACCCTGTGAGTAAATGATTACCTAGTGGCAGGTAAGAAGGGGGGGCTTGTGTGCTGGACATGAGTGCTCGAGTGCTCAGAACCTCGACTATTGGGTAAGTCATGAGTTTGGCCTAAATGTTGGTCAGTCCAGAAAAGGTAATGAAGATAAAATATAAAGATATATATTATCTCTTGTGATATTATATTATATCTGTTGTATTATTCTGAAGATAAAAGATAAAGAGATATTTTATCTGTTATTCTAAAAGATAGAATATAAAGAGATATTTTATTTGTTGTGATATTATTCTGAAGATAAAATATAAAGATATATATTATCTCTTGTGATATATTTATTATATATATTGTTGTATTATTCTGAAGATAAAAGATAAAGAGATATTTTATTTGTTATTCTAAAAGATAGAATATAAAGAGATATTTTATCTGTTGTGATATTATTTTGAAGATAAAATAGAAAGATATATATTATCTGTTGTGATATTATATTTTATCTGTTGTGATATTATTCTGAAGATAAAATATAAAGATATATATTATCTCTTGTGATATTATATTATATCTGTTGTATTATTCTGAAGATAAAAGATAAAGAGATATTTTATCTGTTATTTTAAAAGATAGAATATAAAGAGATATTTTATCTGTTGTGATATTATTCTGAAGATAAAATATAAAGATATATATTATCTCTTGTGATATTATATTATATCTGTTGTACTATTCTGAAGATAAAAGACAAAAAGAGATATTTTATTTGTTATTCTAAAAGATAGAATATAAAGAGATATTTTATCTGTTGTGATATTATTCTGAAGATAAAATATAAAGATATATATTATCTCTTGTGATATTATATTATATCTGTTGTATTATTCTGAAGATAAAATATAAAGATATATGTTATTTGTTTTGATATTATATTGTTGAGATATTATATTTTATTTATTGTGATATTATTCTGGAGATAAAAGATAAAGAGATATTTTATCTGTTGTGATATTATTCTAGAGATAAAAGATAAAGAGATATTTTATCTGTTGTGATATTATTCTAGAGATAAAAGATAAAGAGATATTTTATCTGTTGTGATATTATTCTAGAGATAAAAGATAAAGAGATATTTATCTGTAGCGATATTCTATTTTATCTGTAGCGATATTATATTTTATCTGTTGAGATATTATATTTTATCTGTTGTGATATTATATTTTATCCGTTGTGATATCATATTTTATCTGTTGTGATATTATTCTGAAGATAAAAGATATATTATTGCTTAAATCTTTTATCATATTATGCAAAAAATGGATATATGTAAATCTGTTATCATGTTATTCTGAAGATGACGTGAATGTTTAGTTATCATTTAAATCGATTGTGATATTATTATCATGATCTCTCACACGAGAGAAATTATTCTTGTTACTGGATATAGAGTGTAGTAGTGTAAAAGTACATGTCTAGGAAAGTTCTGACGAGGAAAGACTTGGTACTTAAGTGTGTCCGCTGGTGACCCACCTCTCTTTCCTGGGAACTTACCTGGTGTATTAGTTCACTGTCTACAATCATTGTTCTAGTTAACATTATTATTCACAGTGTGTTTTCAGTTATCCGATTGAGCATAGGGTAAGATGACCTAACTCGGAGTGGATGTGGCTACCCGAGTATAGGCGCCTTATGAGATGAATTGACTTGAAACAGGTGTGCTCATTCGCACTAGCACATGGTGAGACGACTTAGCTCGGAGTAGATGTAGCTATTAGAATAGTATGTGCCAGTAGACCTATTGACCAAACTCGCCAGCACAAGTAAGGGAGGTCGTCAGAGGTCAGTTATTGAAAAGACTTTGAAGTCACCTAGAACAGACTTGAGATTGACTGAATGATCACAAGGTTCAGATGGGAAACCCTTTTCTCAGTAAAAGTCCTCTTTCTTGACTTTTTACAGCAAGGTCGAGGCGAGAAAATGAACCTCTTCTACCTTGTTAAAGAAAGGGGAAGAATAGTATGGTTCACAGCGAAAGTCCTCTTTCTTGACTTTTTACAGCAAGGTCGAGGCGAGAAAAACGAAACTCTTCTACCATATTAAAGAAAGGGGAAGAATAGTATGGTTCATAGCGAAAGTCCTCTTTCTTGACCTTTTACAGCAAGGTCGAGGCGAGAAAATGAACCTCTTCTACCTTGTTTAAGAAAGGTGAAGAATAGTATGGTTCACAGCGAAAGTCCTCTTCCTTGACTTTTTACAGCAAGGTCGAGGCGAGAAAAATGAACCTCTTCTACCTTGTTAAAGAAAGGGGAAGAATAGTATGGTTCACAGCGAAAGTCCTCTTCTTTGACTTTTTACAGCAAGGTCGAGGCGAGAAGAACGAACCTCTTCTACCTTGTTAAAGAAAGGGGAAGAATAGTATGGTTCACAGTGAAAGTCCTCTCCCTCGACTTCTTACAGCGAGGCTGAGGCGAGAAATCCTCCTCGCCTGTGAGGTCAGTTAGAATCTGTCACTTAGGGTTAGAGGTCTCGTGAGTGGAGAGGTAGGTTCGTAGAAGAACACCTCCACTTCGAGTGAGAACTTCCATGTGAAAGAAGGGTCGCCCAGAGAAATCCTCGCTGCGACGTGAGCAGATGTGGGGGCAGAGACGTTCGTCGGGCGTCAGAAACCTCGAAGCGGTGAGGTCAGATCGAAGTCATTGGGGGTTAGAGGTCTCATAAGCGGAAAGGTAGGTCGTCGAGAACACCTCCCCTTCGAGTGAGAACACCCAACGTGAACAGCAAGGTTCACCAGAGAAGAAAGTCCTCACCCTCGACTTTGTACAGCGAGGCTGAGGCGAGATTGAACCTGTCACTTGGGGTTAGAGGTCTCGTAAGCGGGAAGGTAGGTTCGTTGAGAACACCTCCCCTTCGAGTGAGAACACCCAACGTGAACAGCAAGGTTCACCAGAGAAGAAAGTCCTCACCCTCGACTTTGTACAGCGAGGCTGAGGCCAGAGAAAAAGTCCTCACCCTCGACTTTGTACAGCGAGGCTGAAGCCAGAGAAAAAGTCCTCTACCTCGACTTTGTACAGCGAGGCTGAGGCCAGAGAAAAAGACCTCACCCTCGACTTTTTACAGCGAGGCTGAGGCGAGAGAAAAAAGACCTCACCCTTGACTTTTTACAGCAAGGCTGCGGCAAGAGAAAAAAGACCTCACCCTCGACTTTTTACAGCGAGGCTGAGGCGAGATCGAACCTGCCAATTGGGGTTAGAGGTCTCGTAAGCGGGAATGTAGGTTTGTCAAGAACACCTCCCGTTCGAGTGAGACCACCCAACGTGAACAGCAAGGTTCACCAGTTAAGTCCTCCCTCAACCTCGGACGTCGGCACATGAGTGAGAGTTCGATAGAGAGAGAGGTCCTCCTCAGCTTATCAGCCAAGGTCGACTCAGGAGGAATCTCCCATTGCCAGAGTATAAACAAGAGGTATTTTGGAGCTTATCAGTCAAGAAGGGGGACTTCAAAGATTAATCAGTCAAGGAAACCAGCATAAGTCAAGAAGTAAAGTTAGCACCACATCAAGTTAGCTCAGGAAAGGTTTCTGCTGTGGATTGAAGGGTGAGATGCACACATCAGTTAGCACGGTCACCAAGCACAACCCACACAAGATAATGGTCGTCGAAGGAAAGGGGCAGAATTAAGAACATTTATGTAGTGGCAAGACCTCGGTCGTCGGCCAAGAGGTGAGAGCTCGTCAGCCCGGTAGGGCCAATAGCGATCAGGGGAGTTGTAAGGCTCTTCGTTGAGACAAGTCACAACTTGAGCCTGGGGGGCTTGTGTAGTGGCCAAACCTCGGTCGTCGAGAACAGATAGTAAAGGGTGAACCACTTCAGCTGGGTCCCACAGCATGGGCCAAAGTCACGTGGAGTGGACCTCGCAGGCAGCTTAGATTAGCAGGTGATCGGTCATCAGTGTGTCCCCTCAGAGAGGGGTGATCAGTGTTCCCTCAGAGAAGGGTGATCGGTCATCAGGGTTTCCCCTCAGAGAAGGGTGATCAGTCATCAGTGTGTTCCCTCAGGGAAGGGTGATCAGTCATCGGTGTGTTCCCTCGGAGAAGGGTGATCAGTGTGCCTCCTCAGAGAAGGGTGACCAGTCCTCGGCAAACGCTAAGCTTTGGCATAAGAGATTTATCCTTAGAGTTGCATGTAATGGCACGTGAGGGGTTTAAGGGCCCATGGGAGATTAGTTTAAATCATAAGGATGGACCCCGCAATGTGAGGGTTAACAATATGTTGTGATATTCGCTCATAAAGATAATTGCTTAAAGATAGAAGGTTACCGCCATACACGCCAGAGGATTAAGAGATAAAAGATATTGTTCCTAGTAATATTTCATTGATATGCAGGTGGCGGCAGTAGCACTCCAAATATACAAAGATACGCTGTTAAAGATTACGCACGTATAACAACATTCTCTCACTCACTAAATATTTTCCTGCTAAAGATAAAGTTCCATGCAGGGAAAGTTGGTTACAAGAGATAACCTAATGACTCCCTATAAAAGGGGCTTAAGGCTCCAGGGGAAGGTATGCAGTTTTTGAGACTAACACTCTTTTACTATACACTTGGTGTTTATTGCCCTAGTTTTGACTTGAGCGTCGGAGTGCACACGGCCGCGAGGGCGCCTCTCTTTCTTTCTTTTGCAGGCAAGCTATTTTACAGTGAAGGAGGAGGAAGAAGGTGCTAGCGATCGTAGAGTTTGACCAACAGCAAGTCAACCGGCAAGAACACAATCATTCAGTAGATTCAAAACTTTTCATTTTTGGATATAATATCTTTAGTTGAACACATTTTTAGATAAATGTATTCAGAAGATTTTGTTTAAGTGTTATAATAAAAAAACTGATATTCATTCAACACATTCATCAAACTATCTAGCATGAATAAAACTATATATAGACGCTTAGAGGGTCTATTGTATACTGCAACTTCCACTTAACCATTATTAGATCATTTGAATCATAGATAAAGTATATAAATCAAATCACAAATAAAACATTCAATCTGAATTCTATTACGTAATTAACAAGTTTTATCAGATTGTCTATCATGAACACCTATCATGAGGCTCAAAGAATCTTATTGTGTACTGCAGTTGTACAAAAATATGTTAGAACCTTCAAAATACAAATAAACCATTCAGGTTATTTTTTTATCGTTAAAGCATGAACTTCTCATATGATCTTTTGGTCAACATATCATCTAATGGGTCATAAATTGTCTAGTGTCTCAACATTCTACCCTTTTTTATGATGACAAAAAACTTTGAGTGTGTGTCTTAGAACATATTTATCCAATAAAGCATACATATTCAAATAGCAAAATATGCCACAATAAGCAATTAGACGTTGTTTATTAATTTAATTTCCCCCCTTTCTAACATAATCAAAAAGGGATCTCAGAAAGAAATCATCAATAGATGTACTAAAAATATCACCAAGGGTAACTATATCGCAAAATTTAGTTCAATGATTCTCAACACCAACCTTATTTAACATTTTTTAGTGAATCCAAACAATATAAATCAAGAAACCAAATATTCAAGAGTAATGATAATGCCAACAATACCTAAAATATCAAAATTACTACTCAAATTTATAGAGAAATTTAATCCATATCCTAGATCGCCTATATTGCACATGACAGGTCTTAGACCGTCTACTGCATATACTAGGTCCTAGACTATCTACTGGATATACCAGGTTCTATGTCGTGTATACTACATATCAACATAGAGACCATCTATAGTAATAAAATTTTGTTCAACTGAAGGAGAATAAAAACAAGAGAAAATTAAAGAAATGATAATCTTGAAAACCTCTTTTAATGGAGTTAAATTGAAGATACACAATTTTGCTTATACGCTTACAAATATTCATAAGTTGCTTAATGTTCTTTATGGGTAAGCTATTAATCTTTTATTTCTTTACACTTTGAAGTAATCTGATAAGCTTAAATTTTCCTATCTCTTTGAGTTTTTTTGTTTCTTGGTCTTAATCTTAGGGGAAGAATAAGATAGGATAAACAAGGTTGGCTTGTGTACTCGTACTTTGGAGTTGTTTGTGTACTCATTGGTAATGATTGACTTGATTAGTGAAACCTCATAAAAAGTTCTCTTAAAGGAGAATTTGACGTAACATGTGTGGTTGGGTGAAGCAGTACAAATATTTTTTGTATTTACTGATTTTTTATTTTTCCCTAGACGGTCTAGAAAAATAAGTTTGCGAGAAGAGTTTAGGGCTTTAATCAATTTTCCTTGTAAAGCTAGTTGTTCCAACAGACCTTACTGTGTAAACACCATCCTTCTCCCACTTGCAAACCTACCTATTCTCATCTTGTCTTTTTTAGCCTAACACCTTGTAATTGGTTGTACAAGTTACTTAAAATTTTTTCTTCTCACAAAAACAAGTTTCTCCTTCCACATGGCTTCCATACCCACTCATCTCTAACCCATTCTCCCATACTTACTATATTTTCATTTTTCTTCTTAGAGGCTAGAAATAGTCTTTGCTATATGTTTATAAAACTACAACCTCCTTGCCATTTGTCTTTCTAGAATTCGGTATTTATCCCATTTCCCACTACACTATAGCCCCATAATCTAACCATTTCATTTTGTTCTCAGTCCCACACACTTCTATGAGGTCCCTCCACCATATTAAGGATTTTAGTAGATGTTTCGATTCCCATGAGATTCCTCCAAATATTTAGAGATCATCACCCTATTCCATAAGGATTTATCATCATTTTGCATTGACTATCTCTATATCCCTAATAACGTTTCATTAAAAGACTGGTATTATTGATACCTTAGCCCCCATACTATTTATGGCAATTAACATTTTTCTAGTTTACCCAATGATTTTTTTTTTATTCCCTTTACTTTCCCATAAGAATTTACTTTGTATTCCAATAAGTTTTTACTATGTATCCTGGAAAAGAAAGGGAAGAATAAAGGTGGAGACGTCAACATCGAGTTTAGGAACATAACATTTTATGCTTCCAAATAAACAATTTCTTTTCATATTTTTGCACAATTGGGTTTAGGGGAGATGAAAGAAAATATAGAGTGGGCTTGAAAGATAGATTGGAGAAGGAATCTGTTTGAATGGGAGAAGACTCAGGAACAAGAGTTGTTGTGTCTTTTGGGAGAGAAGAAGGTCAAAGTGGATAAGGAGAATACATGGGTCTGGAAAGATGCTAAGTCAAAAGTGTTCAAGTCAAATATGCATATAATATCCTTAAAGAAGATATCCAAGGGGATGAGGGGTATTTGTACGTGGGTTTTTGGAAGATTAAGGCTCAAGCAGCAAATCTTCTCACAGCATGGAGGGCTTTAGAGGATAAGATACCATCTAGAGCGAATCTGACGAGAAGAGGGATTAGTTTGGTTAGTAGTTTGTGTGGTCTGTGTGGGGCAGAAGAGAAAACTACGTCTCACCTCTTTTATACGTGCAAATTTGCCTAGCTAGTTTAGTCTGTGTGTTATGAGTGGATGGGGGTGACTTCGATGAATCATTAGGAGCCAAAAATGCATTTCTTAAATTTTAAGCTTAGTGGGGTGAGTAAAAGTGTCAATCAGGTTTGCAGCAGTGTGTGGGTAGCTATGGTAGCTGAGTTGTGCAAACATAGGAATAAGAAGATTTTTAAAAGTGATAAGATAGATCACATCGAAATTTTCACAATAATACAACTAAATGTATGGTCATGGGTGATTTCCAAAACCCGAGGGGTAAGTTTTTCATATTCTGATTGGTGTCTTGAACCTATGATGTGCATGAGATCTGTCAGAAATTGCTAGGTGGTATTTTACGGGATAGGGTTTTATAGGAGTTCTTTTCGATTATCACCTGGGTGTTCCTGTTTCATGTGCCTTTGTTTGTGATAGGACTTAGAGGAAGGATGTTTTATGTTAACTTTGTATAAGGGTTGAGGTATCCCTGAAATACCTCTATTCTATTTATTAGTTTTTTTGCCAATAATAATAATAAAAAAAAACAATTGGGTTCCATATGTCTTCCCTCCTTGGGTTTGCTCCAATTGGTATTTCCAAATAAACAAACAAAAATTCCATATGCCGAAAATTCAATAAATTAGCATGTTGCTGAGTTCATCATCCACCTCAATAGTCCCAAAGTTATTCTTGAAAAAAATTTATTGTGGTCTCGATACTGTTTCAAAACATCTCATAATACCTTTCATAACATCCACATTATCCCTTGAAGCTTCACTAAAGATAATGGTGTCGTTTGTGAATCGCAAGATAGATACTTCAACATTTTTTCTTCCTATCTTATATGCCAAAAATAGATTGTTTTACAGACTCCCTCATAAGCCCGCTCAAGCCCACTCCCATAATGATGAACACAATAAGAGCAAGTGGGTTTCCTTGTCTTGGCTCTTTACTCATATAAAATTTCTTTGGCGAACTGCAATTTATAAGAACCGATATTGAATTGGGCTCTAAACATCCTTTTATCTGTATTATCCTTTTCACACCTCATTTTGCCACAATTTTGAACACATCATACCATTGATATAGGTTTATACTCGTTAAACCTTATGAATTCTCTATTTTTGGGATAAGAGTGATAAAGGAAGGATGTTTCCTCTTGGGAACTTTCCAACTTCTTGGTAGGTATCCAAGAACCTCATCCGGTACATTTTTATCAAATCTGAAACCTCCTTGATAAATCTAACATTGTACCATCACATCCTGCACTTTTGCTATTTCACAATTCCAAAGTGCCCTTTGTACTTCTTGCATCTCAAACTAGGTTGTTAGCAATGGATTGAACAAAGTAGTTATCATTAGGTAGTTTTTCACTCCAAAATTTATGCACATACATATGTAAATTGGATTCCTAAATTGTATTGGTACAAAATAGTGTTAGAATGTTATTTTTATTATTATTCAATTGATCTAGATGCCACACTTAGATTGAATATATAAGTTGGTGTCAAGTAAAAATATGTTATAATGTACTTTATACATTCTTCTTTAATAAAATTAAATTAAATTTAGTATTGACTAGATAAAAATAAAATAATATTTGATTTGAAGTATATGGAAATGTTGAAGAATAATGTGTGATTTGTAATGTGTTTGTGGTGTTGAAGTGTGAATAATGGATAGTTACTTTTAGCATTTGGATAATTTATTTTCCTTTATTTTAATATTTTAACTTTAAAAAGTAAATAAGGGTAAAATAAGTATATGAAATATGTACCAAATGAGATAATCTCATTGTATATTGTTATAAATCTAATATTATGTATTAAGAAATTGACTATATATATATATTAACATATTATGCCTAATTGTTTCCAAAGAAAAGTCCCCCTCTTCTCTCCCCTATTCTTAATTATTAGGCCAAGCTCATGGTAAAATACAAAAATAAATATTCTTCATACTTGTGATTTTCTCTAAATTTAATTGTCCCTTTCCAAATCTTTGTTTCCACTGGCATTAGCATGAGACGATCCATAGTAAGGCTGACAATTTTTTTTTATTTGCCTTTTCTCATCCCAATCATTCCAACTTTATTGTTTTCCCTTCATAATCTTTTCAAACCATAATTTCTACTTCTATAACATATATTCACAAGAAACATCATAAAACCAGATATAAAATAAAGACAATGCATGATAAAATAGACCATATTATAAAATTATGTATGCACATGAACTAACAATTTAAACACGTATCAAAGTTATAATTGACAAATAAAATGAAAATAAAAAATTTTAATTGAAAATTTGTAATGAATTAACCATTTTTATAAATGATTGAAACTTATTTTATTTGGGTACAAATTATTTTTGACCATTCTCTTTCTCGATTTTTTTTATCAATACAATAAAACTTAGGATAAAATTAAGTCATATTCTATATCGCCTTGGGATTTAAATTAATAAAAGTTAATTGCATGATATGTAATATTTGAATTTTTATGAAATTCTTAATATATTAATAATTAGCGTCCTCTCTACTTATGAAAACTAAAAGAGTATTTCAAATAATGTTATCTGATGCGTATTTTACCATACAATTTATGTTTAAATTTAATTTCATAAAAAGTAATTTTATCTTGTTTTAATTCAAACCCACCTCAAATTTGATACATGATTTAGGTTTGGATTCTTTCCCTTTTTGTCCCTAAATAGTTGTAAGCATGGTTGATTTGCAGACATAACCTAAAATGTTTAGAATATATACTAATACAATTTTTTATTAATAGTTAGTTTTTTACGAATAGTTGTCTCTTCTCTTTTTATTTACAAGACTAAACATTAACATTCATCATAAAAAATCTAAACCTTGTTGTTAGTGTGTATGTTGTAACTATTAAAATAAAATAAAAGTATTTGAGAATATCACTGATATATAAATTTCTCACTTGATTATAATGAGAATTGATAATCACACAAAACATTAATAGAGGTTGAAGAAAGTTCACTCACAAAAGAATTCAGAACTGACCTACACCATGCAAAAGAGGAACACAAAGCACCTAGAATCTATTAAAATATGTAGAAGAGATGCAACAAGAAAATTATTAAATAAAAATTAATTTTAGAGATAAAAAATAATTAGTTGCTATAGTAACTAAATTATAGACTATTTTGGAGACTAAAAAAATTTTTGATTTCTAAATTAATTTCTATTATTGTTAAATGGTTTTTAAATTGGTATCTAATTAGCTACCAAGATTTTAACTACCAATTATTTAGATTCTGAATTTGGTAGCAAAAACCTTGATTTTAACTACCAATTATTTAGATTCTAAATTTGGTAGCAAAAACCTTGGTAGCTAATTAGATACCAATTTAGAAACCATTTAACAATAATAAAAACTAATTTAGAAACCAAAAAGTTTTTTAGTCTAAAAAATGGTCTTTAATTTGATCATTATAAAAACTAATTATTTTTTGTCTTTAAAATTGGTTTCTAATTAATGATTTTCTTGTAGTGCAAAAAACTATTATTAATGTAATATTCCCATTAGATTAAAAAATATTTAGAAAAAAAATCACAATCAGGTTTAGTATTGTTTCTAATTTTTTAAAAAAAAATTTCACCAAATCTAATTTAGTATTCTATATCAATTAATTTTTTAATTGTTTTCACCCCAAAGATAACTTTGTAAATAATTTTTTCTTACCTTAAGTTTATTCAAATAATATCGTGTTATGGTCAATCATTATATATGATATATTATTTATTTTTAAACTTAAATTCTATCATGATTTTATTTTTAAAACATATCTCAAAAAATTTTAAAAAAAAATATTTAAATTACTTTTAATCTCAACTCTTAAGCAATATAAAATTATTTAACTTAACATAAAATTATTTAACATACTGGAACAATCCTCTAGTCAAAAATTTCAAATAATGATAAATATCATGATGATGAATTGGTATAATAGGTCTTTTGTACTCTTTTTCTTTAATGCAAACTAAGGCATTCTTACATTAGCTCCTACGCCCATATCCAGAAGTTGGGTATCACTCACGACTTCTTCATACTCATTAGGAGAAAAGGTGCCTCATCTCAACTCTTATGGAGATCTCCACGTTGTTTCTTCCTACACTCCACAGCTTTTTTAGAACCCTATATTTTTTAAAATATTAAAAATATCTTTTATTCTATTAATGTTTTTTATTTTAAAATAGATGATCCAGAAAAATTCCGGATTATAGAATTTGAAAGTGATTTCTAAATTAGAAACATCTTCTGGATTTCATGATCTAGGATGAGTTTCTTCAATAAAAAAAATATATTCCAGATTATGGAATCCAAAAGATATTTCTGAATTATTGAATTCGAAAGGTATTTTCAAATTTGAAAAGTATTTTCAATACCTTCTAGATTCTATAATTCGAAAAGTGTAAATAGAAAAAAAAATCAAATTAAAAAATTTGAAATATATTTTCTTAAAATAAAATAGTCTTTTTGCTTGAACTATGAGGAGAAAAAAAATAGCCAAATCTCCAACCACTTCTTTGGGTGTTGATATTGTTGTCTTATATTTTGGTTGGGCTATTTGTTTCAGGGCCCATTTCTTTCCATTCGTTTGATGCTCACTGATTTGTAGTATTTTTGTAAACAAAAATGTTTTGTTAACACCTTCTGTGTCGTTACACATTGTTGACGTTGCACATGTGGTCGCAATTGACAATGTGGCAATGGGGTGTTTTGTAATTGTGACACGAGTGATCTGGCCAGCAAGGGCAATTTTGTGACAATGTCTAAGTTAGACATTGAGTGCTATTTTAGAAGCGGGAGAAAGTCGAAAGCAGGAAGCTCAGAAGGGAGAAAGAAAAGGAATAATCCCAAAAGGGGAGAAAGAAGTCGCAGCGTTCGTCAAAGGGGGGGTATTGGGGCGTAATCAAAGTTCTTCGTGAAGACAACTAGTATCACAAACCAAGTTTTTGGGATATAAGGCATTCTGTTAGAATTTATGGACTTAAACAAAAGGGGGTGAATTGTTTATAAACATTTTTCGCAAATATTGAAGGTGAATAAAAATAACTTAAAACTGATATGAACAAGATCAGGGAAAGAGATAATCACACAAACAGATTTATACTGGTTCACTCTTATACCAAGAGCTACATCTAGTCCCCAGAAACCACTGGTATCCACTATGTAATCAATCACAGATTACAAACCACACATACCAAAGAAGTGATCTTGAACCCCTCAAGAACACACACTTCCTTTAGCAAACCACACACCACATATAATAACAACCTTTAGATTTGCACACACCAATCTTTACAGAATTACAAAGATCAAGACAGAAGAGGAATGATCACACCTGATACAAACTCATATTGAAAAGCAAAATTACAAGGCGATCCTATTACATTCTTTGAAAGAATCCAAAAGTTGAAACAATCTTGGAGAAAACTGATTTGAAAGGTATAATCTGATTTCATAACTACTTAGGAGCATATAACAAATTATTTATACTCCAAAAAGCTGTTAAAAACATTTAAAGTAAGAGTCAAATCAGTTTTGAATCATTTATGACAGATTTATCAAACTTAACAGATTCTGTTAAGGATTTAAAAAAAAAATAATAATCGATTGATTTCTCGAAACAACCGATTGAATGAGTTTGACAGCAAAGTCAAACAAAGTCAAACTTTTCAAATCCTTTTAAAAAATCACTAAGTGTAAAACAATCGATTGAAACAATAAAATAATAGGTTGTTTTTCCACTTCTTTTTAAAACACTCTTTTTCAAAAGATATTGATTAAAACAAGTTTGGATCATAACTAAGAGTGGATTAACAAATTCAAACTACCCAGAACTCACACACACAAGCAGCAACAAAGATCTTCTTGCATTCCACTTGGATTTGGAGACATCAAAGCCTATGTTCAACAATCTCCCCCTATTTGATGAAGACAAATCCTTTATTTGCTTGTGATGTTTTGTTTGAATTTCAAAGCACCTGCAAAATAGAAAATGTACAGTACCAGAGAGCAATCATATCCAGCTTCTACTAGCACCAAAGAGTCAGTTTTCACCATGTAATTTTCAAAGAGAAAACCAATGAAATCAGTGTGAAAAACCAGCAAAGATAGGTGCAGAATCAGAGTTTTTGTAGCAGTACTTTAAACCAGATAAGTCCAGAATTAAAACAGATGTTTAGCAGCATACAAACCAGATAATTTTCTCCTTATTTGTCTTCACAAATAGAATGGAAGAAAGGATAAAGACAAAATAAAGCAAATTGTCCAGCGATTAAAGAAAAAAAAACATTAAAGATCTTTAATCTTCCTTCCCATATTGGAGCTCAAAGAGTTCATTTTGAACAACTTCAATCTGTTCATCCAGATTCTGAAACCTTGCATCCATGTTATGAAACCTTGTTGCACAAAGATCATGAAGACTCTTTTGATCATCTGCAAAGCTGTCCATTTTGCTCACCATCAACCTTTCAAAGGTGACATAGATGTGATGCGCTCACCCATGTTTTTTGCATTTGGACTAGCATCAAAGGCACCAGTAGTTCCTGCATCATAAGCATCTACACCAGCATTATCACCAGCAACAACTTGTTTTTCACCCTCATTTTCAGCTTGAGCAGCAGTTGAGGAGTCAGCTTGATCACCATTCTTGCTAACCCATTTTCCACCAATTTTGGTGAAACCCATCTTGCTAAGCGAACCATTGTTCACCTCATGTGATGACTTCACCATTTCGGTTTGCTCCTCTTCAAGATCAACTTCAAAGTAATGCAAAAAATTAGAGATAAGTATAGCATAAGGATAATGATAATCACTTAACCTCATAGATTTTTGCATATGCTCCTTGATGATGTGGATCCAATTAACTTTGATCTTGTTCATAATGCAGTAGATGAAGACAATATCTTCTTCACTCAGCACTGAATGGTTGCTCCCCCTTGGTGTTAACATCCAAGTTACTATAAAAGCAATGAGTCTTTCATTTAACTTCAATCCTCCCACAGAAAAGTTTCTTACTTTTGATTGAGGATTCTTTAGGCAACTTCTATAGAACTAGATCTTGTTAAGTTCCTCAACAATTCCAATGTTCCCTTTGTTTATTTATAATCCAGCATACTTCAAACCAATAATCGCATACCATACTTCAGGAGTTATCTCCATATCCAATCCTTTCACATATGAGGTAAGGTTGTTTCCCACAAATTGGAGATTGGTGCAAAAAACTCTTACAAGGTCAGGATATATGTTTCCTGACATCTCCAAGAATCTTTTCAACAGTTGTTCTTTAAGGAGAACCCTCACTTCAGTGAGTTTTTGCTCCTTCAACCAATTTAAAGAAATGAGCTTTGGATTGTTAATGGCTTTTCTACTAGTTTCATGAAGATACTTCTCAATCTTCTCATCCTCTCCTAAGAACCAACCTTCCAAACGTCCACCCCTCTTTACACCACGGGGCTTCATTCTTTTGGAGGAATGAGGTGTGGAATCCATGGAGGAAAGAATAAGAGTGCAGTAGATTTGATATGAAAGCAAAGGAGTAATCAATGGGTTGATTCTGTGAAGGAAAACAGCTGCATAAAACATTGTTATATAGGCAGTAAAAGCAGCTACATATTTTGGCTTTTAGTGGGTTGTTTTCCTCAAGGAAAATAATTTATTTAAAGGCACATAGACCCACGTCAGCCACAACCAGAAATCACATGGTTAGCAAAAGAAGATTTGACTAGTCATAATGGCTCTTAATTTTCCTAGAAGATGTGGAATATATTCCATTTATGACCAACATAACTTCCTTTCAGAGTGAATTCAAGTCCATGATAAATGCAATTTTGATCCATAACAGCTTTGAGAAGGAATTAACAGCAGAATCAATACACAGAGAATCAAATTAGCTTTAATGCAATCATAAAGACAATCGGTTGTTTTTTTGTAACAACATTTATGATGTTTCACAATTCAAGAAATCATGGCAGAGGAGAAGCATAATAAGGATAACCTTTGCATAAATGAGAGTTTTCACTTTAAAAGACATCAAATAAGGCCAAACTTGGCAAAAGAAATACAAGTTTAAGAATAAAAAAAACATAAGCTCTTAGCCTTTTGACAAAAGTTCCTCTCTTAAGCAACCATAGAACATGATTCAAGAAATCCACTTGACTTCAATATAACAGAGAACACTTAAGATCTACAACTAGAAGTCCGGTTTGGATCTTTCTCTTTCAAGCTTGATTCTTTAATCCAAAGGTTTTTTATCCTTTAGAGTGCCTGCAAGAAAATAAGATCAAGTAGCAAGATTTGGTCCCCTTACAAATTTGGGTCCATTGGCATTAATAGGATCACTAGAAGCCTTAGGATTTTTAGGAACCCACTTCATAACACCTTTAGGAACAGAAAATTTCCTAATTTTACAGAACCTGACAGAATGGCCTCTTTTCATATAATAAATGCATGTAACAACCGGTTGTTTCAACTTTTCAATCGGTTGTTTTTCTGTGATAGTGGAATAAGGCTTTGAAACACTACTTTTCATGCTTTGTGGATTAAAACCCAATCCAGATTTTCCAAAAACACATTTTTGAGATGCAAGAACAGTCACAAATTTTGATTTTCCTTTTGAAAGCTTATTAAAAAATTTCACAAGATAATGAACTTTCTTTTCAAGAGATTCACAATTTTCACAAACACTTGAGTCACACTTGCAAGAACTGTTCTTGTAAATCAATTCCAGATTTTCAAAGTCATTTCTTGAATTTTCGAACTCTTCTTCCAGTGTTTTGACTCTTTTTTCATGTCATTCAAGCCTTTCAACCGGTTATTCAAGAGAGTCAATCTATTAGCTTCTTCATGAGTTTCTTTGAAAGCCTCAAGAAGTTGGCTATAGTTTTCAACATTGACTGAGGTGCAGCAGCTTACACTGCTTGTGTCATTTTCTCCCTCTGCCTTTAGACATAGATTTGCTTCTTCTTCTTCACTTGAAGATGAAATTGATGGGGATTCATCATTTTCATTCCCAACAATGTAGACCCTTTTTTATTTGCCCTTCTTTTCGATCTTCTTGATAGATCTTTTCTTTTTGCTTTCTTTATTAAGACACTCAACTTTCATATGTCCTTGTTCACCACAACCAAAACATGTATATTTGTTAGAATTGAAATCAATAGGTTTCTTGCTACCATACCTGTAAGAAGTGTGATTTTTGTTACGGTTCTTCTTTAAGAACTTGCTGAATTTCTCGGACAGCAAGCTAAGTGTTTCACTTTCACTTTTATCACTTGAGTCTTGACTAGTCTTTTGTCTAACAGCCTTCTCAGCAATGTTCCTCACATGGTTGTCCTCATTTTCTTGAACATTTAGCCTATTTATCTCCAATTCATGCTTTCTAAGCTTCCCAAACAATGAAGTCGTTTTCAAAGATGTTAAATCTTTGGATTCAGAGATGATCGTGACCTTTGGCTGCCATTTTCTATCAAGGCACTTCAGGATCTTGATATTGAGTTTCTCTTTATCAAATGTTTTTCCAAGACTCATAAGATGGTTGACTATTCAATGGTCTCTCTGCAATGGTCTCTCCTTTCTGCATTCTAAACATCTCATATTCTTAGAAGAGAGTGTGCTTTCTTGCTCTCTTCACATCATTTGTGCCTTCATAAATCACTTCGAGAGTATCCCACATTTCCTTTGAGGAGGCAAATTCTGACACCCTGAAAAACTCATCAAAATTGAAGGCAAAAGTAATGATATTTTCGGCAATGCAATCAAACTTAGCCTTTTTATTTTCAGCTTCAGTCCATTGGGACCAAGGTTTTTCAACAAGAACATTATCTTTTTCAGCTTTTAGAATAAAAGGTCCATTTTCAATTGCATCCCAAATTCCTCAGTCTAATGATTCAACAAAGATTTTCATCCTTACCTTCCAAAACTAAATGTTTTAAAATTCAATTAAGAACATTTTATAGAACGAATTTAATGTTTTTTAATTAATCCATTCAGGTGCATGCATTGACGATAATTTTTTTTATCAAAACATATCTTCTTTGGTTGTCAATGAATAGAACAATTAATTGAGGCTTTTATTTTGGTTTTCATGCAGTAATTAACATCATGAATGTTTCACTTTACTGAGGAAAAGAAAACTTTAGCAGCGATGTAGAACAGTAGGATATAGATCTGATGGGTTTGTTTGAAGCATGATAAAAATTCTGTCTGTGTCAAAGTTAATTGATTGGATTGCCTTGTGGTTGAGGGAAAGTGTTTGTGGGGTTAAAATGTAACAGTAAGCTTCGAAAATTGAAAATTGAGGCACCCTCCCCAAAAGGTAGTTTTTCAGTCATGAAAAAAAAGATTTTAGGATTAAAACTTGAATAACTTTCAAGAACCTAGCTCTTTATACCAATTGTTAGAATTTATGGGCTTAAACAAGAGGTGGTGAGCTTGAGCTTTGATGATCTTGAGCTTTGATGTCTCCAAATCCATGAAATTTGATGGAAGGCTTAGTTGCTGCTTGTGTGGGTGGGTTCTGGGTAGATTAAATGTGTAATCCACTCTTTGTTTGAATCTAAAACTGATTTGAATCAGAACCTTTTTTAAAAAGATGATTTTCTAAAGAAGTGGAAAAACAACCTGTTGTTTTATCGTTTCAATTGATTGTTTGACACTTAGTGGTTTTTGAAAAGGGTTTGAAGTTGTTTGACTTGGTTGACTTTACTATCAAACCAATTCAATCGGTTGTTTCGAGAATTCAACCGATTGTTTTTTGAAAATTCATAACAAATTTCTGTTAAGTTTGGTAAATAAACTTTAAATGTTTTCTAATTGTTTTGGCTCTTGCTTTAAATGTTTTTAACAAACCTTTGGAGTATATAAAGGTTGTTTTACACTTATAAAGGCATTGGAATAGTTTAGACATTTTGAGATTGAAAAAAAAAACAGATTTGAGTTTTCAAGATTTGCATCAAGCTTTTCGATTTTCAAAAAGGAGTGGAATAGGATTGCTATGTAATATTTCATTTTGATATTGATCAGGTGTAATCCTTTCTTTATCTCTTGTATTTTTGAATATTTATGGTGTAAGCAAAATCAGAGGGTGTTCTAAATTTTGTGGTGTTGTTTGTTAAAGGAAGTGTGTGGCTTGAGGTGTTCAAGGTCACTTCTTTGGTGTAGTTGTGTGTAATCTGGATTTTGATTGCATAATGGATACCCAATGGTTTCTGGGGACTGGATGTAACTCTTGGGTTAAGAATGAACTAGTATAAATTTCTTGTGTACTTATCTCTTTCCTTACACTCGTTTATATTTGTTTTAAGTTATTTTTTAATACAACTGATAAAAACAATCGGTTGAATTGTAAAAACAACCGGTTGATTTTCTGAAAATCAACTTAATAAGTTTGATTGTTGTTTTCCTCGATTTCTTTGTCTGAGATTCTTCATCAGACTTTGTTATACCTTTCAAGTTTGCAATTTTTTTTTATAAACAATCCACTTCCCCCTCTTGTTTAAGGCCATATATTCTAACAATTGGCATCAAGAGCTCGGTTCTAGAAAGATATTCAAGTTTTTTATCCTAAAACCTTTTTCTTATGGCTAAAAAGTTACCTTTCAGGGATGGTGCCTCAATAAACTAGTCATCTTTGTTCTGTGGTTTGAATTACCAATTTTGGAAAGTACGAATGAAAATCTTTTTTGAATCTCTTGATAGAGGAATTTGGGATGCAATTGAAAATGGTCCTTTTATTCATAAGTTTGAAAAAGATGGTGTTTTCATTGAAAAACCTTGATCCCAATGGACTGATGCTGAAAATAAAAGGACCAAGTTTGATTGTATTCCAAAAAATATCATCACCACTGCCTTAAATTCTGACGAGTTTTTCAGGGTCTCACAATGTGCATCTGCTAAGGAAATGTGGGATACTCTAGAAGTAACTCATGAGGGCACTAACGATATAAAGTGGGCAAGGAAACATACTCTCATCCAAGAATATGAAATGTTCAGGATGCTGAAAGGAGAATCAATTACAAATGTGCAAAAGCGATTCACTCATATTGTTAATCACCTTATGAGTCTTGGAAAGATCTTTGACAAATAAGAGCTAAACATCAAGATCCTCAAGTGTCTTGATAGAACGTGGCAGCCAAAAGTCATAGCCATCTCAGAATCTAAAGATTTAACATCTTTGACTACAGCTTCATCGTTTGGGAAGCTTAAAGAACATGAGTTGGAGCTCAATGTTCAAGAAAGTGAAGATAAACACGTGAGGAACATTGCTTTGAAAGTTGTCAAGCACAAGATCAAACAAGCTTCAAGTGATGAAAGTGAGAAAGAAACTCTTAGCTTGCTATCCAAGAAGTTCAGCAAGTTCTTGAAGAAGAACTGCAACAAAGATTCCAACCATGAAAGGTATGGTAACAAGAAACCTAGTGATTTTAATGCTAACAAATATACATGTTATGGTTGTGGTGAACAGGGGCACATCAAGGTTGAATGCCCAAATAAAGAAAGCAAAGAAAAGAAGTCAAGCAAGAAGGTTGAAAAAAAAGGCAAATGAAAAAGAGCCTACATTGCTTGGGATGAAAATGATGTATCTTCATCAAGCTCCTCATCAAGTGAAGATGAAGAAGCCAATTTGTGTCTAATGGCCAAGGAAGAGAATGATGCAAGCAGTGTAAGTTCCTGTACTTCTTTAAATGCTGAAAATTATAGCCAATCTCTTGAAGTTTTAAAAGAAACACATGAAAAAGCTAATAGATTGGCTCTCTTGAACAACCGGTTGAAAGGGTTGAATAATTGGCTTAAAAATAAAGTCAAAGCACTATAAGAAGAGTTAGAAAACTCAAAAATTGATTTTGAAAATCTAGAATTGCTTTACAAGAACTCTTCTTGATTCAATTGTTTGTGAAAATTGTGAATCTCTTGAAAAAAATGTTCACTATCTTGTGAAAACTCTAGATAAGCTTTCAATAGGAAAATCCAACTTTGAGACTGTCTTGGCATCTCAAAATTCTGTTTTTGGAAAATGTGGTTTAGGATTTAATCCACAAAGTAAGAAGAATGGAATTTCAAAGCTTTTTCCAACTATGCCAAACAAACAATCGATTGAAAAATCGAAAAAACCGGTTGTTACGTGCTTTTATTGTATGAAGAGGGGTCATTCTGTTAGGTTTTGCAAAATTAGGAAATTTTTTGTTCCTAAAGGTATAAGAATTCTGAGGTTCTTAATGATCAAGTTAATGTCAAAGGACCTACATTTGTAAGGAGACCAAATCTTGTTGCTTGATTTCATATTTTTGCAGGAATTCTAAGAGATCAAGGACTCTTGAGTCAAAACATCAAGCTTATGAAGGGAAAAGATTCTATCTGGACTTTCTATTACAGATCTGTACTGCACTCAATCTTTTTGGAAGTTAAGTGGATTCTCTTAATCATGAACTATGATTCTTTGAGAGAACAACTTTGTCAAAAGGATAAGTTATTTGTTTTAATTTTCTTGTCTTGAATATTCTTTACATCAGGATTATGAAAGATCTTAATTGATATCTTTGTCTTTCATCTATGTAAAGGTGTATGTGAAGCTTTCCATTCTGATTCATCTCTGCCAGTTATTCTTGATCTGTGAAATGCCTTAATTGCTGTCACAGAAAAACAATCAATTGTTTTTCACGAAACAACCGATTGTTCCCCTTCTGACAGCACTGCATTAAATTGATTTAATATCTCTATGCACTGTGTCTGTTGCAGATTCTTTCCTCAAGCAGTTATGAGTCAAATTACATTTATCATGGGTCTGATTTCATTCAGAAATGGAGTTACATTGATCATATATGGAATATATTTCATATCTTCGTGGAAAGTTAAGAGCCTTTATGACTAGACAAAGTCTACATGTGTTGTCCATGTGAAATCTGTTGCTGAGTGACGTGCCACTGTGAGTCTTGGAACAGATTCCCTTTCTTAAAGACTGAAACCCACTAAAAGCCAAGGGATGGAACTGCTTTCTGTGTATATATAAACTCTTTACTCTTTATGGAGTTGTTTTTCTTCACAAAAATAACCCATTGTCATATCTCTTGTTGTTTCTCAAATCTGCCATATACTTCATTCTGTTTTCTAGTTTTTCCTACTACCTCCATGGATTCCACACCACCTTCTTCCAAGAGGATGAAAACTCGTGGGATAAAGAGAGGATAACACCTAGAAGGATGGTTCTCGGGAGAAGATGAAAGAATTGAGAAATATCTTCATGAGACAAGTAGGAAAGCTATAAATAATCCAAAGCTCATCTCTTTCAACTGGTTGAAGGAGCAAAAGTTGGCTGAAGTGAGAAGTCTTCTCAAAGAATAGTTGCTAAAGAGGTTCTTGGAAATGTCAAGAAACATATATCCTGATCTTGTGAGAGTGTTTTACACCAACCTTTAATTTGTTGGTAACAATCTTGTCTCACATGTAAAAGGAGTTGAGATGGAAATTACTCATGAAGTTTGGTATGCTATTACTGGATTAAATTATACAGGTCTAAGGATTAATAAAGGGAATATTGGAGTGGTGGAAGAGTTCAACAAAATTCAGTTCTATAGAAATTGCTTGAAGAATCCTCAAGCAAAGGTTAGAAGTTTTTCAGTGGGTGGATTAAAGTTGAATGAAAGACTCATTGCCTTCATAGTGACTTGGATGCTCACACCTAGGGGGAGTAATCACTCTGTGCTCACTGAGGAGGACCTTGTCTACATCTATTGTATCATGAACAAGGACAAAAACAATTTGATCCACATCATCAAGGAGCACATACAAAAATCCATGAGGTTAAGTGATTACCACTATCCCTATGCTATCTTAATTTCTAAATTATTGAATTATTTTGAAGTGGATCTTGAGGAAGAATAAACTGGAGTGGTGAATTCATCACACGTGGTGAACAATGGTTCACTTAGTAAGATGGGTTTCACCAAATTTGGTGGAAGATGGGTAAGCAAGGATGGAGACCAAGCTGGTTCCTCAAGTGGTGTGCGAGCTGAAAATGAAGAGGAAAAGCAAGTTGTTGCTGATGAAGGTGTTGGTGCTAATGCTCATGAGGATAAACCTACTGCTGCATTTGGTGCTGGACCAAGTGTTGGAAACATAGGAGAACACATAACATCAATGTCACGATTTGAAAGATTGATGGTGAATAGGATGGACAGCTTTGCCGATGACTAGAGAAGTCGGCATGATCTGTGCGCAACAAGGTTCAACTCCATGGATGCATTTTTTCATAACCTAGATGAACAGATTGAAGCTGTTCAAAACCAACTATTTGAGTTGTAGGATGGAAAGGAAGATTGAAGCCAAGTTTAGTTGATGTTTATGCTTTTCTTGCTTTAATTTCTGGACAATCTTTTTCTTGATTCTATTTTACCCTTTCTTCATTCTATTTGTGAAGACAAATAGGGGGAGAATGTGTGGTTTATGTGTTGTGTAACCTACTGCAAAACTCTGGATTATGTGGATTTATTTTTGCTGTTGCTACACTTGCTACATTGTTGCACACATCACTGGTTTTATGTTTTTTTTTTCTGGTTTTCTCTGCAATTGGATTATGCAGAAAACTGAATTTGTGTGTGCCTTAGTATCTTGCTAGTATTTTTGCTTGGTTTTGCAGTGTTTCGCTTTTGCAGGTGCTTATTCAAATTCAAACAGGACAACACAAGCAAACCAAGGATTTATCTTCATCAAATAGAAGGAGATTGTTGAACAAGAGCTTTGATGTCTCCAAATTCATAAAGATTGGTTGAAGGCTTTGCTGCTGCTTGTGTGTGTTGGTTCTGGGTAGTTTGAATTTGTAATCCACTCGTAGTTAGAATCCAAAGCTGGTTTAAATCAAAACCTTTTTGAAAAAGAGTGTTTTCTAAAGAAGTGGAAAAACAACCTGTTGTTTTATCGTTTTAATCGGTTGTTTTACACTTAGAGGTTTTTGAAAAAGTTTTGAAACTGTTTGACTTTGGTTGACTTTGTTGTCAAACCAATTCAATCGGTTGTTTCGACATTTCAACCGATTATTTTTTGAAAATCCCACAAAATTGTGCATCGTGAGGTTTACCGATAGGAAGGGCTTCACCGACAGGAAGGGCTTCACCGACAGGAAGGGCTTCACCAATAGGAAGGGTTTCACCAGCAGGGATGACTTGTAGAAGCTCCACTGCCTCAACTTGAACTGGTTGGGCCTTCCCGACAACAACTTGTCGTTGTTTCAACAATTCTTTATAGAAAAGTTTATCCTCTTCGAGAGTGATGGAGGCCATGATAGCTACAAAAGGCATAAGTTAAACGAACATCAAACAACAAGGACGAAATCAAATGAACAAGGAAGTATACCCTCAAGATCACAAAGCTTGGTCGGCGACAGGTAAACCCGCAGCAGCCACCGGATAGGAATTTTGCGGGGATGCTTGTCCAATATTGAGAAGGTTTCCAAGTTTTCTCGGGTTAACGATGACCCTGGCCACACTCAAAACCGTGCCTGTTCGCGAGTCCAATATAAGGGAAATTGTGGAGTATTGTTGTCATAAAAAAGGTGGCGATCTTCCTTCCTGACCACGACCTTAAAGAAACCCCCTTTAAAATTCTTATAAGTAAAGGGAGCAAGCAAGCATGATCTCGACTGGCTAATCAAGGACAACCACCCTACTCAATTACCCGACCTCATACTATACATATGAAGAAACACTTGAGGTGTCGACCTCAAGTGCAATGACAAGCACAGGAGCCAAAAAGTCTGGATGTAAGCCTAGCTATTTGGGTGCAACTATGTCGGTGCACATTCAAGGCACGTAACAAGTGAATGGTAAACTCATCTAAGGGGAAGCAAATGTGAACATTAGTTATTAAACATGAATAAAAGAAAAAATAATCACCTAATAATGGATCTGGACCTAAACATACAACGTCGGAAGGAAAGAACTTATGAAAGGAAACAAGCACATCTGGCGCCTCCGCATCCAACATATATCTATACCAGCAATAAAAGACTGTAAGGAAGTAGTACTATCAAATCTAGAAGAATGCTCTCGCATGCCAAAATCAACCCACTCAAAGCTGACAGCCCAAGCTACAGGAACATCCAACTCGACAACACCAACAATAGGGTCAATCGAAAGACGTATGTCCTCGACAACCGCACCCACACTAACTTGACCACTAATACGGGAAGACTTGAAGGAACTCTAAGAACTTGTCGAGACCGATTCCGATAGGTGGACAACCTCACTCGATACCCCGATGACAATTACTCTAAACACTTTCAAGGAAAAGCTATCAGAGATGGAAGGAGACATGGTTACCTTGACTTTTAGCACGATAGGTTTTCGAAGGGAGGAGAGGTGATGGAAGAGGCCCAAGCTCCGACCCAAGTTCAAGCTCAACAACTAGGTCCATGGCAAAGAGAATTCAAGAAGATTGGGACTCTGCTATTGATGGCAGAGAAACTTTTCTTTATATGTTCAAAGATTTCTCAGAAGACCACAAGAAGTAAAGCCCAAACCATGGGAGCTAGTTTCTTTATTTGTAATTTCAGTTTATTTGTATTTTCAGTAGAGTATGGCTCACTTTGGGGGTCCAAATAGCAAAGATAGGCTAGAATAAGGTGCCTATAGCATAATAGGGAGTGTAGTTATCATTTTAGCTTGTTTCTAGCCCATTAGGAAGGAAATTTGACCTAGTTTCTAGAAGAACAAGCCTAGGTGCGAGTTTGACTTAGTCAAACCCTAAAGGCCACCCTCTTATGTGTATTCCCCATCCTACCCTTGGGTGTTTGGCTCATGTTTTGTAAGATCAATTTTAATGAGTAAATGCTATCAAATTTTTGGAAGCTTATACTCTTGTCTAGTCTCTCTAGGTTAGACACTTTGATCTTCACCTTCACCTTCCTCCAAGTGATTTGGCCAAACCTATCACTCTCCATACCTTTCATGCACTTACAAGGAACCCATAGCTCTATATGAGCCATCCTTGACCCATATCATCCACTGCTTCCGCCACCTTTTTCACCTTATTTCCTCAAGAAGAACATTGGTCATGAAGAACAAACCCATCATTTGGTATCTAGGGCTTTGGTTTTTCAAGAGATAAGTGTTCTCTTCATTTTATTTTTTTGAGTCTTCTTCAATATTTCGTGTTGTTCATCATTTGTTCTTTGATTGTCTTGCTGTTTTAATCTTGTTTTTAGTTCATAGTGATGTTTTGAAAGTGTTGTACGGTATTATTTGGTTCAAATTGTTCTTAAGCTTCCAAACTGTTTTTAGGTTCCATATTGTGTTGGTTGTTTTGTTTTTGTTTTATTTGAGTCTTATTAATGTTTTAATCCGTTCAAAGTGTTTGTGGTTGACTCATTTTGATTTTTGAATCCATACAAGTTTTGTCAAAGTCATGTTTATCCTACAATGTCATAAATTCCAAGTGGTGCCTATTGTTGTTAATTTGGTTGCTTGATTTTCTTTTGAGTGCAATTTATATTTCTGAAATTTGAGCTTTTGTGCATTTTATATTTTCATATTTGAGTTCATACTTGTGTGTTAGTTCTATACAAGTTCTTTTCCAATCATTTTCATTGTGTCTTTGAAGTTTCATTGGTGTTTTTTAATTCCAGTTTAGGATTTCTCGGTTTTCACTGCTACTGTGTTGGCTGGAATTGTTCCAAAAAATTACTTTTGGTGGTGAAAAATTCTGAAATTCTGGATTTGAGTAGTTTGATGTGTTAAGAAAAATTTAAAAAAAGAAGCACATCAAAATTCAAAACAAAAAAAATGATAAATGAAATATGAACAGAGTGCGGAAATTCTGACTCTGAAAAAAAGCTGAGGCGGTAGTGATTTTGGAAAAATTATTACAATTATTTTTGGCTCACTGTTTTGGTGAAATTCCAATGCCTATTTTAAGCTAAAAAACATTGAAGTTTCTGTGGTTAAAATTTCAAGCTCAAATTTTAAGTCTTATGTCTAGATTAAATTTCGAAAGTTGTGAAAAATTTACACACAAAAATTTTGTAGTGATGTTTTGGTTTTATTCATCTATTCTAGTTCCATTCACTAGGATTCCACTTTGTGTGCTACCTTTTCTTGTGAGCCTTAATTTTTTGCTTGTCAAATTTTATTGAATACTCTTTTAAGTCTTGTCAAATATCAACTCCATTTGCAGTAGTCCCTAATTTTAAATTTGAGTTTTGTTGCTTTAAAACTTGCTTGACCTCTCTTTGGTGGATTTGACCTAAAAAGTGTTTTGGTGAGTGTGGAGCTAAAATTTTGTTTTGGTGAAATCCATATCACTAAAGAGGAGCTAGATTAAAGATTTAAGATGGAATAACCTAAGGAGACAAAGCAAGAGATAGCAACAACCTCATTGAAAAATACACAAATACCAAAAAGGAGCTACAATTGAAGGAGTGCATAGAATATGACTTTAATTTTTGTGCATAAAAAATTGTTGACTTAATTTCATTGTATTTCTTTGAGTTTTAATTTGCAAGAACCTTGATTAATTAGAGGATTAATATGTATTTTAGATGGTGAGTGTGTCTTCAAGGTTCAAAATGCCAAGAAGCCTCACCTTAGGATCCGACTAGTTTACAATATTTCTAGTTAGTAAATTTTTATTTGTGTTTTATTGCTTTGCATTGTTTTTCTTGCATAAAAAATTTGTTTTCATCTTTGATTATGCTCTAAGTAAATTTTTTAGAGAAAGGTTTGTAAAAGTGTTATGGGATAGTATCTAACTAAGGAAAGGCTTAGTACTTAAGTGATCCAAGTGATCCACCTCCCTTTCCTCGGAAATTACCTACTTCACTCCACCTATCTTTCTTTTTGGAAATTACTTTTATCACATAACCTTAAACATGTCTGCTCATTCTTCAAGTCATAGTGAAAGTGATGGAAAATCCACAAAATCTCTTTTGAAACAATTGGCTAGAGATTTTTAATCACTATCACTTAGACAATTGCAATATGAGGCTCAAATCTTGGAAGAAAAGAAAGAAAGAGATGCCCATCTTGCTATAATAGAGGAGGAGTTGAGACTTGTTAGAGAAAAAGATGAATACATTAGAAAATTAAAAAAATCACATACATCACATGCTTCTAGTTCTAGGTCGAGTGACTCACATGCTGAAGGGTGTTTGAGAGTTAATGAATATTATCAACCTCCACCTAGAAGAATTGGAAGGGAACACCCAAAGGAGACTAGGGTAGACTTGCCTCATTTTGATGGAAATAAAAATGTTGAAGCATATTTAGAATGGGAGACAAAGGTTGATCAAATCTTTGAAAAACACCAATTGGATGAGTTTAGCAGATTTTCCATAGCTACCCTAAGTTTTCAAGAATATGCTAGGTCTTGGTGAACACAAAGGGAAATTGATGTTAGAATTGGCAGAAAATCAGAAGTACTAAATTGGGATGAATAGAAGATGTGTATGAGAAGAAAATTTGTTCTGCCTTCATATGTGAAAAAGAAGAAGCTTAGAGAAGAAATGAAAGAGCTTGTAGAAAAAGGAAGAAACTTTATAAATGGAGAAAAAGAATATGATAGAAGAGAAAAAGAATTTAGAGAAATATTACAAGCTCTTAGAGAAAGAAAGATACTGGAAAGAAGAGGAAGAGAGAAAAAAGAATTAAAGGAAAATCCTTTATTTGGAGTTGAACTAGACATTGACTTAAATTCTTCTTCCATAGAAAACCCTTGTGAGAATATGCTTGAAGAAAAATCTGTGTCTGGAGTTGAACCAAATATAGACATAAACCTTACCTCCACAAAAAAGCCAAGTGAGGGGTTGTTTAAAAAAGAAGAAGAGGAATCTAGAAAGAATGGAGAGTATCTTACAACACTTCCTACAAGCATAGTGGGAAAAGAATCCTTAAAGGGGGATTGTAATACTTTGAACTCTCCTTTTCCTTTGAATCATGATGCTTGCTCTTATTCTAAAAAATCACAAAAACAACACTTTGTGATGTTGTTGCTTATCTTGGGTAATGAACTACACAAAGGAAGCAAAAATATTTTTGAAAAGGGCCCTATTTCTTTCCAACAAAACTTTTATAAAAATAGCAAAGGACCTTATTTCCTTACTATTTTATTTGAATACACTAGTCTTAATTTTCTTATCTCACTTTTCTTTGTTGTTTACTGTAGGTTAATATTTGATCCTGGAGGACGAGCATAGTTTTCAAAGCAGGAATAAGGTTGTTGTTTGAGATCAACCCTGTAGATCTAAGGACAGATCCTCTCAAGAAGGAGGGGATGATGGTAGAGGCCCAAGCTCCGACCTAAGTTCAGGCCCAACAACTAAGTCCATGGCAAAGAGGATTCAAGAATATTGGGACTCTGTTACTGATGTAAGAGAACTTTTCTTTATATGTTCAAAGATTCCTCAGAGGACCACAAGAAGTAAAGCCCAAGCCATGGGAGCTAGTTTCTTTATTTGTAATTTCAGTTTATTTGTATTTTAGGTAGAGTAGGGCTCACTTTGGGGTCCAAATAGCAAAGATAGACTAGAATAAGGTGCCTATAGCATAATAGGGAGTGTAGTTATCATTTTAGCTTGTTTCTAGCCCATTAGGAAGGAAATTTGACTTACTTTCTAGAAGAACAAGCCTAGGTGCGGGTTTGACTTAGTCAAACCCTAAAGGCCACCCTCTTTTATGTATTCCTCATCCTACCCTTATTCCTTGCTCTCCAAGGCACCATCTCCTATAAATTAGGGTGCTTGACTCATGTTTTGTAAGATCAATTTTAATGAGTAAATGCTGCCAAATTTTTGCAAGCTTCTACTCTTGTCTAGTCTCTCTAGGTTAGACACTTTGATCTTCATTTTCACTTTCCTCCAAGTGATATGGCCCAATCAATCACTTTCCATACTTATCTTGCACCTCCAAGGAATCCATAGCTCTATATAAGCCTTCTTTGATCCATATCATCCATTGCTTCCGCCATCTTTTCACCTCATTTCCTCAAGATGAACATTTGGTCATGAAGAACAACCCATCAAGAGGTGAGAGAAGAAAAGTGAGCAAATGATGGGACCACATCACTGTTATTTATAGACCCAGGGGAAGGTGGGAATGCAAACTGTTGCATGAATCCAAATTGTTGGATCAACACGAAGCTAACAGCCCAGATTGTGTGATTGTTGGTGAACTGACATGCCATGTCAACAATACGTCAATCATGAATAACGCTTAAAGCATAAAGGTCCTCCTTGACGAATAACCAACAAAGCGCAGTTCGAGCACACGATAAATTATTCACTCGACGACCTTATCGAGGTGAGGGTGCAATGCAAATACTTCTAACTAGCTCAACCTACACTACAACAAGTACTTGTCCAATCACAGGTAACACTTATGACTTTTGCTTTACCTAAATGCTCAAGCCTGAGCGCATATGTACTACCACGAATCAAGAACCCGATAGGCCGAGTAGGCACCTTACAGCAATTCAACTTCTCGACTGACACAAGTTACGTTCTAACTTGAAGATTAGAAGATAAAACCTAATTAAGCACTATAAACATGATTAAGAGAGCATTGGGTCTGCGCTAATTCTAGCGCAGGAAAAAGCCCAACAAGAAAGTGTAAATAAGTGGGGACCCCATGGTAAAAAGTAATGAATGTTTTAATCCTGAACTTGCAAACTAAATAGTATTTTGGCTAACTTGAGCGTTGGAGTGTCTTTGTAAGTACCCCACCCTCATGAAAAGAAATCAAAAGAGAGGACTGAATGATCAGAGAACTAGAAGATTGAAGGAGCTTGATAGGGGATATCCGACCTTATATTAATTGTAAGAACAATAAGGATTGTTAAGTTATTTCAAGAAAAATAGTCATGTTATTTGCAAACCAACATATCATTTGTTTCCCTCAGCTTCAAACCCCATGAAAAAGGAAAAACCTTGGTACATTAAAATGTAGGATTGAATAAGAATGTAGGCATAATACAATAGTAGTTAAAGCAAATTAATGTATGATATAGACTGGGACATTATAATTTATTTTCATTTATCATCAGCTTTAAACCTCCATCCCCCACATCCAATAAACATTTTTCAAATTCAATTGGCTAATGCACACAAGTTATCTAAAAGAGAAAGTATTAAGAAATGTTAATTGTTACTGGTGTGACTTTAAGCTAAAAATAGATAAGCTAAAATTTGTGTTAAACCGGAACCAAAAGATAGTTTTGCATAGTGAAACAAAGTTAGTTTAACTAACTATCTTTTTACCTATATTAGCAAATCTTAGTAACAGCACAAAATAAAAGATACTTGTTTACTAGTCCCCTATCAAGGCTACAAGCAAGAGCTGCAATACCATTAATGAGTAACATCTTCGATATTCTAAAGTACAAGCCTAATGCAATTAAAGAAAACAAAACACAAAAAATGAAAAGAAGTAGCAACTTAAAAGAAGCTCGAACAGACAAATTAAAATGGTCAATATGTATACTAACCATTCACTACATGTCTCACTTATCAATCATATTAAAAATAAGTAATACAATATGATTTGAACTAAAAATCTATTAACCTGATTTGTAACTTTGTATAAGAGGAAAATTGTAAATGAAATGTACTATATGAATGAGCATTGATTCAACCTAAACTCTGAATACATCCACAGTGTTTTTGGCTTCCTAAAACATTAGTTAAGAAATCAGTGTTTGATATTTCTTTTGGTTGGAATGATGATGAGGTTGATTCATATGTTTGGATTTTTTTTCTTAACAGTAAATGGAAAAAAATTATTTTCCATCTTAAAACTGTTCAGCTACATTATATGGCGAGTCCAACAATCAGTATCTATCTGTGGCACTTGTATGTCAACCAGAATTCTTGATAAATGATTCTGCTAAATCTGCCAATGAAAATGCTAATAATGTGACGGAAAAAGTAGCCATAATTTGTTGAGTGATGAAGAGATGTCAGATTATTTCGCCTTTCCGGCTTTAAAATTTGGTGGATGACACTACGCGTGGGGAACTCGGGGAGGACATTCCTATTGAAACTCGGATGTTGCTTTCGGAAGCAAGAGAAGGAATGAATTACAATCATTCAAGGAAAAAATTTCATACATCATTTTCATGCCAGTGCTAGATGGTAAAGTTAGAAGCAACAACTTGCAAGGAAATCCATTTAATGAACTTGAGCTTTGTGTTGAAAGTCTAAAGATTTCAGTATATTTAAATATCATCCATTTTGCCCCTATTAAAACTCTTCAATTCAAGGAATTAATAAGTAATTCTTTTAAAAATAGGATAAAGTGAAATTACTAGTCCTTTACTAGCAATATGAGATCTCCTAATTACTTAAACAATCACTTCTATACTATTTTATGATGTAAGCATAGAGGTTTATTGTCAGTTCAATTGACTACACCTAATAGGAAACTAGATGGCAGTATGTGTACGAACCAACCAACTTACCCAAGACAAGAAACAGGAATGAAATGAGAAAGAAAACTGAACCAATTATTCATGATAAAATTAGTTTTCTTTATTATTATTATTATTATTTTTATCATTATTATTATTTATGTTCTTTCTGTAACATCCCGCCAATTTTTTTTTCATATTTATAAAATGAAATAAGGTAAAACAATAATATCGAAGTGAATAATGAAATTTCTCCTCACAGGGAGTTTAATACATAACCAGTCAGTTTTCCAAACTTAAACAAAATACAGCAAAATAGAAAAAAACAGGCGATCTCCTAACAGAAAACAGGCGATCTCCTAACAGAAACAGAAAACAGGCGATCGCCTAACAGAAACAGAAACAGGCAATCTCCTTCCGGCGACCACTCACTGAGGAGCTCTACTTCCTGCAACATCATCTGCTCCCGTGTAAATTATACACGATCATCACAAGTTTAAGAAAACATCCACAAAACAAGAACGCAGGGTAAGCTAGATATTTTAAAGAGAATTTGGATATGAAACTTTAAAATCAAGATAAAACAATTTTAAAACACTCACGTAAAATCCACCAATTTTCCCATTCATTTCACACACTTCACAATTTCATCAAGTGTTATTTGTTTCACATAAACCATCAAGTGTCTATTAATTTCAAACTTTCTCATTTCTTACGTCAGACTTCCACTGATTCAACACACATAGACACATACCACACCACTGTAAAGTCCACACAGGACAGCTAGTAAAGTCCACACAGGACAGCTAATGAAGTCCACACAGGACAGCAAGTAAAGTCCACACAGGACAGCTAATGAAGTCCACACAGGACAGCAAGTAAAGTCCACACAGGATAGCTAATGAAGTCCACACAGGACAGCAAGTAAAGTCCACACAGGACAGCTAATGAAGTCCACACAGGACAGCAAGTAAAGTCCACACAGGACAGCTAATGAAGTCCACACAGAATAGCAAGTAAAGTCCACACAGGACAGCTAATGAAGTCCACACAGGACAGCAAGTGAAGTCCACACAGGACAGCTAAAGATCATCAATTCACCCAATGCACCATACAACACTTAAATGAACGATTCCAACCACAGCAACAATCGTATCAAGGTTCAGATTTTTCCAATATCGCATGCATTTCACATATCAATCTCAAACAAATTCAAAGCGACACTAAACAGGGGATTTCGAAGACAACATTAAAACCGGAGATTACGTCGCCCCACACATAAAAACAGAGTATCGTGAAAAGCAATATGAAAACCGGCGACCACGTCGCCCTCACTTCAGAACCTACTCGCCTAACGTTTTTATAAACGAAAAAAATGCTAGCTTCCCTTACCTGGACTTGCGCAAAACACCAAGAGCTCCAAAACCCACCGAAGCTTAAAGATGCCTTAACTCTGTTCTAGCGTCCTGACGGAAAACTCGCAGAGAACTCCCCAGGTGTCCAAGGGCAGTCGTCGCTCGTCGTACTGGTGCTTGAGGATGCCTGAATCGCAGCGCGAAGGAGAGAAAAGAGAAGGATGGAGGTGAACTCACTCTGTCACTCTTGAACCACAGCAACGTTCTCCCTCTCAGAAGTGAGTTTTTGAATCTAAACCAACTTGTCCACAAAAGCCGCTGCCACCACCCACTCTGCAGGGAAGCTTGCGTGTACGCATCCCTGAACAGTACGACTACGCGTGCCTCTGCGCAGGCCAACACTCTGATGTCACTATTCTGAACCACCCTTCTTGTCTACGTGTCGCGCGTGCAGGACGTCTCATGCTGGGAGCCTGGGTCCCACCTTATCTGTGTGAAACTCGACATCGCGCGATAACCTTCCACCGATGACTGCTCCTGGCGGACGACTGATGTCTCTCCCTGGAAGACGACCGATGTGTCTCTCATCCTGGCGATGACCGTCTGTCTCTCGCCCTGGCGATGCCCGCATCTCTGCCGCCTGGCGATGCCCGCGTGTCTCTCATACCGGCGATGACTGATGTGCCTCATCCCGATGATGACTGATTCCTCTTCCTGACGGACGACCGATTCCTCATCCTGGCAGACAACCAATGTCTCACCCTGGAGGACCACCGATGTCTCACCCTGGCAGACCACCGATGTGTCTCCCATCCTAGTTGATGACCGATGTTCCTCTCATCCTGTTGGCGATCTCTTATCGCCCTTGTGTGTGACGAGAACACATCGCCTTACTCTGGTCACCGATGTCACATCGTCACACCTTGCTGAAGGTTCTTCATCCCACTATGTTACGTCCAAGGTATCACCTCCACATGGCTTGGTGACGTCGGTAGCTTCACATTTCCAAGAACAGATCAGCACTACTCCTCGTGCGCCCATGCATGCAACACTAAGGATGATTTCTTATGCTCAAGCATAGAGCTTCGCATGCACAGTGTATCTAAGGCTTAACCCACACCTTGATACGCATGGTTTTTGGAACCCACTATGGTTGATCCAGTATCCTGACCACATACTGAGTGCACTTTCGGCGATCATGTGCATCATAGGAGATCATGTCTCCTCTAGGCGACAAGCGATTATGTGCCTGAGAAGTCAGAGATCGCCTCCGTCTTCAACAACGGCGATCTCGTAGACTTCTAAGCTACACTTTTCTTCCTTTACTCTTCTTGATCCACATGTCTTCCTCGAGCACACCCACGTGATTACCTTACGATAAAGTCATCGCACCTGACTACTTGGTTAATACAATGGTGAGCCGACCGACCTCTACCAGCTGACCCCAGACCTTGGGCGACGTCCGAGGTCCGACTACTACGAAACTTCATTTACCAGCTCTTTGTATTTTAAATAATAACATCTTCTGAAATTATTTAAATATAACACTTTCATTCCAATTAAAGTTTCTAGGTCCTTACACTTTCCCCATCAAATTGAGTGTTATTTGAACATTTTAGGAGGCCTTGCACTAGTTACATCTCGTTCCCTAAAGTTAGGAGGGTGTTTCTCCTGTTTGTTTCAGGAGTTTTGAGGGTGGAAGAATTGGTGGGGGGAGGAGAGTGTTTTTTCAATATTCACATAAATGAAGAGATTTGTGTTGATCCTATGGAATTATTGTATTTTACTCAAATACCATTGTGCATGCATTTTATTAAAATATACCATATATAAAATTAAATATTACATAAATTTATTTAATAATTTCAAAAATATTTAATTATATTATTAAAAACAACAAATAATTATAAATAATAAAAATAATAAAATAAAATTATAATATCAACAACACATATATAGTTATATAAAATAAAAAATATTTATAATTTTTAATATATTTAGTAAATTTATTTCAATTTAATACAAAAACATTTTCTATTATATTTTTTAACCTTTTTATTGAAAAATAAAAGCTATTATGGATATTATATATTAGAAAAATTTAATTAATTCAAACCTAAAAAAAAATATCATAATTCATTGTTCAAATATTTTTTTAATAACAAGGATAAATTTGTAAACTTACAATAAATTATCCTCACAAATCCACTCTATCATTTCTCAATCCAAACAACTTCACATATCCTTACACATCCTCTCTAATCCTCACAAATCCACTTCCTTCCCTCTCCACAAATCCCCTCCTCAATCCAAACATGACATAAATGTTGTTTTCATAAATTATGGAGATCATCCATTTGATCTAGTGGACAAATCTATAACAGAATTACACCTACAAATACCTTTTTTGCTATCACTGAATTTATATATCCTCTGTTAGTGTATGTGTTTCAAATAATATGCAGAGTCTTGCCAGTGCATAGTGGCACCTTTTCACAAAGGGAAACCATCCAGGTTAGGCAATTGCAACTTTAAATCTTGTAAGGCAATAAGGATAGTAAAGTAAAAACCTAAAACTCTTCCACAGTTTTATTTCAAACCACTTTTTGGGTGCAGATGCAGGACATGTTAGATTACTTTGGTTGGTGCACTTGGGATGCTTTTTATCAGTGTTAATCCTCAGGGAAGGACTCAACAGGTTACTTCAACTATTTTAATGTGTTTGTTGCGATTGAAATTTAAGATAGCTTTTGATAAACTAAAATTCTCTGTTAGATATTATTAGATATTATTAGATATTATGAGATATTATAGATATTGTTTGATATTTCATATTTATGTAATGGGCTTAGTCCATATGTTTATTTTCCTATATAAACATAATCCTATGTGTTCAATAGACACAAGAGATTTACCCTATTCTTTCTTTTCCTTTAATATGGTATCAAAGCATAAGGTTAGGGTTCAATTTTTATTAGTGAACCCACTCTTCATTGAAATTTTCCAGCCACCGCCCCATCGCCTCACCAGAGCTTCCACCGCTGTCGCCTCACCGGAGTCACTGTCGAACCCTCGCCGGAGCCGCCACCGGAATCTCACCGAAGCTGCTGCCGAAATCGCTGCCGGAGCATTCATTTTTGTTATTGTCGTCAATTGACCGGTGGCTGGATTTATTTTTGTCCTCTATGGCTTCTTCCGCTTCCGCTTCCGCTGCCACTATGGCTTCTTCTGCTACCGCTGCCATTGTGACTCCTTCCGCTGTCATAATGTCAGATCCATCTATTTATACTAATTATGTCAATGTTCATCTCTTCATTGACAAATTGGATGGAACCAATTATGATACGTGGACCTCAGATATTAAATTATGGCTTAAGAGTCAAGGTTATGTTTATCATCTTTTCCGTCCTAATGTTAATGAAAATGAGATTTCCCGTTGGTTGAAAATTGATGCTCAATTATGCATTGTTATCAAATCTACCATTCATTCATCTTTAAAACAAATTTTTCGTACCTATGAGACATGTTCAGAAGTTTGGGAACAAGCAAAATTATTATACACCAATGATATTCAACGTCTTTATGGTGTGTGTCAAAATCTCCTCATAATTGTTGCTCCCAAACGTCTTGATGGTACAATGGTGGAATATTTGGGTAAACTTCATGCTCTTCTTCATGATTTTAATGAGTTATTACCTCCTGCCCCCACTCCTTCTCAAGAACTAGAACAAAGATCCAAGTTCTTCATGTTATTGGGTTTACATGGTCTTCCGGATGATTATTCTCATGTTCGTGATCAAATTTTGGGATCCCCTATATATCGTACCCAATTTTACTTCCACTTGTTCTACCCTTCTACGTGTGCCAGGTAAACACACCACTGAATTAACGTCTCATGTAGATGACTCTTCTGCTTTAGTCTCTCAACATAATGATCGTACTCATCCTCACAAGTCAGGCAAAGGGTGTCACAAGTGTGACCATTGTGGCTAACTTGGCCACAAAATTGACAAATGTTATGCCTTACATGGTCGTCCTCCTAAATCTGTTGTGGTTGCTCAAAGTGCTCATATGCAACCTTCTACTGTGGACCATACTTCAATTGATACCCTAGGCTAGCCTACTATTTTCAATGAATTTCTTAAATGGTATGAGCATCATTAAAACCCTAGTTCCACAACTTTTGTTGCACATTCAAGTACATCTTTTGTTGGCCTCACTCACTCTACTTCCCTTGGCCCTTGGGTTCTAGATTCAGGTGCCACAGATCACATTACTGGTAATAAATCTTTTTTCTCTTCCTTATCTACTACGAGTTACTTACCTTCGGTTACCATGGCCAATGGATATAGGGTACCATCACATGGTGTTGGTACTATTAACCTTTTTCCTTCTTTATCTATTAATAATGTTCTTTATGTCCCTGGGTCTCCATTTAACTTATTATCCATTAGTCATCTCACTCGTTTCCTTGATTGTGTTATTTCTTTTACCAAAGATTCTGTTTCTGTGTAGGATTGAAGTTCGGGACAGATGATTGGCACTGGATGTGAGTCTCATGGACTTTATCACCAACAGATCTCTGCACATGTTGACGCGATTATGGATTCTCTATCTCTCATTCATACTTGATTGGGTCATCCTAGTCTTGCCAAGATGCAACAACTTGTTCCAAGTTTGTCTAATATGTCTAGTTTATCATGTGAGTCATGTCAGTTAGGGAACCACATTCATAGTTCTTTTCCGAGTAGTGTCTCACAACGTGCTTCATTTCCTTTTTCCTTAGTTCACTCTGACATTTGGGGACCAAGTCGTATTAAGTCTAATTTAGGATTTCAGTATTTTGTTACTTTTATTGTGATTATTCAAGATGTACTTGGGTGTTTTTAATGAAAAACCGTTCTGAGTTGTTTTCTATATTTCAAATATTTTACAATGAAATTAAAAATCAATTTGGAATTTCCATTCGCCTTTTGCGCAGTGATAATGGACGTGAGTATCTTTCTCTTTCTTTTAAAAATTTTATGGCTTCTCATGGTATTCTTAATCAAACTTCATGTGCTTATACACCTCAACACAATGGGGTAGCTGAGCACAAGAATAGACATCTTGTTGAAACAACTCGTACTATTTTAATCCATGGTGATGTTCCTTATCGTTTTTAGGGTGATGTTGTTCTTAGTGCATGTTATCTCATTAATTGCATGCCATCTTCAGTTTTAGATAACAAAATTCCTCATTCTATTTTATTTCCACATGACCCTCTCCATTCTTTACCTCTCAAAGTTTTTGGGTCCACAAGCTTTGTTCATAATTTTAGTCCTAGTCTTGATAAATTATATCCCGAGTCACACAAATGTGTCTTTTTAGGGCTCACTAGATCACAAAAAGGATATAAATGTTTCTCACCTTCTCTAAACCGTTATTTTATTTCAGCAGATGTCACCTTCAGTGAATCTTCCCTTTACTTTAAGTTTTGTCCTTCTCCTTCTATGTCTTCATCTAATCCAGTTAATATCCCTCTTGTTGTGCCTAGTGCACCTAAAGATTAACCACCGCCACCAACTCTTCAGGTGTATAGTCATTGTCAAACGTCTCATAGTCCATCAGATGACTCTCTTCTAGTGCCAACACCTCATCCCCCTTCGGCTTCGACAGTTGAACCTCCAAAAGTTGAACCTGATCTTCCTATTGCTATCCGAAAAGGTATACATTCTACCTGTAATCCCTCTCCACATTATACTGCTTTGAGTTACCATAGACTATCTCAACCCTTTTATACTTGCCTTTCGTCTATTTCTTCTATGTCTATTCCGAGATCTGTAGGTGATGCCTTAGCTCATCCTGATTGGCTTCAGGCCATGCTTGATGAAATGAATGCGCTTCAAAATAATGGAACTTGGGAACTTGTTCCTTTACCCTCTAGGAAATCTGTTGTTTGTTGCAGGTGGATTTTTCCTATCAAAGTTGGTCCTAATGGCACTATTGATCGTCTCAAAGCTCGTCTTGTGGCTAAGGGTTATACCCAAATTTTTGATTTAGACTATGGTGATACTTTTTCTCTAGTGGCAAAGATGGCTTCTGTTCGCTTATTCATAGCTATGGTTGCTCTTCAACAATGGCCTTTTTATCAAATGGATTTCAAAAATGCCTTTCTTAATGGGGATTTGCAGGAAGAAATTTATATGGAGCAACCTTCTAGTTTTATTGCTCAGGGGGTGTCTTTTGGATTGGTATGTCGTCTTTGCAAATCCTTATATGGCCTCAAGAAGTATCCTAGAGCTTGGTTTGGAAAATTTAGCAATGTTGTTCAACAATTTGGTATGACTCGCAGTGAAGCAGATCATTCAGTTTTTTATCGTCACTTGAGTGCTGGGTGTATTTATCTTGTAGTATATGTTGATGACATCGTTCTTACAGACAGTGATCACCATGGCATCTCACAAGTAAAACAACACCTTTGTCAACACTTTCAGACCAAAGATCTTGGCAAACTCAAATATATCTTGGGGATTGAGGTAGCACAATCCGATAATGGTATTGTTATCTCTCAAAGGAAATATGCATTAGATATTTTGGAGGAAATTGGGTTGATGAATTTGAAATCTGTTGATACTCCCATGGATCCCAATGTCAAGCTTCTAGCCAATCAGGGCGAGCCTATTTCAGATCCTGAGAAGTACAGAAGATTAGTTGGACAATTGAACTATCTCATTGTTACTCGTCCTGATATTTCTTTTGTAGTTAGTATGGTGAGTCAATTTCTTAATTCTCCATGTGAAGATCATTGGAATACAGTCATTCGTATACTGAAGTACATTAAAGGCTCTCCTAGAAAAGGTTTGTTATATGGTCATAATAACCATACTAAAGTCATTTGTCATTCAGATGCTGATTGGGCAGGATCTCCATCTGATAGACAATCAACTTTTGGTTATTGTATCTCCATTGGTGATAACTTGATCTCTTGGAAGAGCAAGAAACAAAGTGTTGTGGTGAGATATAGTGCAGAGGCAAAATATAGAGCTATGGCCTCAGCTACTTGTGAGCTTATTTGGCTTAAACAGTTACTCAAAGAATTGCAATTTTGAGATGTCACTCAAATGACACTTATATGTGATAATCAAGTTGCTCTTCATATTAGCTCAAACCCAATTTTTCATGAAAGGACCAAACATATTAAGATTGATTGTCACTTCATTCGAGAAAAAATTATATCGAGAGATATCAAGACTGAGTTTGTTAATTCAAATAATCAATTAGCAGATATTTTTACTAAATCCTTACGAGGGCCTAGGATTGATTACATTTGTAACAAGATGGGTATATATGATCTATATGCACCAGCTCCACTATAAAAAACAGGGTATATTGTGGTGGTTTTTTTTGTATAAAGTGGCGTTTATAACCGCCACAATATACGCGTGTGGCGGTTTCCCAAACCACCATTGAACTGGCCGCCACAAAGTTTAATGTGACGGTTTCACGCTACCCGCTGCAACACCCGCCACTTTAACACTACGTTTAAAGTGGTGGTTTTTATATGTAAATAGTGTCAGTTATAACTGACACAATTTAATTCATTAAAGAAGATTCTGGCGCCATTATATAGGGTATAATGTGACATTTTTAACTGTCGTAATTTTAATTCTAAATAAATAAATTTTAACCACCTCTTTTTTATCCTTTTTTTATATATTTTTTTAATTTTTGTATAATCTTTTTTATAATCTCTTTTATAATTTGGTTTGCATAATTAACTAAACATAATATATTTTCATAATAAAAAAATAAAATATACTAATAAAATGAAATAATGTATAAAACTTATAAGCATCCACTCATTTCATTGAAAATTAAAACACACATAATATTTTGATACATAATTGAAAATCAAAGCACATAATTGTTCAAAAGTTCATACATCCCTAATCAAGTTTAGAATTAAAACACACATCTCTAATCATTTTGCTTCCAGCACTTAATCCTATTATTTGAATAGGTGATGGAGCACCACTTCTAGTATCTGATGCCTGAAATAAATAAATAATTTTAAGTTAATGAAATTAAATGTTTATAATTATAAAATAAAAGAAACTAAAAAAAATTAAATATATTAATATCTCATTGATGGATGCATGAACCAAATTAGTTGCCATTGCAGTAAAATGTTCTTATTTAAAGAAACTTTGAACAAACTTTAGATACACCAGGCTTTGAAATTGGCAATAAACATATATGAAGACCTTACTGAAAACAAAAGAAACTACAAAACAAAGAAAATATAAACTGCGGAGAATGGGGATACGTAACTAAAATATATAATAGAACCAATGAGGAAAATGGAGAAATAAAAGAAAAGAGTAGAACCTGTTTGATACAAATCTAGATAGATTATAAAAATTTGTAAACTAAAAAGGTACAACATATTCAGTATAAAAGCTCTAAAACACACTCTTAATCTATACCCAAATGTGCTCAAAGAAGATGTTCAATAAAGAGAAACAAGTGAAATAAAAATAAACAAGTTGGAAAACTTTATTATAGAGAAGAAAAAACTACTTATTCTTTGTTTTAGTTTTTATGTTTGGAATTCAAAAGCATATGGTCAACAAAAATCTTGAACAAATTCTCACCCTAATGTGCCCATTATCATTGTTTGAGGACTTTCATTACCAGTCTTTCATTTAGCAAGCCCAAAGTCACCTAGCTGCATTTATAATCAACACACCACTTAATTGAACTGCATCAATAAATATTTAAGTATACTAATATAGAGGATGAAAGATAACATTAGCATTGTGGAGTATTTCTAAGAAAATGCTTTAAAGAAGTGTGTGGTGTTCTAGCCCAGTGCTAATCACGTACACACCAATTGAATCAACAAATTGGAAGCACTCTTTTTGCAAAATACATATGCAAGTAGAAGCATTAAATGAAAAATGAATGGCCCCGCATATACCAACAATTGGTACATAAAGGTAGACCATGCAACAACAAAAGTAACAAACCAAGGCCTTAAAATATGAAAAAGTAATGCTCTTAGATTTTCCATGCAATTTGGCATTAAATGGTGGTGACCTCCACACATGTTAACATGTCACGAGAATGGAAAAGAAAGCATGCGAGAAATGAATAGCAAAATTTACCAATAAATAAAACTGGTGGTTTCACATGCATCAAAGAGAAGGGCAACACTATAAAAGGAATTCCCATTTCTCTAGAATACCATGCATAAAGTCGCAGCAACACCCTTATGTAGCTAACAATCAAAACCAAAAACTACACCTTAAAAATGATGCAGTAGAACTTGCGATAACTTCAAAGAACCAACTGCACTAACAACTTCTAAAGCAAAATAGAAGTTATACTGATCCAAAAACACTACAGCCAAACTAGCTAAATGGAAAATGCAACAACCAAATGAAGCATAAGAATGCATATAGTTTCAGAATAAAGCATACATAATTTTTTTGGAGATCAACCATCAAGTTATTGGTATTTTGTTAAATCATGGGAAGGAAAAACAGGGATTATAATGGTTGTTCTAATGGCAATAACTTTCACTTTAGCTTACCCTTGGTTCAGAAGAGGCAAGGTCAAGCTTCTCAAGCCCCTCCATAATCTCATTGGCTTCAACATCTTTTGGTACTCACATCATCTCTTTTTCATTGTCTATGCCTTGCTCATTATGCACGAAATAAAACTTTACTTGACCAAAGAATGGTACAATAAAACGGTTAGCACCTTCCTTTATTAGAGTAAATAGCTTCCTATACTTAACAATTTACAAATTCTCAATGAATTCCAATTAACATTTTGGGAATATGCTGTGTTTTGTAGACTTGGATGTATTTGGCTATTCCCATTGTTATATACTTCTTGGAAAGATTGACTTGAGCACTCAGATCAAGCATAAAGCCAGTGAGAATATTAAAGGTGAGCATGGAATGAGAAATAAATTATTATATGAAAGAAATATATGTCTGATGGTTAAATATTTTTGGCTAATCTATAAAGTAGGAGATTTCCAACATGTTTAAATAATAGAGTACAATTTTTCTTATCAGCAAGACTTTCTTCATTCTTCAGCCATTATGAATTACACTAGTGTACACCAGGAAGTAAGAGTCCAGGTAACAAATAAGGTATACAAAGATGGTTCTGCTGTTAGACTAGCAATAGGAAAATGACTTTGATTTTGGTAGGCCATGCACACACAAATACATATCATGCCTATATTGCCCACTTCTTTATTTATAAATATCATACTTCAGTGAAACTTAATAAATTCATTACATTGTCATCCATTTGCATACTACTTTGACATGATCAAAACTGGTTCTTCAAGTGTTCCAAAAGCCAACAATTAGTACAAGTTTGTAAAGAAAGGTTATCTGGAGCTTTTTCAAAAGCTTATCCGGTTTAGCATATTGCTTATCAAGCTCTTGAACCTAAAAAAAAAACAATCATTCAACGACATGAGCAACATGATTGGACATGAATGCTAAGACCCCCTAAGCTAAGAAACAGAAAGAGATAATGAAAGATGAGCTAAATAATGAAGAAACTATCCAAGCCCAGTTCTCCTGAATTCCTCACATATTCTCCTAACTTAATGTCACCACCTCCATGACCTACGCCAGAAGGGATTTCAAATGATTCATGAGAAAACAAAATACATCATCACGTTACTATGTATGGTCCAACCCTAAGACTGAAATTGCTATCAGCACGTCCTCGACAAAATAGTCATTAAAGTTATTGTTATCTCTAACATAATAAACCATGGTAAAATCATAAATTCAGGAACTCACCTTTTGTCACTACGAACACTCAGATCCTCATACCCAATAATGCCAATCATCTCTTTCTCATAACTTCTCAATCCTTCACAAACTGTCGACATTCTGTCAAACCTATATTTGGCATAATCAACCCTTCTTCCTTCAAGAAGCCCTAGCCACCGCAACAACAATTTTACCAACCCTTGCACCCTCTGCCAAAACCCTCCCTTCACAATATGAAATCCTCAAAATTGTCGGCCACATCAACATCCTTACCAACCGCCTCGGCCTCTGGTACCAGTACGTGTCCTTTATGACGTACATGTTGCGACGACGAACCACCAAAATTGTTGTGAGGAAGGCGTCGTTCAAGTCGGCGGCAATGGTGAACAGAACCAAGGACGATAATGAGAAGGGTTAGGGTTCTACGAGAGGGGTTAGAGGGTTTGCAGTAATGAGATGGAGAGAGGAGAGTTAAGGTTCTATGAGAAGGCTCAAAAGAGTTTGAAGGAGTGCTCAATGTGAATGGTGAAAGGATTTGCGGTAACAAGAGTTCGAGGGTTCGAAAGGGTTAGTGAGAGGGTTAGGTGAGAGGGTCTCTTTGAGGTCTCTGAGAGGGGTGAGAGGGGTCTAAGTGTGAGGTCTCTAAGGGGGAAAAATTTGGGAAAAAGTAAAGGTATGGAGGGAACAAAAAATGCAGGAGAGTAAATATTTTGAAGGAGAATTGTGGCGGTTATAAATGATGTATTTTGGAGGAAAATTCTGACAGTTATTAAATTGTCGTATTATATGGATAATTGTGGCAGTTTTTAATAACCGCCATATTAAAATTGCCACTACATTCACGTTTTTTTGTAGTGCTTAAGAGGGAGTGTTAAACAGATTGGTGCCTTGAGCCTTTGATTTGTATGAGGTCAGTTAATATTCCTAGGAGATAGTTAGTTAGAGTATAAAGTGTATACTTGCATGTTTTTCAGATCATAAGAGATTTAGACAGGTCTATTGTATAAGGGTTGAGGTATCCTTGAAATACCTCTTAATTATTCATTCATTTTTTGCTGATAAAAAAAATGAGATATTATAGATATTGTTTAATATTTCATATTTATGTAATGGGCTTAGCCCATATGTTTATTTTCCTGTATAAATATAACCTTATGTGTTCAATAGACATAAGAGATTTACTTTATTCTTTCTTTTTCTTTAATATTTTCTAACAGGCTCCGACAATGAATTATCTTAAATATAACTCGATAAGAAGAAATGATACTCTTAAATATTATTTTAACATAAAATAATCACATATAATATAAAGTTTTACACACAAAAGAACAAGAAAAATAGCTATAAGTTGATAATTGATCACCTGGAAATCAAAGTAAAGCTCCTTGATTCTTTGATTATTCGTTAACATTGAGACTTTGGTGTTTGTAGATGGGGCTTTGGTATTGCTCCACTAGAGCCCCAAATTGGTCACCGAGTCCACATTCACCACATTTGTCTTTCGCTTGTAGATGGGCCTAAGAGATAAAAACACAAACACATTGAGGGCACTGTTTTGGCTGGCCAAAAATGGTGTTTGAAAGAGAAATTCGAAATTTAAACTAGGGCATGAGAAAGAGGAAAGAGAACAAGAAAGCACAAGAAAGAGGGGAAACGAAAAACAAAGTAAGAAATGAAAACAAACTACCAAAATATTGTTGCGGTTTCTTTAAAACCCCATTAAAATCGAACTTTTTGTAATGAGTGAGAAAAAAATTAATAATAAAAATAGTATTTACAATTTGATTTTATAGATTTATATTTTTTATTTAGACTAATGGAATTAAAATTGTTTTTAAAATATTATTTTTATTTAAAAATATATATTTTATATGCAACTTTTGAACATTGTATTTAAAAAAAATTATTTATACTAATTTTTATCATGCAATTTATTTAAATTATACTTTCAAATAAAATTTTGATTTGAGTTTATTTTTAAAGAATAAATTTTAAATAATTTTATGTAAAAGTAAAAATTAATAAATGAGTTTATATGTTAAAGAATAATTTTCTTTAAAATTAAAAATTAATAATAAAAAAAACTATCTATAAGTAGTTGGAAAAAGAAAATAATCAATGGACTATCTTTCAAACAGGTATGTGTATAGAAAAGAAGACATAATTTCTTAAATGAAATGGGTAACAAATAAGTATTACCATAACTTGGTCTCCAATAATGAAAGAGAAAAGAACAATTTTTGGGGTGCTATAAGGATGACTTAACTTTTGAGTAAATATTTTTTTAGTTAATTTTTTTTTAATAATAATTATAAAAACACACTTTCTGTTTTGTGAATTTTATAGTTTATCCAGCAGAAAATAAACAAATAAAAATATGAATATATTAAAAGCGAATACAGGACGGCAAGGAATTGACACTGTTCATTACTCCTGTGGCACAATTTTTGTCTTGAATGAACATTTTGATGAAAACTAGAGAACCCAAAATGCCAAATATTAATAATCAATTCTAAGATTGTCTCTTGTCTTGATTAATTTCGTCAAGAATCAGAATCAGTGCCACTATGAATGCATAGTCAATGTTTGGATACACTGTAACCATGAAATTATCTTTCCCAAACGCCATGCTTTCAACAGTGTGCCTCTTATTCATCTGCAATCACATTAACATTGCGCATGTGCAAAATTAGAATTTGAGACGTAATTTTAATAGCTCAAATTTGAGCTTGTTCAGCTAGATTTTAGCTCATACTTATCTAAAAATAACTTAGTATATACTAAGAAACTATTATGGTGCAATTACAACACTTAGATTATGTGATTAACATGATTAGTACCTCAATCATTAAAATTTTAATATATAGGAAAAGAGCAGAAGGTTGACCTGGGCAACAATGGTGAGAGATTCACCAGCATAAACAACACAAGATCGTTCGAACCAGCTTCCTTTCACCTTAAAGTCACAAACTTCTTCTTTAGTATTCTTAGCTAAGAACACATCCAACTTTGTCTTTAGCTGGAAAAAGGACGATCTCTTTACACTGAAGATCAAATCCTTCATCTCCGTGCTTTCACCTCGAAAAACTTGCCACCGATCATGAGTTGTCGTCATCTGCATAAACAAATTCGAATCGTTTCATAAAACTATTTGAACATGATGATTTGTGTACACATGGGTTGAAAAAAAGTATCCAAGGAATAGCATGAACACAAGTTTCTAAACAGAATCAGAGAGTGGATCTATGTTTTAGTTTTGATTATTGTAGTTTGAGAAAAAAAAAAACAACATAAATATCCAATTACTCCAAGAAACTATTCAAGTTTGTTGATTCATATTCTCAAATTACCATTTAAAAGCTAAAACAAAATAACAATAAGAAGAAATGAAGATCAAATGAAAGGGTATATAGATTATCTGGTCAAACCTTCCGACGTAGTGTGAGAATGGGTTCGCCGACGGCGTCAACCAAGACGCGGTGGTCGTGGAGGGTCATGAGAGAGGCAGTAAGGTTGAAGACCATTTTGCCATTAACGTCGGTGACGGAAAAACTATCAGCTAACGCCAAGACCTTTCTCACAATTACTAGGTCAACATTATATGGAGAACAATACTTAGGGTTGATGATAGCGGAGGGTCGTTGTTGTTGGTTTTGCATGATTTCAGCTTTGAAGATTATCAAGAAGTTGATGGATGTAGATATTGACCTTTCAATATCTTGTGAAAGTTTAGTGCACTTTGGCTTGTTGGGGGTTTATGTGTATCCTTTGATTGATACTTTACATATATATATATATATTATTTTATTATTATTATTATTATTATTATTATTATTATTATTATTATTATTATTATTATTATTATTATTATTATTATTATTATTATTATTATTATTATTATTATTATTATTATTATTATTATTATTATTATTATTATTATTATTATACACATGGTGTGTGACATATGAAGTGGTCAATGAGCAAGTTTGAAAAGGAATTTCATGGAGGTGATAATGATTCAGTGGAAGGATCCCTTGGACTAGACTTTATTATACGTTGGACTTATTCTATTAGGCAACACCGAGTGAACGCAGACATTGAATTATTTTTTACAGATTCATGAAGATATTTAATGTTCTTGCAAACAATAGAAATATGATGGATCATTGATGGTCTATAATAGAATTGAAGTATCTTAAATATTTTTATTTATTAATTTTTTAGTTATTGATAGAAAAAAATAGAAGTATGAAGTGATTTCAACAAACAGGGCATCACAGAAAGGAATTAACTATTTTCTAGCCTATAGCCTATTAGCACAATTAAAAAACAATTGTTGTGAAAAGTATCTTTTGATAAATAGAGTCTTCCACTTTCTAATATGAACATGTTATTACTCAATAACATGAAATAATATAAATATATAAAATTAAAGTTTAACTGTTTGGGTTATAAAAGATTGACCGGTGGGTTATGGGATGAAACATTTCATATGCTTTTTCTTCCGGCACCCATCTCTTTCAAACTTCCCTTTTTTTCAACCCATCTAGAATACGAAAATATTATTCGAATTACACATTTCAAATATATTTTTTCCATTATTAGGGTGCTTTTTCAAATAATTTTGAAATGTGCATTTCATAATTTTTTTTTCTTAATATTTTGGATTAGTCATTTCGAAAGTGTATTTTGATTTTGTTTTAGAATGTATAATCTAAAATATGTTAGATATTATTTTAAATTACACATTGAGAACACTTTATCTGGCAATCAACCTTAATCTTGTATTGGGTCTGAATCATGCAGAGTGGAAGGTTCTCTAGGAAATAGGTGCTGCAGCATGGTGAAGAAGGGATCTCTTTTGTTCCTGTAATCCTGTGGTTCATTATGTACAAATCTTTCAAGTGAAGGTAAGAGTTCCTTGAGGTGCAGCAGATTGGCAAAGCAGAATTAGAATTCTGTGAAACTGTTCTACCTTTTTATGGCTAAGTAAAAGGCAGCAGGATTTTATAGCCATGCTTACACTTATATCTAGGTAGAAATAATACATTGTAACGTATTTTGCAGCTATTTGTCTTTGTTTAGATGGTGTATCTTTTGTTTGTAAGGCTAATAGCTTATGGTATTTTTTACAAGAGTTGGAATATTCATGAAATACTCCACTTTTATTCACTTCATTCTTTGTTGATTAAAAAAAAAAAAATCTATTTGAAATTTTACTCTTTTTTTCTCTTACATGTCTATCATAGTGAAAATATCAGTTTATTTCTTTCTAAGATGCCTTACATAATTTTGAAATGCATATTCTCTAGCATTTTTTTATCATTTTTGCAAAATGGTTATTTTAAATTATATTTGTCACATTTTGAAATGTGTATAACTAGTCATTTATTGTGAAACGTTCGGGATTTATTTTAAAAAAATTGAATTAAATTTTTTTGAAATAAACATTGTCATTATAAAACACAATATTATTTATGTACTTAATAAGAAATAAAAATAATTAGGGAAAGTAAAAAATTATTTTGAAAATACGTTAATATGGAAGTTATTGCAATAAGATAGATGTAAGAATGATAATGAAAGATGATATAGTTATAAATGAAATTTGTAAGGACCTAGAAAATTTACTTAGAGTAGAAGTAGACGTCAGTCGTCTTCCAAGATGAGACATCGGTCGTCTGTCAGGGTGAGACATCAGTCGTCTTCCTGAATAAGACATCGGTTGTCTGCCAGGGTGAGACATCGGTCGATAGTCATCGCGAGATCCGTCATCGGTGTCTGGTCATCGGGGGTTCTGTTACACGCAGATAGGTTGGGACCCAGGCTCCCAGCGAAGGCGTTCTGCAGGCGCGACACGTAGACAGTAAGGGTCCCCAGAGCAGTTGGCAACAGAGAGTAAGTAGGGCAGGTGGCTCCAGAGTTTTGGGCATACAAAGGTGTCCACGTGGCCATCCTGTCAGAGGAAACTTGCACGCAAGAGTTTTCCATCAGAGTGGGTGGTGGCAGCGGCATTCCTGGGCAAGGTGGTTTAAGTTCAAAATTCACTTCTGATAGGCAATGTTCGAACGCTGTTTGGGTAGAGAGAAATCGAGTGAGTTGAGTTTTGGTTCCCTGTTTCCTTTCTCTCCTTCTCTCCACGTTCGGGCATCTTCACTACCAATTGACGTTTCCGACACCATCAAGCACCCAGTTAACGATCGACGACTTGCCATTGGACTCCTGGGAAAGTTACTCTGCAAGTTTTCCGATCAAAGCCTTAAAACAAAGTTAGGGCATCCTTAAGTTTCGGTGGGTTTGGAGCTCTTAGAGGGATTTTACGCAAGTCCAGGTAAGGGAAGCTAGCTTTATTTTTAATAAAAACCTTAGGCTAGAAGATTCTGAAGTTGGAGTGACGTGGTCACCAGTTTTAATGTTTATTTCACAATCCCCTGTTTTGTGTAAATCTGTATTGGTTTGAGATTGAAATGTGAAATGTATAAATTTTCGAAATTCTCAACTTTGGTATGATTTGATTGAGATATGTTTGAATTGGTCATTTACGTGTTGTATGAGATGCTGGATGCTGTGAAATTGTGGTCAAGACATAGTATTTTCAGGAAAGGAAATACCATGTTGAGATTGTTATGAGGGTGTATTGATCTGTGAGTATCTTGTAAATGAGACGATCCTGACTCTACTGAGATAATGGAATCACATAGATGAAGTTATTCAGTTGGTGAGAGTCGAAGGAGGTTCATATGTATGGGTAAGTTGTTTGAAAGATAACTGACTTGACCTGTTATATGGATTAACCCTGTCATACTAGGAGAGTGATGATATTGAGATTATTTATGCGCATAGCTGTGTGGATTCACAGCGACCCTGTGTGGATTCACAGTGGTGTAGTATGACAGGTGCAGGTCTCTGGATGCTAAGTTCAACGCACGAGTCTTCCGGAAGTAGAGTCAAGTGTCTACGTGTTATGAGTCAGTAAAAGTCTGACATGAGAAAGAGGAATATTGAAATTGTTGGTAGACACTTGATGGTTATGTGAAATGATAGACACTTGATGAAATTGTGAATTGTGTGAAAAGGTGAAAAAGAAAAAGATTGATGGTTTATGATGATATTAAGTTTCATATTTAAAGTTTTAAAATATTTAGCTTACCCTGTGTTTTGTCTTGTGTTTTATGTTTTTTTAAATCTGTGATGATCGTGTTAACTTACACGGGAGCAGATAAGGTTGCAGGTGGCAGAGCTCCTCAGTGAGCGTGTTGGAGGATGGGATAGACTTAGTTTTAAAAGTTTCCTTCGGTTGTTTTAAAACTGTTTGAGGGATATGTATTAAAACCCCTAGAAGAGGGATGTTCTTTTGAGATACAATGTATGGGATGGATGTATTTTATTATATATACATATGTTAATTTTGATATTATTGTTTTACGTTTATTTTATTATATAAATATGAATAAAATTTGAGGGGCGTTACAAAATTAACATATAAGAAACATTTTTGCGCTCTTATATATTGGACTTCCACATAATTACCATAGTGTGATGTCACAATAGTGAAGAAAGAAACACTACTCGATTAGCAAAAGTTCAAGAAAATAACATAATGAGAGAAGACATCACACAAGAAAAAAATACCCTTAATAGAGAGGCTTGATATTCTTCTTACTTGTATTTTCCATTTGCATTAAATGAGAGAATAGAAATGAAAGATAAATAAACAAATCGCACAAAAAAAAAACAGAATAAAAGCTTTAATATTCTACCTTGATCATTTTCTTTCTTTCTTAAAGTCTTCCACCATAAAAAACTATTCTGCTTCTTGTTTTATCCTCTACTTCATAAATAAGTGGCCTAACCTTCCCTAGAAAATACGAAGTTTTTCCCTCAAAGTGAAAATGACAACAAAAATCAAAGAATATGAGATTGAAATTTGTTTTCAAACCTGAAACTTCAAATTTTGAAATCCGAATGAAGTTGTGGTGTAGATTTGATCAAATCTCTCTGTGGAAGTCTCAGTCAAACAACAAAAATCAGAGTATCTCATATGCAAAGCAACGTATCACAAAGCAGAAAGTGTTGAACGTTTTGAGAGACATGGAACAACTTTAAGTCGTAGTTTATTATCTATGGATGCTTACCATTTTGTTTATAAAGGAAACAAAAATTGTTTTGTCTGAGTTGTGAGCAAGTAATAAGCATACAAAATCATATATCGTACCTACCAACATAATACGAAAATCATGTATTTTTTTCACACTCCTTAATAAGATTTAGGCCAACAAAATTAACAAGAAACATGTTGAACAATATTTAATCACACAAGAAAAATTAGTAGAGAGGCTTGATATTATTCTTACTTGTATTTTTCATTTGCAAAAAATGAGAGAATAGAAATGAAATATAAATAAAGGAACCACACAAAAAAAAGTTTTAATCTTCTACCTTGATCATATAATTTCTTTCTCTCTTAAATCCTTCCAGTACCGAACACACATATGCTTCTTCTTTTATCCTCTACTTCAGAAATTAGTGGCCTAACCTTCCCCATAAAACATGAACTTTTTTCCCACAACAGCGAAAATGACAACAACATGAGGCTAAAATTTGTTTTCAAACCTGAAATTTCAAAATTTGAAATTTGAATGAAGTTGTGGTGCAGATCTTGTTGAATCTCTCCATGAAAGTCTAGATGTTTCCTTTTTTTATCATCCTCTTGTCAAACAACAAAGACCGAAGTACGTCATCTGCAATGCAGTGTATCACAAAGCAAAAAATGTTTTACGTTTTGAGAGACATAGAATAACTTTAAATCACAGTTTAACAGGATTTGGGCCTTGAAACACCCTATGGTTTTGGACAGAGGCAACATGATAACATCGATTTGGAAAATATTGAAAAGCTTTGTGAGTGTGTGTTTGAGATAGAAGAAGGGGGAGGGAATTTAGAGATACATGCACGTGTTGGGCAGGTATAAGGAGAGTGAGAGAGATGAAATAGGATAGGGACATGCATATAGAGAGTGAGAGAGACATAATGTTCCCACAACTAAGGTAGAGTAGGACAGAGGTAGAGTAGCCTTTTGAAAATGACTTCAGAACTTCTCTATGGTACCTTTGAAATGCTTTGAAAAAACAAAAGGATGAGTGTTTGAAGAAGTATGCCACATTTTCTCCTTCAACTAGCCCTGTACCCCGCATAGCACGGTTATTTTATAAAAAAAATGACAATAATAAAAAATTATAATATTATATTTATTATAATATTAATAAAATAAATAGATTACGTAATCCAACATCATTTTTATAAATACATCTATAATTAATAAAAAATAATATTAAAAATTAGCTGCCACAATAAATAAAAAAATAAAAGTAAAAATTAGATGAAACAATAATAATTCATGTAAGATTTAAACTATTATAGAAGTAAAGTAAAAAACCAAAATATATATATATATAGCCATATAGTCATATGTGTATGTTCAAATTTTACTTTAAAGTTCATTATATTATTTAATCAATAAATTGAAAATAAACAATTGATTAATTATTTTAATTCAATAACTATTACATAAAACTTTTGAAAAAAAAATTGCAATAAGTAGCAATAAATAAGAGAAAAAGGCAATCTAATTGACAAAACATATGAAGCAACAAACAATAGGAATTGAATAACATAATTTTCTTACTTTTGCTCGCATAAATTGAGTTTTGAGCAATATTGGATTATAATGTCAAAACAATTCAATTACCGCTACAAATAACTTCAATGTAAAACTGATGGAAGAAAATATATGAAAGCACTACAAAAGAATGTGTATATGGCAGCAGTTATAATATGACGGTTATTTAAAATCGCCACAATTAGCTATATAATACGACAGCTTCGTAGGCGCCATAATGTTCCTTTGAAATGTGGCATGTAGAACCGCCATAATTATCCTTCGAAATAAAATTTCTCCCACATTTTGTTCCCTTCATAACCTTCCTCTTTCCCGATGTTCTTTTTCGTATTTCCCTTTTCACTCTTTGAAAATATACAGCCTTCCCCCATTTCGTATTCCCTTCTCTCAATGAACCCTTCTCACTGCAACCGTTCTGATTCTCGTTCGTATCCCCTTCTCTTCTCACCGCAAACCTTCTCTTGTCACTCTCATCGGAAACCTTTCACATTCTCACTCTCAGTGAAGCCCTTCAGAGTCTCACCACAAACCCTTCTTCTTACTCTCACCGAAAACCCCTCTCCTTAGTCTTACTAGAAACCCTTATTCTCAATCTCACCCCTAGCAGTCTCACTCTCACTGTTCTCAATCTTATCGCTAGCATTCTCACTCTCACTGTTCCAGTTCTCTCGAATTCCTAGTTTCCCATACTCCTCCCCTAAAGCCACTTGTTGACTCTCATTTCCCAAACCCTCTCATCTCCGAATCGGAAGAGAAATAACTTAAAGGGGAAAGGATTTTGATTTGAGAGTCCAATTTTTCGACTTTGTGCCTTGTCATCGGAAGCAATGGAAGACGCCGGGAAACCTTTGAAGTCTGGAAACTTGTCGTGTAAGGTGGTTGATTTGGCTACAAGAGAGGCAGAAAATCTCATTCTTACTAGTGAGTAACCCAATTCATTTTTTTGTGAAAGGAAATTGAAATCTCAAATTTCATTTTTTGGTGTGAAGTGTCAGAGTTAAGGGTTTTTTGCGTAGAAACAAGGTTTCGAATGAGCCTCCAAAACCCTCCGTTATGCAAATGCAATGCATAGTCGGTGTTGGAAGCTTTAGAGACACCGAACCCCTTCCTCTACCATAGGTTCCTCTCTTATCTCAATCTTGGCCGAATAGTGTTTGACTTACTCTTGAAAACGTGGTTGATTTTGATGAATAGAAGTTCCGGCATGCGAAAGACGGTGATGGACTTGTTCTTGGGGTAAGCCATGGAAGGGAGAGTGCAGAAGAAAATGAGGGAGACGGGAGAGTGGGTGGTCGCTAATACTCGTCCAATACTCTACTATGGTAATAAATCAGTAGGAAATCTCATTCACTCAACACTTTCGTTTACTAACTTTTTTTGTTTCTCCTACGTTTAACGCAAAATCCACACCTACGTTTAATGCCTGAGGCCACTGGAGATGTGCTTTAGTGGTGGAGGCGGTGACAAAACCCTCCTCTGGGACATTGACCTTAAGCCTCACACTTTAGGGAACTACTCAATTGCAATTGTACAAGCCAATTCCTCCTTGGAAGACCAAGCATAAGTCTTCACCTCTCCGTCTGCAACCTTTGTTGGCATATACAATGACCACGGTGGACCCCAAGCTTCCTGTTTCATCACCAATCATCTCTTCTCCTTCTTCCATAGTAAGAACCCAAATTTAATTTATTTCGTTTCCTATCATTACATCCATAATCATCATTCTATTTTTTCAAATTATAAAACATAATAATACTCCACCCTCACTTAAGGACATTATTTTGAATAATAATGGTGCAGCCTGCATAATAATATATTTCTCCATTAGATGATAATGTTTACATGATTAAGTATTATTAAGAGTGTTTGTTTTTTAGTCATGTTCGATGAAGTTTTTTTAATTTTGAAAGAAAAACATAGGAAAACAGAGTATGATATACTGGTAAGGTAAATAAAAAAGTTAAATATGTAATATGATATATATATTTTTGAAATTAGCTATCATGGTAACAAAATATACGTTATTGATTTATGATTAATGATATAAAAAGTTGATGGAAGTGATTGTTGTGTTTGGCGGAGTTCACAGCAGAGGAAGGTAGATTGTTGGAGGAGGTGATAAAGAAAGCATTTGAGATTGTATAAAAAAAATTCATTCGTTTTTTAACTGGATTTCATATTTTCTATGATGGCATTGGGGTTTTCCTTTTTTAGGTGATCGTACTCTCATTTTGATCATTTTTCTTTATAGTTATGGATTGGTTGAAGTGAGCTATTTTGGGATTTTAAGATATCATTTGCCAGTGCTAACGTGATGAAATTGGCAGGTAGATATAGTTGAGTGTTCCTTCATATTACTAAGCATGTAAACTTGATTCAAAGTCAAGTAGATCAATCTTATCTATTGCTTGTAACTTACCATTTAGTTTTATCTACCCTTTTTGGTAGAGGTTGAATGTGACTAGTAAAAGCAAAAAAAATTTGAAAGTGGATTTATATGCTATAGTTTGTCTATTGGTTATGAATATAAAATAGATCGTATTTTAACTAAGCTCCATGTGATGTGAATGAAATATTGTTGTGCTCTGTTATATCTTATGGCCATATCATGGTGTATAACTTTTTCAAATTTGATATAGTTCATCCATCTGTATAATTTGTTGGTGTGTTTATGTGTCAGTTTCTTACATTTATTTATTAATTATTATAGTTTAGAAGTGTACTTTGTTTCAACCAAACCTAACAACCTAGGTACTATTTTATATCCTTGCACATCTGCCTATATAATTCCCTGCATATCTGTCTTTATTATAGTACTATTTTCATTTATTTTTTTAAAATTGCAAATTAACTTTAAACATATTTTTATTTATTCCAGGCACCAGATGTTGGAAGTGATGTTTCATAAACCAAAATATTACAGGATCAAGTGGAGGCAGCAAGACAAATTATGATGTTCCCACTTTAATGTTAATGGAAAACTGCTATTAAGACAGGAAAATAGAATAAAAGAAATAATAATAGTTTAATCAAAATAAACAAAAAATAAGAGAAGATGATTACCTTGTTGAAAAAAAAATCCTCTTTACATGATGATCTTTTCTTGCTTGTACCCAAGAACTATTCCATTGGCAAACCCTTCAATGGTTATGCTTTCCAAGAATAACTCTTTTTGGTGTATGAGTATCGGTAAGAAAGCAGATGAAGAGCAATATCATGAGACATCCATACATAAAAAAAAATTGTATTAGTATCTATAAGAAAGCATAGGAAGAGCCATATACATTTGTATTTTTCAATCTTGTGTGCACAGAAAAAAAATAAAGAACAGTTCAAGAAGAAAGAGCAATATTCCATTATGAAGAACATCTATCACATATAAATACTTAAAAAAAGGCTCCAAACTTCATCAAAATTCAATTCAGATTTGAAATTTGAAATTGAAATTTGTTTACCTTGTTTATGTAACTGTTTTTTCTTCCCAAATTCTCAGATTTTGCACCAGCCCAAAAACACCTCATTTTTTGCTTGCATTACCTTCTTTAGGTGCTCTGTGATTCTGATGCATAATCTTCTGCGAAAACAGTTGCAGAAAAACATCTAAAACACTGTCAATTGAAACCCTAATTGCTTCATTAAATTAAAGTAAATAAAATAAAACTGATATTATAAGGCCCAATTTAGAAAAAATGGAGTGATCTGACATGAAGCAATAAGAATAAGAATCATAAGAATGAGAACTACATTTAATGAATGTAATGAATGAGCAGTAAATCATCATTACACGTAATTAATGATGGAAACATAATCAGATGGAAAGAAAAATACACTTTTAAAGTTGGATCTAATGAACAAAAAAGATGAAGAAAAAAGAAACATCACAAAACATTTCACAATACAGATGAACAAAACACAACCGTAAATGTCAACATAAAAATTGCAAAAAAACGAAAAAAATAAAATGAAATAACTGAAAAAAAAATGCAACTAGCAATATGTACAGGAATGAGCATAAAAGATGAACAAAAAACAAAAACTGCAGAAAAAACGAAAGATAAACACTTAATAGCCAAAAAACAATGAAGAGAAAATAGCAAAAAAACTACAAAAAAGAAAAAAAAAATGCAATGAAAATGCTAAAATACAGTTAAAAAAATGGAGCAAAGAATATGAACAAAACTTATATAGAATCCTGGGAAACGATGGATAAACATTTAATACCCAAAAAACAGTGAACAGAAAAGGAAAAAAAAATACTGCTGAAAACAAAAAAAAAATGCAATGAAGATTTCATAATACAGATGGAAATATTGAGATAAATGGATCAAATTATCTGAACAAAAAAGAGTAAAAAACTGCAGATAACGCCAAAAATGCAACAATGAAGATTTCACAATACAAATGAGAAAATTGAGATAAATGGACCAAAGAATCTAAACAAAACTGATATTGAATCATGTCTAACGAAGTATAAACACTTAATAGCCAAAAACAGTGAACATAAAAGAAAAAAAACTGATGAAAACGAAAAAATGCAATAAACATTTCACAATACAAATGAACATAACTAGAAAAAAAGTTGTAGAAAACGAAATAAATGCAATGAACATTTCACAACACAAATGAAAAAACTGACAAAAATGGAGCAAACCGAAATGATAAAATGAGATTAAGGTATAAAAAATTACCTGGTCCAGGAAAAATGGAAAGAAGAAAAGCGAAATCAACATAATGAATGAATGCATGAAGAACAACCTATATATAGTGAAAACCCATCACTTAAGCAATTTCAGGATTCAAAAATAGGCGCCAAATGAGAACTACCCTAAAGAACATATGTGCAGTTGTGTTTTTCTCTTCTCAAAATGTGCAGTTACCGAATTTGTGAAAGAGGAATTAAGGTTTTATGAGAGTAGAGTACAAAAGAGGGGAGAGAAGCGGGAGAGTTTTGGAGGGAGTGTTGTGGAGAGTGTTTGAGAGGTATTAGGGTTTTTGAGAGAGTGAGTGAAATTAGGCCTTTAATGAGTGTCATGTCTCTTAATATGCGAGAGTGAGTGAAATTGGGCCTTTAATGAGCGCCACGTATCTTAATTTGGGTATTTCATTGGATGTTGTTTGCTATTTTGGGTATTAACTTTTTCAATTCTTTTTTGCGAAATTTTTTATGATTGACACATGGCAAAATTTTACTTTTGAGTGGTCACTATTTGTATTATTTATAGATAGATAGATAGATGTGCCACATGTCGTTCCCATAATGACCCATATAAAATTTTAAATAATTTTATTTTGTATTATTTTTAATAAATTTTTTGGTTTTGAAACGTGGTGAAACTTTCTTCCAAAGTAAGTTTCATTTGTATGATAGATAGATAGATTCTATTTGAGATTATGCATTTGGAACACCCCTTATTTGGACTGAGTAATCAAAAAGTTGTTTTAATACATTTTGAAGCATTTTGCAGAATGTGTCAAAGATTCTAAAAGGGTAATTTTGTTCATCCAGTATACTTGTATACTTGTGTAGTGCAGGAGAAAAGTATAGGGTGTAGGAGAAAACTCCATTTCATAATATGATAGTGGCTGTTTCTTCCTGCACCCCCACACTCTTATGCAAAGACAAAATTACCCTTATTAATTTTTAAAATTCCAAAATTATCCTTAACCTAATAAAACCCTAAAAACTGGAAGTGGGTTTCATTTGTGCAAGCAGCGTCTTCTTCCTTGGGTTGGCAGCAGCACTTTGTTGTTCAAGTGATTCTCCTTCCAAATCTCACACTTCTCTCTTGTGATTTAGAGTGTTGTTGACAAAGGTAAGTAAAGTTTCATGTTTTCAGATTTGCACATCTGTTTTTGTCATGGATGTTGAACCAAGTGGTGTTCAATGTTTTGAAGAATCCAAATCCTTTGAAGGATGTTAAAGCCTCTGCTTTGCTTGTTGCTGCTGTGCTGGTTTATAGTTTTGTTCTGGGGTAGTTTTATGTTGTAATCCACCCTTAGATTAAATCTCAAAGCAATTAGCATCTCAATTTTTAACAAAGCAAAGAGTTTTTCAAGCTAAGTTGAAACAACCGATTGTTCTGTCGAAACAACCGATTGTTTACACTTAGGTGTTTTAAGAAAGTTTGAAAACTGTTTTCAAATGGTGAAATCTTTTAAGTAACAAAACAACCGATTGATTCGAGGAAACAATCGATTGTTTGTTTTGGAACCATAACAGAATAACTGTTTTCTTTGACTGAGCTTTAAATGATTTGAAACAGAATATGCTCCAGTCATTAAATGCTTTGACCAATCTTTTTAAAGCAGTTAAGAGTTTGTTAAGATTTGATAACAAACTATATCTTGGTATAAATTCAGAAAAACTGTTTTAGAAAAGAGAGATCTTTAATAAAAGTTTTTCTAAAGAGAGTTTTTCAAAGTGCTGAGATTGCTTAAGAGTTTTGTGATTGATCAAGGTGCTGGGATAGGATTCTACTTGTATTGATTTCAAATATTCATATGTAACAAGTGTAATCTTTGTAAATTGCTGAAACATTTCGTCTGTGTGTTTTTGCTGAGATTGGCTGTGTGTTCTTGAGGTGTTCAAGATCAGCAATCTTAGTGTTGGCCAAGGAGAGTGTGTTTCTTGAGGTTTTCAAGGTCATTCTCTTGGTTGTTGTGTAAGTGATCAAGGTGTGATTGCTTAGTGGATTTCCTCAGGGTTTCTGAGAAGACTGGATGTAGCTTTGGGTTGGAGTGAACCAGTATAAACAATTGTGTACAATCTCTCTATCCTTATCTCTTTAAATTCAGTTTGTTTGTTGTTTGCTGGTATAAACAAACCGATTGTTTCGAAGAAACAACCGATTGTTTTTTCTAGTGTTACAGTTTTGCTTGCTGTTTTGGCTAACTGAATTGCTGAATCAATTGGTTTCTTAAATAAATTCATTCTAACTCTAAAAAGTTTGCGAAAACCTCTTTAAACAATTCACCCCCCCTCTAGTTTAAAGCCATCTTTTCTAACAATGGATTCTCGTTTTCGTAAACTTTTTTTCGCATTCCATATCACAGAATTCAGTAGAATTTTGGATTTGTAGATCCGATAATTTCCTAGATTTGTGGATCCGATAGTGTCCCGGATTTGTGGATCCAATAGTGTCTCAGATTTGTGGATCCGATAGTGTCCCGGATTTGTGGATCTAGTAGTATTTCGGATTTGTGAATCCGGTAGTGTTCCAAACTTCTGGTTCCTGAATACTAATTTGCTGCTATTTCATGTATTTCATGTTTGTCTTGGCTCAAATTAGTAAAGTAGAATTATATTATATCGAACTAGAGGAGTTGTGAGGTTGGGTTAGTATGCACTCATTCTTAGTTTGTAATTTGGTTTAACTTAAATGGTGTAATTGAACAGAAATGGTGAAGACTAGGGGAGGAGGTTCACAAGGTGATCGTCTACATCCCACAGCCTCTGTTAGAAGAAGAAGAAGACATGTTAATGAAGATGAAGAACATGTTGAACATGAAGATGCAGAAGATGTTGATGTTGAACCTGAAGAAGCTGAACCCCAAATGGAGGTGGAGGATGAAGACGCACCTGAAGTAGAAGGTGAAGGTTATCCTGGAGGTCCACGGGATGGGACACTGTTGACAGGTTATGAAGACCATGTGGCCATGCAATTATGGAATGATGTGGTAAGTAAATATATTGTAATATGATACTTGTTCATTGTTAATTTGATATGACTTTCGTTCATTAAATTGTATATTTTATATGATTTTGGTTGGTTAAATTAGGATGCAGGAGAGTTAAAATTGGTGTCTCATGGCCGAAAAATGAATAAAATGGGTGCTCCTCATCCTCAAATACTAGCTGCAGTGGAGTTGTCAGGTTTAGCTGCACTTGTTGGGGCAAGCTATGATACTATAGACAAAGGATTGTTGTGTGTCTTTGTAGAAAGGTGGCACCCAGAGACAAATTCCTTTCATCTGCCTGTAGGTGAGTTGACCATCACATTGGATGATGTGTCGAATTTGTTGGACCTCCCAATTATGGGACAATTCTACACGTACCTAAGCTTGGATTTAGTTGCGGCGACTGATTTGCTTGTTGATTCACTTCGTGTAGATTGGGGAGTAGCAGCTGCTGAGATTCATCATTGTCGGGGTGGACATGTGCGTCTAAGCTGGTTGAGAGAGATGTATGAGGACACATGTACCAGGAGACAATGGACTGTGGCTGCACGGGCATATTTGCTACACCTAGTAGGTTGCACCATCTTTGCAGATAAGAGTGCTACGTCGGTTAATGTATCCTACTTGGGATTATTTGTAGATTTAAGGCACACCGGAGGATACTCGAGGGCAATAGCTGCTTTGACCCACATGTATGAGCAGTTGGGAGATGGTTCCTATGCAAGTACTAGACAGTTAGCTGGGTATGTCACGTTATTTTCATCGTGGATATATGAGCACTTTCTGAGTATTAGGCACTGACAGCTTTGGGATGACTATGTTGAGGACCAGCCGCGGTGTATGAAATATGTGGTCAGGAGTAGGTTTTCCATACTTGCCTCAGTTAGGATGCAATTAGATAGCCTTTGTGTAGGTGTTGTTCAATGGATTCCTTATGAAGAGCATAGAGCGGTGCGTCCTTTTGAGTTGATTTCATTATTTTCAGGGTACATTCGGTTGAGGGCTTGTAGGCAGATGCATTTGCCTGAACGTGTACTCAGACAGTTTGGATATATATAGTGTATCCCTAGTCACCCAGCCACCGTTCATCATGGCGATCCATCCATCGTTAGATTATAATGCTAACCTCGTACAAGATGCAGTATTAGTAGTTGATGTTGGAACTTGTGTTCGTGCATATTTCGAGTGGTTCCGGTCTATATCACACCTATATATCATCCAGATGGCTAAGGATAATCGACCTCCGATGATTACCCCTTATGGATGACGTCAAGACGGGAATGATACTATCTCTGAGCATCCCGTAGTGGTAAGAACTTATTACTTGCTTATTTAAATAATGCATGCTCAATTGCAATCAATGTAATTTGTTTATAATTGTAGGGTCTTTGTAGAAGAATAGCATCCACCTTGCAGTTGATTATAGATGATGGTCATCTATTCGAGGATTCACCTGCATGGGAAGGGACACAGACAGTCTTGATGCTAGCCCGATCAGCCACCGAGGACATGTATGTGTATGTCTGTAGACGACGACACGGACAATGATGATGATGATTATAGTTGTTGTTATGTTTTGTATTTTCGTGAAGAAAGACTTAGTTTACAATTATTTTTGAATTTGATGAATGAACACTTTGGTTATGAAATTAGACAATGAGTACTTCCACATTTATAATATTCATAATGTTAACATATTCATTTATGAATGCAATTACAACTATAAATGTCGCCTAATGGACATAATTTGTGTAAACATTTGCATCCGACTAGTATAATATGAACACCAAGTTTTGGCAATTGGATAACAATGAGTAGACCATAAAATATCTATTGGTGGAATCGGGAAACCTTCTTGCAACTGAACCTGTTAAAAATTGTAAGCAATGTCATTAATTATGTTTTTCTATGATCCTTAAAATTCATTAACAATGAAGTTTAACAAACCTAAACAAAATGATTTCCATTAACATGTCCAATACAGATGATGCGGTGATGATTAAAATCTGTTGGAGGTTAAGATCTTAATGGAAAAATAGTTAATGATTGTTTAAGAGATAAACAAACAACAATCACAATATATCGATTCGCAATAACGTATCCCATATCCGGTATTTTCATCCACTTATCTGTACTTTTCTGCAAACAAAAGAAAATGTAACAAGTTAATCCAACTCATACTTCCATTTTACAATTAATAACATCGTTAAGAATGAATAGAATTACCATGTGGTCAACTAGAAGTGAATTTATCATTCATCCCTGCCAAACAAATCAATATATTCTTGATGCCATTGACAAAGTTCTTTATTCAAGTTCATGCGTACAATAGCCCAGGACTCCGCTCCCGTACCCAATAATGCACCAACCGCACGATAGCCACAATGACTGTCAGCCTTAACATCAACGATATCAACAATGTAAGGATGAATTCCCACCGAAAATTGTTGTAGCATTGGTATTGATTTGGTCGGAGGAGTCTCCCAAATAAATCCCTCGCTACATTTCAAACTAGATGAACTATCATGTTGTGAAAGAATGGCATCCACATGTTCAAAGTAAGAAGGAATTCATTTCGTTGATCTACTAAATTTACTCTGACGCCCTTTTTGTGCACCTTTTGTTTTCACTTTCTCCCTAGGTGGATACAAAGATGTCTTATCTGGATATGCAATCTCACGCATTTTGGCTTTGATATTAATCTTACCCACCATGTCAACCTCATTGAACCGATTCATGATGACAACCCACTCTTCTTTGATGGACAACTCTACTGAAGTATCAGCACTTGAAATATCTAAAAAGCTTAATCGTGTCCAAATGAAATGCACTGACTGCAATACACCAAAGGAAGCCAATTCACAAGCACAAGGAAGGCCATGAGTAGATCTAATGGTGCACCCACAACAAGATTTATCTAAACCAACATATTCAACTCGATCACTCTCTTCTGCAATATACTGCAAGGCATATTTCGATATGAAGCCAACCAATTTCTTATATCTTGTTACATTGAAGACATGACTCACTACATGCAAACTCTTTTCAAATGAAGATTTAATTGCATTATGTTGCAAGATGATCATCTTATTAATGGAATCCCAACAACAGCATAAGTCCCCCATTGACGTCTCAAGGATCCTCTTTAAACTCCAATGTGTAGCCTCAACCCTGTTACTTGTCGTGTTGCCTAAGTGCATGACTTTATCCGTCCAAGCCTTAACAAACTTTTCTTTATGTGGATTTAACCAAGTACTAATCACATATTTAGTAAATATAGGCCATGGTGAACAAACAACATTAAGTGCCTCCACACGATGTTCATAAGACTCTACATTTTCACAATCAACAATTGCTCCCCAAGATTCCATCGTTTGATCCAATGCCTATTTTGGATGAACAATCATTTTACATTTTGCTTTAACATTTTTATCAATGTGAAAACGACATAACAAATTAGCAGCTTCAGGAAACACAACATTTATTGCATTCATTAGAGCAATATCTCTATCACTAACCACAACCTTTGGGTATGAATAAACTCTAAAAAACAAACCTTTCAGCTTCTCAAGTGCCCATACAAAGTTATGATGACATTCTGATGCGAGTAACATAAATGCAGTACTGAAGGTCAATCCCGTTGAGGTTACACCAACAACTTCAAACAAGGGCATCCTATACCTATTAGTTTTATACGTACTTTCCATCATCAATACAATGTTAAAGGCATTCAATAGCTTCACTGAATCAGGGTGTGTCCAAAATAAATATTGAACAACATTCATCCCTTCTTCAAACCTAGACCAATGAACATATATATCTCGCTCAAGTAACATCATCAATTGTTGCATTTCAGTTCTATCACCTCGTACTGATTTTTTGTACATATATTGTGCATTATAAACTTGCTTTATTGTGCTCACATTTTTCTCATTATGCTCTTTCATTGTTAGCAAAATATTTCTAGGCTTCACCGAACTGTCTATCATGTCTATAAGCATTGACTTCTCAGTACATGTGAACCTACCAGCATATGGATGACCAACCAATGTATTTGCCAACTCATGATTATGAGACCCACAAATTAATTTCAATATCCATCCTTCACCACTTTTTAGTGGATACCCTCGTAATCTGAAAGGACAACCACATTTCCTAGTTCCACTCTCAGTAACCTATAAATCCTTCTTATATCGTCTATATTTACCTTCTATCTCACAACCTAATAATACAAATGTCTTCCTTCCTCGTTGGCCAGTTGAAGTATTCGATCTCAATATCACAATAACAAAACCAAAGTGAAACACAACTTTTCTAACCCACTTTAGGAGCTCATCCCGATTATGAAATACCTACAAAGTTATCATAACAAATTATTTCATTTACTAATTAACAAACAACTTAAACATACTTTACAAACTTAACTTTACCTCATCTGTAGTAAACGTATCAATACATTCATATCCCTTCAATTTACATAATGACTTCTCAATATCATCATCATCCCACACATCCACCCCCATCATATAATTCTTGTTCAAATTCTTCACTACTGTCCATGCTTCTACAAATAAAAAAAAAATCAAACTAAATCATTGTATTTTGGATCCATGATTCCATAAGTCAAAAAAATCATTCCAGATCCAACAATCCATAATTCAAAAAGACCATTCCGGATTGAGGAATCCATAACACAAAAAAATAATTCTGGATTCATAAATCCATAATGCAAGTTATGCATTCTGGATTCAGGAATCCATAACACAAAAAAACAATTCCAAATTCATAAATCCATAATGCAAGTTATGCATTCTGGATTCAGGAATCCATAACACAAAAAAACACTTCTGGATCCACAAATCCGTAAGTCAATTTAGGCTTCTGGATTCAGAAATCCAGAACACCCCCTTATACGAAAAACACAACTTCATCAATTCTGGATTACTGGATCCGGAATACATTACCAGATCCCGATATCTAGTAATCTTGAAATTCCCATAACCGCCATGCTTCTAAAAAAAAACTTAATGCTTACCTCTACAACCCAACACTACAAGAAACAGTGAATTTAGCTTAAAAAAAAATTGTCGGCTGCATGTGGACACTAAATAGTGTCCATTAAGCCTTCACTAAGCCTTCACTATAAAAAAAAAATTCAATTAAAATATGGAAAAGCGTGGGTTACACTCACGTAAACTTAAAAAAAAAAATGGTTGCATTGGTGAAACGACCAATACTAAACATATAAAAATAAGAAAAATTTAAACTTTTGAAGGTTTAGCCCACGCTATTCATTATAAAATTAAATTTAAATAAATAATAAAAATGTGAAGGCTAAGCCCCTGCAAACTATACGCAAATATTTAATTTTTATTTATTTGAAAACTCAGTCATTAGGGTTTGATTAGTCATCAGCCCACAGAGAAGGGTGATTAGTCATCAGCCCACAGAGAAGGGTGATTAGTCATCAGCCCATAAAGAAGGGTGATTAGCCATCAGCGTGACGATCACCAAAAAGGGCTGATGTGTCTTCGTCACTCCGCAGGTTGAGGAGTCCTCGGCAACAGAGTGTGACGAGGTGACATCTGTCTTGGGTGATTTGAACAACATAATCAGAACAGCTAAGATTGGTTCCCAGAGTGGGCCAATGACCAGTTAAATACCCAGAGGTAGGGATAGGCCTGAATCACGAAGAGCCTATGCGGGTAGCAGGGAGAGCACAGTTAGGTGCAGAGTCCTGAGGGGTCGAGTATTCATCAGACCTAGGGTTTCCCAATGAAGCTACATGCATGGCACGTGAACAGTGAAGGCACTCCCAGAACAGGTGGCCCCAGAGACTAGGTGCACAAGGAGGCACCGAGGTGGTCACCCTGTGAGAGTTTGCACTCCAGAGAAGGAAACCTTATGTGCTAGATTACCCTAAGATTGGGTGATAGCGGCGCAAGAGTATTCCAGTAAACCTTAAATATGGCTAGTAGCGCAGTGAACCCTAATTAGGGCTAGCGGCGCAGTAAACCCTAGACTATATAAGGGACAGTAAAATACTTCGCAAAGGTACGCAGTTTCTAGGCCTAAACACAGAGAGACTCAATACAGTTGGTGTTTCTTGCCCACTATTGACTTGAGCGTCGGAGTGCAAACGGCCTCTAGGGCACCCCTCTCTTTGCAGGTGCAGATTGTTTCGCAAGAATCAAGCACGTATCAACGTGAGGAAGGAAGCGTGTGAGTGTCGTGGAGTCAACTGACAGGCGAGTCAACCGGCAAGAACAACTCTGTTTAAGGTTTTTCAAAAATTTCAGACACACTCCTTATCATTTTTCAGTAAGCATTTTTCCAGTGAGCATTCTCTAGACGTTTTCGAGCGAGTGGTGAGCATTTTCGAGCGAGAGTGTTAAGCATTTCAGCGGCGCGATCGGAGTAGTCAGAAACGTGAATCGTGCCACCGTGAGAACACTGTTGCGCATATGTAAGTGAGTTTCGCATTTCCTTTCGTTTTCAATCTTTGTGAGCCATCTCGATTGTGCCCTAACCCATGTTCTTGATTCTCAGTGGTTTGACTCATAGTAATTTCAATAGTTGGAATTGATGATAGCTTTTTGTGCCTCTTTTGTTGTATTACTGATTTTGCACTGATTTTGACATGGTGTAGTATCTTGTGCTATTGGAGACTAGAATCATTCCGATTTACATTTCTAATTCAGTTACGAGGGTGACTCAGGTTCGTAAGTGCATATAGGTTTTAGAATGATTACGACTGAACACTCAGGTAAATGCTTCATTACTGCATATATTTTTTATATACATAGGCGCCCACACACACAAAAAATCAGTAGTTACCAGAGCTTTACGAGAAAACAGACAAAACTTCAACATTCTTGGTCTTTACTTGCTTAACCACCACTTTACTCTTCACGTCAAAGTTAATCTACAATTGCGACCTTTCGTTTCTTCCATCACCTTTTCATTTTAATACTTAATGTGCTTTATTCTGTTTCTAAGATACACGAACAACAAGTTGGCAGATCTTGTAGACATCAATTGCTTTCTTTCCAGTTTTCCAATTTGTTTTTATCTCAAGCTTCTGAATCAAACCATGTACTATTTTTTTTCTTTTATTTATTACTCCTCACAAGGCACCTAACATGCACAATGAGGTTCTGCACAAGATCTTGTAGACACCAATTGCTTTCTTTCCAGTTTTCCAATCTGTTTTTATCTCAAGCTTTTGAATCAAACCATGTACTTATTTTTTTCTTTTATTTATTACTCCTCACAAGGCACCTAACATGTACAATGAGGTTCTGCACAAGATCTTGTAGACACCAATTCTTTTCCCCTGTTTTTTGGTTGGAAAGTATCTAACCATATATATGTGATATATAGTTACATGCATGAAGATTATATATGAAGTTATTTTATATATGTAGATTCCAATCAGTAGTTATATCGCCGAAAGACATGAGAAATTGAACTGTGTGGATGCCAGAAAATGAGAAAATTAAATTTATAATGTTTGGGCCCTCCTTTCCTTTTCTGGAGTTCTAACTTGCCTCTAGCTATCATTTTGTATCTTTCGTTTGTAAAAGTAAAATAGAAAAGAGATAGTGATAGAGACATGCCACTTCCACTAGCTACTACTCCACTTTTTTCTCACACTTGTTCAAATCCCACATTCACCTCAATAGACAAGGACAAGGATATGATGTAATTAACCCCAATCCCCTCAAACCATTCTTCCATTTCACCCATCTTCTAAATTCATGCCTGTCCATAATAACACTAATCATACATATGCACCCAAAAACAAAGTGTTTTACTGCTATAAACCAGTGATGGTTAATAACTCTTACATAGGCTAAAATAAAAATATATAAGATTGAATTAGATTTTAAGTCAATTACTTAAACTCACATAATTTTCTCACCATATGTACTTTTGTTTTTCAAATCCAAATTGTACAAGTTATTGGTATTATAATAGTATTTAAAAAGTTTTAAAAGTGTATAAGGACATGTACCTCCATCCCTGGGGGCAAAACTCATAGAGACCTATTGTAAATGCTATAGATAATCACAGAGAAGTTGGTTTTGTCACTATACTGGTTAGCACCAATTCAGCCCCACCCCCACACTATAACTGTATATAGCATTGACCAGGTCCAATTCAAAATCAACCAATTTTGACTGAAATTCTTACTGCTATGTTCAATCTGGTCAATGTTTCAGTGAGTATAGTGGTGTGTGTATATATAAAAGAATAGTAGAGTTTGGTCATTATCTGTCATTAATGGTATTGTGGAAGTCTGGAAGTAGCAACTTTATTTGCTGTAACCAGTAGTAAATCTGTGATGATTTCCTATGGGCATCTAAGATCCTCAATTTCCTCCTCTTACCAAATGGATTCTATTGCCAAACATAAAATATATGTGTCTGCATCACTACTTTTTTGGCATTTCAATAATAGAATAAAATGTAGTCAATGTCATGGACTTCTCTCTCTAATTGCCTAATTAGTTACATAGGGTATAAAATTAGAGACTAGAGTGCCTACATCACTGTAAGAGAAATAATAGTTAAAAGCTTCAAAATGGAATTTTGGCATTTTCTTCTTGACCCATATATCTTTCTAACACAGATTGCTACAGCTACACCATCATATATTTGTAATTATTTTTTTATATATATAAAAAGTTCCAACTCAGTTGTAGGTAGTTACATGAAAAATATTATAGATTCCCATAATATTTGGTTCCCCCACAACTATATGTGTGTTTATTTGTAGGTAGTTACATGAAAAATATTATAATTGAATTGTATTTAATGTAAAAAACATAGTCACCTTAACTTTTATTTTCCATTGCGCTAAATTTCTTGTTTATGCTTACAGGTTAGCTAGTGCAAATTTGAAGTGACCGTCAACTCTCTTAAACACATAAGGACTTCAACTCCTTCAAAAATCACTTCTAAGATTCCTCCAGTGGTAAGCCCTTCAGGTTAATTTTGTAGTTTTTCTGCTGAGATAAGTATTTAGGTTTTGTTTATTCCATCTAATATATTATTGAAGCAAACACACAAATCCTGTGGCTTCACAAGACCGTCCAATTTTTTAAAAAAAAAAATTGGTTTACAACCAATTTATTACCAATATTTTGAGTTGAAATTCACTTTACAAGTCAAAACTGATTTCACACCATTGTGATATGGTATGATAGTTTTGTTTGATAATTCTTATATATCACTACTCATAGAGCAGTGTTATATTGGCTAATAATTTCATCACTAGTATATACATATATTCTATGCAGAAAAATGGATCGAAGTTGGATGTATGAACGACTTGATCCTTCCAAGAGACTTAGCAAACAATTCATTAATGGAGTGAGTGAATTTGTTTCAAAGGCAATGGATCAAACTTTTTATACTTTAGAAGGAGGGATAAGGTGTCCTTGCATAAAGTGTGTATGTGAGAAAATTCTTCCACCATCACATGTTAGAGCTCATTTGCTATGATATGGTTTTAAACCTAACTACACAGTTTGGGTTCAACATGGAGAAGATATGTCAAGTGAGGACAATGTTGGTTATGCATCCAGTAGCCATGGAAGAACGAAACTTGTTGATAACATTGGTTCAATGACCAATATGGTGTATGATGCATACATGCAAGAAGCAGACATAACAAGTCATTATGGTCACATGGACAACGACGATGAATATGTAGAAGACTCACCTAATGCAGAAGCCCAAAGGTTTTATGATATGTTAGCAGCTGCAAATGAAACCATTTATGATGGTGCCACCGAGTCAAAATTATCAGTAGCCATCAGACTACTAGCAGCTAGAACAAATTGGCATACACCTGAAAAATGTTTAGACCATTTCATAAAATTGTTAGTTGATGTAGCTCCCAAAGATAATTACATACCAAAGAACTACTACGAAGCTAAAAAAATTGTGTCAAGTCTTGGATTGAAAGCCCAAAAAATTGATGTGAAGCTGGATGCATGTTATATTACAAGGATGACAACAATTTAATTGAATGCAAATTTTGTCATCTTCCTCAGCATTTTCCTCCTAAAGGTGACAAGGGAAGATATAAACAAATTCCAAGGAAGAGAATGTTTTATTTGCCAATCATCCCAAGATTACAAAGATTGTATGCATCAGTAGAATCTGCTAAGCAAATGAGATGGCATTTTGAAAACAAAAAAGAAGATGGCATACTGCGACATCCATGTGATGGGGAAGCTTGGAAGCACTTTGATAAGATATATCCGAATGTTGCTGTTGACCCTCGACATGTGAGACTTGGTTTATGATCTGATGGGTTCACTCCTTATGTCCAAGCTTCAACATCCCCATATTCTTGTTGGCTTGTATTTCTTACTCCTTATAATTTGCCCCCTGAAGTGTGTATGACCAGACCATATATGTTTCTAACTTGTCTCATACCTGGCCCAAGTAACCCAACTAAAAAAATAGATGTCTACTTGCAACCTCTTATTGATGATCTTAACCAATTGTGGAATGAAGGTGTAATGACATATGACATCTCTACAAGAGAAAACTTTGTCATGCGAGCTTGCTTGATGTGGACAATCAATGATTTTCCAGCTTATGGCATGTTGTCAGGATGGGAGACTAAAGGGAAATTAGCATGTCCTCATTGTATGGAGGACATGAAAGCTTTTACATTACCACATGGTGGTAAAAGTAGTTGGTTTGACTGTCATCGTCGATTCTTGCCTACTGATCATCCATTTAGGAGAAGCAAAAGGAGATTTACGAAAAATAGGACTGAGTCGGATGGGCCTCCTAATTTCCTAAATGGAGAGCAATTGTGGGAATTTATTCGAGACTTTCCAAAGGTGACTGATGGTCCATTTGATACCTTATTAGGGTATGGACAATATCATAATTGGACAAAAAGATCAATCTTTTGGGATTTGCCATATTGGAAACACAATTTGCTAAGACACAATCTTGATGTCATGCACATTGAAAAAAACTTTTTTGATAATGTCTTCAATACTGTGATGGATGTCAAGGATAAAACAAAGGACAATCACAAGGCAAGAATGGATGTTGCTGAATTTTGTGGACGTGGTGACTTGGAATTGGTTCAGTTACGAAATGGGAAGTTAGGAAAGCCAAAGGCAAACTACACTTTCACAAAAAAGGATGCAAAATCAATTTATAAATGGATTACAGAGTTAAAAATGCCTGATGGATATGCCTCTAACATTTCCAGGTGTGCAAACATTGATAAAGGGAGTATGCATAGTATTAAAAGTCATGATTGTCATGTCTTCATGGAGTGTTTACTACCAATTGCATTTCGTTCTTTACCAGAATTTGTTTAGAATGCGATAGCTGAAATAAGTCGATTTTTCAGAGATTTATGTTGTAACTCTTTGAGGATGGATGATTTAATTCGAATGAAAAATATATCTATCATTATATGTAAATTGGAAAGAATCTTCCCACCAGGTTTCTTTGATTCAATGGAACACCTGGTTATTCATCTTCCTACTGAGGCAATACTTGGTGGTCCTGTCCAATACAGATGGATGTATCCATTTGAAAGGTAATCACCCAATCCTCAGTTTTATTGTTCATAATTATTGTTCAATACTTAAAACTTGACATGTGGTGTAGGTTGATGAGAGATGCAAAACGATCAGTGGCTAATTTAGCAAGGGTAGAAGGTTCAATCTGTGCATTCTACTTACACCATGAAATAACTTATTTTTGTTCTCATAATTTCCAACATGTAAGCTTGTTGTCAAATACAAGTTTGAGAAATGATCCTCGGACTAGTTCAAATGAGGGAGTTGAATCAACATTGTCCGTTCTCAACAAATGTGGTCGTCCTAGTGGATCATGCAAAGAATATTGGCTAAATGATGATGAATATCGTTCTACCCATGTACATATCCTCATCAATTGCAATGAAGTTAAACCAATACTTGAGTAAGTTAACATCAACACAATTTGTATTGATTATGTTTAAATTGCAGTTTATGACTGATTACTTATTTATTTCAAGATTGTTCTTACAAGTTAACAACAACAACGAAGAGGGTTCAATGAATATACATAGACATTTTTCAGAATGGTTTAAAAACTATGTAAGTATTATTTAATTTAACAACTAAGTAAGTGTTACTTAATTTAACAACTATGTAACTATTTCATAGGTTTATGATGAGAGTAATAGGGTGATTGACCCAAACATGAAAGCATTAGCTTGGGGACCTAATCCATCTACAGCATCATGGAACATGTACTTCGTTAATGGATACAAGTTCCATACAAAGTCATGGAGTAAAGGCAAGAAAACCACAAATTGTGGGGTGCATGTAAAAGGTGTAACAGAAGGAGGACAAGATGACTTCTTTGGCGTCATCAAACATATTTATGAATTAGAATATCTTGGTTTGAGTAAGAAGATTCCTCTTTTCTTTTGTGATTGGTTTGATCCAACCAATAATAGAGGCACCAAAGTTCGTTCAGAATATAACATTGTAGAAATCAAGATGAGTGGAAGATATATTCCATATGATCCCTTCATTCTTCCACAAAAAGTAAGACAAGTTTACTATGTGCCTTATCCAAAGATATGTAGGAACTTGCGTGGTTGGAGTATGGCAATCACAACAAAACCCCGAGGTCATGTTGAAGTTGATAACATACAAGATGATTTACCTTATCAGTTTGATGAAATGCCTAACGTGTTACCAATTACAAGAATTGAGGAAGTAGAAGGCTTAGCTGACACATTAATTGTTGAACTCGTCAATGATGATGTTATCGAAATAGTATGTGATGATGATGATGAAGATGAGGTCAATGAATCAAGTCAAGATGATGAAGAACATGATGATAATGACATGGACAATTGGGACTTTGAAAACACTGATGACTAATGTATAATATTTTTTTTTATTATTTGACAACTAATATGAAAATGTACCCAACTTAATTGATGATGCCAATTGTTTTCTAGGAGAAATGCCTAAGACTAGAGGAAGGGATGGTTCTGTTATCAGACATAACAATGCTAGGCGCGGAGTTCACACATCTATGCATGGTCGTCTTGCAATAGAACTAGGGTCCATCCCTTATTCTGGCCCATCATCGCAATCCCGTTTTCCTCAATCCTTCACGCCCTCTTCCTCTACCCCTTCTTCTTCTTTGACCCCTTCTTCTTCTTTGACCCTTTCTTCTTCTTCGACCCCTTCTTCCTCAACCCCCTCCTCATCCTTTCGTTCTGCAGTGCGGCAAGACAATGTTCCTCCTTCTACCTCCCGTATTATACCAGTCTTGTCGCCCGTGGCTCCAACAGTCCAATATTTGTCTACTCCGACACTCTTTTCCTCTTGGGGTCCCCCATTACAGTCCACACCTACTCCCTCATCAGTTCACTTCTCTAGTGCTCCATCCGTTCCTGTGACTCCTCAAATTCTAGTGCAACCCACTCATACATCAATTCAGCCCACTCAGGCATCAGTGCAACCCTCCCTTGATACGCCAGTACAACCCACGCCTACTATGCACCATGATATCCCTGATGAAGAACATGATGGTAATGGGAGGGTCATCATTCGACCAGTGGCTAAAGGGTAAGTTTATGATCACATTGAACTTTATTGTGAATTGTTTGTTATACTTCATGTTTAACATTTTGGTTTGTATGTTTTGTAGATGGACACCTAATCATTGTGCTACTAAGGCAATTGGGCATGCTATTAGGTCACAATTTAGGGGTCCTTACTATCACTACGACGAAACACTAGAGGAAGTCCAACTTAAATGGTGGACTGAATTTAAGGTAATCTTAACATAACATTTTCACTCATTTATTATATTCATCAACTTTTATTTAAATTTGTTGTTCTTTTTACAGACTCGAGTGACTTGGGCCCCTCATGATGAGTGGCAAATTAGAAAAGTATACGAGTCAAAGGTGAGAAAACGCCTTTCTGATATGCTTGGTGATCCTGCCGCTGACTCGATCGTGGAGGATATGCCTCGTCACTCCTTCGTCTAGCCTTCTGCAACCGTGTGCTCTGCAAGAACGCTCCAAGGATCCCCTCTGGAACTCCAAACGATGCCTGCAAAGCAACACAGACGGCACCTCTAGCGGTCGTTGTAGCTCCGACGCTCAAGTCAGGCAACCGGGACACCAAATCTCTCTGAATCTCTCTGTGAGACTCGTGTGTGCCCTCAGTGTTCTTGAGTTTGAAAATTGAGTGTTTTGGGTTACCTATTGCGTACCTCTCTAAGTGCTCCTCTGCCTCTCATATAATCTCAGCGTCTCCTGTCTACTGGCTACCTCTAGGGTCACTTGATTACTCTGCACTGCCATTACCCACTCTCCGGGCAATCTTGCGTGCAAGTTTCCTCTACTTGAGTGGAAAGTCTGGCAGGATGGCCACGTGGGCGCCTCTGTACGCACTCAATCTCTGGGGCCACCTGCCCTACCTAATCTCTGGGAACACCTTCACGGTCCACGTGCCATGCATGCAACCTCACTAGGAAACTCTAACCTTGATGAGTTCTTGTCCCAACAGGATTCTGCACCTAACTATGCCTTCCCAGCCTCATGCATGGTCGTTTCGTGGCTAAGGCCACTCCCTGCCTCTGGGTGCTTTAGTGATCCCCAGTCACGTTGTTCACATCGCCGTGACCGATGTCACTCGCCACACACCGATGACCGAGGTATCTCTCATCCTGACCGATGATCGAAGTCTCATCCTGACCGATGATCGATGTCTCATCCTGACCGATGATCGGTGTCTCATCCTGACCGATGATAGATGTGTCTCCCTGACCGATGACCGATGTCTCTGGCCACCACAGTAACTGAAGTCTGTTACCACTGCACAACGTGTATAAACGTCCCCGCAATGATTCAGGGAATGTGTGATCTCTCTAACTGTAAAAATTGTGCCGCGCCTCTCTCTCAGATGGTGACACGTGGAGGCATGCAACTTGCATCTACTCGTACACGTGTCACACCTGAAGGGCTTCTTCGTTTTTCCCTATGCGCGTAGTTATTCCCTTGCGGAGTAACTTATCGCATTTCTTTCCTCTAAGTAAGTTGCATGCTCCAAGGAAAGCACCAGGTGTGGCTGGTCTAAGCACACTCACCAGGCGCATCCCGCCTGCATGGTCTCAACGCGCAATGCCATGCACGTAATGGGTCCAAGAGAGTCAGTGATCACTGACTAGTTTACGAGCTCTCTTATACTATCCTCATGCACGACCCTACTGGCGAGCAGCCCTTCTTCTTCTGGTTTGGAATCCTGCGAGGTGCCTGCGTAACGCTCTCACTGGGAGCCTGTGTCCCAGCTTAACACGTGTTAGCAAGAAACCCGATGACCAGGAACCGATGACTGATCGGCTCTTCTTTACTTTGTCGCGCTCTCCTTCCAGGCGTTCCTGTAGGCACTGATCTGCTGGCGGTGGTCACTCAGCAACTGACCACCGATCACAGCTCTGAATGATCTCCACCTGATTCACCTGCTATCTTATTCCACGTGTCACCCTGTGAGTGGTCCACGTTGTCATCTGCTACTGACGTCATCGACTACCGATGACCGACCCTATCACTTGGTAAAGCTAGGATGAAAGCGACTAGACCTAACTGGATTAGTGAACAAGCATGGATTGGTCTCTTGGACTATTGGGATTCGAAAAAGTTCAAAGAACAATCAATCCAAAATAAATTGAATAGGTCATCGACTCGAGGTGGGGCATTGCACTCTACAGGTCGTAAATCACACCTCGACATTGCATTGGGCCTAGTAAGTATCTATATTTTGTTGCATAAGCCTAAATTTAGTAGATAATATCTAATGTTGATAACTTTTCCATTTATTTTAGGAACGAAAATTTGGCCGACCAGTTCAACCCGATGAATTATTCATGGCCACACACACTAAGAAGGATGGACTTTAGGTAGATAGTCGTGCCAAACAGACTTACGTAAGTTATTACTCTATTTTTGTATACATGATTTATATTTCTAACTTATTGTGGTCCCACTTACAATTTTCACAATGAACTAGGAAACCTACCATGAGCGATTGAAAGCCCTCCAATCAGACAACTCTGAAGGATCAACTTCCAACAGCCAACCGATCAATCCAACAACAAAACTTCAATGTTGGAAGGATGTTGTTGGAGGCAAGAGTAGAGGTCGATGTTATGGCACTGCAGACTTGGCTTCCAACATTCGCCATGGAGTATCTTCCCTAACCCAACCTTCAATACTTGCTCCTTCCAGAGATTATTTTTCTCATAATGAACAACTTCATCAACAAGTGATGCAAGCAAATGAAAGAGCCGATCAAGCAACTCAAATAGCTGCTCAAGCAAATCAAAAGTGTGCAATGTTGGAGGATAAAATAAAGTTCATGGAGCAAAAATTAACCATGATGATGGAGCGACAACAGGGTGACACCTCAACAAGCACAAGTCAGGTTCACCCTCACTATGCTCGGAACTTTGATGATCAACCTCTGCCTTAAGTTTATCATTTTGTAAGTTTTCTTAAAACATTTCTTAAGTTTGGTTCGTAATTTCTTAAAACATTTCTTGCATTGCATGCATGCCTGTGTCTGTAAGTTTTTATCTTCTTGGCAGTGTTGTGATGAAAACTGTAATTGAAACTGCAAGTTCTCTACAGTGTCAAGCCAAGTAGCTTCCATTGCTTTGCTCCATAAGCTTGTCCACAAATTCATAAATATTGGACATTTTACTTTGAATTTGTGATGATGTTTATACAGTATGCATTTGACGGGGAAATGAATAAATAGAAGGTTAGGAGTTGTGAAAGTGAAAAGAAATGTTCTTAGATGATGTTTATGGATTTTGATAAACTCTTTTGGCAATGGTGCTAACATGTGTATAGAAAAGACAATTGGTTTTGGTTTCAACTTTTTTATTGTCTGAATCAGTGGCTCTATGATTGCAGTTTTCATGGGGTTCCTGTGGAGGAATGTCTACATTGGCGTTCTTTCTTGGTTAAACTAGGACCTGACAACCTTAAGGGTGTAAAAAATGAAGAACTTCTAGTTGCTTGCCACAAGTGAGTACATTCGTCTGCCGTATATATGTGATATATGTATGTATATATGTATGTATACCGTACTTGAGAGCATTCTGTGACTCTATTTGATTCTGAACCAGTGAGGATATATGTGGAAGCCCCCAAGTGAGCGTGTTTTCCTTGATAAGTAAGGAAGAATTTGTTTGTGCTTGGATGAAATTGTCTGGAAGGTTAGAATGCATGCTCAGTACAATGTACACTAAATAACTGGATATAGATTTTGGAAATTTCCTTGGTCAATTCTACTTGCCTCTGGGTCACTTTGATTGATTAAGTTCATGTGGTACAAACCCTGAAACAAAATATTAAAATTTAGAGAATTTTACTTGATTCACCTTTGCCCTAGCAAATTTCACTTGGGAGAAAAATAGAATAATATATATAATATAATAAAATAAAATAAGAGAAGTTAACTGGATTATTAAAAACTTGCTTTTTTAATTATTTTAAGCCTGTCCATTGCTTTTGTTGCTTTGCTACATAAGCATGTCCACAAATTCATAAATATTAGACATTTTACTTTGAATTTGTGATGATGTTTATACCGTATGCATATGAAGGGGAAATTTAAAAGAATACTTATTCTGATATGATGTCACTTAATATGTTTTTCATCTGTTTACCTACTTTACTCATTGCTTTAAATGCTAGTTGCTTTCTTATAATCTAATGGTGATATTGTTTTCTGATTCTTTAGGTACGCATCATCATTTTGATATTTTGATGAAAGGAAAGTAGACACTCCGGTCTGTTAATATTGGTTTATGTGGCTAATGCTTTTATGGATGCAAAATTATAGTTATTTGTGTATGGTACTACAACTTGATTTTCCTTGTATTAACTATATTTTGTTTCATTACCTCATTATGGGTAGATCATCAGGGGAAGGATACACAACTTTTGGGTGAAATTTTGTGGGACTGAGAAATGAAGATGCTGAAGTTGGCTTAGGATTACACATGACTAGTTTATAAACTTTTGTGTGGATACATTAGAGTTAAAGATAAAGAGAGTAAGTATGTTTGTCTAACAAAGGTAGGAAATATATATGCTACGTTCCCTGCTACTCTTCTCTTGCTTCTGGTTTACAAAATTGAGCGGGTAGTTTTTTTATTGAGAGTAGCAAGGTCTTTTATGCATGAAAGATAGGCCCTTTTCAAATTCAACCAAATCACAAAAGTTAATATAACATAAATAAGATGGACCACAAATACTCTTTAGTCACCCATCAATTACAAATAATTCTATACTTTTCAACATGGACTAAAGTTAAATTTTTAAACTAAAAAAAGTAGTTTATATTTGCATAATATCAAGATGTTAATAAGAAATATCAATATTATATTTTTTTAGTATTGGAAATGGATAATCTTTTCAATTTAAAAAAATTAACTTAGGTTATTGGTTGTAGACTACTGTTTACCACATTAATTAGTTAATCTAATTTTAAAATTGATTTATTTTAATAATTCTTTTTTTAATTACAATCAGATGAAATTATAATCAATTTCATTAATCTAATTTTAAAATTGATTTATTTTAATAATTCTTTTTTTAATTATAATTAGATGAAATTATAATAGATGAAACTAGAAATTGGGTCGTTGTTATTTGAGCTGATTGGCGTTATTTGAGCTTATGAAAGTGTAGGCTAAGCCCACACAAAGAAGTGTAGCAAAATTGTAGACTTAGCCCACACTTCTTTGAAATATAAAATATATGTCTAAGGCTAAGCCTACGCTAATTTGTGGCCAACATGAAGGCCTAGCACACGCTAATTTAAAAAAGTGTGACACTCACGTGGGTTAAGCCCACGCTTCTTTAAAAATGTGTGGTGCTCACGTGGGCTAAGCCCCCGCTTCGTGTGGCACTCACGTAGGTCAAGCTCATGCTTCTTTGAAAATGTGTGGACCTTGAAGGCTAAGCCCACACTCCTTTAAATAAATATTCTTCAAATTGCGTCGCCCCTTGTAGGCTTCACCTACGCGTAAAACACACCAATGTGTCGCCCTCACCCGCCAATATTTTTACGTCGAGCACATTAGCTTCAAAATTTTCATTAACGCTAAGCCGACGATAGTTAGACTGTTGCGTCCGTCTTTTATGCTTAGCGTCCGTTTCTGGCCCATCCTAATAGACATTTTTTTTGTAGTGCAAACAATACTTCGGCAACGTTGCGTACTCCTCCAGCTTGCTCCAAACAATTACAAAGACTCTCCACAACAATTGATATTTAGTGGTGAAGATGAACATGTACACTGACAAAGGATCCGCGGTGCCCCTTTTCAAATCATAGGTCAAGATTAATTTTGGTATATTTAAAATTGTGGGGGTGCAGGAAGAAGAAGCCTATGATAGTTAATGTATAAACGGGCCTAAATATGTATTTTTCTTCCAGTACCCCATAATTACTATCTACACCTACATAATTTTTAAAATTATCATTATACCCTTTTTAGAAAATCTTTCAAAATAAAATTTCTAGAATATATTGTTTTGATATGTCTAATAATACAAAGTCGTTTAAGATCTAAAATCAAAAAACAATTTAATTATATTTTTATCTTTTAATTTTCTAAGAAATTTTTTAAGAACACTCATTACAAGAAAATCATTTATTTGAAACCAATTTTAGAAATTAAAAATAATTAGTTGTTATAGTGACCAAATTAGAGATCATTTTGAAAACTAAAAAAAATTTTAGTTTCTAACTTAATTTTTATTATTGTTAAATGGTTTCTAAATTGTATCTAATTAGCTGCTAAGATTTTTGCTACCAAATTTAGAATTTAAATAACTGATGGTTAAAACTTAGTAGCTAATTAGATACCAATTTAGAAACTATTTATCAATAATAGAAACTAATTTAAAAACTAAATTTTTTTTTAGTTTTAAAAATGATTTCTAATTTAGTCATTATAGCAACTAATTATTTTTTATCTTAAAATTGGTTTCTAATCAATGATTTTCATATAGTGACTCAATAGAAAACATATTTTGAAATCTGAAAACATGAATTTTGAATTGAACGATATTAATTGTACTTTAAATTGGAGAATTCAAAATAATATTTCATATAAACAATCTAAAACATTGTAAAAACATACAACTTTCATTTCGAAGTACGTAGTCTGAAAATATTAAGAATTCAACATTGAAAGTTAGATTAAACCACATATTACCTGCAACCGTGATTGAGTGGTTTAGGAAGGAGGGGTACAATGGAGAAGAGAAAAATGTAAAATGCCGATGGAAAATAATCAGGCTTGGAGATTGAATAATAACTTAGAATAATTTAATCTTTTTATTGTTAATATAAAGTGCAGGTAATAATAATGGAGGTGTAAGAAGAAAATCCGTTAAATATTGAAACTGTTGGAACTATTGTAAGTTTTTTATTTGATGGATTTATTAGAACAAAAATATCATTGCACCCAATTTTATTGGAAAAGACAAAAATGTCCTTAGATAAAATGGAGGTATATATAAAACTACATTTTGACCCTTTTTTTGGAATAGGTTTCAGATTTTTTTTAACAAATTTTTTGTATTGCAGATTTTTTTATCTAGAATGGAATTTTGATTTTTTTTCCCAGATTTTTATTTTTAGAATATAATAATTTCTTCCAAATTTACTTTTTTGGAATGTATTATTTTTAATTCTGAATTTTTATTTTCAGAATACAGAGTTTTTTTGGAAATTAAAAAAATATAGAGGGTATAGGTTTAAAATGATTGGGTGTAGGAAGAATTTGTCAAATATCAGCTATCGAAAAAGACCTGAGTGATTGATCTGGCTAGCAAGTCAATTGGGTCTGTCTTCTTATTTAAGGAAATTATTTATTGCACCATATCAATGCACCTAATTTTAGTGTGAAATAATGAAAATGTTCTTAAATAAAATGAAATTTAAAAGTATGTAGGCTGCAGGTTAAAAAAAAGGTTGAATGTAGGAAGAATTTTCCCTTATTTAATTGAAGAGCTAAAAACTTAAAATGTTAACACAATCTTTCTGTGCTTAACATAACTAGAAATACATTCAATCTTCAACAATAATGTGCTAATTCATGCTTCTTGCAGAATCTAAATTTGATTAACACTGATCATAATGGAGCAGAATCTTTAGTGATAGAACAGGAAAAACTTACTAGCTATGATTTTCATTTTATCTTGATATTCATTGTTGAATCTTATGTAATATGTCTTAAGAATGCTTACAATGAGATGTTTGTAAAGGTTTTAATTTTTTTTTAAATTTTATATTAGACATTATTATGAGAAGACTCACATTCCAAATTTTAACATTATGAAATCTAACATATCAAGTAATTCCAAACTCCAACAATCATCTCAAGGCTTTTACATTTATCTTTGTTACATCCCTTATTTTAAAACTTGATTAATTGTTATATTAAATTGGTCCTTCAATTTTTTATTAGATTATATTTAATAAATATTATCATACTAAATGTTCACAAACAAGTAAATGAGTCTGATTCAAATTTTAATAAATAGGTAAAGCTTGAGTTACCATTGTTTTACAAATCAAGTTTGGATGTTTCATGTTCAACTGGATGCTTGTTATTGACATAGTAAAATAAAATAAATAAATAAAAAAGGTCAAATAGATCACACTATCAATTTTTTGTCAGCTTGTGGAGAAGTTAAAATAAGGAAATTTTCAGAAAAGTTTATATGCATAAATTAATAATTATAAAATACAGAGCAGTGAGTTAACTTTAATTACTTTAAGATATTGTAAGAAACTTGGAGAGCTGGTAGGATTTTCCATTTGGATCAAATGATGTGACTCAAGTTTTGAATAATTGTTAACAGATTAGCTCAAGAACAGTCACTGATTAAGTGCTCTTTTTAAATGATTTTGGATCAAATCCTGCTCAAATATAAAAGTTAATGAGCAGATTATGTTTTCAAGCACGCTAATAATATCTCAAGTAAAATTTATGCTAGATCTCAGATTTGACTCTCTTTTTTATGCATATGTTTGGTCACAAGATATTCTTTCGTTCCTAGATTACAAACCAATTTTAAATAAAAAATAATTAATTACTGTAATGATTAAATTATAGATATTTTGAAAAAAAAAATTTAAATTAATTTTTGTTATTGTTAAATGATTTTTAAATTGGTATCTAATTAACTACCAAGATTTTTGCTACTAAATTTAGAATCTAAATAATTGATAATTAAAATCTTAATTGTTAATTAGACAATTTATAAACCATTTAACAATAATAGAAACTAATTTCAAAATTAAATTTTTTTTTAGTTTTTAAAATGGTTTTTAATTTGGTCACTATAACAATTAATTATTTTTTATTTCTAAAATTATTTTTTATTTAATTATTTTCTTTTTTAGTGTAACTTGTATTTTTTTTTATTATGTATATAATGTTAGACATCTTTGGGCTCTATATGTTCATAAACTTTTTTTGGGAAAAAATAGATAATTTTTTTTATAATTTAAAATTATTTTATGTAAAATTTTAATTTACAAAAAATTATACAAATTATCTAATTCTTTTCATGTATATGTATATAAAATAATTTTAGTTTATAAAAAAAAAAAGTTTTAATGAGAAACTAATTTATGTATATGATCAACATAACTCATTTGAATTGAGAAGTACTCGTGAGTAGGATGAAAATAAATAAGACAAGACCTCTGACATAACCTAGATTAAACCAAATAAGACTTTTTAGGAAAATAAATTAGGTAAAAGCATTTATGCAAGTTTATTTTACTAGAAGAAAATATTTACATTATTCAAAAATAGTATTTCAATTCTAGTAGCAGTCTAACCTAATTAAATAAATACAAGTAATTATTTTTTCTAATTAATATTTTAACTTTATATTCATTAAAATTACATATCCATTATTTTTTAAGTATTAAACATGTTAACCAATATTTAAACATATTTTAGTAAACTTATTAAAGGATAACTTAATATCTTCTTTAAATATAAAATGAACTTTTAAATAAGTTTGTATGACGAAAAATTATATTAAAAAAATAATGATATCATAAAACCAAATTATATTTTACTCTCATAAAACCCAACCTACCTATCTTTATTTATCTTATGTCATAGTTAAAAATCATTTTAAATTTATAGTTTCTAATTTATTTAAAATGAAGTTTTTTCCCACATTAATAATTTGAAATATGTTTTTAATTAAAAATTATTTAAATTGAAAGTTTATAATTTATTTAACAAGTAGTTTTCTTTCCTCGTTTACTTTAGCTTAATAGTTTGAAATGTGATTTCTTCAAGTGTTGTTGATCCCTATAAATATGAAATATGAAGTACTCATATCTACAAAGTCTTATTTCTATGGTGGAAAACGAACATGTGAATCTTATAAATTATTACTATCCAAAGTGCACAATAATTATCCAAAGTTAAAGTACATAATTATCTAATAATATTTCTTTTATGATAAAAGTTTAAAAAATCAAATAATTATAACTGGTTTTAGCTTGAGTGACAATTTCCTTTTTTTTTAACAAATTGATTTGAATTGATTCTCTTTTTATTATACTATTTTCGCTTGAGCAAAATTTTTCATTGCATTGAGTCAATTCATCACAATTACACTTTTTTGTTAGAGCAAAAAAGGTTTTGTTTGAACAAAAATTCTGCCACTTTGGGGGATCTTACACCACCATACTTCCGTTTGAGAGAAAATAAACCCTCTTATATAGAGGAAACCTCTAACTTTTTCCCAACAAATCAGTTTTTACTCTCATATATATCATTAAGAAACAAATAAAGAATGACTTAAACATCTGAAACAATACAAAAATAAAGTTTCAAAACAACATATCACATTACAATAACTGTGACAATCACATACCACACATCCTAGTTGTAATCCAATTTAGCTCTTGTTTATCTTAGAACTCTGAACAACATTACCCATATACAGAATCCACTAGGAAAAATCCTTAGAAAACAAAAAATCTTTGGATAAATAGACTTAAACTTACTTGTTCACAAATTTGATTGGGTATAATTCACCATTTCCTTGTCAATTTACTATTGTTTATTCTCGATCTAGAAATTGACAGAGTTTAAGTTTATTTGGCTTAGAAAGAACTTTTAAAGGATTGTGATAGAGAGATAAAAATTTTATAAAACGAACTACCCCACTATTCTATTTATAGATTTCAAGATGCAGCTAAATAATAATATAATATTTTTATAATACATCACACTTAACACGTGTTGCTTTTTTATTTTATGTTTTTGCTTTTTAACAAAAAAAAAAAATCAAACAAAATTATCAAAGTTTATCACTTTGTATAAGAAGAGATAAGCCAAGTGATTAAAAATTTATTTCCTCAATCATTACTAAAATTTAAAATAAATGAAAAAAAAATTACCCTATTAACAAATGTGATGAGAAGGGTGTGTCAAAAAAAAATTAATAAAGACTAATGCTTTGTTTGGATTAGGGAATGCTTTGTTTGACTTAGGGAGTGGATTTGAGATGATTTGAAGGAAAAGTGAGAAAAAAGTGAGATTGTTTAGATTAAGGTAAATAAAGTAGAAAGTGTAAGGAAAGTTTATGAAAGTTTGTGAGTGATATGATGAATATGATTGAAATTATATGTTTTTAATTGATAAAAATGAAATTTACAAATTTATCTTTATATTTAAAAATTATTAAAAAATTAATTTGATTGATTTATTTACAAATTATATTATTTTTAATAAAAATATTATTTCCATTGATTGAAATATTATTTTCAGTAATGTATTAGAGTTAACTTTAGAAAAAATACAAAATGATGTAAAATTTGATAAAAAATATTTAAATATTTATAATTATAAATATTTGATAAAAATTATTTTTATATTAAATTACATTATTATTTTTATCTTTATTTTTTTATAATTAATATAATTATTATATGAATTTATTTTTTTATTATTAAAAAATATATTTAATATTATTTATATTTATAATTTATTATATATAATATGATTAATTATGTTATTTTATAATAATTATTTTTTTATAATTTTGATTATATTTTTTACATTTAAATTTTAATCCTATTTTAAATAAAAATAATAATAATTTGAGTTTAAAATAAAGGGATAACCAAATAAATTATAAATAATTATATATATATATATATATATATATATATATATATATATATAACTTTCTTTGTAATTCTTTTCTAAACCGCGAATAGAGTGTTAAAAGTACAATTATTTTAGTTTTTCGTGTTTTTTTTTTTTGTTGTTTTGTTTTTCATGTTTTATTTATGCACAGTAAATATTTTTTTTTTTGACAAAAACAAACGGGTCGTGTAAGGGAGTGGGGTAAAGAAGTTTGTATACATGCGAAAGAGGGAAGGAAAGGTAAAAAGGAGTAAAAAAAACATACTTAATCTAATTTAAGTTTTAATCATAATTACTGAGGTAAGAAGATGAGACGTGTACCATCTTATTTATTTATTTTATAGTTATATTTGTTGTGTCCCAAATATTCTATTTAGGGAGGTATTTTTTTATCAGCATTAAGGAATATAAATAAAAGGAAGTAATATAGTAGGGGTGACAATATAAATTGGCCTACCCCGTATTGGTCCATCTTATATTTAGCTTTCAAAATATGGGTCGAGTTGGTTCGTTCCACAAAAGTGATGTAGTCTAAATTTGATGACTCGCTCTGCATTACTATTGGCTCACGGACTAGGTCGCATAAAAAAAATTATATTTTTTTATCAGGATATTTCTTTCCGTAACCCATCAAATTTCTTCCTGCTCCTTATCAATTTTGGAATTTAATTTCCAAAATATAAAAGTGAATTCCACAAATGAAAATTTAGAAGAGAAAAAAAGCATTCAAGAATAACCTTTTCGAAATAACTATTTTACCTTTCAGAATCTAAAACAACTATTTGATTTTCATATTTGATTTCCAAAATTAATGGGGGCAGGAAGAAATTTTGATGGGGTGTTGAAAGAAAACTATCTTTATTATTACTCGGGCTAGTAGCTGGCCCGCCCTACCCTGTACCTAGTTTGCGCAGGTTACGGGTTAAAATAGTGAGCTCGTCCTGCGATTTTTGTCATGGATTGGCCCGCATGACTTGACCTGCATTCCCACCCCTATACTAGAGGTACTCCAACCTTTATACAAAAAGTTCAAACTCTTTAGCCAAAGTCTATAGCATCACAAAGATCATATATTACAACCTAAAGAACATAAGCATTATACTAACACAAGCTACAGTATTGCTTCAATTTTCATCAGCCCCCCGCCCCACAACATAACACCTACCAAAAAACAGGATAATAACAGGAACCCATGTCTACCAATTTCAAACAAGAAAAACTAAAAATAATAACCAATTTGCTTAGCATAGTGAGATTAACAAGAACATAAGAATTCATGTCTATATTACTGCCCACAACGAGCATTCCTATAATGATGGCATGAGCTTAATGATGCTTACACCTTCCCTTGGTAAATTACTCCTTTAAAAGACAAATAGTGTGCCAACAGTCATCATAAACCGCAAGTAGAATTTGAGAAAGTATGAACCTGCAATAATCTCAAGATTTAGACTTTATAGCCTAATTCAAGTTAACACATTCCAGTTATGAAAATTATGTTGCAGAGATCAAGGTACCAAAGATTTGATGTACATTATAGGGCATAAACACAAATCCGAATATGAAAAAACTGCTTTAGGGTATTTATATGTAATCCAAGTCCAAGTTTATATTTGGACCAAAACAAAGATTTGAATACCATCTGGTTTTTTTTATTTTTGAATATTACCTCATTTCTATGAGTCCAAATTGTCCACACGGTAGTCATCCAAATAGATTTACATATTTGATTATGTTCTCTTGTTAACCCCAAATGTTCATAACCTTGATAGTGTATTGTAGGATCCTTATGGTGCACTAAGATAGGGTCTAACCAATTGTCACACATATCCCTAAGTTTCATATTCAGATATGCTACCATAGGTTTCTCCCATTCAAACCATTGTCTCCTCCAATTAAAACACCAAGATCACTGGTTTTCATGCCAACCACCAAGTTCCCCTATTGTTGACCCTTTTTTGTCAGAATTAGCATACAATCTCGAGTATTTAACAACTAGAGGTGTATCACCTAACCACAAGTCATCCCATAAAAGAATCATATTTCCATCCCCGACTTGCCACAATATGTTATCCATGAACCATTTACCATTATCGCAACGACCGTAGACTTTCCTAAGGTCTCTCCACCTTATGGATTCGTCTATGATGTCCTTATCCTCTACTAGAGATCGCCAAGTGCTATAATTTGGTTTTACAATATCCACCCATAGTCCTTTTTCATCTTTTCCCAATCTCCAAGCCCACTTTTCTAATAATGCTTTGTTAAAGTAGGACAAATCTTTAATTATTTTCAGGGAAGTGTCTCAACCTTATTAAATTTTACTTAATAATTATTTGATATATCAAATATATTTCTTAATGTTAATATTTTCGTATAAATAATAATAATAATACTAAAAATAATAAATCAATATTTGATAAAATTATAGTTAGAGGTTTGACTTTAGGAATTCAAAATGAATATATATTATTCAAGATGAAATAATCTTGTGTTATTAATCATAACAAAACTCATTTATCTTGACTAGTCACTATAAAAAATAAATCAATTTTTTTCTAATATAAAGTAAAATAGAACATATTGATGAATTTACAAAAGGTAGTATCTATATGCATTGTTTTGTTTTAATATTAAATTATTTTACACAATTTTTCGTTACTGTTTCCTTATATTTGTCTCTTGTACATGATAAAAATTAAATTATCAATGGAAGCATCAAATTTTTTAAACTCATTCTTCATCATTATCACAATAATTATTGTGTGAACCAACTGGAGCGTGGACATCATTGCCAATTCGATTACAAGACTATCAACCTTAACATTTGTCTATCATAGAAGCCCAATCATTTTGAAAGGACCAATAGTGATCACTTCTTATATGTCTCTTATGTTGAACATAGGCTTTGATGTCTCCAAATCCAAGTGGAATGCATGAAGATCTTTGTTGCTGCTTGTGTGTGTGGGTTTTGGGTAGTTTGAATTTATAATCCAGTCTTGGTTAGAATCCAAAACTGGTTTAAATCAAAACCTTTTTGAAAAAGAGTGTTTTTCTAAAGAAGTGGGAAAACAACCTAATGTTTTATCGTTTCAATCAGTTGTTTCACACTTAGAGGTTTTTGAAAAGGATTTGAAATTGTTTGACTTTGGTTGACTTTGCTGTCAAACCAATTCAATCGGTTGTTTCGACATTTCAACCGATTGTTTTTTTAAAATCCTTAACATAATTTTGCTAAGTTTGGTAAATCTGTTTTAAATGATTCAAAACGGATTTGGCTCTTGCCTTAAATGTTTTTAACAACCTTTTGGAGTTTAAATAGTTTGTTTTACGCTCCTGGGTTCAAGATATCATATTATAATCTTTGAAATCAATTTTCTCCAAGATTTACTTCAAGCTTTTAGGTTTTCTCAAAGAGTGGAATAGGATTGTTGTGTAATCTTTTGATTTGAATCTGTATTAGGTGTGATCCTTCCTTATTGTCTCTTGTATTTCTTTAATAACAGTTGTGTGCAAATTTAGAGAGTGTTCTGAATTATGTGGTGAGGTTTGTCAAAGGAAGTGTGTGTTCTTGAGGGAGTCAAGATCACTTCTGTGGTGTGTGTGTGGTTTGTAATCTGTGTTTTATTGCATAGTGGAATACCTAGTGGTTTCTAGAGACTGGATGTAGCTCTTGGTATAAGAGTGAACCAGTATAAATTTGTTTGTGTGATTCTCTCTTTCCTTGGTCTTGCTCATATCTGCTTTAAGTTGTTTTTATTCACTGCTGATAAAAACAACCGGGTGAATCGCATAAACAACTGGTTGATTTTCTGGAAATCAACTAAAACAATTTTGTTTGTTGGCTGATCAAGTTTCTCGTTCTTTGATTCTTTATTGATCTTCACTCTACCTTCAATATTTGCGAAAAACATTTATAAACAATTCACCCCCTCTTATTGAAAGCCATAAATTCTAACATCTTACTATTCACATAAACCCATTAATCAACATGTTCCTACCAGTTATATAAATGAAGTAGTAGTTTATAGAAAAAAATGATTATAAATAAATAAAACTCTTCCATTTTCTCTAAATAATAAAAGAAGATATATATATATATATATATATATATATATATATTATGTTATCCTTAATATTAAAATTAATATAAGATAAATAATTTTATCACTAAAATAGAAAAGTGAATTTGAACTAATTTTAGCACAAATAATAATTAGTTTCTATTAAAAAATAATATTTAAACTTAATATTATAAGTTTATCTCTTTTTATTTTCTATTTTTTTAATCTTAGTATTCTTTTAAGTACTTAATTTATATTAATTTGGACAATTGATATAAAATTGTTACAATAAATAACACAATGTAATTCTTTTTATTTTAAAATTTAATCATTTCATTGTTGTTATTTTTGTAATATTTATTTATTTTTATTGCAAAACATGTATACTTGCACAACACCAAATACACATGCCTACTTTAAACTTGAAGTATCCTGTTAGTTTTTCAAGCAACTATTATGACTTAGTTGTCCTAGGTGTAGTATATTTAAAAGGCAGCAAGATCAAGTAAGCAACTTCACTTACTTTTTTATGATACACAAAAATTGATTTAAGACTCAGCAACAAGTGAATTAGAACTGCTCATACTCAAGTTCTATTTACAATAAACACATGTTGTTCTGATAAGGATCCTTCCATTAGTTTCATTGTATCCTTAATATTAGCATCCAATTTCATCAGATATTTGTTGTTAGCCATGTAGCCCAGGTGCTATATGTTAATATCTTGTAATACATACATCAGCATTTCGGTAAAATGTCAGTTAATACTTAATTTGCTTTAATTTGTTGAATATTTTTTTATGTATAAATTTATATGTAGTATTTTTTTATTTTTATTTTTATAAAATTAAATTGTTTTTTGGATTTTGCTAGTTAAAATGTTTTCTTTTAAATACGTCTTTTATATACATCTTTCTTATGTTGAAAATTTATTTTAATAACTTAGTTTTGAATGTGTTGTTTGTGTGATATTATGTTTATATTATATTTTGACATATTATTTGTAAAAAACTCTATTAAGTTTATAATAAAGTAGATAATTTTGTGAGGATGTTACATTTATAAGTCACAAAATTTTAAAAATTATTTTTAGTGTTATATTAAGTTTTTCTTTTAGATTACCTTAGGCTCAAAAGTTCTCCAGAGTGTATACCACCCACAACATACAAGTGAGAACTAGTTGGTTTGGGGATAAATTCTCAAATATTCAAAATACAGAGAATATATTTAAATGGGTTTATTAAAGCCAATCTCTTTAGAACATATAAAACACATTTTAAGTGGATTAATGATAAAGAATCTTGAAATCAATCTATTAAGATCATCATGAAGTCCATTATCTTGTGCTTGGCATATCACAATTTAATAATCACTTATCTATAAGCTTAGAGAATCCTTAAAAATTGAAAGCACTAACAACGTTATGAATAATGAGATACTAAAATAATTTATCACAAAATAGAGGCTGAGATTTCCATGTCACCCTCAAACCAAAAGCCACAAGATGATAAGTGATGGTTTCTCGTACTTAAATTAACTTATATTAGTTCGCAATGATCCACTACACTCAGCACTGGTATTTCTTAAATTAGGTTAGTTACTGTGGCTATATTGTGTGTATATTTGAAAAAGTAAAAGTTTCATACTTACTTCACTTACCTTCTAAATATATAATTTATATATTGTTGGAGATCCCACGTATACTAGAGATAAAGATATTTCACTATATATAAATGAGTGCAAATTCCACCTTAAAAGTCAATTTTATGAGGTTGAGTTAAGTTTAAAGTCCACTTCTTAATATATATTCCCATATTTTTTTATACTTTTAAAGAGGGTAACGAGAATTTGTAGAACTCACGTCTAAAAGAAAAGGGATGTGTTCCTGCAAATGCTTATTAGTTTTAATTTTTATAATAACCTTTGAAGAACATTTTTTATAATATGTTTTTTATAAAATAAATTTGAAAAATATTAAAAAAACATTAAATTAGCTTCTAAATATTAGTCTCAGTCAAATTGTATTGTGATGCTATTGAAATGGTAAAATTATTTATAATATTTAATTAAATAAATATTTGTGTTAGAGTTGAATTAGTATTGGTTTAGTCAATGCTAATAGAGTCTGCTTAAGAGAGTCGGCTAGTGCGACACAAAAAATCTTTTTTTAAAAGTTAAAAATGAAAAAAAAATTAATAAGTAATTATTTGTGTTAGTGTAGAATTAACGTTAGCTTAGCTTATGCTAATAGAGTCCACTATTGTTGGACGCTACTAGAGTCAATTTAGCCACTATTATTTTTAATTTTTTTAATAAGTAAAATTATTTATGTTAGTGTCAGACTATTTTCTTATAGTGAACAAAAAAAACTACACAACATCCTATGAATTGTGGAAATGTTACTAGACTAATCTTAAATACTCAAAAGCTAAAAGTGTATGGTGTCTAACTAAATTATTTGTTACTTGATCTAAGAAAGGAGAATATGTTTTAAAACTTTTGATTGCATGTCTTTAGGTTATGAGAAACATAATGCTCCATATAGGTTTCTCATTCTTAAAAATAATAATTGACCATATGTAGGGATTTAAGGAGAAGTAAAAAATAAATAAAATAAATTTCTTTTGAAGATGATTTTTAAACTTAGTTGAAAATGATCCAATAAGATTTTTAGAAGTCACTAGTGTTGATGATGCAAAATGTTGTAATAAGGTCATTAGGATTGAAATTGATTCTATAAAGAAAAATAATACTTTGACTTTAGTAGATTTTTCTAAAGGAACAAAACTTATTAGTTGTAATAGAATTTTTAAGAAAAAAGTAACATCCTGATAGAATATATAAAAATGTACGACAAGATTAGTAGTAAAAGGTTATACACAAAAATCCAAAATAGATTATTTTGATATCTTTGTCCCAGATGCTAAGATTTTCTTTATCAATGTCTATCTATAAGTTAATTATTCACCAAATGAATGTGAAGATGGCCTTTTCAAATGGTGAATTAAATAAATATATTTATATAGCTCAACTTGAAAGGTGTATAGTTTCTTATCAAAATGTGCAACCTTTTAAAATCCTTATATAGGCTAAAAGAAACACCAAAACAACAACATTAAAAACTTGATGTTTTACTTGGTAATGGATTTTCTACTACTAATGTTGATTAATGTATTTACACTAAATCTAAAAAAATGTGCAAGTATAATTATATCTTCATATGTTGATGACATGTTAATTTTGTTGTACAAGCAATGATTTAGTTCCAAGAAAAAAAAATGAATCTAAGTTTAAAATGAAAGACATAGGTGAAACAAGTGTAATTTTGGAAGTTAGGGTCATGAGAAAGAGAGATCGTATATAACTATCGAAGAACAATATTGATGGAACCCTGAGAGATAGAGCTACTATTGAGTTAGCCCAACCTTCTAGAAAGATGATCAGGAGCATGATACAGGACCCAGGGTTAGGTCAAGATCAATCCATAGCCAGTGCATTAGAGCCCATCATTCCTCAAAGGATTACCAAGAGCAGAGCCCACATGATTGGAGCTGAGTACCAATTAGTTTCATTGTTTTTAATTTTAGTAGAGTAGGGTGTACTTAGTATAAATTGGGCTAGAGTCAAGCCCAACTCTCTTTAGCTTCTAGAAACCTTGACTGCCCCTTTTCTCACTCTTTTTACCCTAATTTCTAGAAGCTTTCCCTAGCTTGGGCGGCACCCTAGGTTTACCCTAGTTTCTATAAGGCTTTTTGCCTTTTCCGCCCCTTCTTTCTCTCTCTTGTCCATCAAGGCACCCTCTCCTATAAATAAGGTTCCTTGTCTCACGTATTTAGACCTTGAATTTTGAATAGAAAAGAAACTATGTCTAAGTGTTTAGTGAGTCTTGAGTGCTCTCTTATTTGGTTTTTATCTTGAGTAGAATATACTTCAAGTGGTGGCTCTTCACCACTCATCTTGGAGTCTTCTGATGGGAAAACCGCACACGAAAATAGCACACATAATCACAAAACAACACCAGAAAATAAATGACACAAGATTTAATGTGGTTCAGTCACCAACCGCAACCTGCACCCACACGAGCAACTATTAGTTTTTATTTCTTTCCTGTAGCATATAAAATTACAAGCACAATAATCTCTTTAAATAAAGATTATAAATGGGACACAATGATTAAGCCCATTAACTAAAACATGGTGTCTAGTCAGCCCAGCCCAATTGGTCCTGGCTTCACACTCAACAATCTCCCACTTGAAGCCATGGAACAATGTTCACTTGCGCTTCAACTGTGTAGATGTACTTCTATAATCTGTCAACAGAACTCAATGTTCCACCACTAGTTGCCACCAGCCTTCTTAATCATCTTAAAGGCTTCGTTGAAACTCCCCTAAGTTTCAACACGTTAGTCATGAATGAAACTGCCACTGACTCGTTCTCTGTTCCTACCGGCTCCTACTTACACAAACTTCTGGATCCTGGAACAGTCTGAGAATAAACACTCTCCATACTTAGCAAGAAATTTTCTGGAGATGTTTCAACAATTGGAATACTAGTTCTCCTAACCCATTGTCGTATAGGGACCTCAGTTGAAACATGACCCGTGCTCCCACTGCCACAAGTACCTCTGACTGGTCTACCTGAATCTTTCCATGCTCGTTCATCCTGAATCTGACCTGTGGCTCTGGGCTCCTCTCTTGTAAAGACAACCCTCTTTTGCCTACTAGATTTTGTGAATCGGACTTTGTTTATCTTCTGAACTAGGGCGGTTACTCCCTCAGACAGTAATTCAACCATATACAGCGAACCTCTCTTTCTTCCGCGGGCCATGACAAGATTTCCCTTGACAACCTTCCACTGCTGATTTTTGAACTTCACATCATATCCCTGTTCGTCCAACTGCCTAACAGAAATCAAACTTTTCGTCAAGCTTGGAACAACTCTGACATCCTTCAAAGTCCAGAAACCGACTAGCGTCTTCAACACTATGTCACCCATGCCCGTAACATCAATAGTTTTGTTGTTTGCTAGTCTTACCTTTCCAAAGTCCCCAATAACTAGATTTTGCAATGTTTCACTATTGTGGGTAGCATGAAATGAAGCACCAGAATCCATGACCCAGGAATCCACACTGCTATATGCGCAACAGACTAAGAGGTCCTTGTCCGCGGAGTCTTCTAAAATGTTGACTTGTTTATCATTTGGGCATTGATTCCTGAAATGCCCCACCTCCTTATAGTTCCAACATGTTACACTTGAGCAATCCTGAGTCTTTGACTGACTCCTTTTGTTTTTGCTCCCACTATCTCTGATATTTTTCTTACCTCTAATGACATTTAGCGATTCACTAGATAATTCCCCAGAACTCTTTCTTTTGACGTCCTTGCCAAGAATGAGATCACGAATCTTCTCAAAAGTGAATCCATCGGGTTTCATTGAACTGGTAACTGTTGTAACCATTCCGGACCAACTGTCAGGAAAAGACGATAGCAGTAGTAAAGCTTGAACTTCATCATCGAACTTAATGCCCACTGACGTAAGTCTGGCTAAGATTGAATTCATTTTATTGATGTGCTCAGTAAGTGAATTGTTTTCCTTCATCCTTGTGTTTACCAATTCTCTAATCAGAAACACCTTGTTTGTAGCATATGGCTTCTCGTACATGTTAGACAATGCTTCCATGATACCTTTCGCTATCTTCTCCTTCAGAATGTTGAACGCAACATTCTTGGTCAATGAGAGTCGGATAACGGACATAGCTTTCCGATCCAAACCTGCCCACTCTGCATCAGACATCTTTTCTGGCTTGTCACCCAAAACCATGTCCAAATCTTTCTGAACTAGCAAATCCTCAATTTGCATTTTCCACCAACTGAAATCTGTACCATCAAATTTTTCAATTTGGAACTTCCTGTCTTCTGCCATCTCAAACGACTAGACGAGATACTTAGTGCAACTAATTTCAGATTTTGGCAATTTTTTATTTATTTATTTTTTTTAAAATCAAGGACACAAAAATTTGCACCACTCAAAATCACTCACCACTCACGGTCTACAAAACAAATAAAACCCCACCGCACACGACGTGCGCTCTCCTGCACACCGTGCTGCCGCGCTATGCACCTTGCACGTAGCACCGTCGTCTAGACTCGCCACCACGCGCTCTGCACCTCCAACAGACATGCGCGAAACGCGATCTGGGACATGCACCTAGGTTCCACCGTCGCGCTCTGCACTTACTCAACTGACCTGCGTGAAACACTCACACAATAGACTTAATTGTCGTGAAACATAATTCGTTGCCGCCCCTTTGAAATCCTAGCTTTGGGACATCACTGCCGCCCTCGTGAAACCCTAGCCACCACACGTCACAATACCACTGCATCACCCATTAGAGGCACTATCCCTCTACCCCCGCTGCAGCCGCAATTTTCACGTCTCGACGATTAATTTCTACTGATCGAATCTCTAGTGTGTAAACAAATCTGGCTTTGATGCCACTTAATGGGAAAAACGCACGCGGAAACAACACACATGGTGTCTAGTTAGCCCAGTCCAATTAGTTCTGGCTTCACACTCAACATCTTCCCCTATTCCAAGTATCATCCCTATCCTCCATAAGTTTCTTTTGCTCTTTCTCTTTCTCTTTTTCCTTATTTCATTACGCCATTGTTTCCATTCCATTTATGTTCTTTTATTGCTCTTTTCCATTCGGTCATCATCTTGTCATTGTTATCTTATATTTTCTTTAATTCCGCAAGTAATCATCATCTTCACTTTATAATTGGTTTTTCTCTTTTACTTTCTAGAAGAGGACCTTCACACTTACTTAACCACTTGGTTAAGTTCATGTCTAGTGGCAATATTCTTTGAACTTCTCACCATATTCTGCTAATTCGAAAAGCTTAATCAAAAGTGAAACTTTTAAAATGTGCCAATCTGAAATCAAGTCACCTCAAATATATTGAGAAACTTTTTAGGAAGTTTGACTATAATAACATTGTCAGCAAATACCCTTTACTAACTATAAATTAAAGAAAAATAAAGGAGAATAAATTTGTCAAACTTGTTAGAATATATGGCTTTAAACAAGAGGGAGTGAATTGTTTATGATAGATTTTCGCAAACTTTGGAGGTATAATGAACTTCAATGCAGAATCACAGATACAGAAATCAGAGAAACAATCAAACAAAACTGTTTAAGTTGATTATTAGAAAATCAATCGGTTGTTTTTGCGATTCAACTGGTTATTTTTATCAGCAGTGATTTAAACAACTTAAAAACAGAATGTAAATGAGTTCAGGGCAAGGGAAAAGCACACAAGCAATTTATACTGGTTCACTCTTATCCCAAGAGCTACATCCAGTTCCTAGAAACCACTGGGTATCAACTATGCAATCAAATCCAGATTACAAACACACCACCAAAGAAGTGACCTTGAACACCTCAAGCCACACACTTCCTTTGGCACACAACACCACAGAAATCAGAACACCCTCTGATTCTGCACTTACACAACAGTATTCAGAAATACAAGAGATACATAAAGGATTACACTTGATGAAGATCAAAATAAAAATAAAAGATTACAGCAATCCTATTCCACTCCTTTATGAAAATCCGAAAGCTTGAATGCAAATCTTGAAAGCTTGAAATCAATTTGGCACAACTGAATTCTCAAAATTGTTTCTTACCTTTTAGGAGCGTAAAACAAACTATTTATACTCCAAAGGTTGGTCAAAAAAATTTAAAGCAGGAGCCTATTCAGTTAGAAAACATTTAAAGTTGATTTGCAAAGCATAACAGAATTCTGTATGGATTTTCAAAAAACAATCGGTTGATTTTTCAAAACAACCGATTGAATTGGTTTGATAGCAAAGTCAACCAAGTCAAACAACTTCAAACCCTTTTAAAAAACAACTAAGTGTCAAACAACCGATTGAAACGATAAAACAACTGGTTGTTTTTCCACTTCTTTAGAAAACAATCTTTTTCAAAAAGGTTTTGATTCGAAACAGTTTTAGATTCAAACAAAGAGTGGATTACACTTTAATCTACCCAGATCCCACCCACACAAGCAGCAAATCCAACCTTCCATCAAACACCATGGATTTTGAGACATCAAACCTCCAAGATCAACCTTGATCAACAAACCTCAGTATGCCTAAATCATTAGGAGCTTGCTCTTAATGTGCCCGTCTAGATTAGATGTGGACGTAATAGATACACTCAATGTTCCAATTAAGATAATTTGTCTACACTTACAAGACTCGTGAAATATTCAACAGGTACTATGAATTATGTCATTGAATATTATAAATTTCTTACTTTATTATAAGGGTAGAATGATGCTAACTTGATCAATGATTAAGACGTGACAAAATCCAAATGGTTATGTGTTTATACTTTCGAGTGTTGCAAGGTAGTCCAAACAAACAATATTGTTAGGAGGTAGCTAAAATTATATTATAAAGTTAGTAGCTAAAATTTTGGTAGCTAATTAGATACCAATTTAGAAAATATCTATTAATAATAAAAACTATTTTAGATACCAATAATTTTTAGTCTATAAAATAGTATCTAATCTAGTTAATATAGTGACTAATTATTTTTTGTCTCTAAAATTAGTCTTTATTTAATAATTTTCTTGTAGTGATGGTATGCAAATGCTTAACTTCTAACAAAGTTCTTAATAATTTTCAGATCTCTTATGAGTTGTGATTGATTTGCAACATAGATTTGATGAAATAACCTATATGAGTATCAAGTGTGATCACTTGTATGAGATTTTTGTAAGATCTCCAGAACACTTATTAATATCGAACACATGCGTTATCAAATAAGCACAACACATTCATAACAACAACGTTTGTGTGTGTGTCTTGTGATTGATGATCTGCTAGATCACACTTAATATTTTTTATTCATATAAATTGTTACATCAACTACAATATTATTGTATGTTAAGTTTTCTCAATATAGAATTGGTTCATAGCATCTTAACCATCTTTGATGTATCTTGTATGAAATCCAAAATTTTCTTTTTTTCTTCTTTCTTTTTTTCTTCTTTAGCAATATTGGGAAATTATTATATTTTATGTGCTATATTCCAAAAGAAAAAAAAAGTACCAAATTACCTATTTCACTCACCTTCCAAGAATTAATATACCAACATGTTTCTTATACCTTCAAAGTTTCAAAGTGGATAGCAAAAGTTTCGAACTCACACATAGAGAGTTAAACATGCAATTCAGTCTTCTTTTAACTTTCTAAGCGCATTTTAGTTCAAACTCCTTTATCCCCTACGGATGCAATAAGGAGGTTCAAATTTTCACCATAAGTTTTTTTTTTTTCTTTATATCTTTTTTTCAAATATTTTCTTATTAAACTTTTTGCTATATGATCACTGTGCTATATTGGTTTCTTGTATTTCGGAATCATTGTTTCTTACATACATTATGCTGTATCTTGTAATATTACTTCTTGTTTCACGTAACATTAGACCTCTTTTCGTACTAGTAGAGATCGTGTGACCATGTTGATGAAATCGTGATCATCTATGAATATGAATGTTCCCCTCCTCTAAAATACACATTGGTCTGATTTTCTTCTTTTTTATCATAGGTTATCTTCTTTGTATCTTACAAGTTTTGCAGTCTTGAAATACTAAACGAGATATTCCACAAATACGTCTTTAAAATCAGTATTTAACCATACTTGGAGAAAATAGTGTTGATGTTATTAAGTATATTTTACCACGCTGAGATTCCCAAAGCAACTCAAGGTAAACCAACCTACCACAAAAAAAATTAGGTATATGGCCCACATTTTCTGGTCTCTATCAACCTCCATAAATTATAAGCACGAAATTGCTTGCAAATTAATTAACAACGACCAACTCTGCCAGCCAAAAGAAAGAGTGATATTAAATTGTAATGGTCTATGCTCTGAAAGTGATTTCCGCATGGGATGGTGGGAAGTGTTAGATAGTACTATTATAGTTATTTTAGTTTTGCTTTTCTGGCTATGTTGGTTCCAAAGGTAGCATTTTTTTTTCTTCTACTTTTTGTTTTGCAATTGCACAAAACCCTAGAGGGACAGACCTTTGGCTTCTTAAATTAATAATAAATTGTTGGGTTTCATATTTTAAATGTAGTTTGTTATTTTTAGGATGTATCCCCACTTGAGTATCGTTTGTGTAAACCAACTCATAGGCTTACTTGTAAATTTTATAAAATTAGTAATTTTTTAAAGAGTTAAAATTAGTTTTTTTTATTTATTCAAATTTTAAATTTTTGTAGATATTTATAATAAAAAATTATTATTAATATTTTTTTTAACAAACAAATTTTCAATATATATTACAATATTATAATAATAATATAAAAACACAAGTATTCAAAAGATCTAAAATTTAAATTAAAATAAAATTTAACTTTCTTTGAAATATTTTTATTTTTAAATTAGAAGATCTGAATTCTAATGTTAAAAATATTTACATATTTTAGTTACTGATGTAATTTTAACATGATATATTACGTTTGATAGTTTAAAAATGAAAAAAAAAAAAACTTGTTTTTAGTTTGATAGACTTATTTATTTCATGAGTATTTTAAATATTGTTTATTCTGTTGAGGTGTCCATCTGTTTATTCACGAATTTTTATTGATCGAATACACACTTAGAAAAAAAAAACTTATTTATTTTACGTATGAAATTTATTTAACCTATTTAAAATATTAATTAGCTTTCTTCAAATTTTAAATAGATCATCAAACTTTTGACTCATTTAAAGTATGAATTTTCTCCATACCTTAAATTCACTGGAGTGGTCCATTTGCTCGTATGTAATTTTCATAAGTAAATGATTATAATTTTTAAATTTTTTGTTTTTCTAAATGCTTATAGGTGATGAATTTTTTTTCTTGACATAAAATAAATTTTGTTGACCTTTTGTGAGGATTATTTGTTAAATCTTTCTTGGTTTATCTTTTTACATCAAACCTATCTTCTTATTTTTTTAAATGTTCAATAATTCTTAAAGTTTCGTATAATTGCATAAATTCTTCTTGTTTTCTTTGATTACGTTATCCTTTTTTATTGTTTGAGAAATATTATACCTTGTATTTTTATTAAAAAAAATACCATGTCTCTTATATATTATTATAACATTTTTAATTATTTAAGAAAATTATTGTGTGCTTCTATAAAGAAAATGGTTGCAATTAACACTAAAAGGCAAATGTGTATCCAGTGTATACATGTTTTAGTTTTTCATTAGATTAGATTAAACAAAATTTATGATTCACACATCTTGTTACTGGAAAATAGCATTAGAATCAACTTTTAGATGTATGAAATTGGTCTTTTAGGAAAAGTGAGAGAAATGGAAAATTGATTTTAGTGATGAACTTTTCTTTCCCTTATACTTTGACTAACACTATAAAAAATTTAAAATTCACTCAAGATTACTAGATAAAAATCTAGATATGTACATAAATTTAATATTATATATAAATATTATTCATAAACTTGTATGATAAAGAATTATTTATTTATGAATTTTTAAATCCAGTATTACTAAATAATTATCATCTATATACAAATTTATAAATAAAGTTAGTATTAACTACAAATTATTATTCAAAAAATTAATAGTAATAATAATATTAATTCTAATAATAATAATAAAAATAATAAATCTGTAAATTAATAATAATAATAATAATAATAATTCTAATGATAACATTAATATTACATATACCGTGGACTACAGATCTATATACATAGCTAATATTAATAATATTATTGATATTATTTACATTATTATTTTTTTTTTATATGTTATTTGTAACAACATTAAAAAAAAAAAAAAACTTGCAGACCCCCCTCCCCTTACACAGTTCCATTCTTTTCTTTCTTTCTCTCTCTTCCTCTCTCTAAATCTTTTCCTTCTCTCTTTTTTTTCTCTCCCAATCTTTATATATTTTAGAATCTGGTCGGACCACGTTGTAACTGGCAAGTTAAAGAACATTTCTACTCGATCAGATTTTCAAACAGAGTAAGTTTAGTTTTGTTCTAAAGATCTTTGGTTCTCTGTTTTTCCTTAGGATTTAGTCATCAATCTTGGTAGGATCAGTTGAGAAGAGTAATCCTCTCAACTTATTCTATTATATGATAAATTTTTGTTCTGTTTGGATAACTTGCATTAGGCCCGTAAATCTTGAAGCTTATCCAAACTATGGGGAATAAAATTCTAGAAGTTGCTTGGAAAGCAAGCAATTAAGGTAAGGGAAGCTAAATTTAATTTCTAATAGCACCCTAGGCTAGAAGATCTGAATGTGGAAGGGGCGTGGTCCCAATATTTAATTTCTCTTGCAGGGATGTTGTGTGTTTATATATTGTGTTGTTTGTTTATATATTATTTAAATTTGTAAAAATATTAGATTTTGATGGTTTAATATTTAAGTGTTTTTTTTTTGTTAATTAAGCTTTTGAATGTTGTGGATCGTGTTTGGAATGATATTGTACGATAAAAATGGTATGAAATTGAATTCATACATTTGGGATAATGTATGGAATGATGTTTGCTGTGTATTAAGTATTGATGCCTATGTGGTAATAGAGATCTTCGAGCTTCACAGATGGTCTAAGTCACATAGACTAAGATATCAAGTGGTGAGAAGTTGATGGAGGAGTTCATGCACACCGTGACATATGAGATGCACGACTTGGGTTGTCTTGAACTTACCCTGACCCTTTCTGTTGGATTCATTGGTAATCTTTGGATCAGGTGTTAGTTTCTGGTAGGACTTACTTAATACGGGTCTTTCGGAAGATGTTGTTTGTTGAATATTCTGATAGTGTAGATTCATGTGATATCTATGTGATTGTTTTATGTTGGAATTTGAAGAAGATTGAATAATTGAGATATTGATTATGTAATTTGGTTTTCTCTTTTAATTTAATTGCGTATATTATAAAATTTTATTTTCACTAGCTTACCCTTACTTTTCTTATTGTGTTGTGAACTGCGATAACTGTACTATGTACACGAGCATATGACAATACAAGTGCAGGAGAGCCTTAAAGGTTTCAGAGTTTTATTTTGAGTTATGGATATGTAAATATTTGTACTTTTATAAGTCATAATCTTGTAATAGAAATATTTTGAAAAACTCTAAGTTTGTATAGAAATATGTAGAACGTTGATAGCTGTCGTTTTGCTGTCAAATTAATGCGTAGACTTGTCTAACACTAGAGAGATGATAGTATAATTGTGGTCAGATGACCCCAAATCGTCTCCCAACGAATCCAATAGTGATTTCAGTGAATAGAATTCAAAACCTATCTGCAAACAATAAAAAATTAACAATAATGGTAAAGTAAAAGGGGTTGTGATCGTTAAGCAGGAAAATATAAATAACGATGTAAATTAGTAAAGAATGCAGATTGACTCCCAAGTTCTTCCACCAATGAATTCCTCACAGGTTTTATAAAGATTATTCCTTTCTCAATCCTCAGCAAAGCTAAACTAGATTGAACATGCGCCAAACCTAATTCAACCGTACAAAGCTCTACACTTTTCTCCTTGAGGCTTAAGTCTTTTTATAGGCTTTTCTGCTCCAAGGATATTTGGGAAAATATTGTAGTTTAGATTTTGTAAATAGTTTCCAACTTTCCATAATTCTTTTTATTTTGCAAAAGATTTGCTTCCAATTCTGTTTCTGGGATCTTGTAGCTTTTATTTTCTCTTTCTTCTCCTTAGAATTTGTTTCTTGTTTTGATTCAATAAGCAATTTGGACTTTTGCATAATTGACCCATTCACAAAGGTAGACAACTTCAGATCATTTATCCTAAAAACACAAAATTACCAAAAATAATAGTTAAGGCCCAAATAAACTCAATTATATTAATATTAATTAAAACAATGGATTTATTTATTATTATAGTCCAATAATCTATGATTAAAGCTATTAAATGTGAATAAATATATGCTCATCAAACGTGTATTAAAATAGTTATATGTATTTTCGGGGTGTTACATTATTAATATTTTTAATATTATATTTTTATTACTTTTATTTTTCTTAATTTTATTAATATCATTAAAATTATTTTAAATTTTTTGATTTTGTTAATATTATTATCAATATTACTAATATTAATAATAATATTATTAAAATTATTATTATTAACATTTATTATTAATATTAGTATTTGTAACAACGTAGAAAAAGAAGAAGAAAAGAAACATAACGACTTTCTCCTTTTTCTCTCCCTCTCTTTTTTCTTCAATTTTTCTCCCATACCTCATTTATTCCAAAATCTGATCACACCATGCTGTAACTGAGGAGTCAGGGTACATTTCTACTCAATCAGATCTTCAAACAGAGTAAGTTCATTTTTACCCTAAAGATCTCTTATTCTCTGTTTTTCTCTATGATTTAGTCATTAGTCTTAGTGGGACCAGTTGAGAAAAGTGTTAGCTACTTGATTAAGCTCATACTAAAATTTGATAATGTTTAACACTTCCTCTTGCTACAATCTTCTCGTCTTCCCGGCCTTCTCATCGGCCTACCTTCCATCTTGGTTAAACTTCCTTCAATTTCCAAGTACAATGAGAGTGGAGGTACCTGCAATGATACTTCGACGATCAAGTTAGTCCCAGAGTCAAGTACCAAGAGAGTAGGGAGTGAATAGTTACCTTGGATGTTGTGTCTCTCCTACTATTTATAGTGTTTTGGATGGGCCCTGGCTGTTATGGGCATGCTTTTAGGTCCAGTTGGAGACCCAATTGTGCTTTAACCATGTTTTGCACTTAAGTTGGTTTCTTTATGTTTAATCACGTGTTTGGTTGTAACTCTTGTCCACTAATCGACTTCCCGGCCACCCAGTAGCATATATGCCCCCAGGCTCAAATGCAGTTAGAACGTAATGCAGAGTCTTGATGAGTTTGTGCTGCGTTGTTTCGGAGGGTATCTTAGGTCGACAGGATGCATGGCTGGTAGCTAATGTGAGTGCCAAGCTCGGTGACCTTCCATGTAGTGAGCCATATCTCCTGGAGGGCGAGTGAGGGATGGCTGCTGTACTTGGGGCGCGTGAAGTCTTGGTGACGTCAGAAAGAGAGAAGCTAAGGTTGATCTACGCCGTTGATTGATGATTGATCTAACGGTGTAGAGTACGTGTGACGGTTCGTATTCTTATTTTCTCTACCTATAAATAGGGGTCATGGTGAATCAAATTTTTCCTGCGTTTACCATAAACTAGCTTGGAGAATCCGAGAGTCGAATAACCTATTCCTGCAATCTTTACCTATCGGTTGAAGAGTTTTTGGAGGTAACGATGTCTTCTCTTTCGGTTGCCAACTTATTTTCGTCAGTGTCTGGGGGTCTGAGTAGGAAGAGGCCATTGGCCGCAAATGTCGTTTCTAGTGATGTCGAGAGTGTTGAGGATTCTTCCCATGTTATCGGTCCTTTGAGTCAAGAGAGTATGGAACTGGTAGTGTCTTTGTCGCTGAGTGGGTATGAGGGTGAGGAGACTTGAGAGGCCGAATATGTATGGGTTCACGAGAAGGTCCGTGAAGTTTTTTCTGAGTTCACAAAGGTCTCTATGCTCCAAGACTTTGTTGATAGTGTAGATATTGTGTTAGAAGGCGTGCCTAATGGTGCTTTCGCACTTTGTAGGTGTCGAGAGTTCAAGACCGTTTGTTCGAGTAGAGGGAAAGAGCGTAAAAATTTCTTTTACTTTTATTCTTGTTTGATTTGGGATATTCATGTCCGCTTTCCTTTCGATACTTTCACCATGGAAGTGTTGTGTATCTTAAATGTAGCACCTTCACAAATGCATCCGAATAACTAGCTTTCGCTCTAGGCCTTTCGGTTGTTGTGTGAGGTGCTAAGTGTTAAGGCAACCACCAGGTCTTTTTCACACTTCTTTGGTACGAGACCGGGTGACCAAATAGGGTGGATGTCTTTGGTTGGTCAAGAAAAAAATAGCTTCTTTGCTCTTTACACGACTTCTTATAAGAACTTTAAAGGTGGTTTCTTTAAGGTTGTCGTTGAGGAGGAAGATCGGTCGTTTTTCTTTGACAACGAGACTCCTAGGTTCCCTTTCTATTGGACAAAGGGTCCAGCGTGCTTCAATGTATGGCCGAGGTCCCTGATGATTGATGACGACCTAGAAGTATTGTCGGTATTGGACCAACTTCGATCCAAGATTCCAACTCGACCTCTCGTTCGTGCCTACTTGTCGTCTGATAAATGTGTTAATGTTGACGATATGTGATTTTACTCGTCTTGACGCTTATCTTACTATGATTGACTTAATCCTTTCATCTTGTGTAGGTGTAATGGCAAGTGTGGTGCCGCCAGGTGGGAAGAAAGATTAATTTCGAGAGCTTCGCCTGAAAAGGCAAGCCCAAAAGGCCGAGAAAGGAGAGGTGCCGGGAGAATCTGCTACGCCTATCGCAAAGGCAGCTATTCTAATCACTACGGTGCCAGCTGCTGAGACCAGTCGTCCTCCTAATCCAAAGAAAAGGAAGGAGGATCATGGGAAAGACTGTGGAAAGTCCTCTCGACGCCATGGGGAACGCTCTTCTTCGGGGAAGTCTCCCAAAAGAGGCCGAGTGGCAGGAGGGTCGAGTTCGAGTGACCCCGACTTTCTTGGGCATGAACTCAACATGGCTGAGAAGGTGACCATCAAGTTGAACCCTTATCATCAAGATGCTTACCTCTCGGTGCGTCCTTCGCAAGTGCACGATGCATTCATGGAGTTATGCTCCAGAACCCTAGTCCTCGGCAAGTGGATGGCATCTGACTTGATGAAGAGGGGCAAGAACGTTGCCGAGGTGGAGGGCCTCCGAGTTAAATTGGACGAGTCGACATTGGTCGAGAACACCAACCTTTTGGCTTGGAATTAAGGCCTAGAGGTTGAGATGAAGAAATGGAGGGAAAAGTGTGAGCTAGCCGAGAGAACAGAGAGAGAGGTTGCCAAAAAGGCAGATGAGGAGATTCGGGGTCTGAAGGAGAGTCTTTCGTACATGGTTCTTACCAACCATCGAACAGAAGAGAAGGTAGAGAAGATACTGAAGGAGTTGGAAGTTGCTGGAGACAATGTTATGGAAGAATAAGAGGCCGACTTCAAGAAGGATCTCCACCAAGCAGCCTTCTTCTACAATATTCCCTTTGAGGAGGGAAAATTTGATGTTGATAAGGACTTCTATGAAGGTCAACTCATGCCGATAGACCAGATTCTGAGTTCTACTAAAGTTGCGGCCTCGGCTCCCCCGAAGGCTTCTGAGGCCGAGAACATTGAGTCCGATAGTTAGGTCTTTGTTTTTTTTGAATGGGGCATTTGTGGTTGACATTTTTGTAAACATGTGGCCCCTTTTTGTGTAGACCAAATCAACTTCCTGGCCTTTTTAGAATACATTTAAATGTCAAGTTTTAATTCTCAATGTTGATTTTCGTTATTACTTTTTGTCATTTCTTTCTCTCGGTCTTTCGGTATTGTATACGTCTCTTTACTGCTTACGTTTTTCTAATTGCTCTCGGCAGTGCTTGGACCTAGATGTTATTTACTGTACTCTCGGTAGGGAATTCTTCCTTGGTTGAGTGTTTTATTGTACTCTCGGCAGGGATTCGCTTGGTAAATTCTTCCTTGGCCAAGAGGTTTTTCTATCATACTCTCGACAGGGATTCACTGGTGAATTTTTCCTTGGCCGAGAGGTTTTTTATCATACTCTCGGTAGTGATTCACTTTGGTGAATTCTTCCTTGGCTGGGAGGTTTTTTATATCATACTCTCGGCAGGGATTCACTTTGGTGAATTCTTCCTTGGCTGAGAGGTTTTTTATTGTACTCTCGGCAAGGATTCACTTTGGTGAATTCTTCCTTGGCCAAGAGGTTTTTTATTTCGTGCTCTCGGCAGGGATTCACTGGTGAATTCTTCCTTGGCCAAGAGGTTTTTTATATCGTACTCTTGGTAGGGATTCACTGGTGAATTCTTCCTTGGCCGAGAGGTTTTTATATCGTACTCTCGATAGGGATTCACTTTGGTGAATTCTTCCTTGGCCGAGAGGTTTTTTATCGTACTTTCGGCAGGGATTCACTTTGGTGAATTCTTCCTTGCCCGAGAGGTTTTTTATCAGGTTGATCCTTACATATAGTCGATAAGTCTGATTTCATTAAATGTGGTGCCTCGTTAAAACCTTTTTCAATCAAAAACCCTTGGAAAAAAAGATTGAAGGTAGGAAAGAGTACACCTATGATACATATAAGCTAAAATACATTTTCAAATGACTGGCATTCCACGTCCTAGGAACTTCCTGGCCATTCAACTGTTCTAGGCGATACGCACCGTTCTGAAGGTTTTCTTTGACTTTGAAGGGGCCTTCCCAGTTTGCATTGAACTTTCCTTCCGCTGGGATCTTGAGAGCTTCTCCTTTCATCCTCCAGTCTCCTTCCTGGAATGCTCTAGGTTTAGTTTTTGAATTATATCTTCTTGCAACTCTTTGTTTACAGGCTTCTTCTCTTGTCTTGGCTTTGTCACACAACTCCTAGAGTAGGTCCAACTCTGTTTTCAGGCATTCCTCATTTATCTTTAGGTCGTGGAGTCCTCTTCGGATTGTCGACTCTCTGACTTCTACTGGCAGCATGGCGTTTGTGCCATAAGTAAGGTTGTATGGTGTTTCCCCAGTTGCCGAATGGGGGGTACAACGATAGGCCCAGAAAGCTTCCATGAGCTATTCTACCCATTTACCTTTTATGCTGCCTAGTCTTTTCTTCAATTCATTCAAGATAATTTTGTTGGCGGACTCTGCTTGGCCGTTAGTCTGCAGGTGTTCTACGGAGCTTGTCTTGTGTTGTATGCCTAAGCCTTCGTAGAATTCGGCCAGCTTTCGATCCGTGAACTGTTTTCCGTTGTCCGTGATGATGGTATGTGGGATTCCAAAACCTACAGACAATGTCTTTCCATACAAAATTCTGGACTTGCCGAGCCGTGATGTTCGCAAGGGGTTCTGCTTCTATCCATTTTGTAAAATAATCGACTGCCACCAACAAGAACTTTCTCTGCCCAGTTTCTGGTGGGAAAGGACCTACTATATCCATTCCCCATAGAGCAAATGGTCAAGGAGAGCTGATGCTTTGGAGATTGTGAGGGTGAATGTGGATCAGTGGACTGTGCTCTTGGCAACTTACGCATTTCTTCACGAAATCAGCGCAATCTGCTCTTAGTGTCGACCAGTAGTACCCATCCCTTAGGACTCTAATTGCCATTGTTCACGCTCTGGAGTGTAGACCGCATGCTCCTTGATGCAATTCTTTCAAAACGTATTCTACTTCCACTTTCGAAACACACTTGAGTAATGGGGTGGAGAAACCCCTTTTATATAAATCTTCCCCTATTATGAAAAAACGGGAAGGTCTCTTCGCGAGAGGTAGGTCATAACTGTTGGGTTTAGTTATGCCTAAGTTCAAGAGGGGGGTGAATTGAGCTTATAAAATTTTCGCAAACCAAAACTATTTTAACAAATCCAGAGAAAAGAATAGATTGATTCTTAAAAGAACAGATTTATTTTTTTGATCCTAATATCAAAACCTGAACGTCTAGCAGATAAGGTTTAAAAAGGAATTTTCAGTATAGTGAAAATGTTCTTGCAACACCAAAGATAACAAGAATCACACCAAGAAATAAAGCCTTGAATCTTTCAATATGCAAACTTGAATCTCGTAAGAGTTTGAATGCATTTGGTTTAACTAATTTATAATCTTCTTAAAGCAATCTCAAACCAGATTCAAGTATTCACAAACAATCAAAGAACCTTTTTAGAATCTTTGAAGAACACTATGAACACACCCAGAAAGAACAGATTCAATTTGAATACAAGAGATTTATTTCATGAGAGATTATTAGAACATGTAGAAAATAAATGCAAAGATTAAGAAGAAGGATGCACACACAGTTTATACTGGTTCCCTCATTAAAAGCTACATCTAGTCTTACCTCACACCAAGGTAAATCCACTAAACTAGTACAAATCAATTACAAAACCTTAAGTTCTTGAACCCTACAAGAATAAGGCTCTCAAAGCTAAAAAAACCCAATTTCAGCACTACTTGCACTTCAAGAAACCCTATCAAGAAGTGTCTAACACAAACACCTTTACAGAAATGAATTAAGGAATGAAAACACCTGAACAGAAGATCTAAAAACCCAAAATAGTGGCCCAAATTGCAGTCTAGCAGTGACAGCACCTTCACCTTGATCAAGGCTTCATAAAGAACAAGCACTCTTGAAGTTCTTTTATAAAACCTTTCAAAAACTCATTCAAATCCTTTTTCCTCTTGCTGAAAACTGTTTATCTCTATTTAAAATGTGATTGCTCAGCTTAGTTTTCATGTGAGATGTGCCTCTCTTTATATAGAAAACAGTTTCTAACTTCTTTTCAAAAAACAGTTAAAACTGTTATAAAAAGAACAAATTGAAAATAAAATGAACATATTTATTTTCAAAAAGACAAGGAGAGATTTTCAATTGTCTCCAGCTTAACATAACGGTAACAAAAAGGCTGGGACAGGTTCACTTGTGCCAAAACTAAACTTTATGAAAAACTTTAAAGCAATAGGCACAATTTAGAAAGAACCTGTTGTTTTACAGAACAACAGATTTATTTTTCTGCAGAAAGCTGATTTTTAGAAAAACTTAAGGTAGTTTTTAGGAAAACTTTGAATAACTTCTTGTGCTTGATCTTACCACCTTGATTAGGCATATAAGGTAGGTCATGCACAGGAAAAGGCTACCTTTAAACTCATCCTAAGCTATATACAAGAATACACAAACCCATTACACCCTTCATCAAACACAATCTTCAAGGTAGAGAAGAAGCTTCATCCATCTTCAACGATGACATTCTTTCCCTTCTTCCCGGTCTTTGATTATTTTTTTTCATGTCGGTCACCCAATCTTCCTTTCCTAGCTTAGTTACCATGCATTTTTCGACGTGGATTGATGGAGTTGATAAGGTTTGCTGGATGATGGTGGCATATCGGCCTTTCATCTTAGTGGTAGCCAGTTTTGACAGGGAGTCGGCTCTGAGGTTGTCTTGCCTTTTCACATGGCTTACGACAACACTTTGAAATTGGCCAATGATGTTAACAACTTTGCACTAGTGCAAAATTTGTAATTTATGACTCTCTTATAAAAACGATTCGTAAAGAACAGTCGTCATAAGCGAAACGGTGGCAATTTCGTTATCTTTTTCAGTTTTTTTGAATTTGTAAAGACGGTTCTATGAACCGTCTTTATATGTTAGTTATGTGTAGATATGAAGACGGTTCTCTTTTGAACCATCTTTATAGGTTAGATCTGTGTGGGTATACTAAGACGGTTAAACTTAACCGTCTTTATATGTGATGATAGGGTGGATACAAAGACGATTCTATTTAGAACCGTCTTTATATGTTGGCTTTTCCAATTCCCACCCAGACTTCTCTTTCCCTCTCACTCACATTCACTCTCTAAGTTTCTTTTTTCACTCCCTCATCACTACTATACTTTCCATCTTAACTCCTCACCATAGCCGCCCCACAATCCTCATCCACAGCCGCCCCGTAAGTCGCTTGCCGACATAGTCGCTCTGATCCGCTCCATCTCTGCAAGTCGCTCGCTTGCTGCCGCTCACCAACACTGACTCGCTTCTCTCTAGTGCTCGTGAGCTGCGTCATGCAATTAGCCACAATCAGCGCCCAAATTGCCGTAGCCAGTGTCACCTCCAGCCGCGAGCCAATGCTCGCTCCACCGTGACCCGCAAGCCGTCCACCGCGATGCCCGAGATCTCCAGCGTGAGCCCTCCACCAGAGCTCTCCACTATGAGCTCTCCAGCGCGAGCCCTCCACCGCGACGGGTCCATAGTGAAGCAGCTGCCGCCGAGGACAGCTTCCGCTGCGACAGGTCCATCGCTAAGCAACTGCCACCATGCTCGTGCCTCCGTAACATCTTTATAACCCCAATTTTTTAAAAAAAGTCCCCATATATAAAGACGGTTCCTCTTGGAATTGTCTTTAAAAAGTCAATTTTTTTTATACTTACAAAGACGGTTAAGAACCGTCTTTATATGTCACTTATTTATAACAACACTCTGAGTAAAGACGTTGGAAAACCGTCTTTAAATGTCATTTTTAACCATCTTTAATATACTTGTTTGTACTAGTGTTGTGATAGTACTTCAGGAGCAATGGATCTTTGATTTTGTAGTCTCCATTGATATGTCCAATCATAAGTTGTGAATTTGTCTTACATTCCATCTTTCGGGCTCCCATGTCCTTAGACAGTAGTAGTCCGACTATGAGTGCTTCATATTCTGTTTGGTTGTTGGATGTTTGGAACCCAAAGCATAAAGACTGCTCAATTTGTATTTTTTCCGGTCCTTCTAGAGCGATTCTGGCTCCTCCTCTTCCTCTACTTGAAGAGCCATCGACATGCAATGTCCATGTTATTTCCGGCTCTCGACATCGCTGCAACTCTGATGTAAAGTCTGCTAAGCATTGGGACTTGATAGGTCCTCGTGGTTCATACTTGATGCTAAACTCAGATAACTCGACTGACTAGCCTATCATCCTTATGGCCAACTCGGGTCTTTGCAATATTTTATTGATTGGGAAGTTAGTTTGTACTATGATCTCGTGGCTTTGAAAATATTGTCAGAGTCTTCTAGAAGCATGAACAAGAGCCAGAGCCACCTTCTAGATTACTTGATATCTGGTCTCGGCATCTTGTAGTACTCGGCTTACGAAGTAGATCGATTTATGTTCTGTTTTACCTTGTACGATGGCGGCACTTACGGTTTCCGGCGAGGCGGCTAGGTACACTAGCAAAGGCATCCCGTGGGTGGGTTTGCTTAGAATGGGTGGTTGCGCCAGTGTCTGTTTTACGATTTGGAAAACTTCTTCACAACTTTCATTCCATGAAAATCTTTTTGATTTCTTCATGAACTTCAAAATTGGTTTGATTTTATCTGCTAATCTGGGAATGAACCTGGACAAAGACGTCAACCTTCCTACCAGCCGTTGAACCTCTTTCAGGTTGTCCGGACTTCTCATGGTTTTCAGGGCTCGACACTTGTCAGGATTCGCCTCAATTCCACGGCTTGTCAACATAAAGCCTAGGAACTTGCCTCCTTCAACTCCAAATACGCATTTTTCCGGATTAAGAGGCATGTCATATTTCCTTATCTGCTGAAAGACTTCAACCAGGTCATTCGCATGTTGCTCAACACAACACTGTCGGATTTTACAATTATGTCATCGACATATACTTCCATAGTTTTCCCAATCTGGTCTCGAAATACCTGGTCCATCAACTTTTGATACGTCGCACTGAAATTCTTTAAACCGAAAGACATGACTTCATAGAAAAAGTTGGCCCTTTCGGTAATAAATGTTGTCTTCTCTTGATCTGTCGGGTTCATGTGTATTTGATTGTATCCGGAGTATGCGTCAAGAAAGCTCAACACTTTATGGCTGGCTGCCCCGTCTACAAGTCAATCAATGCTTGGTAGTGGATAGGCATCCTTAGGGCAAACTCTGTTAAGATGAGTATAATCGGTGCACATTCGCCATTTTCCGTTACTTTTTTGCACCAATACTATAACCAAGTAGTGTAATGTACTTCCCGGATAAAGTCAGCGTCTAGAAGTTTTCGAGTTTCCTCTTCGGCTATGTGCGTCCTCTCTCCATCCAGCTTTCTCTTTTTCTGGGCTATCGGCTTGGCTTCCTTACAGATTGATAACTTGTGAGAGATTATTCGGGGGTCTATACCCGGAATGTCGGCCGTCGTCCATGCGAACAAGTCTGAGTTGTTAAATAGGACAATGGTGATGATGCTCTTTTCTTCCGCTCCTAAGGTTGACCCGAGTCGTGTATTCTTTCCTTCTCGACCCATTTGCCATAACACGACTTCTTCCTTTGACTCTACCTGAGGTTCATCTTTTGGTATAGGGTCCAAGTCGTCATTCAAAGATATATAGTGAACCTCAGGCCTTCGGCCAGGCGGCAGTGGAGGGATCCTCAGGCTCGCAACATAACATTCTCTTGCAGTTTTTTGTTCAATATGGAGGGTGACTACCTCCCAGCCTCTACTTGGGTTGTCGGCTGGAAACTTCATGTCCAAGTGAGTAGTCGAGACTATAGCCCCCAATTTATTGAGGGATGATCTTCCGATCAAGATATTATAAGATGTTTCGGCATCCACCAGTAGGTACCTGATCCTGATTGTTCTACAGTTCTGATTCCCTTCACCGAATTTGGTGTCTAGGTCAATTTATCCTTTGGTGTTAACCCTCTCTTCTGCGAAGTCAATGATTTCGTTCATCAAATTAGATGACATCATCGTCAGATATGCCCATCTTCTTGAAGGTTTTCCAATACAAGATATCCATTGAATTCCCTTGGTCTATTAGTGTTTTCATGATTACAAAGTTAGCTACTTCAATAGTGACCACCATGGGGTCGTCATGCTTTGGGTTTATATTCCTGAACTCTGCGTTTGTAAAAAGCATAGGTGGTAAGTCTCTCCTACTACTCCTGTGGATGGAGTATACAGAGTTGACTGTGCGGAGTGGTCTTTTTTGGGAGGAAGATGTCATGCCTCCTCTTGCAAATCCTCCCACAATTGTATTTATCACTCCTCGCACGGGCATGGGTTCCTGGCGGTTGCTTCTCTCTCGGCCTTGCTGTTCGTTCTTGGCTGCATTCCTGCGAACTTCTTGCTTCCTTCCGGTTTCTGCTTCCAGATTTTCGTCTCCACAGCTTGTTTAGATGAAACGTCGCAAATGGCCAGCTTGTATGAGTTCTTCAATTTTGTCTTTTAGAGCCCAACAGTCCTCTGTCGTGTGTCCAAAGTTGCGGTGGTACCGACAATGTTTGGTTTGATCCACACTTGGCGGGGTGGGAGTCCTGTTCAGTGCCCTTAGAAGATCGGCATTAATGGCCTTTTCCAATACTCTTAACCTGTCGGCCTTTAAGGGGGTGTAACGAGTAAAATGAGGGCCTTTGGGAAAGTCTTTCGGCTTCCCAAACTATGTTGATTTGCCCCTATCACCCCTTCTTTCAGGTTCATCAGGTGTCCGAGCCTTTGTCCAAAATTCTTTCAATTCCTCCAGTTGCATGTATTTAGTTGCCCTTTGGCGTAACTCATCTAATGTCGTAGCCAGCTGCATGCATAAGCTGTCTGAAAATGTTCCCGGCTTTAGCGTGGTCACCATGTGGTGCATTGCTACTTCGGGACTTACGTTTCGTATGTTCAAGGCTATCTTATCAAATCTGTCCATAAAGGCTCTTAGGGACTCTATTTTTTCTTGCTGAATGTTCACCAAGGCGATAGAAGTGAGGTGGTGTGGACGACTGGTAGTGAAATGCACTCCGAACTTCGTCGCGAATGTGTCGAAACGGTCTATGGACTGAGCCGGTAGTTGAGTAAACCAACTTAAGGCTGCACCTTTAAGAGAGGTGGGAAATATTTGACTCCATAGTGCGTCTTCTGCTGTGTGCAGGCCAACTTGCGTCAGGTACGCATCCACATTATCGTCCGAGTCAGTGGTTCCGTCATATTTGTCCAACGTTGGATTATTCCAGGTTCCCGACAAAGGTACCTCCAGGATGGCTTCAACAAAAGGGCTTCTTCAAGAAACATTGCTCAAAGCGTTAGCCGAGGTTGGCCTAGTATTTTCTCGATATGAACTCCCGGCCTCATGTACCTCCGTATCCACATTCTTGTTCGGGGGGATATCCCCTATAGCTCCTAGGATGTCCGACTTTTCAGCAAGCTTTTGTTTCATCTGGGCATTCTCCTTTCTCAATGCTTCCATCTCCTCCTCACTCTTTCTCTTTATTCCTTTTATCTCTTCTTTGTTCTTCTTTTTCAATGTCTCCATCTTTTTTTGTATTTTCAAGATTAGTGCCATAGGATCCGGCTGACTGGTCTCTTCCTAAGTGTTCCTGTCATTGCTTGTCGTGTTCCTCGTAGTCACCATGCTGATATTTCATGGGGTTTCCTTTCGATCCCACGGTGGGCGCCAAAAATGTTCCCGCAAAACTAGGACTTTGCAGAACACTTCCTCTTGCTACAATCTTCTTGTCTTCCTGGCCTTCCGGTCAGGCTACCTTCCATCTTGGTTGAACTTCCTTCTGTTTCCGAGTACAATGAGGGGGGAGGTACCTGCAACGACACTCTGACGATCAAGTCAGTTCGAGAGTCAAGTACCAAGAGAGTAGGGAGTGAATAGTTACCTTGGATGCTATGCCTTTCCTCCTATTTATACTGTTTTGGATGGGCCCTGGCTGTTATGGGCCTGCTTTTAGGTCCAGTTGGAGGTCCAATTGTGCTTTAACCATGCTTTGCACTTAAGTTGGTTTATTTATGTCTAATCACGTGTTTAGTTGTAACTTTTGTTGGCTAATCGGCTACCCGCCCACCCGGTAGCACACTTGCTATAGGTTCCTAAATTTTGGAGTGGTTCCCCTATTTGAGGTAGAATTTCCATGAGTGGAATTTCAGGTAAGGGAAGCTAATTTTAACTTTCAATAGTACCCTATGCTAGAAGATCTGAATTTGGAGGGGACATGGTCCCATGTTTCAATTTCTCTTGCAGGGATGTTATTTGATAAAATTGTTTGATTTTATGTTGTTTGAACATGTATAAATATTATATTTTGATAGTTTGGAAGTTAAATATTGTTTTTGATGTTCGAAAAGTTCTTAAATGTTATAAATTTGTAAATGTTATGTGATTGAATGATATGCATTATATATGAATGATGAAAATTGTATGAAATTGATGTCATACATTTGAGATAATGTATGAGTTATTGTTTGATGGTCTTAAGTACGAAAAGCCTATGTCATCTCTAGCTTCACTAATGAACTAAGTCATATAAAATAAGATATCAGGTGGTGAGAAGCTGAGAGGGATTTCATTCACACTAGGTCCCGCTGTAGACACTCGGTATTGAATGTTTGAACTTATCCTGATTCTTTCTCTTGGATTCGTAGGTAATCTTTGGATCAGGTATTAGTCTTTGGTAGGGGCATACTTAATGAGTCTTTTGAGAAGACGATGAATTCATGTGTAGTCATTGGGATTGAAATGAAATCCAATGATTGTGATTGAAAATAGATCCATGTGTGGTCTATATGAATGATGAAATTGGTATTGAAATTTTATATGACAACATTAAAAAAAAGTTTATAAATGATTAGTTTGATTGGTTCTTTTTGCATGAATTAGATATGTTATGGAATTTCTTTTCATTAGCTTACCCTTGTTTTTCTTGTTGTGTTGTGAACTGCGATGACTGTACTATATACACGAGTAGATGGTCATACATGTGTCGGAGGTTTTGGAGGACTTTAGGATGTAGTTTTGAACCTTGTATTATAAATATTTGTATTTCTATAAGCTCTAATTATGTATTAGGAATGTTTTAAAAAATTTTAAACTTGTATAGAAACATGTAAAACTTGTATTATAATATTCTCAAGGGTGTTACAGTATTCGTATTAGTATTTTATAAAACTGATATTAGTAATAATATCTATAATATTAATAACAATATTATTATTAATAATAATAAACATAATTATAATAAAAATTATAAATACTCTTAAATCTATCTAGTGTGGTAGTTAAAGGTGTGAGACATAGGCTTGATTATGAGAAGATAAAATAAATTAAAGTTTATATTTTTGATAATTCATATCTAACACGTGTAAATGGGGAGAATCTAATGGAGAAATAAAATGTACACCTAAACATAGGTAGCATAATTTAGGGTTAGAGATGTTTGGGTGTGGAAGTACATAGAACACCTATACGTCTATGTCTACTTCTTTTCATAAATCCCTGACTATCCCATCGAGGAGTGTGAGATTCTGGGATCGTCACTTAACTCAATCAGCATCTTTCCTTCATTTCTACCATCACCCACAGTTACTCACTCTCTTCTATGCAACATTATTAAACTTAAGGACTAATAATTTTTTTATTTTTCAATTTCATTCTTTTAAATATTTTTAATTTTATTTTTTCAAAAAGTAAATTAATAACGACATTATATTAATGATACAACATAAATAATAGATAATATCTTATTAATAATTATAGATGAAAGTATGATGAAACTAACATGTTAAACAAACGATAAATATGAAGTATTATTGTAACAACACAAATACTACGGTGAATTTGGAAAAAAATATATTCACTAGTTTTTTGAAAAAATAAAGTAAGAATATATAAAATAATAAAACTAAACTAAAAAAATCATCATAATAAATAATTTTAAAAAAACTATTAATTATAAATTTAAAATCTATATTTTATAGAATTTTTTAAGATATGTTAATGTGATATAAAAAAAACTACAGGAAATCATTGATTGTCATGTATTAATTATTATTTTCAATTATAAATAATCTATATTAATATTTTGATTTTTTAAAATTATTTAATTTTCTCAGTTTTTAAGAAAACACTTTATTTCTTAAATTATTCTTTATATTAATTTATAAAAGGCTTTAGTTTAAGATTTTTTTAAATGAGACCTTCAATTCTCTATTTTGAAAACCATCATGTAAATCGTATTACGAGAATAAAAGATAATAATTTACACAGATAATTTAAATTGAATAAATGTATTTTAAATGAATTTTTATTAAATAAAGGAAAAAAATAAAAAGTTATATGTTTCGTGTGAGTAAGATAATAATAGCATGTGAGTAAGATGCTCTTTCCATGGTATAATTTGTCGGTGCAGAAAATTTAATTTTGGTCAGTAAAAGCTGTTTTCCTAAGAGGTCCACACACATCTTAATTATTGTAAATATGAGGACTTACACAAAGCAATTACTATTTTTAGCAAGACAGATGTTAAGAGGTAGCTTTCTTCAGCCGTGGAAAGTGAAGTTCGATTGATTTTTAATTTTCTCACAACAATTATAATTTTTTAATTATACCTTCTTATTAAGCATCAATTTAAGGTAAAAAAGTTAAAAAGGGTTTTTGTAAAAAGCCATTCAATAATTTATTTTATAGAGTATTAGTATTAAGGAGATCTTAAATCAAAATTTAAATTTAACTAAATCTTATGAAATTAGATGAAAAGTTGAGATTTGTATTCATTTATATATTAAAATTTTTAATACATATTTTTTATGTTAAGATCTTTAAATTTATGTATGTGACTATGTATTTATGAATTATTGAATAATAAATGATCTGATTTGTCCAACACATTTTTATTAAAATTAATAAATTTTAAATGATTTTAATATTATTTTAAAAAGTATATTTTAAATTTAACTTAATTTTGTAAAATTGATTGATAATGTAAAGATTACACTTATTTATTTATATATTATGAAATATATTTATATATGATATATGTATATTTCAAAAGGATAATTGTGAATGAATGATATATTGTGATTGTACAAGGGTATGATGTGTGGTCCGTAAGGAGAAATAAAATTACCTATAGACTTTTGGGGTTTTAAGGGAAAGGGAATGGTCCAATATTATGTTTAAAGATGTGAGTGAGAAAAGGCATCTTATCCAAAAGAGGCATAGTGATTGGCACAAATAAATGAAGGTAAACTAGTACCACCGATATGATCGCCTTTCTCCATGATCGCGTGTCTTCTTAGATGCAAATAAAATGGGAAACTCCCTTTGGAACAATATGAAATTAACAGCTAATTATAAAAGTTTTTTTTTTTTAATTTGATACAATTATAACAAGTTTCTTGAACTGTTTGAAAGGATTTATTCATGGTTTCCGAGCAAGTTTTTCAGGATATAAAGTTTTTTGGCGGCAGCATTAGTATGGAAAATGTCCAAGAACATAAAAATTGTTTTAATTGGAGAAAAGTGATACATAAAAATGTCCACTAAATACTTATAATGTGGCCCTTATTTGTAATACTAAAATATAAGAATCTCTCACATGTTATAAAAAAAGTAAAAAATATTCTTAGAAAACATTTTAGGAATATATATATATATATATATATATATATATATATATATATATATATATATATATATTATATATATATATATATATATATATATATATATATATATATATATATATATATATATATATATATATATATATATATGGTACTGTGCAGGAGAGCTCGTCATCTTGGTCCAAGTATTTGAGGGAGGTCAGCTCGGTGTTTGGCTCCAAGAAGTGGATCGTGAGCTCGGCCCAAATGTTGGTCAACCCAAAAAAGGTAACTAAAGTAAAAGATAAAGAGATATTTTATCTGTTGTGATATTACTCTGAAGATGAAAGATATAATTGTTATTGTTTAAATCTGTTATCATATTATTATGAAAATAACATATATATGTAAATATGTTATCAAGTTATTCTGAAGATAACATAAATGATTAATTATCATGGTCTTTAAGTCTGTTGTAATATTATTATGAAGATAAAGAGATATTTTATCTCTTGTGATAATATGCATGTTAGTTATATATTAATTAATACATGTTAGTTACATATTAATTAATAGTGGTTGAGAATAAAAGAGGAGCACCTGAGAATAATGGTGCACATGTGAACATAATATTTTCTTGTTGTTAGCACCTGAAGATAAGTGGTGCTCGTTAATAGGTGGTTTTTCTGTTATGATTAAATATTTTATGTTGAGATTACACTCTCGTTAGTGAAAGTGGTTGAAGGAAAAGTCTATAAAAGGGACTTGAGAACCCTGGTAAAGGTATGCTGTTTCTAGAGATTACGACTGAAACTGATTACTTATCTTGAATGCTCACTGACTTGATCGTCAGTGTGTGATCAATAGGTAGAGCCCCCTTCTGTTTCAATGGAGTTGCATTCCAGGGCAGCAAGAGAGATAGATCAGAAGCGGAGCTTTCCACCTAGGTCAATCGAGGTCAACCGGTGAGAACATTTGGTGCCCATCGTGGGGCCCGAGAAAACCAGATCCCATCCACAATTGTGTTTGAGCTTTCTGACGAGATAAGGAACACAAGGCAGGCACCGTTGGGATTTGAAGGAAGCGATGCCCCCGCCTTACAGCAACTCATGGAGACCATGAGAGCCCTTCAAGCAGCAAACGAAGAAGCCAAGGCTGAGCAGGGGAGGCTACGAGCAGAAGCCCGAGCTGAGCAAGAGCTTCTGCAACAACGCTTGATGGCAGAAATCATGACCTCCTGGATGGCTATGGAGGAACATGTGTGGGCAAACGTGGAGTTGTGTAAAAGTAATGCGGAGCTGCGGAAGAGTTTGCAACAACGTGACCGACGTTCCACCAAGGAGCGAACTTTGAACTTGCCGGCAAGGGATAATCCCAAGCCATTCTCACAGGAGATTATGGATAAGGCCGTACCACCTCACTATATCACACCCAAGATGGCCTTTTTCAAAGGGATTGAGGATCATGAAATTCATCTCACGATACGAGGGTACGTTGAGCTGAGGACGACCTTCACTGATGAAAACGTGACCAGGACCATAACCATTAGGTATATTGTTGTTAATATGTCTTCTGCTTACAACTTGCTTTTAGGTCGACCATCCTTGAACAAGTTGAGAGCAGTAGCCTTGACAACCCATATAGGGATGAGACTGCCTTCTATTGAGGATGGGGTGATCACCATTAAATTTGACCAGAAGACAGCCAAAAAGTGCTACGAGATTAGTTTGAAGAATCGAAGGAAGACTTACGTAATCGTGTAGTCGAGGTGCTAACGAATAGAGCATATAGACTAGAGACCCTGGAGGGGGAAACCATTCCTCAAGCGTGGAACGTGGCAAACCGCAGGTTGTATTTCAGTTAAGATATTCTTGCTTAATGCTTTCTTTTTGAACAATGTGATGGTTAAGGTGATGCTCTTTTTCCCTTGAAGGGGTTTTTTAATGAGGTCACCTAATGATAACTTTGTTCTTGGAAGATGATGCATTTAGTTTTGTTGATCTACTTGAATTAGCACACGGTAAGTCGACCTAGCTCGGTATAAGTATGTATGCTTGAGCGTAGGCACCCTGTGGGATTAATTTGTTTCTTGATTTACTTAAGCCTGTCTAAGTCGACCTACCTCGGTATAAGTGCGTATACCCAAGTATAGGCGTCACGGGGAATTGTCTTGTTTTACTTAAGAATAGATAAGTCGACCTACCTCGATATAAGTACGTATACCCGAGTATAGGCGCTTTGTAGGATTAATTTGCTTGTTGAGTTACTTGTGCTCGAGGTAAGACGACCTAGCTCGGTGTCAGTACGACCACCCGAGTATAGACACCCTGCATTTGATTTGTTATGGTTAAGTTTTTTGATTTGAGGCAAGGTAAGATGACCTAACTCAGCGTAAGAGAGACTACTTGAGTATAGGCTCTTTGCAAGCAGATGTTATGGTTAAGTTGTTTCAGTGCATGGTAAGTCAGGCTATCTTGGTGAGTGAATGATCAGATGATCAGTCGAGTAGGCTCTTTGCGAAACAAAGCTTGGTGAGATCAAGATATATGGCCCCGGGCCAAGTTTGTGAGATACACCTATACAAGTTGAGAGTGAGCATGAGCTTGCCTTAGCTAGGTGTGTGTGGCTCGTCAAAAGGTTAGTTTTTTGGGAACCCCATGGTTTTTCATGCCTAGATTAAGCATTGATTTATTGTTATCTTTATTTGCTTTATACTCAAGATGTAGAGATAGGTTAGCTAAAGTGATGAGTTATCCGCATTAGTTGATATGCTTAAGCTAGTCGAGGTTTACTAAGTTAAGTAACCAGATGTGCATTGGCTTAAACTAGTCGAGGTTTACTGAGTTATCACTTACCTGCTAGGGGAAACGTTGTGTCAGCCGCCAAAACACTAGAAAGTCTCTTCGCTTAGTCAAGCTCGGCTCAAGCCTGGGGGGCTTGTGTACTGTGCAGGAGAGCTCATCATCTCAGTCCAAGTATTTGGGGGTGGTCAGCTCGGTGCTTGGGCCCAAAAGATGGGTCGTGAGCTTGGCCTAGATGTTGGTCAGTCCAGAAAAGGTAATTAAGATAAAAGATAAAGAGATATTTTATCTGTTGTGATATTATTCTGAAGAAGAAAGATATAATTGTTATTGTTTAAATTTGTTATCATATTATTATGAAAATAATAGATATATGTAAATCTGTTGTCATGTTATTCTGAAGATAACATCAATGATTAATTATCATGATCTTTAAGTCTGTTGTGATATTATTCTGAAGATAAAGAGATATTTTATCTCCTGTGATAATATGCATGTTAGTTATACATTAATTAATACATGTTAGTTACATATTAATTAATAGTTGTTGAGAATGAAAGAGGAGCACCCGAGAGTAATGGTGCACATGTGAACATAATGTTTTCCTGTTGTTAGCACCTGAAGATAAGTGGTGCTCGTTAATAGGTGGTTTTTCTGTTATGATTAAATATTTTTTGTTGAGATTACACTCTCGTTAGTGAAAGTGGTTGAAGGAAAAGTCTATAAAAGGGGCTTGAGAATCCTGGTAAAGGTACGCTATTTCTAAAGACTAAGACTGAAACTGATTACTTATCTTGAATGCTCACTGACTTGATCATCAGAGTGTGATCAACAGGTAGAGCCCCCCTCTATTTTAATGGAGCCTCATTCCAGGACAACAAGAGAGACAAATCAGAAGCGGAGCTTTCCACCTAGGTCAACCGACGAGAACATATATATATATATATATATATATATATATATATATATATATATATATATATTCTTGAATTCATTTGGAACACAAGTTATTGTATTAGAAGTTATACAAGTCAAATTTTAGATTCATAATAATTAACTTAGAGTATAGTTAGTGTAATAAGATATATGAATAAAGTGTGACGATCCTAGAAAACTTTATTATTACCATGCACAATCTACAATAATAATCTGCATTGACTAATAAGAAAGTAAAAAATATAAAAAAATGTATCAAATATAAAAGAAATCATTATTAGTATAAGATTCTATGACGTGATACAAACTTATATATGTATATCTTATACAATAATATTTCATCTTTTAGCTTATCTTTGGAATTTAGAAGCATGCCTCTCAGTTGTGAAAATATTTACTTACTTGCAACATCCACGATTATATAGACCAAATTATCTGGAAACATATGATAAACTAACGATTAAAAAATAGGAACTCACAAGTAATATCCTTATGTAAGTATACATACTTACATAGTTTCAATGCATATCCATCACATCATATGTAATAATTAACATGCAATCAAAACATTTTACAGAAGATAACGTTACTATGCTTGAACTCAAAGACTAACACTTGTGGGTCACTCTGCCAGTTGCATCGATCAACCCGACTACCACCCTTAGGGTAGAAATACTGTTAACCCTACCCCAATCTAATCTACCTCATTGTAGCCTCAGGGAATGCCTCCAGTAACCCTTCCTCGCCATTGATTCCTCACCACCTAGTACCTTAGTGTACATGACCCAGGCCACCAGTGAACCCTGGGATCTCATTGAATCTATTCTAGCATAAATCACCATTCTAAATTTAGGTTGTACCTCTCAGGTACCGTACATATCATCAAAGAATCCTAGTAAATTATGGGCACCAACCCCTATCTATACTCGACCTTACACCACTTACCTCAAAGTACAAGTACATAACTTTCCAATACTATTTCAATTTCACCTTTATAGAAGTCCAAAAACATCCAACAATTCTAGTTTTTTTATGAACAAAGAATGAATAAAATAAAGTGACGCATTTGAGGGATGATCCCACCCTCCTACAAAACAAAATTTATGTGGTAGACAACCATAAAAAAGCCCTTGTACAAACTGGAATTTTAGGCCCCCAAATCCAACAATTCTAGTTGATTTTCTCTTGAGCAACAATTTGGTCATTTAAGTGAAAATTTGCCCATATTGATTCTTTTTATAATGAGCTATTTTCGCTTGAGCTAATTTTTTTAAACATTTTTTGCTTGAACGAAAAATTACTCACTTGAGAAAAAATTGCATCACCTTGACTCACATAAGCACTTCCACACTTGTTGACTAAGAAGATCTTGATTTGATGATTCCAAACTATCATGAAGATTGGTAAGTTGTGTGTGTGCATGTCTAGGTAGATTTTCTTTTAATTATTTGCAATGCATTATGATCCAAGTTATCTTCAAAAGCTATCTCCAAGAAAGGTTTTGTTTTCTAAATCTGTTATGTTTTTTAATCAATTGATTCAAGCTTTTAATCGGTTAAAATTACTTCTACCAGAGTCTTCTGACTATAGTAAGTATTTTGGTACAAATTAATTTATTGTATCAATAGGTTGAAAATACTTAAGCTTTTCTAAAGATTTTCTATTTTCTATTTTCAAATTTTTCTTTTTTGTTTAATGAAATCAACATGTTATTTCGAAAAATTAATCAGTTTAAATATTGTTGTTTTAGGTTGTTAAAAGAAAATAGTTAGTTATTTTTAAAAAGTCAATTGAATGTTTTTAACTATTTTCTATTTTTATGATTAAATAGATTTAATTTGATTCAACTGTTTTCATTAATTGATTAAACCATTTTTACATGCATTGAAAACTTATATAAGGAGATGAGTTAAACATTTCAAAAACACAAATTTTGAAAGAGAGAAAACATATTGTTTTAAAATTGTTCTTGAAGATTGTCTTCGTTTATTAGATCATTCTTGTGTTGTGAAGAAGGTTTTATGGGTTTGAATTTCTCTGTGCTTCATTCTATAATATCTCAGGTTTTCTCAGACCTTTATTTCTTTTCTTGTATACTGTTAAAGTAGATTCAAATAGGGTTTCCGGATTTCTGCTGAGCGGTTGAGAGTGAAAGTTCTTGTAAGGTTCAAGAACTAAACTATTGGTTCTATTTGGTGTAATCTTTGTTCTCGGTTTAGTCAATTCTCAGTTGTTTGATTAAGGATTAGATGCAGCTCTTAGTGTAAGAGTGAACTAATATAAATCATTTGTGCATATCTCTCTCATTATTCTTTATCTACTATTTTCTTGTTTTTGAAAAATTTCAATTGGTTGAATAAACATAATAGCAGGTTAATATTTGGTGTATATGTTTGTTGTACTTTTTATAATCGGTTGAACAGAAAAATCAATTTATTGATTTTATCAAGTTTTCATTTTGACTCCATCTTTTGCGAAAATAATTTGAAAAATAATTCAACCCGGCTCTTGTTTTAGGCCAACAATTGTAACAACACTTTTGCTTAAGCAAAAATTTTACCGCTTTGGGGCATCTCAACACCACCACATTTTCACTTGAGCAAAAATAGGTCTGAGACAAACCTTATCATGGAGGAAACCTCCATTTTCACCCTAACAAACAAGTTTCCCACCCCTTAAATCATCCACAAACAAGCAAGATTTCAAGCAAACATAACACATTACAATCATTACAAAAATTTCATACTATATGTCCTAATTATCAACGTTAACTTCCCTAACCTGGATTCAATTAACTCCTTTTCTCAAATAGGAATTTTGTGACCCAAATCTTAATTCCCCTTTATCTCAAAATCGTGGACAACATTACCCCCAACAATAAAATCCAATTAGAAAATTCCTCAAAAATAGAATTTTTTTCTGAAAAAACTTCTAAGAATAAATAAACTTAGACTTACTTGTTCACAAATTTGATTGGGTAAAGTTCCTCATTCCTTTTTTAGCTTCTTGTTGCATCTTCTGGATCTAAAAACTGACAAAGTTTCAATTTATTTGCCTCAGAGAGAACTCATAGAGATGGATGTAGAGAGATAAAAGTTTTGTGAAAATAAACTACCAAACTATTCATTTATAGATTTCAAGAAGCAACTGAATAATAATATGCAAGTGGTCCTACTTGACCATTATATAAGTGGTTTTATCTAGTGTATGTTACAAATCATATACCATCCATCAGGTTATGAATATCAAAAGCTTTAAGTTTTGTTGGGCATTCTCAAAAAACTAAAAGGTAAAGTTTAATCACGTTGTAATGCAATATCTAACATTTTGTCACATCATAAGGAAGAGATTGAAAATTGATTGATGTCCATTTAATACTTGCAAAAGTAAAAAGTGACTTGGTTTTACACATATAGACCTTATTTCTAAAATCTCTAATCACAATCACAAAGGTTGGTTTACCGTTACTTGTTTGTTTTCAAATGACTTACGTCTCATTTCCTTCGTTGGTTAATAAAATAATCTCTTCCATAAATGTTTAAGTTAAAGGATCAATTGAATAAATAATTGGCCTTACACACAAATTTCTTTGTCTTAAAAATTATTTTATCTCATATCTTGTAAAGAAATACTTACCAAGAGATTTTCAACCACATAATCGCATAATCGGTCATCTCAAAAGTAATAAATTCTAACTCCATAATTTTGTTTGATTGATCTCAAAGTAACACACTATAAATTATTAATGGATTTTGTCTCACTTAAACCAAATTTTCAATTAACATCATTGTATTTTTGATATACAATTTAGATATTTTTCAAGAGCTATGAAGTTTTATAGCATATGAATGGCATCATATTAACATTATAGCCTAAAAAGTTACTTAATCTTTGATATGACATGACACTAATAATAATTTCTTTCAAAGCCATCTTAAGATAAATGATATCTCAAATAATCCATATAGATAATAAAAAAATATAAATTGTTTTATAACAAAGAAATATCATTTTCAAATTCTTCATGGAAGGCCAAAGTGATTGTTAGCATATCCACAATAAAAATATAGTAGCATATAATTTTAAATATCTGACGAAAAAGTATAAAGGACACATATAATCAATATCTCCAAATTATAAAAAAAATCACACATTATTGTTATGAAAAAAATGTTAGTTCAAGAGTATGTCTCATCTCAATTTATAATTTATATGAGACAAAAGACAAATACTCTTAACATTTATTATAATTATTTCTCCTTTTAAAAAAACACATTTTTAGCTTATATGTTGAAAACTAATGCATAGAGAACCTCTCAAGAATAAAATCAATATAATTAAAAGAGTTAGAATATATAAATACAGAAATCATTAATGTGGCATTATTATAACTTACTTGTTGGATTGAAATAACTTTTAGCTGTTAAATGTGGTTCAAAATTATTTTCTTATAAGGTTAAATATTTATTTCTACATGTAATTAAATGAAGAATAATACATATAAAGATATAGGATGTGTACCTCAATATGAAAGAGAAATTTATTCTCCCAAGTAATTAGTAACTCTAATGAGTTGTGGTTACACTATTATACTTCCACATACAACACAAATTAAACTCCTCACATACTACATTTAATATATCTCAAATATTTTCTCTCCCTTACCATGCAAAAGAGTTTGTACGTCGATGGCCACAATGCGTTTTTGTTGGCCATTGTTTTGTCAAACATCTTCTGCAATGATTAACATTGGAGTAGAAAATGAAAAACTAAAAATTGGAGTGATTTAACTAAAACAACAATAATCAAAATGTCTTATCCAAGACAATAATGTATAATAAAATAGGACTTAGGACTTTTGTAATACTCAAATACAACATTATTAAAATAAAAATAAAAATATTTTTTTCTAGATGTGTAATTATATATACATAAACACACTATTATGTTTTGCAAGACAAAAATGAAATATATATATATATATATATATATATATATATATATATATAGTTTCCTTCATATAGGAATATATATTGTGTTGCACAACATGTCAAAATGAGCCTAGGGATAGTGAAAGAATGAATGCAACATTGGGTACAAAAACACACCTTTTGGAGATGAACAAACAAAGAACACAAGGAAAGATCACAAGAATGAATTGTATTGTTTATTACATTGGGTGAATGTACATCATCTTCTACTAGGGAGCTATGAGACAATTATATACTTACGTACATACAACTATTAACACACCAACTAATAATCATAAACATCACTAAATGTTCTAACGTAATAGACACTGTTGATAAATAACATGCTTTATTAGATAATCTATGCAATTAGACTTTAGAGGCTCTCACCCTAAAAAGAAATTCAATACACAAGATCTTACAAACTAAACTTAGGAGTGCATCTGCTTTCTACTTGCATTACAACCAACAAAACTTATTAAGTGGTCATTTTTATTCTAGTTTTGGTAAACGATATTTGGGTTGTTGGTTTTTAATTGTTTTAAACTATTTGTTTTTTTAAAAGTCTACATAATTTTGATGTGTATGGTTTCAGGTTTGCAGAAACTATGGTTTTGCTTAATCTGTGTTTAGATATCCTGCTATGCTTGTATATTCTGGATTGCTTGGTCCGTCCTTCTATTTTGCAGGATCTCATTGTGTGAAAATCTACAACATAACACCAGAGATTTGTCTTCATCAAACAAGGGGAGATTGTTGAACAAGAAAGCTTTGACGATGTCCAAATCTATCTTGAAGATCTGCTGCTATTGTGTGTGTGCCTAGTTAGGTAGATTTTATCTTGTAAATTCACATCTCATTATGACCCAAGTAAACCTAATTTGAAATCTATTTTACATGTTTTTTTTTTCCAAATATGTGTTTATTTTAATAAGTTGATTCGTATATTAATCAGTTGAAATTACTTCTATTCAAGTTTGTTGACTACAGTAAGTATTTTAACAGATTGATTTATCGTATCAACTAGTTGAAAACACTTACGATTTTTTAAAGGATTTAAAAATTGCTTGTTTTCCTTTTGTGTTTTCTGTTAAGTGAAAAAAACTAGTTATTTCGATAAATGAACCAGTTTTTTATATGGTGATTTCATCTATTAAAAAAAACAATAAGTTATTTCGATAAATGAACCGGTGTTTTATATGGTGATTTCATCTATTAGAGAAAACAGTCAGTTATTGTCAAAAATCAATTAAATTTTTTAACAAATATTGTTATGTTAATCCATTTTTTTTAATTAATTTAACTGATTTCATTAAATGATCAAACTATTTTAACAATCTTTCTTGGCTTATATACAAATGTTTTATGATCATTTAACAAAAAACACATTTTGAGAGAGAAAAACTAATAATTTTAAAATCATTCTTGGAGATTACATTTGAATATTGGATCATTGCTTTGATGTGAAGTAGGTTTCTGGGTTATCAATTTTGTTGTTCTTCATTTGTATTAAAGTTAGGTGTAGTCGAACTTCATTTTTTTTTACTGTATTATGTTGTAAACAAATTCAAATTGGGTTTATGAATTCTATGTGTGGTTAAGAGTGTTGTGTGTTCCTGTAAGGTTCAAGATCAACACTCTTGGTTGTTCTTGTAATCTTGTTTGATTGCTTTAGTGAATTCTCAGTGGTGTGCTGAGGACTGGATGTAGCTCTTGGTTAAGAGTGAACTAGTATAATTCTCTTGTGCATTATCTTTGTCTCTCTTATCTAATATTTGTCATATAATCTATTTTAAAGTGTTCTACTTGTAAATCAATCAATTGAATTCTCAATACAATTGGTTTATATTTTGGTTATATACCTATTATGCTTTTTATAATCAGTTGAACAAGTAAATCAATTAGTTGATTTATTTGAGTTTTCAATCTAACACCAGTATTTGGGAAAAATCTCATCAAAACAATTAAGCCACCCCCCTCCCTCCCTCTTGTTTCAAGCCACCTATTCTAACAATTGACATCAAGAGCTAAATTCTTATATGTTATTCAAGTTTCGATCCTAATTTTTTTTTAAAATGATAAAAAAACTACCTTTTGGTGAAGAGGCTTCCATAAACAGAACACCACTGTTTTATGGGGTGAATTATCTGTTAGAATTAATGGCTAAAACAAGAAGGGGGATGAATTGTTTATTGAAAGTTTTTCGCAAATAATGCCTAAGAATGAAGTTCTTTAATAAATTACAGAAAGAAAGATCAGAGAAGCCAAAAGAAACAAGCTTTCAAAACTGTTATCAGAATTTTAATCGATTTATATTTCGATATAATCGGTTGTTTATATCACAACAACAAAAGCAAGTTACAGGAAGTGTTCAATATAGAATTTTAACCGATTGAAAATACGAGATAACCGGTTATTCTTACAACACCAGAAATATCAAACAATTTATACAAGAGAGAGAGATAGAGAGATTCACACAAGCAAGCTATACTGGTTCGCTCACCTCTAAGCTACATCCAGTTCCCAGAACCACACTGGGCAATCCACTATGTAATGCACAACAGATTACATACACACACAACTACAAAGAGAGGATATTTTCACCCAAGATCACACACTGATGTGAGTTGATTTTATATTCATTTAATTGGTAACACTTTATTAAGAATTGGATCAAGATTCTTAGAGTAATTAGGGTGAGTCACCTAGAGAAAATCCCCACTGGACATTAACTTAGCAAGTGCTAAGTAGACGTGAAGGTTCATTTCTAAAGGTCCAAGAGAAAAACACATGAATAGGTGAATTATATGATGAACAATGGTTGGAATCCGAATGGGTAAAATAAGAACAACAACATAAACTCAAGAATAATAGCAAAACAACACAAGAACGCAAGATTTGAAACAGGAACACAGCAAGAATTGAAACTATCAATTGAAACACAACAAGGAACAAAACCAACTAATGGAAATTCAAGAGCTCAACATGAAAATGGGTATTTATGGAAACCGAACCAAAAACAGAATCATATGGCATGTTTGCACCGATTAAAATGAGAAATAAATGCAGCAAATGAAAGAGGAAAACTCAAGGAAAAGATTGAACCGAATAGAATTGAAAACAAACAAGTAGAACACAAATGGGTAATTATGAAAGATGAAAGGAAATGGACTTATGTGGTTGTAGCCATGGAGGGACGTGCTTCACACCACTTGGAGGGTGGTTCTTCCAAGATGAGTGAGGAGTGCCGCCACTTGAGAGTTCCCAAAGCTCACAAGATAAGACATGGAAGAAGAGAAGAGAACTAGTCTCACAAACTCTCACTCACCACAATTCTAGATAGTTTCTTTACTTCAAAATTCAACTTGTATTACAAGGTACCAAGCACTCCTATTTATAATAAGGAGAACCGATCATGTTACAAGGGAGAAGGAGTGGGAAGAGTCACTCTTCTAGCTCCTTCTAGCGCCTAAGTGAGAAAGGAGTAGGAAGAGTCACTTCTTCCACTTTTTCCTAAAAATGCGCCTATAATGCCTTACAATTAGAGGTATCTTTTTGGTTTTCCTCTTTGGCATACTCCTAAGGCTATTTATATATTATTTACAAATGTTTATACAAGGGTAATTACAAAAGAGATAGCATTTGATGCTCTTTACCCAAAACTTTAGCCTTGCTCCTTGTAATCCTTTGAGGCATGAAGGATTTTGAGCTAGTTTGTCCTTGAGCTTCTTGGGCTTGGGCCTCACTTTCCTCTTCTACTTGATCTCCATCACACACTCACACTCTTTTTCATACAATTCACACTAAAATAGCCATCTGCCAAGTAGATTTACTGTTTTCACAGACTATATCAATCAAGAACAATTACAGGAAAGGTTTGGAACATAATACACCTTAATTGCGAGATCCTAGAGACACTTCTTGATCATACCAAGACCTTTAAGCAACCTTGAAAAGATTTTTGTAAAAACTCTCTCAAAAACAGATTTTTAAATCTCTTTCACTGGATTTTGTAAAGTGAAATTGTGTATTTTAAAAAGATAAGGGAGTCTCATTTTATAGAACTCAAAAGATGCCCGTTAAGAACGAGCCAAAAACAGCTAAAGGGCCAACTGTAATCAATCATAACTAATTTTTGAAAAGCTGTTACATACTCAAATTTCAACCGATTGAAAGATTGAAATAACTGGTTCATTTGGTTAAAAACAGTTATGAAGTTAGTTGGAAAACCCATCAGACATGCCATGTGAAAACAATCGATTAAACCGACAATATAACCAGTTGTTTATCACTTAGCTTTTGAAAAACTCTTTTTCACTTTTAAAAACGAGATTGCTCAAGCTAAGTTATGAATCAAGAGTGAAGCGTACAAATTCTAAAACACTTTAAAAGAACTAAACCCTAGCAGCAACCCAGTATCCAAGCTCAACATGGATTCTTCAAAGATTTGGTTTCATCAAAGCCTTGTTTCCAACATTCTCCCCCTATTTGATGAAGACAAATCCCTGGGTTGCTTTGAGGTATTTGTTTAGAATTTGATCATCATTTGCAATCACAAATAGAAGCAGAAAAACACAGGATAATCTTTTCCAGAAAGACAGAGCACCAGAAAACAGTTTTCACAACCAAACCAGAGTGAAAGCCAAAGCATAGGTGCAGCAGAAGAAGAACAGTCGGTTAAAATACAGGATTAACCGGTTAAAATTATCAGAGCAGCAAAGTAACTTCTATCTAATGTAGTGATTAAAGCAGAATAAGGTGTGCAGATAATAGAAGATTACAACCCAAAGCTACCAAGCTATTTCTCCCCCTATTTGTCTTATCAAATAGACAAAAGGAAGGATTAAAAACAGAAATACAGAAAAGATAAATTGTTCATGGGATAAAGCCAGTACACTTAGAAAGAAGGACTATTCTCCCTTTCAAATTTTAGTTCTGAAATCTGATTTTCTATAGCTTCAATTTGCTCATCGAGGTTTAGGAAATATGCATCCATACCCTGGAAATTCTGATCAAATTGATGAAACCTACTTTGACACATCTCATAGAGGTTGTTCTGGTGTTCAAGAAAGCTATCCATTCTGTTGATCACTAGCCTCTCAAAAGGTGTCATTGAAGTGATCCTTTCCTCTCCAACATTAGCACTTGGTCCAGCATTGTCTGCAGCAGCGACAGGCTCCTTAGCAGCTTCATCTCCATCTTCAGCTTGAGCCCCACTAGATGATGCAGCTGGATCTCCATCTTTGCTCACCCCAAATCCATTGATTTTGGTGAACCCCATCTTGCTTAAAGAGCCACTGTTAACCTCACTTGAGGACTTCACTATTTCTGACATTTCTTCCTCTAAATCCACTTCAAAATATTGAAGAAATTTAGTAACCAAAATAGCATAGGGATAGTGAAAGTCACTTAACTGTATGGCCTTCTGCATGTGTTCTTTGATGATGTGGATCCAGTTGAGTTTGATCTTATTCATAATGTAGTAGATAAGGACCAAGTCTTCCTCGGATAATGTTGAGTGATTGCTTCCCTTTGGAGCTAGGATCCATGAGACTATAAATGCTACCAATCTTTCATTTAACTTCAAACCTCTTTGACATGCCTCACACACATGTTCCTTCTCAAACTTGAGTTTGGGTAAGCCAATAACAAGATCTTTTGAAATAAATTTATTCAAATGATTCATATGTATGTGAGCAAACCTTCTATGCCAAAGCCATGATTCTTCATGCTTTGTCAAGAGACAACCAATAAATGAAGAGTTAGAAATATAAAGTAAATACACATTGTTTGATCTCTTACCAATTAACAATACCTCCTTGGATTTTGGTAGACGAATTTCACATGTATTGGTTTTGAATGTAACTTGATAACCTCTATCACAAAGCTGGATTATACTAAGTAGGTTATGTTTGAGTCCTTCAACATACAGAACATCATGGATTAAAAAGCTATTTTTCATTACCTATGATGCCCTTACCAGGGATCTTTCCTTTGTTATTGTCTCCATAGGTCACATGCCCTTCCTCTTTAAGATTGATGCTGACAAACTTAGATGCATCTCCACTCATGTGCTTGGAACAACCACTGTCCAAGTACCATAGGTGCTATTTACTCACCAAGGAATCCTGCAAAATTTAAAATCAGGTGGCAAGATCTGGTCCCCTAATAAATTTGGGTCCAAGAGGGTTAATGTGATTGCTAGGAACCTCAGAAAACTTGGGAACCCACTTTAGGATTCCTTTAGGAATAGAAAATTTTTGAATTTTGCAAAACCTAACAGAGTGACCCTTTCTCAAGCAGTAAAAACAAAAAAATGGGTTGTTTTGACTTTTTAGTCAGTTGTTTTTCTGGTACAGATGAAAAAGGTTTTGAAATATTGTTTTTTTTGCTCTGTGGGTAAAAGCCAAGTCCAGATTTTCCAAAAACACAATTTTGTGAGGCAAGCACAATCTCAAAATTCGACTTTCCTTTAGACAATTTATCCACAATTTTTATTGATAGTAAATCTTCTTTTGAAGAGTTTCACAATTTTCACAAATATTAGAATCACACTTGCAAGAAGAATTTTGCTAGATCAAGGTTTTGAAAATCTGTTTTTGAATTAATTAATTCTTCTTCCAAGACTTTGACTCTGTTTTCTAACAAGTTTTTTGATTTTTTTCAACTGATTATTCAAAAGGGTCAATTTAGAGGCTGCTTCATGAGTCTCTTTAAAAGCCTCAAGAAGTTGAAAATAGTTTTCATTACTGATGGATGAGTTTGAACTTATAGTGTTTGATACAGATTCCTCCTTTGCCATTAGACACATGTTGAATTTTGAACTTCTAGAGGATGATTCAGCTGAGGATTCATTACTGTCCAGCAAATTGCTTCTTGAATATTTGTGTATTTTCTCAAGAGTAACCTGCTTATCTTTGGATGAGATACAATGTGAAACTTTAAAAAGCTCATCAGAATCTAGAGCTGAAACAATTATATTCTTGGCAACACAGTCAAGGTGATCTTTTTCTTTTTTTTATCTTGAAAACATTTAGAAGCAGAATTTTCAGAAAAATTTATGACATTCCAAATGTTCCTGTCTATAGATTCAACAAAAATCTTCATTCTAAAGCACCTCATATCATAGTTCACACCACAGAATAGAGGTGGTTTATTTAAAGAAGCACCTTCCCCAAAAACATGCTTATTAGCCATTAACACAGATTTGAAAAACAAAACTTGAATATTTTTCAAGAACCTAGCTCTTGATGCCAATTGTTAGAATTAATGGCTAAAACAAGAGGGGGGTGAATTGTTTATTGAAAGTTTTTTGCAAATAATGCCTAAGAATGAAGTTCTTTAATAAATTACATAAAGAAAGATCAAAGAAGCCAAAAGAAACAAGCTTTCAAAACTGTTATCAGAATTTTAACCAATTGATATTTTGATATAACCGGTTGTTTATATCACAGTAGCAAAAGCAAGTTACAAATAGTGTTCAATACAAAATTTTAACCGATTGAAAATACGAGATAACCGGTTATTCTTACAGGACCAGAAATATCAAACAATTTATACAAGAGAGAGAGATAGAGAGATTCACACAAGTAAGCTATACTGGTTCACTCACCTTTGAGCTACATCCAGTTCCCAGAACCACACTGGGCAATCCACTATGTAATGCACAACAAATTACATACACACACAACTACAAAGAGAGGATCTTTTCACCCAAGATCACACACACACACACTCTTTACAATACAATTCACACTAGAATAGCCCTCTGCCAAGCAGATTTACTGTTTTCACAAACTATATCAATCAAGAACAATTACAGGAAAGTTTTGGAACAGAATATACCTTAATTACGAGATCCTAGAGACACTTCTTGATCATACCAAGACCTTTGAGCAACCTTGAAAAGTTTTTTGCAAAAACTCTTTCAAAAACAGATTTCTAAATCTCTTTCATTGGATTTTGTAAAGTGAAATTGTGTATTTTAAAAAGAGGAAGGAGTCTCATTTTATAGCACTCAAAAGACGCCCGTTAAGAACGAGCCAAAAACAGTTAAAGGGCCAAATGTAATTAGTCATAAATAAATTTTGAAAACCTGTTACATATTCAAATTTCAACCGGTTGAAAGATCGAAATAACTTGTTGATTTGGTTAAAGACAGTTATGAAGTTAGTTGGAAAACCCATCAGACAGGCCATGTGAAAACAATTGATTAAACCAAGAATATAACCGGTTGTTTATCACTTAGCTTTTGAAAAACTCTTTTTCTCGTTTAAAAATGAGATTGCTCAAGCTAAGTTATGAATCAAGAGTGAAACATATAAATTCTAAAACACTTTAAAAGAACTAAACCTTAGCAGCAACACAACATCCAAGCTCAGCACAGATTCTTCAAAGATTTGGTTTCATCAAAGCCTTGTTTCCAACATTATCAATTCTGGAAAGTTAGAATGAAAATCTTTGTTTAATCAATTGATAGAGGAATTTGGGATGCTATTATAAATGGACCTTTCATTCCTAAGCATGAAATTGATAAAGTGTTTGCTGAAAAACCTTGGTCTTAATGGACTAAGACTGAGGGAAACAAAACTCAATATGATTGTATTTCTAAGAACTTATGCTTTAAGTTCCGATGAGTTTTTCATAGTATCTCAATGTGCCTTAGCAAAGGAAATGTGAGACATCTTAGAGGTGACTCGTGAAGGAACAACATATGGGAAAAGAGTAAGGAAACAAGCCTTGATTTAAGAGTATGAGTTGATCAAAATGTTGAGAGGGGAAAGAATTATAGATATGCATAAGAGATTTACTCATATAGTAAATCATTTCATTGGCCTTAACAAGATTTTTGAAAGAGAGGATTTGAACATGAAAATCCTCAAATGCTTGGACAGATCATGGCAGCCAAAGGTCAGTGCCATCTCTGAATCGAAGGACTTGACAACCTTGACCATTGCATCTCTTTTTGGAAAACTCAGGGAGCACGAGCTTGAAATGAACATGTTGAATGAGCAAAAAGAGGAAAAACAATTAAAAGGGATTTCCTTGAGATTTACAGTTCAAAAGACAGATAAAAAATCCAATGACTACAGTGATACAAAGACTCTCAACCTGTTAACAAGAAAGTTTGGTAAGTTCATAAGAAAAAGTAGCAAGGACAAATCATAGTCCTCAAATAGGTATAATTCTAAGAAAACAACTAATTTTAATTATTTAAATTATACCTGTTTTGGCTGTGGTAAGCAGGGACATATCAAAGTTGAATGTCCAAATGTTGTTAGCAAAGACAACGTTCTTGACAAGAAACACGAGAAAATAGGAAAAGCCAAAAGAATATACATTGCATGACAAGACAATGGTGAATCTTCATCAAGCTCAACATCAAGGGATGATAAGGAGGCAAATATGTGCTTGATGGCCAAAGAAGCTTCTGACACAAGTAGTGTAAGTTCAAACTCCTCTGCAAATTTTGAAAACTACAGTCAATTTCTTGATGCTTTCAAAGAGACCTATGAAGAAGCTAACAGGCTATTGTTATACAATCTATTGAAAGGTTTAAACAACTGGTTGGAAAATAAAGTCAAAACTTTAGAAGAAAAGTTAAACAATTTGGAAACTGATTTTGAAAACTAAGAAATCATTTATAAAAACTCTTCTTGTAAATGTGATTGTTAGAAATGTAGGTCTTAAACAAGAGGGGGGGGGGGGGGGGGAAATTTTTTTAAAATATTTTCACAAATATTGAAGGTGTAGTGAAAGCTAATGAAGAATCAAAGACCAAGAAATCAATTCAGCTAAGACACAAAAATTGTTTTAATATGTTTCTAGAAAATCAACCGGTTGTTTTTATCAGCAGTTTATAAAAACAACACTAAGAACAAATTTAAAGGAGATAAGGGATAGAAAGATCACAAAACAAGTTTATACTGGTTCACTCTATACCAAGAGCTACATCCAGTCCCCAGAAACCACTAGGTATTCCACTAAGCAATTAAAAACCTTGATTTCAAACCACAAACACCAAAGAGGTGATCTTGAACCCTTCAAGAACACAGACCTCCTTTGGCAAACAACACAGACCTCTTTTGGCAAACAACACACCACAGATTAGAACACCCTCTAAATCTGTACAACACCTGTTCTTATAGAAATACAATTGTCAATAGAGAAAAGGAATGATCACACCTGATACAATCATAGATTGAATAGCAAAATTACAAAGCAATCCTATTCCACTCTTTGAAAGAATCAAAAGCTTGAAGCAATCTTGGAAAAACTTGATTTGAAAATGTTCTTATCAATCACTAACAACCAGGAGCATAAAATAGATTATATATACTACAATTAGTTGATAAAAAACATTTAATGCAAGACTCAAATTAGTTTCAAATCAGTTAAAATAGATTTAACAAACTTAACAAATTATGTTAAGGATTTTCAAAAATCAACCAATTGAAAACATGAAACAATCAATTGAATTGGCTTGACAGCAAGGTCAACCAATTTCAAGCTTTTTCAAATCTTTTAAAAAACCACTAAGTGTAAAACAACCGATTGAATCGACAAAACAACTAGTTGATTTTCCACTTCTATATAAAACACTGTTTTTCAAAAGAATTTGATTCAAATCACTTTGGATCATAACTAAGAGTGGATTAACAAATTCAAACTACCCAGAACCCACATACAAAAGCAGTAACAAAAATCTTCATGCATTCCACTTGGATTTGGAGACATCAAAGCACCTTGTTCAACAGTGATGACTTAAAAGATTGTGAAAACTATGACTCCTTCCAAAAGAATGTTCGTTATCTTTTGAAAACCTTGGACAAATTCTCTAGAGGGCAGTCAAATTTTGGAAATTTTCTTGCCTCTTAAAATTGTGTTTTTGGCAAAGCTAGTCTGGTTACAACCCAAGCCACAAGAACAAATCTTTTAGAAGTTTTTTTGAAAACAAGAAACTAGTCTATAAACCTGTCATAACCTACTCTTTTTTTTTTTTAACAAGGATTACACTGCTAGAAACAATTTGATCTGCCTAATGGTTTTATTAAGTGCATGCCTAAGAGTTCATTTATTATCATTGGACCCAAATTTATAAAGGGACCAAATCTTGATCCATGATTGTTTTGGCAGGAATCATTGACAGTCAAACAACACCTATGGTACTTGGACAGTGGTTGTTCAAAGGATATTGTCTGAAGACAAGAAGAAGCTCGTGAATTTGCACCTCAAACGTGATGATGTTGTTACAAATGGTTAGCAATAAACCCAAGAAGGATCCTTGGCTAAACTAGTAGAAATGATCAATACTGATGTCTCATCTAAGAGATTAATGTACGAGTGAGAAACAATCACATATTGTTTTCTGCATATAAAGAGTTGAAGCTAGTGTTGTTCATAAAAAGAACTTGATAAATTTTTGGATCAACTGATTTAAATCAAAGCATTTGTACAATATTTTTTTTTTAATCTGTTAAAAATTCATTTCAACAGGTTGTTTGCATCTTTGATACTTACTGTATAACTTCCATAAATAGCTTACGTGTACTTTGTGTCAGTTTCTCTTTTGAATTTAAATCAACCAATCAAACATGTATTTATGGTGTGCATCAGAATCTGATTTTTTAGTAATATATAACTATTTTTCACAAAACTGTGACTAGTTGCCTTAAATCACAATAAGGGTGAGTCAAATCAATTTTAGTTTGAAACTGAAAATCCAGTTTCCAAAACCGTGCCAGTTTCTTTTTTTTTGAAAAATAACTCACCTAACCATCTGAATTGCATCTATCTTCTATGCATATATTGCTAGTGAAAAATCTCAATACGCATCACATATCATGAAACACAATTTCATTCTCTTCTTTATATTTCCAAAATATTTGTATCATGGCCTCTAAATGTGAGTTGATTTTAGATTGCACATTTTAAAAGATTCACTTTTGTTTAGAATTTTTGGATTAGCAATTTAAGGTGAGAACCCTAAGAAGATTCCCATTGGACACGAACTTAACCAAGTGGTTAAGTGTGAAGGTTCACTTCAGAAGGATAAAGAGAAAAAACACAAATATATGGTGTGGATGATGCAAAGAGGGGCAGAAATTAAGACAACAAGATGAAGAGAACCAACAAATAAAAGACAATTATGAATATAGATAAACGAAGTGAATGGATGGCGTTAAAAGAAAGTAAAAGGAGGAAGAAATGAAGAGAGCTTGTGGATTTAGAAAGGAAGTCATGCCACTTGGAGCAGAGGGACTCCAAGATGAGTGATGTCAGAGCTGCCACTTAAGATATTACCCACCGAAGATAAGACCCAGATAACTCAGAGTACTCAGACTCACAAATTCACTTAAGCAAAGTTTCTTTACTTAAAATTTCAATTTGTGAATACATGAGGAAAGGCACCTTATTTATAGGAATGGGTGCCTTGGTGGACAAGATGGAGAAGGGTAAAATGGACAAATGAGAGGGGCGGCCAAGGGGGGTTGACTATGGTCAAAGCCGCCCCTTAGCTAGGTCTTCTAGAAGGTAGGTTAACCTTCCTAACCCTAGATGCCTTGTCTTGAAAAAGTGGGCTTGGCACAAACCCATTTCGCTAAGTACACTCCCTTTTATGCTATGTGAACCTACTTTAGCCTATTTTTCTATTTAGACCCCCAAAGTGAGCCCAATTTATTTACGTAATTTCTCTTATGGAAAGACAAGAAGGAAGAACTTTTGATATTCTGGTTTATATATGGTTCTTCTTCTGCTGATGCTCTCTCGAGGTTTGGTGGGGCCTGACTTTGTATACTGAGATGACTGATCTTTTTGTGAAATTCTTGATGTGTCCCTAGTTATCTGCTGGTTGCTGTTGTTTGTATCACCTCTTCATGTCACTCACCTCAGAGGAAGAAATCTTGTGCAACAAAGGGCTCAAATAGGGTTGGACACTTAGGAACATGGTTCTCTAGAGATAATGAGCAAATCAAAGTGTTCTTGTAGGAGATGAGCATAAAGGTCATCAATACTCCAAAGCTTTGTCTATCAACTAGTTGAAAGAACAGAATATGAAAGATGTGAGAAAACCATTGAAACACCAAAAATTGCAAATGTTTTTGGATATGAGTGGAAACATCTTTCCTAAATTGGTGAAGGTTTTCTACACAAATATAACCTTCAAAAGAGAGAAAATGTCTTTCCATGTCAAAGGAGTAGACATGGAAATCACTCCAGTCGTGTGGACTGTTGTCACGGGTCTGAAGTAGTCAAGTGAAAAAGTGGATAAAGGAAACATCAGTGCCTTGGAGGACTTCAACAAAATGCAGTACTACATTACTTCATGGATGCAGAAACCAATGGAGGATCAACCATGCTGTGATAACTGAGGAATATTTGGTACTCGTGTACTACATAATGAAGAAGATGAAGGTGAATTGGATATATGCCTTTAAGGAACATAGGCTAAAATATATAAGGTTAAGTGACTATATCGTTTTCCTTATGTCATACTTGTTTAAAAAAATTTTCAATATTTTGAGGTTAACCTTGATGAAGAACTATCTGAGGTGGTAAAACCATCTCATGAGGTCAACAATGGTTTTTTTTATCAAAATGGGGTTTGTAAAGGTAAATGATTCTTGGGTCAGCAAAGAGGATGATTCGATTGGTGCCTCTAGTGGATCAAATGCAACTGCAGGTCCTAGTGATAATGTTGGACCTAATACCTGTACTGATGAGGACTACAACATGCAACACTAGTTGCTTATGAACCTCCAGTTGACCATGGAGTTCCATTGTCACTGTTCGAAAGGTTGATGATAAACCACATGGATACAATGGCAAATGACCAAAAATAACATTATGAATTTTGTGTAGCAAGTTTCCCCATCTGGACGAACAAATTGAGGTTGTTCAGACTCAACATGCAAATTTTCAGTATAGAAGGGAGATTTAAAAGTGTATCAATAATGTTTATGTGGTTTAAATCTGAACAATTTAGATTTTGTGGTTTTATATGAGTTTTTTAGTTTTTATATTAATTTATATTTTGCATTCTACACCTTCCTTTGTCTATATTTGTTGAACACAAAAGGGGGAGAATATTTGGGATGTTGGTAATGATAAGAGGTTTTTATAACATATGTTCGTAATGATAAGAAGTTTTTATAAATATGTGAGGAATCGATATTTAGAAGATATTCTTAATAATTTTGTATGCGAGGAATCAATGTGAATGGTTTTTATATGTGCATCAGTGCCAATCAAGATGGAATGTTATATGTTTTTGTTCATTAAAATTACAGACAAGTGAGAAGGATTAATCTCAATTTTCTCAATTGAATCATCCAAATCATTTACTTTGTTTTTATTTAATTTCTTATACAAATTCATGATACAAACAAACTTTGACACATCTTTTCACATTTAATGAATATTATACTTGAAATTTTAGAATTGTTCCTTGTGGGTTCGATATTCGTCTTTAGGGACAATTTATTACTTCTGACTCGATACACTTGCCAAATTAAAGAGTCATCAAGTTTTTGGCGCCGTTGTCGGGGAAAAACTTTAATTTTAGAGTATGAATTTCTAAATATTATGAATATTTTAATTGTTTATTGTTTTTAATTTTTTAATTTTCAATTTTGTTTAAAATTTTAGAATTTCTAAATTTTATTATTTTTATTGCTAGTTACTCCTTGTGCTAATCCTTGAGTGAGTTGTCTTATATGATATTAAGAGGACAAGTTTCTAAATACCAATTGTAATTTGAATAAGAAATTAAAGAAGAATCCTTAACAACTTCTACCCTTAATACTAAAATTTATGAAGAAGAAAGCAACATGGCTGAAGAACAACTACCATAGCCTAAAAAAACAATTGGAGATAACACTATGTAGCAGGGGCTAAGGCATTCTTCTAGTATTGCAATACCTAATACCACTAAAGCCTTGGAGATGAAACTTGCATTCCTCAGTTTGATCAGTATTCATCAATTTATAGTAATGGAACATGAGGATCTATATACACATTTGTCTACATTTTATGATTTGATGGGAACAATGAGCTTTCAATAAGGTGATATAGAATCTATTTATTTGCATTAGTTTCCTTTTTCATTGGCAAGAAAAGCTAAGGAATGACTCAAATCCCATCCAAATTAGAGCCTCACTAGTTGGAAATGTAAGGACCTATAAATTTATTTGGAATAAAAGTGATATATTTTAAATGATTTCTGAGTATGTTATTATTTAAAATAAAAAGGACATAAAAATAGAAAATCTCATAGTGGTCAGACCTTGGACGTCGCCCAAGGTCTGGGATCAGCTGGTAGAGGGCGATCGGTTGACCATTTTGCTAACCAAGTAGTCAGGTGCGATGACTTTATCGTGAGGTAATCACATGGGCGTGCTTGAGGTGGGGAGGCACGTGAATCAAGAAGGGTAAGAGAAAGGAAGGTGTAGCTTAGAAGTCGATGAGATCGCCATTTGTTGAAGAAGGCGGCGGCCTCCGACTTCCCCCGTATGAAATCAGCAATCGCCTATGGTGTACATGATCGCCGAAAAGAGCACGTCGCCGAGTATTCGAGAAGACTTGGTAAGCACTTAGTATGTGGTCTAAATACAGAAGATGAGTGAATTAGAAGATAGGTGGCATATCTGCCACCATGAGTAGTGTGAGCCGTGATACCCCAGACTTAGAGGAATGGGAGGATGAACCTTCAGCAAGGTGTGACGATGTGACATCGGTGACCAGAGTGAGGCGATGTGTCCTCGTCACACACTAGGGCGATAAGAGATCGCCAACAGGATGAGAGGAACATTGGTCATCAACCAGGATGGGAGACACATCGGTTGGCTGCCAGGGTGAGGAATCAGTCATCGCCGGGATGAGAGGCACATCAGTCATCGCCAGGATGAGAGGCACATAGTCATCGCCGGGATGAGAGGCACATCAGTCATCACCGGGATGAGAGGCACATAGTCATAGCCGAGATGAGAGGCACATCAGTAATCGCCAGGATGAGAGGCACATCAGTCATCGCCGGGATGAGAGGCACATAGTCATCGCTGGGATGAGAGACACATCAGTCATTGCCGGGATGAGGGGCACATAGTCATCACCGGGATGAGAGGCACATCAGTCATCGCCGGAATGAGAGACACATCGTTCATCGGCAGATAATCATCGCGCGGTTAGTCATCGGTGGATGGTCATCGCGCGAGGTAGTGTTTCACACAGATAAGGTGGGACCCAGGCTCCCAGCATGAACGTTCTGCATGCGCGACACGTAGACATTAGGAGTGCTTCAGAACAGTTGACGCCAGAGAGTTGATAAGGTAGGTAACCCAAAGTTGGTACGCGCAGAGACATCACGTGACAGTTCTGTCAGAGGAAACGTGCACGCAAGCTTCCCACAGAGTGGGTAACGGTAGCTGCATGGCGGGTCTACGTTTCTTAGTCTCAGAACACACCTCCTCTTAGTTGGAGTTCGAACGCTGTTGGAGTAGCGAGAGATAGAGTGAGTTTAGTCTTCATCCTTTCTCCTTCCTCTCCTTCACTCTGCGATTCAGGCCTTCTCACGTCCCAGCTTGGCTATTGGCGACTGCCATAGAGCACCTGGGAAGGTTCTCTACAAGTTTCCAATCAAGCCTTAAAATAGAGTTCGGGTATCCTTAAGTTCGGTGGGTTAGAGCTCGTAGTGAGATTTTACGCAAGTCCAGGTAAGGGAAGCTAGCTTTATTTTCAATAACAACCGTAGGCTAGAAGATTCTGAAGTTGGGGCGACGTGGTCGCCGATTTTCAAACTTTCTTGCACGATGCTCTGTTTTTATGTGTGGGCCGACGTGATCGCCAATTTCAATGAAAATTTCGAAATCCCCTGTTTTAGTGTCGTTTTGAAATTGTTTGAGATTGAAAGGTGAAATGCATATGATATTCGAAAATCTGAACTTTGGTATGATTGCTTCTGTGATTGGGATTGTTTAAGAAAAGATTCAAAATATTATATGATGGAATTGTGCTTTTACGTGTGGTATGATGTACTGGATGAATGTGAAATTGTGATCAAGACATAGTATTTTCAGGAAAGGAAATACCGTGTTGAGATTGGTATTAGAGTGTATTGATCAGTGAGTATCCTGTGAATGAGACGATCCTGACTCTGCTGATATAATGGAATCACATAGATGAAGTTATTCAGTTGTTGAGAGTCGAAGGAGGTTCATATGTATGGGTAAGTTGTTTGAAAGATAACTAACTTGACCTGTTATATGAATTAACCTTGTCATACCGGGAGAGTGATGATATTGAGATTATGTATGCGCATGGCTGTGTGGATTTCACAGCGACCCTGTGTGGATTTCACAGTGGTGTGGTGTGACAGATGCAGGTCTCTGGATGCTAAGTTCAACGCACGAGTCTTCCGGAAGTAGTGTCAAGTGTCTATGTGTGATGAGTCAGTGGAAGTATGACGTAAGAAAGAGAAATATTGAAATTTGATAGACACTTGATGGATTATGTGAAATGAATGACACTTGAGGGAATTGTGAAATGTGTGAATATTGGATGGTTTACGTTAATATCAAGTTTCATGTTTTAAAGTTTTAAAAAATATCTAGCTTACCCCTGTGTTTTGTTTTCTTAAAACTGTGATGATCGTGTAATTACACGGGAGCAGATGATGTTGCAGGCAGTAGAGCTCCTCAGTGAGCAGATGGAGAAAAAGAATAGTTTTAATTTGACTCAAATGTTGTATTTCCGTTTTGAAAACTTTTGATGTATAAATTAAACTCCCTGCGAGGAGAGATGTTTCTTTTAAGATACAATGTATGGAATGGATGAATTATATATATATATATATATATATATATATATGTTAATTTTGATATTATTGTTTTATCTTTATTTTATTATATAAAAATGAATAAGATATTTTAGGGGCGTTACAGGAAAGATGCAGAGGAGAAATTTTTACAAGATTTTTTCCACTATCCCACTACATCAAAGCAAAGTCTAATATTTCTATGTTCAGACAAGGATTAGATGAAGCCTTATATGAAACATGAGAGAGATTGAAAGTGATGCTGAGAAAATACCCAAATCATGGGTTTTGAAGATATTGCACAGTTGAATATCTTTCATAATGACCTCAAATTTTGATACAAAAATGCTTTTAGACGTTGCAGCTGGTGGTATGATGATGGTTGTTGATGTAGAACAGGCAACAAAGATTATTGATGCATTGGCATCAAAAGATTATCAAGCCCATAATGATACACTGATTGAGCCAAAGAAAGGAATGTTGGACTGTAATACTTCAAATGCAATTTTGGCTCAGAACAAAATACTAACATAGCAGATCGAAGCATTGACTAAGTTGCCACAACAATTACAAGTTTTGCATTCTTATTAAAGCCAAACTCAATCCATGCAGGGTGATTTTTGTGGAGGTGATAATCCAAATGGTCCTTGTTCTTTTCAGAATAATCCAACTGAAGAAGAGGTCCATTACATGAGCAATCAGGAAAGGCAAGGTGGTTTCTCGAACAATAATAATTATCATAATAATATGCCTCAAGGTCGGAAAAGTAATTAGAATCAAATTTTTGGGTGGAAACAAGATGTTGGTCCAACTAACAGGAAAGATCCTTTTCAACAACAACAACAACCACTATATCCTTCAGTTCAGGAGAGAATAAGAAAATTGGAGAATACCTTGGAAAAATTTATGCAAGCATCATTGTCTAATTAGAAGAATATGGACGCTTCAATTAGAAGCTAAGACATACAAGTGGGAAAGATTCTAAAGTAGTTGGCAGATCCACAAAGTGGTCAATTTTTAGCCATATACACCAACGAATACCAAGGAGAAATGTAATTCAATTACTACTAGAAGTTGAATTGTTATAGGAGAGGGCATTGGTGACAATTTCATTGTTTGTGAGGAGAGAAAAAAGAGAGGAAAGAGAAATTGAGTGTGAGGGAAAAGAAGAAGAGAAAAAAAAAAACAAAGAGTGTACATATAGAAAAGAAAAAAGAGAAAAAAATTGAGAATACTAAGAAGAGTGCTCCAATTCTAAATTTACCGTATCCACATGCTCCATCAAGGAAGGATAAAGAATGACAATTTATCAGATTTCTTGATATCTTTAAGAGATTGCAGATCCATATGCCTTTTACTGAAGCTTTGGAACATATGCCAACTTATGGTATGTTTATGAAAGATCTATTGACAAAAAAGAGAAGGTTTAAGTAGGAAGAGACAATGGAATTAGAAGTTGGTTGTAATGCCTGATGACTTTTTACGACAAGTGTATCGCGTTGTCAGAAGTAATAATGTGTTCCTAAGGAAGGATATCAAACCCACAGGAAACAGTTGAATATTCAAGTAAAAGATTCGCTAAATATAAAACATAATCATAAAAGTTTGTTGAGAGTTGCTATGATTGCAAGAATTAACAAGAAAACAAGTCAAAGAATTTGTTGCTTCAAATGAAAAAATAGGATTTGGTTTCATCTTTCTCACTCCTTGATATTTTGATTAGCATGACAATATTGTGTCCTTTGGTTGATATTGATGTCCGTATAAAAGTCATTTATATTGATTCCTCGCATTATTAAAATGCTTCCTAAATATCGATTCCTCGCATATTTAACAAAATAACTTATCATTAAGATTAGACGTTGATAGCAATTAACATTTCAAATCTATTCTTAGCATTCAAATATGTTAAGCACTATCGTTTAGATCAGAACCTTAGAAGTACTTTCTAGTCAAATCTAAAATTCTAGATCATGGTAAACCAAGCATTATAAACAAAACAATAATACCAATCATCAATCAAGAATAAAATATTGTATTTAGATATCACCTTAATACATAAGAGTTTGAACAGATTACTCTCAATCCCAAAGTGTAAAATTAGCCACACATGATGACTGTTACAAGCAGGTAGAGCAAGAAAAGAAGATCCAAGATGTTTCTCCTTGGCAATTGCCTCCTCTAATGTTTCTCACACCTTTTATTCTCCCAATTGGGTTACAAGTCACTCAATGGTGTTTCCCTCTCAATCTTGCACACTAGGGTTGTGCCTCAAGCCCCCTATTTAACCTAATTTTCATAGGCTTAAGTGGATTCTTGCTTAAGCGAGAATGGGCTTGCTTGAGCGAGCAAAACAACGTCCAACCCAACTTAATTGGTCTTGTCTCGCTCAAGCGAGATATAGCTCGCTTGAGTGAGCTCCCTTGGTGGCAGTTGATGCTTTTTGCATGTTTGGGCCACTTTGCTGAGTGTTAATGCAGTCCAACTTCCTCTTTTTAGCTTTGTATATTTTCTTTTGCCCAATTATCTCCATCCTCCCCTAGAATCCTGAAATTAACACAAAATTTGGGAATAAATTGCTCCTATTCAATTACAATCATAAAATATGTAAAAAGGTATAAATTCATAAATTAAGGATTATTTTATACTTATTTTGACAATTAATACACATAAATGCCTATATTTTAATATGAAATATTACTGAAATTTGGCACTTATCAGTGCCATCATTCAGAAATCTTTGCCAGAGATATCTAGAGATCCAAGGAGTTTTACTTTGCCAGTCACAATAGGCAATCTTACAGTTGGAAAGGATTATTAGATCTTGGGGAAAGTATAAATTTCATGCCCTTATCCATGTTGAAGAAAGTTATAGAAGTTGAAATACTACCTACAAGGATGACATTGTAGTTAGTTGAGGGGTCAATAAAGTATCCATATGGTGTGGTTGAAGATCTTTTGGTGAAGGTAGACAAATTCTATTTCTAGTTGAGTTTGTAATCATGGACATAGAGGAAGATGTTGAAGTTCCTCTCATTCTTAGACGCCTATTTATGAAAACTGCAAAGGTTATGATTGATGTTGATGAAAGAGAGCTGAAAGTCCGCGTACAAGATGAAAAAGTTAGCTATGAAACATTCAGTTAACCAGAAAGGTTCTTTTAGGGTGGATGTACTTGATGAACTTTACTAGGAGAATCAGAGACAAATGTCTGATACTGACCCATTGATAAAAGCAATCCTCAATAATATTGAAGATTTAGAGAATAGGAAGAAAAAGAAGTCAAGGATTGCTTACAAGACTTGGAGAAGGAAAAAGAGGTTTACCAGGAGGTTTTTGAAGATCCAGAGTTGATTAAAGTCAGTCCTCCACGAAAAATAGAATTGAAACACACTACAAGAAAATATGGTTTTGATGGGGGTTTATTTTTACATTATCCAGGGTTAAAATCTCAATTAAGTGATTTACCCAAGGTTAAAGTTTCCCTTGCTAAACAAAATATTGGGGAACGTGTTCCCCGAGGTTTTTTTAAACCTTAGGAAAAGTCTTTCAGAACCCCTATTAAATACTATGGGTTTAAGAACCTCTGTAAAATACCTTAAGTTTCAAAACCTCTGTAAAATACAATGGTTTTAAAACCTTCGTTAAATACCATGGGTTTAAAAACCTCCGTTAAATACCATGAGTTTCCACCCCATTTTCCACCATCTTTAACGATCCTCTTGACTTCTCTCTTCCACCATAGATACACTTGGGTCACAAGCCATCGTTACGTAGCTTGGCAACAACTTTTTTTTATCACTACTTTATATATCCTAAATAATTGCATTATCTATCAGATGTGGGCTTCAAAGTCATGTGTGTTCTTGGCTACGAGGACTTCAAAGATTGCAAGAACATATTGTGAGGAGAAATTAATTTTATTACTTCTCACTTTCACAGTGAATTAATTATTGGATGCATTTTAAAATAAAGGCCTTCATTTTAAATATTTCAAAATTACGAGAATTAAAAATTAACAGTTATAACTAAAACTAAAATTTCTCATAAAATATGCGTACATCAAAAGCTAAAACAAAATAAGTCAAGTTTTTTTAAGTATGAGCTCGTAACAAAAAAAAAAACTGGTAATTATATAAACCAACTACCATCAATCATAAGAAATATGCAAATACTGTTGAAATACTTATTATCCTAGATTAGTAGTTGAAATACTTACTATCCAAGGTTATTTTGCTGAATTTTTAAAATAAAATTTTGAAACTTTAGAAAACTTATTTGTAATGTAAAGTTACACTTTCAAAATTTTAGAGAATTTAGTTATAAAATATACTAAAACTATATAGTTTTTAATTATTAATTTATAAATAGATTTAATTATATTTATTTATTGAGTTTGAAAAATCTTGAGTGTTTTATTGAGATTCTACAATAAATCTTTGGAATTTAACAAAGGTTAAAAAAACCTCCATTATTTTGTTGAGGTTTTAAAATAAACCTTTGAAACTTAACATAGGTTAAAAAGACTTCCGTTAATTTGTTGAGGTGTTAGAATAAACATTTGGAATTTAATGAAGGTTAAAAAAACCTCCCTTATTTTGCTAAGATTTTAAAATAAACCTTTGGAATTTAACGAAGGTTAAAAAAATTTCCATTATTTTGCTGAGGTTTTAGAATAACCTTTAGAACTTAACGAAGGTTAAAGAAACCTCTATTAATTAAATCAATTCTTAGGGTTATATTAACCTTCGCTAAATAACCTCCGTTAAAACCTTCTTTTTTTTTTTCTTGTAGTGACATTTTCCATCTCATCTTAAGTATATTTTTCTTGCAAAGAATGAGGAGAAACCAAATATCATAAGCAATCTTTTATCAGCTAAAGAAGAGAAGCATATAATAGAAGTGTTGAAAGTAAATAAAGATGCTATAGGGTGAACTTTTACAGACTTGAAAGGTATATGCTCATCATATTATATGCATAAAATTCATATCAAGCAAGATTTTAAATTTGTGACTCAACCTCACAAGCGCCTGAATCCTACCATGAAGGAGGTTGTTAAGAAGGAAGTGTGATATAAACCAAAGCAACAAGCAGATGACTAAGGACACATCAAGCATTTCACAAAAAGGTCAGTCATCTTAGTATACAAAGTCAGACCCCACCAAACTTCGAGAAACCATCAGCAGAAGAAGAACCCATTATAAACCAAAATATCAAAACTTCTTCCTTCTTGTTTTTCCACAAGAGAAAATTATGTAAACAAATTGGGCTCACTTTAGGGGTCAAAATAGCAAAGATAGGCTAGAATAAGGCGCCTTTAGCATAATAGGGGGTGTAGTTAGCATTTTATCTTGTTCTTAGCCTTTTAGGAAGGCATTTTGACCTAGTTTCTAGAAGGACAAGCCTAGGATGCGGGTTTGATTTAGTCAAACCCTAAGGCTGCCCATTTTTTTCCTTTTCCCATTCTACCCTTTTAACTTGTTCTCCAAGGCTCCTTCACCTATAAATATGAGGCCTACCTAGTGTATTTTTCATGTTGAATTTGAATAGAAAAGTTACTCTACAAAAATTGTGTGAGGTGTGTGTGAGGCTTGAGTCCTTTAGCATTTAGGTCTTATCTTGAGTGAGTTGAGAGCTCTCAAGTGGCAGCCCTCTACACTTACCATCCAAGTGGCGTGTTCATCCTCTCATTCCATCATTCATAAGCTTCCTTTTCCTTCATCTTTGTTTTTCATCTTCCATTCCCTCAATTCTCTTTGTTATATGTTCTTGTTTAATTCCATCTCTTCCATTCGGTCAAATCACTTTGTTGTTTCCTTTATGTTCTTTAATTTCTGCCTTTGCATCATTGTCACCCATATTCTTGTGTTTTTCTCTTTGCCCTTGTAAAGTGAACCTTCACACTTACTTAACCACTTGGTTAAGTTCGTGTCCAGTGGGGATCTTCTTAGGATTCTCACCATAATTGTGTTAAAATCTCAATCTTAAGTAAAATGTCACCTAAAATGAAAACATCTAAAATCAATTCACATCAAAGTGCAAAAGCTTTTGGAGGCAAAGATGATTTATCCAATTTTAGACAGTGCTTGGGTTAGTCTTTTACAGGTGGTGCCTAAGAAAGGAGGTATGACAGTTATTCATAGGATGGAGAATTTGTATTGATTATAGAAAACTGAACCAAGCTACACGAAAGGATCATTATCCATTGCCCTTTATGGATCAAATGTTGGAAAGATTAGTAGGTAAGGCATATTATTGTTTTTTGGATGGTTGTTCAAGAGAAGACAACATTCTCTTGCCCATTTAGAGTATTTACTTATCGGAAAATGCCATTTAGGTTATGTAATGCTCCAAGAACTTTCCAAAGGTGCATGTTTGCTATTTTTGTATATATGATCGAGAAATGCATTAAAGTATTCATGGATAACTTTTCCATGTTTGGATCTTCTTTTGAATCTCTTCTAGCAAATATTGACATTGTCTTGAAGCAATGTGAGGAGACAAAGCTGAATTGGGAGAAATGTCATTTTATGGTCACAGAAGGAATTGTCTTAGGTCATAAAATTTCTCACAAAGAAATTGAAGTAGACAAAGAGAAAGTTGAAGTCACTAAGAAGCTACCTCCACCAATTAATATTAAAGGAATCAGAAGTTTCTTAGAGCATGTTGGATTTTACACAAGTGATTATGCAGTAGGAGTAGTACTAGGACAAAGAAAAGAAATGATTTTTCAAGTCATACATTATGTAAGTAAAGTTCTAATGAAACTCAAAGTAATTACACTACAATAGAAAAAGAATTGCTTGTTATAATGTATGCACTTGAAAATTTTTGATCTTATTTGATACTCTCTAAAGTTATTATTTTTATTGATCACGATGCCCTTAAATATTTATTGACTAAATCAAATTCTAAACCAAGACTTATACGATGGATACTTTTGTTGTAGCAATTCGATTTAGAAATCAAAGATAAGAAGGGATGTGAGAAAAATGTAGCTGATCATTTATCAAGACTAGCAAATGATGAGGTAACAACATTGGAACTTGAGCTTCTTGACGAATTTCCGGATGAGAAGCTGTTAGTGACTCAGGAGAGGCCAAGGTTTACAAATATGGCTAATTTTAAAGTTACTGGAGCTATTCCTAAGGATTTTGATTGGCACCAAAGAAGGAAATTTTTTAAAGATGTTAATCATTACATATGGGATGATCCTCGTCTGTTCAAGATTGGTGCTAATAATTTGCTGTGAAGATGTGTCACAAGAGATGAAGCCAAGAAATTTATAAAGAAATGTCATAACTCATCATATGAAGGACATTTTAATGGGGAAAAGAGAACTAGAAAAATTCTCCAATTAAGTTTATTTTGGCCTTCATTATTCAAAGACAAGCATTAGTTGGTGCAGAGATGTGACAAATGTCAAAGCATACGAAGCATTTCCAGAAGACATGAGATGTCACTACAAACCATTGAAGAAATTGAAGTCTTTGACTGCTTAGGGATTGATTTCATAGGACCATTGCCCTATTCTTTTTCAAATGAGTGTACATTGTTGGCAGTTGAGTATGTATCTAGATATGTGGAATCAATTCCATCACATCAAATGCTAAGACAGTCATTAAATTCCTTAAAAGGAATAGTTTTTACAGGTTTGATACTTGATGAGTATTTTACGACAACTGTACCGTGTCAGAAGTAATAATATTGTCCCTAAGGACGAATATCGAATCCTCAAGGAACAGTTGAATTTTCAAGTATAATATTCACTAAATAGAAAACAATATGTAAAAACTTGTCAGAAGTTTGTTGTGTATGAGATTGCAAGAATGTAAATAAAACTAAGTAAAAATTATTTTGATTCAATTGGAAAAATTGGGATTGGGGTTCATCCTTCTCACTCTTTTGTATTTTGAAAAACATGTAATATTCTATCTTTGATTGATATTGGTGCCAATATAAAATTCATTTATATTGATTTGTCACATATAAAATTATTAAGATAATCTCCTAAATATCGATTCCTCGCATATTTATAAAAACTCCTTATCATTACAAGCAAATGTTGATAGCAATTAACATTTCAAATCTATTCCTAGCATTCAAATATGTTAAGCATTATCATTTAGGTCAGATGCTTAGAAGTACTTTTCAGTCAAATCCAAGCGTTACAAATAGAATGACAATACCAATCATCAATCAAGAACATGATATTATGTTTAAATATCACCTCAATACATAAGAGTTTGAAAAGATTACTCCCAATCCCAAAGGTTGAATTAGCCACTCATGTTGTCCATTACAAGCATAAAAAGCAAGAAAAGAAGATCCAGGATGTTTCTCCTTGACGACAACCTCCTCTAGGGTTTTCTATCTCATTTTATTCTCCCAATGATGTCTAGGGTGTTGAAGACAGCTGCAAACTCTACTCAACTTGCATAAAGAAGTGTTTGATGAAGACATCCTGCTTGAAGGTTTATGAAAAGTGTAGTTCATGAGTCTTGTTAGGTTAGAATTATTTTAAATAGCCTTTTGCAATGTGATTCTACCTTATATCTCATAGTCATAGTAATCAGCTTAAGCACAAGGATTTCCTAAAAGGTGTTTTCAAAAATTTCTTTGAAATTTTCAAAAACTGGTTTTCTACAAAAAGTTTAATTTTTTATTTGACAAAACAATGGATTCTTTAGTACTGTATCAAAACTGTTTGACCTTTTTTGAAATTCAGTTTTGACTCCAAATTCTATTTTGTTCATATTTCAGGTGGTTATGTTACCACCATGAGTATTTTCAAAAAATAATTTGTTTTTCTGAACTTCAATCTGTTATTTTTATAACAATTCTTAACTGTTTTTTGAAAATTTGTTTTGATCTAAAAGCTATAAAAAGGGAGGTTGATCTCAGGTTAAAACACACCTTGCAATCACGATTTGCATACTATTTTCAAGTGCTTTCATAGAGAGTTTAAAGTGAGTTTTAGTTTTTGAAAGTTTTTCTTAAAAACTTCAAGTGCGCTTGTGCTAGTGCCTTTGTCTTGAGATTCAAGGTTCTGTCAAGTGCTGCAGTTGTGAAGGTCTTGTTTCGAACTCTTGTTTCTGCAATCCAGGTGTTTTCCTTCCTATTCTTTTCTTTTGTAATAGTGGTTGTATTTGTGCCTCTTGATAATGTTTCTAGAGGTTTGTGTGTTGCTGAAATAGGATTTTTTAGCTTGTAATCTTTGTTCTTGGAGGGTTCAAGAACTAAGAGGTTTTTTGTAAATATTTTTTGCATTTAGTGAAATCCATCTTGGAATAAGGTGGGACTAGAAGTAGCTCTAATTGAGTGAGCCAATATAAAACTATATGTACCTTTCTCTTTTCTTGATCCTTCCTTTATTTTCTGAAATCTGGAAAACTATAATAAAAATTAAATCTGTTGTTTTATAGTTGAATTTGTTGTTTTAACTACTGTTGAGTGAAATCATATTTTGTGTTTCAAGATTCAAATAGGGATTTAATCTTTCTTAAAATTCAAGTATTTTTCCTTTTTGATTTGATAATTCTGGTTTTAATAATTCAATTAGGCAATATTGCTCAAAGACTTTATCTTTTTTAAACTACTTCCAAAGGTTTTTGAAAGTTGATTGCTAGAATCTATTTCTACACTTTCACAAAACTATTTTCTTTTTAAACTGATTGTGGCACTGGTTTGTAACTGAATACGAGAACTATCAAGTCCGAAATTAAATTTGTTGTTTCTATAACTAATCTGTTATATTTCTGAAACTGTTTTTTGAAATTAGAAAATTTATTTATTTCTTCTTAAATCAATCTGTTATTTTCTATCCGATTTTCTTAAAGAGTTTTCTTTGCAAAAATTTTATAAGTCCAATTCATCCCCCTCTTGAACTTAGACACTAATAAAATCAACACAGGGTTATGCCTCACGCCTCATATTTAACCTAGTTGGGCTTGGGGTAAGTGACTTCTTGCCTAGGTGAGTTTGGGCTCGCTTGGGCGAGTTCTTATAAGGTGATATGGCCTAGGCAAGTTTGAACGAGTTTTGAGCGAGTTTTCAATGTTCCAACTTTCCCTTTTCATCTTGTCTATTCTCCTTTAGTCCTTTCATCTCCATTTTCCCCTAGAATCCTGAAATTAACACAAATTTAGGAATAAATCATTCTTATTCATATTATAATTACAAAATATGTAAAAAGGTTTAAATTAATAAATTAAGGGTTAAATTATGGTTATTTTATCAATAAATATCCATAAGTGTCTGTCTTTTAATATGAAATATTACTGAAATAAGGCATTTATTAGTTGATGAAGACCTGAGATGTAGAGCATCAACTAACCAAGCCCAACCCTCCAGAACGATGACTTGGAGCATGACACAGGATCCAAGGCTAGGTCAGGACCCACCACTAGCCAGTGCTTCAGAGCCCATCATTCCTCAGAGGATCATTAGGAGTAGAGCCCAAGCCATGGGAGCTGAGTACTAGCTAGTCTCTTTGTTTTTAATTTCAGTAGAGTAGGGTCCATTTAGCATAATGGGGGGGTGTATTTATCATTTTAGCTTGTGTCTAGTTCATTAGGGTTAAAAGGTAGTCCTAGCTTCTAGAAGCTAGGACTAAGGTGTGGCATTGACCTAGGTCAAACCCCTAGGTCACCCCTCTCATATACCTTTTCTACCCCTCCCCCATCTTGCCCACCAAGGCACCCATTCCTATAAATAGGGTGTCTTGCCTCATGTATTTTCACCTAGATTTTGATTATAGCAAAGAAATTCTGCAGGAGTGATTAGTGAGCTTTGTCTCCTAAATATTTTGCGTCTTATCTTGAGTGTGTGAGCATTTCAAGTGGCGACTCTTCCTTCATTTATCTTGGGACTTCCCACCCTCCATGTGGTGTGTTGATCATCTCCACCATAAGCTTCCTTCATCTCATTTCTATCCATCCTTTCATTTTTGTCATTTACATCTCATCTCATTCTTTATGTTCATGATTATCTCTTTTCCATTCGGTCTTCCTCATTCATCCTATGCTTCCTTTGTTCTTTAATTTCTACCCCATTCATCATAGTCACCACATACTTGTGTTTTTCCTTGGTCCTCTAAAAGTGAACATTCACACTTACTTAACCACTTGGTTAAGTTCGTGTCCAGTGGGGATCTTCTTTGGGTTCTCACCTTACATTGCTAAAAATAAAAGATCATAAACAAAGAGCCACCAATTGAAATATGGCAATCCTAAAATCAACTCACATCATCAGTACTCCCAGAGTATTGATCAGTGATGGTGGCTCTCATTTTTGTAATATCCAGCTACAAAAAATTTTAGAGCATTATGGGGTTAGTCATAAAGTATCTTTAATCTATCATCCACACACAAATGGGCAAGCAGGAGTGTTTAGTGAACTTTGTCTCCTAGAAATTGGGTCTTATCTTGGGTGTTTGTGCACTTCAAGTGGCGGCTCTTCACCACTCATCTTGGAGTCTCCTCCCCCTCCAAGTGGCGTGATTCCTTATTCCATAAACATCTCTTAATCTCTTCACCTTTTTGTTTTTTCTTTCCTTTTCCTTACACATTTCTTCCATACTTTTATTCATTTATGTTTGGCTTTCTTCATCATCTTATGCCTCTTTTCATGTCCTTTATTTACACACCTTCATCATCATAATCACCATATTTGTGTTTTCTCTTTGTGCTCTAGAAGTGAACCTTCACACTTAACCACTTGGTTAAGTCCGTGTCCAGTGGGAATCTTCTTTTTGGTTTCTCACCATAATTGCTAATCTCAAAACTCATAAATAAAAGAGTAACCCATAAAATGTGAAATCCTAAAATCAACTCACATCACATATTGGGCATTAAAGATGTTGAATTTAGATGCTAAAGCTATTGAGGAGAAGAGAAAACCCTAAATTTGGGAACTTGAGGAGATCAAACTAAATGCATATAGTTCCTCAAATCTTTATAAGGAACGTACAAAAAAATATAATGAGGAGAAAATTTTGAAAAGATATTTTCATATTGGCCAATTTGTGCTGTTATTTAATTCCAGATAGAGATCTTTTCCTGGAATGCTAAAATCTAAGTGGTCAGACCCTCATCTTCTTATGGAAGTTAAGCCTTATGGAGCAATAGAGTTGGAAGACCCAATATCACATAAAATTTGGGTAGTGAATGGTGAAAGGGGGAAGTTATATTTGGGTAATGAGAAGGAAGAACTCACCACTTTGATATTTTTAAATGAACCTTAGAGAAATAGGCGTCAAGCTATATGACATAAAACAAGAGCTTCTTGGAAGGTGATTACCCATGATATATTTTTATTTCTTTTATTGATTTTTTTTTTCGCTTTGGTACTAATTGATAAACTTCATGATTATTCTACAAAATTTGAATTTTTGTGTAGAGAATCTCGCTTGAGCGAGTTTAGCACTTCAAAATTGTGTGCTCATGCAATCCAACCCCTGTATGCCTCCAAATCAGTTTGGAGCTTATGTTGCATGACCTGGGGACAGGTATTATTTTTCCAGGGGGCAGGTTTAGTAGATGAAGCAGTGCAATCTATAGTTGTAGATGAGGAGTTCAACACAGAGCTGGATGAATTGCTAAGAAGAGATGATTGAGCACAAATCAGAATAAACATGGTTTTATTTTTCTAGTTATTTCCTTTCAGTTTGTTTAATTTGCTTATTTTTTTAGTTGTTTAATTTGCTTATATTGTTAGTTTTATTGTATTTGTTAAGTTGATTTCCTAGTTTTATTTTGTTCTTATGAAGACCAAGTAAAGGAGGCACCTAAGGCCCAATCCCATAAAGCCCAAGCCCAAGTTGGGGCCCAAGCCTAACCAAATAGCTCAACATCCTTCATGCCTCAAAGGATGACTAGGAGCAATGCTAAAGCTTTGGGAGAAGAGCATCAATGGATGTCTCTTTTTGTAATTACTTGTGTATAGTTTTTAGTAGAACTTTAAAGGAAGGTGTAGATATTAAAATAAGGGGTGCCAATGTATAAAGATAGGTCACACCTTCCATGTGACATAAAGAGTAGGTGTAGGTGTAGTTTTTAGGAGGTGCCAAAGTAGAAAAAAGGTCACACCTCCCATGTGACTCAAGATTGGCTCCAAATTTGAATTAGAATTAGGAGGGAATTTTGAATTTGTTTCACTTTCATTTCAGCCCTCTAAACCTATAAATAGAGGTGCTTGGTCATTGTAAATTCAACATTGAAATTTGAAGAAAAGTTAATATACTCAAATTGTGAGTGAATTTTGTGAGACTTGTTCTCCTCTTCCTTGTCTCATCTTGTGAAGCTTTGGGAGCTCTTAAGTGGCGGCAAATCTGCACTTATCTTGGATCATCACCTCCAAGTGGCGTGTCCATTCCCAATCCATGGCTACAATCACATAAGTTTCATCTTCTTTCATCTTCCATAGTCATTTCAATCGGTAGTTTTGATTCTATGTCTTGTTCTTGAATTTCAATCGGTTCTTTTGTTTCAATTTGTGTTTCCATTCTGTTTTTTGTGTTTAAATTCTGCACCTATTCTTTTTTTGATTTCAACACCTTGTTCTTCATTCATTCATCACCATTAATTGTGTTTTAACCTTGGACCTTTGGAAATGAACCTTCACATCTACTTAACATTTGTTAAGTTAATGTCTAGTGGAGATTTTCCTTAGGTGACTCACTCTAAATTGCTAAGAATCTTGATCCTAATTCTAAGAAAGTGTCACAAATATAATGAACCTAAAATCAACTCACGTCAGTACTTGAATATTAATTTGAATTGTGGGAAAAGTATTAATCAAACTTTGTATTTAAAGATTAGAACAGTTAAATGATATTGGGTTGGAAAAGAAAATGTGTTCAATCCATATTCAAATTTAGTTGAGATTGTGGTACATGAAAATTAAATAGGATGATTAGTTGGAATAGAGAATGACAAGCAATAAGGAATTAGACTAATAAAGCCAAGTAAGTGTATGTGAATCTTAAACAATTGAGAGTTTCACTGATGAATTGACAGCTGTGGTTGCTTAATTTTTTATTTTATGTTACACCAAAAGCGTATGAAAAGGATTAAGGCATTTGTATTAATTAAAAAACTAGGGCCAAATAGTCAACCTTTATTAAAATTGATTATATCTTTGTGATAGCCCTTTTTGAGCCAAGAATATTTTTCCTATTATTATTGCACCCTGAACCTTAACTGATATATTTTCCTACCTATAAGCATGTTTAAGGATATAGAAAAGGGAATGGTTGGTTTTAGTTGTTTTGAATATTTTAAGTTTAAATAATTCATTTGGTTGGAAATAGGAATAATCTATTTCTATTCTAAGCATTTGACCAAAATGATAATGCTTAACATATTTGAATCTCAGGAATATATTTGAAATGTTAATTGCTTTATAACATATGTTCGTAATGATAAGAAGTTTTTTTATAAATATTGGAGGAATCAATATTTAGGAGACATTCTTAATAATTTTGTGTGCGAGAAATCAATATGAATGATTTTTATATGTGCATCATTGTCAATCAAGATGGAATGTTATATGTTTTTATTCATTCAAAATACAGACAAGTGAGAAGGATTAGCCTCAATCTGAATTTTCTCAATTGAATCATCCAAATCATTTACTTTGTTTTTTATTTAATTTCTTGTACAAATTCATGATACAAACAATCTTTTAAACAAACTTTGACAATCTTTTCATATTTAGTGAATATTATACTTGAGATTTTAGAATTGTTCCTTGTGGGTTTGATATTCTTCCTTAGGAACAATTTATTACTTCTGACTCAACACACTTGCATAAAATAGTCATCACTGGACATGCAAGAAAACTGAAGTTGCTCAACAATTGTAAATGGTCTCTCAATAACTATCTTAGTCTAGTTCCTATATAAAGCCTACATTAAGAAGAAGAAAGTGTGAGTAGAGATTCCACTGTGCCAAAATGTTGTCCAAATGTTGAGTAATCTTCAAAGCTTCATTAAAGAGATGCCAAAGCTAAAAGCAGAGAAGTTTCCATATCTATGAATCAAAAAGGTATTTAGAAGAACATTAAAAATGTTCATTCAATCACCTAAGAGAGTGAACCTTCATATTGTATTCATCGAAAGGCAGAACCTCTTCCTAAAGTGTAAAAAGATCTGAACTATAAGAGAAACCCCAAACCTTGTACTCATCGTCAGACGCAATCCTCCTTAGTGGTTAGACCCAATTATTTATTTATCTTTTAAACACCTAACCTTCACATCTTAACCAAGAGTGGATGTTTGGCAAACAACACTCAAGAGGTCAAAAGTGACTAGGTGCCCAAAGAATACTTAGTTAAGTCAGGTGGCTTCATAAAGAATACTTGGTCGAGCCAGGAGCAACATTGAGAAATAATACGAATTAAGACAATAATGGCTTGGGAAAGAATACTCATTAAGTTAGAAATGGTTGGAGTCAAGAATATTCGTTAAGTAAGGAGTGACTAGAGTCCAAAATACTAAAAGGGTTAGCTAGAAGTGGCTATGAGCTCAAAAAATACTCAAATGTACTTGATAGCAGTAGTTTTCCTAGTTGAACTTGACTTGTTGGTCAAGAACTAGATGTGGTTTGTTGCGATAGATGAACTAGTATAAATTGTTATATGTATTCTCTCCCCTATCTCCTTTACTTTGCATTTTATTATCATCTACACTAACTCAAGAAAGAGAGTTATTATGAGAGTTCAAAATGAAAATGTTTTTATAAAAATATCTTATAACTAAGTATTTAATTTTTACTTGTGATGTTTGAACAAACACAAAAACAATGATTTAATAACTTGAGAATCATTAATAAAGTGTTTTAGATGAGTTGCACAAACTGCGTCTTTCTTTACCTCTCAGATGAAGAAGATGATTTTAAAATAATTTTCTTAAATATGTTTGTCTTAATTAATATGTTATGAAGTTTTGTGGATGCATCTTTCTTATTTCATCATAGGTATGCATGTGCACTTGCTATAGAAAAGGGCGTTGAATGGAGTCTTAGACTCTCTGATGGAGTACCATCTAGAAGGACTCATATTGGGCCTCTGACAATGATCATGGCTAGAAGATTGGAAGAAGAAGGAGGAGCTTAGAAGACTCTCTTTTTGTGGAGAATTAATTGTTGATTGTGCTTCCAATTTCTCTAGTCTTGGAAAAATTGTACAAAGTAGTGTAGGTTTTATTTTGGACTTGTATTTGAGTCATTTTCTTGGACCATGTTTTGGGCCTAGTAGAATAGGATAAAAATAAGAGTAGAGAGTCTAGCTACGGTTACAATTGGACCTCTTTGAGCCCAATGTAACCCTAGGCCGTCTAGGGTTTTTGGAGTGCTCTTCAAGAGAGCTTGGGCAAAACTAACATGGCAAGGAAGGTGTGAATGTCCAGTTACACTATGGAAGGCGTGGCCATACATATGGCAACACCTTAGTTGACAATTTTTTTAGTCAATGTAAAGACACCCCTTGTCATCATGGGAATAGAGAGGATTCTCTCCAATTAGAGGAGGACACTTGTCAAGCTAGGAGTGGAGAGTTTTTAGGTTAACTTTTCTAAGCTTGGCTCCTCTTAACACTATAAATACAAGTATTATTCCTCTTGTAATTTAGCTTAGAATTGACTAAAGAAATGTTGCCCAAGTTTGTTTACACTTGTCTTCTTTCCTCACTCTTTGTTAGCATTAGTTTTGTGTCTAACTTATAATCACTTAGGAGTTGGCCTCACCTCTTCTAAATCTCTACCTCACCAACCAAAATTCATCTTCTCCATTTAGATTCTTCATCCATTGAACCCACAAAATGCCTCCATCAAACTGCAACATACAAGAAAATACAAAGAGCTATGTGGATTCAATCTTGGACTGCATCACTATCTTTTCGCAATGGATAAAATAATTAGACTATCTAGTGGATCGTCTAACAAATCGTCTAGTAGGATCATCTAACAGTAAGAACTAAAGTATAAACAACAACAAGACTAATGAGATATCAACATAAGAAATTTATTCTAGTTCACCCAAATTTTGGCTACGTCTAGTTTCCTTAAACAATTGTTTAAGATCTTTCATTAACCAATCGGTTACACGAGTATTCTCACCTCTCAATGTTACAATGAGTATTCTCACCTCTTTAGGTTACAACGAGTATCCGTACCTCTCCAAGTTATACCTTCTTAACCTCATCTTTAGATTAAGAACCCTCAAAAGAAACAAGAAACACTCTCAAAGAGAGTACAAAGAAAGATCACACAAGTATAACTACACACAGTGAATAATTACAAAGATTTCTCGCTCAACCCAAAAGACTAAATGTTCTAACAACTAGATTAGACGCTCACTACAACTCTTGTATTTTCAACAAGTACACTTGATTAGCATGAATTTCTTGGCTTGTCTTACTTTTGTTCTTCACCTTCAATATCCTTATATCTACACTTGGGCTCATGAACTGGTTGAGTTTAGATACTACATTATCTTCATATATTCATCTTTTTTGTGTTAGACGCTCAAAACAGAAAGTGTGGATTTGCAATCTTCCAATTTGTTTTTGCTTTGAATCTGTTTATGAAACTAATTCGAAAGTATTTGTAATATGGGTTATTAAATATAAATTAGAATATAATATGAAAATATGTTCCTTCCAAATATTTCGAGGTATGAAAAATAGAGTATTAACTAGTTTTAGTTTTTCAAAATATTTATATTTAGAAAAGATTGAGAGTTATTCACAATATTTAAACAATATATTCACAAGATTTATTTGCACAAATCTATTTAGGAAAAGATGGATTTAAAAATATATGAAAAATAGGGACAAACAAAGTTATTAGGCAAATTCAAATCTTTTCATTTTTGGACAATCTCTTTAATTGAATGCATTTTTAGTATATATATATATATATATATATATATATATATATATATATATATATATATATATATATATATATATATATATATATGTATGTATATATATATGTATATATATATATATATATATATATATATATATATATATATTTATGTATGTATATATGTATGTATATATATATATATTTATTTTATTATTTTCATAAAAAAAAAAAGAAACATACAAGAAGTGAGAACAAATATAACGTAAATGGATTAGATGATATAAAAACAAAATAGCATACATATATAATTTTTTTTTTACTTATATATTTTTATTTTAGAAGAACAAGTGTAAGTTATTTTTTAGTAAATGAGACTCACCATATCAATAAAAGTATGAAACATTATTTGATCTTGTTTACCATTTTTTTTATTTAAATCTCCAAAATAGATATATTATTAATTCTTCTTTTATTAATTTAAAACCTAAATAAAACTAATTTTCTTGATTTCTTTGTTGAATTGATATATATATATATATAAATATTTATTTTATTTATTTTTATATAGTATAATATGTTTATCTTAAAATATAAATATTAATAATTTAAAATTTTAATTATTATATTCACATTTGTTGAATATTTAAGGATATTATATTAACCAATTCCAATAAAAAAATATATAAAAGCCTAACAAGATGAGATTAGACATACTCCATTTAATAAAAATAACTTAATAATAACTTAATAAAATAACATGTAATAATTAAGATAGTATAAAAGAAATGGTGAACGTCTCCTCCATTTACCTGCATATTTGGAGGGTAAATGTTTTTTGTTACTCGTAACACCCTTATCACTCTTAGATCAGTTTCTTACTTCGCTGGCTTCTTATCTGATCATGCGAAATGTAAGTCCGTATTATTTATAATGAAATTTTATAATCATTACTTCACTTTGATTTACAATTTTAATTCAATTGATATTGTTAATTAGTTTGATTTGTAAAAGATAAGGTGGTTTGTAAAAGATAGGACGGATAAGTCCTACAATGTGGAGCATAGATGTAACAAAAAAAAAAAAAAAAAACAACTTCTAATTATTACAATACAAGTACTACTATACAAATTTGGAGTATTTCAAAACATTCATATTACAAGATTACGGCTTATAAAATTCAAACATTTATAATATAAAGTTTAAAACATCCTAAAACCTTCAAGGACTCCTACACTTGTATGATCATCTGCTCGTGTACGTAGTACAGTCATCGCAGTTCAAACACAACAAGAAAAGCAAGGATAAGCTAATGAAAAGGAATTTCATAACATATCTAATTTATTGCAAAAGGAACCAATCAAACTAATCATTTATAAACATTTCTTTAAATGTTGTCGTATAAAATTTCAATACTAATTTAATCATTCACATAGACCACACATGAATCTATTTTCAATCACAATCATTGGATTTCATTTCAATCCCACTTCATCTTCTGAAAGACTCATTAAGTATGCCCCTACCAGAGACTAACACCTAATCCAAAGATTACCAGCGAATCCAATAGAAAGAATCAGGGTAAGTTCAAACATCCAATACCGAGTGTCTACAGTGGGACCCGGTGTGTATGAACTCCCTCTCAGTTTCTCACCACCTGATATCTTAGTCTACATGACTTAGATCATCAGTGAAGCCAGAGGATCTCCGTTAAACATAGGTTTTTCATACTTAATACCATCAAACAACAACTCATACATTATCCCAAATGTATGACATCAATTTCATATGATTTCCATCATTCAATCACATAACATTTAAAAATTCATACCCTTCAAGAACTTTTTCCATCATAAAAAAATAATATTTAACTTTCAAACTTTCAAACTATCAAAATATGATATTTATACATGTTCACATAACATAAAACCAAACAATTTTATCAAACAACATCCCTATAAGAGAAATTGAATATTGGGACCACGTCCCTTACACATCCAGAATCTTCTAGCCTAGGGTGCTATTAAAAAATTAGATTTAGCTTCCCTTACCTTAATTGCTTGCTTTCCAAGCAACTTCTAGAATTTTATTCTCCACCGTCTGGATAAGCTTTAAGATTTTCGGGCCTAATGCAAGTTATCCAAACAGAACATAAATTCAGTATATACTAGAATAAGTTGAGAGGATTAACCTTCTCAACTGACCCCACCAAGATTGATGACTAAAACATAGCGAAAAACAAAGAATAAAGGATCTTTAGAGTAAAAATGAACTTACTCTGTTTAAAATTCTGATCGGTTAGAAATGTTCTTTAACTCCCCAGCTACAACGTGGTCCGATTAGATTCTAAAATAGATGAAGATTGGGAGAGAAAATTAAGAAAGAAGGGAAAAAGAGAATATGGTTGGAGAGAGAAAGGAAATGGTGCGTGACGGGGGGGGGGGGGGGGGGTCTTTTGGCTTTTAAAAAAAATGTTGTTACATTATCTCCAACTACAAAAATTTTCATCCTCGAAAATGAACTTACCAATAAAGAGATTAGGGTATGATGCTCGTATCTCCTCTTCAATTTCCCAAGTGGAGTCTTCAGATATGAGATCCCACAATACTTTAACCATGGGAATATTTCTTCCACGAAGTTGTTTCATTTGTGAATCTAAAATTCTGATTGGCTTCACTTCAAATGACAGATTCTCTTTCACCTGGATTGAATCAGACTCTACAATGTGACTGGGATCAGGTACGTACTTCCTTAGCTGAGATACATGAAAAATATTGTGAATGTTAGCTAAAGGAGGAGGCAAAGCAATTTCGTAAGCCACAGGACCTATTCTCTTGAGAATTTGATAAGGTCCTGTGAACTTAGGAGTCAACTTCTTGGCTTTGAGTGCTCTTCCTACACCGGTGAACAGTGTAACTCTCAAAAAGACATGATCACCCGCAGAGAATTCTAAAGGTCTTCTTCTTTAATTTGCATAAGATTTTTGCCTACTGAGAGATTTTTTCAATCTTTCCTGAATCATTTTGACTTTCTCATTGGTTTGTTGTATTAATTTTGGTCCGATTAACACTCTCTCACCATCCTAAAACCAACTCAGAGGTGTCCTGCACTTTCTTCCATACAATGCCTCGAAAGGAGTCATTCCTATGCTAGTTTGGTAACTATTATTGTAAGTGAACTCTACTAGTGGTAGAATTTCATCCCAATTGCCCAAATGATCTAATACACAAGTCTTAAGCAAATCTTCTAAGGACTGGATAGTTTCTTTCATGCACCTTTAACTGACGAGAAGCGTAGGCAACAACTTTCTTATTCTGCATTAGAACACAACCCAATCCCTGATAGGAAGCATCACAAAAGACTTCAAAAGAATGATTGGTATCAGGGATTGTCAATACATGAGCATTAGTCAACCTTCTTTTCAACTCTTCAAAGCTTCTCTCACATTGTTCAGCCCATGCAAAAGGATGATCCTTTCTAGTCAATTGGATCAAAGGAGCAACTATTTTAGAAAAACCTTCTATAAATCTTCTGTAATATCTTGCTAACCCCACAAAGCTTCTAATTTCTATAACAGTTTTAGGATGTTCCCACTGAAGTACAACCTCCACTTTAGAAGTATCTACTACTATTCCTTGTACAGAGATAACATGTCCTAAAAATTGTATTTCTGACATCCAGAAGTCACATTTTGAAAGTTTAGCATATAACTATTTTTCTCTCAAAATGTTCATGATAGTTCTAAGATGTTTTGCATGTTCTTCCCTTGTACGAGGATAGATCAAGATATCATCTATGAACACTACCACAAACTTATCAAGAAAAGATATGAAGATTCGATTCATATAATCCATGAAGATAGCTGGAGCATTCGTCACACCAAATGGCATAATTAGAAATTCATAGTGACCATACCTTGATCTAAAAGCAGTCTTCTGAACATCTTCCGCTTTCACTAAAATTTGGTGATAACCTGAGCGCAAATCTATCTTAGAAAAGACAACTGCTCCATGCAACTGGTCCATTAGATTGTCAATTCTAGGAAGAGGATATTTATTCTTGATCGTTAACTTGTTTAATTGTCTATAATCTATGCATAGACGTGATGAACCATCCTTCTTCTTCACTAATAGCACTGGAGCTCCCCATGGAGAAACACTAGGTCAAATGAATTGTTTCTCCAATAAGTCTTCTAGTTATTTCTTCAATTCAGCTAACTTTGTTGGTGCCATTCGGTATGGAGAAATTGACACTGGGTCTGCTCTAGGAATCAAGTCTATTGCAAACTCTATCTCTCTTTTAGGTGGAAGTCCAGGAATCTCATCAGGAAATACATCCATAAACTCCTGAACTACAAACATATCTTTCTGTACTTTATCAGTAACTATAGAAGAAGCCAAAAGCATAAAACATTCTACGCCTTCTTGTATCTCTCTCTCAAACTGCTGAGCTGAGATAACCTGCATTTCTCCTAACTTAGGAAAAATTAACTTTTTCCGACCACAATCTATAAGGATATGATTAACAAACAACCAATCCATTCCCAAAATAACCTCTAAATCCTTTAGAGGTATACAAATCATGTTGATCTTGAATCTCTGTCCATCTATAATTACTGGGCACTCAGCACACATGGAAGAAGTTACTATAATACCTTCTGTTGGTGTAGATACCACCAACTCAATTTCTAATTCTCGAACTGGCAACTTAAGTATCTTAGCAAAATCAAAAGATATAAAAGAATGGGTTGCCCCAGAATCAAACAATACAGATAACTGTGTTCCAAGGATAAAACAAATACCTCTAACAAGGCTATTTGACTGCGAAGCTTTAGCTCCACTAATGGCAAAAACTCTGTCAGCTGCTCTAGGTTTCTGATTATTATTCTGTTGTATTCCAATATTATTTGGGGCCGCAAGTCTGGCACGACAGTCCTTCGTAGCATGACCATATCTATGGCATCTATCACATGTAATGTTTGGCACTGATGAGGACAAAATTTAACTATGTGTTCCCCACCACATCTAAAACATTTGACGTTTGGTAGCATCTGAGAAGTAGGCCCTCCACTTTTGAAGGATTGAGGTCTGGAATAAGGCTTCTTTTTATCTTCATATTTGCGTGTGCTTCTAGAAGGTCCTCCCACCATTTGTGGCCTAATAGCTCCACTACTACTCTTTAGACTCTCCACCACCTTTGCCTTCTCCACTAGAGCTGGGAATTCTCTAATGGACATAGGAATCACCACTCTTTAAGCTCTTGCTTCAACCCAAACTCAAATTTTCTACATCTCCAAGCCTCATTCATGGTCTGGGTGTAGAATCTAGCTAGGTGTTTGAACCTAGTAGCATATTCAGTGAGTGAAAGATTTCCTTGTTCCAGCTGCATGAATTCAATTTCTTTTGCATATCTGACACTATCAGGAAAATACTCCTCCATGAATCTTACTTTGAAACTTTCCCAAGTGACAATTTCTTCTCTGTCCTCCATCATCTGCTTCATACCTATCCACCAAAACTCAGCTTCTTCAATAAGCATATAGATGGCATAAGATAACTTTCTCTCTTCGGGGCATTGAGTAGCTTCAAAGATTCTTTCTATGTCTCTCACCCACTGGTCTGCTTCATCTGGATTTACCTTCCCATTAAATTTGGGTGGATTGTGTCTCAGAAAATCCTCCAGACTAAAGGTGTGAGGTTGTTGATGAAGCTGAGATGCTTCTGCTGCTAATCTAGGGGTTTCTAATTGATGAAGGGCGGCCTGATGCTGTTGTGCCATAGTAGCACTCTGTTGTTGCAAGGCTGTTGCCATCATCTTTATTGCCCGAGCTAAGTTGGTCATATCTACTGGTGGAGGAGGAGTAGGTGATCTACATGCCATCTTCTAAGCACATAAAGAATTAGCTTAGAAATTACTAAAAATTTCCAACTACTTCTTTAAGACAAATTAACTTAAGAGAATTAATCATACAAGTAGATATAAAACCAATCAAGACTTATCTCTAAAATGTATTCTAATTATTTAGAATTAAGATAGAAAATCATCTTGATCTAGTCATGAGTGTGCACCCTCACCACTCTATCAAGATTCTTTTCATTCTTAATACTTTCAGCTTTATTCATAACAACTACTTTGACTCAAGCACAAACAAGATTTCAAGTAAACAACTTTATTAAACATCCTATCAGACACTTTTATCTAAGTCTTGAAGCTAGACTTAAACAAAAATCTACACACAAGAGAAACACAATAAACCCACTACCCTTAGGTTATCCTAAGGATGAACTGCTCTGATATCATTAAATGTAACACCAAAAAAAAAAAAACAAACAAACAACTTCTAATTATTACAATACAAGTACTACTATACAAACTTGGAGTATTTCAAAACATTCATATTACAAGATTACGGCTTATAAAATACAAACATTTACAATATAAAGTTTAAAACATCCTAAAACCTTCAAGGACCTCCTACACCTGTATGATCATCTGCTTGTGTACGTAGTACAGTCATCGCAGTTCAAACACAACAAGAAAAGTAAGGGTAAGCTAATGAAAAGGAATTTCATAACATATCTAATTTATTGCAAAAGGAACCAATCAAACTAATCATTTATAAACATTTCTTTAAATGTTGTTGTATAAAATTTCAATACTAATTTAATCATTCACATAGACCACACATGAATCTATTTTCAATCACAATCATTGGATTTCATTTCAATCCCACTTCATCTTCCGGAAGACTCATTAAGTATGCCCCTACCAGAGACTAACACCTAATTCAAAGATTACCAGCGAATCCAATAGAAAGAATCAGGGTAAGTTCAAACATCCAATACCGAGTGTCTACAGCGGGACCCGGTGTGTATGAACTCCTTCTCAGCTTCTCACCACTTGATATCTTAGTCTACATGACTTAGATCATCAGTGAAGCCAGAGGATCTCCGTTAAACATAGGTTTTTCATACTTAATACCATCAAACAACAACTCATACATTATCCCAAATGTATGACACCAATTTCATACGATTTCCATCATTCAATCACATAACATTTAAAAATTCATACCCTTCAAGAACTTTTTCCAACATAAAAAAATAATATTTAACTTTCAAACTATCAAAATATGATATTTATACATGTTCACATAACATAAAACCAAACAATTTTTATCAAACAACATCCCTATAAGAGAAATTGAATATTGGAACCACGTCCCTTCCACATCCAGAATCTTCTAGCCTAGGGTGCTATTAAAAAATTAGATTTAGCTTCCCTTACCTTAATTGCTTACTTTCCAAGCAACTTCTAGAATTTTATTCTCTACCGTCTAGATAAGCTTTAAGATTTTCGAGCCTAATGCAAGTTATCCAAACAGAACATAAATTCAGTATATACTAGAATAAGTTGAGAGGATTAACCTTCTCAACTGATCCCACCAAGATTGATGACTAAAATATAGCGAAAAACAAAGAATAAAGGATCTTTAGAGTAAAAATGAACTTACTCTGTTTAAAATTCTGATCGGTTAGAAATGTTCTTTAACTCCCCAGCTACAACGTGGTCCGATCAGATTCTAAAATAGATGAAAATTGGGAGAGAAAGTTAAGAAAAAAGGAAAAAAGAGAATATGGTGGGAGAGAGAAATGGTGCGTGACACGCGCCGCGGGGGGTGTCTTTGGCTTTTTTTAAAAAAAAGTTGTTACAATAGACTTATCTCTTTTTTTTTTCTTGTTCTTTTCAAATTTTTTTTCTATTTTTTTCTTTTTTTAATTAAATAGTTTGTTATATAATATTTTAGAAAATTTAACAAAATATTTAAATTATTCAAAAATAATATAATTTAATATATTTATTTGAAAAATATTCTATTAGAAATTATGAGATGTCACAAATTATAATTTACTTAATGAATTTAAATAAGAAATTAGCTTCTTGTTAGACATTACAAAATGAGTCAATTTGACTTAATTTAAATCAGGGTTAGTTCATAAAAATAAGGTGAGTGGAGACGAACTAGCGCACCATTATTAAGTAAGTTAAAAATCTTAGTTCACTAATTTTTCATATATATATAAATATTAGTTTCATATATATATATATATATATATATATATATATATATATATATATATATATATATGAAACACATTTAACTACATAAACATTTTCTAAATTTTTAATTAGTTAATTAATGTTCTAATTGGATAAATTAAAAAGATTACTACCTTTATGTGTCAAATTAATCTAATATAATGATTTAAGGTCCAATATTATTACATATTTGCATATTTCAAATACTAAAGTACAAAAAATTCAATCTTAAAAACCATTTTATTTATTTTGATTTTTAATTTGAAAAAAGGACTAGCTAGTGAGGGGTCGACGAGATGAAAATATCAACTAAACTTCTATCTCACTTTGCTATCCTTACTCATTGGTCTCCTGTTGATAGTTGTTGGATAAAGTTTCATTTGTTAGACAAATTATGGAGAACCAACAAAAATAATAGATTTAAAAAAATATGATATTAAAAACAAAGTTAAAACAACACAAAATATATTTTCTTCTTAACAATGCTTATTCAAATCAAAATCATAGCACAAGTCATCACAATTCCAAAAGTTTACATAAAAAAATTCTTCATATTCTCAAATCCACTTCAAGCTCTATAGATTTCAGTTTCATTAGGGTAAATTATTTTACCAATAATATTTCACATCATATTTTCTTAAATTAAAATGAATCATATTAGTTTATTAAAATTCAATCTAATTAAAATTTTCAATGTTTTCTTCTTTCACACAACGTTTAACTCAAAAATAAACTTAACTAATTAAGTTAGACTCCTTTATATTTGACAATTGTTTACTTTCCAAATAATAAAAAAAAATATTTAAAATCATCACTACAATAAAATTATTAAAAAATACAAAATAATTAGTTATTATATTAACTAAATTAAGTATTATTTTAAAAATTAAAATAATTTTTATAGTTAATAAAATTTAAAAGTTGACTTTTAAATTAATATCTAATTAGCTATAGCTTTAAAATTTAAAATAATTTTAATTTCTCATGATATTGAAACACACATTTAGTTATTCACCCATATGAAATTTTTCCATAAAATTTTTTATTTTCTCGTAACAAAATTTGAGTATGTACTTTCTCATTAGAATGATGATTCATAGTAAGTTTATGCATAGAAAACTAGTTCGTGTAACATATTCAATAATGAGTAAAATACTGCGATTTTACTATTCCTAAATTTCTTAAAACTCAATTCTTAATAATTTATAATCTAGTTCTTATTTTCAGTATGATATAAAACATAAATATTTATACACAAAGAAATGTTACAATAATTTGAAATTGAATTGGATATATATAAAGAGTGGTAATTGAAGTAAGTGTACGGAAGAAAAGGTTAGGCCAAAACATGATACAGTGACTTGAATGCTAGTTATAGCGGTTGTCTTTCTCCAATGTTTCGTTGCTATCATTTCGTTTTCTATTTCTGATTGTCGCTTTCATCTCACTCCACTTTTATTTTAAACATTTTTCAAATTCATTTTAGTTATTCATAAAAAAATAGTCATTTTACTTACACAATGAATTATAAATTATCAGTTTTTATCAAATTAATATTCACTTCAAAAGCTTAATTTAATTTTATACATAATACCATTAATCTATACATTATTACTTCAAATATTTTTTCTTTAATACCTTTTATAACATAATTTTTTTTTACACAAACAACCATAAGCAAGTTCATACCATATGCTTTAATGGTAAATTTTATTACTCAAAGCAATTTTTTGTAAAAACCAATTGAAGATGGCCTAAAAAGGAAAATAATCTTTATTTATTTTATTAATCGAATCCATATAATTCACTCACCAAATTTAACTTTAATATTAAAAATTTATTTTAATTAATCTAAAAAACTAACTTTGGACTTAAATGTACATTACGCTGCTCTAAATAATAATGCTTTGGAATATTTTAAAAACTATATGCTTCGGATCAACCCACTTCTGTAATTCAATGAATTTGAGGATTCATGTCACGTTTTTCACATATACGTAATGATTGTTGCTTGACATGCATCCACTCTTAGTTTCAATGCAAAGAATAATAATAATAATAATAATAATAATAATAATAATAATAATAATCTCATTTATAAAAAAAGATAGAACATATTAGTATTTCTTAAAATTATTTTTTGCATTTAAAATATAATAAATACTTTATGTATTATTTTATCACTGACAATATACATTTTTTTAATCAGCGCTGAAAATATACATAAACGTAAAAATGGGTTGCTATTTAAAAATTAAGAAAAAGCATGAGTAATATTTTGATATTTGTAAGTTTATTTTGGGAATCTGAAATTTATAAATCAAAACTATATGATTACAGTAAATGAAAAAATTAGTTAATGATTACATCACTTCTTAAAAACATATGTGCATTTTTTTTTTAATTTTGATTATTTAAACAATCTCTAATAATTCATATTTTTTATTTCCATTTCTCAACATACAATCATGTATTCTTACTTTTTATGTAAGACAAAATCAAATGATGAGAGGTATCAAGCTCAGTAATATTTTTTATCCAAATATTAGTATATTCATTAAATTTAAAGTTCCATAAATCAAGGAAGTTTACAAAATTAATATATTATTAACTTCTTGTAGTTTAGATTAGTTGAATCAATGAAACATCATCATTAGCGAGTGATATGTCTCTGGTATAGTGGACCATGGCAGAAAAAGGTATTAAGTTTACGAAACTGAGTTCAAATATACATTTTGATAATAAAAAATGTTACTGAAAAATTAATTGTTTTAATTAAATTTAATCATTACTTTTAATTATAAAGGTATACTTAAGAATGCCAAAAAAAAAAATCACCTGAAAATATTTCTGTTACAAGTTGAGAATTAATAGCTTAATTGGTAGCTGTTACTGTTATACGCACCTGTATCCAACTTAAAATTACTTAAATACCTTTCTTTTAAACAAAATAAGTGATTAGTTTATGTTTAGTATAATAATCACATGTTTCAATATTTGTATTTAAATTAGTTTACTTATTCTTTGCAATTTTATATTTTGACAAATATTCACCAATATCCTAAAATATTTACAAATATTTATAAAAATTGTGGAATGTAAACTCATTCATTACATACCAGTAAGAAACTACCATGAGTGTCCTTTTTCTCTGTGATCTCTAATCATACTGATTTTTCTTCACTAACTTTCTGAATACATACTGGTACACCTGCCACTCATTGATTCAATAGTACAAATTGTGTTCTTTTTTTTTCTCATAACGAATTTGAAGTAGTTGTACACCTAGTAGTTTTGTGGAGAAAATTTATGACTTAGAATCTCATCCAACGGCAACACCAATGCATGTTAGTTGAGGAAATAGGCAGAACATATAACGATAGTAGAGAATATGTGGTATCTTCTTCTTTCTTTCTCTATTTCCTATAATATACACACACACCCCTATAGCATAAAAGAGACAAAATACCTTCTCTTTCTCATTTTGTCTTCTTCAAAGCTTCCGTTCAGTCAGAATCTCCATGATCTCCCAGAAAATCAGCACCACAACAATCATTCAGTAAGGTAAACTTAACCGTGAAAAGATAAATGTTAAACCAGTAAAAAATAAATGTTATTAAAAAATGAACTTTAAGACAGATTTATAAAGTAAGATTTATATTATATATTTATTTTGAAATGTCTTTTATCTATATGAATGTGAGATCTTCAACAAATGTCACCAAAGATTGTAATTTTGGTTTTAGAAGATTATAACAGTAAACTTTCTACTGACACAATTCTGATTCATAATTCACATACCATGCACTGATGAATCAGGTTGTTTAGTGCCTATTGAGAAGGGATATGTTCTGCTAATAAGATTTATATGTTGTCTTGTAAGAGAACTTATAACCAAACGATAATTATAAGTAAACTGCTCAACACTACAAACACTTTTTTGACACTTACTAACTCAAAATATCGTCCCACACTTATCACAAATAAAGATAAATTTAAAGAATCATATCACATCTCATATCAATTATATTTGTCTTTTTTTCTCTCTTTTTTTTTTTTTTGTGTCAAATAGGGTAGAATGGTCCATGCATCACTTTCCTAAAACCAAACATGATATGCTTCTTGCATGCTGAATTTTGTGTAGCATTTGCTTCTTTTATTTACTTTTTCTGCAGCTGAAATGACAGACTGTAAATAACAAGTCACACACAACCTTCATCACTTTTGACTAAAATATATAATTGATGGGTGATATTTTCATAGTTATGTAGTCAATGTTTATCCAGCATGATATATGTTCTTATCTCAAAACTGGGATGTCAAGCCACTCACTTCATATCCTTGGCTACTAAGTACTTTGACTTTATACCAAGTTTGAAATATTCTTAACAACGTATTGTTACACAAGACATGGCAACATTGAAGAATAAGAAAGATGGATGAGAATGAGCAATAACTCACCTTGGAAGTGGTGGAGCCACAATTAAAAGCCATTTTCAGCATTTCCAAATGCTACTCAAGGTGCTGCCGTCATGATGGGGAAGAGGGGCACATGAAGGGCTAACTCACTGCAACTAGAGGAATCTATCTGGTTGGTGAAAAGCAGAAAAAGAAAGTGATTCTCTGGGTTCATTCGTGCGTTCATGAGTTAGAATTGCACGTGCCCTGCTTCTCCATCTTGCTCAGCATGCACCTTTGGCACTAGCTAGTACTATTAGGTGGGAGGAGTTACTCTGAGTACTCATAAACAAGAACAAGAACAAGAAGTACTAGTGAGTGGAGAGGGAAGGGAAGTGAGAAAAAGTAAACAAATGAGAAAGGGTTTGTAAGAAGTGGTGAGAATTTTGAGACACTGATCTTCATCTTATGATTCTTGTGTGCTAGTTGAAGCCTACTCTCCTATAATAAAAGAGGCAATAGAGGGTGCTTTTAAAGGTGGGTGTGGGATGGGTTCAAGAAATGGGAGAGGCTTAGTTGGGTGTGGGGTCTTTGTATTCTCAACCCAAACAGCTTGTCAAAAGTTACATATATAAAATTGGACCACTTAATTCATCACAAACCACATTCAAAATTACCCATGTACCCTACTAAGTACTTCACGATTAGGGAGTAATAATCTAATTTTTTTTACTATAATAGGAGTGATAATATATGGAAGTTGATAGTTACGCATAATAAAGATGTGTTTAGATTATTGTTAGTTGTGTATCTTAAACTTTGCATATATATTGTAATTTTGTGGATTATAATTTTTTTTTGTTTTTTTAAAGAATTTTTTTACAGAACCTTGTATATTGTTGGTTGGGGTATTTCATACACTCTTTTATTTATACATTTTTTCTAGTTAAAAAAAAAAAAAACTATGCTAGGAAAAATTATTTGATAGTATAGAATTACCCTTTGTTTTATATGGTCCCATAAATCATTATGTGATTTAATTTTTTAAATTTAAATGAAATAATCAATAATATTAAGTTACATATTAAATAAAGATGGCTGATAAAATAACATTAAATAAAGATTGATCGAGACCCTACCCATATATTTCAGCATCACCTAATAATTTTTTTTCAAACGCATTCACTACAAAATTGGAGTGCACAAAAAAAAAAAGAAAATGACACACATATATAAGTGTGATGTGATAAATATAAATAAATGGGACAATAATGAAGGGAAAAATAATAATGTATGTTTATTCTATTTTGGGAGGATGAAGAAGTATAAAAAGAAATTGTTCTCGAACGGGATTGAAACTAAGAGAACTTTCAGTTTTCTCCCTCAATCGGTCAATTTGATCGTACTTCACTCTTTTGAACACTCACTCCTTGTTCTACTGCTCGCCCTTCCTACTTACTCCGAACTCAGATGATACCTATAAAAGGCACTCCGACGCTCAAGTTAGCTATAAGCTCTCGAAACTTAGTATTTAGGATTTGATGATTGTGTATCTGATCTTTGGGGATCTGTGCTAATTTATATAATTAGTGTGAACCCATTCTCATTAATGGGCCTAATAAAAGGGGATTGATAAACATTGGGTCATTAATTAGCCTCGCTGTTAGTGATGTTGGTCGGTCTGAACTAGGTACCGAGTCAATGTCTCAGTCATGCTGACCGTTACAGTAAAAAAAAAATATAATGTTTCACTACAAGAAAATCATTAAATAAAAACTAATTTTGGAGACTAAAAATAATTAGTTGCTATAGTGACTAAATTAGAGACCATTTTAGAGACTAAAAAAATTTTTGGTTTTTAAATTAGTTTCTATTATTGTTAAATAGTTTCTAAATTGGTATCTAATTGACTACTAAAGTTTTTGCTACCAAATTTAGAATCTAAATAATTGGTAGTTAAAATCTTTGTAGCTAATTAGATACCAATTTAAAAACTATTTAACAATAATAGAAACTAATTTAGAAATTAACTTTTTTTTAGTTTTTAAAATTGTCTTTAATTTAGTCTCTATAGTAATTAATTATTTTTTTTTCTAAAAATTATTTTTATTTAATGATTTTTTTTATAGATTTTGATGTGATAAACAAGCAAAGGTGATAATAAGATGAAAACAAAAACTAAATGCATATTGATATAATTTCTGGTATATTTATCGTTTTCTCCCCCTATTTTATTGTAATTTATACTGTGTACACCTGAACTGAACAAAATATTTTATGATTAGAACCACTACGCATGCATGCTTTGGGTACAGAAGAAACCTACAAAACGAAAACCAATAAGAAATTGAACAGAAAATGATGACTGATTAATCTGAAACAATTTTAGTCCTTTTACATTCGACTTTCTGACATGTGTTTATACTTATTAAAGGCCAAAGATTCCCTCATACAGTAAAACCTTACAACTTATATTTGAAAGTTAAAGCACAAAGAAACAATGTTAAGAATTCTGTCTCTAAATTTTCTGCTAAGAGGTTATAATCTTCTGGGAATATCTATTCAAAAGATTAAAACATGAAAAATATATAGAAATTATGAAGGGAAAAAAAAAGAATCTTAATGGGACACGACTCAAGTGTAAGAAGTCATAAATACAAGCTTCTTAATTGCAGTTATTACACTTGTCATTGGGCAAAGAAAGAAAACAACTTAAGCTTGATAATGGAAATTTCCTCATATGATAAATTTATTAAAAAGAAAGTAGAAAGCAGAGAGCTTCTTCCCACATTAAGATTTCAAGATTACGACTAGTTTATAAACAATTAATTGCAGATATGGCCAAAATGGAAATTCTTGTCATTTTCAAATCTCACTATACACAACTGAGTGATTAGGTATGTATTAAGATTAAAGCTAAAGCTTCTTTAACCACCATAAATGCGATATTCATTGGTCAAGGGCATTTAATTAGCACTGCCTGCACCAAGACAGGCTTAGTAGGAGTATAACTCTGGTGATAATTTCTAACAAAATAAACAGAAAAAATCCTCATGAAAAACATATTTTTATAATTAAAATTAATTTTAAATAATTAATTATTTTCTTTTTCTATAACAAAGACTCATGATTAAATATAACGTTAATTATTAAATAAAAATTTTTAAAAATAAAAAATAATTAATTATTATATCAATTAAATTAAATATAATTTTACAATTAAAAATATTATTTATATTTTAAATAATTTCTATTATTAATAATAATTTCTAAAATATTTGATAGTTAAAATTTTGATATTATTTATTAATAAATAGTATCAAAATTTTAACTATCAAATATTTTTAAAAAAATATAATTAATTATATACAAATTTAAAAATTATTATTAATAACAAAAATTATTTAAAATATAAATAATATTTTTAGTTTATAAAATTATATCTAATTTAATTAATATAATAATTATTTTTTTTTATAAAATTAGTTTTTATTTAATAATTTTTATATTTTTAAATTGTTGGATATATACCTGATTGTGAAAAAGAATATTTAGGACAATGATTGTGCATGCAAATGCGTTTATTTCTTATAAAGAACAACGTGGCTGTGATACTACTATTCCAGATGTTCAACAAATAATCGTGTTTGAAATTGTTGAAATTGTTGAAATTGAAAAATGGTCTGAGATTATAAAAAATACAAAACTTACAATCCAAATTTTTTAATGTTTTTGTATTTTTTTTCTAATTAAGCGAAATTTATTACGTTTAATTCCGTTTTCTTTTCCTAAAATTTATAGTAATTCTGATTTTGGCTTCTTAAATTTAAAAAAAAATTTAATCTCGCAAGATTAAAACAAATATAATTTCAGTCCCTAAAATTTAATATTTTAAATTTAATAGTTACATATTAAAATTGTATTTTTATTAAATTTTTTTTTTCAATTAAAGAACTGAAAATAACTTGAAATTTGAAGTACTAAAAGCATAATTAAACCAATTTATTATATAAATTATCTAGATAAAAGGTTTATTTTAATTACTGAGATTACAAAAAAATACAAAACTTACATTCAATTAATTTTTTCATGATTTTGGTGCTTTTCTCCAGTTACGTGAAATTCATTAGGTTTAATATATATTTTAATCACGAAAATAACAATGATCCTCATTTGAATTTCCTAAAAAAGTTTTTTTTAATCTTTTAAAATGAAAAAAAAAAAATCTTAGTCTTAAGAAATAAAACCGGTTTTTACTTTGAACTTTAAATTTAATATTTGTAATTAAAATCATATATTATTAAATTTGAGGGAGTATAACATTTTTTTTTAATTTGAAAAATTAAAAATATTTTAAAATTTAATAACTAAAAATATAATTAAATCAATTTATTAGATAGATTATTAAAATAAATTTTAATTTTAATCATTCAACAACAACATCAACAAAAATTATTATTTCAGAAAAAGTGATAGAAATAGTTTACTCTATTGAAACCCTAAAATTTGTCCCCCACATCCTTACCTCCCCGCACACTCTTCTTCTGTCACGCACAGTACTCTTCATTATCTTCTAAAGGTTCAGTAGCCCCAAATCAATGCCCCGTAACTAAATCCTTGGCACATATAATGGTCCCAGATTCAACCTACAATATAATTAGAATATAACTGCTGTAACCAAATCTCTAGCTTCCATTTCAACTTCCTAGATACAGCATTTAAAGTTATACTTTTTCATTCTTCTTTAGTTTGTTATCTATTCATTAACTAGCTTTAGCATTGGTTAAAAATACCGACACACTGCAGAAAAAGCTACGTTAAAATCATAATTAGCCTTCATATTATGTTAGCTAAAGATTTTAAACACCACAATAACTAAGCCATTTGCATCAAACTTATATACTATTATATAACTATTAGCGTCTCTCAAATCTTAAATCTATTTTAAATGAGACTTATATTAATTAATTATTGGATGTTACATTAGCTACCCAATACATAAAAAAAAACCTAAATATTTATTAAAGTCAACAATAATTTGATTGATACAAAATAAATAAAAAGAATTAAATTTAATGTCGCTTTAATTAAAAAAATATAATTAATGTAATAAGTTACCATTGGTTTAACTGACACTTATAAAAAAATATATAATTACCTTATTTGTCTCTACATTTAGGGTCAATATTCAATTTAGTACAGTGGTTTTTACAAAAATTAATTTGGTCCCTCTGTTTTTTAAAATGTATCCAAATTGGTCCTTTCCGTTAAGTCTCAACTTACGACATTAAATGATGTTTATGTGGTAGAGAGAAATGCTTATGTTGCAGAGAAAGCTCTGACCCTGGTCCTCAAGTATCACGACAACGCTCTCATGAAGCATGTGTTCACCCTCAACCCGAGCACCTCCTTCCGCAAGGTCTCCTCCCACCTTGAAAACTCCGTTGGCGACATCTCCTGGCTCCTCCGCATCTCGACTGACGAAGTCGATGGCGAGTACCTCAGCGAGCTCCCTCCTATAGCCACGAACAAGCCAATCCTCTGCCTCATCAATTGTGAGCAAGAAACCCACTTCCATCCACGCCCTCTTCGTCGCCACTACCAACTCCACCAACACTTATCTTCCAAAGAAAAATCACTACCACTAAGGCTTACATGAAGGAAATGGCAGCAAGGGCTCTCTGGCAATTGCCCAAAGGTAACTCGCCAATTTGTCGTAGCATCACTGAATCACGAGCCTTGTTGTGTTTTGCTGTTCTCCTTGAGAAAGGAACATAGGTTATGAAGTACAATTTGGCAAAACATATCGATAGAAAGAAACAATGAAACATCGTAAAAATTGAACTATGGTGTTGCAGTTAAAACATAATCAACCATTTATATAATTTATTTCATTAGAATATTTAGATACAGTTTTTTAAGTGTTAATGAAGTTGCTTTCTAAAAAAATATAGAGTTACACGAATTATTAAAATAAAACTTCTAATTGAGAAAAACACCCATAATCTTAAGCTTTTGGTATTTCTTCCGTCTCTTTTTTAATTGTATATTCCGCAAAGATTAGGTAATATCAAAGCCTAGTAATTAACAGTAATTAACATTGTTGAATGAAAAAAATAAGGTAGAGTTAATGAATAATAGAGTAGAATTGAAAGAGAGAGGTAGTTACCATAACATTCCAGATGAGTTTCTCGGGCTGGGTGTTCAGGGCCTCGTCCCAAGCTCGCAATGCAATCTCTTTGGCTCCGAGGATATCCAACACCTCCACCTCCAAGGACCAGAAACACCAACACCAATACTTCTCATATTTGTTCGATTTCTCTGGACGCTTCACACTGCACACATGCCACGTTTCACCACCTTTCTCTTTCACAAAATTACCTCTCTCTGCCACATAAGCATTACTTAACGTCGTAAGCTGAGACTTAACAGAAATGAACAATTTGAATATATTTTAAAAAACATAGGGACCAAATTGATCTTTTTAAAAACCACTATACTAAATTGAATATTGACCCTAAATGTAGGAATGAATAAGGTAATTATACCTAAAAATATTTAACAAAAAATTTATGCATTAAGATAGAATAATACAAAAAAAAATATTCTATCTAGGATCAACTTATATCGAATTGTAAATTCATAAAAAAATTTAACAAAATATTTATGCATTAAGATAGAATAATACAAAAAAAATATTCTATCTAGGATTAACTTATATCGAATTGTAAATTCATACCTACCTTTACAAAAGTACAATTCTTAATTGTAAATCAAATTATCATGCAAACACATCAAATTGCTACTAAAACCAATGAAATTGAATTTCTAAACCTTAAAAAATGCATTTGTAAGAGTTGAATAAAAAATATATAACCAAATTTCATATCAAAGCTCCATACCTATTAGTGTATTAATCTCAATTCAAAATCCAAAATCAATATCTGTGTAACAATTCAATATATATAGCCAAATTTCATATAAAAGCTCCACAATAAATTTCAATTAACAACTGCATACCTAGCCCAATTGCATAATTCAAAATCAATATCAATATAATAGCTCAATGCCAAATTTCATATCAAAGTTCCAGAACCAATTTCCATGTAACTTATGCATGCATAGATAGCCTAATTGCATACTAAAACCAATATCAATTCCAAATCCAAAATCAATGTAATTGTTGCATTCATAACCAAATTTCATATTAAAACACAAATTCAATTATAACACTTGGTAATCAATTAAAAGTTTAGTAAAATATACCATGACATTGCATGAAAATTCACAAAGTATGATGACATAATAAAAATCAGTAAAAGTTGGAATAAATAATGAACGAAAACTAAAGATAGATATTACAAGTTGAAAGTGAAAAAGAGTGTTTCATTTGACTTAAACATCAACATGAACGGTTAATTGGAAGGACTTGTGAAAAACAATGGAAACCATTACAATAACTACAACACTTAGTACATGAAAATAATTACTAAATAATTTAACTTACACTATAAGTGAACATAAAGAAAGGGGATGACCATCAAAGTTTTCACCATAACAACGATGGACCTGACTGGTACCTATTGAAATGTTGCCAAGTTGTTGTTCCATCATCATAAGTTATTGTTGTTGCATCAACTTGACTATGTCCTCCAATTGTGTAGTCCTTTGTTTTGCCAGGTTAGCTCTTTCAGTTGCTCATTAGCTCTTTCATTTGTTGCATTAGCTATTTTAGTTCCTTCTAGAACTTGATGTTTAAGTTGTTCATTCTCTGCTAACTACTCACTATGATCATTAGTAGAAGCTAATAAAAAGGGTTGAGTGAGGGATGACTATACATGAGAAAAGTTAGTAGTCAAATCTGCAATGCCATAAACTCTATATTCTACTCTTCCGTCTACCAAGATCTTTTCAACACTAAAGCTTTGTTGTTGTATTTATGTGGTGGACATTGGAAGTGATCCTTCAGAACTATTTAATTGGATGACCCTCAATCGCTAATGATAGCTTTTCTAAACAATTATTGAGAGTTGCAAATGTTAGTAATTTATGTTAAAAGTATAACTAAAGAGACAAACTTTAAAGTAATAATTTACAAAAGTCTCACGGACACGACCATATACCTAATCACCCTTCTTATTGGTGTGAGTGACAAGAAATAATTCATCTGATTCAACAAGTTATCCATATTTACGTTTCTAATAAAGGTTGTACAATTACAAACAATATGTGATACAACCCAACTTGATAAGCAGATGACTAAGGACACCACAAACACTTCACAATTAGGTCAGTCATCTCAGCATCCAAGACAAGGCCCTACCAAACATCAAAAAGACCTCAACTGAAGAAGAACTGGACATAGGCCATAACATCAGATGTTCTTTCTTCTGATCTTTTTACAAGACACGTTTATGTAAATAATTTTGGCTCTTTTTGGGGGTCCAAACAAAATAATAAGCTAGAGTAGGTTGTGTTGAACCAAGTGGTGTTCAAGGTTTTGAAGAATCCAAATCCTTTGAAGGATGATGAAGCCTCTGCTTTGCTTGATGCTACTCTGCTGGTTTATTGTTTTGTTCTGGGGTAGTTTAATGTTGTAATCCACCCTTAGATTAAATCTCAAAGCACTTAGCATCTCAATCTTTAAACAAAGTAAAGTGTTTTTCAAACTAAGTTGAAACAACCGATTGTTCTGTCGAAACAACCGATTGTTTACACTTAGATGTTTTGAGAAAGTTTGAAAACTGTTTTTGAATGAAGAAAATTGTTAAGTGACAAAAAACCGATTGATTCGAGGAAACAACCGATTGTTTGTTCTGGAACCTTAACAGAAAAATTGTTTTCTTTGACTGAGCTTTAAATGATTTGAAACTGAATACGCTCCAGTCATTAAATGCTTTGACCAATCTTTTTGAAAGCAATTATGGGTTTGTTAAGATTTGATAACAAACTTTCTTTATATAAATCCAGAAAAACTGTTTTAAATAAGAGAATGCTTTTGAAAAAGTTTTTCTAAGAGAGTTTTTAAAGAGTTGAGATTGCTTAAGAGCTCAAGGGATTGATCAAGGTGCTGGAATAGGATTCTACTTGTATTGATTTCAGATCTTCATCTGTAACAAGTGTAATCTGTGTAAACTGCTGAAACATTTCTTCTGTGTATTGTTGCTGAGATTGGCTGTGTGTTCTTGAGGTGTTCAAGATCAACAATCTTAGTGTTGGCCAAGGAGAGTGTGTGTCTTGAGGTTTTCAAGGTCATTCTCTTGGTTGTTGTGTAAGTGATCAAGGTGTGATTGCTTAGTGGATTTCCTCAGGGATTCTGAGAAGACTGGATGTAGCTCTAGGTTGGAGTGAACCAGTATAAACAACTGTGTACAATCTCTCTATCCCTTACTCTTTAAATTCAGTTTGTTTGTTGTTTGCTGATATAAACAACCAATTGTTTTGAAGAAACAACCGATTGTTTTTCTGACAGTGCAGTTTTGCTTACTGTTTTGGCTAACTAAATTGCTTAATCAATTGGTTTCTGAGATAAATTCATTCTAGCTTCAAAAAGTTTGCGAAAACCTCTTTAAACAATCCCCCCCTCTAGTTTAAAGCCATAATTTCTAACAGGTTGTAATTAGTAAAGGCTTTTATTTAAAAAAATTAGTAAATTGGGCTTGTGCCAAGCTTATCTTTCATGACATGTGCACTTAGGTTTTGGGTTTCTTTGACCTACCTTCTAAAAGGTTTCTCACAAATTACGCCCATACCCCTTTTGCTCTTGCTCCCCAAGTCACTCTCTCTCTTATATAAAGGGTGTCTTGCCTCATGTATTTTCACACATTGAATTTTGAAAGAAAAGAAACTTTGTCAGAGTGTTTAGTGAACTCTGTCTCCTAGAATTTGGGTCTTATCTTGAGTGTTCTACACTTCTAGTGGCGGCTCTTCACCACTCATCTTGGAGTCGTCTCCCCCTCCAAGTGGTGTGACCACACCTTCATCATCCTAAGTTTCTCTTTCCTTTCATCTTTTTATTTTTTTTCCATTCCTTTATGTTCTTGTGTTAATCTTTTTCTATTTGGTTTCTATCTTCTTTCTTTCCTTTATATGCTAAGTCATTCTTCATGTGTCAGGGAAATTAACTCTTTTTCTCCATCCTTGTTTGCTTGTTTTTCTGCAAGAATTTATGCAATTTCTATCTTTTCCTCATGTGCAATTGGAGTAGGAGGTTTCTTGACATGTTTTTTCACTAGTTTTTACACATTCTACACAATTTACACTCCTATTAAACAATAAAAATCACTACGATTTACCACTTATGAACTCCCCCCAACTTGGCTCTCTTCTTGCCTTCAAGTAAAACTCTTGTAGGTGTAGTCTGTTGATCAAGGTTGATCAAGTGCTTTGATGTTTCCAAATCTATGGTGTTTGATGGAAGGCTGGAGTTGTTGCTTGTGTGGGTGGGATCTGGGTAGATTAAAGTGTAATCCACTCTTTGTTCAAATATAAAACTTATTTGAATCAAAACCTTTTTGAAAAATATTATTTTCTAAAGAAGTGGAAAAACAACCAGTTGTTTTATCGTTTCAATCGGTTGTTTAACACTTAGTGGTTTTTGAAAAGGGTTTGAAGTTGTTTGACTTGGTTGACTTTGCTGTCAAACCAATTCAATTAGTTGTTTCGAAAAATCAATCGATTGTTTTTTGAAAATCCATAACAGAATTTTTGTTATGCTTTGTAAATCTGCTTTAATGATTTCTAACTGAATAGGCTCCTGCTTTAAATGTTTTTAACCAACCTTTGGAGTATAAATAGTTTGTTTTACGCTCCTAAGAGGTAAGAAACAATTTTGAGAATTCAGTTGTGCCAAATTGATTTTAAGCTTTCAAGATTTACATCAAGCTTTTGGATTTTTACAATGGAGTGGAATAGGATTGCTCTGTATTCTTTCATTTTGATATTGATCAGGTGTAATCCTTTCTTTATCTCTTGTATTTCTGGATAACTGTTGTAAGTGCATAATCAGAGGGTGTTTTGATTTCTGTGGTGTCTTGTGTGCCAAAGGAAGTGTGTGGCTTGAGGTGTTCAAGGTCACTTCTTTGGTAGTGGTTGTTGTAATCTGGATTTGATTGCATAGTAGATACCCATGGGTTTCCGGGGACTAGATGTAGCTCTTAGGATAAGAGTGAACCAGTATAAATTGCTTGTGTGCTTTTCTCTTGCCTTAAACTCTTTTACATTATGCTTTTAAATTGTTTTAATCACTGCTAATAAAAACAACCGGTTGAATCGCAAAAACAACCAGTTGATTTTCTGAAAATCAACTTAAACAGTTTTGTTTCATTGTTTTCTTGATTTCTTTCTCTGTGATTCTACATTGAAGTTCATTATACCTTCAAAGTTTACGAAAATATTTTATAAACAATTCACCCCCCTCTTGTTTAAGGCTATATATTCTAACATAATCCTGAATCAAAAATGGCTAGTTAGGAATTGTTATAGTTTGTTTGGAACTGAAGCACCACTACTTATGCTTTTGGCACAAGTTTTTCACACTAAGCAGCATAACACATATAGTTGAGTCATTTCACATTCTAAGATATGCATTAGTTTAGTTTTTCTATCCATATTCAGTCGTAGTCCCAACCTAACTAGTTGTTTACACTCTAAGTGATTTCTAGAATATTTAAAAAAATTTGTATCTTGTTTGGAGTTCTAAGCTAGCACAAAAGCATGGTTTAAGTAATAGAAATTCTATGGCCAGATCAAGTGTGTCAATACTTTTACTTAGACCTTTCTTGGTCTATTTTCCTTTCATACTTCTACTATTCTTTCTTTTTCATCTGCTCTAGTTTTCCTTTTTCTTGATTCTTAGGACTCAGGTATGAACTCAAGCATAATAGTTATATTTTTTCTAGGGTAACTGTTTATGCATTTTGAGGTTTGAGAAAATCTTTCATGGCCAATTTTCAAATTTCCATGTAATGTGCTAGTCTTTGAACTAAAATCTTAACACAAAACTAGTTTTATAATCTGAAATCACTTACCTTATTTGCTTTCTTACTTTGTGGCTATCTTAGCTTTCCAAATAGGTACTATTTCTGATGCAATGCCTTAGAATTTGTGAATGAGTCTGCTGCAGTGTTCTGCACTTCAGCGTTCTCCATTTGAAGTTTTGCTGTCTCTTTGATAAGTTAATGTAATAACTCATGGCAATTTAACTTCTAAGATTCTATACTACTTACATTACATAGTTACATATTGATGTGAGTTGATTTTTGGATTGCACATTTTATGGGTTACTCTTTTGTTTATGAGTTTTGAGATTAACAATTATGGTGAGAAACCCAAAGAAGATTTCCACTGGACACGAACTTAACCAAGTGGTTAAGTAAGTGTGAGGGCGCACTTCTAGAGGGCAAATAGAAAACACAAGTATGGTGATTATGATGATGAAGTTGTGGAAATAAAAGACATGAAAAGAAGCATAAGATGATGAAGAAAGCCAAACATAAATGAATAAAAGTATGGAAGAATGGCATAAGGAAAAGGAAAGAAAAAAAACACAAAGGTGAAGAGATTAAGAGATGCTTATGGAATAATGAATCATGCCACTTGGGGGGGGGGGATGAAACTCCAAGATAAGTGGTGAAGAGCCGCCACTTGAAGTGCACAAACACCCAAGATAAGACCCAATTTCTAGGAGACAAAAGCTCACTAAATACTCATGCAGAGTTTCCTTTCTATTTCAAATTCAAGTGTCCAAATACATGAGGCAAGGCACCCGTTATATAGGAGAGAGTGACTTGGGGAGCAAGAGTGAGAGGGGTAGGGGTGTCATTTGTGAGAAACCTTCTAGAAGGTAGGTCAAAGAAACCATAAACCTAGGTGCACGTGTCATGAAAGGTGGGCTTGACACAAGCCCAAATTACTAAGCACACCCTACTCAAATTACTGAGCACACCCTACTCTAGCTTTTTCTTCTATTTGGACCTCCAAAGTGTGCCTAATTTATTTACATAAACTTGTCTTTTAAAAAGACCCGAAGAAAGAACATTTGATGCTCTGGCCTATGTCCAGTTCTTCTTTTGCTGAGGTCCTTCTGAAGTTTGACGGGGTCTTGTTTTGGATGCTGAGATGATTGGCTTAGTTGTGAAGTGTTTATTGTGTCCTTAGTCATCTGTTTGTCGAGATGGTTTGTATCATGCCCCCTAAGTTGGAAAGAATTCGACCTTGAATTTAGAACTCTTGCAAATAACATAGTTAGTTTGTTCACTTGATTTATATATGTGAGTTGTGAAGCAAACTTATGTTCATTGAATTTTAGGAGTTTGGGTGGAATGGTTCTAGTTACTTGTAATGTTTGTAGAGAATGTGTAGGATCAAAGGGAATTTGGTGTGAAAAGCTTCTTATAAGATGTAAACCTTTAGAAAGATTTTGAAAAATATTCCCACATTTCTCTAACAAATGTTGCATGTAATTAGAGCTATGAATAGATAAATAAGAGAAGGAAGGAGAGTACCTAAGTGAGCTGACAATATTTATTTTTGAACAGATCAACATTACAGTTTTCACCACATTTTGTGAGGTGATGAGCCTCGTTTTGTTATTTTCGTCATCTTTTTCATATTTTCTTTTTTGTTTCATTTTTTTTTTGGTCTTTATTTACCTTTTTTGGAGTTTCAATATGATCTTATGGCCTTGGAAGTGAAAATAAATCTTGTTAGTTAGGCCATCATGTAAAACTTTCCTATCATATTACCATGGCATTCCTAAAAGAATATGGGTTGCTTCCATGGGCAAAACATCACATAACACCTCATCTTTATATTTGCCAATTGAGAAGGATATAAGGACTTGTTTATTAACAATTATTTCACACTCTTCACTTAGCCATTGCAATTTGTATGAATGTGTAGAGAAATGGTGGGTGATCCAAATTTCTCCACCACTCTTGTACTTGCCACATTTGTACAACTACCCCCATCAATTATCAAGGAACATAATTTGTCATTAATAAGGCACCGGGTATGGAAAATATTTTCCCTTTGACTTTCATCAAAAGGTTTTTGAAGCTGCCCTAACATGCGCCTTACTACTAACAAATCACCTTTACATGGTATTTCACACTCGTCCTCACTTGGAGTTTTTGAAGAGGAAGGGGAGCTAGCTCTAGATGATTGGGAACTATGGTCACTCACAATTATCCCCTTTTAACCATCATTGTTCTTTTACTTGGGCAATTAGCAATAATGTGCCCAAAACCTAGACATTTAAAGCATTTTGACTCGAGGTTTTGGTGGGAGATTTAGGAGTAGAAGGTTTATCTTTATAATTTTTATGATGTGGGGTGATTTCTTTTGAGAAATTGGAAGGAGAGTCTTGGTTTTGAAATTTGTGTTTGTCCTTCCAAGATGATTTGTAAAAGCCATCATTATGAGTATCTTTAAAAGAATTTCTCTCCAAAACTTGTGATTCAACCTTGATGGGTAGGTGAACAAATTTTTCTAAAAAAGTATACTCATATAATTCTACAACATCTTGTATTTCTCGCCATAATCCACTCACAAATCTAGCAATCTTTGACTCTTCACTTTCATGCATATTAATTTTAGTCAAAGTTACTTATAAATCTTTGAAATACTCCTCTACACTCCTAGATCCTTAATGAAGCTGTTTGAGCTTCAACAAGAGTTCCTTCCTATAGTGAAGAGGAACAAACCACACGACATGCATTCCTTCAAACTGCACCAAGAGACCACGATTGGCCTCTTGTTTAGCCCAATGTCCATTACAGTTTGATGCCACCATTGTATGGTGTAATCTAAAAACTATGGCCTCTTCAACCTCATACACATTAAAAAAAAATTCTACCTTAGCTTCCCATCCTTAATACAAGTTAGGGTCACTTTCCCTACTAAAACTAGGTAACTTAACAAAAGGAAAATAAGTCTTTGGTGGTTGGTGTTGGTGGCACCTAGTTTCCATATTGTGCAATCTCCATTTTTTTTTTCTTCTTCTTCTTCACTCCCATAGTGCATATGATACCTTGTAGTGCGTCTAGGTTCCCGCCTCCTTTCTCTAGCCAGTCTCTCTTGAGTATCTTCTAGCCGTTGCATTCTTTCCACTAGTTGTCTTATTTCCTCTTCTTTGTGGGCCAAGCTTCTCTTGGCATTCGCAAGCTCCCCCAAAAGATGTGTTTTTTTAGGAGATTATGGCTTTAAAGACTCTCCCGAAGATAAATGAGCCATGATTTTGCACAAAAGAAAGCAAAAAATTAGTGAAAATAAAAATTTAATCCACTTATTCACTTTTATCACTCGACTATTTAGTAAAGGATGGAGAAAAATTTTAATTCACTCAAGAAAGACTAGAACTCCAAAAGGTCTACCCTTGGTAGCAACACTTCAAATGAAAGAGGCCAAATCTCATATCACTCCCTCACCAAAGAACCTCCAACAAAACTAAAGAAAGATTTGAAGACAAGCAATAAAAGATAAATGAAAGAAAGCTAAACCAATTTAGAAATTAGAGGATGACAAAACTTTGAACACGACAAACAAGAACTTCTTGTCTTCTACCTTCTTTGCTCTTTGCTTTTACATTGGCCAAGCACACTAATGTCATGACTTGGCTGAGCAAGCTTTTCACATCGCTACAGAGGTGATCCTCATCATACTCGTTCAGTTGAGCAACGTCATCCTCTAACTGGTAGCATGACTTGTTGTGAGTTGAAATGTCTAAGCTTGGATCCCACAAACTCGCTTTCACCCTCGAGCTACCGACAACATAGTCTGGAATGGTCAGGACCTCCAAGTCAAGAGCCCAACCATCTGAGTTAGATTGCGCAAAGGGAATCAAAGCCTTCAACCTTTTCCTTTTAAGAACTAGCCCTGAAGTAGTGCGTTCGTTCTGCTCGGATTGAATATGCACCCCACCTAGGGTAGTTTCACCCATAAGCAAAGTGCTTTTGGCAACCATCATCCGCTTAATCCACTTGGCGAGCTCAACCTTGCAAAAAGAAGATAACATTTTCTCTACGAAGAAATCAAAGCAAGGAATGCAAAGGCCACATCAACAAATTTTAATACTAAGTAAATTGGGTTGAAAAGTGCATGATATACCAATATAAGCTTTAAAAGAACCCAATCGGTAGTCTCTCGTCAATATTGTTGATTTATCAAAGACAACCTTGAGATTTTCGAAACATTCACACATTCTTCGCTCCCTTGGGTCCAAGTCTTCAATTCGACGAGCACTTTGGAAACAAGGATTCGGTGATCAATAAAGGGGAAAGCCATCCAACAGGGTTGGATCGCCTACCAAAGTACGAACCTTTGTAAAACAACCTTTGATGTTTTTGTAAGAGGATTAGAAGAGGGAAAGCAAACCCCTCCTAGACACAATATTTAGAGACGCCCAAAGTTGTTTACTAGAAATAAAAGTTGGTAAAATGCCGAACCAAGAGCACATAATGACAAACGTTCAGATAAAGGTTCAGTTGTTTGGATGCAGCTGGTCGGGGGCGACGTTGAGCTCAGTCAGGATCTCCTTCTCAAAGACAAATAAATGGAGACGTAACCTAAGTTTGGTAAAGAAATTAGTGTAAAAGAAATAGATTAACACATTGGGATCGGATGACTCGTCATAACACACAGGTTTATCCTCCCCAAACACACTACAACCTTAATTAGGTTCTAGTCGGTTTTGCTCAAACCCCCCGACTCCCTCAACTCCCTGATTTTTAAATGGGTCGGGAATATAGAGGTTTCCTTAATCATATATTTTTTGGCCCAAGGGTAAGTAGAAGTGTAATCCATCCCTAAAGAAACAAAAACATCCAAAAGATAAATGCAAAAAATGAATAAGAAAAAATGCCGCATGAACAAGCTAGACAATCCATAAATGATAAAACATAACCCAACTAAATTAGTAAAAGCCAATGTTAATAGGGTGCGAATGAGTAAAAATGAGGGGCAAAGGCATACTTGGTTCATGGTGATTCACGGCAGAATGAAGAAGCACGATGGTGGTAGTGGAGGCGTCTTTTTCTCTCTATGAGGTCTCTAAAGCAGGAAAAGTGAAGAGTGAGGGGAAAGGTAGTTCTTTTATTTTTCAAAAAGGGTAGTTAAAATGGCAGTCTTCCCTAACCGTTGATGATAGGACACGTGTACACATCACAAACACTAGGATAAGCATGTCCTAACCACCTTCTATGCCAATGTCTTTTCATGTCAGGGACCGATAAACCTCTTCGCCTCGCCCTGCTTAGCTTGAAGCTAGGAGGTGCGATTGGGTCTTGACCCGATCACGTAAATTATGTGTCTTCAGCCTCTTTGGCCCAAATGAAGACAGGCCTAATGGGCTAAAAAAGGTTGGGTTTCACAGATAACACGTACATCAAGGTTATGTGCTAAAATAATGAAAAAAAAAATAACCTAAATATTTAATACAACTGAATCAATTAATTATTTTGACATGACTTCAGCAAAACAAAAACCAGAGACGATACTCTATGTGTCATCACCCCTATAATAAAGGGGAATATACAGACACCTTAAGATGTTGTTACCGATTCCTGAAGAAGGATCGACGAGTGTTATAAAAGGACCTTGAGACCCCGAACAAAGGTAAGCATTTTTTTGATAAGTAATACACACTACACTCTTATATTTAATGCTCTCATTGACTTGATCGTCGGAGTCCTATTGACAGGTGGATCTCCTCTCACTGTGATCCTCAAGCATTTGAAAGCGGCAATCTCGAAAGATTAACCTGGATTCCACCTCCAAGACCTCACACAGAATTGTTGGTGAGAACAATAACTACGTAAACTATAAAAAAAAAAACTAAACTAAAATGAAATATAATAAGACAAAAACAAAAATTGAATTAAAATAAAATAAAAATAAAAACAAAAGCTAAATAAAATAAATACATTTAATAAAAGCTATATAAAATAATATACTAAAAAAACTAAATAAAATAAATACAATAAACAAAAGATAAATAATAAATACAATAAACAAAAACTAAATAAAATAAATACATTAAACAAAAAGTAAATAAAATAAAATAAATACACTAAAATAAAATAAAATAAATACACTAACCAAAATAATATAAAAATAATTAAAAAAAATTTAAAAAAATATTCATCTAATAAAACAAAAACTTTTAAAATATTCACTTAAAAAAACAAAATCTTTAAAAATATTCACAATATTTAACAAATTATACTTTCAAATTTTAAACAAAACTGTTTCTCGACAACGACATAAAAAACATGATGACTCGCGTTTACGGCAAGTGTACCGATTCCTTGAATACAAAAGAATATAATATTCAATCTTGATTGACATTGATGCACATATAAAAATCATTCATATCGATTTCTTGCATACAAAAGTATTAAGAGAGTCTCCTAAACATCAATTCCTCGCATATTTATAAAAACTTTTTATCATTACGAATAGATGTTATAAAGTAATAACATTTCAAATCTATTCCTAGCATTCAAATATGTTAAGTATTATCATTTAGATCATATGCTTAGAAGTACTTTCTAGTCAAATCTAAGGATCAAAATCATGAATAATTCAAGCTTTAAGAATAAATTGATAATACCAATCATCAATCAAGAACTGAATACTATAGATAAATATCATCTCAATACAGAAGAGTTTGAACATATTATTCCCAATCCAAATGGAAGAATTAACCACTCATGTTGGCCATTACAAGCAAGGAAAGCAAGAAAAAAAGATTCAGGATATTTCTCCTTGACGACTACCTCCTCTATTTGGGAATAAATTGTTCTTATTCATCTCATAATCCAAAAAGATGTAAAAAGGTTCAAATTCTTAAATTAGAGGTTGAATTATAACTATTTTATCAATTAAAGTCCATAAATGCCTCTTTTTGTATGAAATATTATTGAATTACAACTTTTATCAGCACTTTGCCATTAACTATAATGATTGTCGTCAAGAGAGAAATCTTCCTTCTAGTGTTATTTCTCTTGAGTGTTTATGAAATGGATGAGTGAATTCTCCCTATAACATAGAACTTCATTTTTACAAAGAGATTTGGCTCAAGCGTTTTATCCTTGGACTCAACGAATTTTCTTGAGGCAATAAAGACTTTTTGGTTTATTTCGCTAAGTGATTTTGGGTATGCTAAGTAGATCATGCATTCCAAAAAAAAAAAAATCACTTTGTATAAAGAATGGAATGCATGATTGCTTAATCTTAGTCCCATTTGAGCCCTTTTCTTGTATGCTAATGCCAAGGCTTTCTAGCTCTTTGCTCCTTGTTGTTTTGAAGTTTTTCCTTTTTGGTCTTCTTCTTGTCTCTCCCTAAAAATGTTTTTTCACACAAACAACATAACACATAAATAGATTAATCGAAAATATAAGAAAAATAGGGGGTCTTACCATTAAGTTCTTTTTTTTCATTATTAGCTTGATGCATTTATCTTTGATTGTTCTTAGGGAGAGATGAGATTAGGGATCTCCCTATATGTTATTTTGAAGAAAGTCCCTTAAGGTTGTGGTTGATGAAAATTATTTTAGAGATGCAACATCGAGACCTAATTTTACATTTGTATTTTGACCTTTCCTTTATCCACATTTATGATCATTCTCTATGCTTTTAGAAAAGGCCTTCCTAAAATTATAGGGAATTCCTTGCACTCTTCGATTTCCATGACCACAAAGCTTGTAGGCAATGTAAACTTCTCAGTTCTTACTAGAATTTTTCATTGATTCCAAATGGCTTTTTGCATATTCCCATTATGCATTCTTAGTGTCATGCTAGTTGGCTTTATGTCACTTTTCCTAGTTTCTTCATGAGAGAGAAAGGTATTATATTGATACCAACCCTGAAATCTTGTAATGCATTCTGTACCTGAAGGTCTCTTAGAGTCACGAGGATTGTGAAGCTTCCAGGATCCTTCACCTTCCTTAGTAGGGGCTGCTATATCTTTTCATAGTAATCCTTACTTGCTTCTCCCATTTTCCTAAAAAAAGTTAATTTTTTTCCTTTTTAATTTTTTTATCAAATAAAACCTCATCCCTTTCAAAGATTAGATGGCTAGAAGTGTGTACCTCAATCTCCATATCCCTAAGTTATAGTACATTGCATTATTCTTTGGGGTATACTTGTATGTTGGTTGTGAATCCTTTGTCTTGATGTTCTACTAGTTGCTTGGCCAAAATCCCCATATGTGTTTCCAAATTCTTTATAGAAGTTTCAATATTTTTCTGATTCATCAAGGAGGTCTGCATAAATTTGTCTAATGTATCCTTTAGTTTTTGTGTTATTTCGTGGAGTGAAGGATAACTGATGAGCATATATTTATTCACACTCAATAACCTTAATCATAGATTATTGGACTATAATAATAAATAAGTCCTTTTTTTAATTAATATTCTTCTAATTGGGTTTATTTGGACATTTATTATTATTTATGTTAATTTTGTATTTTTAACCTAAGTTGCTTCTTTTTTCAAAACAAGGAACAAAATTTGAAATAAAGAATTAGAGAATTAAATCTACAAATATCTGAGAAAAGGAATTGAATGCAAATTTTTGCCAGGATATTCTCTAAAAGTCTTGCAATTAAAATTTCTTTGCAAAATCCTTCAGAAATAGAGAAAATATACTTTGATGATATTATTCAAGAAAATATTCTACAATATCTCTCATAACAATGTTCCAATCAATTACAATCAATGCACAAATTTGAAGAAAATTGGAAACAATATTTTTAGAAGAGAAGCAAGAATAAAATATGAGACTATTTGGGAATGAAGATACGTGTTTAATAATTTGAAACAGGAAAAGAAACATCTTATAATTGTAAAACAATGTCATTAGGCATATTTTTAATATGATTTTGTGTGAGGAAAAGAAGATTATAAAAGAGACTTCAGAGGAAGGAAGAAACAGCTTTTGGGACCGCATTTCATAGGAGCGAACACATTCTTGACCTAGTTTTCATTTCTTTTTTTATAATACTTTTGCTTTGCCTCCACATGGAAGAATAAACCTTTTTGGTTGATTTTTTGTAATTTTGCATTGAGTTATGAGGTTTTGGTTAATAAAAGTTTTATTTTTTAACAGTAGTTGTTTTAATATTCTAATTTTCGGGAAAATAGGTTTTTATGAGAGGTTGTACTTGAATGCATGATTGAGAGTGTTCTTTATATTAAACTTTGGTTTCTTAGTTAGTTCGCATTGTTCTAATTAATTTCTTGGGCGCATGATTCAAGAGAGAGGAGATAAGCATTCCCATGGAGTACATGCATGGAACAAAGTGGGTATTGATTAAACCAATAAACACATGTTTTACTGGTGAGCTTCAATTGAATTAGATTGACACATGTTCAATTTGGTTTAGCTCTATTGGAGGATTGAGAAAGGAATAATCTTTAGAAATCCTGTAAAGAATTTAATGGTGGAAAAACTTGGGGATCAACCGCTTTTTAATTGCTATTTTAATCTCTTTTATATTTTCTGCATAACTATCTCAACCCTTTTTTTTTCTTTATTGTTATTGCTAATCCTCATTGTTTGCAGATAAGTTTTGAATTTTGTTCACTGGACTCACTATTGAATTCGTTGGGAGACGACTTGGGGTCATTTGACCACTTCTATACTATCATCTCTCAAGCGTTAGACAGATCCACGCTGGAATCATTTTAATTTGACAGCAAAATGATAGCTATCAAATTTGGCACCTTTTCTATTTATTTATTATGGTCTAAAATATCAAAAATTAAAATAAAATAAAAGAAAAAAATATAATATAATATAATATTCAAGATATTCTTTTATCATATTTTATTTCTTTATATTATTGTTATCTTATTTTGATTTATCTTTATTTTATTTCCTTATATCTCTTATTTTAATTTTATTTTGATGTGTTTTTATTTTATTTTTTTATATATGTTATTTTTATCTTATTTTTTTTCTTTATTTTATTTTGTTATGTCTTTTCTTTTAATCTTATTTTGATTTGTTTTTATTTTATTTCATTAGATTTGTTATCTTTATTTATTTTTATTTGCTTTTATTTTACTTCCTTATATATGTTATCGTTATCTTATTTTTATTTGTCTTTATTTTATTTTCTTAAATCTTTTATTTCTTCCTCTTATATTTTTTTTTCCATTTTTCATTTATGTTTTTGGTTTAATTTTATTATTTTTATTTTTATTTTTTATATTTTATTTATTTTTGCGTAATTTTTTTTTCTCTAACAATTTTAACAATTTTTTTAAGCATTAAGTGTAGCATTTGCATTAGTTTATATATATATATATATATATATATATATATATATATATATATATATATATATATATATATATATATGATTTTGAATTTAGCATAAACACTTCTACTACTCTTTGATTTTTTTTAAATTTTTTTAATTGGAAAGCAATTCGAGGAACACTCTGATTAGGAAAGACTTGGTTTTTAAGTTTGTCTGCTTGTGACTCACCTCTCTTTCCTGAGAGTTGACTTGGTTTGCTTCTTAATTAAGAATAAGAAAAGATTTTTAGGGATTTCATTGATGCAAGACTAGGTCAAATTTATCACATTTATACTTTTGTTGAAATACATGTCTAGTGATACAGAGTCTTATAGTTCATCATCAACTATAAATCCTAATTTTGAAACTATGGATGAACGAACCCTCAGAGAACTTGCTGCTCGAGATGTTTCCATCCAAACTATTTGTATTGAATACCCAAATGTGGATGTGCAATGTGAGCTTAAATCTAGTTTGATACTTTTGCTGCCTAAATTTCATGGCCTTGTAGGTGAGGACCCACATAAGCATCTCAAGGAGTTCCATACAGTGTGCACCACCATGAGACCCACTAGGGTCTTAGAGGAGGACATCAAGCTTAATGTATTTCCTTTTTCACTCCAAGATGTAGCTAAAGATTGGTTATATTATTTGCCAACAGGGTCAGTAACTAGTTGGGAAGGGTTGAAGAGAGTGTTCCTTGAAACATTATTTCCGATATCTAGAGTCACATCAATAAGAAAGGAAATATTCAAGATAAGGCAACAGGACAGGGAAAGTCTCTATGAATATTGGGAAAGATTTAAGAGGCTATGTACAAGTTGTCTATACCATTAAATTCACAAACGACTTCTAATACAATACTTCTACGAGGGTTTGATGGCTATCGATAGACAAATGATAGATGCTGCCAATGGAGGAGTCTTGGTTGATAAGACGCCAGCTGCTGCAAGACAATTGATTGAGGTTATGGCTTCTAACAATCAACAATACCACATACATAGCAACTCTATAGTACCTGTTCGTGGAGTTCATGAGATGACAATCAGTTATGCAGTTGATCATCCTCAGATGAAGGCACAGTTAGACAACCTCACATTCATGATGAAGCAGCTAGCTATGCCTCAGATAGTTGCAAAGGTATGTGGAATCTATAGAGCTAATCATGCCACTGAGGTTTGCCCAACTCTTCAAGAAGTTGAAGGAGTAAAAAATGTTGAATGTCCTCAAGCCTATGCTGCAAACATCTTTAATGGTGGTAGACAGTCTAACCCACCTCAACAACCATTCAACCATGATTTGTCTACCAATAAGTATAATCCGAGTTGGAGGAATCACCCGAATCTTAGGTGGGGTAACTCACAACAACAAAAATAATCTTTTATGCCTTACCAACCACAGAATATTGGAGCAAACAAACCATCTTATCCCCACCCATACCACCACCACCACCACCAACAACAACAACAAAAACAACAATCATCTCCATTACTAGTTGTGGTATCAACAAAAGGTGGATCTTCTCTGGAGGATATAATGAAGGAAATGGCTAAATTTAACATGCAGTTCCAATAGAAAACAGAGGCAAGCATTCATAACTTGGAAAATCATATTAGGCAGTTAGCCACTAGCGTGAATGAGATGAAATCAAAAGGGTGTGATAAGCTTCCCTCCCATATGGCCATCAATCCACAAAATGTCAATGTTATCACTCTAAGAAGTGGTACCCAGTTGAAAGAACATGTGCAAAAACCCACCACAGTAGACGATTAGCTGAGATCGTCTAACACCTCCGATATAACTACTCCAACGGATGATGATCAAAGAAGAGCCAACACAAGGAATAATGACATGGACGCCCCTTTTAGACCATCTCATGAAGTTGATGTACAAGGAGAAACTACCAGTCTTGACAGACTATCTATTCCTCTTCCTTTTCCACAAAAAGTTGTTCAAACGAGAAGAAAAATGGAAGAAGTTGACAAGGAGATTCTTGAGACATTCAGAAAGGTTGAGGCAAACATTCCTTTGCTAGAAGCTATTAAACATATTCCTAGATATGCCAAATTTTTGAAGGATCTGTGTACACATAAAAGGCATCTTAAAGGGAATGAAAAGGTGAACATGGGAAGGAATGTTTCTGCTCTCATTGAAAAGCCTGTGGTAGCAATACCTGAAAAATGCAAAGACCTGGGAACTTTCATCATTCCTTACATAATAGGCAGTAACCAATTTGAAAATGGGATGCTTGACTTGGGAGCATCTATAAATGTTATGCCTTTATCTGTGTTTACTTCTTTGTCTCTTAGTCCTCTTAAACCCACAGGCATAGTCATTCAACTCGCTAATAGGAGCATAGTCCAACATGCAGGACTCCTTGAAGAAGTCCTTATTCAAGTAAATAAATTTGTTTTTCCTGCAGATTTCTACATTTTGGACATGGGTGGAGAAAATTTAAATTCCAGTGCAACAACCATCATCTTGGGCACACCTTTCCTGAAGACAGCCTGCACCAAGATTGATGTTCACGCAAGCACACTAACTATGTAGTTTGGAGATAGTCTAGTCCAATTCGATATCCTAGAAGCTATGAAACACCTGGTTGAAGATCACTCTGTGTATCATCTTGACATTTTGGATGATAATGTGTTGGATTTTGTAAGGGACTGTGATTTTTCTGATTTAAATGATTGGACAAACGCTGAGATAGAAGAGTTTATATCGTTTGATGGTCTAAACTATTCTAAATGTGATGCAAGTTTTGCTACTAAAGTCAATGTTGTTGACACACACTTAGCCACATTATACGATTCTAACCCTGATGAATTGTAGGTTGTTGAAGTTTCTCTCAGCATTAGACCATTACTGTTCATCATGCAACCGCCATTAGTTGAACTGAAGCCACTTTCGAATCATCTTAAGTATGCCTAGTTGGAAAAAAATGAGCAACTTCTAGTGATTATTTCCACCGATCTATCTGATGAACATGAGCATAAACTATTGTAGGTGGTTAGATAGGATAAGAAATCCATTGGTTAGACGCTGACAGATATTCCAGGTATCAACCCTGCTATTTGCATACATAGAATTCTACTAGAAGAAGGAACAAAAGCTATGAGACAGCCTCAACGCAGGCTTAATCCCCAGATTCTTGATGTGGTGAAGAAGGAGGTCACCTAGCTACTACAAGTTGGTATCATATACCCTATCCTTAACAGCACCTAGGTGAGTCTAATTCAAGTTGTTCCTAAGAAATTTGGGATAACAGTGATAAAAAACGAGCATAATGAACTTATTCCCACTAGAGTTCAAAATAGTTGGAGAGTCTATATTGATTATAGACGCTTGAATCAAGCCACACGGAAGGACCACTTTCCCCTTCCTTTCATTGATCAAATGCTTGAGCGCCTAACAGGTAAGACACTCTACTGTTTCTTGGATGGTTTTTCTAGTTATTTCCAAATATGTATTGCACCAGAAGATCAACACAAGACTACATTTACCTACCCCTTTGGAACATTTGCTTATAGAAGAATGCCCTTTGGTCTGTGCAATGCTCCTAGAACCTTCCAGCGTTGTATGATGAGCATATTTTCTGACTTGATAAAGCATTGCATAGAAGTTTTTATGGATGATTGATTAGTGCCAAATTTCAGTAATATTTCATATTAAAATATAGGCACTTATGAGTATTAATTGTTCAAATAAGTATAAAATAACTCCTAATTTATAAATTTATACCTTTTTACATATTTTGTGATTTTAATTTAAATAAGAATGATTTATTCCTAAATTTGTGTTACTTTCAAGATTCTAAGGAAGAATGGAGATAATTGGGTAGAAGGAGAATACACAAAGCTAAAAAGGGAAGGTTGGAACATACCAGCACTCACCAAAGCTGCCCAAACATGCAAAAGAGCCATCTCATCACTAGGGGAGCTCACTCAAGCGAGATAGCGCCAGAGATATTGGGCTAGTTTGACTTTTTACTCACTCAAGTAAGTAAATCTTACTTGAGTGAGAATCCACATAAGCCCATGAATATTAGGTTAAATTGGGGGCTTGAGGCATAACCCTAGTGTGTAGGATTAAGGGGAAAACACCATTGAGTGACATGTAACCCAATTGGAAGAATATGAGGTGTGAGAAACATTAGAGGAGGCAGACGTCTACGAGAAATATCCTAGATCTTCTTTTCTTGTTATCCCTGCTTGTAGCAGTCATCATGTGTGGCTAATTCTACCCTTTGAGATTGAGAGTAATCTATTCAAACTTTTATGTATTGAGGTGATACCTAAACATAATATTTTGTTCTTGATTCATGATTGGTATTATTGTTTTGCTTCTAAATGCTTGGTTTACATAATCTAGAATCTTAAATTTGACTGGAATGTACTTCTAAGGTTCTGACCTAAACAATAATGCTTAACATATTTGAATGCTAAGAATAGATTTGAAATTTTAATTGTTTTCAACGTCTGATCTTAAGGATAAGTTGTTTTTATAAATATGCGAGGAATCGATATTTGGGAAGCAGCTTAATAATTTTATGTCTGAGAAATCGATATAAATTATTTTTATATGGGCATCAATATCAATCAAAGAGCACAATATTGTCATGCTAATCAAAATACAAAAGAATGAGAAAGATGAAACTCAATCCCTATTTTTCCAATTGAAGCAACAACTCTTTGACTTGTTTTCTTGTTAATCCTTGTCATCATAACAACTCTCAACAAAATTTTATTATTTTATTTTATATTTAGTGAATCTTTTACTTGATTATTCAACTGTTCCTTCGGGACACATTATTACTTCTGACAATGTGGTGCACTTGCCTTAAAAAGTTATCAATGATTCCAGCATTTATGGTTCTTCTTTTAATGATTGTTTGGCTAATCTTAGTATGGTACTTGATAGGCGCATAGAAAATAATCTTGTTTTGAGCTATCAAATATGTCATTTTATGGTGTCAGAAGACATAGTTAGGCCATATAATTTCTGAAAAAGGCATTCAGGTAGACCCTGCCAAACTGAATGTTATTTCACAATTACCTTGCCCTTCTTCTATTCGAGAGGTTAGATCTTTTCTTGGACATGCAGGGTTCTATAGGCGGTTCATCAAGAATTTCAGTAAGATAGCACTACCTTTATCAAACTTGCTGCAAAAGGATATATCATTTGATTTTTGGAAAATGATGCAGAGAGGCATTTGATGCCCTTAAAGCAACACTTACGACACCACCAATTATAAAAACCCCTGACTGGACACTCCCTTTTGAGATCATGTGTGATGCCTCAAATTATGCACTTGGAATTGTTCTTGCACAATGAGTGCATGGTTTGTCACATGTGATCTACTATGCCTCTAAAACGTTACACGTTGCTCAATCTAACTACACCACTACAGAAAAGGAGTTCTTGGCCATTTTTTTTCCCTGGATAAGTTCAAATCATATCTCCTAGGATCCAAGGTGGTTTTTTTTACTGATCATGCTGCCTTGAAATACCTGCTAAAGAAGACTGACTCAAAACCAAGGTTGATTAGGAGATTTTGCTGCTCCAAGAATTTCATTTGGAGATTAAAGATAGAAGTGGGGCATGTAACCATGTAGCAAATCACCTTAGACGTATTGAGAAGGAACAAGATGCAGAACCCATCCATTATTATTTTCCATATGAGCATCTTCTTCTCATAACAAAATCAATATAGGGCCAACCAGAGAGTCTAATTCATATTCTAGGTTATCTAGCACATCTGAACTCACACCTTGGTACGCTGAAATAGTGAACTACCTTGCTACTTCAATGTTTCCACCACTGGCAACCAAGGCACAGAGAGACAAATTCAAGAGTGATTCCAAGTACTATGTTTGGGATGAACCTTACTTATGGCATTTCTGCAGTGATTAAATCATACGCAGATGTATTCCTGACCATGAGATCCCATCTGTGCTGAATTTTTGTCATGCCTCACCTTTTGGAGGACATTTAGCTACACGACGTACTGTAAGAAAGGTATTGGACTGTGGTTTCTTTTGGCCAACCATTTAGAGATGCATGGATTGTCTCATCGATATGTGAGAGATGTCAAAGAGCAGGTGTTGCTATCTCCAAAAGACAATAGATGCCCCAACAACCCATGCTCTTTTGTGAAGTCTTTAATGTGTGGGGTATTCATTTCATGGGTCCCTTTCCTGTCTCTTTTGGATTCACTTATATCCTACTTGTTGTTGCAGCTTGTATTTGCTCTAACCTCTTTAGTAGATTTTGGGATTCCTAAAGCTACCATCAACGATTAAGGCACACACTTTTGTAACAGGTCTCTAGATGGTCTATATTGTAAATATCGGGTGATCCATAGAGCGTCCACACCATATCATCCACAAACAAATGGCCAAGCTGAGGTCTCCAACAGATAAATAAAGTGCATTCTGGAGAACATAGTTAAACCAACAAGGAAGGACTAGAGTAAACGTCTTGACGATGCTCTTTGGACCCATCGTATAGCCTATAAAGCACCTATTAGGATGTCTCCCTTTAGGATCATCTTTGGAAAAGCTTGTCATCTACCTGTGGAGATCGAGCATAAAGCTTATTAGGCAATAAAGGCATGCAACATGGATTATGACAAGGCAGGAAAGCAGCGAAAACTTTGGCTGCAAGAGCTAGATGAGATCCATTTGAAGGAATATGAGAACTTAAAATTTTACAAGGAGATGACCAAGCGTCTCCATGATGACTTCATCACTAGAAAGGAGTTTGTTGCAGGCCAATGTGTGTTAATGTTCAACTCTAGATTAATGCTTATGCCTGGAAAGTAGCATTCAAGATGGATTGGTCCATTTTTTATCACCCATGTCCATCCTCATGGTGCTATAGAATTTAAGATTCTAATGTCTACCAAGACATTTAAGGTGAATGGACACCGTCTAAAGCTCTTTCATGAGATTCCTCAAGAAGAAACGGTGGAAGAGATTACCTTCCAGCACCTCAATTGCCTTCAAGCTTGAAGACAGAGTATTCCTTCTCTTACTTTTATCGTACACATTTATTAACTATTTTTACATTGAGGACAATGTGTGATTTAAGTGTGCGGGAGGAGAATCATAGTTTAGGATTTATCTTTTGTTGAATTTTTTTGTGTCTTTTGATCTTTATTTTATTTTATTTGTTTGAATTTCTTTTTGCTTTTGTTAAAATAAATAAGCTTTTTAGGATCGTCTAATGGGTGGCATGTTTCATAATTCTTGCAAATCTTGGTTTCTTGATATTTTTGTTGTTTGAATCTTCTTAAAAATTGATAAATAAGTTGGTTATGAGAAATTTTGGGTTGAATCTTTTGATAGACTGTCCCTAGTGAGTTTTTTAGCCTTAATTGATATATCGTTTAATACTCTTTTTAGTGTGCTTTCACTCATGTTTTCTTATACTCTAGAACTTAACTTGATTCTTTGTTTTACAACTTTGATTTACGTGCATAAACTGATATGGTTGAGGTATTCTTTGTTTAAATTAACCCACTAGTCATATAAGTCTACCTTCATGATAATCCATTTGTTAGCCCCTTGAGCCTATAGCCTTTTTCTTATTTTTAACCCTCATCACAAGCCCCAAAACAGAAAAACCATATTTGTCCCTACCTTAGAAGATAAAGGAGCTTTGAAGTTATTTGGAAATACGTTCTTGAATAAAGTGTGGGGATGTATCTCATTTTCATAGTTTACCTCTTCAAATACAAAAAAAAAAAAAGATAGAAAAAAAAAAGGGAATACAACAAGAAAAAGAAAAGAAAATAAAGAAAATAAGAATGGATCCTCTAATACATTGGATTGGTTGTCTACTATATGAAAAAAAATGATATCTTGAAATAAAAAGAGGAGTTGAATTGGCATGATACTTACACTTGTTTTCAGACCTATCCTCCATTGCTCCTTTGTTTTCTATGGTTTTTAAGCCTAATATCTCACTTTTACCCACCTTTACCTTTACCCTATTACATCCCTTATAAAGTCCTCTTGATCTTCCATTGCATGTTTTTTTATTGTTGCGAATATTAAAATCTTGCTAAGAATATGGTTGTGTTTGTCTGCATGAGTGCTGAGTGTAAATACAAACCTTAAACACTTGAGAGTTAGAGAGCTTCCAGTGAGGTTCTGTCAATTTTGATTCAACCTTTGATTTCAATTACTTGCTTGTATATTAAAATTAAGGAATTTCCATTCACATTTTTCTTGATTCATTGATTTCTTCAAATTATATCATGTTTGTCGTTATGCGTTCTTAGCATTTGCTATTTGTTATTTGCATTGTTTTTATTTTTTATTTTCTTTTAGAGTTCTTAGAGTGTTTTGCCCAGGAGCGCAAAAGGATAAGTGTGGGGGTATTTGAAGAGCATATATTTATTCACACTCAATAGCCTTAATCATAGATTATTGGACTATAATAATAAATAAATCCATTGTTTTAATTAATATTCTTCTAATTGGGTTTATTTGGGCCTTTATTATTATTTCTGTTAATTTTGTATTTTTAATCTAAGTTGCTTCTTTTGGATAAAAATAGGGAACAAAATCTGAAATAAAGAATTAGAGAATTAAATCTGCAAATATCTGACAAAAGAAATTGAATGCAAATTTTTTCCAGGATATTCTCTAAAAATCCTGCAATTAAAATTCCTCTGCAAAATCCTTTAAAAACAGAAAAAATATACTTTGAACATATTATTTAAGAAAATCTTCTACAATATCTCTCACAACAATGTTGGAATCAATTACAATCAATCCACAAATCTGAAGAAAATTGGAAACAATATTTCTGGAAGAGAGCAAGAATAAAATCTGAGACTATTTGGGAATGAAGATACATGTTTAATAATTTGAAATAGGAAAGGAAACATATGATAATTTTAAAAAAATGTCATTAGGAAGATTTTTAATTGGATTTTGTGTGAGGAAAAGAAGATTATAAAAGAGACTTTAGAGGAAGGAAGAAATAGCTTTTGGGATCGCGTTTCATAGGAGCGAACACATTCTAGATCTAGTTTTCTTTTCTTCTTTATAATACTTTTGCTTTGCCTCCGCATGGAAGGATAAACCTTTTTGGTTGATTTATTTGTAATCTCCTATTGAGTTCTGAGGTTTTGGTCAATAAAAGTTTCATTTTTTAATTCTCTATAGTAGTTGTTTTAATATTCTAATCTTTTGGAAAACTAGTTTTGGTGAGAGGTTGTACTTGTACGCATGATTGAGAGTCTTCTTTATCTTAAACTTTGGTTTCTTAGTTAGTTCGGGTTGTTTTAATTAATTTCTTAGGCACATGATTCAAGAGAGAGGAGATAAGCATTCCCATGGAGTATACGCATGGAACAAAGTGGGTATTGATTAAACCAATAGACGCACGCTTTACTGGTGAGCTTCAATTGAATTAGATTAGCGCATGTTCAATTTGGTTTAGGTCTGTCGGAGGATTGAGAAAGGAATAATCTTTAGAGAACCTGTTAAGAATTCAATGGTGGAAGAACTTGGGGATCAACCGCTTTTTAATTGTTATTTGAATCTCTTTTATATTTTTTGCACAACTATCTTAATCCCTTTTTTCTTTATTATTATTACTAATCCTCATTGCTTGCAGATAAGTTTTGAATTCTTTTCACTGGACTCACTATTGGATTCGTTGGGAGACGACTTGGGGCCATTTGACTACTTCTATACTATCATCTCTCTAGCGTTAGACAGATCTACACTGGAATCATTTTAATTTGACATCAAAATGACAGCTATCAATGACGTTGGTGTTGATGTGGTTGGTAGGATTGATTATTGTTAGAGGAAACATTATTTTGTTTGCAGCCAAAGTTCTTGTTTGGATTATTTCCCCAACCTTGCATTCCTTGATTGTTCAGATACTAAACTTCTTCTGATGTTGAGGGGTCTCAAGAATTTTGACTTGGGAAGGTTGATGGCATGTAGTTGTTAAAGCAACTTTGACATTTTTTTTGCTAGGACTTCAATATGATGGGTCAGGATCTTGTTTTATGCAAGGAGTGCCTCAGTTGTGTTTAATTCCAACACTCATTTCTTAGGTCCAACAATTCTGTCATGTTGTGCTTGATAGTCTATCAAAGCCAAATTATCTATAATTCTTGTTGCTTGTTCTACATCAACAATCATCATGGTTCCTCCTGCTGCTGCATTTAAGATCATCTTTGTGTCATGCTTCAAACCATTGTAAAAGATACTTAGTTGGGCTACGTCTTCAAATCCATGGTTAGGGCATCTTCGCAAAGGTATTTTGAACTATCCCAAGCTTCACATAAAAGGCTCATCTGGTCTTGAATGTAGAAATATCATATTTAGCATTTATAAAGCGAGAGAGTGGAAAAAACCTGTTTAGAAACTTCTCCTCAATGTCACCCCATTTTTTTAAGTTGTAGTTTGTGTAGGATTTAAGCCACTCTTTTGCTTTGTCAGCTAGTGAGAAAGGGAATAATCTTAGGCAGACTAATTCCAGATCCTTTTCTTCAAATCCCATGGTTCCAATCAATTTGTAGAAAGTGGATAGATGAGTATAAAGATCCTCATGATCCATTCTAGTGACATGATCCATTCTAAAAAATGTTGGCTTCATTTCTAGTGATATTGTTGCAGTACCCATGCCTATGCTTGAAAAATATCTTGGTCCTTGTTGAACAACATAGTCTCTCAAAGTTCTTCTTGGAGGATTAATAACTTTTCCTCCTTAATTGCTTCTACTATCAACTATCTTCTCAACTTGGGTTGTGTGAGATTGAGAGTTGGGTGAGATTGAATCTAATCCTTTTTCTGAACCTCCTTAGTTTTGTTTGAGCTTTCTTCTTTCAGATCTCAAGAGTTTTTCAATATCCTGCTCAAACAAAAGATCTTCTGAGTAGGATTTGCCTCTTGTTAGCATGCAAATGTACACACAAAGAAATTCTTTTTCAAAAATTAAAAAACAAACCAAATGAAAACTGAAAGGGTTAGTGGTTAGAAAAGTTAGTCTAATCTAAGAAAGGAAAAATCAAATCTAGATTTACAATTAGAGGTTAACTGTTCACAAAATTTACAATATGTACTTCTTAAAGATGAAAGATAAAAAAACCTGATAAACACTTAATTCCCCGTCAACAGTGCTAGAAAACTTGGTGGTGGAATTGTTTAAGTCCCACTTCGTTTACTCATAAAGCAGATCGACTCATCCACAAGGAATCAATGTTACCACTGTAGAATTATCTTTCAAGATGAAGTAATATAAACATTGGAGATGGTTTGCAAATAACTAAATATAAATAATAATACTACTACTAAGTATTTAAATGGACAGGTAAAGTTAGGAAAAATAACTGAAACCAGAAGGTAACAATATAACACATATATGTTGAGATTGAAATAGCTGTGAATTTCCTTTGTTATTGTTATTTATAAATGCAATGTTTATTCAAACTCCCTGTTCCTTATGGCCAAAGCAAGTCAACTCCTCGTACAAGGTTATCTAGAGCAATAAGTTACTATTATGACTTATCTTTGTATTAAGATGAAACAATTCACCATAGTCTCAACTCTACACTCTGCGACCATTGAATTCTATGGCTGGCTTAATAGAGTTCATATACATGTAATTGCCTTCCAGCCTCATTCATGCTCTATGGAGAATCAATATTCGTTTCTCACCATTGAACATTAAGCACACTACCAAACCTAAAGAATTTGAATTTTAAATAGAAATATGCACCTATAACAATAATAACTCCAAAATCATCATATTGTCAATAAATCTCAACAAAATAGATGTAGCAACTCATAATAAAATCTTATTGTGAAAGTTCAAGTATGAGAAGCTAAAAGTACAACAAACATGAATCCCTGAGTGTTATGGTCAGCTTAGGCTTCAAGATTTCCTCCTCCGTAGACTAGCCTTCACTTATTCTAAGGTTTCGCCTGATAGCTTGATTAATTTTGAGGTTCAGACTTTCTCGGCCTAAACCCACTAAACCCCTATATTTAAACCTCGTTCTAGATCTCTCTTGATCATCTTAATCTCTATGTTTCTCAATGCCTCTCGATTTCTCAAGACCTCTCAATGCTTTGAACGTTTCCCCAAGGTTACTATTTAGAGATTTTTTTGAATGAGATTCAAAGGGATTCAAGGGGATTCAACATCTGTTCAGTGCAGGCCAATCCGCTCTGCGAATTGGCTTTCTTCATCCTTAAGAAATCCTTGGCCTTCAAACCCAATTTATGGGCTTCTTAAGATTTCCATAGTTAGGAATTTTCCAAGGATTCGCTCCAAATCCAGCCAAGCGTAGAAATTTCTTAACCATGGAGCAAAACTTGCTTGGATTAGCCTGATAGCGAAATCCCTTGGTTCTCTAACTTGGTGTAGGTTGCTTAGCCTTTTCTGAGTGAATTTGGATTTTCTTAAGGAATAATGATGTTATTTTGCTCATCCATTTGGAATTTTCTATGTATTCCTCTGGTAGTTTTGGCTTCAATCCGCTCATCATATGCAAATGTGCTACGCGTTTTGAGTTTTCTATACTCAATCCATTGAGCCAGTCTTCATTCCTCGAGCGGATTGGCTCTTTTGATCCCTCCTTGTTTAATATTGGATGATGTTTGGAAAAAGATAAACTTGGAAGCTTTACATATTCCATTTTATGAAAGTCATAAGGTTTCTTGTGTACTCATAACAACTTGGAGTGAAGAAGTATGCACTTTTATGCAATGCTAAAGTATAATCAAACTTCATCTCTTGAGTGGTGAAGAAGCTTGGACTTTGTTCACATATTATGCAAACTTACTTGATGTCTCCTTAGAATCTTTAAAAGGTGTGACATGAAAATTTTTTAATGAATGTAAAGAATTTTTTATTGCAATTGTGAAGGTAGGAAGCATGCTAAAGAAGAAAATTGTTGCAGAATTTAAGTTAGCATTGTTAAGGCTAAAAAATTCTATGCCACTAGATATTCTATAGGGCTATCCAAATCCTCGTGTTTGTCTTGAATTAAGTTACAATAATATCCAAATGCAATTAGCTCAATCCTTAAGAATTTCATGTTCTATATTTCTAGAGGACTATGAAATAGATTTGCAAGATTTATTTCGATTTCGAAGAGGATTTGGAAAAATAGGGAAGCTTGGAACAATGGAGAATGCAAGTGATAAAAACTCATCCATCCTCGAAACATTTCTTTAAGAAGATTGGAAGCAGAAAAAAGAGCTTAGAAGACTCTCATCTCAGGGAGAATTAATTATTGTCCTCTCTTCCATTTTTCTCTAGTTTTATAAACATTGTATAAAGTAGTATAGGCTTTATCTTGGGCTTGTATTTAGGTCATTTCCTTGGGCCAATTTTCATGGTCCATGTATTGAGTCAATTAGAGTAGGGTGTAAATAGAAAAAGAAATAGTCTAGCTAGAATTACAATTCAGCCTCCTTGGATCTAATGCAAATCTAGACCATCTAGGGTGCACAAATAAATTACTAGAATGCAAATAGAAAGCTTGGATTGGCAACGAAGGCATGAAGATCCACATGTCATCCCCTCAATGGAGAGGATTCCCACTAATGCCAAAAGGCCATTTGTCTTCATGGGAATGGAGAGGATTCTTTCCAATTAGAGGATGACACTTGTCAACCTCTAACTTGAAAGGATGACACTTGTCAACCTCTAATTCGAGACAATTTGCTCCAATTAGATAGAGTCACTTGTCCTTCTATGAGTGGAGAGTTTTAGGGTTAAAGCTTGCACCTTGGCTGCCCATAGCACTATAAATACAAGTGTTAGCCCCCTTGTAAAGGAGCTTAGAATTGATTAAAGAATTGTTACCCAAATTTGTGCACATCTTGTCTTCTTTGCTCACTCTTTGCTAGCACGAATTTTGTGTCTAGCTTAGAACTTTTTAGTAGTTGGCCTCACCTTTCTTAAGCTTCATTATCATTCTCCATACACCAATTACTTCATGGTTTCTTTCACTTATTTTAGCCTCCCAATCCCACCAAATTCTGCACCCCAAAAATATAAAACAAAAGACTCATAACAATGCAAGCTAGGACTACATCAATAAGGAGAGAGATGCATGTAGCTATTAACATCCTCAACAATTGTTGTTTATTAATGCAAGACAAAACAAAAGAAATTCTTAAGCTAATGATTTGGTTCGTGACGTAGCCCTATGGATTGTGTCTAAAAGTGGTCAAGCAATTTTCACAAGAACTAAAGTGGATCCAAGAGTGTTGATAGATGATGAAATCATGAAAGACAATGCAATAGCCTTATGGAATTTGAAAAAAAAATCATCTTCTCGATTATAAAATAAATTATCTAACACTGGAAATTCTCTTGCTTTATTCTACATCGGGTGACATAGAAGTATCAGATCAAAGCTTGGAAAAGTTTAAAACCTTAACAATCTTAAATATAAATGGGTGGGATAAAGTTATGTTTCCTTTGTTGGAGTCATCGAAGTTATTAAAACATCTTTGAACATTGTGCTTTAGAGGTCATGAATTAGGGGACATATCTTTTGTGGAAAGATTCCAAGCATTTGAGATTCTTGACTTGCATGACTCTTCTTTTGAAGAATTGCACATTGAGATTGTAGAAAAGAAGTTAAGACTTCTGGATTTGTTCCAGTGTGTGATTAAGAAACATAATGCTTACAAAATTGTAGAAAAATGTTTGCATCTAGAGGAATTGTATTCACATTTTTTGCCAGGAACATTCCACATGATGTCTCTTTCTCCATATTACATAGTTATTATATAATAATAGATTATTATTATTATTATTTCAATAACTATCTGGATACTAAAATTATTGAACAACATACACCATCTAGAGCTTTATTCATAAATTGGCCTGATGCATATGATTTATTATCATTACCAATTAAGGATCCCTTTATACGCCAGTCCTGTATTATATTAAGGGAAGCTTAATTTTAAAAAGAAAAATCAAATTGACTTATTAGTTATAAGGTTCTAAAAATATCTTACTGCAACACATTGAGACACATAATAAAAGAAGGGAATGATGTTCTTTCAAGCACTCAAATTCAGTTTTTTTTTAGCCTCCCAAAATTAAGGATTCTTGATATTGAGGAATGCGACAATTTGGAATATATATTCTCTGTTTTTTTTAGCCCAAGGGCTAGTAAGTTTGGAACGTATGAGAATTGTTAGAAACTTGAAGTTGAAGTATGTATTTGGCAGTCAAAAGGAATATAATCCTGCAATTTACCAAAGTTTCCAGTAGACTACTATTAAAAAGGAAACTGTGTTATGTTTCCTTCTATATCCCGTCATTTTTATAGTTCTCAATCATATTGACAATTATAATTTACCAATTTTATTTGCATAACTTTCTTATTTTTGTAAAAGAAACATTTTTTTCTTAATATCACTTTACTCAACTTAATTAAAAATTATTTACCATTATGACAACAAACCTCACTCTCGTGCTAGATTTGTAAACAAAACCAAGTTAACCAAGCATAAAGATTCCAATAAACTAGAGAAACGAAGTTTTGCTCCTCGAGTTTTGAATAATATATCTAATGCTCAAACACGAATTTGAAACGGAAACATCCAACCATTAATCATGAAGCAATAAAATACAAAACACATCATCAAAATGAAAAACGCGGCATAGAACTCACCTTTAGGCAAATGAAAGTAAAGATTTCAGCTCCACCCAAGAACCCTTACCCAAACAAGGATTGTTCTTTGTCTTCACACCACGTCCTGATTTTGAATGGCTTCTTTGCGTATTAGGATTTGTTAATATTTCTCAACAACACAAACAATAACTAACATTATAAGAAAATCATTAAATAGCAATCAAATTTAGAGGTAAAAAATAATTAGTTACTATATTAACTAAATTATATATTATTTTAGAGACTAAAAAATTATTCATATTTAAAGTGGTTTCTACTATTAATAAAAAATTATAAAATAAATTTTAAATTGGTATATAAATTAACTACCAAGGTTTTAAATACTAATATTTTAGATTCTAAATTAATATATATATATATATATATATATAAAGTAATAGATTATGAATTCATAATTCTCGGATTAAATTAAGAGCATCCCTTCATTTTAATAATTATATCATGGTTATTAGATAACACCATCATCACTCTATTGTATGGTAATTAAGTCACTACATTTAAATGGTAGAAGACTTTTAAGACCAGGTTAAAATTTCTAAGAGTATACTACGTCTCAGCAGCTAGTAATTATAAGGCTTAAATATCACAAGTTAAAAGATTCTTGAGAACATACAACCTATCAACCTTAACTATTATAAGATGATGAAGCTTGAAATTCATATATTATCAATGACTAAACCATAAAAAATGTTATGAGATTTGTCTTGGTATAAAGGAGGTAGTGAGAATCTTATCCCATCATAGGGGTTAACCAAACAACATTTCTCTTAACACAAATTTGTTTTCAGACCTTCTCCACCCTTCCGCAAGACATGAAACATTAAATGTGAGAATGTTTCACCAAGAAGTACTGTTAATTATAGGAAACCGCTATACATGTGACAACGTTTGATATGTGGGTTTCTTGGCATGTGAGAAAGGCAACCATTATCACATTGGGCAAAACGACGTCCCTCTACCATATATAAATCCAAAATATGATGCAATTTTCATTTTCAGATCCCCTTTTATCGGGCATTGCCAATCCTTCTCTTTCTCACCATCTTTCTCCTTCCCTGTTTATGTTTTTTTTTTTTTGTTGTTGTTGTTATGTGGTAAGTCTTTCTTCTTTTCTTGAAAAATTACTTCATCCCTCTCATATATACATAAAGCTCATTTTCTTCTTTATTGATGATTGTTTTCATCTATTTATAGTCTTAAGTTATTATTACTACACCCTTTTATCTTTTAAGCAGAATATACATTCTTAAGAAACCACCGCGTACACGGTGTTAAAAAGTAAGGGCTTCAAAAAATATTCAAAACATTTAACAAAACACGAGTAGGAGTAGATATAATGGTAGAACCATTCACTTTCAAAGAATCTATTTGTAGGGACGTTTTGGTCCACAAAGAGTCTTTCTACTTCTTTTATGACATTGTCTTTACAAAATTTATACTAAGATTCCCTTTTAACCCATTTGAGAAAGATATCCTAAAGATAATGAACATCACCCTTACTCACTCTTAAATTATTGGACTTTCGACTTTTTCATATTGTGTCACACTTTGAAATTGTAGAATGTTAACATGTTTCTTTAATATGAAAATCTCCATGAGTTTTATACATCACTACAAGAAAAAATAATTTTAAAATCTAATGTATTAGTTTCTAAAATAATAAAATTAGTCACTAATTTAATTAAAGATTAATTTAAAATCTAAAGTAGTAAGTAGTTAAAATCTTGGTAGTTAGTGTTAAAAACCAATTTAGAAACTATTTTATAATTTTTTATTAACAATATAAACTACTTTAGATACTAATAATTTTTTATTTTATAAAAGAGTATCTAACTTAATCAATACAATGATTAATTATTTTTTATCTCTAAATTAGTTTATATTTAATTATTTTCTTATAGTAAATGCTTGGTTAGTGGTTTTGAGAATAAGGTTTATTGACTTAAAGTATACCAAACGATTTATAAAGCCTGATGGGAAAATTTGTAAAATTTTGATTTCTCCCTCTTTAACAAAGCTTTACTCAAAGGGTTCCTCTATTTACACCCAAAACCACACATTCAAAGTAACACAAAAATTGAGGAACTAAGTAAAGAAAATGCAAAAAAAAAAAAAAAAAAAAGGTATTCTTCTAAGTAGCCTCTCTTGACTCAACCCAAGTATTTTTTCAATAAGTCACAATTGGCCCAACCTGAGTATTCTTTCTACAAGTCGGCTAAACTCGATTATTCTTTCAATAAGTCAATATTAGTTCAATCTAGTTTTCTTTCCATAAGTTACTCCTGGCATAAGACAAATAAAATTGTCTTTACTATCAAGAGATCACACTCTTTACTTACTAGGGAGGGATTATGTCTTTTGACAATTACAATGATAGGCTTTCTCTCATAGTTTTCTAAATGAACATAAATTGTATTTTTAAACCTAGAGGATGCATCAGATCATGATAGATCATCGCCTAGGCAGAATTTGTCAAACACCCCTTCTGAACATGACAAGTTTTTAGAATCACCTTTTGTAGAAGCTAATCTACATTCACAAGTTGCTACGAAAATTATTGATAAACTTACTACTTCCAAATCTATTGATGTCAAACATGTGTTGCAGTGTTATGATACTATTGTTGTTCCATCTCCACCAAGGAAGAGTTCTCCTATGAAGGAGTAGTCACTTGTTCTGCCAAAGCTCTACTTCTTGATAACAGTATGTTGGCTCTACAAAATCCTTTTTCATCCCTTGTTGGTTTTGAAAAAGAAGATGTCACAGGCGGCCCTAATACTAGTAAGCCAGTTATCCTGACTCAAATTGTTAATTTACATCATAATGAGCAGATAACTACAGAAAATAAGGTGGCATATAAATTTTGGGTTGATCATAGTAAGGTCAAGGAGAATGCTAGTGATAATGGGGAGTATATTGTACACACAACTAGAAAGCCAGGGAAACTGGCTAAAGGGATTGATAAATCCAAAAAACATTGCTAAGGCAATTCCATCCAAAAAGTTACAATGAAGGTTTCTCATTTGTTTTGGAATGCCAGAGGCCTAGCAAACCCAAAAATTATGGAGAAGTTGTTTTAATTTACCTTAAACAACATAAACCTCTTCTTGTTTTCATTGCTAAACTCATGATGCCTTACACTGATGCTTTAGATGCTCTTTTCAATACTGTTAATCTACATTTGGTTGTTAATTCTCTTATCATTAATAAAGTTGCTAAGTTTTAGTGTTTGGATCTCCCAAATCTTGTCCAAAATTTCTTGGTTAATTCTCAGTTTAGTTCCGTCAACTGCCTTTTGCATGATAAATGCTTTAGCGTTGTAGGGTTTTATGAAGCAAACACATACTCAATTAGAAGACCTTTATGGAGGGATCTTAGCTTCTTCATTGGCCCTTGGTGCATTTTGAGAAATTTTAATGTTGTTCTCCCAGCTAATGATTGCAAAGGTGAGGTTGCTCCTAATCAGGTTTCTTGTAATGAATTCCTTAATTGGATTAATAATAATAAAATTACTAGGATTCCTTTCTCTGGTCCTCGTTATACTTGGACTAATGGGAGGAAAGGGTTATAAAGAATTGATAGAAAGCTTAATACAGCTTTATGTAATGAAGAGTTTTGGGATGAATGGTCCTCTTGTACTTATGAAGTTCTTCCTAAAAAATTTTTGATCACTCCCTTATTCTTGCTGGTCTTTCTTCTAGTAATTGTTTACATAAGGCTAGCGCTTTTCGATTCTTTAATATGTGGCTTCAGGTTAAATCGTGTACGGAACTTTTTCATGATTCTTGGAAAAATAATGTTGTTGGTTGTCCTATGTATATTTTTCAACATAAATTAAAAAGGTTGAAAATTGAACTCAAACGTTAAAATAAAAATTCTTTTAGTAATGTTTAGAATGAAGTGATTCTTAAGATGACTTCCCTACTTGTTATCCAACAAAGTTTAGAGACTGTTAGTCCACCATTTCTTGAAATGCTTATTTGTCAAGAAAAGACTGCTAAAGAGGAGCTTCATCATGCCCTTCATCGTCAATACTTGTTTTGTAAAGAGAAGGTCAAGATGTTCTGGTTTAAAGATGGAACAGAAACACTCCTTTTTTCCATGTTGTGGTAAAAAAGAGAAATAATTCTAGTGGGATTCATAAATTAAGAATTGATAATGGTGTTATTGAGGATTCTAAACTCATTAAGGATCATATTTTGGATTTTTATAAAATCCTCTATGTTGATTCTAATCCTAATGCACTCACTACTGGTAATACATAAGATTTTATTGGTACTTATATTCCTACCATGGTATCCTCTGAGGAGAATTTTATGTTGATTAATTGCCTTGATTATTTGGAAATCAAAAATGTTGTTTTTAATCTTAATGTTAATAGTGCTCCTAGTCCTGATGGTTTTGGTGGTGTTTTCTATCATTCTTGCTGGGAAATTATTGGGACTGATGTTTGCAAAGTTGTTCAACATTATTTTAAACAAAATTGAATTATTTTGGGGATGAATGATAATGTGGTCTCCCTCATTCCTAAGATTACAAGTTTTGATTCCATTAAAGATTTCAGACCCGTTGTTGTTGCTAACTTCAAATTTAAGATCATTTCTAAAATCCTGGCAAATAGGCTTACTATGGTGGCTTCTAGAATCATTTCTCCTAATGGGTTTGTACAGGACAGGCAGATTCATGATTGTATTGGTATTGCTTCTAATGCTATTAACATGCTTTCTAAAAAGGTGAGAGGAGGTAATGTGGCTTATAAAGTTGATATTCATAAAGTATTTAACACTCTGAGTTGGAATTTCTTATTGTTGGTTTTGAAACATTTTGGACTCCATCTTTCATTTGTCAGTTGGATTAGTACTATTTTTTTATCAGTTGTGTTATCTATTAGGATAAATGGAAGTTCTGGGGGCCTTTTCCTTGTAGTAGAGGTGTGAGACAAGTGTTAGAATATATGGCCTTAAACAAGAGGGGGTTGAATTTTTTATAAAAAATTTTTGCAAACTTGGAAGGTATAATGAAATCTAATGAAGAATCTCAGACAAAGAAATCAAGGAAATCAAAAAGTAAAACTGATTAAGTTGATTTTCATAAAATCAACCGGTTGTTTTTGCGATTCAACCGATTATTTTTATCAGCAGTATTGAAATAAACAACTTAAAACAGATATAAAAGAGTTTAAGGAGAGAAATAAGCATACAAACAGATTTATATTGGTTTACTCTTATCCCAAGAGCTACATCCAATTCCCAGAAACCACTGGGTATCCACTATACAATCAATCACAGATTACAAAAAACCACACACACCAAAGAAGTGATCTTGAACTCCTCTAGAACACACACTTCTTTTGGCAAACACACCATAGAATTCAGAAGAACCTCTGATTCTACACACACTACAAGTATTCCAAAAATACAATTGAGAAAAAGGAAGGATTACACTTTATCAATATCAAAACGAAAGATTACACAACAATCATATTCCACTCCTTGTGAAAACCCAAAAGCTTGAAGTAAATCTTTGAAAACTCAAATTTGTTTGCTCAATTTGAATTGTCTAAATTATTGTGTTATCCTTAGCAGCGTAAAACAACCTTTATATACTACAAAGGTTTGTTAAAAACATTTAAAGCATGAGCCAATTCAGTTTTAAAACATTTTGAAGTAGATTTATCAAACTTAACATAATTCTGTTATGGATTTTCAAAAAACAATCGGTTGAATTTTCAAAACAACCGATTGAATTGGTTTGATAGGAAAGTCAACCAAGTCAAACAATTTCAAACCCTTTTCAAAAACCATTAAGTGTTAAACAACCGATTGAAACGATAAAACAACTGGTTGTTTTTCCACTTCTTTAGAAAAAACTCTTTTTTAAAAAAAGGTTTTGATTTAAATCAGATTTGGATTCAAACAAAGAGTAGATTACAAATTCAAACTACCCAAAACACATCCACACAAGCAGCAACTAAGCCTTCCACCAAACTTCATGGATTTGGAGACATCAAAGCCCTTGATCAACAACAAGGAGATCCTTTATCTTCCTTGCTTTTTTGTCTTACGGAGGAGGTGTTGAGTAGAGGCATTTCTAAGCTTGTAAATGATAAGAGGATTCTGCATATGGCTAGCCCTAAAGGTTATATCACTCTTACTCACATTTTATATGCTGATGATATATTTGTTTTTTGTAAGGCAAATAATAAATCTCTTAAAATTTTGAGTATTTTTCTTCAAAAATATGATGATTTTTCTCGTTTGTATGTTAATAATTCTAAAAGTAGTTTTTTCACCATGGATAATTCTGCAAGATTCATTACAAAAATTCAACGTCATCTATATTGCAATCATGGTCTCTTACCTTTTAACTATTTAGGGGTGCCTATCTTTGTTGGTACTTCCAAGCTCAAGTTTCTTCAACATTTGGCTAATAAAGTCAAATTGAAGCTTGTGTCTTGGAAAAGGAAAACTCTTAGCATGATGGGTCGGATCCAGTTGGTTAATACTGTGGTTACTAGTTTCCTTGTTTATAGTTTTAATGTGTATAAATGCCATGCTTCTATTCTTAAGCAAGTTGACCAGTGGAGCAGAAATTTTATTTGGATTGGTGATATTATGAAGAAAGGCATATCTATGGTTAATTAGGCTAAGATATGTTCTCCTCTTGGGAATGGAGGATTGAAGATTAATAACCTCCAGTACGAAAATAATGCTTACCTTCTGAAGCTTAATTGGAACTTTGCTTATTGTGATAAGCCTTTGTCTCTTCTCCTGAAAGCTAGAGTTCTTAAAACTAAGTACTAGCTCATAATGGCTTATAGATCCTTTTCTATTTGGCCTGCGATTAAACAGTTTTATGACACTATTTTGGAACATAGGTACATGTGTTGTTATTAATTTCTAGAATGATAAATGGTGTTCTTCTACTTGTTTATCAAACATTGCAGGGGTACTTGATGGTTTTAGAACCCTGGTGACTATAGTTTCCCAATTCTGGAATAGCAATGACTGAATTATTCCATTAACTTTACAACAGGTGAATCATTTATTTGAACATATTATGATTGGGCTGGAAAAGGATACTCCTAATTGGATTCTACAAGACTCTGGTCATTTCACTCTCCAGTATGCTAGGAAATATTTCTTAGATCTAGGAGTTCTTTGTGGTTGGGATAAGATCATTTGGTCTCAATATATTCCTCCTTCCAAAACTCTGGTACTATGGAAATTTTTTCATGGGCAGCTTCCTACAGTAAACATTCAACACAGAAGTTTGCATATATGTTCTATGTGTACTTTTTGTGAAAAGTAGGAAAAATCTATTCAACATTTCTTTTTGAATGTCCTTATACTTTGCCTATTAGGAGTTGGGTTCGGCAAATTTTTCTTAATTCTCACTTCTTTAATGTGGATGATCTCCTTTCTTTTATTAAAAGTGATGGTAGTCATTTGGTTAATTTGATTAAACTTGTTGTGATCACCTTCTCTATTTGGATGATATGGCATATGAGAAATTATGGTAGATTTCAAGTTAAGATTGATCTTTCCAGGGTCATTTCCACCATTAAGGATTTCACTTGTCTAGTGGGTAATTTGTCTAAAAGATCTATGACAAATGATATGTTCAACTTCAATGTGCTTAAGTTCTTTAATATTAATACTCATAATGGCAAAGTTCTTCAACCTCTTTGGATTAGATGGAAATTTCCTTCACCAGGTTAGGTTAAAATTAATACTGATGATGCTGCTAGGGGCTCTCTTGGTCTTACTACTAGTGGTGGTATATTCCGTGGGAGTACGCGGGAGTTTATTGGTGGTTTCTTTGCTTTCCTTGATATTCAGACTACTTTGGTTGCTGAGTTTTATGGAGTTATGTATGTCATTGAAGAAGCTAAAAAGATGGGTTTTACTAGTTTATGGCTTGAATGTGATTCTGCCTTGGTTTGTGCTGCATTTACTGCTAGGACTAACATTCCTTGGATTCTTCATAATAGGTGGAACACTTGCCTTGATTACTGTGGAAAAATCAGGTTTCAGATTTCACACATTTTTTGTGAAGGCAATGCATGTGCTAACAAGCTTACTAACTTAGGCTTTATTCATAGAGAACATTTTCATTGGTATAATAGGCCTTCATCTAGTCTTTTCTTAGATTTCTTTATTAATAGGTATATATTACCTAAGTATCACTTTTCTTAGGTTTTTCATATATGGATTTTGGTCTAGTCCCCCCATATTTGCTTGTATTTCCTTTCTTTATTTCTTTTTTTAATAATACTTTTTTCATATGGTGGCAAATGATTGTTGATACTTGAGGTGTCAGCCTAGCTGAAATGTCAAGTTTCATAGTGATGCCTAATATGAGAGCATTTTTAGAAAAATAAAAAAGTAAAAACCTTTTTGTGGCAGAAAATTTGTTGGCAGTGTTTCAATACTTTGCAACGTATTCTAGCTCACTTCTTCTTGAAGGGTAGCTTTATATAGGCATTGAAGAAAGTAGTTGTAGTCTTTTTTCTGGTCGTTAAGTAGCTTTAAACTGTTTAATTGTCTTCTTTGTGTTTGATGAACTTTGTCATAAAAGATGCATTAATTGATTTCGATGCAACATTAAATGCTTTTCTCTTCTTTTCACAACATCCTGATAGTTGGATAGGCTTATCTCTTCTTGGATAATGTGCCTTTACTTGAAATTTTCTAAGGAGCATAGTCATATGAGATAGATCACCTTTTCTAGAGTTGTCAACTAAGGCGTTGGTGCAGTAGAGTAACTTTTGGCTCTTCTTCCAAGAGATCATTAATTCTACTTGTGCTAGAATAGATCTTCTTGGTTAGACACATGAGACGAGTATTCCCTCCAACATAGAATAAACATACATATATGTTTTTGAAGTATGATGCTAGGTTATACTATGTGCATATCTTCTAAGCATCAACTATGCTTATAAAACGTAGAATGAGACTATATAGTGTTCTATCGATTGATAGATGAAACATTTGTGTCTTTCTTGATTTTTTGTTTGAATGGAGTCTAAACTCAATTTTCCTTTTTATCAACATAATGAAATGCATATTATGAAAGATTAGGGATAGAGAAAAGCATTCGCAAGGATTTATACTAGTTCACCCCAAACACTAGGGCCACGTCCAGTCCCCTTAAGATCCTCACTTAAGAGCCTTAAGTATTATACACCTCTCTAGGTAATAAGTATTCACCTCTCCATGTACACAAGTATTCTACACTTCTTCATGTACACAATTATTTTACACATCTCCAGGTAGCAAGTCTTAATCTCCCCTTGAGACTAAGACCTCTCAACAAGTGAGAAAAACACTCTTGACAAGAGAGCAAACAGTGAAGGCTCATAGAGTAATCTTCAGCAGAGAAGGATTTACAATACAAGGCTCACTCACCAAATTATGAGTGCTCTAAATAGCATATATGAAATATTCTCTCAGAAACTAAAACAATGAGAGCTAATTTGAATGTTATGATCTTTGTATGCTTGTATGATTTGTTTATTTATTCTTCATCTTCAAGGTTTTTATATAGTGTTTCAAATTGTGACCGCTAAAGCTTTGGGTTTATCTCTTTGTTTAGATAGCAATTAAATGCTAGATTAGGAAATGATTCCTCTTGATAGATTCAATTGCGTCTTGGACTTCAATTGTATTTGAAAATTTTTTTATTTTAGTCCCAATGTTGATGGCAGAGCCTCCAGCCATACACAACCACATAATAAGGAGGATAAAGACCTAGAGGTTATTTTGGGATTTACTTGTAAATATGGGTCTAATTCGGTTTTTGTTTCTTTTTGTAGGCCCAATCAAGAGGAAAACTCTAGGGTGAAGGAATGTACAAACATATCCAAGAAGACCTCCAAGTCATCAAAACATAAACTAAAGCTTTGGTTAGAAGAACACAAGAAGACTGAGTTCCTGCTGACTAGTCAATATTATTTTGGGCCAAGCTTTAGCTTAAATAAATTGTATAAAGTTGTTTAGGATTTCATGGGCCATGTATTGGGCCTAGTAGCATAAAATGATTGGACCAAATATTTGGACCAAGTAGCATAGGTTTTTGGGCTTGTATTTAGGCCAATAGTAAAATATTACTAGTTAGGGTTAAAAGTGACTAGTTAGGGTAATAATTGGGCTTCTTTAAGCCCAATGTAACCCTAAAACGTCTAGGGTGTTTTGGAGGACGAAAATCACCTTGGCATGGAGCACATGGACGTCCACATGGCAGCCTAGGAGTGGAGAGGATTTAGCATGGAAGGTGTGAGCTAAAACATGGAAAGCATGACTCCACATGACACCTTCTCATTGGAGAGTTTTATTTTGAATTTTCAAATTTTGGCTCCAAAATGTCCAGCCCTCTCTCCTATATAATGAGGTGATTGGCTCATGTAAATTAAAGATTAATTTGAGTGAAATTGCTGCCAACTTTGTGCCAATTATCACTCTTGTCTCCTACCTCTAGGATAGACACCTTAGTCTTCATTCTTCATCTTTTCCAAGTGAGATGGCCTTACCACTCACTCTCCACACCTAACACTTCACCTTCAAGGTTTCCACAGCTCCTAGGAGTGCCTTGCACGCTTCCAACCATTGCTTCCGCCACCTTCAATTGCGTTTTCCAACTCATGGAAGAAGGCACTCAAGCTAGGCTACATCAAATGTGAACATTGATTTATTAATATTCGTAATTTTTGGGTATCCTCATTTCTATGTATCGTTCATCATCTTCATCACGTTGAACGCTAAACATGGCAACTCTTGTTTTTTATTATATTCTTTGCATCTTTGAGTATATGAAATAATTTGAAATGTTTCCTTTATGATCTTCTGATGAGAACATTAACCCTTTAAAGCTTGTGACTTAAATCTTCAATCATATCTTTGTCACTTGCTTCACTCTAATTACCTTAAACGCTATTTATGGAAATAATTGCTTTACCATTTCTTATGCGTCTCTAGTTTTTTATTCTCTTACTTGAGTTTGTGAATGTATGATATTCCTTTAATAATGGTTTGCACTACTTGAAATACATTTTTGCATTAATGTGTTTTCAAACTCTGAATCATATTCCTCATCTTCTCACGTACTCAATTTTTGAATAACTTTCTTTAATTAGTTCATTACGAACGTTGTACTACCTCCTCATTATTTTAGGCGTTGAGATAGGAAAGTCATGCATGCATCTTTAATGCTCGTTCTCACTTGTTCTTTTTCTCAATTTAATCTCTTTTAAGATTCTCTTATTCTTGCATGTGTAGTGGCTTGAATGTCATAAATAAATTCCATGAATCTCGCTTTGCAATAACTTCATTTTGTTCGTTGGATCCTTGATAAGGAAACTTGTCCTTGTTTACCTCTACGTCTTAATGGTTCCTAAAATCCTATTAGAAAACCTTTGTGATTACTAGTGATTTAATATTTTTAATATCTTAGAGCAAATATATCACTGAATAACAATATCTTAGAATATCAAATGAATTATCAATATATTCCATTCTAAGATATCAATTGAAAAACACATTATCAATATATTCAAGCTAATTATTAAGATTAAATCTCTTCCATTATTAATCATAATTTCTCTTGAATGTATTCCACAAAATCTTTTCAAACACATATTTAATTCTAAATAAGTATATTTTTGTTTTTGTATCAAACAAGCTCATAATATTTTCAATATATTGGACAGAGTAGTCACAAGATATATTCGTTGAAACTTGTTTGAAAACATTCTAAGGTTTTAATTAAAAGACTATATTTTGATAAATGTGATTTTCATAATTCAATATAATCTAAACACGTTTAGAACACATTGAATAGTCATTTAAGTGTATGAAAAAGTGAAAGGATTAAGTATGGAAACGTCCTTGTTTCTTCTTCATCAAGTGCATGATCTTCGTCTGCTGTGTTTATTTGATCATTGTTTGGTCTGTGTAAGGCTCGTGCTTTCTTGCGTGTAGCGTAATATGTTTATCAACAACGTATGATGCATTTTTTGTTTGAACACTTTGTGTTTACACTTCGTTTAACACATTTGTATATGACTCTTGGTCCATTGAGTCCTATGTAAACTTCGTCTACTTCTTTCTTATTATCTTACAAGTACGTTTTTTAATCTCTAAAATAGTATCTAATTTAGTCAATACAGTAACTAACTATTTTTTGTCTCTAAAATTAATTTTTATTTAATGATTTTCTTGTAGTGTTCTTTTATATTTCATTTTTTTTATTTCTTTGATAGAATAAATGTACGAAGGTGAATGACATGATATTTTTTTGTTTATAAAATGAATCTATTTTGTTTAACTATAAGTTCCAAAAATCTTATAAAAAATCTTAAATTTTAATGTTGGGTATAATTTAAAAATATACATGATATGTGTAACATCCATTGTGAAAATAAAAAGTAAAATATTTGAATTCTTCAAATAGATTGACTTTAAAATCTATCAGACAAAGGTCAATTATACACTACTTGGTCCATATTTAATACCATTATTTAACTAAAACCTATGGTGTCGAACACAAAATTATTGTTTACTCTTTCTCACACAAAAAGATTTATTATAAGTTACTCAAAAAAGTGCTTAGGATATAAGTTATAATTTCATGACTCAAGCATCTTGGTCTTGGTCTGACAAATATTTGTATCGATAGTAGATAACCTTCATTTATCAAACGATAAAAACCGGTCTCCTAAAAAATTATTATTCAAACGGTTACCTTAAAGTATCACATCTTTCTTAATTCTACCTACACCATGATATCAGAAATTCACATTTTACTTGTTCTAAGAATCTCATTTATGAACTACATATATATCACATATTTTATAAGATTCATAGTTATGTACACACACAAATATGTATATGTATTTACAAGATTCATACTATAGTATAGTATAAAAGGGATAAACATGTGTTATGGTTGCTGAAATAGTGAAAACGATAGTGATCGACCCTATAATAGAGAATTTTGTGGTTTCATCTAGAAGCATTGATTAGGATGATCCATGTCCTTTCAATACTTTGTGCACCTATAATCCATTGTAGTCTAAAGAATGTAGCATTCACTACTGTGAAGAATTTCCCAACAAATGGGGATGTCATATTATTCATATTCAAACTATCTCTATAATTTTCATTAGAAAGAAGAAAAAATAAATATGAAAAAAAAAAGAAAGTGAGAAAAATATCATATAATAATTTGTATGGCACAAATGGTACAATCATATATATATGTACATACATATTGTCAGACTCATTGATTGATTTAGAAGCATGAATTTAAATTATCTCTAAAGTGACTAATTAGGATAAATTTCTATGTAAGTGACCATTTAATTTGATCCAAATGCCACTCATTTAAATCTCCATATTCAAACTACATATAATTATAAATTCTCACTTCTCAAAATAGTGTCAAATATAAAGTCAAAGCAAAAGCACTTTATTCAAATCAAACAATATTAAAAAAATATATATATTGAGGTTAGAGACACCTCACTAGACAAGAAAATTTAATTTGAACAATATGTATTCAAAATGATAATTGTCTCATTCCCTTACTTAAATATTTTAAAGATTGTGTTGTTGATTTTATGATGTTTTCTTTCTTTTCTAAGTTTGTTGTTCTTTTCTTTCAAGTGTAATGATTACAATTCTCTTAATTTGAAATTTAGTTCTTCAATTTGGTTCCAATTGGATTAAAAGTTAATTGTTAGTTTGTAAGAGACAACGAAAGAATAAATTCTCTAGGTAAATGTAAAAATATAATTAATTAATGGAGTAAAAGAAAATAATCTATTTATCCCTTGCATTAAATTTGTCATGTCATGTAGTAACTAAGGTAAAAGAATCTTTTGTTATTATCAAAGTAAATAACTTCATAAGAAATAATATAAGTTTATAGTCTTGTCACTCCATCTACTAAGACTTCGTTTACTCTTAGGATAGTTAATTCTTATCAAATGATCGGTTAATATTTTTGGATAATCTTACTATTTACTTAGATGAAATAATCTTACTTTGTTCAAATAACTATTTTTACACGCATTTCATGTAAGTCTCTTTTCTGTTACATAAATCATTTGTTTTTGTCATGAATCTATCATGCTAAGAGTTACTTTCTTAAATTTAGCTTGTTTCTTTTTCTAGAATGTGTAAAAAAAAAATTCATTGTAAAATTTGTTGAACTAAGAACATTAAACAAAAGATGATTAGGCGAAACTTTTAATCATTGAGTTAGATTAATCCTTTTCGTGTTTGTTGTAATATGGTTCATTAAAAAAAATATAAGATTATCTAAATCATTTTAATAATAGTGATAATTATAATATTGAAAAATAGTATATTACAATATTACAATATCTATTAAACTAATTCATGAACGATTATATATATATATATGTTCCTGCCGGTTGACTCGCCTGTCGGTTGACTCACGACACTCACACGCCTCCCTTCCCACGTTGATACGTGCTTGATTCTTTCGAAGCAATCTGCACCTGCAAAAGAGAAAGGGGGCGCCCTAGAGGCCGTTTGCACTCCGACGCCCAAGTCAGTGTAGGGCAAGCAACACCAAGTGTATAAGTTTCTCACTGTGTTTAGGTCTAGAAACTGCGTACCTTTCTGAAGTATCTTACTATCCCTTATATAGTCTAGGGTTTACTGCGCCGCTAGCCCTAATTAGGGTTTACTGCGTTGCTAGCCATATTTAGGGTTTACTGGAATACCCTTGCGCCGCTATCACCCAATCCTAGGGTAATCTAGCACATAAGGTTTCCTTCTCTGGAGTGCAAACTTTAACAGGGTGACCACCTGGATGCCTCCTTGTGCACCTAGTCTCTGGGGCCACCTGTTCTGGGAGTGCCTTCACTGTTCACGTGCCATGCATGTAGCTTTACTGGGAAAACCCTAGTTCTGGTGTGTACTCGTCCCCTCAGGACTCTACACCCAACTGTGCTCTCCCTGCTACCCGCATAGGCACTTCGTGATCCAGACCTCTCCCTACCTCTGGGTATTTAACTGGTCATTGGCCCCCTCTGGGAACCAATCTTAACTGTTCTGTTTATGCTGTTCAAATCACCCAAGGCCGATGTCACCTCGCCATACTCTGTTGCCGAGGACTCCTCGACCTGCCGAGTGACGATGACACCTCCGCCCATCCTGGTGTTGACAACTACTCACCCCTCTCTGTAGGCTGATGACTCGTCACCCCTCTCTGTAGGCTGATGACTCGTCACCCCTCTCTGCAGGCTGATGACTCGTCACCCCTCTCTGCAGGCTGATGACTCGTCACCCCTCTCTGCAGCCTGATGACTCGTCACCCCTCTCTGCAGGCTGATGACTCGTCACCCTGTGTGGTCTATTCCACGTGGCTTTGACTCATACTGTGGGACCCAGCTAATGTCCGAGGACTGGTCAGTACACAAGCCCCCCAGTCTCGAGCTGTTAACTTGTTTCAGCGAAGAGACTAAGCGATAGGCGAGGACTGATCGGTACACAAGCCCCCCAGTCTCAAGCTGTTAACTTTTTCCCGCGTAGGGACTAAGTCATTGTCTTGGGCGGCCTACGTGGCTCTGCGCGTAAGTACATGAATAGTACGCTGAGAAGACACTTCACCAACCCCCTCCCATCTGCTAACACGTGGCCGTATCAACGGTTTGAGATTCATAACGTTTACGCTCCCTAGGGCTACGTTAAACCTCTTCAAAACCTCGCGCCACTTCACTGTTTCATCACTTTGCATTCTTACCTTTGCATATTCTAACTTCCAGCGCACGCTCTCTTCTCTTCCCAACAGATCCTTCGCACTTCTCCGTTCTTCATCAACCAAAGGTATGATCTTTATGACTTCTCCTTCTTTATAATGTGAACTTGATCATCCATACGGTATGTTGTAACTGTTTACGGGCCTGCGTGCGGATTATGCATTCTAGGGTTTTGTTCTTCTTTCCTGGGTTCATTCCACCTTTGAGTCTTCGTCTGCCATTGCTTTCTTCTGAGTCTTTCTTCTTTTCCTGCCTCTCATTTGTTTAGATTCGAGATGGCCAGAACCAAAACCACTTCCAACCCTCCTCCAACGGTAGCGGTCGATTACAAAGCCCTCTACCCCTGGGCTTCTGAGGATCTTCTCGCAGAGACCTCTAAACTCACATCCCTCGACGATCTCCGCAAGCACCGGGATGATGAGAACAAGATTAAAGGACGCGTCTTCGGCAGGGAAACGGATGTAAGGACCTGAAAAATTTATTGGAATAAAAGAGTTATATTTTAAATAAATTCTAAGTATGTTTTTATTTAGAATAGAAAGGGAGGAAAAAGTTAAGTTTAGAAGGCTACGAGGTCGCCGGTCGCCTGCTACACATGAGCGCCAGGTGGACATCGCGCGGGGCGCGAGAGGCATGCAGGCATCGCGCGGGCGCGAGAGGCATGCAGCATCGCGCGGGCGCGCGAGAGGCATGCAGGCATCGCGCGGCGTGAGAGGCATGCAGGCATCGCGCGGCTGGCGTGAGAGAGAGGCATGCAGGCATCGCGCTGGCGCGAGGGGCATGCGGGCATCGCGCGGACGCGAGGCACTCGGGCATTGCCAGGGCGCGATGCATGTGGACGTGGCCAGGCGCGAGAGTTATGAGGGCGTCGCCAGGGAAGACATCGGTTGTCTCCCAGAGGAAGACATCGGTCGTTCGCCAGGAAGAGGTCATCGGTGGTAGTCTTCTTCGCGCGAGGTCATCGGTGGTAGTCTTCGCGCGAGGTCATCGGTGGATCGTCTTCGCGCGAGAGGTCATCAGTGGTTTCTCTTCGAGCTGGTAGTCATCGGCGAAAGGTCATCGCGCGACGTTGAGTTACACCCAGAGAACGTGGGCCCCAGACTCCCAGCAAGAGACGTTCTGCACGCGCGCCACGTAGACGAAAAAGTGGTTCAGAATAGTGACCTCATAGCGTAGCCTGCGCAGAGGCACGCTTAGGTGTACTGTTCAGCGAAGCGTACACGCAAACTCCCTGCAGAGTGGGTGGTGGCAGCGGTTTTTGTGGAGAAGTCAGCTTAAGATGCAAAAACCCATTTCTGAGGGAGAAGGAAAGAAACGTTGCTGTGGTTCCAGAGCTAAAGGGTGCGTTTATCTCCCTTCTCCTCCATTCTCTCCTTCGCGCTGCGGTTCTAGCACCTTCACACGAGAGTACGACGAGCGACGGCCACCATTAGAGCACCTGGGAGGTTCTCTGCAAGTCCTTCAACCAGACGCGAAAAACAGAGCCAAGGTATTCTGCAAGCTTCGTTGGATTTCGAAGCTCCTGGTGGTTGCGCAAGTCCAGGTAAGGGAAGCTAGCCTTCATCTTTACTACGAGCCATAGTTGAACCATTTCTGAAGTGTGGGCGACGTGGTCGCCGTTTTCGCTTTCGTCTTCGTGAAATGCTCTGTGTTGTGTGCTTGGGCGACGTGGTCGCCTGTTTTAATATACAGCCTTCGAAATACCATATTTTGAACTAGATCGCCGGTTTTGGCGCTGTTTTGCGAACTCCTTGTGTTTGATGTTGTTTTGAGAACTGCTTGAGATTTACATGAGATATTCGAAAATATGAATCCTTTGAAATGGCTATTGCTGTGATTGCATCGTTTACTTGAGTGGTATGATGTCTTTGAATGCTGTGAATGTGGGATCGAGGCATAGTATTTTCAGGAAAGAAAATACCGTGTAAGATCTTGTGGTAGGTGCATTGATCGGTGATTCCTAAGGGATATCCTGACTCTGCTGAGGTAATGGAATCACGTAGAGGAAGTTACTCAGTTGTTGAGAGTCGAAGGAGGTCTATATGATGGGCGTCTCGTGTGAAAAGAACGAGCTCCGTCTGTCATATGGATTAACCCTGTCATACCAGGAGAACTATGGTAACATTGAGATGATATATGCGCATGCTGTGTGGATTCACAGCGACCCTGTGTGGATTTCACAGTGGTGTGGTATGACAGGTGCAGATCTCTGAGTCTAATCAACGCACGAGTCAATCCGGAAGTAGTGTCAAGTGTCTTGTGTGGTGAGTCAGTGGAAAGTCTGACATGTGAAATGAGAAACTTGAATATTGATAGACACTTGATGCTGTATTGTGAAATGGAATGACTATGGGTGAATGTTGTGAAGTTTGTGATTTTGGGCGATCAGCTGAATGCTATGAGCAGCTCTACGTTTTACATGGATATTTTGGAACTTGGTTTACTTGGATTTTCATGTTCTTGATTTAAACTTCTTTTAAATTATCTAGCTTACCCTTTTATCTGTTATTGTGGTTGTTTTTCTCAAAACTGTGATGATCGTGTAATTGTTACACGGGAGCAGATGATCTTCCAGGAAGAAGAGCCCTCTAGTGAGTGATCGCCGAGGAGGAGATCGCCGGTTTTCTGTCTCTATCGGGTGATCGCCTGTGTCTGCCTCCATCGGGTGATCGCCTGTTTTTTTCTGTCTTGATAGGTGATCGGTCTCGTCCGATAGGAGATCGGTTTCTTCCGATAGGAGATCGCCTGCTTTGTTTTTTTTTACTGTATTTTGTTTATGTTTCTGGAAAATTTGACCGAATTTGTATTAAACTCCCTAAGAGGAGCAACTTCATTTCATATATATATTATTTTGTTCATAGAATCTATTTGTTACCTTTATTTTCATTATATACATTTGTATAGTATTTTGGCGGGATGTTACAACGGACGCGTACGTCTCTGTGCGCCCCTGCACAGTAAATGAGCCCGTATGCGCCGATGGTCGTTGCAACGATGGGGAACCCTTCTTCTTCTTCTACGCCACCATTTTCAAAAGAGTCAAAGTCCGTCTCCCCTTCACAGGATTTGAAAGGGCTTTGCTCACAGAGTTAAACGTGGCGCCCGCTCAACTGCACCCCAACAGTTGGGCCTTTATCAGGGCGTTCTCCATTCTATGCAATAATCTAGGGTTCACCCCCTCCGTCGACGTCTTCCTTTACTTTTTCGAGGCGAAGAGCCCCGGTAAGAGGCTTTGGGTGAGCCTGAATGGGGTGGCAGGAAGAGTCCTGCTAACGCGCTTCTCACAATCATACAAGAACTTCAAGGGAAAGTTCTTCAGAGTCTGCTGCAGCTCCTACGACCCCACCATGCTTGATGGGTTTCCCTTATACTGGGTGGGGGAGTTGAAGTTCAAGAAGCCGCACAAGCTCGAGGAGTTGATGGTTCCCGATCAAGAACTCTGCCAAACCATTTCCAGCTGGGGGGTGGTGTTTGACTCCACCCAGCTGATTAGGCATGAGTATGATGCTGAGACTCTCAGCATATACCTTGGTATCTTGCATTTAACTGCTTCATCTTGCATTTACCTGTTCAATACTTCGCCTTTCTGACACTTTCGAATTCACTGCAGGTATGGTGCTCAGCGCCGATAAGAAGAAGAGGCTGGCAGATGTGCTGAATCGTCGCAATGCTAGCGGTTCAGCCCCTGTAGGTCCGTCATCACCCGCGGGGGTTGCCCTGGAACTCATCGCTGAAAACTCCAAGAGGGTAGCCCCTGTGGAGGTTTCTGACGACGAGGACACCTGCTCCGGCCTCGTCTTTAAAAGGAAAAGGGTGGAGACAGCTGCAGAGGTCTCTTCTGCCACAGAAGGGCACCCTTCTTCTTTTAGGGAGCACCCTCCCAGCGCCTCCTCCCCTCCTGAGCCAATCCTAACACTTGAGGGGGGTGGGGAGAGTGCTCCTTCTTCTGGTCCTATGCCTTCTGCCCCAGAGCTGCCTTCTCTGCTCCAAAGGTCGCTCGCTCAAATGCCTGGTAGAGCTGTTTTGGAGGCCATGGACAGAAACTCTCTCGAGAACCTCCTCAGCCATGGTCTCGGGGAGTTCTTGGCCGCTTCCAACTCCTTGCTGGTCAAGGGTAGTGCTGAGGCGGAGCTGCTAGAGGAGACCGCCCAGCTGAGGAAGGAGCTGGAACAGAAGATAGAGGAGGCCACCCAACTGAAGAGGGAGCTGGAACAGAAGGATCTCCAACTCCGTCAAGCGACCACGCGAGAGACTGCCCTCAATCAAGAACTGGGTAGTCTCCGTCAATCTGAAAAGGAGACCAAAAAGCTTCTCTTCTCCAAGGGGCAGGAGGCCCTCCAGCTTGAAGCTAAAATACTCCCCCTCCGCAACAGGATTATTGAATTGGAAGAGCAAGCAGAGGGGGCTCAAGCTAAAATGGCCAAACTGGAGGAAAGGGCGATTAACCGAGAAGTTCAGCTGGGCAAGGTTGAGGAGGAACTTGCCCAACAGATCGAACTGTCGAAGAAGACCGAAGCTGAGCTTATTGATGATGCCGCTGACGCCTATGGGGAAGGCTTTGGTGATGCCCTTGCTCAGGTTGCCTGCGTGCATCCTGAGATGGACCTCTCACCATACTCCGCAACCCTGCAGGTAGTCGACGGGCAAATAGTGCCCAGATAGGTCCTCGAAACAGTTGTATTTTAGCTGAACCTCTTGTAATTATCCTCTTTGCAGTATAAAACTTTGTTCATGCATTGTTCATTTTCTGCTGTGCTTTGTATTTGATAGGCTCACGATCACAAATAACACACCTGCAAAATGAACCTCAAGTAACTTGTCTTTCCGCTACCTTCATTAATGAACCTTCACCTTAACTTGGGCGTTCTCACTTGGAGGGGAAAGTGTTCCTTATGAACCCCATTCCCTTCACAAGACCTCTAACCCCACTTGTAGGTTCTGACTGACCTGTCATCGTTCATGGTCGATGGAGGATTTAACCAAGCGAACCTTCTTTCACATTGGAAGTTCTCACTCGAAGTGGAGGTGTTCTCTACGAACCTACCTCTCCACTTGCGAGACCTCTAACTCCACGTGACAGGTTCGGACTGACCTCACATCGCTCACAGGCGAGGAGGATTTCTCTGGGCGAACCCTTCTTTCACATTGGAAGTTCTCACTCGAAGTGGAGGTGTTCTCTACGAACCTACCTCTCCACTTACGAGACCTCTAACTCCACGTGACAGGCTCGAACTGACCTCACATCGCTCACAGGCGAGGAGGATTTCTCTGGGCGAACCCTTCTTTCACATTGGAAGTTCTCACTCGAAGTGGAGGTGTTCTCTACGAACCTACCTCTCCACTTACGAGACCTCTAACTCCACGTGACAGGCTCGAACTGACCTCACATCGCTCACAGGCGAGGAGGATTTCTCTGGGCGAACCCTTCTTTCACATTGGAAGTTCTCACTCGAAGTGGAGGTGTTCTCTACGAACCTACCTCTCCACTTACGAGACCTCTAACTCCACGTGACAGGTTCGAACGTGATTGCACAAACACACTAAAAAACATATATCTTTAACTGAATTTTATTGGGTGACCTCATTAAAAACCCTTAGAAGGGAAAAAAGAGTGTCCCCTGTATTGTGTTGCATACATGATTACATAGCTTTAACTGAAATAAAACTTCAAGTGAGTCGCATTCCATGTTCGAGGAATCGGACCTCCTTCTAAAGTTTCAAGTCTATATGCTCCATTCCCTAGGGCCTCTGTCACTCTGAAAGGACCAGTCCACTTAGGGGATAGCTTGTTCTCTATCTGGTATGGAGATGCCTTCCGCATAACAAGGTCTGCCGCCTAGAACCGCCGAGCTCTCAGCTTGGAACTGTGTTTGAGCTCGACTCTCCTCTTTATCGCCTCAGCCTTGACTCCAGCTTCTTCCCTGGCTTCATCCAAAAGATCAAGATTCACCTTCCTCTCTTCATTGGATTCCTCAGCCACAAAGTTCTGGAAACGTGGCGAGCTCTCCTGGATCTCCACAGGGATCATGGCATCTGAACCATACACCAAACTAAAGGGAGTCTCCTTAGTAGTGGCCTGGGGGGTAGTATGGTAAGCCCATACTATTCTGGGAACCTCCTCAGCCCACCTTCCCTTTGCTTTCTCCATCCTTCTCTTCAATCCTCTGAGGAGGACCCGATTGGCCGACTCGACCTGCCCATTGGTCTGTGGGTGCTCGACTGATGCAAACACCTGCTTGATTCCCAGTTCTGTACATAGCTTTCCCAACTGTTGGCTCGCAAACTGAGTGCCATTGTCAGACACCAAGCGCTTTGGTACGCCGAAACGGCAAACTATGTTCTTCCACACGAAGTGTTGGATCTTTTGTGCTGTAATCTGTGCTACTGGTTCAGCTTCAATCCACTTCGTGAAATATTCTATGGCGACCACAAGGTATTTCATCTGCCGTATCGCCAAAGGAAAAGGCCCCAGGATGTCGATTCCCCATGTGTGAAACGGCCAAGGGCTGTATATCGATCTGAGCTCTTCTGGTGGTGCCTTAGGCCAATCAGCATGCAACTGGCACTGCTTGCATTGCTGTGCATACTTGGTACAATCCTCCCTCATTGTCGGCCAGTAATACCCTGCTCGTACGGTCCTAGAGGCCAGTGCTCGGCCTCCGATATGACTACCACAGATACCTTCATGGAGTTCCGCCATTATCCTCACGCACTGCTCGCCATGCACACAGACTAAGATGGGGTGAGTAAACCCATGTCTGTACAACTCGCCTTCAATGAGCGTGTACTTGGACGAGTTTTTCTTTATCTTTTTTGCCTCCTCCGGCTCTGCTGGGAGCATTCCATCCGCTATATAACGCTTGTAGGGTGTCATCCATGTCTCACCATCTTGCAATAGACAGATCTGTGGCGCTTCTGCCCCCAACAGCATACATGCGTTGACTCGTGGCTTTCTCAAGGTTTCCTGAGTCAACGACCGATGACTCCTCTTCCTGCCATCTGATTGGCTGATCTGATGGACTCCCACCAAGTTATCAGCTGTATAGGTACGAGGCGCCCTCAGGGTCTCTTGGATGACTGTCCTCTGTCTGCCCCCCTTGCCTGAGCTGGCTAGTTTGGCCAACAAGTCAGCTCTGGCATTTTGCTCCCTGGGCACGTGTACTAGTTCAAATATTTCAAATGAACTCTTCAATCTTTGGACATACTCCAAGTAAGAGGCCATCTGAGGGTCTTTGGCCTGGTATTCTCCTGCCACCTGACCGGTGACCAACAATGAGTCACTCTTGGCCATAAGGCTTTGCGCTCCCATCTCCTTTGCCAACAACATCCCAGCAATCAAAGCCTCATACTCCGCCTGGTTATTACTGGCTTTGAAGGCGAACCGCAGGGCCTGCTCTATTAACAACCCCTTGGGTCCTTCTAAGATCACCCCCGCTCCGCTGCCTTGCTGATTCGAGGACCCATCTACTGACAATACCCATTTGAAATTGGGTACCTCTTGCTGGGCTTCGGTTGGAGACATCTCCGCCACAAAGTCGACGTAGACCTGTCCTTTGATCGGGCCCCTGGGTTCATACTGGATGTCAAATTCCGACAACTCAACTGCCCAACGCACCATCCTTCCTGCCACATCGGGCTTCTGCAAGACCTTACATATCGGCAGATCTGTCATCACCACCACTGTGAAGCTTTGGAAATAGTGGCGTAATCTCCTGGCTGAGAACACCACTGCTAATGCTGCCTTCTCTAAGGCTTGGTATCTCGTCTCGGGTCCCTGTAGCACCTTGCTGACAAAATAGATGGGCTTCTGGCTCTGTTGTTGCTCCTGTACCAGGACAGAACTCACCGCCCTATCTGTAACCGCAAAGTACAAACGCAGGGGTGTGCCAAGTTGAGGCTTGCACAAAACTGGTGGGCTGGCTAGGTATTCTTTGAGCTTGAGGAAAGCCTGCTCACATTCCGCCGTCCAGGTGAATCTGCTATTCCTCCTCAGGCACTGGAAATAAGGATGACCTTTATCTCCCCCGGCTGACACAAATCGGGAGAGTGCAGCCATTCGACCTGTCAACTGTTGCACCTCTTTCACCGACGTCGGGCTCCTCATGGCTATGATTGCTGCACACTTGTCTGGGTTGGCCTCAATCCCTCTTTCCGTGAGCAAAAACCCAAGGAACTTGCCTGCCTCCACCCCAAAGACGCACTTTTCGGGATTCAACTTTAACCTGTACTTTGCTATGGTGTTGAACAGCTCCTCCAAGTCGTCAATATGCTGACCTCAGGCCTGGGACGTCACTACCATGTCATCTACATATGCCTGCACGTTGCGTCCCAGCATGGGTGCGAGGACCTTGTCCATCAGCCTCTGGTATGTGGCACCCGCATTCTTCAAGCCGAACAGCATGACTGTGTAGCAGTAACAAGACAACTCTGTCATGAACGCCGTCTTGCTCTCATCCATCGGGTGCATCTTTATCTGATTGTACCCAGAGAAAGCATCTAAGAAACTCAGCAATTTGCAGCCTGAAGCGCTGTCCACCAGCGCATCTATGCTGGGCAGAGGATAGGAGTCTTTCGGACACGCCCTGTTAAGATCTGTAAAGTCCACGCACATCCTCCATTTCCCGTTGGCCTTTTTCACCAGGACGACATTCGCAAGCCACTCAGGGTATTGTATTTCCCGTATGTGACCTGCTTTCAGCAATTTGTGTGTTTCCTCCTTGACTACCTGCCTTCGTTCATCATTGAACTTCCGCCTCCTCTGGCGGACCGGCCTGGCTTGGGGATTCAGCGCCAGGCGGTGGCACAGGAAATCAGGATCTATGCCAGGCATGTCTGAGGGGGACCAAGCGAAAGCGTCCAGATGCCTTTCGATAACTCTCGCTACTTGATCCTGGGTCTCCTGAGATAGGGATTTACCCATCCTGAAGATCTTCCCTCCGATCTCCTTCTCTACGACCTCCTCCGCGGGTTCTGGTCGCCTCGTCCGGGCGATCTCTGCTCGGGTGACCCCGACATCACCTCGAGGCATATCTGTCTCATTGGTTCCTCCTCCCGGTGGTGAGGTGGTCACCATGCAGACTCCCCTCTTCGTTTTGAGGCTATTTTCGTAGCACCTTTTAGCCTCCTTTTGGTCCGACTTGATGGTTACCACCTTTCCCTCCATCGATGGCAACTTCATCTTCATGTGCCTTGTAGACACCACGGCCCCCAACCGGTTCAGGGCCGGTCTGCCCAGAAGTATATTGTAGGCAGAGGGAGTGTTCACCACAAGGTACCGGATATTCTCTGTGCGGGACGTCGTTCCGTCGGTGAACGTGGTCCTCAACTCTATGTATCCCCGCACTTCTACCTGATCTCCTGCGAACCCATATAAACAGCCGACGTAGGGTCACAGCTGATCAGGGGACAGCTGTAGTTTATTGAAGGTCGACCAGAACATCACATCGGCCGAGCTCCCCTGGTCGACCAGCACCCGGTGCACCTTGCGCGCGGCAGTGACTACTGAAATAACCACCGGATCGTTGTCATGGGGAACAACATCTCGGCGATCGGCCTTTGTAAAGACGAGGTCGATGTCCGGAAAGTGATCTTCCTCGCAGGCCTCTACTGCCATCACTGAACGCGCATACTTCTTTCGTTGTGAAGAGGTACATCCTCCTCCTGAAAACCCACCTGATATGGTGTGGATCTCCCCGTGAATGGGCACTTCATGCCCCTGGTCTGCTCTTGGCGCAGCAACGGTCTCACCTTCCGACGCCTCCTTCAGATAGTCATTCAAAAACCCACTCTTCACCAACTCATCCAGTTGATGAGCCAGAGCCAGGCAATTTCGAATGGGGTGCCCAAAAGCCTGATGGAACTCGCACCATGCATTTTTATTGGGCCCCAACCTCTTGTCACTCTGCGGGGGCACTTTCAATCTTTCTGCCACATTAGGAATGGCAATCAGCTCCTTCAATTCCACCACGAACTCATGCCTAGGGGGCATGTCATCTTTGTTTCGCCCCCTAGGCTGCGGCTTTCGGGGCTCATAGGGCTTCTGTTTCCCTTGAGCCTTTTTCTTCGTGGTCGCCTCATGTACCCTCAGCGGTTGAGGCCGGCTAGGCACTCGGGGCCTTAACGAAACCGCACTTTCTCTCTTCTCGCTGAGCTCCCCCTCGGCGACAATGTGGGCCACAGCACGCCGTTTTATGTCACTGAAGGTTTTGGGGCGGCTGCGTATTAGGGACTCGCTGAAAGGCCCTGGCAATACGCCCTTCCCGAAGGCGTGCACCACCATGTCTTCATCCTTGGTGTGCAGCCTCACCACCATCGCCCCAAACCTATTAAGGTAATCTTTGAGGGACTCTCTCTGATGCTGTCTCACATCAAAAAGATCGTAAGACACTGGTGGGGGGGCCCTGTTGACAAGATATTGTTCCCTGAACAGCGCGGAGAACTGAGCGAAAGACGTGATATGTCCTTCTGGCAAACTCACGAACCATTCTAGCGCAGTCCCTGTCAGTGTAGCCATAAAGAGTTTACAGTGCACTGCGTCGGATCCTCCTGACAACATCATCTGCGTGTGAAAGGCAGTGAGATGCGTTTCAGGATCTTCTTTCCCGGTGAACACGGTTTTGGGTCCCACAAAGGTAGCTGGAACCACCGTGTTCATGATTGTTTGGGAGAAAGGCATGGGAAAGGCCCTTGGAGGCACTGGTGGGGCTCGATCATCTTCCCCACGATTTCCAGCTTGTTGTATGTGCTGCAAATTCAAGCGCAGCTCCTCATTGGCTCGGTGTAACTCTTCGTTCCTGGCCTGTGAGGCGGCCAGGTCTTCCTGCATACGCGCTTGACGCGCTTGGGATTCCGCCACCGTTTCTTGGAGGGTGCGCATCGTTTCCATCAGCTGTTGCATGGTAACGCTGTCGCCTCCATTCGGTGGAACAGATCCGTGTCTTGTATTCCTCATCTTCTGTGGTTCTCTCTTTCACTCTCGTGTATGGGACCTTGTTTTACTCCGGGCCCCACGGTGGGCGCCAAATGTTCCTGCCGGTTGACTCGCCTGTCGGTTGACTCACGACACTCACACGCCTCCCTTCCCACGTTGATACGTGCTTGATTCTTTCGAAGCAATCTGCACCTGCAAAAGAGAAAGGGGGCGCCCTAGAGGCCGTTTGCACTCCGACGCCCAAGTCAGTGTAGGGCAAGCAACACCAAGTGTATAAGTTTCTCACTGTGTTTAGGTCTAGAAACTGCGTACCTTTCTGAAGTATCTTACTATCCCTTATATAGTCTAGGGTTTACTGCGCCGCTAGCCCTAATTAGGGTTTACTGCGTTGCTAGCCATATTTAGGGTTTACTGGAATACCCTTGCGCCGCTATCACCCAATCCTAGGGTAATCTAGCACATAAGGTTTCCTTCTCTGGAGTGCAAACTTTAACAGGGTGACCACCTGGATGCCTCCTTGTGCACCTAGTCTCTGGGGCCACCTGTTCTGGGAGTGCCTTCACTGTTCACGTGCCATGCATGTAGCTTTACTGGGAAAACCCTAGTTCTGGTGTGTACTCGTCCCCTCAGGACTCTACACCCAACTGTGCTCTCCCTGCTACCCGCATAGGCACTTCGTGATCCAGACCTCTCCCTACCTCTGGGTATTTAACTGGTCATTGGCCCCCTCTGGGAACCAATCTTAACTGTTCTGTTTATGCTGTTCAAATCACCCAAGGCCGATGTCACCTCGCCATACTCTGTTGCCGAGGACTCCTCGACCTGCCGAGTGACGATGACACCTCCGCCCATCCTGGTGTTGACAACTACTCACCCCTCTCTGTAGGCTGATGACTCGTCACCCCTCTCTGTAGGCTGATGACTCGTCACCCCTCTCTGCAGGCTGATGACTCGTCACCCCTCTCTGCAGGCTGATGACTCGTCACCCTCTCTGCAGCCTGATGACTCGTCACCCCTCTCTGCAGGCTGATGACTCGTCACCCCTCTCTGCAGCCTGATGACTCGTCACCCCTCTCTGCAGGCTGATGACTCGTCACCCTGTGTGGTCTATTCCACGTGGCTTTGACTCATACTGTGGGACCCAGCTAATGTCCGAGGACTGGTCAGTACAATATATATATAAAATAGTTATTAACTAAATCCAAGTTGCCACTAACCAGAGGCAATAATATTTCAAACCAAATCTTCTATTAACTTAAATATTAATAATTTATATGAAAATTTTAATTTTTAAAACCTATTTTTAAGCTTTTGTGGTATTTAAAGTTTTAAAGGTTAGATATGATTTTGACTATAAGAAAATCATTAAATATCAATTAATAAAATCATTAAATATCAATTAATTTACTGATCAAAATTACTAGTTATTATATTAACTAAATTAGATATTGTTTAATAAATTAAAAAATTATTTGTATTTGAAGTAATTTCTATTATTAACAAAAAGTATAAAATAGTTTCCCAATTAGTATCTAACATTAATTATTTAAAGTTTTAGCTATTAACTACTTTAGATTCTAAATTAGTTACTATTTTAATTGAAGACTAATTTAGAATCTAAAATAATGTATAATTAATGTATCATATTAATTCATAAACTACTTTATAAGTTTTATGAATAATTAAAACTACTTTAAATACTAATGATTTTTTTTTAAATAGTATCTAACTTAACTATATAATGATTTTTTTTTTCTGAATTAGTTTATAATTCTTTTAGTATTTATGCCTATTTAAATTGTAATGGTAAACTTTTACAAAGATGGATAATATAAAAGTTAAGGTAAACCAAAAAGTATGTTAAAGTATACTTAAAAAAAATGAGAAATAAGATGGTGATAATATATATAATGTAGGACTTTATTGAATATTTGAAAGTATTTTCAATGAACAATAATAAGTAATTAAGTTCAAAGACTAAGTTACCCCATCATAATTATTAAAAAAAGTTAAAAGAAAAAGTTTAGAATGTCATGTGTAGACAAAATAAATTTTTTAAAAATTATATTTCTTTTATACTGTATATTTTTTTAATGATTATGCTGCTTTCATAGTCTAAAATAATGGTGTGACACACTTTTAGGAGTGTATATATTTTGTTATTTACCAGTAGATCTTCTTGTCCACAACCATATGTTGCATGACGCACAGCATGCCTATCTCTATATATGTGTCTGAAGTTCGGTGTCACTTGGTTTCGTGAAAAACTATATATCATAAGTGAGGAAAATATTGAAGAACAAGAACAAAAAATTAAGGAAAAAAATGAATTTAAGGGTAAAGAGCAAGTTTCTCCATTGAAATATCCAGAAGTAGTAAGTTCAAAACTTTTTTTTATCAGCAAAGCACGTTATATTATGCCTGAAAATTAAGAGTCCTAAGAAAAATGTTCAATTAATTGTTTGCATTATTGTTTCACCAACCATGTTTGAAAGCGAAATAGCTATCTGTACTAGGTACTATAGATTGCACTTTTGTATGGTATCTACACGGTTTCTCGAGAGAAATTGCTTTTTTATGATAACATTAAAAAATATCACAGCACGTAAAAGTTAAAAAGAAAAAAAGATAAATGATGTGATAAAAAATAAAAAATATGACTAGAATAATATAAATCCTTTTCAAGGGTATCTCAATTGCATAGTAGAAATTGAGATAGCAAATTGTTTTACCCATAAATTTTGTTTTCCATTCCATTAACCCTTCATTAAAAATATTAAAATAAGTTAATTTTTATGTATTATTAATGTATTCTTTTAGCGTCAAATAAGATTTGATACCTGTAAAATCCTTTTTTATTATAATTGATTTTTCATGAATTTGGTACTTCTAAATTTTTTCAATGTTTTTTTAATACTTAATGTTTAATAGTTATATTAATTTGATTCTAACAACAGTTATGTAACTTCTGGATTAATAGTGTTGATATACTAATTTTAAAAATGTGTTATGCTACTGAATTTATTGATATCTTATTAGAGTGATAATTAAAAAACAATAAAGCAAATGTTAGAATCAAATAATATATTTATTAAATTATTAAATTTTAATATAAAAATATTGATTTTTTTTGTTGCAAATATTCATTTTGAAATGAACTAATTTTAAAGGTAATGAAATTGTATTTAACTTTTTTTAAGTCAATTAATAAATTATTTCCAATCACTTATTCATATCAAAACATGTACATCTCATACATGATATTAGATATGATATTAGATATTTGTGGATAGTCTAATAATAATTATTAAGATAGGTTCTAATATCATATTAAGAAGAGAGTTTAAATCTAATTTATTCTCACAAATCAGCTTGTAAGGTAAAGATTATCTTCACTTATATATTTTAAATTAATTTTATCTCTAATCGATTTGTGATATTCACCACTTATTCTTTTTTTTTTTGTCTAAATAAAATTATCTGCATGTGCTATGTTCTTAAATCTTCATTTTTTTTTTCAAGTCTCACTGTCTTATTATTTTATTATTGAGTTATGACTTGTGTTTCATGTTAAAAGAAACAAACACTTTAGGTTATTACCATAGTTTATTACATATTTTATAATAAGCAGGTTGATTACATGTTAATATGTCTCAATTTGAATAAAGATAAATGAGAAAAAAAAAGAATTCAATTATAAAAATAAATTTAAAATATATATAAAAATTGTTATCCAACTCTAACATTTTTAGATTAACTAATTATATGTTTTGTTCGTCATACTTTTATATTAGGCTTAAAATCGGTTTAATAGGTGTTAAATTTCGTCTTACTTTTTTTTATCAGTAATAAAGAATTTTAATAAATGGAGTATCGGGATATTTTCATCCGCATAAAAAAAAATACTCCCTTAAACCAAAACCTAGATCACAACAAAAAGTTTAAATTGCACAAAAGTATTTTCATCACATGCTATTACAAAAACAAAAGTGACAATAAGAGTAGCTTCCCCTACCTCAAACCACAGACTAGGAGATGGACCTTACTATACACCAAACCAGATATCATACAAATTTTGATCAACATAGCAACTTGTAGGGGCGTTCTCAAAATGCAGGTGCAGAAAAGAAGGAGGATCTCCACTTGTATGATATAACTGTGTGAGGGGTACTTTCCATACTGATCATTATGTGGGATCTGTTTTGGACAACTGTGAGCACCTACATCAATCCAAAACAAATTCAAGAACTAGTCCTGCATGAAAACTCAATAAACTTTTCCCCCACCATATGAAACTTTGTTGTAGTCGATGTCATCAGAATAATGCTCCCGAAAATTGAGTTCTATTATGTAATTGAGATATTCAAACACTACTAGAAAATCGCCAAATAGAAACCAATTTTAAATACTAAAAATAATTAGATGTTATATTGACTAAATTAGATACTATTTTAGAGACTAAAAAATTTATTGGTTTCTAAAGTAGTTTCTATTGTTGATATATAGTTTCTAAATTGGTATCTAATTAGCTACCAAAGTTTTAGCTATCAACTTTAGAATCTAAATAATTAGTAGCTAAAATCATGGTAGCTACAATTTAGAAACTAATTATCAATAATATAAACTACTTTAGATACCAATAACTTTTTAGTCTCTAAAATTGTATATAATTTAGTCAATATAGCAACTAATTATTTTGTGTGTCTAAAATTTATTTATATTTAATAATTTTCATGTGGTGAAAGGAAGTCACAATTTTTTCCTTCATTAGTGTTTGTATCTAAGTTTTAGCCTTGCTTTCCATCCAAAGGCAGAAAAAGACTAAGATTTGTAAAGAAGTTTTGACTGGCATGACAGCTTCAGCTTCTGTATTAGAAGATCTTGTTTACAACATTATAAATTTTGTCTAGTTTGTTGACCAATTTTATCTTGTATCACCTTAGCATAGCACTTAGAAGACACTTTCACTAAATGCTTCTTCAACAAACTAGGTTTGGATATCCTACACTGCTTAACATTCCGTCTTACTTAACTCAACAACAACTTAAAATTTGCTATGTTTATAAATCTTACAAATCTTTCTAACATTTTATTAAAAAAAAAAAAAATACCGCCAACATCCTTAAATAGAATACTCTTTTACTTAATTTACACTTTTTTAAGAAAATCAATTCATTTACCTAAAACTATTATATTTACTCTTAAATTGGGACTAATGTATTTTCCATTTAATTAATTTTAACCTAATTAAATGTATGAAAATAAATAATACAAGGAATACTTAGAAAATAGTACTAAAAAGAGAAATTTTTAAAATATATTTAATTTCTTGAAAATATAAAAATTGTTTAATCCATGAGGTTCAAAAGTGATTATAGAAAGAGTTAAAAGTAGTGTTAGTGAAAATGTTATGGATATTATTAAAATACATAAGGTTGGCATAATATTAACCATGGAGTTATAATAGTGTGATGGTCCAATCAAGCATATGAGGTACTTTTTGGGTGATGGTGTCGTCATGTTGGAGCTTAATGATCCCATTGATCTGGCATTCCACTTCATGGGAACACTGACAGGGATGTGAGTAGTAGAAGACAATAGCAACTAAATACATATTATTATGAGATAAAATAATAGGAATGTGTGAAAAGAAAAAGAGACATTTTGGAAAACCTTTTCAATTTACAATTATATTATCCATTTCAGATATGTCAATTTTGTAAGCTACACTTGACATCACATTCTAAAACACAATTCTTAATTAACTCTCACAACCAAACTAGTGCCTTCTGAGGTGTTCACCAAGACAATCACAGAAGTAGGTATTCTGCTATTGGACACTGCTTAATGGGCATCTCACTCATCACCATTCACCACCATATCTAAATAGTGGAGCCAAATAATAATATCTCATTAATGCTACATTCATTATAAATGGAAATTAGTAATAAACTATATTTGCCATATACCTCAGACAACCACATGCTGTGCTGTTTTTTTATTTGTATATCTTTATATTCTTTAAATTTCAGAACCAATCTACTTTTGTTGTGCAAATTTTCAAAGAAAAATAGTTTTACTTTCTCAAATCCTATAGTTTACTATTTGGGATTAAAGAATGAAGTTTAACTATGCTTTTTGTCTTTTAAATTTAAGATAAACATAGTTTTATTCTTCAAATAAAAAATATTTTAGTTTCTCACAAGTTTGAAAATTTACATTTTTTAGTCCTTCAAGTTTACCCTTTAAAGACCAAAATTAGTTTTGAATTATTTTTTTTTTTAGTTTCTTGTGTATAGATTAAAATCGTATTTTTATTTTAAAATTTAAAAACTTCAATATTTAAACCAGTTTAAGATCTTCAATAAAAGAAATTCTTGGAGTATTTAAATCAGTTGTATAAAATTTGAACTCAAACAATTAATTAAATTAGAGCAATATCTCATAAATTGGTGGGATGATAATATTTTTCTTTGAAAACAGATAAAAGAAAGTGTTGTTTGAAGAAGAGAAAATCATCGTAAAGATTTCACTTTTTGGTCAAAAATTGAGCATGTTGGAAGTGACAGAACAGTGAACATTCTCTACAGCTCACACATTACTCCTTTAATAATTTCTTTTAGGGCCATACATGCAGCCTTTTAAGATTGAATAGCTAGGTTTTGATAGTTTTCTTTTTCTCTTCCATTGCCACTGTCACACCTTAATTAAATCTATTTCCTCTTCTGAACATAATAACTACAATTACCACCACATTGTGAACAGAATGGGCAAGATGGTGGCCTCCTTTTGTATTATTGCCAATTTCTGTATAAGAAACTGCCATGATAGTACTCTCAGTGTTGAGGTGTTGAAGATATGTTTCCAGCACCAATATCCTTTTACCACGTTCATACCACACGTGTCTAATACTTATTGGGTCATTAATATTTTTCCCCCTTTCATCACTTAAAGCAATACCTATATAAAGATACGCACTTTAAGAACATTATTAAAAGTCACAAATTTCAAAACAATTTACTGAAGTATATAGTGCAAAAATTTAAATTAACTCTTCATTTTTTTCACTCTGTATTATAGAAAATTAAATATTTTTTTCTCATTGATAAATTATCAGAAAAGATTATGTCTGTAATAATATTTTTAGGTTTTTTGTTTCAAATGCCGATTAAAAAAAGGTTTTTGTTTCAAATTATTTTTATATCTATATCTCTAGTCTTTTAGATGACTTAAATGGTAAAATAAAATAGATAGCGTTTTTAGAATAAAAATTGAATAATTATCAATTAATAAAAAATATAAAAACAGGTTCATACTTCAAAATTGTTTCGTCTTGTTTTTCAAACATATAAAATGTTTACATTGTTTGTAAAATAAAATAGATAGCGTTTTTAGAATAAAAAATGAATAATTATCAATACATAAAAAATATAAAAGCAGGTTTGATAATTCAAAATTGTTTCGTCTTTTTTTTCAAACATATAACATGTTTACATTGTATAACCTTACCTTTTAAAAATGCTTATAAAATTCATTACTATGGAGTAGCAATCATGCAATCTTGATTATACATTTAAATTTTTTATCATGTGTTAGTATAAATCTCTACACTACAAAAAATAATGAATTCAATTAATGATTAAATTTAAAGATAAGTTTGTTTTTTACTTGCTATTCTAAGGTTACAAAAAATCTATTGATGTTTGTTTTTAAATTAATATATATATATATATATATATATATATATATATTATTTCTTCACTTTTTTGAATTTTGCTTATACTTTTACATGTGTCTGTGGGATGTCAGTGTAGACCCTGTTTATAATTCACAAGGCTGAGATGAAAGCTATGTGGAGATTTGATTGAGGTCGAAATTTTCATAACTTCTCCTGAAATATGCACATAACTTTTTTGTTTTATATATTGTTATAAATTCAAGTTATTATCAACAAATATTTTTCCATAAATCAATCCTAAAGAACAAGGTCATTTACAAACACTTATAGTTCTATTATAATTATTATTATTATTTTCAATCAATAATTGGCATAACACCTTTTTCTTCTGTGCTTTGGCAAAGCACTTGACACATTCATATCGTCATGAATCCTGTCAATTAACTTCCCTCCACATTGGCCAACTCATTGACTAAAGGGTTAGATTAAGGAAAATTAGTCATATAATAGCAGGTTTTGTCAAAGGAAAGAAAGCAAGAAAAATATTATTAGTTAAAGGTCACATTAAGTAAAATTAGTCATATAATAGCAGGTTTTGTCAAAGGAAAGAAAAAAAAAATATTATTAGTTAAAGGTAACATGTATTATTAAAAAGTACACTTTAAATCTAATTCAACCTTATAAAATTAGTTTGTAGAATATTATTTTTAAATCTAACATGTTTTTATTTTTAATCAATGTAGAATCTCCAACGCACTTTGTTATACTGAGACTTTACAATTTGTATGTGAGACGATATATTACGGGTAGTCTAATAACGGATAGCCTGATAAACCTAACAAACTCTCAATATGATAGATTTTAAATGGATCTGATACCATATTCAAAAGTAAACTATTCAATTTTATAAAATTGATTTGTAAAACCTATTTATATATATATATATATATATATATAATATAAAATATTCTTATATTTAATGAATGTAAAATCTCCAACATATATACTTACATATGATCATGACGATATAAAAAAAAAAAAAAAAAGTCAGTTATGGAGACTATCATAAATAGAAATAGAGTATCAACCTGGTAAACCATGAAGCATTAAATTAGCTACATATGTTTGAGATAAACTTGCTTAAGTAGTTATCATAGGTACACGTATCTGCAGGGCACAGGCAACTCCTCTCTGATTTAGCTTCAAAATATTTCAATCATTCCTATCAATTTTTTGGTTCTTATGCAAGGTTGCTTCTTCCACATATGTACCTTTCTCAGTCATTGTTTCCCTCAGTAAAACCAAATTAGGTTTGCGTGAAGAATTTAAATGTACAGCATTCTTCTAGTTCACACGTTACATGCTAAATACATATTTAAAGAGATCAAATTATACTGTATAACTTTTACTAAATTTTACATTATATAATTATCTAATAAGTTTGCTTTTTACAACTAACAGTTGATTTAAAAATTATATAAATCACACACACATATATATAGATAAATAACTTTGCGTTGTATTTGGTTTATATAAAAAAAACTGATATAATATATATGTTTTATAATATTATTAAAATATAAACTATTTCATTACTTTTTATTATTATCAATTTTAATAACATATATAATTATGAAATAATATAAAATTATAAGCTAATTTTGTGTAAATAAATTAATTTTTATATATAACTGTGTCATTTTCATAGAAAATTCAAACCAGTCTTTCCCATGAGGTCATGTTTTGTAGGAATATACTGTAACTTTAATTTACATTTTTTTTTAATCATAAGCCAAAAGAGTTGTTCAGAGGGCTAAGTGATAGTACAGGAAAAGCTAGAGTTACTACACTGAGGAATCAAAAGCAGACTAAATAAAACCCTTTCAGAAAAAGCCAAAAACTGAAACCGCAACAAGACAGAGATTTCCAAACATGCTTTTACTAATAATTCACAACACTGTCGGTCCACTCATTTTGATATGTAATAAAAACACTTTCATTAAATGATTGTCATTTTCCCTTAAAATAATATTGTCATTTGCTAATAAAAATATTATTAAGATTTTCATGGTTAATCTAACTTTTATCTAACAAGCCATAAACTGTTAGTATATATATTAATATTGATTCTTCCAAAATAAAATATTAACTTTTCATTACACCATCAATTAATTAAAAATCATCAAATTTTAAGAGAATTGTTTTGAATAATTAATAAACTTCATATATGTAAAATTTGTAATAGATGACAACATAATTGTTTTACTAACAAGTGCATGTATTCTTTACTCAAAATTACTGCTGATACATAGTAATGGAAGAGTGCTAGTAACACACTATAATATTGTTTAACATTTAGGGTTAAATATAAATTTGGATTTTTTTTTAATACGTAATTTTGGTATTTTGATTTTAAAATTAGATATTCCCCTGTTCAATCCTCATTTTTTTTCTTCATTTTTTTCTTTTATTTTTATATTAAAATTAATTAAATAGTATTTATGCATGTTAAAGAAATATGTCAGATCTAGAATTCAATTGAACCAAAATAGAAGAAATGAAACAAATACAAAATTTAAAATATTAAAATTACCGTTTTCCTAAAATAAAATAACCAATTTTATTAGAAGAAACCAAAATTACGAATTGATCAAAATAATTTTTTAGCCTAAAACTTTCTTAAATATTATGAGTGGATTATTCCATAGGAAGCAGAATCCACAGCATTTTTTTTTAAATTTTTTAATAAACATGAGAAGTCGCTTATCTGGTAATTAATTTTCCTACTTTGTCTTTATTTAGTATATTATATTGAGTGCTGTAAAAGGAATAAAAGTTACGTTACGACAGAGAAAGTGAGAATGCCATTATTATAAGGACGGTTTACTATCATGGTAGACTATGATATATTCTCTTAAATTTCAAATTTTAAAATACAAACTATTTTATTTAAAAATAGACAAAATTAAAATTAATAAAAATCTCAAATATTAACTAATTAAAATAACTGAATATGGGTTTTTGAGCTAATCTAACTGATATGGATTCAATAATCCAAATGAAATAGGTTCTTAGTGAGTCATGTTTCATTTCAAGTTATACCAAAATTTACGATTTTTTATTTATCTTAATCCAATTTGAACAAGTGATGAACTCGTTTAGGTCACAGACTTTGTTACTAGTTTAAAAGAGTGTTGATGTTAGCAAGGCCAACGTTACATTCAGTGAACCCTAATGACCCGCTTGTATATTGCAATGTAAGATTCAGGCCGAAGCTAGTTAACAGGCCCAAAATGTCTTGGGGCCTTGATCCAGCTTACACGCACACTTCAATTCTTTATTACTATTAGACATTTGCTTCCTGCACAATACATTTTGGGACCTGCACTATACAAATTTTGTAAATGTCCAAAATATTCTAGAAATTTTGATTTGAAAGAGAGCAGTGAGTAGAGGGGTAATTTGCATTACTAAAACTGGAATCCGAAAATGATATTGAAATGAAACCTATTCTCGAAAGCAAAATCTAGAATTAATTATGAATTTGAGAATACGAATTTCAGAAGAAGAATTTTGGTTTATGGATATGGATTTCCAAAAGACAAATGCCTAATGTAGAATGGGCTTACAGAACACAAAATTCAGAATGAACAATGGCAACACATTCAACTTAAACTACGGAATGCAAATTCTGAAAATTTTATGCCCATTACAATCTCGAAGGAAAAAAAAAACGCAGTTCACCTTTCTTCTTCTCCAAGAATTGTGTCTGGCAATATATCGGAGAACTACTGGAAAACACCTCCAAATGCGCCAACGAACCATCAGCAAGACTCAGGAATTGCACACAGCACTCAAAATGTCCAATAAAATGCACTACAGGGCTGCTGGAAATTGAAACAATTTAGGTCATTTCACCTCTCTGATATACTGCAGGTTGGAAATTGATAGAGTGGGTAGCCAAACCTTAGTATTATTATCTCTTATGATTTGATTGGATTGGAAAGTGGAAAGTTGAGAATGTGAAAGAATAGAATGTGAAAGAATAGAAGTGCGATCTTATGCTTTGATTGGATTGGAAAGTGAAAAGTTGAAAATGTGAAATAATAGAAGTGCGAGGATTTGAGAAAAAAGTTTAAAAAAAGTTGAATATGATTTGACGAGAGTATCTTATAGTGGATGTATGAAGAAAGTTTATTAAAATATGTAACTTATGTAATGAATATAAGGATATTTTAAATTATTTTTAATGATGTAAATTGATGTAAGATTACAAATTTATCCTTAAATATAGAAAAATGAAATATTAATTAATTTAAAGCATATTTTAATTAATTAAAATAATTTGTATTATATTATTTAATTTGTATTGTATTATGTGTTATATATATCATGTATATAATTTTATTATATAAAAATATTAATATTAATGATGATTTTCATGATTATTATTATTATTATGAAAAAGTTAATATATTTTAAAACATAAATAAATATTTAAAATTTGGGTAAAAAAAAATTTTGTATGCTTAAAATTTAATAATATTATGATATATGAAAGAAATATTAAATAATAATCAATAGCATGAAAATCTAAATATTAAAATTGCAATTTTAACCATGTTCAACATAAAAAATATTTAGTATAAAAAAATAAAATGTTCATGACAATAAATATTTATAATTTTTTAAATTTGAATCATTAAAATGGATTCTCTTAAACAAAAGATTCATAAAGGATAATTACATAAATATTTTTAATTTAAATCAGTATCTCAATTCAATAATGTAATATAAATAAATATAATTATTCTAAATTTTCAATATTAAAAGGGATACTCATTAATAAAACAAAAAATGAATAATTACATTGATAAAATAATTATATTATTATTTTTATTTATAGAATTTAAATATTCAAATTCTCATTAATAAAATCAAATCTGAGTTACTATAATATATTAATTGAATTTTATTATTTATATTTTTAGAATTTAAATATTTAAATGGACTTTGTATTCTCATTAATAAATCAAAATTTAGATTATTATAATATATAATTGAATTCTATTATTTATACTTTTAGAATTTAAATATTTAAATGGATTTTAAAAATTTCTTTTAATAAATCAAAATTGAGATTACTATAATATATAATTATAATTGAATTCTGAATAATATAATATAAATAAAATAACTAAAATAATAGCCTATAATTTAAAATAATGTATTTCATTAATTTTGATTAATAAGAAAAAATATTTTTTTAATATTTCTAAAAACAAATACAAACATAATATTGAATTAGAACAAAAAAAAATCTAAAAAATCAAAGGAAAAATCATAAAAAACAAAATTTGGAAAATTTGGAAAAAAAAATAACATAACCAATTATGCTTTGTCTTAAAAAAATAACATAATCGATTATCCACTGTTTTTAGGAACCTAATCGATTATGTCTTCCCTTAAAAAAAGAACCTAATCGATTATATTGAATATCTGAATAGCATAATCGATCTATTTTAACACACACCATATAATCGATTATCCTCCTAAAAATAGAGACTAATCGATTATGTTATATGCTTAATTGATTATCAACTACTTTTTAGAACATAATCGATTAAGTCCTATGCGTTTTTTCATGCATAATCGATTAGACACTAAAAAATCTTAAAATTATTATTTATAATTTTATTAATATTTTATAAATTAATCTGAAATATTATAATTTTAATATTTATATTATTAATATTAATAATACTTTTCTATTATAAATATATAAATATATTTATATTTTTAGGTTTATAGGTATTTTTTATTTTATTAAAAATATTATTACTAATAACATTATTAATATTTAATATAAATAAAATAAAATAAAAATAATTAATAATAATATTGTAAGGACCTGTAAAATTAAATTGGAATAAAAGGAATATATTTTAAATGAATTCTAAGTATGTTTTTATTTAAAATAAAAAGGAAGGAAAGTGTAGCTTAGAAGACTATGAGATCGCCTGGTTAGTACATAATCGCATGTCGCTTAGACTACACATGAACGCCAATCGCCTGTAGTGTACATAATCGTCAATCGCCTATGGTGCACATGATCGCCGAAAGTGCACTCAGTATGTGGTCAAGATACTGGATCAACCATAGTGGGTTCCAAAAACCACGCGTATCAAGGTGTGGGTTAAGCCTTAGATACGCTGTGCATGCGAAGCTCTATGCTTGAGCATAAGAAATCGTCCTTAGTGTTGCATGCATGGGCGCACAAGGAGTAGTGCTGATCTACTCTTGGAAATGTGAAGCTACCGACGTCACCAAGTCATGTGAAGATGATACCTTGGACGTAACATAGTGGGATGAAGAACCTTCAGCAAGGCGTGGCGATGTGTCGTCGGGCACCGCCAGGGCGCGAGGCATGCGGGCATCGCCAGGGCGCGAGGCATGCGGGCATCGCCAGGGCGCGAGGCATGCGGGCATCGCCAGGGCGCGAGACATGCGGACATCGCCAAGGCGCGAGACATGCGGGCATCGCCAGGGCGCGAGACATGCGGACATCGCCAAGGCGCGAGACATGCGGGCATCGCCAGGGCGCGAGGCATGCGGGCATCGCCAGGGCGAGACATCGGTCGTCTTCCAGAGAAAGACATCGGTCGTCTGCCAGGATGAGTCATCGATGGAAGATTATCGCGCGATGTCGAGTTTCACACAGATAAGGTGGGACCCAGGCTCCCAGCATGAGACGTCCTGCACGCGCGACACGTAGACAAAAAGGGTGGTTCAGAATAGTGACATCAGAGAGTTGGCATGCGCAGAGACACACGTGGCCATACTATTCAGGGAAGCGTGCACGCAAGCTTTCCTGCAGAGTGGGTGGTGACAGCGGCAATTGTGGACAAGTTGGTTTAGATTCAAAAACTCACTTCTGAGAGGAAAAGAACGTTGCAGTGGTTCAAGAGTGACAGAGTGAGTTTACCTTCATCCTTCTCTTTTCTCTCCTTCGCGCTGCGATTCAGGCATCCTCAAGCACCAGTACAACGAGCGACGACTGCACTTGGACACCTGGGAGGTTCTCTGCAAGTTCTCCAAACCGGACGCTAAAACAGAGTTAAGGCATCTTTAAGCTTCGGTGGGTTTTGGAGCTCTTGGTGTTTTGCGCAAGTTCAGGTAAGGGAAGCTAGCATTTTCGTTTATAAAAACTTTAGGTGAGTAGGTTCTGAAGTGAGGGCGACGTGGTCGCCGGTTTCATATTCTTTTCACGATGCTCTGTTTTTATGTGTGGGGCGACGTGATCGCCGGTTTTAAATGTTGATTTCGAACTCCCCTATTTTAGTGTCGTTTGAAACGGTTTGAGATTGAAATGTGATATTCGAAAATCTGAACCTTGGAATGATTGTTGCTGTGATTGGAATCGTTCATTTAAGTGTTATATGATGTGTTGAATGTTGTGAATGTGGGATCAAAGCATAGTATTTTCAGGAAAGAAAATACCGTGTGGAGATTTTATGAGGGTGTATTGATCTGTAAGTATCCTGTGAATGAGGCGATCCTGACTCTGCTGATATGATGGAATCACATAGATGAAGTCATTCAGTTGGTGAGAGTCGAAGGAGGTCCATATGTATGGGTAAGTCGCTTGAAAGATAACTGACTTGACCTGTTATATGGATTAACCCTGTCATACTGAGAGAGTGATGATATTGAGATTGTTTATGCGCATGGCTGTGTGGATTCACAGCGACCCTGTGTGGATTCACAGTGGTGTAGTATGACAGGTGCAGGTCTCTGGATGCTAAGTTCAACGCACGAGTCTTCCGGAAGTAGTGTCAAGTGTCTTGTGTGATGAGTCAGTGGAAGTCTGACGTGAGAAATGAGAAACATTGAATTGATAGACACTTGATGGAATTATGTGAATTGAACGACTCTTGAGGAAATTGTGAAATATGTGATTACTTGATGGTCATGTGAAGGGAATGAGAAAGTTGATGGTTTTTACGTGGATGTCTTAAATTTGTTTTATCTTGATTTTAAAGTTTCATATCTAAATTCTCTTTAAAATATCTAGCTTACCCTGCATTCTTGGTTTGTGGATGTTTTCTTAAACCTGTGATGATCGTGTATGATTTTACACGGGAGCAGATGATGTTGCAGGAAGTAGAGCTCCTCAGTGAGTGGTCGCCGGAAGGAGATCGCCTGTTTCTGTTTCTGTTAGGCGATCGCCTGTTTTCTGTTTCTGTTAGGCGATCGCCTGTTTTCTGTTTCTGTTAGGAGATCGCCTGTTTTTCTATTTTGCTGTATTTTGTTTAAGTTTGGAAAACTGACTGGATGTGTATCAAACTCCCTGTGAGGAGAAATTTCATTATATATATATATATACATATGTTCACTTCGATATTATTTTTTTTACCTTTATTTCATTATATAAATATGAAAAGAATTTGGCGGGATGTTACATTAATGGTATCAAAGCAGTTCGTCCTTAGGATGACCTGAGGGCTGTGGATCCATTGTGTTTCTTCTGCTCATAAAATTTATTCGAGTTTTAAATAAATAAAAAAAAACTATAGTGAAAGGTTTTCAAATGTTTTTTGATTGAAATCTTGCTTGTGTTTTAGTAGATATAGGCTCTAAATGAAAAATTTTGGTATTAAGAGTGAAAGGATCTTGACAAAGTAGTGAGGGTGCACACTCATAACTGAATCGAGATGTTCTCAATCTTAATTCTAAAAGTTTGATGTTGAGCATATATCCACTTCTGGTGTGTTTTATCCCAATTATTAAGTGTGGTGATATTTGATTGGTAGTTTGTACCCATGACTGTTCGGTATTATGCTTTCTATTTTGAGCATTATGATTCTGTTGATGAACTCAAATTCTTAATGACTTTGAGATGCCGACCTTTGTAAGGTCTAGATGTTACCTCCTGAATGAATTGATTTCTTATCGATCTCATTCTTGTAGTTGTAGGGAATATAGAAACCAATAGTTTCAAAATCTGAAACGAAGAAAGATGGCACGTAGACCTCCTACCCCTCCCCAACCTTCTTCGGAAATGAGCCAGATTGCCAAGGCTATTGAGATGATGGCAACTGCCATCGAACAACAGAATGCAGCAATGGCTTAGAATCATCAAGCTGCAATGCACCATTGGGAAACTGCTCAGTCGGCTGAAACAAATTCCCACGTCGGTCAGCCTCAGGAACAGATGGGACTGACCGAGTTCATGAGGCACAACCCACCCAAGTTCAGTGGGAATGCTACCCCTGATCAAGCAGATCAGTGGGTCAGGGAGTTGGAGAAAATCTTTAGGGCGACCTCCTGCTCTGAAGAGAAGAAATTGGTATTCGCCACCTATCTGCTATCTGGAGAAGCCGAGTTCTGGTGGATGGGAGCTCACCAGATGATGGAAGCCAGAGTTGATGTTTTAGACTGGGAGAGCTTCAGGGTGAGATTTCTGGAAAAATACTTCCCAGATAGTGCAAGGTTTGCGAAGGAAGCAGAATTCCTCAAATTGGAGCAGGGGGAGATGTCAGTGAATGCTTATGCTGCTCGGTTTGAGTACCTCGCCCGATTCTATACCCAGGCGACCTCTGAGGCTTGGAGGTGTAGGAAGTTTGAAGAGGGACTGAAGCATGGGCTGAAGAGGACCATAGCCCTGATGTGCATCAGGGAATTTCACGCCTTAGTAGAGAAGGCGAAGATGGTGGAGACTCTGGAAAAGGGTGATTCTCGGGTGATCAGGTCACACCCAGGGGGTTCTTTCAGTGGGAAGGCCAAGGTGCAGCACCCACAAAGCAAGCCTTATGCGAGACCTCCACCACATCGGGCAGGAGCAGTTTCGCCCCAGTTTCAGCAGCAACAAACATGGAAACCCAGATGTTTCACGTGCCAAAAGATGGGGCACATTTCTAGAGATTGCCCTAGCAGAAATAGGATGACTCAACTCGTTGGTTCTCAGCAGTTGACGAATGGAGGCAGTAGACCTCAAGCAGCAGGGAGAGTGTTTGCCATGACAGGAGCAGAGGCGTCTCAGTCAGGTAACCTAGTGCAAGGTGTTTGTTTTATAGCTGGTCGAGGTGTAAAAGCCTGGTTTGATTCTGGAGCGACACACTCCTTTGTGTCAAGCCTATGTGTAGCCGAGTTGGGCCTTCTAGTGAAGGAGTTACCGTTTGAACTGTTGGTCTCCACACCTGCGTCAAGACAGGTGTTGACCTCTACAGTTTGCCCTGAATGTCCAGTGATAGTAGAGGGACGCAGGTTCAAAGTAAACTTGATCTGCCTACCTCTTCAGGACCTGGAGATTATCCTGGGAATGGATTGGCTATCTGCCAATCACGTTCTCATAGACTGCGGTAGTCAAAAAATAGCGTTTCCAGACCTCCAAGAGTCAGATGTGATATCTGCTCAGCATGGGTGGTCGGAGTTGGAAAAAGGGGCGAGGTGCTTCGTGATCCTAGCTCGGTTGGAAGTGAAGAATGAAGGGGACGTAAGCAGGATACATGTGGTGAAAGATTTCATGGATGTATTTCCAGAAGAAGTACCTGGATTACCTCCTAAGAGAGAAGTGGAATTCTCTATTAATTTGGTACCTGGAGCTGGACCAGTGTCAATGACACCTTACAGGATGGCTCTAGCCGAGTTGGTAGAATTAAAGAAGCAAGTGGAAGAGTTGTTAGAAAAACAATTCATCAGACCCAGTGTATCTCCATGGGGGACTCCAGTACTCCTAGTTAAGAAAAAGGATGGAGGGTCTCGGTTGTGTATAGATTACAGGCAGTTGAACAAGTTGACCATCAAGAACAAGTACCCCCTTCCTAGAATTGATGATTTGATGGATCAATTACATGGGGCCTCGGTGTTCTCAAAGATTGATCTGAGATCGGGGTACCACCAAATTTTGGTAAAAGCTGAAGATGTTCAAAAGACAGCATTTAGGTCTCGTTATGGGCACTATGAGTATGTGGTGATGCCGTTTGGAGTAACAAACGCTCCAGCTCTGTTCATGGATTTCATGAATAGAATTTTTCGCCCTTTCTTGGATAAGTTTGTGGTAGTCTTCATAGACGACATACTCATTTATTCAAGGACCGAGGAAGAACATGAAGAACATCTGAAGACAGTATTGGAGATCCTGAAGGAGAAGCAATTATATGCCAAATTCTCTAAGTGTGAGTTCTGGTTGAAGGAAGTCAACTTCTTAGGACATGTAATATCTGCCCAGGGGATCTCGGTGGATCCAGCCAAAGTGGAGGCAGTGCTTCAGTGGGAACGTCCTAAGACAGTTACTGAGATGAGGAGTTTTGTGGGTTTAACAGGCTACTATCGGAGGTTCATTGAGGACTTTTCCAAGGTAGTGGCTCCTTTAACACAGTTGACCCGCAAGGATCAACCTTTTGCTTGGACCGACCGATGTGAGCAGAGCTTCATGGAACTAAAGGAAAGGTTGACTAGTGCTCCAGTGCTGGTGATCCCCGATGTAGGAAGACCTTTTGATGTCTACTGTGATGCTTCACATCAGGGTTTGGGATGTGTTTTGATGCAAGAGAAAAGAGTGGTTGCATATGCTTCAAGGCAACTCAAGGTTCATGAGAGAAACTATCCTACTCATGATTTGGAGTTGGCAGCTGTGGTGTTTGCCTTGAAGATTTGGAGGCACTATTTATATGGAGCTCGGTTTCAGGTGTTTAGTGACCATAAGAGCCTGAAATACCTGTTTGATCAGAAGGAACTAAACATGAGACAAAGAAGGTGGATGGAGTTTCTAAAGGACTATGATTTTCAACTCATGTATCATCCAGGGAAGGCCAATGTAGTGGCAGATGCTTTGAGTAGAAAATCAATACAAGTAGCCACCATGATGATGGAAGAGCAGAAACTGATCGAGCAATTCAGAGACTTAAACCTTGGGGTAGAATTTCATGTAAATCACATTAGTTGTAGTAAGCTGGCTATAACTAATGACTTCCTTGGAGTGATAAAGGATAAGCAGTTGGAGGACCCTAGTCTGAAGCGTACTGTGGAGTCACTAGGGACTGACCAGGCTAAAGACTTTGTGATGGGCGATGATGGGATCTTGAGATTTAATGGCAGAATTTGCATACCTGCAAATGAAGAGTTGAAGAAGATGATCCTAGAGAAAGGTCACAAGAGTCGCCTTAGCCTACATCCAGGCATGAACAAGATGTACCATGACTTGAAGGAGTCATTTTGGTGGTCGGGCATGAAGAAAGACATCGCCCAATATGTTACAACCTGCTTAACATGTCAGAAGGCGAAGATAGAGCATCAAAGACCTGGCGGGTTGTTACAGCAACTGGATATCCCTGAGTGGAAATGGGACAGCATTGCAATGGATTTTGTTACCCATTTACCTAGATCGGTAAGGGGCCATGACGCAATCTGGGTCATAGTAGATCGGCTGACGAAGAGTGCCCACTTTCTTCCAGTGAATTTGAAAATGCCCATGGCCAAGTTGGCACAGTTGTACATCAAAGAAATAGTGAGGTTGCATGGAGTGCCTTCCAGCATTGTTTCGGATAGAGATCCCAGGTTCACTTCACGATTTTGGCAGACCTTACAAGATTGCTTGGGAACTAAGTTGAGAATGAGCTCGGCATATCATCCTCAAACAGATGGACAGTCAGAAAGAACGATCCAGTCCTTGGAAGATCTGCTGAGGACGTGTGTCTTGGATCAATTGGGAAGTTGGGATGAGGTGTTGCCGCTGGTGGAGTTTACTTATAATAATAGTTATCACGCCAGCATAGGGATGGCACCATATGAAGCCCTGTATGGGAGGAAATGCAGAACTCCCTTATGTTGGTACCAGGAGGGCGAAGCAGTCTTGGTTGGGCCAGAGTTGATTCAGCAGACAACCGAGAAGGTGAAACAGATAAAAGACAGAATGAGAGCATCTCAAAGTAGGTAGAAATCCTATGCAGATCAGAGGAGAAAACCTTTGGAGTTTGCTGCTGGAGACCATGTGTTCATGAGAGAGACACCAACCAAGGGTGTAGGACGGGCGATCAGATCAAAGAAGTTGTCCCCTAAGTTCATGGGACCATATCAGATCTTAAGGAGGATTGGTCCAGTGGCTTATGAGATCGCCCTATCTCCCCATTTAGCGAATCTGCATAATGTCTTTCACGTATCACAGCTGAGGAAGTACATGGCAGACCCTAGTCATGTGCCGGAAGTGGACGATGTGCAGATCAAGGATGACTTGTCCTTTGAAGCGAAACCAGTCAGGATTGACGATCGGCAAAGTAAACAGCTCAGAGGCAAGACCATCAACATGGTGAAAGTGGTGTGGGATGAGAGATCGGGTGATTCAACTTGGGAGTTAGAAGAACCCATGAGAGAAGCCTATCCATACCTCTTTTCCTTGTAATTCAATTTTCGAGGACGAAAATTTTTCTTGTTGGGGAGAATGTAAGGACCTATAAAATTAAATTGGAATAAAAGGAATATATTTTAAATGAATTCTAAGTATGCTTTTATTTAAAATAAAAAGGAAGGAAAGTGTAGCTTAGAAGACTATGAGATCGCCTGGTTAGTACATAATCGCATGTCGCTTAGACTACACATGAACGCCAATCGCCTGTAGTGTACATAATCGTCAATCGCCTATGGTGCACATGATCGCCGAAAGTGCACTCAGTATGTGGTCAAGATACTGGATCAACCATAGTGGGTTCCAAAAACCACGCGTATCAAGGTGTGGGTTAAGCCTTAGATACGCTGTGCATGCGAAGCTCTATGCTTGAGCATAAGAAATCGTCCTTAGTGTTGCATGCATGGGCGCACAAGGAGTAGTGCTGATCTACTCTTGGAAATGTGAAGCTACCGACGTCACCAAGTCATGTGAAGATGATACCTTGGACGTAACATAGTGGGATGAAGAACCTTCAGCAAGGCGTGGCGATGTGTCGTCGGGCATCGCCAGGGCGCGAGGCATGCGGGCATCGCCAGGGCGCGAGGCATGCGGGCATCGCCAGGGCGCGAGGCATGCGGGCATCGCCAGGGCGCGAGGCATGCGGGCATCGCCAGGGCGCGAGACATGCAGACATCGCCAAGGCGCGAGACATGCGGGCATCGCCAGGGCGCGAGACATGCGGGCATCGCCAGGGCGCGAGGCATGCGGACATCGCCAGGGCGCGAGGCATGCGGACATCGCCAGGGCGCGAGGCATGCGGGCATCGCCAGGGCGAGACATCGGTCGTCTTCCAGAGAAAGACATTGGTCGTCCGCCAGGATGAGTCATCGGTGGAAGATTATCGCGCGATGTCGAGTTTCACACAAATAAGGTGGGACCTAGGCTCCCAGCATGAGACGTCCTGCACGCACGACACGTAGACAAAAAGGGTGGTTCAGAATAGTGACATCAGAGAGTTGGCATGCGCAGAGACACACGTGGTCGTACTGTTCAGGGAAGCATGCACGCAAGCTTTCCTGCAGAGTGGGTGGTGACAGCGGCAATTATGGACAAGTTGGTTTAGATTCAAAAACTCACTTCTGAGAGGAAAAGAACGTTGCAGTGGTTCAAGAGTGACAGAGTGAGTTTACCTTCATCCTTCTCTTTTCTCTCCTTCGCGCTGCGATTCAGGCATCCTCAAGCACCAGTACGACGAGCGACGACTGCACTTGGACACCTGGGAGGTTCTCTGCAAGTTCTCCAAACCGGACGCTAAAACAGAGTTAAGGCATCTTTAAGCTTCGTTGGGTTTTGGAGCTCTTGGTGTTTTGCGCAAGTTCAGGTAAGGGAAGCTAGCATTTTCGTTTATAAAAACTTTAGGCGAGTAGGTTCTGAAGTGAGGGCGATGTGGTCGCCGGTTTCATATTCTTTTCACGATGCTCTTTTTTTATGTGTGGGGCGACGTGATCGCCGGTTTTAAATGTTGATTTCGAACTCCCCTATTTTAGTGTCGTTTGAAACGGTTTGAGATTGAAATGTGACATTCGAAAATCTGAACCTTGGAATGATTGTTGCTGTGATTGGAATCGTTCATTTAAGTGTTATATGATGTGTTGAATGTTGTGAATGTGGGATCAAAGCATAGTATTTTCAGGAAAGAAAATATCGTGTGGAGATTTTATGAGGGTGTATTGATCTGTAAGTATCCTGTGAATGAGGCGATCCTGACTCTGCTGATATGATGGAATCACATAGATGAAGTCATTCAGTTGGTGAGAGTCGAAGGAGCTCCATATGTATGGGTAAGTCGTTTGAAAGATAACTGACTTGACCTGTTATATGGATTAACCCTGTCATACTGAGAGAGTGATGATATTGAGATTGTTTATGCGCATGGCTGTGTGGATTCACAGCGACCCTGTGTGGATTCACAGTGGTGTAGTATGACAGGTGCAGGTCTCTGGATGCTAAGTTCAATGCACGAGTCTTCCGGAAGTAGTGTCAAGTGTCTTGTGTGATGAGTCAGTGGAAGTCTGACGTGAGAAATGAGAAACATTGAATTGATAGACACTTGATGGAATTATGTGAATTGAACGACTCTTGAGGAAATTGTGAAATATGTGATTACTTGATGGTCATGTGAAGGGAATGAGAAAGTTGATGGTTTTTACGTGGATGTCTTAAATTTGTTTTATCTTGATTTTAAAGTTTCATATCTAAATTCTCTTTAAAATATCTAGCTTACCCTGCGTTCTTGGTTTGTGGATGTTTTCTTAAACCTGTGATGATCGTGTATGATTTTACACGGGAGCAGATGATGTTGTAGGAAGTAGAGCTCTTCAGTGAGTGGTCGCTGGAAGGAGATTGCCTGTTTCTGTTTCTGTTAGGCGATCGCCTGTTTTCTGTTTCTGTTAGGCGATCGCCTGTTTTCTGTTTCTGTTAGGCGATCGCCTGTTTTCTGTTTCTGTTAGGAGATCGCCTGTTTTTCTATTTTGCTGTATTTTGTTTAAGTTTGGAAAACTGACTGGATGTGTATTAAACTCCCTGTGAGGAGAAATTTCATTATACATATATATATACATATGTTCACTTCGATATTATTGTTTTACCTTTATTTCATTATATAAATATGAAAAGAATTTGGCGGGATGTTACAAATATTATTATTATTATTTATTAAAATTATTTTATTTACATTTATTATCATTATTTTAAAATTTTATTTTAGTTAATATTATTATTTATAATTTTATTATTACTTTATAAATTAATTTTAAATATTATTATTATTTTAATATGTATATTATTAGTATTAATAATACTTTATATTATTATTATTATTATTATTATTTATTTGGGTATGTACAGTTTATTTGAATTAAAATAAAATAAAAAATTAAATGATTTTAATTATCTTTTATTATATATTGAGGGTAAAACTGTAAGTGTATAGGAGTCCATGTGGCTTTCTCTTCTCCCATTGAACTTTCTCTTTACCAATGAGAGGCACAAAAAAACACTCAACTTCTCCTTTCCGCACCCATTCTCCCTCATCCATGTTGAAATAACCAAGGGGTGCACTCTCACATCCGTTCGCATGAAGAGTACACCCCTTAATCCAAACACACACTTAATATTGAGTAGCACCTGACTTAACCGTTCTAATATAATCTTTAATGGTTTTTTTTCCTTTTATTTTTCTTTCACCAATTATTATAAAAATTTGAAAAATTCATATAAATTTAGATTAAATAAAAATAATATCTTTTTTGGTTCATACACTTAGGGTCAATATTCAATTTAGTAAAGTGGTTTTTTTAAAAAATTAATTTTGGTTTGTGTTTTTTTAAAAAGAACCCAAATTTATCTTTTCTGTTAACTTCCCTCAAACGAAATCAAGTATTGTTGACGTGGCAAAGAGAATTGTTGATGTGGACAATAAATTAAGAGATACATGAGATTGAGTGTTGTATGAGGTGGCAAGTGGAGGGGTTTGACAAAGATTAGTAAAGTTCAACATTCAGAGTTTAGGGTTTCTTCCATTTAAGAGATGCTTCAAAGGGAGTTTTACTTTCAATTCAGGGATCTCCCAATACCTGGGCAGGAGCTGTCTGGAATTCATTTTGCTATGGAGTTTATGCATGCAAACACAAAAAGCTTGCTTGATAGCAATCTCCAGGATGGTAACTTCATTTCTGCCAAGGGAAAGAAAGTTGTGGTCATTGGTGGGGTGACACGGGCACAAATTGCATAGGGACATCAATTCGGCATGGGTGTAGTAGAATTGTAAATCTGAAACTTCTCCCTGAGCCACCACAAACTAAGGTCCCAGGCAACCCTTGGCCACACATTAGATCCATGTGAAATTCAAGTTGTGTTTATTCTTTCAGTCCATTTGTCAATACTCAAATTGGACATATTGCTTGACATTACTAGGACATTCACTAAAATTAGCCTTTTAAAATTAAATGACTCGTTCAAGGACCCTTTGCTGGAAGAAGGATGCTACTGGGAGGTTTCAATTTAAGGAAATTGAGGGTACTAAGGAGGTTTCCATTCTATATTTAAAAAGCTGAAAAATATAATTATTATATCACTAACTATATAAATCATGCCTCTATTTTTGGTTGGAGACAATGACTCCAAACTCCAAAACCTCACCCATAAAAGAAGAAAGAAAAACAAGAATGGAAGAAGATCATAATGAATTACATCCCTGCATAGTCCAAAAAAATTTATAAATGAATTGTCAAATAGAGACAACCTGAAACCTTGCGGAATTGATTAATGAGAATCACATCATTAATTTATGTCAAACTCTTTCACTTGCCACCTCACACAATACCCAATCTCACGAGTCTCTTAATTCCCAATCTACATCAACAATTCTCTCTACCACATCAGCAACACTTGACATCGTTAGGAGAGTTAACAATAATGATCAATTTTGATATTTTTTAAAAAACACAGGAACCAATTATTTTTTTAAAAATCACTATTAAATATTAACCCTAAATATAAGAACCAATAAAATAATTATACCAAATAAAAAATAACTTTTTAATATAATTTTTTAAAAAATCACTATTAAATATTAACCCTAAATATAAGAACCAATAAAATAATTATACCAAATAAAAAATAACTTTTGAACATATCACATTTAATTGTTTTCTTTCTTTATTTGTCACACGCGTGTACAATGTTTAATTATACCATTATATTCAAATAAATTTTTCACAAATTTAAATATAAAAAAAAAAAGTTTGCTCTATTAGACTTAAGATTACGTATGTTATTTATTTCTTTTCAAAATATTACATTCTAGCATTACATGTCATCTATGTATGATACATTTCAGGACTTTTTTTTATTGTTATTGAATGTTACTACTATTCAATAGAAATTATAATATATGATTCCAAAATTAATTTGAGAATTCACAATTTAAATTTTGGTTTTATTTTAACTTTTTTTAGTTGACCTGTCCTGTGAGATAAGTGTCATATTTTTTATGTTATTTTATATCTTACTTTTCTTTTACATTTTTTTTTTCCACTTCATAACACCTATGAGCTAAAGTCAAATTAAAACATCAAAAAGGTGGCACGTCAAAAAGGGGATCCTTCTAGTGTTTTGAAAATGTTTGAACCACATTCCCGCTTATGCAACTGCAAGTGCCAATAAAGTCAAAATCTTTATCACGTTCATCATATTCCTCACTGTGTTTTGCTTTCTTTCTGGATTGGACTGGTAACTTTTTCACACCATTGTGGCCTCTAGCACTTGAATTGGACCTATAGGTAATAGTCCCTTCACCTTCCTCACATTGAACATGGCCACTCTAAAATGCATTCTTTTTCTCATTTTTTCACAATAGTTTCCATTTTTCTTACAATGAATCATGAATGACAAGCTTCTTAGTCTTACACTCATATAAACAGTGCCCAGTTACTTCTATGCAAGTGTCAAAATGTTTACATTCAAATTTGTTGCTAATTCTAACTTGTAAATATTTAGAACCTTATAAATATCTACAAAAGTAGGAATCTTCAAACATTTAATGACTTTAATTCATCTCATGATTTGCAGAAAGCCTTTCATGTTGTAACTTGGCTTACCCGAAGATTCCCAAGTTGCAACAGTGAAAAATGGATGCTTCTTAAAAAATTTATAGTTAGGTTCACTCTGAGCACCCCTTTAGAAAGCTCTACTCGGTATTCCACTTGTCTACTTGATTGCATATTTTATGTTGTATGGGTTTTCTGGGTTTTAGAACTCAGTGCTTTCTGACATGTACAACATGTTAAGGGTCCTCGATGTGAAAGTTTCTTCATTGATGCCTAAACTTAAACGAGACAAATAAAACTAGTAACGAAGTTTTAGAAAATGAACTTTTTGAAAAGGCATTTTATGAAGAACTAAACTGTAATTGAATGAAAAAAGTAGTAGTAACTAGTTGTCCCCTTATTGCTTAACTAGAATAGTTCTAGGAAGGAAATAAGCAACTTGAGATGGTCAACCATTATGGTCTATGCTTATTTTGCTGCATAATTGCTGCATAAATGCTGCAGATTTGGTGCATAAATGATGCAATTTTGTGGAGCCTAGGCATTGGTGTATTTGTTTCCAGCAGCTGATTTTAATGCAATGGTGGAATAAGTTTTGGCCTAGCTTTTTAGGTGCGGCTGCCATTTGTTTTTGTTTTCTTGGAGCACGCTATAGCTTAAGATACAATTGTGTTATGTTAAAGCAAGTGCCAAGAAGCTTAAGTCTTTATGCTTGTTAAATTTTTGGATGGTATCTTTGAAGATGAACTTTATATAAGGATTGGAACTCTAAAGTATCTTTTTTAATTCATTTATTCATTACTGATAAAAAAAAATCATTATGGTCTATTTGTTGATACCTTCCAGTGTTTTTATTAGCTAATAAGATGCAAATTCTATCAATTTCCTGAAACCATACTGATTTTCATTTGCTATGTACTACGCTTTTGTGTATGGTATAAATTCGCTGGGGATTCATCCTTATTATTCTCATTCATTGTTTAAATAGATAGAAAAATATTTGTGTTTCTTTAGCTTTTTTGTAAGACTTTTGCATTTGTACGACTTGAAGTAATATCATCGTTGGCTGATTTTAAAAAATCTCGTTTTAGGTTCTTGTGTTAGTAATAGATACTGAACCTTTACAAAACTAAAATTGAATGTTCAGGATACCAAATTATCATTGATACCTGTCATTTGATGGTTACTTCTTTCTTTAAACTTAAACAGTGTAAGAATCTGAATAGTTTAACATGTTAGTTTTCAATTATTTGTCAAGATTTAAGACTCCATTCTCAATAATCATTTGAATCAGCTTTGAAAGTTTTCTTCCTTTAATTAGTCATTAGAAAGTAGTATTCATCACTGTTCAGCCACATGGACTTCTGTGCAGATAATCAAATCGTAGTTGGACCTTCAAACAGAAATATTTCATAATCTTATTGGCTTGAATTACTCAAGCTAGTATTCGAGGAAGCTTGCAAGAGGATCTGCCAGATACAGAATCAGTTGGAAATACAAATGATTTCAAGGTAAATGTAAACAGTGCTCTTCAAATTTCATCATCCCAAAGGGGACTTCTGAAGGATGAAAACCATCATATAAGGAAACACAGAATGTTGACGTCTATTACCAATATCTTTAAACTGCTGAGACTCACACCCAGTTCTAGATTAGCTTCTCCATCTATTCAGAAGCCTGAGGGAAGATATGAATTCTCACATTTTGTGCTTTCATCCATCAGCGAAAAGTTGAGAAAAGCTTTCAATTGTTTTTTTACGGAGAAGATTTGTTGGCCATCTCTCGGGAGAAGCTGCAAAAAATGGATTAAGAATCCTTTGAACATGGCCCTTCTTTTATGGATAGTTTGTGTTGCTGTTTCAGGAGCAATTCTTTTTCTCGTCATGACAGGAATGCTGAACAAAGTCCTTACTAAGCAGTCACAAAGGAACTCTTGGTTTGAGGTCAACAATCAATTTCTCAATGCACTATTTACTCTCATGTGTCTATACCAACATCCAAAGCGGTTCCACCATCTTGTACTTCTTTGTAGGTGGAAGCCAAATGACATCATAATCCTAAGAAAAACATACTGTAAGAATGGCACTTGCAAGCCTCATGAATGGATACATATGATGGTGATAGTTGTGTTACTTCATGTGAATTGCCTTGCTCAATATGCCCTTTCTTGCCTTAACTGGGGTTTCAATAGATCCGAAAGGCCTGTTGTTGGGGTTGGTATATGCATCTCCATTGCAATTGCTGCTCCAGCACTTGCAGGAGTTTACTGCATTGCCAGCCCTCTAGGAAAGGAGTATACAACTGATGAAGAATCACAGAACCATATTCCCATTAGTAATACATTTGCATCAAGAAATGAGCATAGTCTTACTGAGTACACACCTCAATGGAGAGGGGGACTATTTGATCTTTGGGACAATCTTTTTGTGGCATGTCTCACTCTCTTTTGTAGCTTTTGTGCCTTTGGAAGGAATATGGAGAGACTTCGTTTTGGTAACATGTATGTTCACGTTGCAACTTTCCTCCTCCTCTGTGTAGCTCCCTTTTGGATATTCAACATGGTTACCATCAATATTGATGATGAGCCTGTGAGAATAGTTCTGCGGTTGATAGGTATATTTCTTTGTGTGTTTGGTTTACTCTATGGTGGCTATTGGAGGATTCAAATGAGGGAAAGATTTAACTTGCCACCAAATAAAATCTGTTGTGGGAATCCAGCAGTGACAGATTGCATACAGTGGCTATTGTGTTGCTGGTGTTCCCTTTCCCAGGAAGTAAGAACTGCAGAGTTCTATGACATAGTTGATGACAACTTTTTCTGCCAAAAACCGACTGAAAATTGCGGTCAGCCTGCACTGAATTCATTGCCTCCTGAAGATAAAGCTCCTCAAGTAACATCAGTGTCCACTTCATTTTGGAGCCGTCATGATTTGTCTAAGATCTGGTCCGAAGATTCAAAAGATTATTCAAGTCTCTCAGAAATCGAGTTTTCAAGAGAAAGAAAGCAAAATGCTATGGAAGCGCCAATTACCCTAACAATTCAAGTTGATGATAATCATAATGACATCTAAAGAAGAAAAACCTCAATTATATAAAAGGCTTTTAGCAGTCATGTATGCATTTCGAAATAGACTTGTACTTTTGCAATATTTGAACATTATTTTTCGTATCAATTGCCTTATGTTACCTTGTGTTTGATAATTTTCAAACAACATTGTTAAAAAGTGGTGCAAATGAATATAATATCACGTGTACGTCAATGCAAATTACTTGAACAGCAACAACTGATAACTTTTAAGTGTGGGGTGAACACTGATGCAACTTGATAGGGATGGTCCTTATTAGGCAACTTGTTGAATGAATCCAATAGTTCTACTTTCAATGTCAAGTAAGGCCTTTTTGTCAAAAAGCTCTGCTTTCTTGACTACATTCCCTAAACTAACTGCGAAGTCCAAACTGGTAGATTGTTACAGCTTGGTTGGCAAATGAATCAATCATTATCCAAAACGAGAAAGTTGAAGCATACCGCGTATTACGATAAGAACATGCTACTTGGAGTTCACAAGTGGTTTAGGTACAAAAGTATTTAGCATTATTTTCAGAGTTCTATATACTTTCTAGAACTACCATTTTCATGATCATATAATTACCAAATTCTTCATAAAATGCTCTTCCACTCTGAACTTTGACCCCCAAAAAAACCTTTCCAATCTCAGTATTCCAACTGCATTAACAATTAAAACTGTTGTTTTACTTTTTGTTCATTTCCATTTTTAGTCCGTCTTCCAAGTTTCAAAGCAATTCCAATTGAAGTAAGATATCTATATCCATGTATTGATTATCTTATTATAGATTTCTAATTTAAGGGTCTTTCAAGCTCCAAAGTAATTCCACTAATAGGAAGCTATCTACATATGCATGCGTCTGGCTCATATACTTACAGTTTTTACTTGACTGTCATTTTATTGAACAATTAATCAGTCCAAATATGTACGAAAACTCAATGTGGTCCACAACTCACAACCCTACAAAGATTATACCCCAACTATCTCACAAATTCACATTCTTGAACTTTAACCAAGACCTAGAGCTATACCAGCAACATACTCTTTTCAAGACTCTTACTGTTATTCATCAAATTCATGAAGGTTTCACTCAACCAATTAAACAAAAGTAACAAACCTCACATAAATTTCACCTTATGGAAAATTTATTGTATAGTCCGTCACTATCACATCTCCATAATTCTGATCAATATCAACATGAGTCAGAGATTGATCTGAATTATGCACACGTGAAGATCTAAGCTCATACAATAGATTTTCCATGCTACAGGAGTATGTATTTCTTTCTCTTATAGCTAAATGGCTAAGACAAGTCCCGGCAAGGATCGGCGATAGAGATCACGGGGCTGGCTTTGCCACAATGTCATGTTTTCAAGCCTTTTTTCCCATGTTTGTGACCTCAAGTCTCTGACCACAAGCCATGTGTTGAAGTACTCTCGGAACTGTGTGATGGTGCTATTCTCGACTGTCCAAACGTGCACCCAGTAGGCCTTTCCTTCCCACCCTTCGGCGATCACGCAGTCGCCGATGGCGGTGAGGCTCCTTGGCTCGAACTGGAAGCCATTGTTGAGGGCAGTTTCCCCTGTGAGCACCCTCATCATGTGTTGGCACTGTGGGGGGCCATGGAACCACCACTCAAGGTCACTTGCTAGCATGTTTGCCACTGTGTCCATTTGGCCTTGACCCAACAGGGCCTTGTAGAGTGTTTCCACTGTTGCCCTGTTCTGCATTTCCTCCTTCTGGTTCCTCTCAGCTTCCATCTCTGAAAATTCAATGGAGCTTGGTATGTGCTTCATTTCTGGCTTAATTGGAAACTGGCTTCCTCTGTTTTGTGCATGGGAAATGTGGCTCATGGATAGTCACATATTTATAGGCCTACACAGGGATATAAATGTCTAATTATTACCACTTTATAATTGGAGACTTTAAGTTTTATCTATCTTATTTTTATTAAATTCTTAATAAAATTATTTTCATTCTATTTAGTGTTCCATTTTTTTTTATCTTTATTTAAATACTTATTATTTAATTTTATTGTCAATATGATGATACAGTGGTGGTTATTTCAGTTTTTTTTTTCTATAATTCATCTATTAATTCGTTTTTTTTTTTCTTTCCAATGTTATTCAACTTATTTCGAGAGAGAGAAGAAGTAAGTTGAATGAGATTAGACATAGAATAAGCTAGAATAAGAAAATACAGAACTAACATCAAGTTGCATCTAAATATCAAATGACGAGGTTATTAAATGAAAATAAAAGATATTTTGACTACTTAATGTAATTAAATTTTTTAATTCATAAAAGATAAAAATTTATAAAATATTTAAAACTTAATTAAGCTTATATAAAATAACTTTAAACATTTTCTTTTCATTTCATACAAATGAACTTTAACACCAATAATAAAAAATTATATTTCTTATACATAGTTATATTAATAATAGAAGAGATGTATCCATCTTATCAATTTGTTACCAAAAATAAATAAAGGTTAAATAGTTTTTTAATTTTATTATTATAATAAACTTTTTAATTTTGTCTTATTATTTTAATTTTTCTAATTTCCTTTTTTTAAAAGACGAGTAAATAGAGATAAAGTTTAATCTATCATTTATTTTTCATTCTCAGTTTATTTTATTAAAATTTTCATATTTTTTTATAAACATGAACTGATTTTTTTTTTTTTTCTAACCCTACTCTCCGTGTTTGATAAGCAGTCTTACTTTTTATCTTATTTCCAAGGGCTAGTTTATTGCAGAAACTATCAACTAAACGAAATGGTATTTTTCTTGGTTGATAACATTTTTTGCTTGATACATGTTCTATTATCTACCTATTATACTACATATGTATACTAATATAAAATTTAATAAAATCAAATGTAATTCAATTAAATATGATGTAATTCAATCAAATAAGATATAAACGTATAATTCATATATTTATTCATATATATTGTAATAATTAATAGTCTTTTTTTATTTTGAATATCTTTTAAATATTTAAATCCAAGTTCCAAAATGTCTATAAATACATACTAATCTTTGAAGAAGTACTCACTCAATTCTCTTATTCACTTTTATACGCATGTATTGTATAATTTTTTTAGCTCTTACAATCTTAAGTATTAGAGAATATTTTGCAGATGGATCTTTCCCCGAACAACTCAGTAATCATTCCTCAGAGACATAAACTCGACTTCCTAGGACTATTACTTTTTTCATATTGGAAAAGTCATGCTCCTTTCTGGTAAGAACATTTGGCATCCATCATGTGCCTTGGGTAAAACTTTTTCCATACCACAGTTTTATAGTTATTACTAGAAATCGAACTATCATTTCGGATTCATCCAATCTTCAGAGGGACCTAAAATTTGTTAATGCCTTCAAAACGCACATGGAAAATATTTTCCAAAAGAAAGAGGACACTCTCCAACACACAATAGTCAGGATGTAACAACAGTAAGAGAAAATTCCTAAGTTTTATGATCACTCAACAAGGTATAATACAACTTAAAGATGTACTATAGTTGATTTAAATTGTTATAATGAAATTATGTACTCTTATTCCTTAGTTCGGTTTTTGTCAAGTTTTTCCGAGCAAGTACATTCTTGAAATGGAATTTTATTTTTCATATCTAAGTCTCGCAAAGAAATTATATCTGAAGTCATCCAAGGTCGTTTGAAAATAAACGACCATCACATTGGATGAAAAAAATCCAATATGTCCAAGATTGTTTGAAAATAAACTATCATTACATTGGATAAAAGCAATACAGTCATTCTGAAAATAAACAACCATCACATCATATGAAAGAAATCCAAAGCTATTCGAGATCTTTTGAAAATAAATAGTTACTACATCATATGAAAACAATAAAGTCATCTGATAAACAAAATGACCATCACAATTTGAGATCATTTGAAAATAAACGACCACTACATCAGGTCAAAGTAACATCGCTTGAAAATCAAAACAACCGTCACAATCTGAGTTCTTTTGAAAATAAATGGTCACTACATCAGATCATAGTATGAAGTTATTTGAAAATAAGCAACCATCATCCACAATTGTTTGAAAATAAACAATCATCACCCGGATCATAGTACAAAATCACTTGAAAATAAGTGATCATTAGAATTTGTGGTTGTTTGAAAATAAATAACCATCCCATTGGATCATAAGACGAAGTCAATTTGAAAATAAATGATCATCACATATGATCAAAGTAGTACGAAGTCATTTGAAAATAAATGACAATCACATTAATCCAAAGTCGTTTGAAAATAAGCGATCATGATAATCTGAGGTTAAAAATAAACAATCATCACATCGAATTATAACACAAAGTTGTTTGAAAATAAGTGACATCATCCAAAATTGTTTGAAAATAAATGATCATCACAGTAATCTAAAGTCGTTTGAAAATAAATGATGATCATTAGAGTAATCTAAAATCGTTTGAAAATAAATGATTACCACAGTCATTTGAAAATAAAATAACAATCACATCGGATCAACATAATCTGACAAGTCGTTTGAAAATAGATGACCCTTTCAAAGTAATCAAACTCACACCAAATAAAATATCATGGGATCAAAATAATCTAATTAACATTTGCATAATATTGAAACTCGTTCATCCATCAAATTGATCGATCTATATCTCATTCATAAATTCCAAGCTAGTGAACTTATTTATATTTATATATAATAATAATAATAATAATAATAATAATAATAATATAAAATCCAATCAAATTTAATTCAACCTAAACAAATCAGTTTTAGATGTAAGTATATAAATCGAAGATTCACATATATAGTAATAATTGATAATGCAACTATATATAGTAATAATTCGTCCATCAACTTACTTCTTCCCTTTTCGTCAATTTGTTTTTAGAGATAAAAGAAACGAGTAGAAAGAAATTAAAAAAAAATATAAAATAACGAGAGTTTATCTTTTTGTTAACTAGCCTTTAAAGAAAAAAGAACGAATTGAAAGAGTTTGAAAAAAAAAAATGAACGAATTGATTGGTAAATTAAATAAGAAAAGACAAAAATAACAGCAAATTAACGTTAAAATATATATATATATATATATATATATTTTAAATAATCAATCAAATTAAAAATTTTAGTAAAAACTCAATTAAAAATATATAAATTTATGAAATCATCACCCAACCTTTATAAAAATAACTTCAAACATTTTCTTCATTTGATACCAATGATTTTTAACACCAACAATAAAAAGTTATATTTCTTTTTATATAATAATACAAATTAACCCTCTACTAATAATAGAAGAGAAGTATTCGTCTTACCAATTTGTTATCCATAATAAATAAAAGTTAAATGCTCTTTTAGTTTTATTATTATAATAAACTTTTTAATTTCATTTTATTATTTTAAATATTTTAATTTCATTTTATTTTTTAAAATACAACTAAATAAAGATAAATTTTAATTCTTTCATTTTCTTTTTATTTGATACAAATTTTCATCTTTTTTATAAACTTGAATTCGACTTTTTTTTTCTCTCTAAAACCCTAATTTCCTTGTTAAGCAGTCTTATTTTTTTTTTTATCTTATTTTTAAGGGCTAGTTTATAACAGCAACTAAACAAAAGTTTAATCTTATTTTTGTTACTTTTAAAGGCTACTTGAATAATAGCTCTAAATAAAATTGTATAAATTTTATATATGTATAATATTTTTTCTAATATTTATCATTTTATTTGTAGAAGTTTATGCTTATCGCGTATGTATGTTCGTATTTTTGTATATGAAAAATAATAAAGTCTAAAAAATTTTGTAAACATAAAAATTGTTCAGTCCAATTATTTTTAAAAATTATATTGGAAATTTTCAATAAATCATATTGATAAATGTTTTGAAGGAAAAGTAACAAATAGTGAAATACATAAAAAATTTGAAAAATAGGAATTAAAATGCGACGGTGGAGATTGATTACTTTATGGAGTGTTGAATTGGATGATGAGGATTTTGTGGTGGAAATTGCACTTAATGCTGCACGTGTGAAATGTCAAATTCTGTCAGAACAAATTTTACGTTAGGCATTAAGCTGTAACGTTATTATGTGGAGATACCGATGTGGGACATAAAGACGTACGGGTACGATGGAGCCGAAGCAATTATAGGGTGTATTTCTAGAATGACTATTTTACCCTCGCTATTTTCTTTGTGAACCTTTGAATATTCTAGGAATAATCTAAAAGTACTATGTTAAATTGATGCTTTTGGAATTTTATTTGTAGGATTCTTCTATTCTTTTGTCAGCACCGCCAATTTTCTTAGGAAAGTGTCCCAAGTTTAATCAAAAGACAAATAAACTTGGCTTTCTCTTTCATATATGGCTAATACAGTACCAAGTTTTATTCAAATTTATGAGTTAATTCGAGTTATTACAGTTTTCAAACTGATTGATTTGAATTTTTTTTTAAATAAAAGCAAAATTGAATCTGACTTAATAAATACATTAAACGAGTTCAAAATTGTTTGATGAATAATCTATTAATAACAATTTTTTATTAAAAAATTTATTGCTATAAGCTTTAATTTTTTTTAATATTAGAATGTCATTCAATAGTTTGAATACTTAATTTATTTATTTTTCTAATTATATAAGTTAATATTTTAATTTTAATTTATTATTTTTATAATATCATTTCTTAAGTGTGATTAATACTTGTTAAAAATAGTTTAACATCTTGATTATAGTATTATAAATAGATGGTTGAGTCTGTGTTTCGATTATACTACACTAGGTATATGAAATAAGTTAAAAGACACACTTAACTGAACCAATTTATTTAACTCACCCACTCATGGTAAGTCGAATGAGGTTATAATTTTTTTTTCTCTCCTAAAAATAAATTAGATTGAATTGAGTCGTTTTTAAGTAACCTACTCAATTATGATATTATAGTCACTAGGAACAAAATTAACAAAAAGGATCTATAAGATTTGAACGCGGAATAACTCTTGGGTTAGTAAATAAGATAATTGTTTAAAAATAAATTAACGAGTTAATAAATTTTGCTTCATGTATGCCAAATGTATAGATGAATAAGTTAAGAATGTTACATTGAGAAACAAGTTTACTAATAGTTTATAAATATACTTTTTAATTTAACGAAACTTTTTAACACAAAATCATAATAAAATTTCTCGTTATTAAAACCGACAATATTTAAAATGGATGATTAATTCTTAAAGGTAGATATTATTCAACCTGTGATTTTACTAACGAGGAACAATTTTAATTTAACAGTTTAAATATCTTATCGGAATTGTGTTATTTTTATGCAAATTTTTATTAAGTAAAATGTTAATTTGAATTTTATTCAAAATATGAATTATATCTAAAGTTTTTTCAATACTCAATCATTCATTAAATTTAAAAGTTAAAGACATAAAAACCAAAAAAAAAAAAAAAACAGAAGGGATAGATTAACCCATTAATATTCCACGAATTAGGGACAGTATATTCGACTAATCCAGGATCCAAATATAAAGAAACGTGTTAATGATGATTGGTAGAAGTTAAATATTAGTTATTTTTTGTCCATTTTGAAGCCAAAACCATGTCTTTTCTCGATCCCAATATGTATCCATCCTAACTTTTAAATTCTTGGAACTCATACTTCAACCTTTTGCCTTTTTGGACTGAATATCCGAGATATTAGATTCTAACTTTAGGGGTTGGAATCGAGCTTTAGATAAATAAAACATGACATAACAAAACTATATTTTTTTTTTTATAAATAATGAATGCATTAAATTAAATTAAATATTTGAAAAAAACTTCAACCCGTAAAGATAAATAAGAGACTTTATGTCTCTAAATCAAATCCAAAATAAACCATCAACATAGTAACATAAAAATCTATAAACACTTTATGCACGGTAGCTAACAAAAAAATACAACACCACTATACCTAACAAAAAATAAGAGTATGAACCAAGAACAGAGAACTGGTTATACGTTCTATAATAGTATATTGTTTTTCTTGCAGCAATGACAACCTCAAAACCAGACAACAATAGTTAAGTTCACTACTGTTAAATGTGCACAAATACAAACCAGTTATATGAATGTACTTCCTTCTTGAGTTAACCATAACAGCAAAACTATAACAATTTGGCTTCTTTTATGTAAGAAAACTTGTGATAAGGATATCATTGCTTGAATCCAACACAATGACCATCAACATGTAACTCATAACTATTGAAATTTATGTTTGTCACTGTATGTAAGTGAAGAAGGACTAAATAAGTTTGCTTAGTAAATTAAAAACGCTAACCCTAAAATAATTGAATATTGAATTTATACAAGTTCACATGATACCTTTGCAAATATAAGCATCCATGGTGTGCCCCAGAAGACAACTTGAGCATAAGGTGCGTGGTTCTTTGACTTGAAAACAGACCAAGGTCATTGTCATTGTAATTATACAATTGGTGGTTCTTGATTACTATAAATGTTGGCCAAATTCCAGATTTTTCGGCTGGTCCCAATGCACATTTCTTAATTTTGTCGTGTTCATGAGGGAGGATATGCTGAGAAAGGAGAAAGGGTAGATGAAAATTGATGTAGTGCTTCTAATATTTGATAATATATATTACATACAAATATTTCTAAATGAGAAGAGTTTGATTAAATCATTTTAATCAATGCGATAGCTCAAATTCATGATACTGGATAAGTAAAATAAATTATTTCTCGTTTGTTATTATTCAAAAGAAATTTTTGATAAGGAAAAATGAAGTGGTAAAAGGAAGAATAGTCTAGTGAAATGCATTTTGGTTGAGAATGTAAAATATTAAAATTGGAAACACCTAAATGGCCAAAGAAGTTATATAGTGGTCCAAGTAATTTGTTTGTTAACTATGATAGCCCCACAGGTTATTTCAATAACTTTTTTTTTCTTTTTTTTTATAATGGTTGAAAATATCTATAACTTTATGTGTTAATAGGTTAGTAATATCTAGACCTGATCCTTCAAATGTAAGTAATTCTTTTTAATCTTTTCATCTTAGCTTCATTTCAATTATCTAGAAATTTTAGAAATTAGAGAATGACGATAGGAAAATCTTTTATATATATATATATATATATATATATATATATATATATATATATATATATATATTAATTGATAAGCGATATCTAAGTAAGAAATCTACATTAGATAAAGGATAAAAATGTAATTCTTTCTCTGAGAGTAAATTTATAAATGAGACAATTTTCTTTTCTATCTTTGAAAAATCTTCTATTATAATTTCTGAAAACTTGAGTATGTTACATTTTAGTTTTTTTAAATGTAAACCTCCGTATTATATAACAAAAAAATGAAATAAACTTTTAAACACTCTTGCTATTGACTTTTTGAGTCTCGCCAAACATGTGTATTTGATATTGTAAAGCCTTAGTGTTGATAGGTGAAAAGTCTATCGTATTTGAAAAAAAGAGTAATATTAGGATCCTTCTAAATATATTCAGATAATTTGTTTTGATTTGAATAACAAGAAAGAAGAGATATTCATTCTCATATCCTTTGTCTTCAGTTTACTCTTTTGTTCATCTTTGTTCCCTTTTGTTAATCTCTGTTCTATTTTGTAATATGGTATCAGAGCTCTGATCATCAGAGCTCTGGTTGTTACATTTATCCATGGGTGAAGTTGATGATCCCTCACAAGATCTTAGTTCACCTTACCATGTTAGTTCATCAGATAATCCTTCTTTTCTTATTGTCTCTATTATTCTTGAGGGACCAAATTATCATCATTGGTCTCGTTCGTTTCAAATGAGCCTAATTTCAAAGAACAAAATAGGTTTCATTGATGGAACTATAGAAGCTCCCAACAGTACCAACTCATTGTTTCCAACATGACAAAGAGCCAATATGCTGGTTGTTTCGAGGATTCTCAAGGCTGTTTCTCAATCCATCGCGTAGAGCATCATCTGTATGGACAATGCCTTTAACATATGGAATGATTTAAAGGAAAGGTTCTCACAAGGAGACATGATTCGTATTTCTGATATCCAGGAGATGAATTCTTCTTTTAAACAAGGTGAGTTGACTGTTACAAACTATTTCACTCAGTTAAAAATTCTTTGGGATGAACTTGATCTTTTCCGCGCACTATCTGCTTGTTCATGTGCCTCTAAATGCAATACTCTTGTAAATGTTTCTAAATATAAAACACAAGATCAGATTATCAAATTTCTAAGAGGGCTAAATGATAATTATTCGACTGTGAGAACTCAAATTCTATTGATGGACCCTTTGCCATCCTTGAATAAAGTTTGTTCTCTTGTTACACAACTAGAGAGGCAAATATTTGGTGATCAATCCAAGGCAATGATTGCTACTAGCAAAGGAGGTTATAAAAACAATGCTACAACCTATGGCAGAGGTGCTGGATACGGAAGAGGAAGCAATGGAAGAGGATATACTTCCAAAATTTTCAGTCATTGTGGAAATACAGGGCATACCATTGATACATGCTATAAAAAGCATGGCTTTCCACCTCATTTCAAGTTTAAAAATCAGAATCGTGATTAGAGTCATACTAATGCAGTTTTTCAGAATACAAATTTCAATAATAATGAGCAGAATCATGAAGGTTCAAAGTCAGAAGTGGAGTCTCAACAAATTGGTTTTACTCCTGAGCAGTATCAAACATTGTTAGCTCTTTTACAACAGACCAAATCCAGTGGCAATGCTTCTAATCAAGTCTCTGTTATTCCCTCCAATCCCTCCAATCAAACAGGTAATAATTTTATTTCTTCTTTTAGTTCTTGGATTATTGATAGTGGTGCTACTGATCACATTTGTTCATCCTTAACTTATTTCACTTCATATCATCAAATTGATCCTATTTATGTCAAATTACCAAATGGAAACTAAGTCATTGCCAATTATTCTGGAAGTGTTTTTCTCAATCAAAATCATGTCATAGACAATGTTTTGTACATTCCTTGCTTAATTTTAATCTTCTTTCAGTAGCAAAATTGATTGATAAACTATCTTGTGTTCGTACCTTTGACTCTAATGGCTGTCACATTCAGGACAAAATATCTATAAAGATGATTGGAATCGCTAAGATGCAAGATATACTTTATATACTCAGGATCCCTTCTTACAAGAACTTCAAATCACACCCATCAAATCTACACACACCATCAATACTGTTAAAGTTAGTGCTAGTGATCTAGAAACCCTTTGGCATTTTCGATTAGGTCATATTTCAAATAAATGTATTGATGTTATCAAGAATAAATTTTCTTTTGTTAAATGTAACAAATTTTTTGTTTGTGATGTTTGTCATTTTGCAAAGCAAAAAAGACTTTCATTTCCTATTAGTACATCTAAATCAAAAAAATGTTTTGACTTGATTCATGTAGATATTTGGGGACCATACTCAATACCATCAATTCATGGTCATAAATATTTCTTGACCATAGTTGATGACTATTCGAGGTACACATGGATTTTTCTTTTGAAACAAAATCTGAAGTTGTTAAGGTTTTGGAAAATTTTGTTATTTTTGTTCAAACACAGTTTGAGACAACAATAAAAATAATAAGAAGTGATAATGGAACTGAATTTTTCATGACTAATTTTTTTATCAGTAAAGGAATAATACATCAAACATCATGTGTCAATACTCCACAACAAAATAGCATAGTTGAAAGGAAACATGGTCATTTATTAGATGTAGCAAGAGCTCTTATGATACAATCTCATTTACCCAAAACTTATTGGTCATATTCTGTGATACATGCTGCGCATATTATAAACATGCTTCCTACACCTGTTTTAAACTATTCTTCTCCTCATGAAATGCTTTTCAAAACCAATGCAGATTTTAATGGATTAAAGGTGTTTGGTTCTTTATATTATGCTAGCACTTTGTCAACAAATAGAAAAAAATTTGATCCAAGAGCATCAAAATGTGTTTTTATTGGTTTTCCAAGGGGGACAAAAGGATATATTTTGTTAAATATTCAATCAAGAGAAATTTTTGTGTCTAGGGATGTTGTCTTTTATGAACATGTTTTTCCATACCAAAGGGTTCAAGACACTAGCAATGAAACTAACAGTCCTGATATTAATGATCAAATTTTGTTTGTTGAAGATCAACCTGTCTTAAGTCAGTCATCACAAGCCATTCTTGCATCTTATGATAATACACCTTGTGATAATGTTAAAAATAGCAGTGATAATAATTGTGAGTCACAAATTGAGGTTTCAGAAGAAGATTGTTCCCATATAGACCAAAACCTCAATGAAAATCATGACATAGAACAAAGTTCTGAATTAGATCCATCTGTCCGAATAAGCACAAGAATAAAAAAACCACCCGAGTATTTAAAGGATTATCATTGTAATCTTAATATTTCCAGTACATCTTCAACAGTTAAATATCCTTTGAATTCTGTTTTGTCTTATAGCAATTTATCACCTTCGTACAAATCTTTTGTTATGTCCCTTTCTTCACATGATGAGCTAAACACTTATTCTGAAGCTGTGAAACATGACTGCTGGAGAAAAGCTATATAATGTGAGATATCTGCTTTAGAGTCAAATCAAACTTGGGAGTGTAACGCCCCTAAAATCTTATTCATATTTATATCATAAAATAAACATAAAACAATAATATCAAAATTAGCATATGTATATATAATAAGATACATCCATCCCATATATTGTATTTCAAAATAATATCCCTTCTCTAGGGAATTTTAATACATAACCATCCAGTGTTTCAAAATACAACAAAATACAGCATAAGAACAGGCGATCTCCTTGTCCAACCACTCACTGAGGAGCTCTACTCCCTGCAACATCATCTGCTCCTGTGTAAATTACACACGATTATCACAGTTTTAAAGAAAACAACCACAAAACAAACTAAAGGGGGTAAGCTAGCTATTCAAAAAAAAAAAACTTGAAATACGAAACTTTAAAATCAACATAAATCAGCTTTTAAACACCCACATAAAATCCATCACTTTCTCATTCATATCACACAACCATCAAGTGTCTATCAACAATTTTCAATATTCATCTTTCTCACGTCAGAATTCCCACTGACTCACAACACATAGACACTTGACTCTACTTCCGGAAGACTCGTGCGTTGACTCAGACTCAGAGATCTGCACCTGTCATACTACACCACTGTGAATCCACACAGGGTCGCTGTGAATCCACACAGCCATGCGCATAACAAATCTCAATATCATCACTCTCCCAGTATGACAGGGTTAATCCATACAACAGGTCAAGTTAGTTATCTTTCAAACCACTTACCCATACATATGAACCTCCTTCGACTCTCAACGCCTGAATAACTTCATCTATATGATTCCATTATATCAGGAGAGTCAGGATATCTCCTTCTAGACAAGTCCCTAGTCAATGCACATTACACACGATCTTACACGGTATTTTCTTTCCTAAAAATACTATGTCTTGATCCCACATTCACAACATTCAATGCATCATACAACACGTAAATGGACGGTTCCAAATCACAACAACAATCAAAACCAAGTTCAGAATTTCGAAAATCATATACAGTTCACATTTCAATATCAAACAATTTCAATTCGTCACTAAAACAGGGGATTTCGAAATTTGCATTAAAACCAGCGATTACGTCGCCCCACACATAAAAACAGAGCATCGTGCAAGAAAGTTTGAAACCGGCGACCACGTCGCCCCAACTTCAGAATCTTCTAGCCTAAGGTTTTTATTGAACGAATGCTAGCTTCCCTTACCTGGACTAGCGTAAAATCTCACTTCAAGCTCTAACCCACCGAACTTAAGGATGCCCGAACTCTGTTTAAGCGTTCTGATCGGGAAAACTTGCAGAGAACCTTCCCAGGTGCTCTATGGCAGTCGCCGGTAGCCAAGCTGTGACGTGAGAAGGCCTGAATCGCAGAGTGAAGGAGAGGAAGGAAAAGGATGAAGACTAAACTCACTCTATCTCTCGCTACTCCAACAACGTTCGAACTCCAACTAAGAGGAGGTGTGTTCTGAGACTAAGAAACGTAGACCCGCCATGCAGCTGCCATTACCCACTCTGTGGGAAGCTTGCGTGCACGTTTCCTCTGACAGAACTGCCACGTGATGTCTCTGCGCGTACCAACTTTGGGTTACCTGCCTTACCAACTCTCTGGCGTCAACTGTTCTGAAGCACTCCTTTCCGTCTACGTGTCACGCATGCAGAACGCTCATGCTGGGAGCCTGGGTCCCACCTTATTTGTGTGAAACACGACATCGCGCGATAACCATCCACCGATGACTGCTCGCGCGATGACCATGCCTCTCATACCGGCGATGACTAATGCCTCTCATACCGGCGATGACTGATGCCTCTCATACCGACGATGACTGATTCCTCACCCTGGAAGATGACCGATGTCCGATGTCTCTCCATCTGGCAGACAACCGATGTCTCATTCAGGAAGACGACTGATGTGTCTCCCATCCTGGTTGATGACCGATGTTCCTCTCATCCTGTTGGCGATCTCTTATCGCCCTTGTGTGTGACGAGGACACATCGCCTCACTCTGATCACCGATGTTACATCGTCACACCCAGCTAAGGGCTCGTCCTCCCATTCCTCTAAGTCTGTGGTATCACTCCCACATGACTCGGTGACGTCGGTAGCTTCTCCTTCCCGAGGACAGGTCGGTACCAACGCCTCGCGCGCCAATGCATGCAACACTAAGGACAATCTCTTATGCCCCAGCATAGAGTTTCGCATGCATAGCGTATCTAAGGTGCAAATCACACCTTAATACGTGTGATTTTTGGAACCCCCTATGGTCCCCCGACTGACCTCTACCAGCTGACCTCAGACCTTGGGCGACGTCCGAGGTTTGACCACCATGAAACTTCTATTACAAGCTCTTTTCATTTTAAATAATAACATCTTCATAAATTATTTAAATATAACACTTTTATTCCAATTAAAATTTTTTCTAGGTCCTTACAGGGAGACTGTTCTTCTGCCTAAGAACAAAGTTGCCATAGGTTGCAAATGGGTATTCAAAATAAAATATAAGGCTGATGGGACAATTGAAAGGTATAAAGCAAGGTTAGGGGCAAAGGGATATACACAAACAGAAGGCATTGACTACCTTGATACTTTCTCTCCAGTAGCAAAGATGACCACCATAAGGTTACTTCTTTCTTTAGCTTCTATTTATAATTGGGAATTGAAACAATTACACATAAACAATGCCTTTTTACATGGCGATTTGAAAGAAGATGCATACATGGTTGCTCCTCCTGGATTGACTTCTATTCCACCAGGAAAAGTTTGTAAACTAAAAAAGGCTTTGTATGGCCTTAAGCAAGCCAGCAGAGAATGGTTTGCCAAACTATCATCATTTTTGTTTTCTATGGGATATACTCAATCTATGAATGATCATTCCTTGTTCATTAATTCTTCTGAAGGATCTTTTACAACATTATTGGTATATGTGGATGATATAATATTGGCAGGAAATGATAACGAAGAGATGGCTCGAATCAAACAAGCCTTGAATCATACATTCAAGATTAAAGATCTTGGAAATTTAAGATATTTTCTTCGTCTAGAAGTAGCAAGAAGTAAGACAGGAATAATGGTAAATCAAAGGAAATATGCATTGGAATTATTAACAGATGCAGGTCTTTTAGCCTGCAAACCTGCACCCACTCCTATTGATAATCATGTGAAATTCTCTTCTACTGGAAGTGTCCCTTTCACAGATATTCAAGCCTACAGAAGATTGATTGGAAGGCTTATGTATCTCACTAATACCCGACCTGACATAACATTTTCTGTGCAACAACTTTCTCAGTTTCTTGCTAAGCCTACAATTGCTCACTATAATGCAGCGATTAGAATTCTCAGATATATCAAAGGGGCTCCAAGTCTTAGTCTATTTTTCTCTTCCACTACTTCTGTTCATCTCAAAGCCTTTTGTGATAGTGATTGGGGCACCTGTACTGATTCAAGACAATCAGTGACTGGTTTTAATGTGTATCTTGGGAATTCTCTCATATCTTGGAAATCAAAGAAGCAAGGAACAATATCAAAGAGTTCTTGTGAAGCTGAATACCGGGCAATGGCCACTGTTACATGTTAAATTCAATGGCTAACTTATCTTCTTCAAGATTTCAAAGTTCCTTTTGAGGAACCATCTCTTTTATACTGTGACAATGACTCAGCAAGATACATTGCAGCAAATCCAGTGTTTCATGAGCGTATAAAACATATAGAAATAGATTGTCATGTGATCCGGGAAGAATTAAAAAAGGGTCTCATCCATTTGCTTCCCATTTCCACCACAAAGCAACTGGCTGATATTTATACCAAAGCTTTAAGTCCTCAATCTTTTAAGAACATTTGTTCCAAGCTGGGTCTCATCAATATTTGCTCTCCAGCTTGCGGCGGGGTATTAAAGGATATGGATACCAGAGTTATACAAGGATCCTAATATTAATTGGGTGTCTTTTCTAATTATCAGTTGTTTCTCCTTATAGAGGAGAATAATTGGGTGTCTTTTCTAATTATCAGTTGTTTCTCTTTATAGAGATGAATAACCTTTATTTTGTCTTTGTGTATTATGATTCTAGTATTTAATTATTGATTTTTTCCCTCTTTAGTTAAACCTATAATGAGTGAACTACTTGTATATATTCAGACCATTTGTTTTGATTTGAATAACAAGAAAGAAGAGATATTCATTCTCATATCCTTTGCCTTCAGTTTACTCTTTTGTTCATCTTTGTTCCCTTTTGTTCATCTCTGTTCTATTTTGTAATAAAGAGAGATATAAATCTTTTTCAAAGAGAATTTTGAAAATTTTATTTGTTAATTAAAGTTAATTATTTTCACAGCATTATTTCCAATGAAAACTAGTTTTAAGTTACAAAATTACCCGAGCTTAATTTTAATTCCATAAGCACTTTCTCTACCTTTAATTCACTAATCTAACTATTATTTTTATATTATTATTGTTGTTACTTGTCCCAGAAATGATTTTTGTTCTCTTAAGGTGGAGAGCGTGATTGTACCGTTTGGTCATGATCGGAACTTGACCTGATCACTTAAAATGTATTTTTTCGGTCTCCTAAGTTTAGATCCAATAGACAAAGTTCAACCCAAGTAAAAGCAAACCCAATTGTCTTGAAAGAGGTCAACCTTAACAGACGACGAATATGTTAAACGCTTTAAAACAACAAGAAACAGAAAAATAACTGAATGTACAACTGAATCAGTTAATTATATTTATTTATCATGAGTTCAGCGAATATAAACCGTCAAAGATGATACTCTGTATATTAGCACCCATAAAATAAAGGGGATATATTAAAAATTTATTATGTAGTTATTAACTCCTGAAGGAGGACCTACGAGTGTTATAAAAGGGTCTTAAGACCCCAAACAAAGGTAAACATTATTCCATGCAATATACACTACACTCATATATTTTAATGCTCTCACTGACTTGATCATCATAGTCTTATCAACAGGTGGAGCTCCTCTCATTATGATCTTCAAGCATCTCAAAGTGATAGTCTTAAAAGGTTGATCCGGAATCCACCTCTAAGATCCAACCCAAATTTGTTGGCAAGAACATTTGACACCCACCGTGGGGCAGGTAAAATTGATCCCGCTAATTACCTGTGACACATATACATAAACCTCAATAGTCAGACAGGTAAAGAGATATTCAAGGATTAATTCCCCGGATACACCGTCAAGGGAAAGTCCACAATCGACAAAATCGAAAAAATAAATAAATCTTGTAAACGATCGTTCCGCTCTGAGGAGAACGTGTCGAACATCACCACCACTACAAACGATAGAAAGAAATAGAAGATAAGAGAACAACAAGAGGATAAGGACAAGGAAGAAAGCAAAAACAAAAGTGTATTACTTCTTATGCTCAATTTTAACACCATCATTTTCATTGAGAGTGTTGATCTTGTTGTATATGGTACGCTCTTCTCAAGTAAAGTTATCTATTATTTACTCTTTATTACTAACCCTAGTTTGAGAATTTTTGTTAAAATTATATATTTTTCATATATTTAATTATTAATCCTTAAAATATAAGAGATAATTATTACTTTTATTTTAGAGATAACATTGTTGTTATTAGAATCTTAGAAAATAAAATATGTAACAACAATTCAAACTTATAATATCCTAAGAGATAAAATTTTGTTATTGGTTTATTAGAAAATAAATCATGTAACAATAACTCAAATTTATAATATGATAATAAATTTATTTTTAAATTATAAAACTTTTTTATAAGAAGAAAAAGTGTTAAGATAAAAACATTTATGATAAGATTTTTAGTATCTTGGTATACTTATTGGTAGTGAAGATTATTATTATTTATGATGATGTAAAAAAAATTTAATTATAATTGGTGAGATATAATCCAAATAATAAGGATAAACAAATTTTATGAGATGTCACTCATAAATTTATGAGATGTTTTTATTTATTTATTTTTTTAACTCCTTTTCTAAGTTATAAAAAATCACTTGGGAGTGATCATAGTACAATATTTCTTCAATTCTTTCATTTTTCCCGAATCATAATTTTTATGGTACTTAGTAGAAACTGAGATGTCGCTTCATCATCATCATCATTATCACGATCTCTCACATAAGAAAGAAATTATTCTTGTTATTGGAGATAAAATGTGGTAGTGTAGAAGTGCATTTCTAGGAAAGTTCTGGCAAGGAAAGACTTGGTATTTAAGCCCATCCATTGGTGACCCACCTCTCTTTCTTGGGAACTCACCTGATGTACTAGTTCATGATCTACAATCATTGTTCCAGTAAAAATTATTATTCATAGTGTATAATTCGATTTTAATTCTATGACAAAAAAAATGAGATACATACAACAAAGATCGAACACTTTGACAAACTTGCCACAACTCATGCGTTGAGAATGACAAATGATTATGTCGATGTCCTATCGTAGCTCGCTAGTAAAAGGTAGTACAACATCAAACTTTTATACTATACAGGATCATAGAAGTGTTGGGCAATGAAACATATCGATTGGAAATTCTCAACGGAGGAGTAATCCCGAGGACATGGTACACTGTCAATCTTAAGTTTTATTTTAAATAAATTTTACTACTTTGGTGAAAAATTTAACTGCTTTGATGAGAGCTTTTATGATGACACTCTTTTCCCTGTAATAATGAGGGTGTCCTCATTGAATAAATTGTGACCACTATTGCTGTACTACGTTACGAAAATTTTTTTAGATCAGACCAACTTGGCCGAATCCTTTGATCGAACCAACTTGGTCGACAATGTTTCTACAAATGAACCGACTTGGCCGAATCCTCTAATCAGACCAACTCAGTCGTCAACAGTTTCTACAAACCGAATCCTAAGATCATACCAACTTGACCGTCACGACTTCTACAAACGGATCGACTTGGCCGAATCCTATGATTAGACCAACTCGACTGTCACAGTTTCTATAAAGGGACCAACTTGGTTGAATCCTAAGATCTGACCAACTCGAGCGTCAACGGTTTCTACAAACGGACCGACTTGGCCGAAGCCTAAGATCAGACCAACTCAGCCATCATAACTTCAACAAACAGACCGACTTGTCTGAATCCTATGATCAAACCAACTTGACCGTAATGGTTTCTACAAAACGATCGATTTGGCTGAATCCTAAGATCAGACCAACTCGGTCGTCATGACTTCTACAAACGGACCGACTTGGCCGAATCTTAAGATCGGACCAACTCGACACGGTTTCTACAAACATACTGACTTGACCTAATCCAAAGATCAGACCAACTAGGCCATCATGACTTCTATAAATGGATCGACTTGGCCAAATCCTATGATCGGACCAACTCGATCGTCACGGTTTCTATAAATGGACCGACTTGGCCAAATCCTAAGATCGAACCAACTCGACCATCATGAGTTCTACAAACGGACTGACTTGGCCGAATCCTATGATCAAACCAACTCGGCTGTCATGGTTTCTACAAATGGACCGACTTGGCCGAAATCTAAGGTCGAACCAACTCGATAATCTCATTTTCTACAAATCTACTTCGCCAAACCCTAAGGTCAGACCAACTTGGTAATCTCGCTTTCCACAAATCTACTTGGCCAAACCTTAAGGTCAGACCAACTCGATAATTTCGTTTTCTACAAATCTACTTCGCTAAATCCTAAGGTCAAACCAACTTGGTAATTTTGTCTTCTACAAATCAACCTGGTCGAACCCTAAGGTCGGACTAACTTAGTAAATTTCGTTTTTCACAAATTGACTTAGCCGAACCGAAGGTGAGTTCGACTTGGTTATCAAGTGCTCTATGAGACAACTTAGACAAGATTAAGAGCAGTTCAATCCAATGGTGAGGTTCGAACCTAAAAGACCACTCCACATTGACCAAATCAAACGCCAAAGCTATCCCAATAACCATGGATTAGTTCGTCTACAAATATCAGAAATACTTTATGAGTAATTCGAGATCAATATATTTTACAATGCTTAATTAACTCCTCACTTAGAATTATGTAAATTTATAAGGACCCCCTCCTAAAACACATGGAAATTCGAACCCATTTTGTCAAGGCCATTTTTCAAGGGTACTTCCTTCTCTGTAGTTTATTTTTTGTATGCAAAGACATCAAAGCATGTAAAAAATACTAAATGTCTAGACACTTAGAAGAATCTTGGGGTTAAAAAGATAAATAAGCTAAATAAAAAAGTTCCAACTGTGTATGACAAAGCATAAAATATCTAGATATAGAAGTCTTAAATTTAATTCATAAAGCTTAAAAATAGTTGTTCAGAAGACTATGAAATTAAGCTAAGAGCCATCAACTATCTTCCCATCAATCACAGCCTTACAAGGATTTATCTCTGATAAATCCATTGAGGGGTGAATGATGGCAACTTGCTCCAAAGCAGCTTCAAAGCCTACGATGTATAAGCTCGCCTCATCATCCTTCGAGGCGTCAATTGTTTTGAACAGATCGACCTCCTTTCGAGTCGAGCCTTCCTTCAAGTTGCCCATGTCTTTTTCTAACAGTTTGATTTGATTGTACAAATTTGCCTTCTCCTGGACCCATCAAGTCGACTCTGAACGAAGGTGATCGACCTCAATATTCTCAACTTGAAAGCGACTTACTTCTTTTTGGAGATCGACAATTTGATGAACTTTTTTGTCTTCTGCCTTCTTTCACTCTTTTGCCTTTACGTTGGCCAAGAACACTAATGTCGTGACTTGGCCAAGCAGGCTTTCTGCATTGCTACCGAGGTGATCCTCTTTAAACTCCTTCAGCCAAGGCACATCATCCTCCAGCAGATAGCATGACTTATTATGGGTTGAAATATCGAAGCTCGGATCCCATTAGCTTGGTTTTCCCCTCGAGCTGTCGGTGGTGTTGCATTTTTGGATGGTCAAGACTGTTAGGAAAGATGGCTTTAAACTAGAGGGAGGGTGAATTGTTTAAAGAGGTTTTCGCAAACTTTTTGCAAGCTAGAATGAATTTATTTCAGAAACCAATTGATTAAGCAATTCAGTTAGCCAAAACAACAAGCAAAACAACACTGCCAGGAAAACAATCGGTTGTTTATATCAGCAAACAACAAACAAACTGAATTTAAAGAGTAAGGGATAGAGAGATTGTACACAGTTGTTTATGCTGGTTCACTCCAACCCAGAGCTACATCCAGTCTTCTCAGAACCCTGAGGAAATCCACTAAGCAATCACACCTTGATCACTTACACAACAACCAAGAGAATGACCTTGAAAACCTCAAGACACAAACTCTCCTTGGCCAACACTAAGATTTCTGATCTTGAACACCTTAAGAACACACAGCCAATCTCAGCAACAATACACAGAAGAAATGTTTCAGTAGTTTACACAGATTACACTTGTTACAGATGAAGATCTGAAATCAATACAAGTAGAATCCTATTCCAACACCTTGATCAATCTCTTTAGCTCTTAAGCAATCTCAGCATTTTTTGAAAACTCTCTTAGAAAAACTTTGTCAAAAGCATTCTCCTATTTAAAATACTTTTTCTGAATTTATATAAAGAAAGTTTGTTATCAAATCTTAACAAACCCATAATTTCTTTCAAAAAGATTGGTCAAAGTATTTAATGACTGGAGCGTATTCAGTTTCAAATCATTTAAAGCTCAGTCAAAGAAAAAAGTTTTTCTGTTTAGGTTCCAGAACAAACAATCGGTTGTTTCCTCGAATCAATCGGTTGTTTTGTTACTTAACAATTTTCTTCATTCAAAAACAATTTTCAAACTTTCTCAAAACATCTAAGTGTAAACAATCGGTTGTTTCGACAGAACAATCGGTTGTTTTACTTTGTTTAAAGATTGAGATGCTAAGTGCTTTGAGATTTAATCTAAGGGTGGATTACAACATTTAAACTACCCCAAAACAAAACATTAAACCAGCACAGCAACATCAAGCAAAGCAGAGGCTTCATCATCCTTCAAAGGATTTGGATTCTTCAAAACCTTGAACACCACTTGGTTCAACAAAGACCTCCACGTCGAGAGGCCAACCATCCAAATTGGAGTGCTTGGTAGGGATCAGAGCCTCCAACCTTTTTCTTTTAGGAACTAGCCTCGAAGCACTGCGTTCGTCCTACCCGGACTGAATATGGACCCCACCTAAGGTAGTTTCACTTGTAACCAAAGCACTCATGGCGGCCATCATTCGCTTAATTCGCTTGGCAAGCTCGACTGACTGAGGAGAGCATTTTCTCTACAAGGAAATCAAAGTAAGGAATTCAAAAAACAAAACTAACAAAATTCTAAACTAAGTAACTTGGGCTGAAAAGAGTGTGGTATACCAACATAAGCTTTAAGAGAACTCGGTAGGTACTTTCTCGTCAAGATCGCCGACGTGTCAAAGATAACTTTGAGATTTTCCAAAAATCTGCACTTCCTCGCTCTCTTGGGTCCAAGTCTCCAAGGCGATGAACACTCTGGAAATGAGGATTGGGCAACCAATAAAGAGGGAAGCCATCCAATAGAGTCAGATCACCAGCCAAAGGACAAACTTTTACAAATCGGCCCTTGATGTTTTTATAAGAGGATTGGAAGAGGGAAAGCAAAACCCTTATAGACACGCTATTTAGAGAGGCCCAAAGATGCCTACTAGAATTTTTGAACTTGAAGAAATAAAAAAATACGTTTAAAGTTGGCGAAAGGTTAAACTAGGAACACAAAATAACAAAGGCTCGAATAAACGTCCAACTGTTCGGATGCAACTGGGTGCAGGTGACGCTTCGAAATTCATGAACCAACCACCCTCTGCACTAACTTTTTTTCATGTCAGGCATAGGTAAACCTCTTCGCCTCCATCTGTTCAGCTTGAGGCTGAGGGGCTATGTACCGTTTGGTCGTGATCGGGCCTTGACACGATCACTTAAAACGTATTTCTTTGGCCCATTTAGCTCAGGCCCAATAGATAGAGGTCAGCCCAAGTAAAAGCTAGCCCAATGGCCCTAAAAGAGGTCGACCTTGACAGATGGAAAATACGTTAAACGCTTTAAAACAACAAGAAACAAAAAACAAATGAATGTACAACTGAATTAGTTAATTATATTTATTTATCAGGAGTTCAACAAATATAAATAGTCAGGGGTGATACTTTGTATATCAACACCCCTAAAATAAAAAGGATATATTAACAATTTATTATGTGGTTACTAAGTTCTGAAGGAGGATCTACGAGTGTTATAAAAGGGTCTCCAACAAAGGTAAGCATTATTCCTTGCAATATAACCTACACTCATATATTTTAATGCTCTCATTGACTTCATCGTCGAAGTCTTATATACATGTGAAACTCATCTCATTGTGATCTTCAAGGATCTCAAAGTGCAGTCTTGAAAGGTTGACCCGGAATCCACCTCCAAGATCCGACCCAGATTTGTTGTCAAGAACAATAATATTTTTGGAAAGTTGAGTTTGAAATTTGAGGATTGATCATCGAGTTGCTGATGAAGATTGATGGGAGATATACTTTTAGAAGATTCTTTGATACTTAAGTCAATAAGAATTAGAGATATTATAGAATATATGAGTATTGAAGTGAGTGAGAATTGAGTGAGTACTCCCTTAATATCAATGTGTGTTAATAGGTTTTTCGAGCCCCTTGAATAAAGACTAAAATAAGCAAAAATTAATTAAGATAAGCAAAAATTAATTAAGATAAGCAAAAGTTAATTAAGATAAGAAAAATATATAGTCGACTACTAACATTTACTTAATTAATTAAGGTTTTTCAGTCATTTATTTACATTGAATATCTTTGATAAATTGTTTAGACATTTATTTTGAACTACTTTAGTTGAATACACTGAATATCTTTGATTTGATGTTTAGTCATTTACTTTTCAATGTTTAGCCATTTAATTTGAACGACTAAGTTGATTACACCGAATATCTTTGATCCGATGTTTTAACCATTTACTTTGAACAACCCACACACATCGAATAACTTTGATCTAGTAGTTTACTTTGAGCGATCTAATTAACATCGGTCATTTGAACAACTTGATTAAACACCGGTGTTTACTTTGAATAACTAATTATATTCATTGAATAACTTTGATCTTTTGTATAACATCGAATAACTTTGATTTGAAGTGTTTGATTGTATACATCAAATGACTTTGATTTGATGTGGTTGTACTGAATAAATTTGATTGTATGAGTTTAATTATATACCGAATAAATTTGATCTGATGTGGATGTATCGAATAACTTTGATTTGATATATTTGCACCGAAAAACCTTTATTCGATGAAATAGGATCGATTCTCCACAAAAGAATTTTATTTTACTTAAGAATGTGCTTCATTAAAACCTTGTCAACAAAACTCTCCTTAGGAATAAAAGCTTGGATAAGAAAAAAGAGTACATCATCATTTTATAATGTGCATTTTCACAATGATTAACTATAATACATATTTTAGTGTGTTGCATTCCAAGTCCTTGGTATCAGTATTTCATCTAATTCTTCAATCTTGTATGCTCCTTTTCAAGGGAGCCAATTATTCGATAAGTGTCATCCAAATTAGGTGCCACTTTTTCTTCATGTTTTCCATTTTGAACATCTCCAAGCTTTTGTCATAGTTAGTCACCTTTATCTAACACACACACACACACAGACACACACAGACACACACACAGACACAGACACAGGCACAGACACAGACACAGACACACACACACAGACACAGGCACAGACACAGACACACACACACACACACAGACACAGACACACACACACACACACACACAGACACACACACACACACACACACACACAGAGACACACACACACACATTTTATCGACGGTACCGAACGAATGTTGGAGGTCTCAGTACCCGGTTAGCACACACACACACACACACACACATTTTATCAACGGTACCGAATGAATGTTGGAGGTCTCAGTACCCGGTTAGTATTGACCGACATGATCAAGTTCATTAAATTCAACAGAGGATCAACAAACCTAAACAATGATTAAACATTAGGTAATACACTCCTAATTATGATCTAAAATGCTAATCCGGCCCAATAATAATAGGCTCATGATAATCATATAAGTAGTCACAAATTTCGATAAAAGGGTACGTCATCATGTATTAATTACATCGAGCACCAAATACCGAGATCTTACTTGAGCATCAGAGTACCTTTTACAAGTATCATCCTGACTCAGTGTTTACGAAGGAGTGAAGGCTAACAAAAGAAGAGAAGGGAGAACAGTTCAAGTGAAGAGAGTTGCTTAGTGAAGTAAAGAAGGGAGAAAGGTGACCGACCAACTAAAAAAGAAGGTAATAATTCTCTAAGTACCAATCTGTACGAGATATATATATATATATATATATATATATATATATATATATATATATATATAATTTTTGTAAGCTTTACAAATTATAATTGATTATCACCATTCAATAATTGAATACACATATCTAAATATATAATGCAATATGTGATTATGATATAATATTTTATATAAATATAAATAAGCATCTCTTTTACTTAAAAAGATGTGAAAATATCTTAAGCTTTAACATTTAACGTCGTCTTATTTTCTTTTTGATTTTGATAGTTTTACTTATGATTGAATATTTTTTTAAGCGTAAATTCATTATGTGAATGAAAGGATCGAGTCTCTTGATTTTAGTCTTGGTAACTTGAATTAGGATATAGTAGTTTATTTTCATATTTTTTTCTATATTATCATTTAATATTTATTCTTAGTTTATACGATAACTTCTAATCTATTCGTTTATATTTATAGTCTTCTATTTCCTAGTTAGATTTAGTAGCGTCGCAGAGTTAGAGATTAGTCATAGCTAACTTATAAAAGTAATATACTATAGTTAAATTCTTTTAGAAGTGAAAAAATTCTACTAATAACGGCCTCCAGTAGTCAACGATGAGCTTGAAGCGGATGTGTGAATTCTTGAGGTATTGATAGAATGTGTTATGGGCAAGAATGTCGGAGATGCCTGTGAAAAAAATTTCAGATTCGGGACTACTAGAAAACGGGCTAGTGTGCTGCAAGATTTCAAGAAGTCTTCTTTGGTTCAATCATGAACATGACCTTGTTTATGGACAGTTGTGATTTGATTGGAACCGCTCCCGCAGGGTCAAGGGTATGTTGGTATTTGGGATACGATTAAGCATGTTTTGAGGGAAGTCACAGGGGTTAATCAAATAGCCGTGGAGGTCAAAGTGGTTAATCAAATAGTCATGGAGGTTGAAGTGGTGGTGGCACAAAAGACTGACCTTATCAGGTGACATAAACAAAAACCTAACCTGATTTGGTGGCATAAACAAAATACCGACCTTATTAGGCGATATCTACAAAGACCAACCTTATCAGACGGCATAAACAAAAGACCAACCTTATTAGGCGACATAAACAAAAAATCGACCTTATCAGAGGGCATAAACCAAAGATCGACCTTATCAGGCGACATACACAAAAGACTGACCTTATCAAGTGACAAACACAAAAGACCGACCTAATCAAGTAGCATCTACAAAGATCGACCTTATCAGATGACATCTATAAAGACTAACCTTATTCGGCGGCATAAACAAAAGATGTAACATCCCTATTTTATTACATCTAATAACTATAATTTGCATGAAATATCAAAATAAATATATAAACATATACAACTATTTCATATAGTGTTTCAAAAGATATCCCTCTTCATAGGGATTTTAAATATTTACATAAGATTAAAACAAAATATTCAAAAGAAAATAAACATTTCCATCTTTTAGCTTCTCACTGAGATGCTCTATCACCTATAACATCATGATGAAACCCTGACTGATAGAGTTTCCACCGAGCTAGCCCAAACTTCCAGAAGGATGACCAAGAGCATGACACAAGACCCAGGGCTAGGTTAGACTCCTTCCATAGCCAATGACTCAGAGCCTCTTATGCCTCAGAGGATTACCAGGAGCAGAGCCAAATTATTGGACCTGAGCACCAACTATTTTCCCTGCTTTGTATTTCAATAGAGTAAGATTTAATTAGCATAAGTTGGGCTTGTGTTAAAACCCACATTTTAAACATAGCTTCTAGAATAGTTCTCTATTTGCCGCCCTCCACCAAGTGCTTCACATTTTGACCTAGTTTCTAGAAGCCTTCTCCTTGTGCGACATTCTCACGCTCCCTTCCCATGTGCCTCTCTTGATCACCCAAGGCACCTTAGGCTATAAATAGAGTGTATTGTTGTCTTGTAAATCACATTGAATTGATAGTAAAGAAACTCTACTTGAGTGATCTTGAGTGTTCTAAAATTCCTCTGAGCCTTATCTTGGTAGAGAATGCTGCAACTGGCAACTCCCTTCCTTACTCATCTTGGAGCTTTCCTCCCCCAAGTGGCATGATTCCCTTCCATGTTTCCATCTCCATGGATACTTCATCCGCCTAAGCTTCTTTATCTCTACTCTCTTTCAATTTTTTTTCCATTCTTTCTGCCAATGCTCTTTCATTTCTTTTGTTCAATTTCGTGTTCTATAGTTCATCGAGTGTGTCTTTTTCTCTTTTCTCTTTTGAAGAGAACTTTCACACTTACTTAACCACTTGGTTAAGTTCGTGTCCAGTGGCAATACTCACCGAGTTATCACCTTATCTTGCTAATCAAAATCTTAATCCAAGTCAAACTCATAAAAACATGTGTAATTGCAAATCAACTCATATCAAATCATCTGCTCCCGTGTAAATACACGATCATCACAGATTAAAGAAAATAAAACACAATGTAAACAATAGGGTAAGATAGCTATTTTTAAAACTTCTAATATAATATAACTTTAAATATCAACATAAAGCCATCAATTCTTATACATTTTCAAAAAAACCATTAAGTGTCTATCATAATTCATAATTCATCGTTCTCATATCAGACTTCTACCGACTCACAACATATAGACACTTGATTCTACTTCCGAAAGACTCGTGTATTGAAATTAGCATCCATAAACTTGCATCTACCATACTACTTGTTGTGAATCCACGCAACCATGCGCATAATTATCTCAATATCTCATTATCTCATATGACAAGGTAAATTCATATGACCTGAAAAACCATATTATATTTCAAACCGCAGACAAAGTCATATGAACCTCCTTCAACTTTCACCAACTAAATAACTTCATCTATGTGATTTCATTATATCAATAGAGACAAGATTGTATCATTCACATGACATTCATAAATCAATACACCCTAATAAAAATTTCGACACGGTATTTCCTTTCCTGAAAATACTATTTTTTTTATTACAATTTCACATTATTCCATACTTCATATAACACATTAATATACCATTCAATCACATCAAATATGAACTTTCTAAAATAATCCAAATATATCACCAAAATTCACTTAAACCCATAAGTAATTAATTTTAATTGTATTTTTAAATAAAATTTAAAATATGTACTAAAAAATAATAAACAATAATAAACTAGACTCTCAAAAGAAAAATAAAAATTAAGTTTTTTTTTCTAGCTTGGGCGATAATTTGCTTTCTTAAGCAAGAATGGGTGTCATTTGACCAAAAATCTCCTTGCTTGAGTGAAAATCATCCCATTTTCGCTTGATCGAGATTCCCTTTCGCTTAAGCAAAAATGGGTCTAAAACTCACTATCTCAGGCTAGCTTGAACGAGAGTTGCAGATTAAAACTACATAAATCTGCCAAATCTTGTATTTTCAACCTAAATCCATCAAACATATAAAACCCAAATTGACAATTCCCTACTCAAAGTTGGATAGTTACTCTATCAAAGTCACTAAGAATAAAAAATAAATACTCAAAATTTCTTAAATTTAACTATATCATAAAATACAATTGAACTCATTTATATTACCATTCAAACACTTTCAATTTTCAATCACAAACACTTTCAATAACTTATTCACATCAAAATCAATATATAATATTCAAAATCAACCATTTCAACCAATATACTACTTTACTCAAAAAGAGACAATCTTGCAAGAAAAATTAGAATTGGTGACCAAGTCATCCCACATCCAGTTTTTCTAACTTAGGATTCTATTGAAAAGAACAAGACTAGCTTCCCTTACCTGAGCTTTTGAGCAAGTACTCACAAAAAGCTTCAAGTCTTATAGAATCTTAAGGATCTAACTACACCACAGAGTCTTAATAAAAAATTAACTACATTACTAGAACTCTAAGCTAACAGGGACTAATCTCGAAGCTAGAAACCTCACATGCAATGTGTATACTGAAGCTAAGATTAACAATTTCAAAACTAACTCAAAGAAAAAAAGCAAAAATGAACTTACTCTGTCTAAGATTTTGATTGGGTAGTCTTGTAGAGTTCTATACCAAGAGTCTAATGGAAGACTCCGATCATTGATCTAATGAGTGAGGAGATCAAAATCTTAGAAAGAAGGCAAAGAAAGGAAAAAGAAAACTTCTAGAGAGATGATGATTCTTTTAAAATGAAACCTAAATAACTGAATTTTCTATAATATATCCTTTCTATTTTAATAATAAAATATTCAGGTGTCGTTTAATAATAAAATATACCACTTCTACTCTAAGGTTATTTTCTAAATCCATACAAAAGGCCGACCTTATCAAGCGACATCTACAAAAATCGACCTTATCAGACGACATCTACAAAGATTGACCTTATTAGATGACATCTACAAATATTGACCTTATCAAACGACATCTACAAAGATCGATCTTATCAGGCAACATCTACAAAGATCAACCTTATCAGGCGACATTTGCAAAGGTCAATCTTATTATCAGATGACATAAACAAAAGACTGACTTTAATAGGTGACATTTGCTTAAAGTTCACTTTTTTAAGATAATATATTTTCAAGTTAAGTGAAAAACCTCTTCGCCTACTCGGCTTAAGGCTGGGGTTGTATACCGTCCCGAACTTAGAAGATCAATCATAATTGTCCCATAAAAGTGACACTATAGTTAATTCATTTAATAGGTGAATCTCGATAGTACTGTTGATACATTTAAACCATTTTAATATGAATAATATGATCAAAGATGTGTAATTATTAATAAATGTAATAAATAGAGACTAAAAACAATGTTTTTTACGAATCATAATGAGGAGTGAAATATTAGATTAAAAGGAATAATTGAAAAAAGGAAAAGGAACAAAATGAATACTCGAGCTTAGGATCCCAATACTCCTAGTTCATAACATTTAGAATGAAACATCTATCAACTCTACCTTTATCTTTTGACTTGGTAAGAGACTATAAAGATAAGTCATCATCTTTTTTATCAAACCTTTAGCATTAAGACTCTTAAGATATGTCAGAAATGTACTTATTATTACACAACCCTCCAGTGATATGGTTGTGAAATGAATCAAATCTTATATATAACTATATAACCTTATTCTCTTAACGAAAAGACTTTTAAAATATGTCAAAAATCTTATTTATTACTATCCAATATTAAGCCTAAAAATATTAAGATAGTTGTTACCTTACGTACACAATCTGTATTTAGCCATATGATTGTTAAATTATGGTAGATAAAGTTAAAAAATTGAAATCCTTTGAAGATTAAAATTATAAAAAAGCAAAGAACACAATTATATTTTTTTGTTGTTAAAAATAGATGATAGACGAAATGATATAGGTTTTGATTGAATGTTTGGAAGCAAGGCGTGCATTAGGAGTGATGTGAGAGAAAGAGATTGTGAATTGTGATGGGGTTGTCATTTGCCATTCATACGTGTATGTATATATGACAGGCTGTTACATTATTAACACTGTTTGACTGTTGAAATGCAATCAGACGGAGACTGGCCATCGGCGCCTCGTCGCTTTCGGCGGGCCAATATCGCTCCTCCCGTCACATCTTCATATGATTAATACTCAAAATTCAACTCACCTTCATTTTCATCTTTCTTTTCTTTGGAGGTTGCCAGTGGATATCACAATAAGTTTATCACTATTCTATATTTATTTTTTAAAATTAATGTTTTTTTTTTCATTTTTCTCCTTATTTTGGATTTATTCTTTTTTCTCCAGTTCTTCTTTTTTTAAATCATTTCTGAAAACCACCATGACTACCATCAGTTGTTTTAATTCATTTTTAGTATATTTTGTTGTCTAAATACGTTTTCATTAAATAAACTTCTCTATAAAAATTGTTACATTTAAATTTTTTTTTTATAAATTTGAATTAATTTATACATAAATTGAAAATAAAATTTAGAGAAATTGTATAAAAGAATATCTAGAATTAATTTATGTATAAAATAATTTTAATTTATGAAATATTTAATGTTTTTCATTTTCTTTTCGCTTAGAAATAATTGTGGAAAAATTCATCTATACATACTCTTAATATTTTTATTCTTTTATTTATAATTCTTTTTCCAAAATTTCCTTTAAATGTTCTAAACATTGTCAACATATTTCAAATAGATTAATGTGTTGAAAATGTGCACTACATACGTCAATGATATTATCCTGATAGCATAATATATGTTACATCATTTATGTATCGTTTTTGTTAATATATGAATTTTGGTCTATTCCGATTGGAAACGGGGACAAAAACACTCCCAACTAGAGGAGTTTCGTGTTTAACCTTTCATACTTACTTCGACTAACTGAGATGTCAAGTTATATAGTGATGCTTAACATGAAAACTTAAAAAAAAATGTTATGTGAGTAATAATGTCATGTGATTAATTAATGTCATATTATTCTTGCAATAAAGCAATTAAAAATATAAAAAAAATACAGAAAAAACATAAACTAAAAGAGAAAAAGATATATTTATAAGGTACAAATAAATATTTAAATCTTAAATATTAATGATATATTTTTTTATTAGTAATAAAGAATTAAAAATTAAAATATAATATTTGGGTGTTTTAACTCTTTTATAAGAAGATTGAAATATTTCAATCCTTTTAAAAAAAATGCAATTTAAGCCCAAGCCCAAAAATTAGACTATATATAAAATATTTGTTAATTGAACAAGCTTTATTTCAAAACCGAACGTGAAACTTTTGTTTCATTCGGCTCCTTTACGGAAAAAATGAAGAGATGGACAATAAAGAAAAAATTGACCCATAACATCTATGTCAGCCTGTTTTTTTCTTTTTTATGAATAGGTTTCAAATCTCTTGCTTTTTAGATGATCCCTCTAGAAGAGCAATATTCTAACAATCTATGTTTTTTTTTTCTAGTTACTTCGTTCTCTATTTCTATTTCAGAAAATCTTTAGAAAAGTAATAAAATTTCCATCAAGCTAAAAAAATGTCGATGTCTTTAGTAAACTAAAAAAATCGTTTAATAGCTATTTAGCTTCAATTTCTACTATGCAAAAAAATGGAAGATTTAGTTACTATTAGAAAGAAACTTTGTATATTTCTCTCCATAGATCCTTTAGTAATACTCAAAAAAATTCGGATTCTAGATCCAATTCCAAAAACTTATGTTTCATAATTTTAGAACTCTATTTATCAAATTAGATTTAACCTTTACATGTAAGTGCTTATGCATCTCATTTCATCAACAAAAAATACAACCAAATTTTTTTATTAATCTATCCAAAATAAAAATTCATAAAAGATTCTACAAATCAAAAAATAGATGATGCATCTCAATATTGCCATACTTCATTTGTTCCATTAGCACGGTTTGTTACTGGTTTATAATCATTTCCGCTGTAAAGATTTAATAATAATATTTGTGTCTTACTCGCTAGAAATTTAATAGGTCCAACTATAGAAGAAAACTAGCTTCACATAATTTGCAAAAACATCCTAGTTACATCTTAACAGAAAAAGGAAATTACAGCTCCCCAATCTAAAAAAAATGGAATCTAGACTTAGATGCTAAATAGAATTACCTTAAAAATTGAATATATGTGAAGGGCTTAAACACCGCTTTACTATTGCATATAAAATAAAATTATGAATGATATAAAATAAAAAAATTAAATAAATAGGAAATTGTTGCACTCTCTCTACTTTATCCACTTTATTCCCTAGTTCGATACCGTATGGTCAATCACACATAATATAAACAATTTATGTTCTTGCACTCACCGCATACACATTTCATTTCATCTCTAACACGTACTTCACAAAGAAAAGAAAAAAAAAACACCTTAGGCACTAACAGATACACACAAATTATCCATTCATCAATTACTCTTTTTTTCTAAACTCAACACTTTTACACACTCATCATTTTTCCTGTTTTTTTTTTTTTTAATTTTTTTTTATCATTATTCATTATAGATTTGGAAGGAAAGAGGTCAAATTATCTTTCAAGAGTCTAAAACTTGGCTACCCTAAAAAGTTAACCTAGTGTAGCCTATGATGTATTACCATATTTAAACCTTTTAGAAAGTTTTCTTTACTAAAAATAGATTAAGATTTAGGTTCTCTAAAAAGTCATTTTCAATAAAAAAAAATTCCAAGCTTTAAAAAAAACTATTTGTTAGTACCAATGAATAAAATATTAATTTAAAGTCAATTATACCTCGTTGGCCGCAAGTAATTACTTTTAAGTCAATTAAAATATATATTTTGTTTAAATAACGATTCATCTTTTTTTAAAATCTATATTCATGTTATATTAAATCAAATGAATGCATTATATTTAAATATAATTTTTTGGTTAGTACCTAGAAATATATTATTACTTATTTTCTTTTTGTCCTTGTATTTCTTTTCCCAACTCCTATAATTTTTATTTTATTTTAGTCCTTCTAACATAATAATGATGTGCGTGCACTATATTAATATGAATTGTAGCTATAAATCCCCCTAGCTTCAATGTATTACACAAAGTTGCACTAATATATAAATCTACACGTTCAACTCATTTAAATCCAAATCTAGGTACATAACTTCCAACCAAAAAAAGTTCCTTAAACAAACTTCCCACCAAAAAAACAGCACTAAATTGAATCATTAACCTACTTCAATATTTTCAATACAAGCCATTATAACTTTACAAGTACTAAATGCATCTCTTCCCTAAAATAAGATGATGAAATTAGAAAATCATGTGATGTGCTCGTTCCCAAGTCACAATTAACACAATTTAACGTGGAAGAACCAAGTGGATTTGATGAACACACACAACTATATATTACATCAATCAAATCCGTCATTAAATTTGTCACGGTTGGGTTGGTGTAGAGCCAATCCTAGGTCCCAAATATTTCTGCCACACCTAACAATGTGATCCTTATTTGCTTTCGATTAAATTAAAATAGCTAAAAGGACAATGATTCCATGTATAGAGGCAGCCATGCAATTAAAATCACCAGTTGGATCCAACTACGTGTAGAAAATTCTTTAGTACATGGAGTTTGGACATTCTCCAAGTCACATACACGTACATTTCAATAATTGGCATATATGTGAAGCCCACAAAAATTTAATTCAGAGATAGCAAGAACATTGCTTCTCAAAACTTGTGGATGAGAAACCATTCATTTTATTGTCTCTGGCCAACGTTTTTTGGAACTAATTAATATACAGATTACTTTTCCCATGCTAAACGAATTGATAAGAATATGGAAAATCTATTTTTGTCTGAGATGCATTAATAATGGCCTCCCTTGGCCTCAGCCTCTTACCACCATTATTGGTTCATTAAGCATTAGTTTGATGATTGAGAGACTCCAGGTAGGAGAAGAGTCGCTTTCAATACAGGAAAACTTGATCATGCAACATTCTTAACTAAACCCTCTCTGACTGGTAGCTAGGGTTTTGCATAGTAATGCACATAGATTGAGGTAACCAAAACTTTCACCGTCTGAATATAATGCCCATTTTGCTTGCTATAGAGAAGTATCTCACCTATAATAAAAGATTAATTTTGGCACTAGAAAGAGCTTCTGCAAAGCTTATTCGTATGCATAAAAATAAAAAAATAATATATATATATATATATATATATATATATATATATATATGTATGTGTGTATAAGTTATTTTTTTTAAAAACAAAATTATGTATTTAAATAGTTATAGATCTACGTATATAAGTTATATCTATTAAGAAACGGATTTTAAGTCTAATTGAACCTCGTAAAATCACAGTTTATAAAGTAAGATTTACATTACGAGATGTTCATATCCTAGTTGATGTAGAATCTACAACACACCTCTCTCACGTCCAAATCCTTAAACTTGTGCGTGAGATTATATATTTAACCATTCTTACTCTGTAACCGAAAGATGTGTAAGTAAGGATTTTTGATTTATGTAACTATGCAATTTTTGAGTGGTGATTGGAAATTTGGTTGAGATATGTAGAATATTCTGTTCTTTGTATACAACAAGACTTAGTTAGTGTCTAATATATTGTTCTGTAAGGATTAGAACACTTTTGAAGTATTTCATATTTATTAATTTTTATTGTTGATAAAAAAATTATATATATCCGAAAACTCCAGTAGCAGATGACCTATTAAGTCTAAAAAACTCTCATTAAAATAATCTCTAAACAACTCTGATATCATATTAAAAAATAATTTCTAAATCTAACTCAATTTTACACAATCAATTTACAAGATAAAATTTACTTATATTTATATATTAAAAGAAAATTTTCTTATCTCTAGTCCATATCTCCAATTATATCCAGTTACAATATTTATAAATAATGATTCTTACATATTCTTCTAAATTATTTTCGAAGTTTAACGGTGATGCGGTAACAACCCAATTATATAATATATATATATATATATATATATATTAATTATGGAATGACTTTTGAAAATAAAAAATTTATCATACTTAATGGTTGTGATAAGATGTTCGTCTGAAATTATTTTGCAGTATCAGTGATTTTTTCTCTCTCTTATTTTATTAAGTTTCATTGAAATATGAATTTAAATAAAGTTTTACATATTAGATGTCACATATATATTGGAAAATTGTTTTTTTTAAAACTTTTTTAGTTAAAACAACTTCTTTTTCTGTTACTGTAGTATTGGTACTGAATATTTATCGTCTTTGTTAATATTAAAACCAGTCCAGTATCACGGGAAATAATAAGCTGATAATTAACTTTTTATTATTTTTGCTTTTAACTTTCTTTAATTATTAACTTAAAATTTAATCCAAACGAAAAATTAGTTTAGTTTGTATAATCAATTTTAGAATTACTCCTTTACAGTACATAAAAAAATGATTAAAGTTAGTTATAAAATTAGAGTTGTTAAAGAAGGAGTATGATTTAGACAATAAAATAAAGAAGAGAAAAATAGAAGAAAAGTGGACAGGTCTGATACAGGGGAGGCTATGAAGTTGGTGGGTCATTCCCATTAGTTGCTTTCCACTCGAGCGGCAATGACCTGTTAAGACTCCACTTCGGATGGGGTCACTCAGGTCCTCTCTCTTTCGTTACAACTACAATTTGCTTCCCTCGTCAAAATAATAATAAAATAATTATATATAGCCATTGCAAATATATATTCGTTAATAGTATTGATTAACGGATGTGATGGCCTATACTTGTTCATTAAAAGTAGTCTAGGGTTTGAATTTTGGTTATATTACTATTTTATGTGTTTTTATTGGAACTTGGAACCTTATTAGAGGAGTTGCTGAGAAGGGAGGAATCTTGTTTTCTTGTTAAAGTTATGAATTTTTGAAAATGAGTTTAGTCGGTGATTTCCAGCATGGATTGAAGACTTATTTTTAAGAAATTAAAGTGATAATACGAGATAAAATGACTATGAAAAAAATATAATTCTTCCATTGATAAAAAATATGTACTTTATAATTTATCTAGGTTGTTTAGAGTTCTTCATAGGTTGTTCGGATTAAAGTTAATACATGTTGTTAAGGGTTCTCTGAATCTTGTTGTTTGTAATAAAAGTTGTAAAGATATCATGAAAGAGTTTGTTGGAGAGTTTTCTTCATGCCTTAGTGTTCTATTGTTGTTTTTGCTGAATTTATGAGAGTTATTATTGCTATTGAATAAACTCTAAAGGACTGGATATTATTGTTTATGGTTGGAAAGTGACTCTACCTTGGTATGCCTTGTTTTCTCTTTTATGCTCTTACATCTTGTTCCTTGAACTACATGTAGTAGATGAAATAAATATTGAGTTTAAAGTTTCATATATTTTTAGGAAGGGTAATCATTGTACTAATAAGCTTGCCTCTATAGGTTTGCTTAATCAGCTTGAGTTTGTTTGGTATTCTAGTTTGCCCTCTAGTCTTTACTTAGACTTTTTTTCATAATGGGTATAAACTCTCTATGTATCGTTTTGTCTAGCTTCTAGGGAGTTGCTTTCTATTTCTTTGCATGAGTTTTGTCTAGTTCCTCCATGTTTGTTTGCTTTCTTTTTCTATTTGATGGATTGTTTCATGTGATAACAAATGATTGTTTAGCCTAATTGATATGTCAGATTTTATAGTGATGCCTAGCATGAGTTTATTAAAAAATAAAATATGTATATATAGACATTTTAATCTCCGTAAGTCAAGGAAAATTATCTATGATTGGTTGTTACTAAGTTGTGTTTCTTGTAACTCCCTCGTATTAGTAGGTGACCATAGATAATTGAGTTGTTGTTAAACAAATTTATTAGTGTTATCCGAGGTATTCAAATAACATATTATCTTCCAAGAAACTTAGAAGTAGGTGTATACATAGATCACCTAGTTTGGAAGTTGATTTAGTAATGTTTAAGCATGTGACTTTTTTTATTTCCTTATTCTTGAGAATGGATGAGCTTTTACGAAAGTATTTATACTTTTATTAGATATGTAATATCTTTATAGTTTTTCCACATTTAATAACCATAATCTACAATATATATAACTCTTTCATACATTGTTTCAAAATATATCCCTCTCTCTATAGGAGTTTTAAATATTTACATAAAATTAAAAATAAACATTTCCATCCTCCAACTTCTCACTACGGAGTTTTATCGTTTGTAACATCATTTGTTCCCGTGTAAATACACGATCATCACAGATTAAAGAAAATAAAACACAATGCAAACAACTAGGTAAGCTAGCTATTTTTAAAACTTTAAATATAAATATAACTTTAAATATCCACATAAAGCTATCAATTCTCATACATTTTCTCAAAATCCATCAAGTGTCTATCATAATTCATCATTCACATTTCTCATGTCAAATTTCTACTGATCAACATACTCAGACATTTGACTCTACTTCCGGAAGACTCGTGCTTTAATTTAGACTCAGAGATCTGCACCTGCCATACTATCTCACCGTGGAATCCACACAACTATGCGCATAAATAATCTCAATATCATCTCTTTCCTAGTATGTCAGGGTTAACTCATATAACAGGTCAAGTTAGTTATCTTTCAAACAACTTACCCATTCATATGAACCTCCTTCGACTTTTACCACCTGAATAACTTTATCTATATGATTCCATTATCTCAGGAGAGTCAGGTACGAATCCTTAGTTAATGCACATCCTAAACAATCTTAACACGATATTTTCTTTCCTGAAAATACTATGTCTTGATTAAAAATTCATATTCAAACAATATCCAAAATCATACAATTAAATCATACCAAAGCTTAGAATTTGAAAACACACAAAAATTCATCCAATAATCACATAAATATCTAATTAAAGGATTTTTCAATTAAATATACTTAAAACAAAATCTTACATAAGTTATAAGTAAAAGTTACAAAATAGAAATGAACCAACCTTTTAAAAGTAAGTATAAAAAACTACTTTCTAAATTTTTATTAATAATATAAATTACTTTATATATTAATAATTTTTTGGTTTATAAATTAATATATAACTTAGTTAATAATATAATGACTAATTATTATTTTGTCTATAAATTAGTTGATATTTAATGATTTCTTTCTAGTGTTTAGGGTTTATTAATGCTCTTTAATGAAGGGTTTATGTTGTAGGTGACATAATTGTCGCGTGATGAATGTTAGGTGGGTTAAGTCACAATCAAATTATGGTATTTAGGGTGCTAGACTCTTAAGTAGAAAGAGTTGTACCTTGACAATCAATTACGAATTTTTACCAGGGATAAACACTCAATCCAACAATTTGTATTAGAGTCAAGGTCATGAGTTTGATTCCTTTGCAACGAAACAATTGTTAAAGGGAAGATTATTTTAGGTGTTATTAATTGTCTTGTGATAGAGGTCAAGTGTCTTCCTACTTAAATAATAGTCATCAATAGAAGATCAAAAGGTGGATATTTCATTTGGATGGTTTATCAAATAAAAAATGCAGTGGTTTCATCATTGTACTTCGATATGATGACAACATTCAATAAGATGTGCATTGAGCACATCAAACGTGAAGAAAATTTTCACATTGATCGTTTGTTCAAACTAGCTAACATAAAGGAAAGGACAACAATTACTCATACTCGTGCGAGAAGAGTTATCCAAACACAAATATTTGATACCACTTGTTAAATGTTATAATCATATATAGCCAAATGCATCATTGAAGAAATACATAAAGGAATATGTTGACTACACTTAGGTGAAAGGACAATGGCAACCCATGTTTTACTTGCCAATCATTGTTAGTCAAATTTTAGAGGGGATTGTGGCAAATACGTCAATAAATGTACAAATTGTTAGCAATGTGAAAACTTAATACATTTCATACTCTGTACCAGGACTATAACTCAACAAGTACAAATATTAATGTGAAAAAAATATAATATATCAATATGGAGTTCTCTACATATCATTATAAACAACAACTGAAAATTCACAAGTAAAGGTCTAGGAAATTTTACAAAGGAATAAGAGCCTCCCTATAATTTTTGTAAATCTTGACATATTGAACTTTTTCTATTGTGAATCATTTGATGGTAGATATCTAGCAAGTAGACAATTTGATGATAGAGCAATATATTCTCCGGTAACCAGTAATTATTATATATGTTTAGTTAGTTACAATTTCATAATGTGAACTAATCTATAATTGCTTTGTGTCCCCTTTATAAAAGTAATTAACATGTCAAAATAAAATATAAAATTATGAGATTATCTCACATGATAAATGAGTTTTCTAACTTTGTAGTTATTCTTGTTATTGGACTCATTTCGATAGTAGTGCACAACAATCTTACTTATGGGTTGAAATCAACGAGCTTTTACTTTGTCAATAAGTCTTTCACTTAAACCTAAATGGACAATGCATGAAGGTCAAATTAGACCTTATTGTCAAATTGAGAAATAAAGCTAACATATCTCAAGAAGCATGTAAATAGAGGGCAACTTGAAGGTACATCTCGAAACTCAAACCAAGATCGTTTCGAAAAGCATATCAAATATGAACTGTGAAATGGGAACTTCAAAAAGAACCAATAATTGAGGAAAATTTATTGTCTAATTTAAAGGGATCATATTATATTACACAACCATCTCTAAATAATGGAGCATATAAGTTGGAACACTTATAAAAAACACTACCTAGTTTTATTTTAGTTAATATTGTAAATTGATGAATCTTCACTCATTTTCCTACTATCAGGATGTGTTGTTTTCTTCTAAACATAAGAATCGAATAAAGGTATAAAAAAGTCAAAAAAAACAAAAAAACAAAACAAAACAACGAGACATTAAAACACAAAAAAGACAAATTTTTAAATTAAATTTTGCAAGAAAAAGTTACCTATAATCTATTATGAAAACATAATCAATTATATATAAATATTAATAAAATATTTACAACATAATAATAAATTATATTTTTAAACATAATTTATTAATATTTAAGATATAATCTATTATATTCTTAGATTTAAACACATTCAAATAAAACATTTACTTTTTTTATTATATAATAAAAATAAATATAAAAATATTATTATAATAAATAGAATTAAATAATTTAATTTTTGATATTGTGTGAAGTAAGTTATTTTAATATTTAGTATATGAGAATTTTAAAATTAATAAATTATATTGTGAATTAATTTTCATACTTTTTTTTGAATAGGTATGTGAAAATAGTTAAATGATTTCCATTTAATTATTTAAATAAAAAATTTTCAAGTTTAAAATAATTTTGTAATATTATTTCTAATTTTTTAATATAGTTATTTTAAAATTAATCATCTTTCAATTTTAATTCATAGTCATTCTTATTCCATTTTAATAAAAGATATTTTAGCAATTCATTACATTATCCAATTAATTTAATTCTTTTATCCTATTACATTACTCAAATCAATAGTAAACTTTTCATATTTTTTTTCCCTTCACTCTTCCTCAATCAAAACAACTTGACTTCTTTTTCTTTTCTTCATTTTTTGGTACTTTCGTTTCAATTTAAACAAAGTATTAGTATTTATTTTATAGAGGATTTTTACCATAGAGATTTTAGTAGGACAAAACCATGATAAAATCAGATTTATTATTTTTATACAACTTCTAACCATGGTCTAGGACAATTCAGTCAAATAGATGAATGATTCCTCTCAAGCACACCACGATTAAATAACTCTCAGGATATTTGTATTCTTTATGAAGTTATTGAGCTCCTCTTCATTAATTGTTTCCTTCTAAAAATTATAAATATAATTCCCATGATTACCCATAACTATTCAATATCTTTATTAAAAAATAATCTCATTTTTTTTTTACAATAAAATTCTTTTCTCTAAAGAACCTTTTTGTTTTGAAAATGGGCTACAAGCCCAAAAGAGAGAAAGACTACAAAGCAGAGGCTTTTGCTTTCTACACCCAACAAAATTTGATCATGTACCATACTGACGTGAAATGACATAAATATCCTATTTAGATTTTAAATAGGAATAGAGGATGCATGTCAAAATGTATTTTGGATTTAGTATTCTAGAATATATTTCCAGATTTAAGTTTCCATAAAACTTCTTTTTCAGATTATACTTTTCAGAATAGTCTTTCCAGAATATATTTCTGGATTTTTTGTTTTTTGGAGTTTTTTTTTTGGAATATGTTTCTAGATTTTGTTTTTCAAAATCCTTTTTTGGAATGTATTATTTGTGTTATGAATTTGTTTTTCCAGAATAAGATTTTAGTTTCCAATTCTATTCTAAAATTTTATTTTTGAAACACAAAAAATATATTATGGATTTCATTTATATTTCAATTCCAAATTTCCAATTCTAAAATGAAGGACATTCTAGAATTTCAAAAAAGTTATTGGGTGCAAGTTAGAATTGATTAGGTGCAGAAAGAAAAAGCCCAAAGTAGAACCTCCACAGTAGGCCCAACACATTTTGAAAACCATTAAACTCCGGGCAATTGCTTCCTGTACCCAACATTTTTGAACCAGTATCCAACACAGTTTCAAAAATCCAAAAGTACCTTTTATTCCAGAAATGAAAATTCAAAATTAAAAATAATGCATTTTGGAAAAGTAGATCCGGAAGAGATTATTGTATTCCAGATATAAAAATCTGAAAATAAAAATAAAGTTCCATTCCAGATAAAAAAATCTGGAATTAAAAAATGTATTCCAGAAAAAAAGGTCCAGAAAGTATTTTGTATGTCCCTTTTTTAAGAGTATTTTTGTCTTTTCTCATAAAATTGGGTGCGGTAATATGATGTAAGAACCAATTGCGTAAACCCGGTTGGAAAGGAAAAATATAAGGCCCATGTTATTTTCAAACTTTTTAGATTTCCTAGTTTACCCCTTTCTTCACATTCCACTCTTCTAGCTCACGGGACACACTCTTACTCCACTTCTTCTCACCCATATTGTGCATTTTTCAGTTCTTTTATTTTCCCTTCTTACTAGTTGGAAGAAACTTGTTTGTATTGTTTATGAATATATGATTAAAACTAATTTCTGATTAATAAAAAAATTTCATGATTGAAACATACTTTTGTTGTGGTGTTTTTTTAAATAGCAAGTGGAAGAGGGAAAAAGGAGTGCAAATAACATAATCCTGCTTAATACTTTATATACTACCACCAATGTCATTATAGTCATTTTGGTAGGATTATATATTAATACTTTGAGTAACAAAAATGTTTAATAGTTTAATAGTTTAATTTTCATGATATGTTAGTGGTGTTGAAAACTTTAGTTGAATTTAAAATAATTAGAAATCTCAAACATCCAAGCAACTCGAATAATGCTTTTTGAGAGTTCACTTCAAACAATTTACCTCGGATTCATTATCGAAATGCATCTCAAAAGAAAGAAATAACCATTGGAAATGATCATAACAATAAAGAGTATAAACTATTTAGTACTGTTAGAAGATAGTTGATGCATCTTGATAACTAATAAATAAATCGAATTTATTAACAATAAAATGTTATTGCATCTCAAAATGGTTGAAAATCAATTTAAAATAAAATTATAATAAGTTATAAATTATTTTAAAAAATACTTCATTTCAAAATTTACTTGCGTTCTAAATAAACATTAAATTAGCTATAAATATTCTATAATACCAATAAAAATTAACCATTATAAAAAAGTAACTATTTAGTGGTAACTCCTAACTTCGGAATGATTTTAAATTTAAGAAAATTCTTATTATTGGACAGGCATCAATAAAGACGAATATATATAGTGTTAACCTTTCGAGGTGAATGAAAGTGGTTTGTCTTGCAAGCCATGTTATGACTCCAAGAAAGGATCATTGAGTTTTTCGAAGACAACAAGGGAAGGTCTATCAATAGAAGATTTTTTAACGCTCAAGTCAGTACGAGCATAGAGAATTATAAGTATATAAGTGAATGTGAGAATTAAGTGAGTAATCTTTGTGGAATTGATCTATACTTATAGGCCATTTTGGGCTTGAGCTAAGATGTTGAAAAGATATGTAAAATAAATAAGAGATACATTTTATTATGAAATAAATGTCATTTAATAAATTATTACTATATAAAATATCTGAGTTATATGGTTTACATCTTATTTGATTGGATTATGTCCTATTTTATTGGACTACACTTGCTTTAATTGAATTTTTATATTATCATGTTATCTTTATATATCTCAGATATGATTAGGTACATAAACCCCCAAGCTCATAATCCGTAAAGATGTGGAAGTGGATCAATTTGAGGGATGAATGAGTTTGTAGTTTAACATGTTTGGGTTTTTTAGAGATAATTGTTGAGATTGACGTTTGTACGACTCTTGTAAAGTTGAGTTTGCTTTGGATTTTTAGTTGGCATGACGTGACTCATAATATTGGATTTTTTTAATATGCATTATTGAGGGGTTTTTATTAGTAATGATGAGTTTTATCTTTTTTAAGGTGATTCGTTATTTTAATTATTGACAGTGATAGTTGTCATTTAACAGTCAAATTAAAATGATTTCAGTATAAACTTTCTAATGCTAGAGAGATGATAGTATAATTGTGGTCAGATGAACCCAAGTCGTCTCCCAAAAAATCTAATACTGAAATTAGTAAATTAGTGTTGAAAATCAATATTCAAACAAGAAAAGTTAGCAATAACAGTAAAGATAAAAAAGGGGTTGAGATAGTTGTGTAGAAAAATAAAGTAGAGATTAAAAGTAGTAAAGAATGTAGGTTGAATTTCAACTTCCTCCAACAATGAATTCCTCAGAGGTTATCTAAAGATTATCACCCTTCAATTCTCACACAGGGTTAAACTAAATCAAACATGCATTAATGCAGTGCAACCGAATCTTATAAGCAAATCATGTGTCTACTGACATATTCAATACCTCACTTGTATGCATGCGTGTATTCATGTGATGTTTCTCTCCTCTCTCTTGAATCATGCACCCAAGAAATTAATTAGAACAATGCGAACTAACTAAGAAACCAAAGTTTAAGACAAGGAAGACTTTCAATCATGTGTTCAAGTACAACCTCTCACAAAACCCAATTTTCCAAGAGATCAGAAGATTGAAACAACTACAGAGAATTGCAAAATGAAACTTTTATTCATCAGAACCTCAAAACTCAATGGGGAATTACAATGGAATCAACAAAAAAAATTTTTAGCCTTCCATTTGGAGGCAAAATAAGAAAAATACAAAAAAGAAATATAATTAAGTTTAGAACATGTTTGCAACTATGAAACGTGATTCAAAAGCTCCCCTTTCTTTCTCTGAAATCTCTTTATGAAGACATAGCCCCCAACCATAAGTTCTACTAGAGCAAGAATCAAAAGACTCCAAGAAGAATGGAACTCGGTAGAGACTATAAGAGGAACATTCTTAGGAATCCAAGGAGAATGGAACTCAGCAGAGGTTATCAGAGGAACGTTCTTAGGAATTAAAGGAGAATGAAACTCAACAAGAGACTCTCAGAGGGACATTCCTACATATCTTAGACCTTGTTCTAGTTATTAAATATTAGTATAGAATTTAATTTCTTGTAAAATAATGTTGACCTACACAATTAGGTCAAGTAGTATAGAAATTTGAATTGTAAATACATTTAACTAGACTAGGTTTAGGTTTAGAGTTTCTAAACCTACCTAGGGTTTAATTGGGCTCAATTATGAACCATCTTAAACCATAGGCCGGTCATAAATAACCTAGAAGGTGCACATGAAACACATTGCTTTCACATGGCAAGTGTGGCTTGTTTTAGCCGCCTATTTTCAAACGTTTTAAATTTAAATTACCCTCCAAATTGCTTGTAGCTTGGCTAACCCTTTCTCGTATAAATTGAGGTGCTAGGTTCATGTTTTTGTGGACCAAATATATGAGGGTTATGCTGCCAAATTGCTAGCCTAAGCACTCTCTTGTCTAGTCTCTCTAGGATAAACACCTTTTGGTCTTTTCTCTCATTCTCCAAGTGATTTGGTCAAACCAATCTCTCTCCCCACACCTCATGATAACTCCAAGGAATCCATGGCTCCAATGGAGCTCTCCTTGACTCATCACTTCCATTAGCTTCCACCAACTCCAACCAATCTCTAAGAAAAATCAAACCAAATGAAGAGGATGCTATCACTTTTATAATATTCTTTTCCTTGCACAAAATCGGATTAAAATTTGCATTATGATATTGTTTTACAATTATTAGATGTTTCCTTTCCTGTTTCAAATTATTAAACAAATATCTTCATTCCTAAACAATCTCATATTTTATTCTTGATTCTCTTATAGATATATTGTTTCCAATTTTGCTTCAGATTTGCGCATTGATTGTAAATGATTCCAGCATTGTTGTGAGAGATATTTAGAATATTTTCTTGAATAATATCTTCATAATATATTTGCTATATTTTTTGAAGGGTTTTGTAGAGGGGTTATTTTGAGAGAATATCCCTGTAGAAGATTTGCTTTCAATTTTTTTTCTAAGATATTTGCATATTTAATTTTCTTATTCTTTATCTCAGATTTTGTTTCCTGTTTTGATTCAAATGAAACAACTTGGGTTCAAAACATAAAATGAACAGAAATAAAAATTAAGGCCCAAATAAACCCAATTAGAAGAATATTAATTAAAACAATGGATTTATCTATGATTACAATCATAGAATCTATGATTAAAGACATTAAGTGTGAATAAATTTATGCTCATCAAATACCTGCACACTTATCCTTTTGCACTCTTGGGAAAAACACTCTATGGAATCAAAAATAAAAAAGAAAAATAGTGTAAACAAATAACAAATGGAATAAAGCAAATTCTATGATGGCAAGCATGACATAAATTTAAGAAATAAAAGAATCAAGACAAATATGAATGAAAATTCCTATATTTTAATGGTCAAGCTGGTAATTAAAATAAAAGGTTGAAAAAAAATTGATAGAACTTTCACTAGACAGTTTTCAACTCTCAAGTTTTTAAGGTTTGTATTTACACTCAACACTCATGCAGACAAATACTACCATATGCTTAACAAGACTCTAATATTCTCAAAAATTGAAAAACATGTAGTTAGAGATTAAGGAGAATTTATAAGGGATGTAATGAAGTCAAGGAAAAGATAGGTAAAATGGGGAAAAGGACTTAAAAACCATAAAGAATGTAGGAGCAATGAGGGTTAGATCCAAAAAAAATGCAAGCAACATATAATCTTGAAATTTCAATTCAACACCTCTCTTTATTTCAGCACATCAATTTTGTTCTTCTCAGATGGTCTAACTAGTGTATTAGACGATCCTCCCTTGTTTTCTTTAATCTTTTTTCTTTAAATTTTATTATTTCCTTTTCTTCTCTCTCTCTTTTTTTTTGTTCTTTTTTAGTATTGAGGAGGTAGTTTTATGAGTAATGAGGTACATCCCCACTCTTATTCAAAAACCTATTCCCATAATGATTTCAAAGCTCCTTTATTTTTCAAGGTAGGCACACACATAGTTTTTCTATTTTAGGCTTGTAATGAGGGTTAAAAACAAGAAAAATGTTATAGGCTCAAAGGGGCTAACAAGTAGATTATCATGAAGAGTAGGCTAATATGGCTAGTAGGTTAATTTGACAAAGAATGCCTCAATCATATCAATTTATGCATGTAAATCACATTTGCAAAATAAAGAATCAAGCTAAGTTCTAAAGTATAAGCAAACATGAGTGAAAACACACTAAAAAGAGAATTTAAATGATCTATTAATTAAGGCTCAAAAACTCACCAGGGACAGTCTATTTCAAAAGATTTAACACAAAATTTCTCATAACCAACTTATCACTAGTCCAAAAATAGATTTTAACGACGATTAAAAACAACATTTGAAGACGGTTTTATAACCATCATTGATGTAGATGTCATTAAAAGTTAATTCGTTTCGACAATGATTATAAAACCATCGTTATAAGCAAAGTATTTACGACATGTGAATCAAAACCGTCGTTTATGTTAATTAAAAAACAAAGACCCACTTTTATTGACAGTTCTAGGCCAGAACCATTGTTAAAAAGGTCTTTAGAAGAGAATTTAAAGACGGTTTGAGCCATAATCTTTGTTTTTTCTTTGGATTTATTTTTGAATTTTTTTCAAATATTGCTATAAAACATAATATTACTACAAGCTCCTGCATAATGTACAAAATTTTCAAACAAAGCATGTGTCATAACGAAATTTGAACTAAATTTAAATATCAAAAACTACATAAAACATCATAATTTAAACAATAAATTGTATATAAAGAAGTTCAATAGTAAACTTAATGTCATTTTAATCATTGATCTACCATAAGATGTTATACATGGTTACAAAATATTTTGCCATGTTGTCTTAACATACTCCAGTGCTTTTGAGTCTAACAGTTGTGGGTCATTGAAAAACTATAATATTTGAAAATTGTTTGAATTAGTGCATAATTAATAAACACTAAATTTTAATATCTTTGTGTATTGATGTATTACCTGATCCTAACCTCTATCAATTTTAGCTCGCACCATGGTTGACATCCTCTACATCTTCTTAAATCTTCAAACTCATTCCTATATAAAATAATATCATTAGGACATGAATGTATCTTTTTATATTTCATACCCAATGAAAAAAGTATATTTTTTGCCTCGTAATTTTGATTAGGTAATGTATTTCCTTTTGGAAGAATTTCCTTCAGCGATTGAAAATTTTTTGTAAAGCTTTCGTCGGTCCACCCATTCATTACCTTCAAATTCATCAACCTTAATACTGTTGATAATCGTGTGAATTTAGTTGAACTATGATACAATGAAGTTTATGCATCATTAGACATATTTTCGTACATCGCTCCAGCAAAAGATTCTGCTTTCACATTTCGTTCATTGCCAAATCAACAAACTCTTTGGTTTGGCACACACTTGACAAGTGTAACAATTCACCATTTCACGTCTATGTTGTATAATTTTTCAAAAATCCATCATATAAAAGATATTATCTAATTTCGCAAACATTTAATATCTTTCTATTCAATTAATTCACACAAGGACAATTCACTCTTATTCTGTTATGATTATTATCGAAATTACATTGTCGAAACTGTATGAATTTCCATGCCTCTCTCCCATACATCATTTATACGTGGTGAATTAGTCCAACTCCAATCTATTTGTCTAGTGGAAGTCTCAGTGAACAAATATAATTACCAAATAGAAATAAATCCAAATATAATATAAATCTTAATTTCATAAAATCTATAAACAAAATTGAAGAAGGTTGAACACCTCCGGAGTTAGTCTCTTAGTATTCAATATATACAGATACACACATATTTATTATCAAATTTATACAACAACAAAGGAATAAGTAATTTAAAAAATTAACCCTAAAACTAACCTTAAAATTTGAAAGTTGTGCGTGAAGGTATCGGTGGAGAGGGGGAGGCAGCAGCGACAATGGTGGATAGGAAACACAGTGAAGGCACGTAAAAGTGGTGCGAAGGAGGAGGTGGTCGCACAGTGCGACAACAAAGTTGTATTTGCAGTGGCACGATGTGCCTTCGCAGTAGAGGAGTGATGCGTCGCGGAGGAGAGGAGAGATGCGATGGTGTTTGCAAAAGAGGAGCGATGAAGTTCACAGTAGAGGAGCGATGATAACGTGAAGCTTCAGAGCATTCTGGGTTGGGCTAGTAGCCTATTCTGGTAGGGTTAGGCAGTGTGTTCTGAGTTGGGCTAAGTGACACTAAGTGGTGGGTCTAGGCAACAATTTAAGGATAGTGAGAATGGGAGAAGTGAGTATGAATGAGAGGGCGAGAAGAATCACGAGAAGTCAAAAGGGGCAGAGTTAGTGACGAATCTCACCACCCATCATTATTTTACATTTAAAGCACCTTTAAAGACAGTTGGGAAGGCACCTTCATGATTTTTAGCACTTTTAATGACAGTTCTTTTGTAAACGGTCATTATTTACCTACTTGGCTACTTTTAACAATTGTTGGTGGCATAGTCATTAAAATGATTCTAGCGTAAACCTTCTAATGCTAGAGAGATTATAGTATAATTGTGGTCAGATGATTCCAAGTCGTCTCCTAAAAAATCCAATAGTGAAATCAATATATCAGTGTTCAAAATCTATCTACTAACAAGAAAAGTTAGCAATAACAATAAAGATAAAAAGGGGTTGAGATAGTTGTGCATAAAAAAATAAAGTAGAGATTAAAACCAGTAAAGAATGTAGGTTGACTTCCAAGTTCCTCCACCAATTAACTCGTCATAGGTTATCTTAAGATTATCACCCTTCAATTTTCACACAGGGTTAAACTAAATCAAACATGCTTTAATCTAATGCAACTGAATCTTATGAGCACAAAATGCATTTATTCAATAACTCACTTGTATGCATGTGTGTACTCATTGGATGATTCTCTCCTCTCTCTTCAATCTTGCATCCAAGAAGTTAATCAGAACAATGTGAATTAACTAAGAAATCAAATTTTAAGACGAGTAAGACTCTCAATCATGCGTTCAAGTACAACCTCTCACAAAAACCAATTTTCCAGAAGATTAAAAGATTAAAACAACTGCTACAAAGAATTGAAAAATGAAACTTTATTGTTGAGAACCTCAGAATTTAATGGAGAATTACAACGGAATCAACCAAAAAAGGTTTTAGCCTTCCATGCAGAGGCAAAACAAGAAAAATACAAAAAATAAATAAAACTAGGTTTAGAACATGTTTGCGGCCATGAAACGCGATGCAAAAGCTCCCCTCTTCCTTCCTTTGACGTTTCTTTTATAATCTTATTTTCCTTGCACAAAATCGGATTAAAAATTTGCCTTATGATATTGTTTTACAATTATCAAATGTTTCCTTTCCTGTTTCAAATTATTAAAGAAATATCTTCATTCCCAAAAAATCTCATATGTTATTCTTGCTTCTCTTTTAGATATATTGTTTCCAATTTTGCTTCAGATTTGTGTATTGATTGTAACTGATTCCAGCACTGTTGTGAGAGATATTGCAAAAGATTTTCTTGAACAATATTGTCAAAAATATATTTGCTCTATTTTTTAAAGGCTTTGTAGAGGGGTTTTATTTGCATGATTTTGAAAGAATATCCCTCCAGAAGATTTTCTTTCAATTCTTTTTATGAGATATTTGCATATTTAATTCTCTTATTCTTTATAACAGATTTTGTTTTCTGTTTTGATTCAAAAGAAGCAAGTTGGGCTGGAAACACAAGATTAATAGAAATAATAATTAAGGCCTAAATGAACCTAATTAGAAGAATATTAATTAAAACAGTGGATTTATCTATGATTACAATCCAAGAATCTATAATTAAATTTATTAACTGTGAATAAATATATGCTCATTAGACGTCATGCCTTCTCGTGACATGTTGCTGTAAGTAGTAATGATTCAAGTGTCACCGTTTCACGCAAAATGTTTGAAGAGTTTCATTTTGATTTATATTTGGCCATCATTTTTGCTTTTCATTTCTTACCCTCCATTCTTTGAGTCTGAAAGCTTTTACAAGTGCTCACTCGTCTTCCGTTGCGATTTCCTACCATCTCTACTTAGGTAAGTTCCTAATGGCCTCATCCTTTTCATTTTCTGATTCTTCTATTATGAATAACCCTTTAGTGAGTAGGGAAGTTTTTGGTATTGGGGAGGATTCATCCATGAGTCATACTGAATGTGTTCTAGTGGGAAATGCCATGGAAGAAGTTCCTTTTCCTCCATCTCCCGTCGTTCCTTTAGTAGGGATAACAATGACTGCCCAATCTAAAACTATTAAATGGAAGTTGCAAGGCCTTCCCTTTGTCAAAAGGAAAAGAAAAGACAAGTTTCCACCAATCTTAGACCCCGAGTACTTTTGGGATTTAGGGGAGGTATTTGCTTACCCTTTTGATTTTACTTTTGTGGAATATGTAGAAGAACTTATTTTCTCTTTCAATATCTGTATTGATAGTATAAGCGAATTTATCATGGCAGAGACTTGCGACCTTAAAGATAGAGTTTATATGAAATTGAGTACCAACAAAGAGGATTTCACCTTTGTGTACGAGTTATTTTTCAAGGATATTGACATACTTTTTTCTCTTTCTCGTTTTGAATGTCGAATGTTCATGACCATGAATGTGGCCCCATGTCAACTCCATCCCAACAATTGGACCTTCTCAAAGGCCTTTCAAATAGTTTTCCATTACCTCCAAATTTCTCCAATCATAAACAAGTTCATGTATTTTTTACCATTTGAAACATGGTTCTGAAGTCGATTGGATATCTTTGAATGGTGCTCAACATGGTCCCCTATTTTCCATTTATATTTCATCTTTCAGGAATTATAAAAATCAATTTTTTAAACTCAAGGGTTCCCAAGACCCTAGAAAAGACTATTTTTCTATCTTGACCACACTCCTCGGTTTCCCCTATACTAGCAAATACCTGACAAGTTTAAATAAGGGCTAAATACTTTCACAACACCAAGTTTAGGATAGATATTGAAATCCTAAAGAACCTTTAAAGGATACTAGGCAACAAAGATCTCATTTGTGTTCCTTTTGTTGAGGATCCTACTTCCCTATTTTTGGGTAAAATTCTTATTTTGAGTTTTCTTTACTTGAAAATTTTGTAGTTGACTTATCTTTTTTGTTTTCATGCAGATCTCATAGGAAAGATTTTGATTTCAAGAAGCCCCAAGCTAAAGCAAGTGCTCCTGCTCTTGAGAAGGATTTCCTAGCTAACTTTTGAAAACCTTCTAAAAAGAATAAAGGTGAAGCACTTATAGCTGGTGGAAGCTTTGCTTCTGCTTCCATCTCAACATCGACCCTAGTTGTTGGATATATTAAGCTACTCCAACTAAAGATATTTGATGAAGCCAAAAAGCCTTAAAGAGAAGACTTGGTGCCTCATAAAATGTTTAGGTAGCTAAGGTATCTTAGACTAGTGTTTGACATCTTGATCAATCTCCAATTTCAATCCTATGATGAAGAGTCAAAGCACAAAGTCTTTTAAAAAGAGTTAAATTGATTTTTAACTACTCACAGGTTTTTCAATATGTTAAAATTTTTTTCAACATGTTAAAGTTTCTATCTTACATAACCTGGATCTTTTTTCAATTGGTTATTTGAAGAAACAATTGATTGAAAGTTTTTTATGTGTTTTCTTCTAGAAGTTGTTCTAAGTTTGTTTTGTTTCTAAATTTTGTTTTGTTTCCACTTTCAGTTTCGACTTCTCAGAAAATTTGTTTTGATTCTACTTTGTGTATTTTAGAAAAATCAAGTTGTTATTTAGCTTTTAACCTGTTGTTTTCTTAACAAATTCAAAACCGATTTTCAAATATGTTTTTGTTTTGAAATGTATAAAAGGGAGGATGGTTTTCTTATCTAAACATCACTTGTATAGATACCTTCTTACTGTTCTCAAAAGCTTGAGAAGTTATTTGAGGGAATTTGGTTTTTGCAGAGTTCTTTGAGACTTTGTGAGTTCTTTGTGCTGTCTTTTTCATCAATAGCTTGAGATCAAGGGATTCATAAAGGTGTTGGATTTTGGAGGTCCCTGGTTGTGTCTTCTAAGTTTTCAAATAAGGTGTATTTGTTTCATACTTCTTCTATTTTGTAAAGTTGTGTTAGTTTGCTTCTAAGATAGGGTTTCTTGAAGCATAAGCATTGCTATAATAGTGTTTTTCAGTGTGTGCTTGTAGCTCTTGTAGGGTTCAAGAGATGTTCTTGACAAATATTTTGTAAAAGATACTTTTGATTTAGTGAAATCCATCTTAGTGTGAGATGGGACTGGATGTAGCTCAGTTTTGAGTGAACCAGTATAAATCTTTTAGTGCTTTACTGCTTTCCTAATCTGTTGTTTCAATCCCTAAAATTGCTATCTTTTCTTAAGGAACTAAGTAACTGAAACGTTTTTCAAGATTGGAATCTTCCTTGCCATATTAAAATCAGAATTTTAATTGGTTATCAAGTATTAGAATCTGTTAAAATCTTCTATTTGATATCTGAAATTCAATTTGCTACCGCGTAAGTGAATATGCTGTTTCGATTAGAAAAACTAAAGTTAAAAATATAATCAATTGAATCTCACTATAATCAGTTGTTTTTCTGATATTACTTTCTGTTAGGAAAATTTCAATATGTTATTTCATAAAACAATCAACTGTTTTACTGTCAAGATTGCATAAAGTTGTTTTTACGAAAATTAGCCCAAGTACAATTCACCCCCTTTAACTTAGGCACTATTTGTATCCGGGTGACTACTGTTCACATGGAAAGAAAAGGACAAAATTTTTTTTGTTTGTATCTATAAAGTACTGCAGATAGGAAGGCGAGGGAACTAAAAAATTACTAACTTTTGTTTCTTCAACAGAGTGTCGTGAATAGTAGTAAATAGCAGAGAAAGTTTGTATCAATTTGTTCTTTTACTTTTTTGTCCTTACCTTTTGAAAAAAAACATGACATTGAATAGTTATTTTTGAAAGAAAACTGTGCTAATTAATTTGCAAACTTGACACCACAGATAATATTATTTTAACCTATCTCGTAGATTTTAGGTTCAATGATTATAATAATGTACACTCTTTCTTTGAATAGTGTTATAAAAAAAAGGCAGAGAAGTATTTTTTTGAAAGAACAATACAACAGTTCTCACACAGTAACAAAATAGAGTTCAACAGTAATGACCTTATAGGAAGTAGAGATTTCAGCTTTCACTCTCGTAATAATAAAAGGTGGTAGTTGATGAGTTAATGGAATAATAAATAGTGGAAGGAGAGTGAGAAGAGGTGTATGTTTTGAATGTACAGAGTTGAGGGAGGAGGTGAGTATACTGTGAAGAGTTTGAGCTTGGTGAAGAGGTTCTTGGAGGTTGGTGGTGCAAGTTGGTCCTGTGGTGGAGTGCGGCCGGTGGTGGTCCGTTTGTGGTGGTCGTGGGTGTGGCTGACCGTGGTGCGCGGTTTGTGGTCGCCATTGGTGGGTGGTGCATAGTGACTGTGGTTGGATGGTGGACTCAGGTACACAAAGAAAAACTTACAATTGATGGAGAGTTGTGAAAACTCAAAACTGATGCTGAATGAGTGTTTCAATACTGGAAAAAACCATCAGTTACACGTTTTGATGTTTTAATAATTTTTTTTTCATTTTTTATTTATTTTTATGTATGTATTGTTTTAATAATATTTTTTATTTATTTTTTAATTTTTATGTATGTATGTGTGTGTTGTGATTTGATTTATGTATATATGCAAGAAAAAAAAAGTTTGGCTAAATGAATATAATGATAATTAGGTGGTTTGTTTTTGTTGAATAAATGAATTATTTGCTATGTAGCACAGACACTGACGCGGACACTGATATGACACGGACACGAAAATATGTATAATCTCTAAAATGTAGGACACGGGGACATAGATCTATATATTATATAATTATGAATTATATAATAAATTGACAATAAAGATTTATGTGCATAAGTATATTTTAGTTTTTTTTTTAACTGAAAGATATTTTTCATGACTAGTTCAAAGTTCCTTATTTTTATAAGCATACTAAAAATTTATATAATAAGTTTGAGTTTTTATAAAATTAATGTATTTTTCATTTTTAAAATTATGTTAGAATCGTACTAAAATTGTCAGAAATCCAACAAATATTTTTTAAATTTGACACTTCACCAATAAGTATCCGATAAGTGTCTTATGAGTGTCGTGTCTGATACGTCTGTCCGACACGGACACACCATTTAAAAAGTGTTCGAGCTTCATGAATTATTTGTCACAATCTGATAGCATAATGTTTGATAATTGTAATTAGGTTTAAAAACATTAATATTTCTGAGATAATAATATTAAGTATAATTAATTAAGATATCAAAATTTATATATAAAACTGATTTTGAGCCACATAATAAATACTACTCATACATTTTAATATTTAAGAAATAATTATAAAAGAATATTTAAAGATTTTAAAATACTATTTGTACGTTTTCATATTTAGAAAAGCGTACTCTACATATAGTATTGATTTTTTTTAAAAAAAAATCAAGTAAAGAAATTATAAATATTATTCTAAATTTAAGAAATAATTATATGTATAAAGTGTAAGGATCTAGAAATTTATTTGGAATAGAAGTGATATATTTTAAATGATTTCTGAGTATGTTATTATTTAAAATGAAAAAGGTCATATAATAGAAAATCCATAGTAGTCAGACCTCGGACGTCGCCCAAGAGGTCTGAGGTCAGTATGGTAGAGGTCGGTCGGTGGACCATAGTGGGTTCTAGAAATCACATGTATCAAGGTGTGATTTGAACCTTAGATACGCCATGCATGCGGGATAAATGCGAAACTCTATGCTTTGGCATAAGAGATTGTCCTCAGTGTTGCATGCATTGGCGCGTGAGGAGTTAGTACCGACCTGTCCTCGGGCAGGAGAAGCTACCGACGTCACCGAGCCATGTGGGGGTGATAACACAGACGTGGAGTAGTGAGTCGATGAGCCTTCAGCAGGGTGGGACGATGTGACATCGGTCACCAGAGCGAGGCGATGTGTCCTCGTCACACAAGGGCGATAAGAGATCGCCAACAAGATGAGAGACACATCGGTCGTCTGCCAGGATGAGACATCGGTCGTCTTCCTGAATGAGACATCGGTTGTCTGCCAGGGTGAGACCTCGGTCGATAGTCATCGCGAGATCCATCATCGGTGCCTGGTCATCGGGGCAGATAGGTTGGGACCCAGGCTCCCAGCGAAGGCGTTCTGCAGGCGCGACACGTAGACAGTAAGGGTCCCCAGAGCAGTTGGCAACAGAGAGTAAGTAGGGCAAGTGACTCCAGAGTTTTGGGCATACAAAGGTGTCCACGTGGCCATTCTGTCGTGTTTTGCACTCAAGCAGAGAAAACCCACACGCAAGGTTGCCATAGAGTGGGTGATGGCAGCGAAGATTTCGGGAACGGCTCGATTATAATCTCTGAGGGATTAAGTTCATTATGGTTTTCCTTCTTCCTTTCCCCTCCTTCACTCTACGACGCGGCCACCCTCCCTTAGTAGTTGACGATCGGCGTATCAGTTTGAAGATGGGCGACTGCACTTGGACTCCTGGGAAGTTACTCTGCAAGTTTTCCGGATCAGAACGCTTAAACAGAGTTAAGGCATCCTTGAGTTTTCGGTGAGTTTGGAGCCCTTAGTGAGATCGGCTCAAGTCCAGGTAAGGGAAGCTAGCATTTTTTTTTAATGAAAACCTTAGGCTAGCAGATTCTGAAGTTGGGGTGACGTGGTCACCAGTTTTAAATTCTATTTCACAATCCCCTGTTTTTGTGTGAATCGGTATTTGTTGAGATTGAAATGTGGTTTTTTTTAAATATAGTGGATGCTGTGAATTGTGTACGATTTTCGAAATTATCAACCTTGGTATGATTTCATTGAGATATGATTGGATTGTTAGAAAAGGTTTAAAGTATGTTATGGTTGCCTTATTCATTTACGTGTTGGATGATATACTGGAATGATGTGAAAGAGTGATCAAAGCATAGTATTTTAAGGAAAGAAAATACCGTGTGGAGATTTGTTTAGAATGTGCATTGACTAAGGATTTGTAATAAGGAGATATCCTGACTCTCCTGAGATAATGGAATCATATAGATGAAGTTATTCAGGTGGTGAGAGTCGAAGGAGGTTCATATGTATGGGTAAGTCGTTTGAAAGATAACTGACTTGACCTGTTATATGGATTAACCCTGTCATACTAGGAGAGTGATGATATTGAGATTATTTATGTGCATAGCTGTGTGGATTCACAGCGACCCTGTGTGGATTCACAGTGGTGTAGTATGACAGGTGCAGATCTCTGAGTCTGAGTCAACGCATGAGTCTTCCGGAAGTAGAGTCAAGTGTCTATGTGTTATGAGTCAGTGGAAAGTCTGACATTAGAAAGCTAAATAATGAGAAATTTTGACAGACACTTGATGGTTATGTGGAATGAATGACACTTGAGGAAATTGTGAAATGTGTGAAAAATGATGAGTTATGTTGATATAAAGTTTCATATTTAAAGTTTTTTTTTTTACAGCTAGCTTACCCCCTTTGTTTTGTTTTGTGGTTGTTTTTCCTTAAATCTGTGATGATCGTGTATAATTTACACGGGAGCAGACAAGGTGACAGGTGATAGAGCTCCCCAGTGAGTTATTGGAGGAAGGGATGAAAGAGTTTGAATGCTGTATTTTCGTTTTTTTTTAAAACTATTTGATGAATCTGTATTAAAATCCCCTAGAGAAGGGATGTTCTTTTGAGACACAATGTATGAGATGGATGTATTTTATTATATATACATATGTTAATTTTTATATTATTATTTTACATTTATTTTATTATATAAATATGAATAAAATTTGAGGGGCGTTACATAAAGAACATGTAAAAATTTAAAAATACTACTTGTACATTTTAATATTTCGAAAAAACTACTTTACATATAATATATTGAATTATTTTTTGGAAAAAAATAAAGTAAAAAACTTTATAAATATTATTTTGAATTTATAAAATAATTAAAAGTATAAAGAATTTTAAATATTTAAAAATACTATTTTACATTATTTAATTTGTTTTTTAAAATAAGGTAAACAAGTTTATAAATATTATTTTGAATTTAAGAAATAATTATAAGCATAAACAATATTTAAATATTTTGAAAAAACTACTTTACAGTATTTATTTTATTTTTAAATAAAGTAAGAAAAAATTATAAATATTATTTTAAGTTTAAGAAATAATTATAAGTATAAAAAATATTTAGAGATTTAGAAATACTACTTGTACGTTTTAATCTTTAAACGCCTACTTTACATATAATACTGAATGTTTTTTGAAAAAATAAATTAAAATTTTTTATAAATATTATTTTGAATTTATAAAATAATTAAAACTATAAAGAATATTTAAATTTTTAAAAATACTACTTTACAGTATTTAATTTTGTTTTTAAAAATCAAGTAAAAAACATTATAAATATTGTTTTGAATTTAAGAAATAATTATAAGTATAAAAAAATTTAAAGATTTAAAAATACTACTTTACACATAATATTTGGAAAAGCCTACTTTACATATAATATTAAATTTTAAAAGAAAATCAAGTAAAAAAAACTTTATAAATGTTATTTTGAATTTATAAAACAGTTATAAGTATACAAAAGTATTTTAATTTTTGAAAATATTACTGTACAAATACTTTAGATATAATATTTAATTTTTTTTTAAAAATAAGTAAAAAAAAAGTTGATAAATATTATTGTGAATTTATAAAATAGTTATAAGTATAAATAATATTATTTTTAATTTATAAATGAGTTATAAGTATAAAAATACTACTTTACATATAATATTTTTTTTTAAAGATGAAGTAAAAAGAAACTTAATATAAAAAACATAGAAGTGAAAAACACAATTTAAACTCCAAAATAATTTTACGCTAAGATTATAAATTAATTATATAATTTAATTTTTTATTTTATGTATTATTATGTTTTGAAAATGTGGTTCTTTAGACTTGATAATTAAACTTATATGATTGTGAAGCTTTGTTGACTATGGATAACGATAACCATTGGTCTATGTATTTCGATAATGTGGAAATGTCTAGCACAAATGTCATGAATCTTGATGTTGTTGGTGTCGATTTCACTCTAATTTCACAAATACAAGAACAAATAAATTTGCGGACACAAGTAGCAGCAATGACAGTTCTTTACATGATTGAATATGGATTGAATGTGTTACGTGTGTTAATGGAGACAAATAATGCTATGCTGGAGTTGGTTCTACAAAAAGAGCATCATCGACAAGAATTGATGTCATACTTAGTCCATACTGAAAGATGTCGTGACATTATTCGCATGGGTTCGGAAGCATTTATTAATTTATGTCAATGACTAAGAGGAACGGGAATTGTTAAAGATGCATTTTGATCTACAGTTGAAGAACAAGTGGCTAAATTTTTACACATCATTGGTTATAATGTCAAGAATCAAAGAGTTTCATTCTTCTTTCATCGATCTGGGGAAACGGTATCTCGTCACTTTCAAAATGCTTTGAAGGCAATATTGATGTTGTATGGAGAGTTCTTAATTCAACCATCTGGGACCGAGGTTGAACCTCATATCATAAACAACAGTCGATTTTTTCCATACTTTAAGGTATGAATATGAGAAACAATACTTAAATATTTAAATGATGTTTTATACAATTGAAGTTATTTATAAATACAAATTTTTTGCATAATAGGATTGTTTAGGTGCCATAAACGACACTCATGTCCGTGTCAAAGTCCCACGAGCTGATGCACCTCGCTTTTGCAGAAGAAAAGACTGGCCAACTCAAAGCGTATTTGCTACTTGTGATTTTGACATGCAATTCACATATGTTCTTGCAGGGTGGGAAGGAACCGCCTCTGGTTCTAGGATATTGAAGGATGCATTTATACGAGAGGATCCATTAGTCATTCCAGAAGGTTAGTTTAGTGCTCCATTTCAAGTGCAATAAATATTCATTTGGTGACATTACTTATAAGTAATAAGTGTTAATGGATGGTTGTAGGCAAATACTACCTTGGAGACGCTGGTTTTATGCTCAAAGCCAAAGTTATAACTCCATATCGCAGAGTTCGATACCATTTAAAAGAGTATTCCTGAAGAGGTCCATAAAATGCATGCAAGTTGTTAAATCATCGTCATTCCTCATTTGGTGTCCTAAAAAACGATTCCCAATTATCGCTAGTAGAACAGAGCCTCATTACTCTGTGGACACTATAACTGATATTGTTATAGCATGTTGTATTCTTCATAACTTTCTTCGCGGGGTGGATAATGATGAGTCTTTGTTGGAAGAAGTTGATCGTGACTTGATGCAAGGAGATATAGATGTGTCACACTCGTTGATACAGACCTGAGAGATGGAGCAACCCCTGACCAAGTCCAACCTACCAAAAGAAGGACATGAAGCATGACACAAGATCAAGGGCTAGGTTAGGACCCACCACTAGTCAGTGCTTTAGAGCCCATCATTCCTCAGAGGATTACCAGGAGCAGAGCCCAAGCCATGGGAGCTGAGCACCAACTAGTTTCCTTGTTTTCAATTTCAGTAGAATAAGGTCCAATTAGCATAATAGGAGGGGTGTATTTATCAAATTGGGCCATGACAAGTCCATTAGGGTTAGAATGTAGCCCTAGCTTCTATAAGCTAGGATTAGGGGTGACATTGACCATTGGTCAACCCCTAGGCCGCCCCCCACCTTATGACAAGACTACCCCTCCCCTCCTTGCCCACCAAGGCACCCATTCCTATAAATACGGTGCCTTGCCTCATTAAAAAACAAGTTAAATTTGAATTAAGAAAAGTTACACTACACAAATTGTGTGAGGTGTTTGTGAGGCTTGTGTCTCTTAAGCATTAGGTCTTATCTTGAGTGAGTTGAAAGCTCTCAAGTGGCGGCCCTCTACACTTATCTTGGAGGAAACCATACTCCAAGTTGCGTGTTCCTTCTCAAATCCACACCATAAGCTTTCTTCTTCCATCATTTTACTTCATTTTCCATTATAGTTTATCTTTGTGTTGTTTCTCTTGTTTTTGCTTCTTTCAATTTCGGTTTCCTTCCATGTCTTTACATTCCACACCATACATCATGTTCACCTTATTATGTGATTTTTCTCTTTGCCTTTGGAAGTGAACCTTCACACTTACTTAACCACTAGGTTAAGTTCGTGTTCAGTGGGAATCTTTCCTAGGTCTCACCATATACCTGTTAAAAATCTCAATCATAAGTAAAGTGTCACCTCTAAAATGGAAAAAGCTAAAATCAACTCACATCACTCGCAAACTCGTGAAGACAACTACAAGCTCAGGTCACAAATTAAGGATACTATAGGAAATGAAATATGGACAGGTTATTCTAATAATTAATTTTATGTAACATCCATGAACTCATATTTACATTGTTGTAAGAACAATTTCATGGAACTATTTATTTTATTGCAAAAGTTCAATCTTTTTTATTAGGTTTTATCATGGATCGCGAGAAGGGTATTGCTCCAAAGTCATATGTAGGTATCTGTGAACACAAAAAATGGATTACCGACATGGATTTCCGACTGCTGAATGCCATGATCGATGACGCATCTATGGGTAATCGCATTGACGGTAGTTGGATGACCTAGGGTTACGTAAACATCATTAAATCCCTACTCGAAAGTGGATTGGTAAGGATTACAAAAAATCATGTGAAGAACAGGCAGAAAAGCCTTAAGGACAGATGGCGTGAGAGCCATTATCTATTTAGTGGACCGAGTGGTTTCGCTTGGAATCAAAGCTTGAAAATTTTTTAGGTTGAGGATGAAGTGTGGGATGTGTTGATAAAGGTAACATATTTAACCTAATATTGACTTATCGTATACATTAACCATTAATTATGAATATCAATGTATTTCTTTTCATTAATGAACAGACAAAACCCACAGTCGCAAAGTGGCGTGTTAAACCCATCAGGTACTACAACTTGATAGAAAACTTATGGGGGCTTGATTGTGCTAGCGGCCACGGTGGGAGAACAACACTACAATCATCAACTCGAACTTAGTCTCATCATTTTAATGTAGATCTTAATGATCACAATATGAAGTACATCCTAGAGGAGCCAGATATTGATGCGACCCAATGTGAAACTCCTCACTTAGTTGGCCCTAATGTCGATTCATACAGTGTTGGCCCTAATCTGACACCCCCATTGATGCCACCTCAATCATCCCAGCCATCAGGTGGTACTTCTTCTTCTAGGAGATCAAAATGAAAAGCCCCCATGGTGGACATCATTAATATGCAATTGGAAAGACTTAATACAAGGTCCGAAGCATTAATTGATATCCTTGGGAGGGGTAGCGATCAGTCAGATAGGTTATGTCATATTGCTTAGCGACAAGCCATTTCATTTGAGGCTGTCGCTTTGTCATCACAACGAGTGGCTAATGTTATAGAAGAAAATCTACAATATAACAGACACCATGTTGTTGTAGAAAAAGAACGAAACTCCATATTTCGTGAACACACACGCACACTCCGTCGTACATCGACTTTCCAATACTCTGCATCTGATATTTGGGAAATGTTAATGGAGATGAACAGAGAAGATAAAGACCTGTTGGATAACTGTTATGACTTCATGTGTGTTCATCCTAATGCGGTGAAGCAACTTTTTGGCCTACCTCTCGAGCGACGAATGAGAAAGCTTGTGAAGATAATGACTACAAATCCCTGAACTATGTAAAAATTTGGTTGTCTTTTTTTTATGCATATGTGGTTTTCTTTTTGGATCTGTAATCTTAATTATGACACGAATTCTACGAATATTTATAATATTTGTTATGCACAGACTTTATCCATGAATTTTGCTTTAAATTTTAATTTATTGCATTAAAATTTATTTCATAAATAATTTTTGCTTCATCAAATTATATATCCAATAGAGTATCGAAAATAATATGCTCCAACATAGTAACAAAAATAATCTTTTAATTTCATACAACTATAATTAAAAAATAAATAGATCACAATTACAACTTTTTCTCTAAATAAAGTTTTTGCCAATCATAAACATGGTACGAAAATTTTACATCATTTATATTTTTTCCGAAGTTAACTCTAATACAATATCGAAAATAATATTTCAATTACCAAAAATAATATTTTATTTCAAAACAATTATAATTCACAAATAATCAATCAAATTATTTTTCAAAAAATTTTAAATACAAAGGGCAAATATGAAAACTTACATTTTATAAATTAAAAAAAATACAATTTCAATCACATTTATGACATTACTCACAAATTTTCATAAATTTTCTCTACACTTTCCACTTTCTTTACCTTAATCCAAACACCCTAACTTTCGTCACATTTTCCCTTCAAATCATCTCAAATCCCCTTTCTCAATTCTCCTCCCTAATTCAAACAAAGTATTAGACTCCCATATAGTCAACAAAAAACACTCAGGTCAAAGCTACTGGCTCATAGGGTCGAGTGCCCCCTCAAGGTTCTCCCCTACATATTCCTCGTCCACTATCGTTGCCCAAGAGCAATACACAATCTCTACCTGGCTTACTGATCATGAATAAATCTAACTAGAGCCGACACGTTTCGACCTTGGCTCCAAACACTCAAGTAAGGGCTGGTGAAGGTAGCCATTTCCCATTCCTTACAATGTAAAACCCATGATGGTGGTGGTCTACTGACTGTCTAGATTCTGCCAAGATAATGATGGCGATGTGCATGACTATGATTCATTATTGGAAAGGGGGTTGCTGCTAATAATGCTCAATCATCTATCAAGGATAAAGAGTTGAAGTGCAAGGTGCAAGATCTCTTAAAGGAAAAGTGTAACGCCCCTTATCATCCACTCATACATATATAATATGAAATAACATTGAAATAAAAGATTATCAAAATTAACATATGTATATATATTATAGGATACATCCACCCCATACAATGTATTTCAAAATAATATCCCTTCTCTAGGGAATTTTAATACATAACTGTTCTTGCCGGTTGACTCGCCTGTCGGTTGACTCACGACACTCACACGCCTCCTTCCCCACGTTGATACGTGCTTGGTTCTTTCGAAGCAATCTGCACCTGCAAAAGAGAAAGGGGGTGCCCTAGAGGCCGTTTGCACTCCGACGCTCAAGTCAGTGTAGGGCAAGCACACCAAGTGTATAAGTTTCTCTCTGTGTTTAGGTCTAGAAACTGCGTACCTTTGTGAAGTATTTTACTGTCCCTTATATAGTCTAGGGTTCACAGCACCGCTAACCCTAATTAGGGTTCACTGCGCTACTAGCCATATTTAGGGTTTACTGGAATACCCTTGCGCCGCTATCACCCAATCTTAGGGTAATCTAGCACACAAGGTTTCCTTCTCTGGAGTGCAAACTCTCACAGGGTGACCGCCTGGGTGCCTCCTTGTGCACCTAATCTCTGGGGCCACCTGTTCTGGGAGCGCCTTCACTGTTCACGTGCCATGCATGTAGCTTTACTGGGAAAACCCTAGCTCTGGTGAGTACTCGTCCCCTCAGGACTCTACACCCAACTGTGCTCTCCCTGCTACCCGCATAGGCACTTCGTGATACAGGCCTCTCCCTAACTCTGGGTGTTTAACTGGTCATTGGCCCATTTTGGGAACCAATCTTAACTGTTTCTGTTTACGCTGTTCAAATCACCCAAGGCCGATGTCACCTCGCCATACTCTGTTGCCGAGGACTCCTCGACCTGCCGATTGACGATGACACCTCCGCCCATCCTGGTGTTGACAACTACTCACCCGTCTCTATGGGCTGACGACTCGTCACCCGTCTCTGTAGGCTGACGACTCGTCACCCCTCTCTGTAGGCTGATGACTCGTCACCCCTCTCTGTAGGCAGATGACTCGTCACCCCTCTCTGTAGGCTGATGACTCGTCACCCCTCTCTGTAGACTGATGACTCGTCACCTCTCTCTGTAGGCTGATGACTCGTCACCCCTCTCTGCAGGCTGATGACTCGTCACCCTGTGGGGTCTATTCCACGTGGCTTTGACTCATGCTGTGGGACCCAGCTGATGTCCGAGGACTGGTCAGTACACAAGCCCCCCAGTCTCGAGCTGTTAACTTGTTTCAGCGAAGAGACTAAGTGATAGGCGAGGACTGATCGGTACACAAGCCCCCCAGTCTCAAGCTGTTAACTTTTTCCAGCGTAGGGACTAAGTCACTGTCTTGGGCGGCCTACGTGGCTCTGCGCGTAAGTACATGAATAGTACGCTGAGAAGACACTTCACCAACCCCCTCCCATCTGCTAACACGTGGCCGTATCAACGGTTTGAGATTCATAACGTTTACGCTCCCTAGGGCTACGTTAAACCTCTTCAAAACCTCGCGCCACTTCACTGTTTCATCACTTTGCATTCTTACCTTTGCATATTCTAACTTCCAGCGCACGCTCTCTTCTTCCCAACAGATCCTTCACACTTCTCCGTTCTTCATCAACCAAAGGTATGATTTTTATGACTTCTCCTTCTTTATAATGTGACTTGATCATCCATACGGTATGCTGTAACTGTTTACGGGCCTGCGTGCGGATTATACATTCTAGGGTTTCGTTCTTCTTTCTTGGGTTCATTCCACCTTTGAGTCTTCATCTGCCATTGCTTTCTTCTGAGTCTTTCTTCTTTTCCTGCCTCTCATTTGTTTAGATTCGAGATGGCCAGAACCAAAACCACCTCCAACCCTCCTCCAACGGTAGCGGTTGATTACAAAGCCCTCTACCCCTGGGCTTCTGAGGATCTTCTTGCAGAGACCTCCAAACTCACATCCTGTGACGATCTCCGCAAGCACCGGGATGATGAGAATGAGATTAAAGGACGCGTCTTCGGCAGGGAAACAGACGCGTACGTCTCTGTGCGCCCTTGTACAGTAAATGAGCCCGTATGCGCTGATAGTCGTTGCAGCAATGGGGAACCCTTCTTCTTCTTCTATGCCACCATTTTCAAAAGAGTCAAAGTCCGTCTTCCCTTCACAGGATTTGAAAGGGCTTTGCTCACAGAGTTAAACGTGGCGCCCGCTCAACTGCACCCCAACAGTTGGGCCTTTATCAGGGCGTTCTCCATTCTATGCAATAATCTAGGGTTCACCCCCTCCGTCGACGTCTTCCTTTACTTTTTCGAGGCTAAGAGCCCCGGTAAGAGGCTTTGGGTGAGCCTGAATGGGGTGGCAGGGAGAGTCCTGCTAACACTCTTCTCACAATCATACAAGAACTTCAAGGGAAAGTTCTTCAGAGTCTGCTGCAGCTCCTACGACCCCACCATGCTCGATGGGTTTCCCTTATACTGGGTGGGGGAGTTGAAGTTCAAGAAGCCACGCAAGCTCGAGGAGTTGATGGTTCCCGATCAAGAACTCTGCCAAACCATTTCCAGCTGGGGGGTGGTGTTTGACTCCACCCAGCTGATTAGGCATGAGTATGATGCTGAGACTCTCAGCGTATACCTTGGTATCTTGCATTTATCTGCTTCATCTTGCATTTACCTGTTCAATACTTCGCCTTTCTAACACTTTCGAATTCACTGCAAGCATGGTGCTCAGCGCCGATAAGAAGAAAAGGCTGGCAGATGTGCTGAATCGTCGCAATGCTAGCGGTTCAGCCCCTGCAGGTCCGTCATCACCCGCGGGGGTTGCCCTGGAACCCATCGCTGAAAACTCTAAGAGGGCAGCCCCTGTGGAGGTTTCTGACGACGAGGACACCTGCTCCGGCCTCGTCTTTAAAAGGAAAAGGGTGGAGATAGCTGCAGAGGTCTCTTCTGCCACAGAAGGGCACCCTTCTTCCTTTAGGGAGCACCCTCCCAGCGCCTCCTCCCCTCCTGAGCCAATCCTAACACTTGAGGGGGGTGGGGAGAGTGCTCCTTCTTCTGGTCCGATGCCTTCTGCCCCAGAGCTGCCTTCTCTGCTCCAAAGGTCGCTCGCTCAAATGCCTGGCAGAGCTGTCTTGGAGGCCATGGACAGAAACTCTCTCGAGAACCTCCTCAGCCATGGTCTCGGGGAGTTCTTGGCCGCTTCCAACTCCTTGCTGGTCAAGGGCAGTGCTGAGGCGGAGCTACTAGAGGAGACCGCCCAGTTGAAGAGGGAGTTGGAAGAAAGGCTAGAGGAGGCCGCCCAAATGAAGAGGGAGCTGGAACAAAAGGATCTCCAACTTCGTCAAGCGACCACTCGAGAGACTGCCCTCAATCAAGAACTGGGTAGTCTCCATCAATCCGAAAAGGAGACCAAAAAGCTTCTCTTCTCTAAGGGGCAGGAGGCCCTCCAGCTTGAAGCTAAAATACTTCCCCTCCGCAACAGGATTATTGAACTGGAAGAGCAAGCAGAGGGGGCTCAAGCTAAAATGGCCAAGCTGGAGGAAAGGGCGACCAATCGAGAAGTTCAGCTGGGCAAAGTTGAGGAGGAACTTGCCCAACAGATCGAACTGTTGAAGAAGACCGAGGCTGAGCTTATTGATGACGCCGCCGACGCCTATGGGGAAGGCTTTGGTGATGCCCTTGCTCAGGTTGCCTGCGTGCATCCTGAGATGGACCTCTCACCATATTCCGCAACTCTGCAGGTGGTCGACGGGCAAATAGTGCCCAGATAGGTCCTCTTAAACAGTTGTACTTTAGCTGAACTTCTTGTAATTATCCTCTTTGCAATATAACATTTCGTTTATGCATTGTTCATCTTTTCTTCGTGCTTTGTATTTGATGGGCTCACGATCACAAATAATGCACCTTTGAAATAAACCTCAAGTAACATGCCTTTCCGCTAACTTCATTAATGAACCTTTACCTTAACTTGGGCGTTCTCACTTGGAGGGGAAAGTGTTCCTTATGAACCCCATTCCCCTCACAAGACCTCTAACCCCACTTGTAGGTTCTGACTGACCTGTCATCGTTCATGGTCGATGGAGGATTTAACCAAGCGAACCTTTCTTTCACATTGGAAGTTCTCACTCGAAGTGGAGGTGTTCTCTACGAACCTACCTCTCCACTTGCGAGACCTCTAACTCCACGTGACAGGTTCGAACTGACCTCACATCGCTCACAGGCGAGGAGGATTTCTCTGGGCGAACCCTTCTTTCACATTGGAAGTTCTCACTCGAAGTGGAGGTGTTCTCTACGAACCTACCTCTCCACTTACGAGACCTCTAACTCCACGTGACAGGTTCGAACTGACCTCACATCGCTCACAGGCGAGGAGGATTTCTCTGGGCGAACCCTTCTTTCACATTGGAAGTTCTCACTCGAAGTGGAGGTGTTCTCTACGAACCTACCTCTCCACTTACGAGACCTCTAACTCCACGTGACAGGTTCGAACTGACCTCGCATCGCTCACAGGCAAGGAGGATTTCTCTGGGCGAACCCTTCTTTCACATTGGAAGTTCTCACTCGAAGTGGAGGTGTTCTCTACGAACCTACCTCTCCACTTACGAGACCTCTAACTCCACGTGACAGATTCGAACTGACCTCACATCGCTCACAGGCGAGGAGGATTTCTCTGGGCGAACCCTTCTTTCACATTGGAAGTTCTCACTCGAAGTGGAGGTGTTCTCTACGAACCTACCTCTCCACTTACGAGACCTCTAACTCCACGTGACAGGTTCGAACATCATTGTACAAACACACTAAAAAACATATATCTTTAACTGAATTTTATTGGGTGACCTCATTAAAAACCCTTAGAAGGGAAAAAAGAGTGTCCCCTATATTGTGTTGCATACATGATTACATAGCTTTAACTGAAATAAAACTTCAAGTGAGTCGCATTCCATGTTCGAGGAATCGGACCTCCTTCTAAAGTTTCAAGTCTATATGCTCCATTCCCTAGGGCCTCTGTCACTCTGAAAGGACCAGTCCACTTAGGGGATAGCTTGTTCTCTATCTGGTATGGAGATGCCTTCCGCATAACAAGGTCTGCCGCCTGGAACCGCCGAGCTCTCAGCTTGGAACTGTGTTTGAGCTCGACTCTCCTCTTTATCGCCTCAGCCTTGACTCCAGCTTCTTCCCTGGCTTCATCCAAAAGATCAAGATTCACCTTCCTCTCTTCATTGGATTCCTCAGCCACAAAGTTCTGGAAACGTGGCGAGCTCTCCTGGATCTCCACAGGGATCATGGCATCTGAGCCATACACCAAACTAAAGGGAGTCTCCTTAGTAGTGGACTGGGGGGTAGTATGGTAAGCCCATACTATTCTGGGAACCTCCTCAGCCCACCTTCCCTTTGCTTTCTCCAGCCTTCTCTTCAATCCTCTGAGGAGGACTCGATTGGCCGACTCGACCTGCCCATTGGTCTGTGGGTGCTCGACTGATGCAAACACCTGCTTGATTCCCAGTTCTGTACATAGCTTTCCCAACTGTTGGCTCGCAAACTGAGTGCCATTGTCAGACACCAAGCGCTTTGGTACGCCGAAACGGCAAACTATGTTCTTCCACACGAAGTGTTGGATCTTTTGTGCTGTAATCTGTGCTACTGGCTCAGCTTCAATCCACTTCGTGAAATATTCTATGGCGACCACAAGGTATTTCATCTGCCGTATCGCCAAAGGGAAAGGCCCCAAGATGTCGATTCCCCATGTGTGAAACGGCCAAGGGCTGTATATCGATCTGAGCTCTTCTGGTGGTGCCTTAGGCCAATCAGCATGCAACTGGCACTGCTTGCATTGCTGTGCATACTTGGTACAATCCTCCCTCATTGTCGGCCAGTAATACCCTGCTCGTACGGTCCTAGAGGCCAGTGCTCGGCCTCCGATATGACTACCGCAGATACCTTCATGGAGTTCCGCCATTATCCTCACGCACTGCTCGCCATGCACACAGACTAAGATGGGGTGAGTAAACCCATGTCTGTACAACTCGCCTTCAATGAGCGTGTACTTGGACAAGTTTTTCTTTATCTTTTTTGCCTCCTCCGGCTCTGCTGGGAGCATTCCATCCGCTATATAACGCTTGTAGGGTGTCATCCATGTCTCACCATCTTGCAATAGACAGATCTGTGGCGCTTCTACCCCCAACAGCATACATGCGTTGACTCGTGGCTTTCTCAAAGTTTCTTGAGTCAACGACCGATGACTCCTCTTCCTGCCATCTGATTTGCTGACTTGATGGACTCCCACCAAGTTATCAGCTGTATAGGTACGAGGCGCCCTCAGGGTCTCCTGGATGACTGTCCTCTGTCTGCCCCCCTTGCCTGAGCTGGCGAGTTTGGCCAACAAGTCAGCTCTGGCATTTTGCTCCCTGGGCACGTGTACTAGTTCAAATATTTCAAATGAACTCTTCAATCTTTGGACATACTCCAAGTAAGAGGCCATCTGAGGGTCTTTGGCCTGGTATTCTCCTGCCACCTGACCGGTGACCAACAATGAGTCACTCTTGGCCATAAGGCTCTGCGCTCCCATCTCCTTTGCCAACAACATCCCAGCAATCAAAGCCTCGTACTCCGCCTGGTTATTACTGGCTTTGAAGGCGAACCGCAGGGCCTGCTCTATTAACAACCCCTTGGGTCCTTCTAAGATCACCCCCGCTCCGCTGCCTTGCTGATTCGAGGACCCATCTACTGACAATACCCATTTGAAATTGGGTACCTCTTGCTGGGCTTCGGTTGAAGACATCTTTGCCACAAAGTCGACGTAGACCTGTCCTTTGATCGGGCCCCTGGGTTCATACTGGATGTCAAATTCCGACAACTCAACTGCCCAACACACCATCCTTCCTGCCACATCGGGCTTCTGCAAGACCTTACATATCGGCAGATCTGTCATCACCACCACTGTGAAGCTTTGGAAATAGTGGCGTAATCTCCTGGCTGAGAACACCACTGCTAATGCTGCCTTCTCTAAGGCTTGGTATCTCGTCTCGGGTCCCTGTAGCACCTTGCTGACAAAATAGATGGGCTTCTGGCTCTGTTGTTGTTCCTGTACCAAGACAGAACTCACCGCCCTATCTGTAACCGCAAAGTACAAATGCAGGGGTGTGCCAAGTTGAGGCTTGCACAAAACTGGTGGGCTGGCCAGGTATTCTTTGAGCTTGAGGAAAGCCTGCTCACATTCCGCCGTCCAGGTGAATCTGCTATTCCTCCTTAGGCACGAAATAAGGATGACCTTTATCTCCCCCGGCTGACACGAACCGGGAGAGAGCAGCCATTCGACCTGTCAACTGTTGCACCTCTTTCACCGACGTCGGGCTCCTCATGGCTATGATTGCTGCACACTTGTCTGGGTTGGCCTCAATTCCTCTTTCCGTGAGCAAAAACCCAAGGAACTTGCCTGCCTCCACCCCAAAGACGCACTTTTCGGGGTTCAACTTTAACCTTATGGTGTTGAACAGCTCCTCCAAGTCGTCAATGTGCTGACCTCGGGCCTGGGACGTCACTACCATGTCGTCTACATATGCCTGCACGTTGCGTCCCAGCATGGGTGCGAGGACCTTGTCCATTAGCCTCTGGTATGTGGCACCCGCATTCTTCAAGCCGAACGGCATGACTGTGTAGCAGTAACAAGACAACTCTGTCATGAACGCCGTCTTGCTCTCATCCATCGGGTGCATCTTTATCTGATTGTACCCAGAGAAAGCATCTAAGAAACTCAGCAATTTGCAGCCTGAAGCGCTGTCCACCAGCGCATCTATGCTGGGCAGAGGATAAGAGTCTTTCGGACACGCCCTGTTAAGATCTGTAAAGTCCACGCACATCCTCCATTTCCCGTTGGCCTTTTTCACCAGGACGACATTCGCAAGCCACTCAGGGTATTGTATTTCCCGTATGTGACCTGCTTTCAGCAATTTGTGTGTTTCCTCCTTGACTACCTGCCTTCGCTCATCATTGAACTTCCGCCTCCTCTGGCGGACCGGTCTGGCTTGGGGATTCAGCGCCAGGCGGTGGCATAGGAAATCAGGGTCTATGCCAGGCATGTCTGAGGGGGACCAAGCGAAAGCGTCCAGATGCTTTTCGATAACTCTCGCTACTTGATCCTGGGTCTCCTGAGATAGGGATTTACCCAGCCTGAAGATCTTCCCTCCGATCTCCTTCTCTACGACCTCCTCCGCGGGTTCTGGTCGCCTCGTCCGGGCGATCTCTGCTCGGGTGACCCCGACATCACCTCGAGGCATATCTGTCTCATTGGTTCCTCCTCCCGGTGGTGAGGTGGTCACCATGCAGACTCCCCTCTTCGTTTTGAGGCTATTTTCGTAGCACCTTTTAGCCTCCTTTTGGTCCGACTTGATGGTTACCACCTTCCCCTCCATCGATGGCAACTTCATCTTCATGTGCCTTGTAGACACTACGGCCCCCAACCGGTTCAGGGCCGGTCTGCCCAGAAGTATATTGTAGGCAGAGGGAGCGTTCACCACAAGGTACCTGATGTTCTCTGTGCGGGACGCCATTCCGTCGGTGAACGTGGTCCTCAACTCTATGTATCCCCGCACTTCTACCTGATCTCCTGCGAACCCATATAAACAGCCGACGTAGGGTCGCAGCTGATCAGGGGACAGCTGTAGTTTATTGAAGGTCGACCAGAACATCACATCGGCCGAGCTCCCCTGATCGACCAGCACCCGGTGCACCTTGCGCGCGGCAGTGACTATTGAAATAACCACCGGATCGTTGTCATGGGGAACAACATCTCGGCGATCGGCTTTTGTAAAGACGAGGTCAATGTCCGGAAAATGATCTTCCTCGCAGGCCTCTACTGCCATCACTGAACGCGCATACTTCTTTCGTTGTGAAGAGGTGCATCCTCCTCCTGAAAACCCACCTGATATGGTGTGGATCTCCCCATGAATGGGCACTTCATGCCCCTGGTCTGCCCTTGGCGCAGCAACGGTCTCACCTTCCGACGCCTCCTTCAGATAGTCATTCAAAAACCCACTCTTCACCAACTCATCCAGTTGATGAGCCAGAGCCAGGCAATTTCGAATGGGGTGCCCAAAAGCCTGATGGAACTCGCACCATGCATTTTTATTGGGCCCCAACCTCTTGTCACTCTGCGGGGGCACCTTCAATCTTTCTGCCACATTAGGAATGACAATCAGTTCCTTCAACTCCACCACGAATTCATGCCGAGGGGGCATGTCATCTTTGTTTCGCACCCTAGGCTGTGGTTTTCGGGGCTCATAGGGCTTCTGTTTCCCTTGAGCTTTTTTCTTCGTGGTCGCCTCATGTACCCTCAGCGGTTGAGGCCGGCTAGGTACTCGGGGCCTTAACGAAACCGCACTTTCTCTCTTCTCGCTGAGCTCCCCCTCAGCGACAATGTGGGCCACAGCACGCCGTTTTATGTCACTGAAGGTTTTGGGGCGGCTGCGTATTAGGGACTCGCTAAAAGGCCCTAGCAATACGCCCTTCCTGAAGGCGTGCACCACCATGTCTTCATCCTTGGTGTGCAGCCTCACCACCATCGCCCCAAACCTATTAAGGTAATCTTTGAGGGACTCTCTCTGATGCTGTCTCACATCAAAAAGATCGTAAGACACTGGTGGGGGGGCCCTGTTGACAAGATATTGTTCCCTGAACAGCGCGGAGAACTGAGCGAAAGACGTGATATGTCCTTCTGGCAAACTCACGAACCATTCTAGCGCAGTCCCTGTCAGTGTAGCCATAAAGAGTTTACAGTGCACTGCGTCGGATCCTCCTGACAACATCATCTGCGTGTGAAAGGCAGTGAGATGCGTTTCAGGATCTTCCTTCCCGGTGAACACGGTTTTGGGTCCTACAAAGGTAGCTGGAACCATCGTGTTCATGATTGTTTGGGAGAAAGGCATGGGAAAGGCCCTTGGAGGCACTGGTGGGGCTCGATCATCTTCCCCACGATTTCCAGCTTGTTGTATGTGCTGCAAATTCAAGCGCAGCTCCTCATTTGCTCGGTGTAACTCTTCATTCCTGGCCTGTGAGGCGGCCAGGTCTTCCTGCATACGCGCTTGACGCGCTTGGGACTCCGCCACCGTTTCTTGGAGGGTGCGCATCGTTTCCAGCAGCTGTTGCATGGTAACGCTGTCGCCTCCATTCGGTGGAACAGATCCGTGTCTTGTATTCCTCATCTTCTGTGGTTTTCTCTCTCACTCTCGTGTATGGGACCTTGTTTTACTCCGGGCCCAACGGTGGGCGCCAAATGTTCTTGCCGGTTGACTCGCCTGTCGGTTGACTCACGACACTCACACGCCTCCTTCCCCACGTTGATACGTGCTTGGTTCTTTCGAAGCAATCTGCACCTGCAAAAGAGAAAGAGGGCGCCCTAGAGGCCGTTTGCACTCCGACGCTCAAGTCAGTGTAGGGCAAGCACACCAAGTGTATAAGTTTCTCTCTGTGTTTAGGTCTAGAAACTGCGTACCTTTGTGAAGTATTTTACTGTCCCTTATATAGTCTAGGGTTCACAGCACCGCTAACCCTAATTAGGGTTCACTGCGCTACTAGCCATATTTAGGGTTTACTGGAATACCCTTGCGCCGCTATCACCCAATCTTAGGGTAATCTAGCACACAAGGTTTCCTTCTCTGGAGTGCAAACTCTCACAGGGTGACCGCCTGGGTGCCTCCTTGTGCACCTAATCTCTGGGGCCACTTGTTCTGGGAGCGCCTTCACTGTTCACGTGCCATGCATGTAGCTTTACTGGGAAAACCCTAGCTCTGGTGAGTACTCGTCCCCTCAGGACTCTACACCCAACTGTGCTCTCCCTGCTACCCGCATAGGCACTTCGTGATACAGGCCTCTCCCTAACTCTGGGTGTTTAACTGGTCATTGGCCCATTTTGGGAACCAATCTTAGCTGTTCTGTTTACGCTGTTCAAATCACCCAAGGCCGATGTCACCTCGCCATACTCTGTTGCCGAGGACTCCTCGACCTGCCGAGTGACGATGACACCTCCGCCCATCCTGGTGTTGACAACTACTCACCCGTCTCTATGGGCTGACGACTCGTCACCCGTCTCTGTAGGCTGATGACTCGTCACCCCTCTCTGTAGGCTGATGACTCGTCACCCCTCTCTGTAGGCAGATGACTCGTCACCCCTCTCTGTAGGCTGATGACTTGTCACCCTGTGGGGTCTATTCCACGTGGCTTTGACTCATGCTGTGGGACCCAGCTGATGTCCGAGGACTGGTCAGTACAATAACCATCCAGTGTTTCCAATAAAACAAAATACAGCATAAGAACAGGCGATCTCCTTGTCCAACTACTCACTGAGGAGCTCTACTACCTGCTACATCGTCTGCTCCCGTGTAAATTACACACGATCATCACAGTTTTAAAGGAAACAACCACAAAACAAAACAAGGGGTAAGCTAGCTATTCAAAGAAAACTTGAAGTACGAAACTTTAAAATCAACATAAATCAGCTTTTAAACACCCACATAAAATCCATCTTCTTTCTCATTCATATCACACAACCATCAAGTGTCTATCAACAATTTCAATATTCATCTTTCTCACGTCAGAATTCCCACTGACTCACAACACATAGACACTTGACTCTACTTCCGGAAGACTCGTGCGTTGACTCAGACTCAGAGATCTGCACCTGTCATACTACACCACTGTGAATCCACACAGGGTCGCTGTGAATCCACACAGCCATGCGCATAAATAAATCTCAATATCATCACTCTCCCAATATGACAGGGTTAATTCATAAAACAGGTCAAGTTAGTTATCTTTCAAACAACTCACCCATTCATATGAACCTCCTTCGACTCTCAACACCTGAATAACTTCATCTATGTGATTCCATTATCTCAGGAGAGTCAGGATATCTCCTTCTAGACAAGTCCCTAGTCAATGCACATTACACACGATCTTACACGGTATTTTCTTTCCTGAAAATACTATGCCTTGATCCCACATTCACAACATTCAATGCATCATACAACACATAGATGGACGGTTCCAAATCACAGCAACAATCAAAACCAAGTTCAGAATTTCGAAAATCATATACAGTTCACATTTCAATATCAGACAATTTCAATTCGTCACTAAAACAGGGGATTTCGAAACAAACATTAGAACCGGCGATCACGTCACCCAAATTTCAGAATCTTCTAGCCTAAGGTTTTTATTGAACGAATGCTAGCTTCCCTTACCTGGACTTGCGTAAAATCTCACTACGATCTCTAACCCACCGAACTTAAGGATACCCAAACTCTGTTTTAAGGCTTGATTGGAAACTTGCAGAGAATCTTCCCAAGGTGCTCTATGGCAGTCGCCGATAGCCAAGCTGGGACGTGAGAAGGTCTGAATCGCAGAGTGAAGGAGAGGAAGGAAAAAGGATGAAGACTAAACTCACTCTATCTCTCGCTACCCCAACAGCGTTCGAGGACCAACTAAGAGGATGTGTGTTCTGAGACTAAGCCACGTAGACCCGCCATGCAGCTGCCATTACCCACTCTGCGGGAAGCTTGCGTGCACGTTTCCTCTGACAGAACTACCACGTGATGTCTCTGCACGTACCAACTTTGGGTTACCTGCCTCACCAACTCTCTGGCGTCAACTGTTCTGAAGCACTCTTAATGTCTACGTGTTGCGCATGCAGAACGCTCATGCTGGGAGACTGGGTCCCAGCTTATCTGCGTGTAATAGGACCCCCCGATGAACAGCCACCGATGACTGATCGCTTCTCAACTATCCACCAATGACCGATGTTTCTCTAATCCTGGCAGATGACCGATGTCTCATCCTGGAAGACGACCGATGTGTCTCTCCTCCTGGAGATCTCTCATCATGGTCGATGACCGATGTGTCTCTCCTCCTGGCGATCTCTCATCATGGTCGATGACCGATGTGTCTCTCCTCCTGGCGATCTCTCATCATGGTCGATGACCGATGTGTCTCTCCTCCTGGCGATCTCTCATCATGGTCGATGACCGATGTGTCTCTCCTCCTGGCGATGACTGATGTGCCTCTCATTCCGGCGATGACTGATGTCCGATGACTCATCGTTACACCCTGCTGAAGGTTCATCAACCCACCACTCCGCGTCTAAGTTATCACCTCCACATGGCCTGGTGATGTCGGTAGTTTCCTTGCCCAAGGACAGGTCGGTACTAACTCCTCGCGTCAATGCATGCAACACTAAGGACAAACTCTTATGCCCCCGCATAGAGTTTTGCATACATAGCGTATCTCAGGTGCAAATCACACCTTAATACGTGTGATTTTTGGAACCCCCTATGGTCCCCCGACCTACCTCTACCAGCTGACCTCAGACCTTGGGCGACGTCCGAGGTCTGACCACCATGAAACTTCTATTACAAGCTCTTTTCATTTTAAATAATAACATCTTCAGAAATTATTTAAATATAACACTTTTATTCCAATTAAATTTTTTCTAGGTCCTTACATTCTCCCCAACAAGAAAAATTTTCGTCCTCGAAAATTGAATTACTAAGGAAAGAGGTAGGGATAGGCTTCTCTCATGGTTTCTTCTAATTCCCAAGTTGAATCACCCGATCTGTCATCCCACACCACTTTGACCATGTTGATGGTCTTGCCTCTGAGCTGTTTACGCTGCCGATCGTCAATCCTAACTGGTTTTGCTTCAAAAGACAAGTCATCCTTGATCTGCACATCGTCCACTTCCAGCACGTGATTAGGGTCTGCCATGTACTTCCTCAGCTGTGATACATGAAAGACATTATGCAGATTTCCTAACTGAGGAGGTAGAGCAATCTCTTAAGCCACTGGACCGATCCTCCTTAAGATCTGATATGGTCCCACGAACTTAAGAGATAGCTTCTTTGATCTGATAGCTCGTCCTACACCCTTGGTCGGTGTCACTTTCATAAATACATGATCTCCAACTGCAAACTCCAAAGGTTTTCTCCTCTGATCTGCATAAGATTTCTGCCGACTTTGAGAAGCTTTCATTCTGTCTTTTATCTGTTTCACCTTCTCGGTCGTCTGCTGAATCAACTCTGGCCCGACCAAGACTGCTTCGCCCTCCTGGTACCAACATAAAGGAGTTCTGCATTTCCTTCCATACAAGGCTTCATACGGCGCCATCCCTGTACTGACATGATAACTGTTATTATAAGTAAACTCCACCAGTGGCAACATCTCATCCCAGCTTCCCAATTGATCCAAAACACACGTCCTCAGCAGATCTTCCAAGGACTGAATTGTCCTCTCAGACTGTCCATCTGTTTGAGGATGATATGCAGAGCTCATCCTCAACTTAGTTCCCAAAGAATCTTGTAGAGTCTGCCAAAACCGAGAAGTGAACCTGGGATCTCTATCCGAAACAATGCTGGAAGGCACTCCATGCAGCCTCACAATTTCCCTGATGTACAACTGAGCAAGTTGGCCATGGATATTCTCAAATTCACTGGAAGAAAGTGGGCACTCTTCGTCAGTCGATCAACTATGACCCAGATTGCATCATGACCCCTTACTGATCTAGGTAAATAAGTAACAAAATCCATAGCAATGCTATCCCATTTCCACTCAGGAATATCCAGTTGCTGCAACAAACCGCTAGGTCTTTGATGCTCTACCTTCGCCTTCTGACATGTCAACTATCCACCAATGACCGATGTTTCTCTAATCCTGGCAGATGACCGATGTCTCATCCTGGAAGACGACCGATGTGTCTCTCCTCCTGGAGATCTCTCATCATGGTTGATGACCGATGTGTCTCTCCTCCTGGCGATCTCTCATCACGGTCGATGACCGATGTGTCTCTCCTCCTGGCGATCTCTCATCATGGTCGATGACTGATGTGTCTCTCCTCCTGGCGATGACTAATGTGCCTCTCATTCCGGCGATGACTGATGTCCGATGACTCATCGTCACACCCTGTTGAAGGTTCATCAACCCACCACTCCGCGTCTAAGTTATCACCTCCACATGGCCTGGTGATGTCGGTAGTTTCCTTGCCCGAGGACAGGTCGGTACTAACTCCTCGCGCGCCAATGCATGCAACACTAAGGACAAACTCTTATGCCCCCGCATAGAGTTTCGCATACATAGCGTATCTAAGGTGCAAATCACACCATAATACGTGTGATTTTTGGAACCCCCTATGGTCCCCCGACCTACCTCTACCAGCTGACCTCAGACCTTGGGCGACGTCCGAGGTCTGACCACCATGAAACTTCTATTACAAGCTCTTTTCATTTTAAATAATAACATCTTCAGAAATTATTTAAATATAACACTTTTATTCCAATTAAATTTTTTCTAGGTCCTTACAAAAAGGTTGATTCCTGTTTGACCCTTTTAGCTAAATCCCTGAAAATTGCTCAAAGTCAACGAAAGATAGAATATCTAGAGGCTGAGTTAGGGCTTTTATAAACGAATCTTGAAGTTTCCAATGAACTTAAAGAGAAATTGAAAGAGGCTGACAAAAAGAGGAACCACTTTCAAGAGGAGCTCAAGTAAATGCATCAAAAGAAGACAAATCTAAGAGTGAAAAATGTAAAGTTGGTCAAGTTCTTCCATTTACATTTATGCACTTTTACATTCCTATATTTTATATTTCCATTATATCCTCAATTTTACACTAGTACACCTATTAGACAATATGATATGATTGCACTTACTATTTTTGATTCATGAATTCATCTGTGCTTTACCTTTTTCTTGAAATTTAGATTTTAGTTTTAATTGACTTTTTACATTTGCTCATTGCTTTAATAATCTAGTGCAATTTTATTTTCATTGTTTAATACATGCTCTATTTATTTTTCGTTACGACAATTTCATTTTTTTGTCATTTTTCATTCCAGTTTTTTATTGCCATTAGTTTTCAATTTCAATTTTTAAAGTTTTTGTTCAGTTCTTTTATTCGATTTGAACTATTTTCGATTTTATTCTTTCTTTTTTTGTATACTTTATTTTCTATTTCTTTACTATTTATTGTTTCCGTGTTTATATTTGATGCAAGTTTTCCATTCAAATCTTCCCTGAACCTTAATTTGTTTAGGAGAATATAAAACAGTATACATATATGAGATGAGATGTGTCTTTGGGGATTCGACCTAGGTTAGCCTTGTACTACATTAGGTGAAGCTTAATTTTTGTTTGAAAAATCATACACGACTCTGTGGTTACTAGTATCCTGCTCTCAAAAGTTATTACATCATATATTAGGCCTCGAGTCTGTTCCACATATACCCTGGTGAAGCTTGACGGGTATGTATTTAGCTTGATTTTTATCTAAGAATTTTAGTAATTGGGATGAAAAACCCTTTTCGAAAGAGCTTGTCATTGTACATGGTGTAGTATGATGCTTGTCTGGGTACCTTTTTTTCATCAACTACTAGTTTATAAATTTCTATTAATAATAGAAACTACTTTAGATATATACCAATAATATTTTAGTCTATAAAATAGTATCTAATTTACTCAATATACTAACTAATTTTGTTTGTCTCTAAGAATAGTTTCTATTTAATAATTTTCTTAGTATACACTAAATGTATTTCATATTTACATTTTTCTTAAACATATCACAAATCTTAAAATGAATGTAAATCATAAAATTTACAAAAGAGTGCACATCACACACCTAACAAGTTTATTATTTCTTAAACTTTTTCACAATGCATTCATCATTTTTACATGTAATCCTTGTATTTAAATTTCAAAATAGACTAAAACAATGTCAACAACTCACCAATTCAGAATATAAAAAAGAATTTTTCTTACCCTTACCTAGATCCCGGTATATAAATTAGTAAACTTGAATCTTTGTAAAATAGTTAAGAAAGTGAGAGTGGGAATTGAAATTGTTAATTAACTCAACTCAAGAAGTTATCCATAAAAAAGAATTAACTCAACAACTTCAAAAACTCTATTTCTCTCAACAACCTCCCACATGTAGATGAGAGAAGGATAAGAAGAAAGAGGAAACATACTCTAAATATTAAAACTTCAAATTAGGTTGTCTTTAACTTTCTAAGATTAAAAAGAAAAACCCTAAAACTGGAAAAAAATTTGGGAGAAAAGATCGAAAAAGGAAGAAGATAAAGGAATAAGTGGTTTGTTTTTGTCCTTTAATTAAGGAGAAATGACTAATTGGTTTCTCCATAACACTTTTCTATATTGGTATTTTTACCCATTAACTCCTAACTTAAGTCCAAAATGAAATTATCATACTCTAACTAATTAAACTTTTCTACTATCTACTCCCTTAATTATCTTATACCATTTACTTCACATGTAGTAGTAACTAATTAAATATATATAAAGAACTTAAATCCTTACCCTTGTCGTATAAAATGATAGCACCACTTTTTACTTGTTTTGCCTCGTGCCAAGGCCATATGCTTCCAATTCAAAGTTATCATTTATGCACATCTCATCTCATGACATTTTACCCAGATTAATTACTAAAAAAAATCATTAAATAGAAATTAATTTTAGATACCAAAAATAATTAACTACTATATTGACTGAATTAGATACCATTTTTTAGTTTCTAAATTAGTTTCTATTATTGTTAAATAGTTTCTAAATCGGTATCTAATTAGCTACTAAGGTTTTTGCTACCAAATTTAGAATATAAATAATTGGTAGTTAAAACCTTGATAGTTAATTAGATACCAATTTAGAAACTATTTAACAATAATAGAAACTAATTTAGAAACCAAAAATTCTTTTAGTATCTAAAATTGTTTCTAATTTAGTCAATAAACCAACTAATTATTTTTAATTTCTAAAATTGATTTCTATTTAATAATTTTCTTATAGTGAATGGGTCAACAGTTTTATTGTATCCACTGATTTTACTAAGAGTCCCGATATTTGGACAACCAAAAAGTATATGCGCCAAGTTACAACCATATGTGTAGCAAAAAATAATAATATTTTAATTGTTTGTGGACCTAGGTAATTTGGTGGAATTTTTTGAAAATATTTTAAATTTTTTTGGTTTACGTTTTCATTTTAGGGTTTCTTTTCTTGTTCTAGTTTTCTCTTCCAGCCTTTCTTTCTCTTCCAGCTTCCCTTCCACTCTTTCTGTTTTAGTTTTTTTTTGCAATTGCTAATATTTTCTTGTGCAGTGGAAGTTTGTTTTTTCTCCTGCGTTGTCTACGGTGTGGGTTTGGTTTTTCTGTGATGTGGGTTGCATTTGTCATTGTCGGGGTTTTTGAAGTGGGAAGTGGTTTTCAGTTTGTTTTGACGGTGCTTGGGTGGTGCGGTGGTATTACATTGGAAGTGGTGTAGTTCGTTTCACCAAAGGTAATACATTTTCTCTTTATTGGTTTATTTTTGAAAGATTGACGTTGTTTAATTTTTGTTGGGTGATGAATAATGTAAAGTTCGTCCCTGTTATTTACCATGTGGTGACCCCTGTAACAATATATGGTGACCTAAAGTGAAATTCTTGCACACACACATTTACAAAATACTTTTTTTTCATTGCTTTATTTTTGAAAGATTGATGTTGTTTAACTTTTGGGTGATGAATAACATAAAGTTTGTCCCTGTTCTTTGCCATGGGGTGATCCCTGTAACAACATGTGGAGACCTAAAGTGAAATTCTTGCACACATGCATTTATAGAATACATTATGTCTTTATTGGTTTATTTTGGAAAGATTGATGTTGTTTAATTTTTCTTGGATGATGAACAATGTAAAGTTTGTACCTGTTATTTGCCATGTGATGATCCCTGTAACAATATGTGGTGACCCAAAGTGAAATTCTTGCACACACACATTTATAGAATACATTTTCTCTTTATTGGTTTACTTTTGAAAGATTTATGTTGTTTAATTTTTGTTGAGTGATGAATAATGTAAATTTTGTGCCTATTATTTGTCATGTGGTGACCCTTCTATTGGCTTTGTTTCACTCTTGACATCATTAGATAGTAATTTTAATAGTTCACACCACTGAAGTGCACCTCAGGTCATTTGGTTATTTATATTATACATTGTTCTAATGTATTCTCCATTAAATTTGTTATACATCAAGATTTTTCTAAGTCATCTTTCTTATTTATTTGCAGGTAAAAAAGAAGAGGTAAAAAAGAAAGACCTGAGTAAATGTTGATGAATGCAACAAATTTGAAGGTTATTAACGGATCACATGTCATTGACAAAGATCATGACAATCTATTGAAGACGGAGTTTTTGAATTACATGTGTCTAATTTTCTTACGTATTCTTGAACAATGGTGGTATATTTTCAGTCACCCATATGCAATGGGTGGGTTGTATTGTATGAAAATTTTGTGACCATATTCAATATTTTTTGTAAGATGAATGTACATGTTTGTCCCTAAAAAATATATTTTGTAGAAAATATTAGTTTTTCTGTTATTTCGGAAACTGTCAGTATAGTACTTATTTCAGAAATAACAATGCGAAAGGTATTTCCAAATCCCAATATTATATTTCGGATTGTATAGTAAGAAAGTCATATGGAGTTTACAATGACATATCACAAATATTATAAATAATTAAGCAAATGAAAACCTTAAAATATAATCACAAGTAGTATTGTACGGGTGCCATTTCGCTCACACTAAATTTAGTGGCTTAAGCGAAATTCAACTAGTAGTGTAAGGTTTGTTTTAGCTCAGACCAGCAGTGTACTGGTGTAGTTTAGCTCACACTAAATTTAGTGGTTTGAGCAAAATTGGACCAGTAGTGTAGAGGTTCATTTTGGCTCAGACCAACAGTGTACTAGTGTAGTTTAGCTCACATTGTGCATAAACTGTCACAGGTCATCACATTTGTCTTCAGAGGTCACTGATAAGTGCCAAACTTCAGTAATATTTTAGGCACTTATGAGTATTAATTACTAAAATAAGTATAAAATAACCCCAAATTTATGAATTTATACCTTTTTGCATATTTTGTGATTTTAATTGAATAATAACGATTTATTCCCAAATTTTGTGTTAATTTCAGGATTCTAGGGGAGAATGGAGATAATTGGGCAAAAGGAAAATATACAAAGCTAAAAAGAGAAAGTTGGAATGCATCAACACTCACCAAAGCTGTCCAAATGCGCAAAAGGGCCATCTCACCACTAGGGGAACTCGCTTAAGAGAGGTATATCTTGTTTGAGCAAGATAACACCAGTGAAGTTGGGTTGGACGTCGTTTTGCTTGCTCAAGCAAGCCCATTCTCGCTTGGGCGAGAATCTACTGCATTTTTATTTACTTTATTTTTTTTCTTTTCCTTCATCATTCCTTAACTCCCACAAGGTTTAGTCCTATAGAATCTGACCCATTTCATCATTGAGCGAAAAGTACAAAAAATCATATCAATTTTTAGATCAAAAGTACTATGCGAAATCCTTAGTTTTTTCCTCTTTCTATATCCATATCTCATAGGTAAAGCCTTTGAATCAATAGAGAACTCTTTCTTCACTATTTGGATGAATCAATATGATTATATTCCAATTCCTTCCCGATACCTCAGAACTGAATTGAATCCTAAATTGACCGGTTAGTGTGAGCTTTGCTTGAGCGAAAATCCACTTAAGCCCAATCAAATTAAGTTAAATAGGGGGCTTGAAGCACAACCCTAGGGTGAAAGATTGAGAGGAAAAAAACATTGAGTAACTTGCAACCCAATTGGGAGAATAGAAGGTGTGAGAAACATTAGAGGAGGCAACCGTCAAGGAGAACATCTTCTTTTCTTGCTCTCCCATCTTGTAATAGTCATCATATGTGACTAATTTTATCCTTTGGGATTGGGAGTGATTTGTTCAAACTCTTATGTATTGAGGTGATATCTAAATACAATATTTTGTTCTTGATTGATGATTGGTATTATTGTTTTGTTTATAATACTTGGTTTACCATGATCTAAAATTTTAGATTTGACTAGGAAGTACTTCTAACGTTTTGACCTAAAGGATAATGCTTAACATATTTGAATGCTATGAATAGATTTGAAATGTTAATTGCTATCAACATCTAATCTTAATGATAAGTTGTTGTTATAGTTGTTGTTATAAATATGCGAGGAATCGATATTTAGGAAACATCTTAATAATTTTATATTCGAGGAATCGATATAAATGATTTTTATATGGACATCAATATCAATCAAAAGAGCACAATATTGTCGTTTTAATCAAAATAAAAAAGAGTGAGAAAGATGAACTCAATCCTTATTTTTCCATTTGAAGCAACAAACTCTTTGACTTATTTTCTTATTAACCATTGTCATCATAACAATTCTCAACAAAATATTATTATTCTATTTTATATTTAGTGAATATTTTACTTGATTATTCAACTGATCCTTGTGGGTTCGATATTCCTCCTTAGGGACACATTATTATTTCTAACAGCGCGATGCACTTGCTGTAAAAAGTCATTAGTCACCACTTATTCCGTGGTCACCATTGACTATCACATGAGCCAAGTCCATGGACACTATAATTGCACATCTTTACATGCACATTGGTGGCCTCCTCTTCACTCAGTTGACACACATCATGTTCATGCACTTGAGTGTGAGTCAAATTATCAAAAACTACTCACTATGCATAAACTTTGTCATAGGTCACCACATTTGCCTTCAGAGGTCACCACTTATTCCCTGGTCACCATTGACTGTCAAATGAGCCAAGTCCATGGACACTGTAATTGCACATCTTTACATGCATATTGGTGACATCCTCTTCACTCATTTGACAAGCATCATGTTCATGCACTTCCCTTTCCAAGCACTTAAGTGTGGGTCAAATTATCAAAAACTACTCATTATGCATAAACTATATCACAGGTCACAACATTTGCCTTCAGAGGTCACCACTTATTCCCTGGTCACCACTGACTGACATGAGCCAAGTCCATGGACACTGTAATTGCACATCCTTACATGCATATTGGTGGTCTCCTCTTCACTCAGTTCACACACATCATGTTCATGCACTTCTCTTTCCAAGCACTTGAGTGTGGGTCAAATTTTCAAAAACTACTCACATTATGCATAAAATTTGTCACAAATTTGCCTTCAGAGGTCACCACATATTCCCTAGTCACCACCGACTGTGACATGAGCCAAGTCCATGGACACTGTAACTGCATATCCTTACATGCATATTGGTGGCCTCCTCTTCACTCATTTCACACACAAAACATGCTCATGCTCATTCACTGCCATTTCCAAGGACTTCATTGTGGGTCAAATTATCAAAAACTACTCATTGTGTATAAGCATTGTCACAGGTCACCACATTTGGCTTCAGAGGTCACCACTACCTATCACATCATGGTAACTACTCAGTGTGCATAAACTTATTCACCTATCACCACATAGGCATTCACATGTCGCCATTTTTTTCAAAACAACCCTGACAAATTACTTTAGAATGTATACAATTTCATTGCATAACCTTCGTCTCGGGTCATTACTTATTCATTCAAATCTCACCATTTGATTTTACATGAAATAAACATGGAAAAAAAATTAACAAACAAATTTACTATGCATGAAATTGGTCACAGGTCACCATTTACACTTACTATAGGTAACCATTTAAAATCTTACTAATATACCAGGATTAATTTCAATTTAATATTGATGACATAATAAGTTTGACAACTCAAATCATGTCATCATTGAACAACACCTTCAACATGTGCTTCAACATTTATACATCAAATACATATTTCATACAAAATTTATAAAACACTATTCAACAACTGCATACACATTTCATTGCAAAACTACAACTAACAAATTGTCCAGGTCCTCTAAGACATGTAACAAATAATGGGACAATTGCAGAACATCAAACTTCAATCCTACTGACTCTGAACCACCACGAAAGTTGGATTTCGTCAACACACTTTCTTGTTGTGCATTACATGCATCTAACACACAATTCCCTTATCCTAAAACAATTATTACGAACACTCCACCTACTAATTAATTCGTGAAGAACTGGACTTGATATGTTCAATTCATCTTCTAATTGGAGCATCCACTTAAAAGGGGTTGCCTCTATTCTTCAGCGCTACAATGACGTCAAATTTCTATTGATTTGAACAATATGTTCAGTGTGCACTTTGTGTCTTACTTAAATATACAAAATAACCATGGAAGGAAAATGTTTAAATTCAATATACACTACAAAAAAAATCAGTGCTATCAACGGATTTTTACCTACAGATCTGAATTTGTTGGTAAATTCAGCATTACCTACGGATATTACCTACGAACAACATTACATATGGATATTACCCATAAATCTGAATCCATAGATAAATTCAGCATTACCTATCAAATATTATCTGCGGATCTTTATTACCTACCAACTATTACCCACGGATCTCTATTACCTACCAAATATTAGCCATGAATCTCTATTACCTACCACCTATAACCCACAGATCTCTATTACCTACCAACTATTACCCATGAATCTCTATTACCTACCAACTATTATCATAATAATTATACACATAATATCAAAAATATTAGCATTACCTACGGATATTACCTACGAACAACATTACATACGGATATTATCCATAAATCTGAATCCATAGATAAATTCAGCATTACCTAGCAACTATTATCCACGGATCTCTATTACCTACCAACTATTAACCACAGATCTCTATTACCTACCACCTATAACCCACAGATCTCTATTACCTACCAATTATTACCCACAAATCTCTATTACCAACCAACTATTACCCATGAATCTCTATTACCTACCAACTATTACTCATGGATCTTTATTACCTATCAACTATTACCTACGGATTTATATACCTACCAACTATTATCATAATAATTATACATATAATATGAAAAATATTATTATAATATGAATAATTATAAAATCATAACTAATATTCATAAATAATAATAATCATAATTAATAGGTATACACATTATTAATATTATAAAAGTAATACTATTAATATAATAATATAAATAATATTATTAGTATTATATTAATAATAAAATAATATTAGTATTAATAATATTAATAGGAGGACGAGGAGGAATAATATTAATTATATGAAGAAAAAGGAAGAAGAGAGGAAGAAGAAGAGGGAATTAGGGATAAGAGCAAGAGGAAGAAGAGGAACACGAGGGATAAGAGGGAAGAAGATTAAGAGACGAGAAGACGAAGAAGAGGAAGAATATTAAGAAGGTTTAAGAGAGGAAGAAGGTTTAAGATTAGGTAATAGAGGAAGAAGATTTAATAAGATTAAGAAGAGGGAATAAGAGGAAGAAGATTAAGAAGAGGAATAAGATGAAGAATAGGTTAAGAAGAGGGAATAAGAGGAAGAATCTTTAATAAGAGGAAGAATATTTAATAATATTAAGAATATTTAAGAAGATTAAGAATATTTAATAATATTAATAAGATTTAATAAGATTAACAATATTTCATAATACTAATAATATTTAATATATTTAATAATATTAATAATATTTAATAATATTTAATAATATTAATAATATTTAATAATATTAATAATATTTAAAAATTAATAATGTTAACAATATTAATAATATTTAATTAAATTAATAACATTTAATAATATTAACAATATTTCATAATATTAATAATATTTGTAATGTACCTATTTTTACCTATTTTCATAAAATAAAAAGCAAGCAATATCTAATTATCATATAAATATATAGAACTATAATAATTGTATCTCAAAAAGAGATCCCCCTTCATAGAGATCTTAATATATACATAACAGTATTAGAAACAAAACATTCAAAGCAAAAACGTCTTTACATCTGGCTGCTAACTGAGGAGCTCTATCACTTGCAACCTCATTTGCTTCCATGTAAATTAACACAATCATCACAGATTTAAAGAAAACAAACACAAAACAAAGTACAAGGTAAAGTAGCTATTTCTAAAACTTTAAATATCAACATAAAACCATCAATGTTCACACATTTCACAAATTCATCAAGTGTCTATCACATTCATCATCCACAATACTCATGTTAGATTTCTACCGACTCACATACTCAGGCACTTGACTACTTTCGGAAGACTCGTGTATTGAAATTAGAATCCTAAGACCTACACCTGTCATACTACTCGCTGTGAATTTACACAACCATGCGCATAAACATCTCAATATCTTATTATCTCATCATCTCGTATGACAAGGTAAATTCATATGACCTGAAAGACCAGATTATATTTCAAACCACAGACAAAGTCATATGAACCTCCTTCCACTCTCACCAACTGAATAACTTCATCTATGTGATTCCATTATATCAGTAGAGTTAGAATCGTCTCATTGGATTGGGACCTGACAGATCAATACACCTTAACAACAATCTCAACACGGTATTTCCTTTCTTGAAAATACTATGTTTTGATCACACTTTGATGTGAGTTCATTATGAACCTTTCTTAGTTTGGGTTGAGTTGATATAGGTTTCATTGTATTCATGACACTTTCAAGAATTAGGATCAAAATTCTAAAGAACAATTAATAGAGTTTCTACTCAAGAAAACAAAGGTTCATACTAAACACATGAATAGGTAACTTGTAGTGTAAGATAACAATGGAATATGAATGGGTAATTCAAGAACAGCAACCAAGTGCAGTAATAACACAAAAATAGTACAAAGAAACAATAATTAAAACAAGAACACAACAAGAATTGAAACTAGTAATAGAAACACAACAAGAACACAACCTACTATTGGAAATTCAAGAAAACAACATGAACCATAATACCCATGGAAACCGAACCAAAAACAGGTTGCTATAACAAGTTTTAACCGATTAAAATGGAAGAAAAACACATCAAATGATAGAGGACATCACAAGGAAGAGAATGAACCGATTAGAATTGAAAACAAACAAGTAGAACAAAAATGGCTATTTTTAGAAGATGAATATAAATGACTTATGTGGTTGTAGCCTTTTGGAGATGTGATTCATGCCACTTGGAGAGTGGTTCTTCCAAGATGAGTGGGTAGTGCCGCCACTTGAGAGTCTCCAAAGCTCACAAGATAAGACATGGAGGAGAAGAAGAGACAAGTCTCACAAACTCACTCTCTCTCAATTTCAAGATAGTTTCTTTACTTCTAAGTTTCAACTTTTTTTATTAAGAACCAAGCACTCCTATTTATAATAAGGAGGGCTGGACATGTTACAAGGGAGAAGGAGTGGGAAGAGTCACTCTTCTATCTCCTTCTAGTGCCTAAGAGAGAAAGGAGTAGAAGAGTCACTTTTTCCACTTTTTCCTAAAGAAAGTGCCTAAAATGCCTTACATTTAGAGGTTTCTTTTTGGTTTTCCTCTTTGGCATACTCCTAAGGCTATTTCTATATTATTTACAAATTTATACAAGAGTATTTACAAAGATTTATTTATACTACTATCTTTTGAATTTTCAAGAGAACCCAAAATGTTCTACTTTTTAAGAAGACTATTAAGAAGAATTTTAAATGCTTGGGTGGATGGCCTCTTCCTCCATTAGTGAAATCCTCTTCTACTTGATCTTCATCATGCTTCCCGGGTTGGAGAGAATTCGTCCACGAATTCAGAATCCCTACATATAACAAAGTCAGTTTGCTATCAAATAAAGCAGTGGATGATAATAAAGGCAAACTTGACTTAGCATTTTGAATCATTGGGATGTCGGAAAAAGAAGTCCTATAGACAGACCACGTTGGAAAAAAATGTGTGGGAATGATTATTTTCTTTGGAAAAATTCCCTTTAGAGGGTAAAAACCATTAGTAGGTATGGAAAAATCATCCCTAACATTTTTCAACCAGTATGGAGTGCAAGTAGGAACTTTTGGTAATGAAAAAGACAAAGAAGAAGAATACCTTGGATGCTCAAATTGAGGCATAGCATGAGTCAAGAAGATTGATTTAGTTGATAAGGTATTATGACTCATTTTATCATTTTCTTCTTTTTTATTTTCTCTTTTATTTTTCATTTTTAATTGGTCCTCATGAACTTCTTGTGGAGAGAGGGGTTTTAAGGTAACCTTGCGTCCTTGGAAGGAAAAAGACATTATATTGGTGAGGCCATCTTGTAAAACATGTCTATCAAATTGCCAAGGCCTCCCTAAAAGAATATGGGTTGCTTCCATAGGCACAACATCACATAAAACCTCATCTTTATACTTTCCTATTTCAAAATTTATGAGGACTTGTTTATTAACCATGATTTCTCCCTTTTTAGTAAGCCATTGGAGCTTATAGAGCTTGGGATGAGAGATAGTGGGTAAAACAAGCTTCTCCACCACTCTTATACTAGCCACATTTTTACAACTACCCCCATCAATTATTATGGAACATAACTTTTTGTTGATAAGGCACCGGGTATGGAAAATATTTTCTCTTTGGGTATCATCCAAAGGTTTTTGAATTGTGCCCATCATGCGCCTTATCACCAATAAGTCACCTTCACATGGTATTTCACTTTCATTATCACTAGGGCTAGGAGAAGGGGAGTTAGATTTAGAAGAATTATCACTATGTTCAGTTACAACTATACCCCCTTTTACAATCATGGTTCTTTTTGTTGGACAATTTGCGGCTATATGACCATAACCTAAACATTTAAAACATTTCTTACTTGAGGTTTTGGTTGGTGATTTAGAAATAGAAGAATTATGAGAGTCCTTTTTGTTGGGCGGATTCCTTAAAAGATTTGGAAGGAGTATCAAGTTTTGAAATGTGATTTTTACCCTTCCAAGTTGAGTTATAGAAACCATCATTATGAGTTTTCTTAAAAGAATTTTTCTTCAAAATTTGTGATTCAACCTTGATGGCTAGGTGAACCAATTTTTCCAAAGAAGTGTACTCATAAAGTTCTACAACATTTTGAATATCTTGTCTTAATCCACTTACAAAACGAGTCATGTTAGATTCTTCACTTTCATGCATGTTAATATGAGTTAAAAGCGTTTCAAGTTCTTTATAATAAGCATCCACACTAAGCGTGCCTTGATAAAGCCTTTGGAGCTTCAACAATAGGTCTTTCCTAAAGTGTGGTGGAACAAATCTAGCGCGCATACACTCTTTCAAATTGTTCCAAGAAACCACGGGAGGTCTCTTGTTTAGCCCAATGTCCATAAGAGTTTTATGCCACCATTGCATGGCATAGTCTAGAAATTCTAAAGCAGCTAGTTTTACCCTTTGGTCTTCTTGGACCTCATGTACGTGAAAGATTTGTTCAACCTTTGCTTCCCACCCCAAATATACATTTGGATCACCTTCACCACTAAAGCTAGGTAATTTTACAAAAGGCATATAAGGCTTTGCCACATGTTGGCGCCTTTCTTCATAATGATGATGCCTCCTCCATTCGGTTTCCTCTTCATGTCCATGAGAGTTGGAAGAAGTTCTTGATGAATGCCTTGAAGAATGACGTCTTCTATGGTGTGTATGGCTGGACCTTTCATTAGTCACTTCAAGCCTTTCCAATCTTTCTTCCAATTGTCTTATAGCTTCATCTTTTTGTGCAAGTGACCTTTTTGCTTCTTTTAGTTCACCAAGAATGAAAGCTTTTTGTGGAGAGTGTGGTTTGGAAGATTCTCCACTTGAATATTGAGTCATTTTGAAAACAGTACAGCAAACACAAATAGCAAACAACTAAAGAAAACAAGGTTAGAAAACGAAGAAATAAGTGGTGCGGTTTTGGTAAAAAAAATTAAGGCACTCAAAATCACTCCAAGAAATTATACTTCCCTCAACCAAGCTTCTCTTGTGGAATGGAGTAACCTCATATGAAAGATGCCAAAGCACTCAACTACTCATCCAAAAATAACCACCACAAAACTTGAAGAATAATAAAAGACAAGCAATAAAAGGTACAAAACAAGAAAGGGTAGTGCAAAAGGAATACAAGATATATGACAAAACTTAAGGAATGAAAGACAAGCAATAAAAGGCACACAATAAGACTCAAAGAATACTCACTAAACTTTATAATCAAGAAAGAAAGTACAACTCTTAAACTTGTCAAAGTAAAACGATCAAAAGTTACACAAAGTAGACAACAATTTGCCAATCACTATGAATCCAACTTTGGTATGAAAATTAATGTGCAAAAGAAAGAATACATGCAAATACCAAACTGTTTCGAAGGATTTAAAAATAGAATTGGTTCTGTTTTTTTTTTTTTATATACCAAATGGAACTTATGTAGTGAAAAAATCATAATATGCATCATATGGAAGTTGAAACATCAATCAATTTGCACAAAAAATTTTATGAAGGATTCAAGACAATTGAACACTTGAAATAAAATTTTTGGAACCTCTAATCACAAGTACTAAGAAAAATTCAAGAGAAACACAAACTTTCAAAATCAAAAGCAAGCAAGTATAGACAAGATTTGGACACCTAGAACACTATGAACATAAAACTCAAAACAAGAGGTGAGATTAATGAAAAGGCACAAACTATAGACATATTCAAACAAAAAAAGCATGAATATAGGGCTGGAAAAAAAATTCTGCATGAAAAAATAGGTACTGGAAAACAGAATGCACAAAGTTAAAGTGCTAGAAAAACAAATTGTTCAAAGAGAAAGTGTCTATTCAACTCACAATTTACAAATCAACACCATGGCTCTAGATACCACATGATGTGAGTTCATTATGAACCTTTCTTAGTTTGGGTTGAGTTGATATAGGTTTCATTTTATTCATGACACTTTCAAGAATTAGGATCAAAATTCTAAAGAACAATTAATAGAGTTTCTACTCAAGAAAACAAAGGTTCATACTAAAAACACATGAATAGGTAACTTGTAGTGTAAGATAACAATGGAATATGAAAGGGTAATTCAAGAACAGCAACCAAAGTGCAGTAATAACACAAAAACAGTACAAAGAAACAAGAATTAAAACAAGAACACAACAAGAATTGAAACTAGTAATAGAAACACAACAAGAACACAACCTGTAAGGACCTGTAAAATTGAATTGGAATAAAAAGGGATATATTTTAAATGAATTCTAAGTATGCTTTTATTTAAAATAAAAAGGAAGGAAAGTGTAGTTTAGAAGACTATGAGATCGCCGGTCGTCTACTACACATGATCGCCAGGGCGCGAGAGGCATGCGGGCATCGCCAGGGCGCGAGGCATGTGGACGTCGTCGGGACGCGAGGCATGCAGGCATCGCCGGGTCGCGAGAGGCGTGCGGGTGTCGCCAGGGATAGACATCGGTCGTCTTCCAGGGAGAGACATCGGTCGTCCGCCAGGATGAGGCATCGGTGGATTGCCTTCGCGCGAGAGGTCATCGGTGGATTGTCTTCGCGCGATAGGTCATCGGTGGATAGCCTTCGCGCGAGAGGTCATCGGCGAAAGGTTATCGCGCGATGTCGAGTTGCACACAGAGAAGGTGGGACCCAGACTCCCAGCATGGAACGTCCTGCACGTACGCCACGTAGACAAAAAGGATGGTTCAGAATAGTGACATCAGAATGTTGGCATGCGCAGGAGACACTCGCGGTCGTACTGTTCAGGAAGTGGTTGGCATGCGCAAGAGACAAACATGGTCGTACTGTTCAGAGAAACGTACACTCAGACTTCTCTGCAGAGTGGGTGGTGGCAGCTGCTTTTGTGGACAAGCTGGTTTAAGATGCAAAAACCCACTTCTGAGAGAGGGGAACGTTGCAGTTGTTCAAGAGCGAAAGAGTGAGTTTACCTCCCTTCTCCTCCATTCTCTCCTTCGCACTGCGATTCTGGCACCTTCACACAAGAGTACGACGAGCGACGGCCACCATTAGAGCACCTCGGAGGTTCTCTGCAAGTTCTACAAACCAGACGCTAAAACAGAGCCAAGGCATCCTGTAAGCTCGGTGGATTTCGGAGTTCTTGGAGTTTTGCACAAGTCCAGGTAAGGGAAGCTAGCTTTATTTTCAATAAAAGCCGTAGATTAGCTGTTTCTGAAGTGAGGGCGACGTGGTCGCCGGTTTCATATTCTTCTTCGTGATACTCTGTTCTATGTGTTTGGGCAACGTGGTGCCGGTTTTAAACCCCTTTTTCATGATGCTCTGTTTTTACGCGTGGGGCGACGTAATCGTCGGTTTTAAATGTTGTCTTCGAAATCCCCTATTTTAGTGTCGCTTTGAACTGGTTTGAGATTGATATGTGAAATGCACGTGTTATTGGAAAAATCTGAACCTGGGTACGTTTGATGCTGTGGTTGAGATCGTTCATTTAAGTATTGTATGGTGCATTGGGTGAATTGATGATCTTTAGCTGTCCTGTGTGGACTTTGTTTGCTGTCCTGTGTGGACTTTACTTGCTGTCCTGTGTGGACTTTGCTTGCTGTCCTGTGTGGACTTTGGTTTCTGTCCTGTGTGGACTTTCCTTGCTGTCCTGTGTGGACTTTGGTTGCTGTCCTGTGTGGACTTTGGTTGCTGTCCTGTGTGGACTTTCCTTGCTGTCCTGTGTGGACTTTCCTAGCTGTCCTGTGTGGACTTTCCTTGCTGTCCTGTGTGGACTTTCCTTGCTGTCCTGTGTGGACTTTCCTTGCTGTCCTGTGTGGACTTTGCAGTGGTGTGGTAAGTGTCTATGTGTGTTAAATCAGTGGAAGTCCGACGTAAGAAATGAGAAACTTTGAATTTGATAGACACTTGGTGCATTATGTGAAATAGAACGACTCTTGAAAATATTGTGAAATGTGTGATTTCTTGGCGATCAGGTGAAGGGAATGAGAAACTCTATAGTTTTACGTGGGTATCTTGAATTTGTTTTATCTTGATTTTAATGTTCATATTTAAACTCTCTTTAAAATATCTAGCTTACCCTGCGTGTTTTGGTTCTGTGGCTGTTTTCTTAAAACTGTGATGATCGTGTATAATTTACACGGGAGCAGATGATCTTCCAGGAAGTAGAGCTCCTTAGTGAGTGGTCGCCGGGGAAGAGATCGCCTGTTTCTATCTCTTTGTGGTGATCGCCTGTTTTGGGGCTTCTGTTTGGAGATCGCCGGTTTATGTATGGAGACCGCCGGTTTCGATGTATTTGACTGTATTTTGTTAAGTTTTGAGAAAATTTGACCAGTTATGTATTAAACTCCCTGTGAGGAGCAACTTCATTACTTATATATAATTATGTTCACTTAAATATTATTGTTTTACCTTTAATTCATTTTATATTTATGAAAAGAAATTTGGCGGGATGTTACACAACCTACTATTGGAAATTCAAGAAAACAACATGAACCATAATACCCATGGAAACCGAACCAAAAATAGGTTGCTATAACAAGTTTGAACCGATTAAAATTGAAGAACAACACATCAAATGATAGAGGACATTACAAGGAAGAGAATGAACCGATTAGAATTGAAAACAAACAAGTAGAACAAAAATGGCTATTTTTAGAAGATAAATAGAAATGACTTATGTGGTTGTAGCCTTTTGGAGATGTGATTCACGCTACTTAGAGGGTGGTTCTTCCAAGATGAGTGGGTGGTGCCGCCACTTGAGAGTCTCCAAAGCTCACAAGATAAGACATGGAGGAGAAGAAGAGACAAGTCTCACAAACTCACTCTCTCTCAATTTCAAGATAGTTTCTTTACTTCTAAGTTTCAACTTTTCTTATTAAGAACCAAGCACTCCTATTTATAATAAGAAGGGCTGGACATGTTACAAGGGAGAAGGAGTGGGAAGAGTCACTCTTCTATCTCCTTCTAGTGCCTAAGAGAGAAAGGAGTAGAAGAGTCACTTTTTCCACTTTTTCCTAAAGAAAGTGCATAAAATGCCTTACATTTAGAGGTTTCTTTTGGCTTTCCTCTTTGGCATACTCCTAAGGATATTTCTATATTATTTACAAATTTATACAAGAGTATTTACAAAGATTTATTTATACTACTTGTTCTTGCCGGTTGACTCTACAACAATCACGCGCCTCCTTTCCACACCTTGCATTATGCTTTGCTGTCTCAAAACAACTTGCACCTACAAGATTGAAAGGGGCGTCCTAGAGGTCGTTTGCACTCCGACGTTCAAGTCAAAAAACTAGGGCAAGCACACCAAGTGTATTCAGTATCTCAGTTTAGGTTTAGAAACCGCGTACCTTTGTGAAGTGTTTTACTACCCTTTATACAGTCTAGGGTTTCCTCTGCGCCGCTACCCATATTTAGGGTTTACAGGAATACCCTTGCGCTGCTATCACCCAGACTTAGGGTAATCTAGCACGTAAGGTTTCCTTAACAGGAGTGCAAACTCTAACAGGATGGGCACCTAGGTACCCCCTCGTGCACCTTGTCTCTGGGGCCACCTATCTTGGGAGCGCCTTCACTGTTCACATGCCATGCATGTAGCCTTACTGGGAAACCCTAGTTCTGATGAGTACTCAACCCCTCAAGACTCTGCACCTAGTTGTGCTTTCCCTGTCACACGCATGGGCGCTTCGTGACTTAGGCCCCTCTCTACCTCTGGGCATTTCACTGATCACTGGTAGTCCCTTGGGGCCTACCTTAGATGTTCTAGTTCTGTTGTTCAAACACCCAAGACCAATGTCACCTCGTCACACTCTGTTGTCGAGGCCTCATCGCCCTGCTGAGTGACGAGGACACCTCATTCCACTTTGGTGATCAACACGCTGATGACTATTCACCCACCAGTCCACGTTACCTGTGGGACCCATCCCACGTGGCTCTGGCCGATGCTGTGGGACCCAACGGACATGGCTCACCATTACTAGCTGTTCTCGGTGTCTGAGGACTGGTCGGTACACAAGCCCCCCAGTCTCGAGCTGTTAACTTGTTCAGTGAAGAGACTAAGTCATCGGCTCGGGTGACCTACGTGGCACTGAGCGAAAGGACATGAACAGGGTGCTAAAGGGACGTCTCACCAACCCCCCCCCCCTTAATCTGCGGACACGGGGTTAGATCAACGGTTGGGGCTTCTTAATGTTTGCGCTGCCTTGCCTACGTTAAACCCCTTCAAAAACCCCCCTTCAAAACCCCTCGCCTCAGCACTGTTTCATCACTTTTCACTCAAACCTCCATAATTTCTTTCTTCTCTTGTACGCTGTAACATCCCGCAAAATAAAACCATACATACATGTATAATGAAAATAAAGGTAAACAAATAATATTGAAGAGTACATGATATTATATATATAAGAAATGAAGTTGCTCCTCTTAGGGAGTTAAATACATAACCAGGTCAAATGTTTTCAAAATTTAAAAACGGAATTCAACCAAATACAACAAGACCGGCGATCTCCATTCATGAACCGGCGATCTGTAACAGAAGGCCCAAAACAGCCGATCTGCTATCAGGACAGAAAAACAGGCGATCACCCGATGGAGGCATAAACAGGCGATCTCCTTCCGGCGACCACTCACTGAGGAGCTCTACTCCCTGGAAGATCATCTGCTCCCGTGTAAAATACACGATCATCACAGTTTTAAGAGAAAACAGCCACAGAGCAATACAAAAGAAAAGGGGTAAGCTAGATGGTTTAAAAAGAGTTTAAATATGAACATAAAAATCAGGATAAAACAAATTCCATATACCCACATAAAATTATAAAGTTTCTCATTTCTTACGTCGGACTTCCACTGATTTAACACACATAGACACTTACCATACCACTGTAAAGTCCACACAGGACAGCAACCGGAGTCCACACAGGACAGCCACCAAGGTCCACACAGGACAGCAAGCAAAGTCCACACAGGACAGCAACCAAGGTCCACACAGGACAGCAAGCAAAGTCCACACAGGACAGCAACCAAGGTCCACACAGGACAGCAAGCAAAGTCCACACAGGACAGCAACCAAGGTCCACACAGGACAGCAAGCAAAGTCCACACAGGACAGCAACCAAGGTCCACACAGGACAGCAAGCAAAGTCCACACAGGACAGCAACCAAGGTCCACACAGGACAGCAAGCAAAGTCCACACAGGACAGCAACCAAGGTCCACACAGGACAGCAAGCAAAGTCCACACAGGACAGCAACCAAGGTCCACACAGGACAGCAAGCAAAGTCCACACAGGACAGTTAAAGATCATCAATTCGCCCAACGCACCATACAATACTTAAATGAACGATCTCAACCACAGCAACAAACGTATCCAGGTTCAGACTTTTTCCAAAAACGCGTGCCTTTCACATATCAATCACAAACAAGCTCAAAGCGACACTAAAACAGGGGAGTTCGTAAAACAGCGCCAAAACCGGCGATCTAGTTCAAAACGGGGTATTTCGAAGTCTGCATTTAAAACCGGCGACCACGTCGCCCAAACACATAGAAACAGAGCATTCACGAAGATGAAAACGAAAACCGGCGACCACGTCGCCCTCACTTCAGAAACAGCTAATCTATGGCTTGTATTGAAAATGAAGTCTAGCTTCCCTTACCTGGACTTGCGCAAAACACTAGGAGCTCCGAAACCCAACGAAGCTTGAACAACGCCTTGGCTCTGTTTTTGCGTCTGGTTGAAGGACTTGCAGAGAACCTCCCAGGTGCTCTAATGGTGCTGCCTCTCGTCGTACTCTTGTGTGAAGATGCTAGAATCGCAGCGCGAAGGAGATATCTGGAGGAGAAGGAGCCAACGTTAACTCTCTAAATCACTTTCTAATCACCTCTCGTCTCTTACCTCTCAGGGGTGAGTTTAAATCTAAGCCAACTTGCCCAGGAATGCCGCTGCCTCCACCCACTCTGCAGGAAAGGTTGCGTGTACGCTTCCCTGAACAGTACGACTACGCATGCCTCTGCGCAGGCTAACACTCTGAGGTCACTATTCTGGACCACCCTTTCTGTCTACGTGTCGCGCGTGCAGTACGTCTGATGCTGAGAGCCTGGGTCCCACCTTATCGGCGTGAAACTCGACATCGCGCGATAACGTTCCACCGATGACCTCTCGCGCGATGACTATCCACCGATGACATCTCGCGCGATGACTATCCACTGATGACATCTCGCGCGATGACCTTCCACCGATGACCTCTCGCGCGATGACTATCCACTGATGACATCTCGCGCGATGACCTTCCACCGATGGATTATCCTGGAGGACGACCGATGTATCACCCTGGTGGACCACCGATGTCTCTCCCTGGTAGACGACCGATGTCCACATGCCTCGCGCCCTGGCGATGCCCGCATGTCCCGCGTCTGGCGATGCCCGCATGCCTTGCGCCCTGGCGATGACCGCATGCCTCGCGCCCTGGCGATGCCCGACGACACATCGTCACGCCTTCCCGAAGGTTCTTCATTCCACTATGTTACGTCCAAAGTATCATCTCCACATGACTCGGTGACGTCGGTAGCTTCACATTTCCAAGAGTAGACCAGCACCACTCTTCGTGCGCCCATGCATGCAACACTAAGGGCGATCTCTTTTGCTCAAGCATAGAGCTTCGCATGCACAGCGTATCTAAGGCTTAACCCACACCTTGATACGCGTGGTTGTTGGAACCCACTCTAGTTGATCCAGTACCTTGACCACATACTGAGTGCACTTTCGGCGATCATGTGCACCATAGGCGGCAGGCGATCATGCACTAACCAGGCGATCACATAGGAGACTTCTTAGCTACACTTTTCTTCCTTTACTCTTCTTGATCCACATGTCTTCCTCGAGCACATCCACGTGATTACCTCACGATAAAGTCATCGCACCTGACTACTATGTTACTGCAATGGTAAGCCGACCGACCTCTACCAGCTGACCTCAGATCTTGAGCGACGTCCGAGGTCCGACCACTATGAAACTTCGTTTACCAGCTCTTTGTATTTTAAATAATAACATCTTCTGAAATTATTTAAATATAACACTTTCATTCCAATTAAAGTTTCTAGGTCCTTACATTCTCCCCAACAAGAAAAATTTTCGTCCTCGAAAATTGGATTACAAGGAAAAGAGGTAGGGATAGGCTTCTCTCAGGGTTTCTTTCAAATTCCCAATTTGTATCACCCGATCTGTCATCCCACACCACCTTCACGGTCTTGCCTCTGAACTGCTTACCCTGCTGATCGTCAATCCTTACTGGTTTCGTCCCAACAACAAGTCATCCCTGATCTGCACATCGTCTACTTCCAACACGTGCCTAGGGTCTGCAAGATACTTCCTTAACTGTGACACGTGAAAGACATTATGCAGATTTTGCTCATTGGAGAGGTAGGGCGATTTCATAAGCCACTAGACCTATCCTCCTTAAGATCTGATATGGCTCGACTAACTTAGGAGACAGCTCCTTTGATCTGATAGCTCGTCCTACACCCTTGGTCGGCGTCACTTTCATAAATGCATGATCTCCAACTACAACTCCAAAGGTCTTCTCCTCATTGTCAACGTCATCACTGCCTCCCCCAGAGTTATTATCGTTGTGTTCATTTAAGGCCAGAAGTGTCTTCACAGCGTTGTCAGCTTCGTCCTCATATCCACCACTAGAGTTGTTACCCTTGTCCTCATGAGCGACATAGGGTGGCTCCCTCCAGGTTATTCCCTTCATATTTTCCAGATCCGCAGGGGTTTCTCAACCAAACGATTCTTGCTCACCTTCTTAGTAACTTCAACTTTGGGGATGGATGATGATTCACTTTCTAAGGCAGAGTCATCCGACGAAGATCCCTCTACCACTGCCATTAACTGCAGTTACAACACCTTCCCACCACCCATCATACCACCAGGCATACACTGCTGATTCAAACCCAAGTGGGCGACCTGAACGGCGCTCAGGAGAGCATGGCTTGACTGTTAAGCGCTCTGAACATCGCATACCCAAATTAATCAGTAGCTGCCACTCTAGACGAAAGGACCCATTCCTCTAGTTTCTGTGGTCCCTCTTAACAAGCCAGTCATCGTACTGGACCTTCAGCAGCGTTGGAGACACACTCCAGATTTTGCATCTAAACCAGCGTTTTCTAACGCCACCATCTTGCCATGTTCAGGGGCCTTTAACTTCAACCATCCATTCCCACACTCATCTTTCAAATCCCGATCAACAAAACAACCCTATTCTGCGTGAAACCTTCCTTCTTAGGAGGTAGTCCAAGTATTTCTTCTGGAAATACATCCATGAAATCTTTCACCCCATGTATCCTGTTTACGCCCCCTTCACTCTTCACTCCCCCCTTCAGCTAGGATCACAAAACACGTCGCCCCTTCTTTCAACTCTGACTTCACATGCTGAGCAGATATCACACCTGACCCTTGGAGATTGGGAAACACCACCTTCTGGCTACAGCAATCTGTGAGAACTCGATTGGCATGTAGCCAATCCATTCCTAGGATAACATCCAGATCCTGAAGAGGTAGACAGATCAAATTCACTTTGAACCTGCGTCCCTCTACTATCACTGGACATTCAGAGCAAACTGGGGAGGTCAAAACCTGTCCTGATGCAGGTGTAGAGACCAACCGTTCAAACGGCAGCTCCTTCACTAGAAGGCCCAGTTCGGTTGCACACCGACTTGACACAAGAGAGTGTGTCGCTCCAGAAACAAACAAAACTCTAAAGTATCCACCAGCTATAAACAAGTATCTTGTACTAGGTTACCTGACTGAGATGCCTCCGCTCCAGACATGGCAAACACTCTCCCTGCTGCTTGAGGTCTGCTGCCTTCGTTCCTCAACTGCTGGGAACCACTGGGTTGAGTCGCCCTATTCCCGTTAGGACATTCTCTAGAAAGGTGCCCCGTCTTTCGGCAGATGTAGCATCTTCTCTCTGAATTTCTCTTGGGGCACACATTGGATGTGTGTGGTCCACCACAACGGGAACATCTGAGTTTCCAGGGCTGTTGCTGTTGAAACTGAGGCGGTGCTGCTCCTGCCCCATGCTATGGAGGTCTCGCATAAGGCTTATTCTGCTGTTGCTGCACCTTGGCCTTCCCACTGGAAAAACCCCCTGGGTGTGACCTGATCACCCGAGAGTCACTCTTTTCCAGTGTCTCCACCATCATCGCCTTCTCCACTAAGGCGTGAAATTCTCTTATGCACATAGGTGCTATGGTCCTCTTCAGCTCATGCTTCAGTCCTTCTTCAAATTTCCTACACCTCCAAGCCTCAGAGGTCGCCTGGGTATAGAATCGGGCGAGATACTCAAACCAAGCAGCATAAGCATTCACTGACATCTCCCCCTGCTCCAATTTGAGGAATTCTGCTTCCCTCGCAAATCTTGCACTATCTGGGAAGTATTTTTCCAGAAATCTCACCCTGAAACTCTCCCAGTCTAACACTTCAGCTCTGGCTTCCATCATCTGCTGAGCTCCCATCCACCAGAACTCGGCTTCTCCAGATAGCAGATAGGTAGCGAATACCAATTTCTTCCCTTCAGGGCAGGAGGTCGCCCTAAAGATTTTCTCCAACTCCCTGACCCACTGATCTGCTTGATCAGGGGTAGCATTCCCACTGAACTTGGGTGGGTTGTGCCTCATGAACTCAGTCAGTCCCATCTGATCCTGAGGCTGACCGACGTGGGAAGCTGTTTCAGCCGACCGAGCAGTTTCCCAATGGTGCATTGCCGCCTGATGATTCTGAGCCATTGCTGCATTCTGTTGTTGGATGGCAGTTGCCATCATCTCAATAGCCTTGGCAATTTGGCTCATTTCCGAAGAAGGTTGGGGAGGGGTAGGAGGTCTACGTGCCATCTCTCTTCGTTTCAGATTTTGAAACTATAGGTTGTCTATATTCCCTACAACTACAAGAATGAGATCGATAAGAAATCAATTCATTCAGGAGGTAACATCTAGACCTTACAAAGGTCAGCATCTCAAATTCATTAAGAATTTGAGCTCATCAACAGAATCGTGATACTTATAATCTCAAGCAAAACACCAGAACAGCTACTGGTATGCAGTCATCAATCCAATCAACCATTTTCAATCAATTACAAAGACACTCCAGGGAATGAAATAGCTCACACCAGAATTCAATATATGCTAAACATCAAACCTTTAGAATTAAGATTGAGAATCATCTCGATTCAGTTATGAGTGTGCACCCTCACTACTTTATCAAGATCCTCTCATTCTTAATACTAAGATTTTCAGTTAGGGCATACATTCACTAAAGCACACACAAAATTTCAATACAAAAACGTTTGAAAACCTTTCACTATAGTTGTTATTTAAAACTCAAATAAATTTTATGAGCAGAAGAAACACAATGGATCCACAGCCCTCAGGTCATCCTAAGGACGAACTGCTCTGATACCATTAATGTAACATCCCGCAAAATAAAACCATACATACATGTATAATGAAAATAAAGGTAAACAAATAATATTGAAGAGTACATGATATTATATATATAAGAAATGAAGTTGCTCCTCTTAGGGAGTTAAATACATAACCAGGTCAAATGTTTTCAAAATTTAAAAACGGAATTCAACCAAATACAACAAGACCGGCGATCTCCATTCATGAACCGGCGATCTGTAACAGAAGGCCCAAAACAGCCGATCTGCTATCAGGACAGAAAAACAGGCGATCACCCGATGGAGGCATAAACAGGCGATCTCCTTCCGGCGACCACTCACTGAGGAGCTCTACTCCCTGGAAGATCATCTGCTCCCGTGTAAAATACACGATCATCACAGTTTTAAGAGAAAACAGCCACAGAGCAATACAAAAGAAAAGGGGTAAGCTAGATGGTTTAAAAAGAGTTTAAATATGAACATAAAAATCAGGATAAAACAAATTCCATATACCCACATAAAATTATAAAGTTTCTCATTTCTTACGTCGGACTTCCACTGATTTAACACACATAGACACTTACCATACCACTGTAAAGTCCACACAGGACAGCAACCGGAGTCCACACAGGACAGCCACCAAGGTCCACACAGGACAGCAAGCAAAGTCCACACAGGACAGCAACCAAGGTCCACACAGGACAGCAAGCAAAGTCCACACAGGACAGCAACCAAGGTCCACACAGGACAGCAAGCAAAGTCCACACAGGACACCAACCAAGGTCCACACAGGACAGCAAGCAAAGTCCACACAGGACAGCAACCAAGGTCCACACAGGACAGCAAGCAAAGTCCACACAGGACAGCAACCAAGGTCCACACAGGACAGCAAGCAAAGTCCACACAGGACAGCAACCAAGGTCCACACAGGACAGCAAGCAAAGTCCACACAGGACAGCAACCAAGGTCCACACAGGACAGCAAGCAAAGTCCACACAGGACAGTTAAAGATCATCAATTCGCCCAACGCACCATACAATACTTAAATGAACGATCTCAACCACAGCAACAAACGTATCCAAGTTCAGACTTTTTCCAAAAACGCGTGCCTTTCACATATCAGTCACAAACAAGCTCAAAGCGACACTAAAACAGGGGAGTTCGTAAAACAGCGCCAAAACCGGCGATCTAGTTCAAAACGGGGTATTTCGAAGTCTGCATTTAAAACCGGCGACCACGTCGCCCAAACACATAGAAACAGAGCATTCACGAAGATGAAAACGAAAACCGGCGACCACGTCGCCCTCACTTCAGAAACAGCTAATCTATGGCTTGTATTGAAAATGAAGTCTAGCTTCCCTTACCTGGACTTGCGCAAAACACTAGGAGCTCCGAAACCCAACGAAGCTTGAACAACGCCTTGGCTCTGTTTTTGCGTCTGGTTGAAGGACTTGCAGAGAACCTCCCAGGTGCTCTAATGGTGCTGCCTCTCGTCGTACTCTTGTGTGAAGATGCTAGAATCGCAGCGCGAAGGAGATATCTGGAGGAGAAGGAGCCAACGTTAACTCTCTAAATCACTTTCTAATCACCTCTCGTCTCTTACCTCTCAGGGGTGAGTTTAAATCTAAGCCAACTTGCCCAGGAATGCCGCTGCCTCCACCCACTCTGCAGGAAAGGTTGCGTGTACGCTTCCCTGAACAGTACGACTACGCATGCCTCTGCGCAGGCTAACACTCTGAGGTCACTATTCTGGACCACCCTTTCTGTCTACGTGTCGCGCGTGCAGTACGTCTGATGCTGAGAGCCTGGGTCCCACCTTATCGGCGTGAAACTCGACATCGCGCGATAACGTTCCACCGATGACCTCTCGCGCGATGACTATCCACCGATGACATCTCGCACGATGACTATCCACTGATGACATCTCGCGCGATGACCTTCCACCGATGACCTCTCGCGCGATGACTATCCACTGATGACATCTCGCGCGATGACCTTCCACCGATGGATTATCCTGGAGGACGACCGATGTATCACCCTGGTGGACCACCGATGTCTCTCCCTGGTAGACGACCGATGTCCACATGCCTCGCGCCCTGGCGATGCCCGCATGTCCCGCGTCTGGCGATGCCCGCATGCCTTGCGCCCTGGCGATGACCGCATGCCTCGCGCCCTGGCGATGCCCGACGACACATCGTCACGCCTTCCCGAAGGTTCTTCATTCCACTATGTTACGTCCAAAGTATCATCTCCACATGACTCGGTGACGTCGATAGCTTCACATTTCCAAGAGTAGACCAGCACCACTCTTCGTGCGCCCATGCATGCAACACTAAGGGCGATCTCTTTTGCTCAAGCATAGAGCTTCGCATGCACAGCGTATCTAAGGCTTAACCCACACCTTGATACGCGTGGTTGTTGGAACCCACTCTAGTTGATCCAGTACCTTGACCACATACTGAGTGCACTTTCGGCGATCATGTGCACCATAGGCGGCAGGCGATCATGCACTAACCAGGCGATCACATAGGAGACTTCTTAGCTACACTTTTCTTCCTTTACTCTTCTTGATCCACATGTCTTCCTCGAGCACATCCACGTGATTACCTCACGATAAAGTCATCGCACCTGACTACTATGTTACTGCAATGGTAAGCCGACCGACCTCTACCAGCTGACCTCAGATCTTGAGCGACGTCCGAGGTCCGACCACTATGAACTTCGTTTACCAGCTCTTTGTATTTTAAATAATAACATCTTCTGAAATTATTTAAATATAACACTTTCATTCCAATTAAAGTTTCTAGGTCCTTACATACGCTTCCACTCTACTCCAACTCTCGCAATCCCTCATCTTCGCTTACTCAAAGGTATGATTTTTAATCTTCTTCTCGCCTTTGTTTTATGATTCCGCTACCCTTTACATGCTATAACTGCTCTGGGTTTGTTCATGCATTTAGGGTTTCTGTTCTTCTTTCTTGTTTTCGCTCTTCTTCTGTGAGTCTTTGTCCGCCATTGTTCACACCATCAATTTCTTCTAAATCCTTTTTTCCTTCTTCCCGCCTCTCATTTGTTTTAGATTTGAGATGGCTAGAACCAAGACCACCTCCAACCCTCCTCCATTCGTTGACTACAGGTCCCTCTACCCCTGGGCCCCCGAGGATCTCCTTGCTGAGACCTCCCAACTCACCTCTAGTGAGGACTGGAGGAAACACAAAGACAACAAAAATGAGATTAAAGGGCGTGTCTTTGGCAAAGAGAGCGACGTGTACATATCGGTTCGACCCTGTACTGAGGGCGAACCTGTCTGCTCTGATGACCGATACAACGACGGGAGCCCTTTTTCTTCTTCAACGCCATCGTCTTTAAACGAGTCAAAGTCCGTTTGCCCTTCACTGGGTTCGAGAGGGCTCTGTTCACTGAGCTGAATGTGGCACCTGCCCAACTGCACCCAACAGCTGGGTCTTCGTTAGGGCGTTCTCGATCCTCTGCAACAACCTAGGGTTCACTCCCTCGGTGGATGTATTCTTGTACTTCTTTGAGGCGAAGAACCCTGGGAAGAGGCTTTGGGTAAGCCTCAACGGTGTGGCAGAGAGGGTTCTACTAACCCTCTTCCAGCAGTCCTACAAAGGCTTCAAGGGGAAGTTCTTCCGGGTCTGCTGCAACTCCTACGACTCTACCATGCTCAATGGGTTCCCATTCTATTGGGTGGAGAAGCTGAAATTCAAGAAACCCAAAGGACTCGAGGAGCTGACACCCTTCGACCGCGACTTGTACAACTCCTGGCCAGCTGGGGGGTAGTATTTAACACTGCCCAGCTGTTCAGGCACGAGTATGATGCTAAGACCCTCAGCATCTACATTGGTATTTCCTTGCTTTCTTTACCATCTACGTGTATCTGTATTTAGAAACGGTATGTCTTTTCTCATGACCTTGTTGTTTGTTGCAGATATGGTGCTGGACGTTAGGAAAAAGAAAAGGCTGGCTGATTTGCTAAGTCGCTGTTTAGCAGGTGGCTCATGCCCTGCTAGTCCTTCTTCCCCCGTCGTGGCTGCCCCAGGCCCAACCTCCGAAAGTAAGCACAAGAGGGGAGCTGCGGTGGTAATTTCTGAGGACGAGGATACCTGTTCTAGCCTCGTCTTCAAGAGAAATAGGGTGGAGGTTGCTGCGGTGACCTCTTCTACAACAGAGGGGCAACCTCCATCCTTTAGGGAGCATCCTCCCAGCGCCTCCTCTCCCCCCGAGCCACTCCTGGTGCTCGAGGGTGGAGGAGAGAATGCTCCCCCAGCCAACCAAGCACCTCCTGCCCCCGAAACTGCCTCCTCTTCTCCAAGAAACTCTTTCACACCTGCCAGCCAAAGAGGTGATGGAGGCCCTCGACAAGGACTCACTAAGGACCCGCATTAGCCACAACCTTGGTGAGTTCATCGCCGCCTCCAGCGCCTTGCTAGTTCATGCTGATGCGGGACTGAAGGAGAGGGTGGCCCAACTGGAGAGGGAGCTGGGATTTCAAGCCCAACTGGCTGGCAAACGCGAGGCTGCTCTGAACCAGGAGCTGAGCAGTCTCCGCCAGTCAGAGAAAGAAACCAAGAAACTCCTCTTCTTCAAGGGGAAGGAGGCCCTCTAGCTTGAAACCAAGATTCTTCCCCTCTGCAACAAAATCATAGACCTGGAGGAACAATTGGAGGGGGTCCAAGCAAAAATGACCAAGCTGGAGGACAGGACGACCACCCAAGAGGTTCAGCTGGGCAAAGTTGAGGAAGAGCTTGCCCAACAAACTGAGCTGCTTAAGAAGACTGAGGCCGAACTTACTGAAGACGCCATCGACGCCTACGAGGAGGGGTTTGGCGATGCCCTTGCTTAGTTTGCCTGTGTGCATCCTGAGATGGACCTCTCGCCATTCTCTGTATCAAAGCAGGTAGTCGACGGGCAAATAGTGCCCAAATAGGTCTCTTGAGCAGCTATATTCTGTGGTTGGACCTCTTGTAATCACCTTTGTAATTACTCTTCCAATCTAATAAAGTATTTAACTTTGTGTATATAATTTGTCTTGACCAACTTACTTTCATTGGCACTTCACATTTCCTTTGCACAACCTGTATATCTGGTACTCAATGGTTGCTTGGACACTTTAGCGTACTTAGCTTATAGCTTCGACTCCTTGCAATGTAGCACGCTTGACTCTGATGAGAGGTGATGAATGTAATTCCTCTTTAGGATAAGAGACCACATCGTAGCCGAGCCCTAGCGAGTGGACTACATCACTTCATTGACCTCTCCTTCCAAACCACCTCAATCAACCCTGGCGTTCTCACTCGAGTGGGAGGGTATCATCTGTGAACCCCTCTCTTCCACTTCGAGACTTCTAACACACAGGCTATTCCTTGGCCGACCTCTCATCGCCCATAGGCATGTGTGATTTCACTAGTACGAGTCGTCCTTGGTGTTCTTACTTGAAAGGGGAGGCATTCTCTATGAACCTTCCTTTCTCGCTTCCAAGACTTCTAACCTAATCTGACGAGTCCTTACTGACCTCACATCGCCCAAAGGCAAAGGAGGATTTAACTGGTGAACCTTTCTGTTCAAGTTAGGATTTCTCACTCCAAGGGGGGTGTCCTCTACGATCCTACCTTCCCACAATCGAGACCTCTAACCCCACATGACAGGTTCGAACTGACCTCACATCGCTCATAGGTGAGGGAAGATTTCGCTGGTGAACCTTTCTGTTCAACTTGGCGTTCTCACTCGAAGAGGAGGTGTTCCTTACGAACCTACCTTCCCACTTACGAGACTACTAACCCCAAGTGAAAGGTTCTGACTGACCTCACATCGCTCATAGGCGAGGGAGGATTTCGCTGGTGAACCTTTCTGTTCAACTTGGTGTTCTCACTCGAAGAGGAGGTGTTCCTTACGAACCTACCTTCCCACTTACGAGACTTCTAACCCCAAGTGACAGGTTCTGACTGACCTCACATCGCTCATAGGCGAGGGAGGATTTCGCTGGTGAACCTTTCTGTTCAACTTTGCGTTCTCACTAATAATGAATTCAATATCTATACATGTTTAAACATATTACTTTGCGGGGGGAGGGGGGGGGGGTTATGCCTCATTTATAACATCCTTCGTAATCGATTATGGATAATTGATTATGCATTAAAAACCTTTGGTTAATCGATTATGCATGCAAAGAAACTCTTGGATAATTGATTATTGCTTTTAAAAATCACAGTTCAGTGAATGCAATTGAGGGCAATGAAGTAAAATGGTTTGTGTCTATGTGGCTTTCCTCAAGGATTTCTACTGTTGAAAGAAGAAACAAAATCCTCACTCACTCTCTTTTCCATTGTCGCACACTCCTTCACACACATGAATCCAAACAACAACCATATGTGCTCTTCTTTTGTCGTGAACAGTACACATGTGGAAGCAAACAAATATAAAGGTTTACTATTATTATTTTTCTAAGCTTTTGTGGTATTACAAACTTTTGTGTTCGTATTGCTTCGTTTAATCATTTTTGTAATGTTAGTTTGGACAACAAAAGATGAGGGATAATGCTTCTACTAATTTATAATCCCTAAGAGGATGCAACGGAAAGAAACAAAATGTTTTAGAAATAGAAATTGTAATTACCCAATGATAGATCCTGGCCAAAAATTTTAAGGGACCAAAATAATATACTAAAATTAAGCGTAGTTTTAATGTCTAATCTTCATGCAACGCCGCTAGAGTCCATTCTCCACACATTGTAAGGTAACATGGGAAAAATTCTCGTCTTCCTTCACCTTGCATGTGAATAAATGATATGGAAACTGCACCCTCTTTAATCACCAACAACATTAGCCTTTATCTCTACTCTCAGAGGAAGAAAGGCCAAAAGTAGTGGATCTGACAATAAGTTAGGGGGTTGAGGGATACAAACCACCTTGACAAGCAGATGAATAAGGACACAACAGACACTTCACAATTAGGTCAGTCATCTCAGCATACAAGACCAGATCCTACCAAACCTCAAGAGAGCCTTAACAGAAGAAGCACCAAACATAAACCAGAATATCAAATGTTCTTCCTTCTAATCTTTTCACAAGACAAGTTTATGTAAATAAATTGGGCTCACTTTGGGGGTTAAAATAGAAGAATAAGCTAGAGTAGGGTTCACTTAACATAAATTGGGGTGTACTTAGCATAAATTGGGCTTGTGCCAAGCCCATCTTTCATGACAAGTGCACTTAGGTTTAGGGTTTTTTGACCTACCTTCTAGAAGGTTTCTCACAAATGATGCTCCTACCCCTCTCACTCTTGCTCCCCAAGTCACTCTCTCCTATATAAAGGGTGTCTTGCCTCATATAATTTAAACATTGAATTTTGAATAGAAAAGAAACACTGTCAAAGTGTTTAGTGAGTTGAGTCTCCTAGAATTTGGGTCTTATCTTGAGTGCTCTACACTTCAAGTGGCGGCTCTTCACCACTCATCTTGGAGTCTCCTCCAAGTGACGTGACCACACCTTCATCATCCTAAGCTTATCTTTCCTGTCATCTTTTTTTTTCATTCCTTTATGTTCTTGTGTTAATCTTTTTCTATTCGGTTTCTATCTTCTTTCTTTCCTTTATATGCTTTTTAATTCCATACATATTCATCATCACACCATAATTGTGTTTTCTCTTTGCCCTCTAGAAGTGAACCTTCACACTTACTTAACCACTTGGTTAAGTTCGTGTTCAGTGGGAGTCTTCTTTGAGTTTCTCACCATATTCTGGTTAAAACAAAAACTCATAAACAAAGTACAACCTTTAAATTGTGCAATATTAAAATCAACTCACATCATGTGGTAATTAGAGCATGGTTTTAAATTGTGCTTATCTTTCCTGAGTTGATTTCTGCCTTTAAATTTCAGCACATTTCAATTATTGTTTTTATCTTCAAGCAATTTCAATTCCACCTTTAAATTCTTGTCATTTACAATTCTGCATTTTTATTCATTAAGAAATTTAAATTATGCTTTTGAATTATTTTGTGTCAATATTTTTTTACCTTATCTCTTTTGCTTGAGTCTTATGTTCTTAGTGTTCTAGGAGTCTTTAAATCCATTCTACTTATTTTAACTTTAATTGTGAAGAGTTAAAAGCAATTAGAATTTGTTTAAGTGGTAGTTGATTTAGTTCCAAACAAAGAATTCAAGTGATCATATGAATTGAATCCCAACCTATTTTTGAAAATTAAAAGTGAATTAAAAGGAAAAAAGAGTGTCCCCTAAACTGTGTACAGTGTTACATAGTCTTAACTGAAATAAAACTTCAGGTGAGTCACATTCCATGTACGAGGAATCGGACCACCTTCTAGAGTCTCAAGCCGGTACGCTCCATTCCCCAAGGCCTCTGTCACTCTAAAGGGACCAGTCCATTTAGGGGATAGCTTGTTCTCTATCTGGTACGGAGATGCCTTTCGCATGACTAGGTCGATGACCTGGAACTGCCGAGCTCTCAACTTGGAACTATGTTTGAGGTCAACCTTTCTCTTCAATGCTTCGGCTTTGATTCCTGCCTCTTCCCTCACTTCATCCAAGAGATCTAAATTCACCTTCCTTTCTTCATTGGATTCCTCAGCCACGAAGTTCTGGAAATGTGGTGAGCTCTCCTGGATCTCTACAGGGATCATGGCGTCTGAACCGTACACCAAGCTGAAAGGGGTCTCCTTGGTGGTGGACTGAGGAGTGGTATGGTAGGCCCATACAATTCTGGGAACCTCCTCAGCCTAAGTCCCTTTCGCCTTCTCCAGCCTTCTCTTCAGTCCTCTGAGTAGGACTCGGTTCGCTGACTCGACCTGTCCATTAATCTAAGGATGCTCGACTGATGCGAACACCTGCTTAATTCCCAACTCTGTGCATAACTTTCCCAACTGTTGGCTTGCAAACTGGGTGTCATTATCAGATACCAAGCACTTGGGTACACCAAAGCGGCACACTATATTCTTCCACACGAAGTGTTGGATCTTATGGGCTCTGATTTATGCTACTGGTTCAGCCTCGATCCACTTCGTGAAGTATTCTATGGCGACCACAAAGTACTTCATCTGCCACACAGCCAAAGGAAAGGGCCCCAGGATATTAATTCCCCATGTGTGGAATGGCCAGGGGCTGTATATAGATCTGAGCTCATCTGGAGGCGCCTTGTGCCAATCTGCGTGTAGCTGATACTATTTGCACTGCTGCGCATACTTCGTGCAATCTTCCCTCATGGTTGGCCAGTAATACCCTGCTTGAAGGCTTTAGATGCCAAAGCACAACCTCCTATGTGGCTGCCACATATTCCTTCATAGAGCTCTTCCATTATACGCGCACTGCTTACCATGCACGCACACCAGAATAGGGTGTGTGAACCCATGCCTGTACAACTCCCCATCAATGAGTGTGTACTTGGTTGAGTTCTTTTTTACTTTCCTTGCCTCTATTGGCTCCATTGGCAACATCCCATCAGCTAAGTATCACTTATAGGGCGTCATCCACGTTTTCCCACTCTGCAATAAGCAGACTTGTGACGACACCTCCTCCAATGCCGCATACGCGTTAACCCTTAACTTTTTCAAAGTTTCCTAGGTCAATGACCGATGACTCCTCTTCCCACCGTCTGTCTGGCTGATCTGGTGGACTCCTACTAAGTTATCAGCTGTGTAGGTGCGAGGTGCCCTCAGGGTCTCCTAGATGACCGTCCTCTGCCTGCCCCCCTTGCCCGAGCTTGCGAGTTTTGCTAACAAGTCAGCTCGGGCATTCTGATCTCTGGGCACATGATCCAATTCAGAAGCTACAAAGGAACTCTTCAACACCTGGACATACTCTAAGTAGGAGGCCATCTGAGGATCTTGGGCCTGGTACTCTCCCGCCACCTGACCTGTTACCAATAGGGAGTCACTCTTTGCCAAAAGACTTTGTGCTCCCATCTCCTTAGCCAACAGCATTCCAGCGATTAGAGCCTCATACTCAGCCTAGTTGTTGCTGGCCTTGAAGGAAAACTGGAGGGCTTGCTCAATCAACAACCCCTTTGGTCCTTCCAAGATCACCCCAGCCCCACTACCTTGCTGATTGGAAGACCCATCTACCGAGAGCACCCATCTGAAGTGAGGTCCATCCTGCTGGATTTCTGCCAAGGACATCTCGGCTACGAAGTCAGCGTAAACTTGGCCTTTGATCGAGCCTCTGGGCTCATATTGTATGTCGAACTCAGATAATTCCACTGCCCATCGTACCATCCTCCCTGCTACATCTGGCTTCTGCAAGACCTTCCGGATGGGTAGGTCTGTCATCACCACCACCGTAAAGCTCTGGAAGTAATGGCGAAACCTACGCGCAGAGAACACCACAGCCAATGTCGCCTTTTCTATGGCCTGGTACCTTACCTCAGGCCCTTGCAGCACCTTGCTGACAAAATATATAGGTCTTTGGCTCTGATCTTGCTCCTGCACCAAAACCGAACTCACTGCTTTCTCAGTGACTACGAAGTACAAACGCAACGGGGTGCCAACCTGTGGTTTGCACAGCACTGGCAGGTTGGCTAGATATTGTTTCAGCTTGAGGAACGCTTCTTCACACTCCCTGGTCCACAAGAACCTGTTGTTCCTCCTCAAGCACTGAAAATAAGGGTGGCCCTTATCACCCCCAACTAACACAAACTTGGAAAGAGCAGTCATCCGACCTATCAATTGTTGCACTTCCTTGACCGACGTCGGACTCCTCATGGCTAAGATCACCACGCACTTGTCTGGGTTGGCCTCAATTCCTCGTTCGGTGAGCAAGAAACCGAGGAACTTGCCTGCTTCCACCCCAAAGACCCACTTCTCTGGATTAAGCTTCAACCCGTATTTAGCTTTGGTAGTGAATAGCTCCTCCAAATTAGCGACGTGCTGATCTCTCACCTGGGAGTTCACCACCATATCATCTACGTAGGCCTGCACGTTGCGTCCTATCATGGGTGCAAGGACCTTGTCCATCAGCCTTGGGTAGGTGGCACTTGCATTCTTCAGCCTAAATGGCATGACTGTGTAACAATAGCAAGACAGCTCAGTCATAAATGTTGTCTTGCTCTCGTCCATTGGGTGCATCTTGATCTGGTTATAACCGGAAAAAGCATCCAAGAAGCTGAGCAACTTGCAGCCCGAGGCGTTATCTACCAACGCATCAATACTCGACAAAGGATAAGAATCCTTTGGACATGCCTTATTGAGATCGGTGAAGTCCACACACATCCTCCACTTCCCATTGGCCTTCTTCACCAATACCACATTCGCTAGCCACTCAGGGTATTGGATTTCTCATATGTGGCCGGCCTTGAGCAGCTTTTGTGTCTCTTCCCTAATCACCTGTCTCCTCTCTTCATTGAATTTTCTCCTCCTCTGACAGACAGGTCTGACTTGGGGATTTAACACAAGGCGATGACGCAAGAAATCTGGGTCAATGCCTGGCATATCTGAGGCAGACCAAGCAAAAGCATCTAAATGCCGCTCTATGACTCCTGCCACTTGGTCCTGCGTATCTCGGCATAGGAATTTGCCAAGTTTGAACATTTTGCCTCCAAACTTCCTCTCTACTACCTCCTCCGCCAGTTCGGGTCGTCTCTCTTAGGCAACCTCTGCTCGTGCAACCCCGACTTCTCCTCGGGGCAGGTCAGTATCAGCACACTCTCCACCTGGTGGTTGGGTGGTAACTGTGCACACTCCACTTCTCATCTTGAGGCTGTTCTCGTAGCACTTCTTAGCCTCCTTCTGATCTGACCTAATGGTGATCACACCTTCCATCGAGGGCAACTTCATCTACATATGCCTCGTCGACGCCACCGCTCCTAGTCTGCTCAAAGCTGGCCTGCCCAACAGCATGTTGTAGGCTGATGGGGTATTCACAACCAGATACTTGATGTTCTCGATGCGGGAGACCACCCCATCAGTGAAAGTGGTCCTCAGCTCTATATATCCCCGCACCTCGACCTGGTCTCCTGCGAATCCATACAGGCAACCAGTATAAGGCCTTAGCTGATCTGGGGACAATTGCAACTTGTTAAAGGTCGACCAGAACATCACATCGGTCGAACTTCCTTGATCGACGAGGACCCGATGCACCCTTCTTCCCACGGTAACCACCAATACTACCACTGGATCATTGTCATGGGGAACAACGCCCAGGCGATCTGCCTTCGTGAATGTGAGGTTGATATCTGGGAAGTGGTCTTCCTCACATGCTTCCACTGCCATCACCGATCGCGCATACTTCTTGCGCTGCGACGAGGTGCACCCTCCTCCAGAGAACCCACCTGAGATGGTATGGATTTCTCCATGTATGGGCACCTCGTGCCCCTGATCAGCCCTCGGTGCGACTGCCACCTCTCCCCCTTGTGACTCCCGTAGGTAGTCATTCAAGAAACCGCTCTTGACCAACTCATCTGGCTGATGACCAAAGGCCAAGTAGTTTCGAATGGGATGGCCAAACGCCTGATGGAACTCGCACCATGCGCTCTTGTTGGGCCTCAGTTTCTTGTTCGTCTTCGTGGGCATCTTTAACCTCTCCGCCACGTTGGGAATGGCGATCAACTCCTTCAGCTCTACCAGGAAGTCATATCTGGGTGACACATCCTCCTTAGCGCGTGCCCTAGTCTGGGGCTTCCTGGCTTCGTAGGGCTTCTGCTTTCCCTAGGCTCTCTTTTCCGTCGTCGCCTCATGTACCCGCATGGGCTGAGGGCGACTGGGCACTCGCGGTTGTGAAGGGGTCGCGCTTTCACGCTTCTCATTGAGTTCCCCCTCGATCGCAATGTGAGCAACGACACGATGCTTGATATCACCAAAGGTCTTGGGGCGATTTCGGATAAGGGACTCACTGAAAGGTCCTGGCAATATTCCCTTCTTGAAGGCATGCACCACCATATCCTCGTCTTTGGTGTGCAGCCTCACCACCATAACCCTAAAGCGGTTGAGGTAATCTTTCAAGGACTCCCTCTGATATTGCCTGACATCAAAGAGGTCATAAGACACTGGTGGGGGAGCCCGGTTGAAGATATATTGTTCTCTGAACAGCGTGGAGAACTGCACAAAGGACGTGATATGTCCCTCAGGCAGGCTAACAAACCACTCCAGCGTTGTCCCCGTCAACATGGTCATGAAGAGCTTGCAATGCACCGCATTTGATCCCCCTGACAGCATCATCTGCGTGTGAAACGCTGTGAGATGCGCTTCTGGATCCTCCACCCCCGTGAACACAGTCTTAGGGCCCACGAAGGTGGCTGGGACCACCGTATCCATGATTGCTTGGTAGAAGGGCATTGGGAATGCCCTAGGTGGTGTTGGTGGAGCTCGATCATCCACTGCACGTTCCCCTGTTTGCTGCAAATTACGTAAATTCACTCGCAATTCTTCGTTCACCCTGTGCAGCTCCTCATTCCTGGCCTGTGATGCGGCCAGGTCCATCTGCATACGCACTTGATCTGCCCTTGATTCCGCCACCGTCTCCTGGAGGGCGCGCATCGTTTCCATGAGTTGTTGCATGGTAACGCTCTCACCCCCATTTGGTGGGACAGATCCTTGCCTAGTATTCCTCATGTCTCTGGTTTCTTCTCTTTTGCTTTTGTATGGTACCTTGTTTTACTTCGGGCCCCACGGTGGGTGCCAAATGTTCTTGCTGGTTGACTCTCCTGTCGGTTGACTCTACGACAATCACGCGCCTCCTTTCCACACCTTGGATTATGCTTTGCTGTCTCGAAATAACCTGCACCTGCAAGATTGAAAGGGGCGCCCTAGAGGTCGTTTGCACTCCAACGCTCAAGTCAAAAAACTGGGGCAAGCACACCAAGTGTATTCAATATCTCAGTTTAGGTTTAGAAACTGCGTACCTTTGTGAAGTGTTTTACTACCCTTTATATAGTCTAGGGTTTTCTTTGCGTCGCTACCCATATTTAGGGTTTACAAGAATACCCTTGCACCGCTATCACCCAGACTTAGGGTAATCTAGCACGTAAGGTTTCCTTAACTGGAGTGCAAACTCTAACAAGATGGCCACCTGGGTACCCCCTCATGAACCTAGTCTCTGGAGCCACCTATCCTAGGAGAACCTTCACTGTTCGCGTGCCATGCATGTAGCCTTACTGGGAAACCCTAGTTCTGATGAGTACTCAACCCCTCAAGACTCTGCACCTAGCTGTGTTTTCCCTGCCACACGCATGGGCGCTTTGTGACTTAGGCCCCTCTCTACCTCTGGGCATTTCACTGATCACTGGTAGTCCCTTGGGACCTACCTTAGATGTTCTAGTTATGTTGTTCAAACACCCAAGATCGATGTCACCTCGTCACACTCTATTGCCGAGGCCTCATCGCCCTGCTGAGTGACGAGGACACCTCAGTCCACTCTGGTGATCGACATGCTGATGACTATTCACCCACCAATCCACGTTACCTGTGGGACCCATCCCACGTGGCTTTGGCCCATGCTGTGGGACCCAGTTGACATGGCTCACCATTACTAGCTGTTCTCGGTGTCCGAGGATTTGTCGGTACACTACTATCTTTTGAATTTTCAAGAGAACCCAAAATGTTTTACTTTTTAAGAAGACTATTAAGAAGAATTTTAAATGCTTGGGTGGATGGCCTCTTCCTCCATTAGTGAAATCCTCTTCTACTTGATCTCCATCACACTTTCACATCATTGCACACTTCATTTAACAGATCAATACACCATTCAATCACAACATATATTTTAAACTTTATAAACAATCCAAATATATCTAAAAAGTCATTTAACAATAATAATCCAAAATAAATTATGCTAAAATAATAGTAGTACAATTTATTTTATTTTATTTTTTTGAAATGGCTTGAGCTAAAAAAATTTTAGTGTGAGCTAAAATACACTAGAGTGCACCCAGGACTTTTGGCTTGAACGAAAAAATTTTAGTGTGAGCTAAAATGCACCAAAGTGCACCCAGGACTTTTGGCTTGAACCAAAAAAAATTAGTGTGAGCTAAAATACACCTAAGGCACCTAATATTTTCATTCAAACTATTATTTTATCAATATGCTAAACCAAAATAACAAAGTCCTTGCTATAGTTGAATAATTACTCTAAATCAACATCAAACAACCAATACTCTACAAAATTATCCTTTAAGTGATTCATCAAAATGTTTAAATACATCCATTTACTTATTTAAATAAAAAACAATATAATTTTATAACATCTACCATATATATAATTTCACATTCAGTATCAAACAAATTCTAATTTACATAAAAACAAGAAATCCTGCAAGAAAATTTGAAACTGGTGACTACGTCACTCTCACATCCAGATCTTCTAGCCTAGGGTTCTATTGGCAATTTAAACTAGCTTCCCTTACCTGAACTTAAACAGATGCTCACTAAGTGCTCCAAATCTACCAAAAGCTTGAAGGTAATTAACCTGCACCATAGAGTCCTAATAAAAATTCTAACTATATCACTAGGACCCTAAGCTAACAGAGATTCACCCTAAAGCTAAAAGAGTCACATGCAAAGCAAAGACAGAAACAACCTAACAAGTTCAAATTTTAACTCAAAGAGAAGAGCAAAAATGAACTTACTCTATCAGAGATTCTGATTGGGTAATTTTGTAGTCCTCACTGCCAGGAGTCCAATGGCGGACTTCTGATCAAAATCTTAGAGAGAAGGGAGATGAAAGGAAAAAGAAAAACTTTTAGAGAGATGATGGTTCTTTTAAAATAAAACCTAAATAACTGAATTTTCTATTTATATGTTTTTTCATTTTAATAATAAAATATTCAGGTATCATTTAAAATATACTACTTCTACTCTAAGGTTATTTCTAGATCCTTACAATATTAATAATATTTTAAAAAGTTAATAATATTTAATAATATTAATAACATTGTTATAATAATTAATAATGTTATTAATCTGGATAATAATAATAATATTAATAATTTTTATATTATTAATTATATTAATATTGATAATCATACTAATAAGTGTAATAATAATCATAACATAAAAACAAAATTTGACTAGTGTAATGGTTAAAGCTTCTTTAGTTATTCCTCAAGAGACTTGGCTTCAAGTCCCACCTGTTGTAGTTTGGTTATAACTTTAATAATAATTGTCATAACATATATAATAATTGTCAATAATAATCATAAAAATGAGCATAATATAATATTTGTAAATAATAATTAAGAATAAAAAAAAGATTCAAATAATAATTGAAAATTTAAAAATAAAATATTTTGAATTACCTAGGATTTACCTACGGACAGGAGTTGGTGATGGGTAACTACGGTTTCCGTTACCTATGGAATTCTTCCGTAGATAAATGGAGTTTTTCTTGTAGTGATAATTTCACAATTTCAAAATTAACTATTAGCAACTTAGTAATATAATAAATGAAACCTTCATTTTCCTTCCTTCATGATCAAACTTTTCACCGTCATACTTTCCCATCGATTTGGAAGAAACCGTTTCAAAACTGTCCGAAACAAAATATATCAACCAATTTATCCAATACAACAACAATTCACTAACTCCTTTTCAACCATAAACCATGAAAAAAATTAAACCAATTAAGAGAGAATGTATATGTAAATGTGTGTGTGCAAGAACAACTGATTTAACTCACTTTCTCCCCACACACCTCATGCCCCACCCCACCCCAACCAACACAAACACTAACTTGACATTTTTGGAAAAATCTTCACTGGGTCTGTGCAGGAAGAGTAATGTGGATCACCATATATTCCTACTAGGGTCACCACATATTACCACTCTCTAAGTTAAGTGAATTTTGTGATTACTTGACACTGTCATATGTGCATGGCCTCTAAACACCTAATTTAACTCACTTTCTCCTCACCTCATGCCCCACCCCAACCAACCAGAACACTCCCTTGAGATTTCCAGAAAAAGTTTCACTAGGTTTGTGCGGGAAGAGTAATGTGGGTCACCACATATTCCTATTAGGGTCACCACATGCTGCGACTCTCTAAGTTGAGTGAATTTTGTGGTTACTTGACACTATCATACATTCATGGCCTCAAAACACCTCATTTAACTCACTTTCTCCCCACCTCATGCCCCACCCTAACCAACCGGAACACTCACTTGAGATTTCCAAAAAAATGTTCACTAGGTCTGTGCAGAAAGAGTAATGTGGGTCACAACATATTCCTACTATGATCACCACATACTGCCACTCTCTAAGTTGAGTGAATTTTGTGGTTACTTGACACTACCATACATTCATGGCCTCTAAACACTTGATTTAACTTACTTTCTCCCCACCTCATGCCCCACTCCAACCAATCAGAACACTCTCTTGAGATTTCCAGAAAAAGTTTCAATGGGTTTGTGCAAGAAGAGTAATGTAGGTCCTACATATTCTTACTAGGGTCACCACATACTACCACTCTCTAAGTTGAGCGAATTTTGTGGTTACTTGATACTGACATACACTCATGGCCTCTAAACACCACATTTAACTCACTTTCTCCTCACCTCATCCCATCCCAACCAACACGAACACTAACTTGACATTTTCAATAAAATATTTACTACCTCTGTGTAGGAAGAGTAATGTGGGTCAGCACATATTCCTACTATGGTCACCAAATACTGTCACTCTCTAAGTTGAGTGAATTTTGTGGTTACTTAACCCTGTCATACGCACATGGCCTCTAAAAACCTAATTTAATTCATTTTATCCCCACCTCATGCCCCACCCCAACCAACATGAACACTAACATTCTTTTTTTACCTTTCTTATCCATGTCATGATGAAACATTTTCCTTAAAATTTTGGTACCTGATCAACCTAACACTCCAAAGAAAGACTTTGCATTAATTATACACCAAGACACATATATGCAATAATCACTCACATAATTGTCTATCTATAGTATGTGTATGTAGTGACCTCTCTCTTTGTCTATATACTCAACAATGATTGAATTTACAATATCATAGCTTCAGAAATGGTCTTTTTTCGAGAAAAAAAATACTAAAAAACCATACATACTTACACAAACTAAGTACACAAAAATATATACTTTTAACAATATATCCCATAAAAAATCAAGTCGTACTCCAGAAAAAAAAGCAAATAGTAAACACAGACACCTATGATCACATCAGATGCAGTTCTTTGTATATTCTAATTCTAACCAATTCCTCTTCTTTGAGTATCCTAACATACTACTATAAAATAAAATACTATAATAACATTGAAATATAGACCCACCAAGCAACCCCTAACATGAAATACGAAAATATATTGTCTTAAGTGTGTGTGCAAGAAATTGAATTTGGGTCACCACATAATGTTACAAGGGTCGTCACAAGGCAAATAACATGGACACACACTTTAAATTATTCATCACCCAACAAAAATCAAACATGATCAATCTTTCACTTAATAAACGAATGAATTGAAAATGTATTACCTTTGGTCACCAATACCACCCCCAACCATCGTGAAAAGAGATGCATAGGTCCCCCTTGCAAACACCCACGAGAACGACGACAAACGAGAAATGATGGAAGAGAAGGTGAAAGAGAAAGCTTGAGGAGAACATCAAACAGATGTTAGATGCTGGAGAAGAAGACAACAACACCGAATTGGAGAAGTGAAGAAGAACTAGAAAAAGAACGTACAACGAAACGTATTAAGCCCCAAAATCTAATCTAAATCCACAACGTAACCTAAATTTCAGAATATTACACTATATTTTTGGGCTCCACAACACAAATAAAATATTATTATTATGGATGGTTGTATGCTGAGCAACTTATTTGGGTTGTTCAACCATTGTTTTTCTTTGATTAATATGTTTTGAGTGACAGTACTCCAATTTGAATGTTTCAGTTTTCAAGTACTTCGGAAATTTTAAAATAAAACTATATAGTATAAAACAATTTTCTTTTCTTAGTGGTGTGAAACCAAGAGATATAAATTATTTTACAATAACAATATAGGAAATACTTGTCATTTTTATTGCATCGTATCATTTACATTTCAATGAATTTAAAAGTTTTATATAATTTATAAATACCACTCTTCATTAACTTATCAAAACATTTTTTTAAGAGAAAACCATAAGAAATAAAATTAACACTACACTACTAGAAAATTATTAAATAAAAATTAATTAAAAAAAATAATTAGTTACTATATTTATTAAATTAGAAACTATTTTAGAAAATTAGTAGTTAAAACCTTGATACTTAATTAGATATCAATAAACTAAGATTTTAGCTACTAGTTACTTTATATTCTAAAATTAGTAGCTAAAACCTTAGTAGTTAATTGGATATTAATAAGCTAATTAAATACTAATTTAGAAATTAATTTAAAAATTATTTTAAATACTAATATTTTTTAGTTTTTAAAATAATTTCTAGTCTAGTAAATATAATAAATATTTTTTTAAAATTAATTTTTATTTAATAATTTTTTATAGTGATATTTCATAAGTGATAGCTTAAAGGTAAGGAGATCCTTATATCTTTTAATGGTTTATTTTTTATTATTTAATGGTTTTAGTAAGATTTTACATTCTAATTAAATATTTTTGAATTTTCAATGCCTCAAGCATTTCACATTTTATTGTATTATTTTACTAAGCAACTGTGGACAAAAACAGTTTTTGTTTGTAGCTTATAGCTTTATTAGCTAGGGTTCATAGATGCAGTAGCCCTGCATAGCTAGGACTCTCAGTCCAAGCACTTGAACTCCGAACTCATGCGTCAGTCAAGCTGTGATCTCCAAACTTCAAGGTAGTGGACTTTCTCTGTTGTTGGGCTGTCCATAGCCATAACAACACCATTGATGATTTTGAAGTATGTGTTACTGAATGTCAATGGTGCACTATTTAGAAGATGTAAATTCAAAGTTTGTGTTCTGCTTGGTATTAACATTTTGGACTATGCCACCAACTTGCATCTGCAAATGAATCTACTTAATTAAACATATGTCAAATATCAATAAGAGAAAAAAAAAGATATTAATCTAAAATAGTAGTTTATACACGTTATCATTTTATATATATTACAATACTCCATCTAAAATAATCGTCTTTTTAATTTTTACTTTTTGAAATACCAGTCCTTTTAATTTTTATTTTTTTCAATAATATACTCCTATATGTAATTAAAAGTAGTTAATATAATACCACTTTATATTAAAAATATGTAAAAGTAATTGAAAAGTCAAAGTTATTATTTGACTAAACTTATATTAGGTAAATGTTTTTAATCTATGTTATCTTGGAAGAGATGAAAAACATAATAAATTTTGTTAACTTTGATATAGTGATAACTCTAATATTCACATCAAAATTGATATTCAATTGTTTGACAATGTAAAATATTTTATCATGATAATATATATCCATTAAATTCTAACCAGAATTAAAAAAAAAAAATTTTAATGTCCCTTAAGAAACTAAAATTAAAATTAATTTTTTTCCAGATCAGAATGGTGGCAATTTTTTGTTTTAAAATGTAATTTAAAAATGTGTTTGACCAAAATGGAATTAAAATGATTTTTAACCTAATTTTGGAAATGATTTTACAGTATTTTTTAAAATAAAGAAAAAAATATTTGTAAATTTAGTTTTTGTTTTAAAAAGACACATTCCTACTACATTAGACAATGACAATGATTATTCTTTTCCTATTATTACTATCAATAACATTTCACTCATTATCATGATTGTAAATCATTATCTCTTATTGTTCATCAGTAAAAACAAGACTTTTTATGACGGTTCTACAGATGACACAAATAGAGATGACATATTTTCTATGTCAGTTAAAAATCTGTCATAATAACTCAAATTTTCTATGATAGATTTTTCTAGAACCGACATAGAAAGTATGTGTTACTATGATAGTTAACACCACAACTATCATAATAAACTAGATTTTTTTGTGATGATTATTAAGATAACCGTTATAATAAGTTCGTATTTTTTTTTTAATTTTCTTTTACGTATCATTTTGCTGAAGGCATGGGTGAAAATGAATTACCTATAGATCGATCTAATTTGCTCCAATGTTAGAGTTAATTTAAAAACACCATAGTGACAACTATAGTGATAATAAGCAAAGGATTTTGTACTAGTGTCTATGTTGATACCTAACATTATGCAATCATCTCATTAAAATAAAATATTTTCCTTTGACATTTATCCTTAAAAGATAGGAAGAAAGAGATAATACAACAATACATGCATGTACTTACACTACAATAGAGAGTTACACCTTGCTTTTTGAGGGCGTAAACAACGTCCAAGATAGTAATAGTCTTTCTCCGCGCGTGCTTAATATAGGTAAAAATATCAAGCACAATATTCTCAAGGAATATTTTGAGGACATCACGGGTTTCCTTGTAGATGAGACCACTTATTCTCTTAACATCGTCTCGAAGATTTAATACCTAGATTAGAGCAAAGACTAATGGTGACCATGGAATCAACACAATTTGCACAAACCTTGATCACACTCACAATAAATGAACCATACTGTATGAGCCTTGATCTCAATTACAAACTTCGAGAGAAATACTAGACGAAACATGAACTAGCCATAGCAATACAAGACAAGGCACGAACTAGCGAGAGCAAGGTATGAACAACGACAAAGAAGTAAGATCAACCATGAAGAATTGTACAAACATGAATTCCAAGCTAATAAGCATAAAATGTGTGCAAGATTAGGGTTAGAAAAGGAAAGTCTTCACGCAGATAAGAGAAAGATGGAATTTGAAGTTGGAGAAAAACTTAGAAAAGATGAGCGTGAATGTACTATGTTGAATAAAAATAAAATTGACTTAGTTGTTATTGTACTGACCAGTCCTCGGACATCAGCTGGGTCCCACAGCATGAGTCAAAGCCACGTGGAATAGACCCCACAGGGTGACGAGTCATCAGCCTGCAGAGAGAGGGGTGACGAGTCATCAGCCTACAGAGAGAGGTGACGAGTCATCAGTCTACAGAGAGGGGTGACGAGTCATCAGCCTACAGAGAGGGGTGACGAGTCATCAGCCTACAGAGACGGGTGACGAGTCGTCAGCCCATAGAGACGGGTGAGTAGTTGTCAACACCAGGATGGGCGGAGGTGTCATCGTCACTCGGCAGGTCGAGGAGTCCTCGGCAACAGAGTATGGTGAGGTGACATCGGCCTTGGGTGATTTGAACAGCGTAAACAGAACAGCTAAGATTGGTTCCCAGAATGGGCCAATGACCAGTTAAACACCCAGAGTTAGGGAGAGGCCTGTATCACGAAGTGCCTATGCGGGTAGCAGGGAGAGCACAGTTGGGTGTAGAGTCCTGAGGGGACGAGTACTCACCAGAGCTAGGGTTTTCCCAGTAAAGCTACATGCATGGCACGTGAACAGTGAAGGCGCTCCCAGAACAGGTGGCCCCAGAGATTAGGTGCACAAGGAGGCACCCAGGTGGTCACCCTGTGAGAGTTTGCACTCCAGAGAAGGAAACCTTGTGTGCTAGATTACCCTAAGATTGGGTGATAGCGGCGCAAGGGTATTCCAGTAAACCCTAAATATGGCTAGTAGCGCAGTGAACCCTAATTAGGGTTAGCGGTGCTGTGAACCCTAGACTATATAAGGGACAGTAAAATACTTCACAAAGGTACGCAGTTTCTAGACCTAAACACAGAGAGAAACTTATACACTTGGTGTGCTTGCCCTACACTGACTTGAGCGTCGGAGTGCAAACGGCCTCTAGGGCGCCCCCTTTCTCTTTTGCAGGTGCAGATTGCTTCGAAAGAACCAAGCACGTATCAACGTGGGGAAGGAGGCGTGTGAGTGTCGTGAGTCAACCGACAGGCGAGTCAACCGGCAAGAACATTTGGCGCCCACCGTGGGGCCCGGAGTAAAACAAGGTCCCATACACGAGAGTGAGAGAGAAAACCATAGAAGATGAGGAATACAAGACACGGATCTGTTCCACCGAATGGAGGCGACAGCGTTACCATGCAACAGCTGATGGAAACGATGCGCACCCTCCAAGAAACGGTGGCGGAGTCCCAAGCGCGTCAAGCGCGTATGCAGGAAGACCTGGCCGCCTCACAGGCCAGGAATGAAGAGTTACACCGAGCAAATGAGGAGCTGCGCTTGAATTTGCAGCACATACAACAAGCTGGAAATCGTGGGGAAGATGATCGAGCCCCACCAGTGCCTCCAAGGGCCTTTCCCATGCCTTTCTCCCAAGCAATCATGAACACGGTGGTTCCAGCTACCTTTGTAGGACCCAAAACCGTGTTCACCGGGAAGGAAGATCCTGAAACGCATCTCACTGCCTTTCACACGCAGATGATGTTGTCAGGAGGATCCGACGCAGTGCACTGTAAACTCTTTATGGCTACACTGACAGGGACTGCGCTAGAATGGTTCGTGAGTTTGCCAGAAGGACATATCACGTCTTTCGCTCAGTTCTCCGCGCTGTTCAGGGAACAATATCTTGTCAACAGGGCCCCCCCACCAGTGTCTTACGATCTTTTTGATGTGAGACAACATCAGAGAGAGTCCCTCAAAGATTACCTTAATAGGTTTGGGGCGATGGTGGTGAGGCTGCACACCAAGGATGAAGACATGGTGGTGCACGCCTTCAGGAAGGGCGTATTGCCAGGGCCTTTCAGCGAGTCCCTAATACGCAGCCGCCCCAAAACCTTCAGTGACATAAAACGGCGTGCTGTGGCCCACATTGTCGCTGAGGGGGAGCTCAGCGAGAAGAGAGAAAGTGCGGTTTCGTTAAGGCCCCGAGTACCTAGCCGGCCTCAACCGCTGAGGGTACATGAGGCGACCACGAAGAAAAAAGCTCAAGGGAAACAGAAGCCCTATGAGCCCCGAAAACCACAGCCTAGGGCGCGAAACAAAGATGACATGCCCCCTAGGCATGAATTCGTGGTGGAGTTGAAGGAACTGATTGCCATTCCTAATGTGGCAGAAAGATTGAAGGTGCCCCCGCAGAGTGACAAGAGGTTGGGGCCCAATAAAAATGCATGGTGCGAGTTCCATCAGGCTTTTGGGCACCCCATTCGAAATTGCCTGGCTCTGGCTCATCAACTGGATGAGTTGGTGAAGAGTGGGTTTTTGAATGACTATCTGAAGGAGGCGTCGGAAGGTGAGACCGTTGCTGCGCCAAGGGCAGACCAGGGGCATGAAGTGCCCATTCATGGGGAGATCCACACCATATCAGGTGGGTTTTCAGGAGGAGGATGCACCTCTTCACAACGAAAGAAGTATGCGCGTTCAGTGATGGCAGTAGAGGCCTGCGAGGAAGATCATTTTCCGGACATTGACCTCGTCTTTACAAAAGCCGATCGCCGAGATGTTGTTCCCCATGACAACGATCCGGTGGTTATTTCAGTAGTCACTGCCGCGCGCAAGGTGCACCGGGTGCTGGTCGATCAGGGGAGCTCGGCCGATGTGATGTTCTGGTCGACCTTCAATAAACTACAGCTGTCCCCTGATCAGCTGCGACCCTACGTCGGCTGTTTATATGGGTTCGCAGGAGATCAGGTAGAAGTGCGGGGATACATAGAGTTGAGGACCACGTTCACCGACGGAATGGCGTCCCGCACAGAGAACATCAGGTACCTTGTGGTGAACGCTCCCTCTGCCTACAATATACTTCTGGGCAGACCAGCCCTGAACCGGTTGGGGGCCGTAGTGTCTACAAGGCACATGAAGATGAAGTTGCCATCGATGGAGGGGAAGGTGGTAACCATCAAGTCGGACCAAAAGGAGGCTAAAAGGTGCTACGAAAATAGCCTCAAAACGAAGAGGGGAGTCTGCATGGTGACCACCTCACCACCGGGAGGAGGAACCAATGAGACAGATATGCCTCGAGGTGATGTCGGGGTCACCCGAGCAGAGATCGCCCGGACGAGGCGACCAGAACCCGCGGAGGAGGTCGTAGAGAAGGAGATCGGAGGGAAGATCTTCAGGCTGGGTAAATCCCTATCTCAGGAGACCCAGGATCAAGTAGCGAGAGTTATCGAAAAGCATCTGGACGCTTTCGCTTGGTCCCCCTCAGACATGCCTGGCATAGACCCTGATTTCCTATGCCACCGCCTGGCGCTGAATCCCCAAGCCAGACCGGTCCGCCAGAGGAGGCGGAAGTTCAATGATGAGCGAAGGCAGGTAGTCAAGGAGGAAACACACAAATTGCTGAAAGCAGGTCACATACGGGAAATACAATACCCTGAGTGGCTTGCGAATGTCGTCCTGGTGAAAAAGGCCAACGGGAAATGGAGGATGTGCGTGGACTTTACAGATCTTAACAGGGCGTGTCCGAAAGACTCTTATCCTCTGCCCAGCATAGATGCGCTGGTGGACAGCGCTTCAGGCTGCAAATTGCTGAGTTTCTTAGATGCTTTCTCTGGGTACAATCAGATAAAGATGCACCCGATGGATGAGAGCAAGACGGCGTTCATGACAGAGTTGTCTTGTTACTGCTACACAGTCATGCCGTTCGGCTTGAAGAATGCGGGTGCCACATACCAGAGGCTAATGGACAAGGTCCTCGCACCCATGCTGGGACGCAACGTGCAGGCATATGTAGATGACATGGTAGTGACGTCCCAGGCCCGAGGTCAGCACATTGACGACTTGGAGGAGCTGTTCAACACCATAGCAAAGTACAGGTTAAAGTTGAACCCCGAAAAGTGCGTCTTTGGGGTGGAGGCAGGCAAGTTCCTTGGGTTTTTGCTCACGGAAAGAGGAATTGAGGCCAACCCAGACAAGTGTGCAGCAATCATAGCCATGAGGAGCCCGACGTCGGTGAAAAAGGTGCAACAGTTGACAGGTCGAATGGCTGCACTCTCCCGGTTCGTGTCAGCCGGGGGAGATAAAGGTCATCCTTATTTCCAGTGCCTAAGGAGGAATAGCAGATTCACCTGGACGGCGGAATGTGAGCAGGCTTTCCTCAAGCTCAAAGAATACCTGGCCAGCCCACCAGTTTTGTGCAAGCCTCAACTTGGCACACCCCTGCGTTTGTACTTTGCGGTTACAGATAGGGCGGTGAGTTCTGTCTTGGTACAGGAACAACAACAGAGCCAGAAGCCCATCTATTTTGTCAGCAAGGTGCTACAGGGACCCGAGACGAGATACCAAGCCTTAGAGAAGGCAGCATTAGCAGTGGTGTTCTCAGCCAGGAGATTACGCCACTATTTCCAAAGCTTCACAGTGGTGGTGATGACAGATCTGCCGATATGTAAGGTCTTGCAGAAGCCCGATGTGGCAGGAAGGATGGTGCGTTGGGCAGTTGAGTTGTCGGAATTTGACATCCAGTATGAACCCAGGGGCCCGATCAAAGGACAGGTCTACGTCGACTTTGTGGCAGAGATGTCTTCAACCGAAGCCCAGCAAGAGGTACCCAATTTCAAATGGGTATTGTCAGTAGATGGGTCCTCGAATCAGCAAGGCAGCGGAGCGGGGGTGATCTTAGAAGGACCCAAGGGGTTGTTAATAGAGCAGGCCCTGCGGTTCGCCTTCAAAGCCAGTAATAACCAGGCGGAGTATGAGGCTTTGATTGCTGGGATGTTGTTGGCAAAGGAGATGGGAGCGCAGAGCCTTATGGCCAAGAGTGACTCATTGTTGGTCACCGGTCAGGTGGCAGGAGAATACCAGGCCAAAGACCCTCAGATGGCCTCTTACTTGGAGTATGTCCAAAGATTGAAGAGTTCATTTGAAATATTTGAACTAGTACACGTGCCCAGGGAGCAAAATGCCAGAGCTGACTTGTTGGCCAAACTCGCCAGCTCAGGCAAGGGGGGCAGACAGAGGACAGTCATCCAGGAGACCCTGAGGGCGCCTCGTACCTATACAGCTGATAACTTGGTGGGAGTCCATCAGATCAGCCAATCAGATGGCAGGAAGAGGAGTCATCGGTCGTTGACTCAAGAAACTTTGAGAAAGCCACGAGTCAACGCATGTATGCTGTTGGGGGTAGAAGCGCCACAGATCTGTCTATTGCAAGATGGTGAGACATGGATGACACCCTACAAGCGTTATATAGCGGATGGAATGCTCCCAGCAGAGCCGGAGGAGGCAAAAAAGATAAAGAGAAACTCGTCCAAGTACACGCTCATTGAAGGCGAGTTGTACAGACATGGGTTTACTCACCCCATCTTAGTCTGTGTGCATGGCGAGCAGTGCGTGAGGATAATGGCGGAACTCCATGAAGGTATCTGCGGTAGTCATATCGGAGGCCGAGCACTGGCCTCTAGGACCGTACGAGCAGGGTATTACTGGCCGACAATGAGGGAGGATTGTACCAAGTATGCACAGCAATGCAAGCAGTGCCAGTTGCATGCTGATTGGCCTAAGGCACCACCAGAAGAGCTCAGATCGATATACAGCCCTTGGCCGTTTCACACATGGGGAATCGACATCTTGGGGCCTTTCCCTTTGGCGATACGGCAGATGAAATACCTTGTGGTCGCCATAGAATATTTCACGAAGTGGATTGAAACTGAGCCAGTAGCACAGATTACAGCACAAAAGATCCAACACTTCGTGTGGAAGAACATAGTTTGCCGTTTCGGCGTACCAAAGCGCTTGGTGTCTGACAATGGCACTCAGTTTGCGAGCCAACAGTTGGGAAAGCTATGTACAGAACTGGGAATCAAGCAGGTGTTTGCATCAGTCGAGCACCCACAGACCAATGGGCAGGTCGAGTCGGCCAATCGAGTCCTCCTCAGAGGATTGAAGAGAAGGCTGGAGAAAGCAAAGGGAAGGTGGGCTGAGGAGGTTCCCAGAATAGTATGGGCTTACCATACTACCCCCCAGTCCACTACTAAGGAGACTCCCTTTAGTTTGGTGTATGGCTCAGATGCCATGATCCCTGTGGAGATCCAGGAGAGCTCGCCACGTTTCCAGAACTTTGTGGCTGAGGAATCCAATGAAGAGAGGAAGGTGAATCTTGATCTTTTGGATGAAGCCAGGGAAGAAGCTGGAGTCAAGGCTGAGGCGATAAAGAGGAGAGTCGAGCTCAAACACAGTTCCAAGCTGAGAGCTCGGCGGTTCCAGGCGGCAGACCTTGTTATGCGGAAGGCATCTCCATACCAGATAGAGAACAAGCTATCCCCTAAGTGGACTGGTCCTTTCAGAGTGACAGAGGCCCTAGGGAATGGAGCATATAGACTTGAAACTTTAGAAGGAGGTCCGATTCCTCGAACATGGAATGCGACTCACTTGAAGTTTTATTTCAGTTAAAGCTATGTAATCATGTATGCAACACAATACAGGGGACACTCTTTTTCCCTTCTAAGGGTTTTTAATGAGGTCACCCAATAAAATTCAGTTAAAGATATATGTTTTTTAGTGTGTTTGTACAATGATGTTCGAACCTGTCACGTGGAGTTAGAGGTCTCGTAAGTGGAGAGGTAGGTTCGTAGAGAACACCTCCACTTCGAGTGAGAACTTCCAATGTGAAAGAAGGGTTCGCCCAGAGAAATCCTCCTCGCCTGTGAGCGATGTGAGGTCAGTTCGAACCTGTCACGTGGAGTTAGAGGTCTCGTAAGTGGAGAGGTAGGTTCGTAGAGAACACCTCCACTTCGAGTGAGAACTTCCAATGTGAAAGAAGGGTTCGCCCAGAGAAATCCTCCTCGCCTGTGAGCGATGCGAGGTCAGTTCGAACCTGTCACGTGGAGTTAGAGGTCTCGTAAGTGGAGAGGTAGGTTCGTAGAGAACACCTCCACTTCGAGTGAGAACTTCCAATGTGAAAGAAGGGTTCGCCCAGAGAAATCCTCCTCGCCTGTGAGCGATGTGAGGTCAGTTCGAACCTGTCACGTGGAGTTAGAGGTCTCGTAAGTGGAGAGGTAGGTTCGTAGAGAACACCTCCACTTCGAGTGAGAACTTCCAATGTGAAAGAAGGGTTCGCCCAGAGAAATCCTCCTCGCCTGTGAGCGATGTGAGGTCAGTTCGAACCTGTCACGTGGAGTTAGAGGTCTCGCAAGTGGAGAGGTAGGTTCGTAGAGAACACCTCCACTTCGAGTGAGAACTTCCAATGTGAAAGAAAGGTTCGCTTGGTTAAATCCTCCATCGACCATGAACGATGACAGGTCAGTCAGAACCTACAAGTGGGGTTAGAGGTCTTGTGAGGGGAATGGGGTTCATAAGGAACACTTTCCCCTCCAAGTGAGAACGCCCAAGTTAAGGTAAAGGTTCATTAATGAAGTTAGCGGAAAGGCATGTTACTTGAGGTTTATTTCAAAGGTGCATTATTTGTGATCGTGAGCCCATCAAATACAAAGCACGAAGAAAAGATGAACAATGCATAAACGAAATGTTATATTGCAAAGAGGATAATTACAAGAAGTTCAGCTAAAGTACAACTGTTTAAGAGGACCTATCTGGGCACTATTTGCCCGTCGACCACCTGCAGAGTTGCGAAATATGGTGAGAGGTCCATCTCAGGATGCACGCAGGCAACCTGAGCAAAGGCATCACCAAAGCCTTCCCCATAGGCGTCGGCGGCGTCATCAATAAGCTCAGCCTCGGTCTTCTTCAACAGTTCGATCTGTTGGGCAAGTTCCTCCTCAACTTTGCCCAGCTGAACTTCTCGATTGGTCGCCCTTTCCTCCAGCTTGGCCATTTTAGCTTGAGCCCCCTCTGCTTGCTCTTCCAGTTCAATAATCCTGTTGCGGAGGGGAAGTATTTTAGCTTCAAGCTGGAGGGCCTCCTGCCCCTTAGAGAAGAGAAGCTTTTTGGTCTCCTTTTCGGATTGACGGAGACTACCCAGTTCTTGATTGAGGGCAGTCTCTCGAGTGGTCGCTTGACGAAGTTGGAGATCCTTTTGTTCCAGCTCCCTCTTCATTTGGGCGGCCTCCTTTAGCCTTTCTTCCAACTCCCTCTTCAACTGGGCGGTCTCCTCTAGTAGCTCCGCCTCAGCACTGCCCTTGACCAGCAAGGAGTTGGAAGCGGCCAAGAACTCCCCGAGACCATGGCTGAGGAGGTTCTCGAGAGAGTTTCTGTCCATGGCCTCCAAGACAGCTCTGCCAGGCATTTGAGCGAGCGACCTTTGGAGCAGAGAAGGCAGCTCTGGGGCAGAAGGCATCGGACCAGAAGAAGGAGCACTCTCCCCACCCCCCTCAAGTGTTAGGATTGGCTCAGGAGGGGAGGAGGCGCTGGGAGGGTGCTCCCTAAAGGAAGAAGGGTGCCCTTCTGTGGCAGAAGAGACCTCTGCAGCTGTCTCCACCCTTTTCCTTTTAAAGACGAGGCCGGAGCAGGTGTCCTCGTCGTCAGAAACCTCCACAGGGGCTGCCCTCTTAGAGTTTTCAGCGATGGGTTCCAGGGCAACCCCCGCGGGTGATGACGGACCTGCAGGGGCTGAACCGCTAGCATTGCGACGATTCAGCACATCTGCCAGCCTTTCTTCTTATCGACGCTGAGCACCATGCCTGCAGTGAATTCGAAAGTGTTAGAAAGGCGAAGTATTGAACAGGTAAATGCAAGATGAAGCAGATAAATGCAAGATACCAAGGTATACGCTGAGAGTCTCAGCATCATACTCATGCCTAATCAGCTGGGTGGAGTCAAACACCACCCCCCAGCTGGAAATGGTTTGGCAGAGTTCTTGATCGGGAACCATCAACTCCTCGAGCTTGCGTGGCTTCTTGAACTTCAACTCCCCCACCCAGTATAAGGGAAACCCATCGAGCATGGTGGGGTCGTAGGAGCTGCAGCAGACTCTGAAGAACTTTCCCTTGAAGTTCTTGTATGATTGTGAGAAGAGTGTTAGCAGGACTCTCCCTGCCACCCCATTCAGGCTCACCCAAAGCCTCTTACCGGGGCTCTTAGCCTCGAAAAAGTAAAGGAAGACGTTGACGGAGGGGGTGAACCCTAGATTATTGCATAGAATGGAGAACGCCCTGATAAAGGCCCAACTGTTGGGGTGCAGTTGAGCGGGCGCCACGTTTAACTCTGTGAGCAAAGCCCTTTCAAATCCTGTGAAGGGAAGACGGACTTTGACTCTTTTGAAAATGGTGGCGTAGAAGAAGAAGAAGGGTTCCCCATTGCTGCAACGACTATCAGCGCATACGGGCTCATTTACTGTACAAGGGCGCACAGAGACGTACGCGTCTGTTTCCCTGCCGAAGACGCGTCCTTTAATCTCATTCTCATCATCCCGGTGCTTGCGGAGATCGTCACAGGATGTGAGTTTGGAGGTCTCTGCAAGAAGATCCTCAGAAGCCCAGGGGTAGAGGGCTTTGTAATCAACCGCTACCGTTGGAGGAGGGTTGGAGGTGGTTTTGGTTCTGGCCATCTCGAATCTAAACAAATGAGAGGCAGGAAAAGAAGAAAGACTCAGAAGAAAGCAATGGCAGACGAAGACTCAAAGGTGGAATGAACCCAGGAAAGAAGAACGAAACCCTAGAATGTATAATCCGCACGCAGGCCCGTAAACAGTTACAGCATACCGTATGGATGATCAAGTCACATTATAAAGAAGGAGAAGTCATAAAAATCATACCTTTGGTTGATGAAGAACGGAGAAGTGTGAAGGATCTGTTGGGAAGAAGAGAGCGTGCGCTGGAAGTTAGAATATGCAAAGGTAAGAATGCAAAGTGATGAAACAGTGAAGTGGCGCGAGGTTTTGAAGAGGTTTAACGTAGCCCTAGGGAGCGTAAACGTTATGAATCTCAAACCGTTGATACGGCCACGTGTTAGCAGATGGGAGGGGGTTGGTGAAGTGTCTTCTCAGCGTACTATTCATGTACTTACGCGCAGAGCCACGTAGGCCGCCCAAGACAGTGACTTAGTCCCTACGCTGGAAAAAGTTAACAGCTTGAGACTGGGGGGCTTGTGTACCGATCAGTCCTCGCCTATCACTTAGTCTCTTCGCTGAAACAAGTTAACAGCTCGAGACTGGGGGGCTTGTGTACTGACCAGTCCTCGGACATCAGCTGGGTCCCACAACATGAGTCAAAGCCACGTGGAATAGACCCCACAGGGTGACGAGTCATCAGCCTGCAGAGAGGGGTGACAAGTCATCAGCCTACAGAGAGAGGTGACGAGTCATCAGTCTACAGAGAGGGGTGACGAGTCATCAGTCTACAGAGAGGGGTGACGAGTCATCAGCCTACAGAGAGGGGTGACGAGTCATCTGCCTACAGAGAGGGGTGACGAGTCATCAGCCTACAGAGAGGGGTGACGAGTCATCAGCCTACAGAGACGGGTGACGAGTCGTCAGCCCATAGAGACGGGTGAGTAGTTGTCAACACCAGGATGGGCGGAGGTGTCATCGTCACTCGGCAGGTCGAGGAGTCCTCGGCAACAGAGTATGGCGAGGTGACATCGGCCTTGGGTGATTTGAACAGCATAAACAGAACAGCTAAGATTGGTTCCCAGAATGGGCCAATGACCAGTTAAACACCCAGAGTTAGGGAGAGGCCTGTATCACGAAGTGCCTATGCGGGTAGCAGGGAGAGCACAGTTGGGTGTAGAGTCCTGAAGGGACGAGTACTCACCAGAGCTAGGGTTTTCCCAGTAAAGCTACATGCATGGCACGTGAACAGTGAAGGCGCTCCCAGAACAGGTGGCCCCAGAGATTAGGTGCACAAGGAGGCACCCAGGTGGTCACCCTGTGAGAGTTTGCACTCCAGAGAAGGAAACCTTGTGTGCTAGATTACCCTAAGATTGGGTGATAGCGGCGCAAGGGTATTCCAGTAAACCCTAAATATGGCTAGTAGCGCAGTGAACCCTAATTAGGGTTAGCGGTACTGTGAACCCTAGACTATATAAGGGACAGTAAAATACTTCACAAAGGTACGCAGTTTCTAGACCTAAACACAGAGAGAAACTTATACACTTGGTGTGCTTGCCCTACACTGACTTGAGCGTCGGAGTGCAAACGGCCTCTAGGGCGCCCCCTTTCTCTTTTGCAGGTGCAGATTGCTTCGAAAGAACCAAGCACGTATCAACGTGGGGAAGGAGGCGTGTGAGTGTCGTGAGTCAACCGACAGGCGAGTCAACCGGCAAGAACAGTTATTATTTTTTTTTATCTGCAAAAATTGACTTAGCTATTATGTTAAGTAAAATTGAAATTGTCATAATAAATAATTTATTATGATGATCTTAAGTTAAATCAATATAATAAATTTCACATGTATTACAAAAATATCACTGCATCATATCATTGTTTCTTATTTTTACACTAGTGTTCCTACTATTTTGTTGTCACAATTTTACTTCTTTTAGTTTGTTTTTTATCAGTTTTAGTTTCTGTAATTTTACGAATAAAATTTTGCTGATAAAAAAAAAATTTAGTACCTAAAATATTTCAATTAGGAATTTGATTTTTCAATTTTTTGAAATGGAACCATCTTGATCCACCGTTAGTATATCCTTCAATTATAACAAAAATATTAGCATATCCATCGTAATAGCATATATTAAAATTTGTTGTTTTAGGTGAATAATGATTGACACTATTATTAATTACATATATGTAATGTGGTTTTTTTTATTATCAATTATAACACATTACCAGCAGACCAAAATTGTTTTATTTTTAAAAAAATTTAAAGAACCAAATTGTAGTTAAAATTTTATAAAGATCAAAATTGTACGCTTACAAAATCTACAGACATCAAAAGTAAATTTAAGTTTTTATTTTAAAACTAAAATTTAATTGAAAAAACTAGAAATCGTAGTTCTTAAAAAAATTAAAATTACAGCTAAAGATTATTTCAAGCGGATTCTTCATATTTTAAAATTTAATATTATTTTATATATTTTAAACTAATTAATAGTAATAAAATTGATTAAATTTAATATTATTGTATTTATTTAAATTAAATAAAATAGACACTTATGTTTTTTAATCTTTTTACACCTCTTAGTAATGAAAAGTATACTTCATTTCGTTAAATGTTTTTTACTTTATTTGTTTGCATTACCAATTTATTTGGAAACTTGAAGCAACCTCTTTATATTAGGTCAAAATTATCTCTTTAAAATCAGGTTTTTCTACTGTTGTCTTCTTCTTGTTATTATCTTGGTGTCTACAAATATCATTGACCTTTTAAAATTTTATTTTTGTTTCTTCTCGATTCTCGGATGTTGGGATTGAGATGCCTACGAAGATATAATCCGATAGTCAAGTTAAATTAGGAATTCAAAGAAATATCAATTATACGTTAATAATTTAAATTCTACTCATCTTTACCTTAGGGTATCCTCTATTTATTCTACTCTAGATAGACTTATATTTGCATAGGTGATTAAGATAGGTCCAAATATACAACACTATTTACTCAAAATATTTTAGTTTAATTATATAAAATATCGGTACCTAAACTTTTTCTGTAATAAGGAAGTTTCTCGATTCTAATAGTACACAACCTAAAATAGTTTTCACATTTTTTTTTTTATATTTGGATGTGCAAAGAGAGTATAAACTTCATTTCAAACTTGTTTCCAAACATCTATTACATTTTTGAGAAATTATTATTTAACACTCTATTTTTCTCTTTCTACGTTTTTTTCCCTTGTACTCATACATTCCAAAATACAATATTCATTCTTCCTTTCCCAAAATGATGTTAAACTGCCACATATTTTTTCCTCTTTAAAAAAAAATAAAATAAAATTGAGAACAAGAAAAATGTTATCCTATATTATATAATGCGTACTCTTAAAATAAAACGGGAAAATGTTCATAGGTTTATGAGAAGGTACCTTAATTAAACAATGTAGTTATTCTCCTAACCTAGCAACTTTTTCATTTTTAGCATAAAAAGATTAATCAAACCCAGTTCTTCGATTACTTTCACATTTTTTTTCAAACTAATTGTAATAATTGATTACTCGTTCAACATGTTCTTAGTTATCAACTAGATAAGCTAGTTCAGTCTTTATCAATAAAATATCAGAATATATATACCAAGTTCACAGTGGTATTATAGTTAGATAGTGTTTTAAATTGAATTCAATTACATAAAAGAACTTTTTATGGATATCTTATTTAGAGATGATCTTTCTTAAGACATTGTCACTCACTAAATTTGAATATTCCTTTCAACAAAAATTTAAATATATATTATAAAGAATTAGATTTTTTCTGTTCAACAGAATCTCTATAGATTTGGAGTAAAAATGGCTTCCAATGTGCTAACCCTAAACAAAGACACTCTTAATATATAGTTAGCAACTTGGCTTTTGAATGTTGATGGATTAGGTATGAGAGTGGTCCAAAACAAGATACGAGTCAGAAATTGCTTGCACAAGATCTTCAACTTGAAATTTTTAAAATGGCATGCCTCCAGCTCCTTCATCTTTGTCCACCTTTTCTGGTTGTCCTAACCCACTTTTTTGTTCTTCTTCCTCTTCTTCTAATTGTCAAGTATCAATGACTTTGTTTACCAATGTTATGAGATTCATCAGATCAATCACTCAACCTTTGTCTATGATCAATGTCATCCCCATGACAGGCTAGATAGATACCAAATTGGATCTTCAGAGGTTAAAATACAGATTAAGTCCCATTACAAGAAAGTAAGATAGTAATGATTGATTAAGAAAAAAGCTTCATGTTATCAATTAATGGTAGATTATTATATGTTTGAAAGTTATTATTATTTAACTACTTTAAGAGTCTTATAAAAAAATGTTATAAAATTAGTTAATAATTTAACTTATATTGACAATATTACCAAATTTAAGCTTTTCAATTACTTTACCTTATTTTAAGTTAATTGTATTTTTATAACATTTGATTTTTGTCAAATGTGTATAGGATCATAGAAAGCTATTTGTAGTATTTAAATTTATTTGATTTTATTATTGAATTTGTTGTTAAAATATTAGTATTAAACACGAAATTTTTGACATTAAAGCGTAAAATGAACAAAATTAGGTGATGCTAAATAATGAAAACTAATTTTATCTTAAAGGCTAGCTTTTAATGCATCCCTTCCAAGATTATTTTTTGTTTAAAATATCTTTCATGCTAACTTTTAATGCTATATTTTAGTGCACATAAATTAATGAATATTCAATTAGTCTAAAATATTAATATATTTATCTAATTAAAATATCCTTATTTATTACAAGATATAAATGTAACTTATTTCTTTTGTTGGAGTGTTTACATAAGTTGTGGATAGAAATATATTTGAAAATGAGAGTTGAAATTTGTAAAATATTAGTTAATTTAGAATAAAAAAAGCTAAAACATCAATAATTTTATAATAAAAGTAGTAATCGAAATAAAAAATTAATTTTAATTAAAAATATATGATAACAAAAGGCCATTTACACCTGTATTTTATTTCTCTTAAATAGTCTAACATCTTGCACTTTTGAAGTATATCTTCAAGTGTTATGCATATAGTCTTGTTCCACATCTTTATAATATTAATTCCCTAATAAAAAGCAGCAGTGTGAATGAATGAAGAAGGTATTAGTGAGTGGGTAGCTAATTAATGCTGTCTGCTTCATGCTTAACTTTTAGTTAAACTGACACTGATCAGCCACCAACTAATAAAAGCAATGAAACCCTCTTAATCTTACTAAATTGCTGATGTTTAATATTAATCTTTATTTGTCTGAAAGCTGACAAAAGAGATTCATCTACTTGATATTTCAATAATAATTTCTCTCTGCACCTTATTCCCAACCTTAACTAGGACCAGACCTTTAAAGAAGAAAAACAATACTAGTAAATGGTAGATGATTGACCTTTCATAAACTATCAAACCAACCCATATCAGCCAGGTGGTGGCATGGTTTTGAAATTTTCAGTGATACCTGGATTCAACCAATTTAGGAAAGTTGTGAGAAGTTACCTTCTTAATTTAATCATATACTATATATATACATTTGACATAACTCAGGATGTGGCTATGTATGGAACAATTCTTCAACCTCAAAACATTTTTTATTCTACTTGGTTCGCATAGGATACAACCTTAAAATTTACTACAATTATATTATATTGTTCATAAAATAAAGATTTCAAAATATATATTGTATTATTTATAAATTAGTTAGTTTATGAATAATATAATAAAATTTTAGTAGTTAATTTTAAGGTCGTATCCTATGTGCATTTTTTTTACAACTAGTTGCTCCACAGTTAAATTTACAACATTTTTTTATTCTACTTGTCATTATCTATTTGATTACTACTTGTTCCCCATTAAATTTAGCTAAGAATTATTTTCTGTTAATGTTGTACTTAAACCTTTTTGAATTATATCATCTGACTTCATTTCTAAATTTGAATTGTCATTTACTCTAACACAAATATAAAATTTATATTTTAATAATTTTTTATTTAATTATCATTATAAAGAGATGCTTTTGGGACATATATTTTTTTAAAAATTTATTTAAAATCTAAATTATTTAAATTTTATGGTATATCTATTTTAATAAAAAAAAGTCTTATAAAATCAAAATTTTAAACTTATAACTTTAGTTATAATGATGCAGTCAAGTTGTCTTAAAAAAATTAGTAATTTTAATAAAAATATCATAAAATCAAGCTTATATTTTGGTAAAAGAAATATTATTTTGTTTTAAAACAAAAAAAAATGCTACTAAAAGCTCATTTTACTGTTGGAATAAACCCATCAAACTCATTTTTTAATATATCTCCACTAGAGGGAGAATAGAGAAATTAATTATTTTTTAATATATCTCCACTAGAGAGAGAATAGAGAAATTAATTATGCATGATGTAGACCGAGTAGTAGAAAACAACCTAACCTATGAGCCTCTTCACTTCACCAGTTAGGAAGGATTTTCTAGCGATGACAAAATACAATCAATTATATCGATATAGTAATCCATTATATGTGATAAACAACACAAAAAAACAAGTGTAGTCACACAAAATAAGAAATATAGATCCACACACGTGAAGGTTCTATAACATGGGTTTCAAAGTTAAGAGTATGGGAGATATGCACACTGCTGCCAAAACTTTGGACTGGAGCGGTGTCAACAAGGGATATATAATGGTTGAAATGGCAGGGAGGTTATGCACAATTTTCTGCTTGCTGTATGGAAATGCTGAAGCTGTTTTCTTTCCCTATTTATTTTGGGGATGGGAGAGGATCTCTAGATGGAGTGATGCAGTGGACATGATAGCAATTGAGTTAAAAGATCAAGATGCAGCAAAGATGCAGCAAGTATGATATGTTCTAACTAGATTCATATTGGGAGTAGCTTTTGTACATGCAGCAGTACGAGTGAGTGGATTTATGTATAGTACCAATATTTTTCTTTTATCAACAATAAAAAAATAAATAATAAAAATATTTTAGGGATATCTTAATTTTTATATAAAAGGTATAGACAATTCAAATCAATAACATTCTTTACCCATAAATAAAACTATTATTTCTACCACTTCTCTAACCTTTATGTTTTTTTATGGATCTCATACATACCAGAAGTTCTAGACATCAATCAGAGTATGAAAAATAAGTTAAATGTAGCTTCGATGTTATCCATAACCAAACCTCTAACTGCATTATCGAGAAAATCTTTGTGTGATCTATGTACCCGTTCCTAAAGATATTCTTATTTTTATACTTCCACTGTTCTCCTATAACTGCTATCCACATACAGTCAGACCCGGTTAACAGTTTCACTTTCCTCGTTTAGTCTAAACTATGATAAATTTATTTTCAACCGTGAAGTATCATCAATGTCATACTCATCCACTCATAACACTTAGACCATACAAACCAGACAACTCTGCACGTATATAAAAAATGAGACGTGGTTTCCTCGTCCTCCCCACAATGTTGATTATAGAGATTCTGTAGATTGAATTTGTCTTTGTATAAACCAATAAACTTGTTTTCCCTTTAATATAAGTTAACAGTAATAGTAGATTTTTTTTAATAAAAATTAGAATATCTCTAAAATACTTTTTTTTATTTAATTTATTTAATTTAATTTATTAATTATCGAAGAAAAATATATTTTTAAAAGATTTTTGTAGCTCTTATATAACAAACAAAACTAGAGAAGTTTTGTCACTTCTTTCATATCTCCTTCTAGATACCACTTCTTTAATTCAAATTAAACAATTAAAACAAACATAGCAATCTCACGTTTTACGTGAGCATGTTGATCTAAATTAAATTTAAACTTTTTAATTAAAGTTTGGAGTTTGATTCTTATAAATAAATAAAAAAATCTTACTATAAGTCCCTGATTAAATTCTCTGTAAGTAGCTGATTAAATGCATTATGCAGACTTAAATAATAATTTACTCTTGATTTGTTAAGAAATACTAAAAGAAAAAAAACACTACAAGATATTAGATACTTAGACATTTTTTCTCACTTCACTTATGATTTATTCAACTTGTTTATTTCAATTTAATTTGGGATTTCTTTTAATTCACACTGCTTCATGTTGATAATTAAGTTTCTAAGATGTGATAAGAAGAGTAAAATAATAAAAATAACTACAATTACATTTATATGAATAATTTTACAAACTGGTGGATCCTACATTCAAAAAAGGGGGAATATGGTAAACACAAGAAGTTACAAACCAATGCAGTTTCTTGAGGAGGTGACTCCACCATCCACAACAAGATTATGACCACTAACATACTTGGACTCATCACTAGCAAGATAGAGTGCAGCCTCAGCAATATCTTTGGCTCTTAGAGTTTGTCCTTTCAAGTTGGCAAGCCCTCTAACAAACCCCTCCATTTTCTCCACCTCCTCTTGAAATGGCAACCCAAAATTGATACCCTCATCATCACCCTCTTCCCCATCACAACCACCACTTCTCCAAGCATTCACAAGCATGTTGGTGGCCACCCCAAAGGGGGAAATACAATTCACCCTTATTCCATACCTCCCCAACTCACAAGCAGTGTTCTTGGTTAACCCCACAATTGCATGCTTTGAGGCAGTGTAAGCATGTGGGCCAAGCCCCCCCATGACCCCAGCAACACTAGCAGTGGAAATGATGCACCCAATCCCCTTAGGAATCATGGCCCTTGCAGCGTGCTTGATCCCCAAGGCCATGCCCTTCACGTTCACCTGCATCACACGGTCGAACTCGTTGGGGTCAAAGTTTAGAATGCTTTTGTTCTTGGACTGGTTCCCCAACACCCCTGCATTGTTGAACATTATGTCCACTTGACCGTACCGAGAAACTGTTGAACTCACCAAATTTTCAACCTCTTCTTCCACGCTAACATCGCAGTGCACGTACGTGGCTGAAGGGGCCAAGGTCTCCGCCAGCATCGTGCCAAGTGCATCCTCAACATCCGCTATCACTACCCTTGCACCGTTCTTCACGAACACTCGCACCGTTGCTTCACCAATCCCTCTCGCACCCCCTGTTACGATAGCAACCTTTCCCTCCAACCTACCACATAACATCAAACAGTTTACAATCATATCAACAGTTTCTTCAAAAATTTGATAAATTTAAGTTTTTTTCCCTCGAAGTACATTTACAATTTTTACTTCCATTAAATGTAAATTATTCCTAGATAACACAATCTTCGAAGGAATATAAAGTTAAATCTTCAAGAAAATAATGTAAGAATACTTCAAAGTTCTCACTAAAAGATCCTAATTACAATGATTATGGTCAGAAAAGAAAAGTACCATGGTCTCTATGGCTTGTTAACTCTTTCAGAAGTTTACAATGCAATGTACAATTAGACTTGTCAACAAAATGTTCAGATTGTTCATAATTGGTAAACTTAAGTAAAAGGTAGTGTTTTGCCTTTTGGGGTGGCATGATTTTGCTTCATTTTGGAGGAAAACAGAACAAATTGAAGATAAGGGACTATACGTTTCCAATATAACTCTCAAATTTTCCCTTTTAGCCAAAGCATGCCAGCATTTTGAATAGCTTTCTTTATATGTGTAAGAAAACAAAACTAAAAATGCACAAAGAGACAAAGAGAAAGGGGAGATGCTTTTTTTTTTTTCATGTTGAAAATATTACCTTCTTGGTGAAGATGAAAAACTGCTTTCTCTTGAAAGGATAGGAACTGCTTGAAGGGGAGTTTCAGGCATTACTTCAGCTGCACCCATGGTAGTGTCTGAGTATATAGTGAGGGCAATGGAGAGAGAAGCAAAGAGAGACAGAGGAGGCAGAGGCTTACAGAGCAAGTGCAGTTAGAATGGAAAACAAGGGTATTTATACATGAAGAGATTTTGATTTTCAGGTTGTAATGGTTGGGGTTACATTATTTTCAAACCAAGAATAATATTTATATATTTCCATATAGTACTTTAGTTACATCTCTTTTGACTCAATTTTTTATAAAATCACATTATTTTTGCATATTGCAGTTGTTTATTTCTCTCCTTCTTTTTCACTTTATCATGTCCTAAAAATAGTGTATGAATAACATTTTTCAGTACCAAATTTATGTTTGGTTATTTTACCTAGTTATTAAAAAACCATTGCTCTTGTCTTTTAGATCTTTGTTTCCTGTTGCCAGCCAGGACTTATTTCCAAGTATGCAGGACCAATAATACAAGTTTTTTCCCTATAAACCCTAGGTGTACAACACTACGACCCTAGGAAAATAAATAAAAATATATTAACTAGTGTACTGTGTACTGTGCATACCAACTGTACATTTGTTAAATTGAAACTTAATTAAAAATGGTTTGATGTGATCATGAACAGATTCAAATATTGAATATAATAGTTCGTAGAAATATATATAGGCATTTTATTAATGCCCAACTGAAATATTTTTTTGTCAAATATTTGTTTATGTAAAACTTATATTAAATTATGGCTAATCCTAATCAAGTGGACTTTTTCGTAACAAAATTTCTTAATTTTTTTATATATTAGTCAGCTAAGATATTTAAGGAGAGATAATCTTCTAATCACTTAGTTGAACAATGGTTAGTACGAAAGATTCATTTAGATAGCTATATTGTGTAGTTTTATATCCTAACGTGTAATTGAATATCTACTAGTTTTTTCTACTCATGTGAAGCATGGTTTTTTTTAAATATAACGACTATAAATAAAGAAGTTAAAAGTAGGAAATTGAACTCAATACAATTGCATAATTTACTAGATCCGTAGTATCTTCTACAAGATCTCTTTGACACTAGTTTTAGATAGTGTACAAGTGTTATCATCTACACATGTGAAAATTTTTAACTCTCTATTTAACTCTAAAACCTATATAATTAGTTGTGCAATAACTTTATTTAATGAGTTCAAAGACACTATCACAGACCTTGACTTTTACAAATCACACAAATAATGAACTTTTAACGAGTTAAATGATCATATATTCTTTTAAAGGATGTAAGTCTTGTTTTTAATGTTGCTTTGAATCACAACCTTTGCATCAATTTCTAACAACAACTAATTTTATCATACATGAGATGAGTCATTAAGATTTCTCATCAAGATCTACATAATCATAATTTTTTTAAGAACTAAATTATGAAAAAGAAGGTTAAAACAGTAAATATTGTTCAAAATTAAAGTTTTAGCCAACCAACATGAACCTCTATCAACATTGTGAATACATTGTATTTTTTGAAATATCTTTGTAAACTATGTTGTGAAATGAGTATAATCATTACAGAGGTAATTACATTCCACCCATTTTCCCACTCTTCTCTCACTTTCATTTTCTTTTCTCTCTCTCCCTCCTCACAAAATTCCTTATTTTCTTTTCTTTATAAAGACAGTTCGTAAAGAACAATCGTAATAAGAGATGCGGTGGCAGTTTCGTAACTTTTTACAAATTTCCAGTATTTTTAACAATGATTCAGGAGGAATCCGTCGTTAATTTGGATACGAAGTGAGAATAAAGACGGTTCTTTAAAGAACCGTTGTTAATTATGTGTTTCCAACCAAAAAATAGAATCCTGTCCAGTCCAATCTCTCTTTCCCTCACTCATTTTCACTCACACTCATTTTCAGGATCAACTCCTCACAATTGCACTCTTTCTTTCCCTCACTCATTTTCACTCACACTCCTCACGCACGGCCACCGCGAGCTGCACCATCGCCTTAGACCACGCCGCCACGACCAGCACGTCGCTTCACCATGACCACCGCTCCACAACAACCACCGCACGAACTAGCGCCGCTACCACCAACTCCATCACAGCTCCCGCCTTCGCGATCATCCCTTGCTCACCCTATCTCCACACGAACTAGCGCCACCATGAACCAGTTCTGGCCAGCTCCCACCTCCGTCGCCAGCCTCCTTCGCGTGTTGCACCAACCAATGTCTTGTTCTAGCCTCCAGCCTCCTTAGCGTGCTGCACCAGCCACTGTCTTGCCCTAGCCGCCGCCGCGTCTCGCACCCGCCACCGCTAGACTTCCCTTTCCCTCAACTCCATTGTACCGTGCGCGCCAAAACACAAAAAGGTTAGTTTTTTTTTTATTTAATTAATTTTATAATTAATATTTTGCATGTATATTTATATTATTTAGTATTTTAATTTATTTAATTAAATTTATAATAAATATTTGCATTTATATTTATAGTAGTTAGTATTATAATTTGTTTAATTAATTTTATAATAAATATTTGCATGTATGTGTTGATTAGTAATGATTAGCATATATATGTATTCAACACATTGATTTTGAGTCCGGGGATGTTCAACCCTTGGCATATTTGATTTAGTTATAGTATTTGTATTAATTGAACATGTTAATTCTGAGTCTGGGGTGTCTGACCCTAATTATAGTGTTTTATTTATTTAAGACATTGATTTTGGGTTTGAGGGTATCCGATCCTCGACAATTTTGATTTAATTATAGAATTTTTATATATTGAACACGTTGATTCTGAGTCTGGGGGTGTCCGACCCTTGACAATTTTGATTTAGATTTTTTTAGTTTACCAGTTCTATGGATCGGAGTTGGATTAATACACCTCGAATAAGTGATGCTTACGAAAAAGGGGTCGAAGAATTCTTACAGTTTGCACAACATAATGTCATTAGTAATCATAATGGAGTAAGAATAAGGTATTCTTGTGTCAATTGTTTGAATGGAAGGATATTGAGTACTTCCAAAATTAGAGAACATCTTTTGTGTGATGGATTTGTGAAAAATTATACAACATGAACTTGGCATGGTGAGTTGTTAGACTTGCCAAGTGTGCGCGGAGCTTCGAAGTTTGTTAATTCCTTAATGGATGATAGATTAGAAGACATGATTCGTGATGTCGGAGCAGAATCTTTTGCTAATGTAGATTTTGAAAATATGTCTAATGATGTAGAGACTCCTTTGTATCCTAGTTCAATTAACTTCACACGATTATTAGTAGTGTTAAGGTTGATGAATTTGAAGGCAATGAATGGATGGACTAACAAAAGCTTTACAGAATTGCTCCAATTACTAAAGGACATACTTCCAGAAGGAAATACATTACCCAATCGAAATTATGAGGCAAAAAAAAATCTTTGTCTAATGGGTATGGAATATAAAAAAATACATTCATGTCCTAACGATTGTATTTTATACATAAATGAGTATGAAGATTTAAGAAGATGTACTAGATGTGGTTTGTCACGTTATAAGGTTAAAGTTGGTCAGAATGATGAAATTGATGAATTCACAAAGGAAGGTGCTCTTGCTAAGGTTATTTGGTATCTTCCAATAATTCCAAGGCTTAAGCGTTTGTTTGCAAATACAAATGATGCTGAAAACCTTAGGTGGCATGCAAATAATAGAAAGTGTGATGGACTACTTCATCATCCAGCTAATTCTTTGTAGTGGAAGAACATTAATAAAGAATTTCCTAAATTTGGAAAAGAATCTAGAAACTTAAGACTTGGTTTGGAAACTGATGGAATGAATCCCTTTGGAAATTTAAGTAGTAATCATAGTTCATGGCCCGTTTTGTTAGTGATTTACAACTTACCTCCTGCTTTGTGTATGAAGCATAAATACATGATGTTATCTATGATGATCTGTGGTCCAAAACAACCTAGAAATGACATAGATGTTTATCTTAATCCATTGATTGAAGATTTGAAATTATTGTGGAATGAAGGGTTTGATGTGTTTAAGAATAAATCTTTCCGATTGCATGCAATGTTATTTTGTACTATCAATGACTTCCCTGCATATGGGAACTTGTCAGGTTATAGCGTGAAAGGCCATAGAGCATGTCCAATATGTGAAGAGAATACATCATATGACCAGTTGCAACATGGAAGAAAAACCGTGTATCTTGGGCATCGTAGATTTCTAAAGAAATACCATTTATATCGTAGATTGAAAAAAACTTTTAATGGATACCAAGAACATGACATTTGTCCCACTCCTTTAAGTGGCCTTCAAATTTATGAAAAGAAAAAAAATATTAATGTGACTTTTGGAAAAATGAAGAAGAAGCAAATTCTGAGTGAAATATGGAAGAAGAGATCAATCTTTTTTTATCTTCCATATTGGTGTAAGTTGTTAGAATTATAGGCCTTCAACAAGAGGGGGTGAATTGTTTATGAAAGATTTTCACTAATATTGAATGTAGATTGGAAGATAATGAAGAATCAATCAATTAGAAATCAATTCATAAAATTAGAAAATTGTTTTTAATTTGATTGCAGAAATCAACCGGTTGTTTTTGCGAAATAATCGGTTGTTTATATCAACAGTGTTTAAAAACAAAGCAAAAGTTGTCTCAAGAGTGAAAGGATAGATAGATTAACACAAAATGTTTATACTGGTCCACTCTTCATCAAGAGCTACATCCAGTCCTTCAAAACCGCTGAGAATTCCCTAAGTAATCAAACTTTGATTACAAACAACACACCAAAGTGGTGATCTTGAACCCTTCAAAAACACACCACCTTTGGCAATACCACACAGTTTTCAGAACAACCTCTGAAACTGCACCACACCAATTCACACAGAATTATAGTGATTAAGAAAGAAAGGAATAGAATACACATGGGTACAATCAAAGATTAAAGTACAGAGAATACAGGTCAATCCTATTCCACACTTGAGAATGATCCAAAGCTCTTTGAAATCTTGAAAACTCTTTGTGATTAAACTTTCTTGCTTAGTTAATGACCAGGAGCGTAAAACAAACTTTATATACTCCAATTAGTTGGTCAAAGCATTTAATTCAAGAACCAAAAGCAGTTTAAATCATTTAAAATAGATTGGCACAACTTAACAGAATTCTATTAAGGTTTTCAGAAAATCAATTGATTGAAATCATGAATCAACTGGTTGAATTGACTTGACAACAAAGTCAAACCTTTCAAAACCTTTTCAAAATCCACTAAGTATAAAACAACTGATTGAATCGACATTTCAACCAGTTGAATTTTCTCACTCTTTAGAAAACACATCTTTTTCAAAATGATTAAGCTTCAATTAACCTTAGATCATCATAAAGAGTGGATTAACAAATTCAAACACATCTAGACACACACACTCAACCAGCAGCAAGGTCTTCAAGCATTCCTCTTGAATTTGAAGACATCAAAGCACCTTGTTCAACATAAGCTAAATGTCAGACATTGTATAGATGTAATGCACATAGAAAAGAATGTGTGTGACAGCCTAATAGGAACAGTTCTGAACATTAAAGGTAAAACAAAGGATGGTGTGATAATCTAAGCAACTACATTGGGAGTTTAATCCAAAAAAGGAAAAATAAAATAAAGACAAGAAAGCAAACAAAAGAACCTTCTCTTCCTAAAGACAACAAAGAGGAATGATTGAATTGCAAATAATCCAATCATATTGACCCCACTGTAAAAAAACAGGGTAATAATCACACACCATTAATTTTTCTTAGATTGACTTGCTTTATAAGTTTTCGTATTGACTTTTACTCCATCTTTAGGAGGGCATCCCAGTCTTCTAGAGGTTTTTACATGTTCCTCTTTTTCACTTGATGATTTATCGTTATCCATTTTTTTAGCCTAGAACATAGCGACCAAATTGGCTTCTTTTAAGAAAATGTCAGTCGGGGTAGATTCAATTATATATGTTGTCAAGATGGTCAGACATGACTCATGAGCCTCTTGATCATCACCCGAGAGAGATTCAAAACAATTTTGCAAGGAAAAATCATTGGAAACAATTTTAGGAGGAACTTGTTTGGCAGCAACAAATTTAGGATGCTTTGTATTAGCTACAAATTTGAGTTGAGAGAATCCTTAAAGTGGTGATGAATTTTATGACAAGTGCACCGCGTTGTTAGAAGTAATAATTTGTCCCTAAGGATGGATATCGATCACACAAGGAATAGTTGAATTATCAAGTACAATATTCGCTAAATATAAAACAAATAATAAAAGTTGGTTTGAAAAGTGTTATAATGGCTAGAATTAACGGGAAAACAAATCAAAGAGTAATTGCTTCAATTGGAAAAATAGGGATTGGGTTTCATATTTCTCACTCTCGTGTATTTTGATTAGCGTGTTAATATTAAGTTCTTTTATTGAAATTGATGCCCGTAGAAAATTCATTTATATCAATTTCTCGCATATAAAGTTCTTAATAATGTTTCCTAAATATCAATTTCTCGCATATTTATAAAAACAACTTAGAATCACACTCAGACATTAATGACAATTAACATTTCAAGTCTATTTCTCATACTCGAATATGTTAAGTATTGTTGTTTAGGTCTGAACCTTAAAAATACCTTTCAGTCAGATTTAGGATTCTCAAACATATCACAACTATTTAGAAGCAAAACAACAATACCAATAATCAATTAAGAGCAGAATATTATATTTAAATATCACCTCAATACATAAGAGTTTGAATAGATTACTCTCAATCCCAAAGGGTAGAATTAGCCACACATACTTCTAGCACCTTCCATTCTCCCAATTGGGTTACAATTCACTCAATGGTGTTTTCCTCTCAATCTGGCACACTAGGATTGTGCCTCTGGCCCCCTATTTAACCTAATTTGCATGGGTTAGGTGACTTCCTGCGTCGCGCTCACTGGCTTAATGATAAAAACATAAAAATAGCCCAATTAATCTGACGCATTCTCGTTGTTGAGTTGGATTTTGTTTTTCTCTTTTTTGCATTATGGGCCTTCTAGCTTTCTCCTTTTAGCATATATTATTATTTTTTAGTCCAAATCTCCATTATTCCCTAGAAACCTACAATTAACACCAAATTTGAGAATAAAGTTCTCTTATTCAATTAAAAATCATTAAAAATGTATAAATGTATAAATTCATAAATTAGGGATTATTTTATATGTAAATTAGCAATTAATACTCATAAGTGCCTATATTTTAATATGAAATACTACGGAAATTAGACACTTATCAAGAGGTCGCGAATTATCAATAGGAAAGAAGTTTGTTTTTGTAGCAATTCATGTTATTCATGAACACTCTCCAAGAATGTCATATTAGAAAAAGTATCAATCTGAGCTCCTAAACCAACCTCTATATCATCAAATGCAACAATAGGTTTATCAACAACAAATAAATATTTGGCAAATTTCTTTATCTTTTGACCTACAAGAGATCTAACCTCCACTTGGCCAAAAACAACTTCAACAAAAGTAAGTCCCTCCATCCCAACAACAAAAAAAAATATTCTATTAGAAACAACAAATTTATTTTATATTTTTCCCACAATAGCAATGACAAAAAAATATGTATTAGAATAATTGTATTTTGTCTAGCAACAACAATAGAAGAAAAATTATTGGTTTTTAAACAACAACATCAACAACATTTGTAGCAACAACTATAGCAACACAACATCCTTAATAGATGCAACAACGTTAGAAATTAGAACATTCTCAACAAATTGTAAAATCGGCTTGTCCTCCATCTCCCCCTTCTAAGAAACTTCTTCCTGTTGGCTCTTAAAGATGCTAGCTTCCTTGGACTGAGTAACAACATGCTTATATTGAACAACAACATGTTTAGGCAACACAATTTTACCTGTGCTATAATTAGTCTCTGACTGTCTCCTACATTTAGATAAATCATGACCAATCAATTTGCATGAGGAGCAAAATAGATGCAACTTCTCATATTCAATATCTACAATGAAAGCAAAGTCAAACTTTCTTCTTTCTATCAAATTAATAGATGATGCTACGATTTGAAATGCGTGATAAATGTTAAATTAAGATTAGTTGAATATATCCTATCATGCATGTGTCGACCATTTTCATAAAAATATCTAATATTAAAACATTGGTGTATAAATAAATAGTATATACATATACATACATACATACATACACATACATATATATACACACACACACACACACACACACACACACATATATATATATATATATATATATATATATATATACATATACATACATATATATATATACATACATATATATATACATACATATATATATATATATACATACATATATATATATATATATATATTCTGGTATCCTTAATAGTCTCACATCGTTTAGGAGTCGCGACTAAGGATAATTTGAATACACCTTCATTCCTTAACCATCTGAGGCCCCCTTTTAAGGAAAAATTGTGATGAGGCTTCTAGTTATAAACTAGACAATACCTCGAATGCTCGTTCCCCTTAGGTCTCAACTAGGAGGCTTGTTGTGATATTTTCAATAGTCGCACAACGCTTAGGAGTCGAAGCCAAGGACAATTTATATACACATTTCTCTCTTAACCTTTGAGGTGCCTTTTAAAAACAAAACTGTGAGGGAGCTCCAAGCTCTAAAGTGGAAAATACCTCAGATATAGTGATTGATCATAACGATGTCATCTCAATGAATTTGAGGTAAAAACATTGACGCTGTTTGTGGGGATGGAAAAGTGGTTCTAAAGATGAACCCTCGTTCCCCTTAGACCTCGATTGGGGGCTTTTTTCTAATACACCCAATAGTCCCACATCGCTTAGGAGTTGAGACAAAGGGAAATTTAAATGTACTTTCCTCTCTTAACCATCTGAGACACCTTTCAAGGACATAATTGTGAGGAAGCTTCGAGCTACAAATCCGATGACTAACCCTACCGATGTTATCTCAACAGACTTGAGGTTGGAACATTGGTGTCATTTGTTGAAATGGAAAAATGGTTCGAAAGATGAACCCTTACTCCCCTTATACCTTGATTGGAGGAATGGAAAAGTGGTTTCAAAGATGAATCCCCGTTCTCTTAGCTCTCAACTAGGAGCTTGTTCTAGTACGTCCAATAGTCTCATCACATTTCTTAGGAGTCGAGACCAAAGGAAATTGAAATACACCTTCCTTCCTTAACCTTTTGAGATACCTTTTAAGGACAAACCGTGAAGGAGCTCTAAGCTCCAAAGCGAACAATACCTCAGATGCAGTGATTGACCCTAATGATATTATCTCAATAGACTTGAAATTTTAAAGCATAAATAAAAGTTTAATTTATGTCATAGAAACTAAAATATTATAACAATTTATTATTTGTTGCAGTATAAAGAGTTTGACAAGAATAATAAATCAATTGATCTTCAATAGAAGATAAAAGACTTGAACTTCTCATAAAAATGTCAAGGAAATTCCATGGCGAAACCAAGATTGGATCCAAGGAAGAGAAGCATCATCAAAAGAAAAAACATGCAACAATGATGCATTAACGTCTACCCCATCTTTTCTAATGTTGCCAAAAGAAGGAGTTAGAATTATTGAAATGCTTCTATACATTTTACATATTCTTAATAATCCTTGTCATATCATGTATAAGTATATGTATAAAGTTTGCATTTTTTTCAAGCTATGCATCATAACTATTTTCTCTTATTTTATATGGTTATTCGTTGTTATTCTTTTATTACTCTACTAGTTCTTGCATAAGTATTTGTCATTGTAAAAAAGGGAGAGAATTTGTCGATCCAGATGGTATAATCCCCCCATTTTTTATAACAAAATATTGAATATGATATATACATGCTATTTTATGTGAACTTTTTAATATGTGTTTGGTGCAAGTTAAAACTCATTAGACAGCTCAATGGTAACTACTAGTGGTAGAGGCTTCAACAATTCATGCAATTAAATTTAATATAGAATATATAACTAAATTGTAATCATAAACATTTTCCAAACTTAAAACGAAATCAAGAATGATGAGTTTATGTAATTTAAATTATTAAACACAAAAAAAAAAAAATTGTGTAGAAAGTTTATATTCTATCATGTTTATAGTAGAACCTTGAAGAGGAAATAAGAGAAATATGCCATGAATTACTAATGAATCATATCATGCTTTTATTACATATGTTTGAATTGTTTTCAAATGAAGAGATGAAATAATCAAAGAAAATCAAGTCTTTTTAGAAAAGCTACAAGTCAAGGTACATAATGCTACAAGTCAAGGTACATAATGCATACAAAATTGAAAAATCTTGATTGAAAAGGTTTCCAACAAAGCAAGAATGCGACAATAGTCATCCACAAGAAATATATTGTAAGGTATGATATATTTATTCAAGAATCGAGTAGAGTGTATAAAGCAAATTGTGGAATTTGATAAGCCTCAAATATTGTTGTGCATCTCAAGAAAATATTAGGCCTTGAGATATACAAGTCGACAAAACTTACTTCAAAATATACTCGAAAAGACATAACTATATTGAGATAAATGCTCGAGAAAATCCAACTACCTTGAGGTAAACTAACTTGAGAGAAATTTAAATACAAATATCAATGAAGTAGTTATTCAAAGAGTGAAGAATTGAGGGACAATTACAAACACAAGAACTCTCTTCAATGATTCATGACACATGTTCAAGACAACTATTAAATTTTAGGCATGAAAAGGAGGTTGGTGGAAGCTTTTATCTTTCAAAATGTTAACTGCCATATCTTATATTATAAATAGGATATAGTAGACATTTTCTAAAACCAATAATACATTTTTAAAACACTTACATCTATAAAATGCCCTGACATAATAACTATGAATAAATCAAAATGTCTTTAGGTGTATCTCTTCAATTTCTCTTACTTTATCTCTATTTAAGGTTTTTCCTTTCCTTTTAACTTTCCTTCAAACTTTTGTTCAACAATAATTGTTTCTACTAGTTATATTATGAAGAAGTAGCATGTTTATTACGTGAAATGAAGTAATATTCATTCTATAAAAGACTGGAAAATGTTGAAATGAATTTTATATCGAAATGTTTACTAGAAAACCAAGTTATTTTTATTAATATAAACATAATCATGACTTGTTTGAATATAAATATCTATATTTTTTTTTAAAAAATGATCATTTAATAAAATTTGTATTTAATCATGAGTTGAAAATTAAGTTATTTCTACTTGTCGTTAAAAAAATCCATTTTTTCACCACAAACTGCCCTTTCCTTATTTACAGGTTTTAAGGATTAATCTTAGGGAAAGATTAAGACGAGATATCTAAGAGTGATTTGTGTATTCATTGTAATGATAGATTTGACTAGTGGAACCTCCTAAGAAGACGTCTTAAGGGAGAAGTGAATGTAGCCCAGGTGAACCAGTATAAATTGCTTTGTTATTTTGGTTTGGTTGTGTGCTAGATGATCTAATCTATTGCTGCAAGAAAGAGTCTAGGACTATATTCAACTCTCCTTCTAGAGCTAGTTGTTCCAAAAATAGGCATCAGAGTTGTCCTCTAGGCTAGTTCCTAACAGGATAAGTGATGACTTTTTACGACAAGTGCACCGCTTTGTCAAAAGTAATAATTGTCCCTAAAGACGGATATCGATCCCATAGGAAATAGTGAACTACTGAGTAGAATGATCACTAAATATAAAACAAAAACAATTAAAAAGAGTGATGAAGTGATTATGTTGGTATGGATCAATACAAAAATAGACAAAGAATTAGTTGTTTCAATTGGTAAAACTGGGATTAGGTTTCATCTCTCTTACTCTCATGTATTTTGATTAGCATGTTAATATTAAGTTCGTTGATTGAAATTGATGTCAGTAGAAAATTCATTTATATCGATTTCTCGCATATAAAATTCTTAAGAATTTTTCCTAAATATCAATTTCTTGCATATTTATAAAAACAACTTAGAATCACACTCAGACGTTAATGGCAATTAACATTTCAAGTCTATTTCTAGCACTCAAATATGTTAAGTATTGTTGTTTAGGTCAGAATCCTAAAAATACTTTTCAGTCAGATTTAATATTCTCAATTTGTCACGGAAATTTAGAAATAAAGCAAAAATACCAATAATCAATGAAGAACTGAATATTAATATATAAGATATCACCTCAATACATCAGAGTTTGAGCAGACTACTCCCAATCCCAAAGGGTAGAATTAGCTACGCATACTTCTAGCACCTTCCATTCTCCCAATTGTGTTATAATTCACTATATGGTGTTTTCCTCTCAATCTTATACCCTAGGCTTGTGCCTTTAGTCCCCTATTTAACCTAATTTTCTAGGATTAAGTGACTTCCTACGTCGCGCTCATAGGCTTAATGATAAAAACATAAAAATAGCCCAACTAATCTGACGCATTCTCGTTGTTGAGTTGGACTTTCTTTCTCTCTTTTGTGCATTCTAGGCCTTACAACTTTGTCCTTTTAGCATATATCATTCTTCTTTAGTCCAAATCTCCATTCTTCCCTAGAAACCTGTAATTAACACCAAATTTGGGAATAAAATGCTCTTATTCAATTAAAGATCATAAAAAATGTATAAATGTATAAATTCATAAATTAAGAATTATTTTATATGTAAATTAGCAATTAATACTGATAAGTGCCTATATTTTAATATGAAATATTACAAAAATTAGGCATTTATCAATAAGAGGCACGATGTTGCAGCGAGACTCATGTATAATGACGAACAAGTTTTTAACCATCTAACTCTCTTCAAAGGTGAAGACTAAGACTATTGGAAGCTCAAAATGGTGGCTTACATTTAGTAAAGCCTTGTTGATATACTGGACATGGTTGAGAATGGTGTGCCTTTTTAGTATGATGAAAGTGAAAAACTAGTTTCAAAACAAATTTGAATTGAAGAGAAGTAATGCCACCAGCTTAATGCCAAAGCCAAACATATTCTCTAATGTGCTATCTCAAAGGAAGACTTAGCTAAGGAACCATCTCTAACTTGTGTTAAAAACTGTATCGTGCAAGAGAGCTCGTCATCTCGGCCTAAGTATTTCGGGGAGGTTAGCTCGGTGTTTCGGCCCAAGAGGTGGGTCGTGAGCTCGACCCAAATGTTGGTCAACCCAGAAAAGGTAATTAAGATAAAAGATAAAGAGATATTTTATCTGTTGTTATGTTATTTTGAAGATGAAAGATATAGTTGTTATTGTTTAAATATGTTATCATATTATTATAAAAATAACAGATATATGTAAATCTGTTATCATGTTATTCTGAAGATAACATAAATGATTAATTATCATAATCTTTAAGTTTGTTGTGATATTATTCTAAAGATAAAAAGATATTTTATCTTTTGTGATAATATGCATGTTAGTTATATATTAATTAATACATGTTAGTTACATATTAATTAATAGTTGTTGAGAATAAAAGAGGAGCACTCAAAAATAATGGAGCACATGTGAAATAGAATGTTTTCCTGTTGTTAGCACTTGAAGATAAGTGGTGCCCGTTAACATGTGATTTTTCTATTATGATTAAATATTTTTTGTTGAGATTACACTCTCGTTAGTGAAAGTGGTTGAAGAAAAATCTATAAAAGAGGCTTGAGAACCTGGTTAAGGGACACTGTTTTTGCATACTAAGACTGAAACTAATTTGATATCTCTAGTGCTCTCACTGACTTGATCGTCAGAGTGTAATCAACAGGTAGAGCCCCCTCTGTCCAACAGAGTCGAGTTCCAAACCTGCTAGATAAGACATATTAGAAGCAGAGCTCTCTGTCCAGTCCACCCGAGGTCAACCGACGAGAACATTTGGCGCCCACCTGGGGCCTGATAAAACCTGATCCCATCCATAATTGTGTTTGAGTTTTTTGATGTAATGAGGAACACGAGGCAAGCACGGTTGGGATCTGGAGGAAGCGATTCTCCTGCTTTACAGCAACTCATGGAGACCATGAGAGTCCTTCAAGCAATAACAAAGAAGCCAAGGCTGAGCGGGAGAGGCTATAAGCGGAAGCTCGAGAGCAAGAGCTTCTGCAACAACACTTGATGGCAGAAATCACGGCCTCCCGGATGGCTATGGAGGAACATGTGCAGGCCAACGAGGAGTTGTGTAAAACTAATGAGGAGTTACGGAAGGGTCTGCAACAACGTGACCGACATTCCACCAGGGAGCGAACTTTGAACTTGCCGACAAGGGACACTCCTAAGCCATTCTCACAGGTTCCAATCTAGAAGACGTGGTTTCCCACGAGAATGATTCGGTGGTGATATCAGTCGTCACTATGGGACGAACGGTGCTTAAAGTTTTGATCGATCAGGGGAGCTCAACTGACGTGATGTTCTGGCAGACGTTCACCAATTTGCAGTTGTCCCCTGACCAGTTGAGACCATGCGATGGGTGTTTGGTCAGCTTCACGAGAATCAAGTAGAAGTATAAGGGTACGTTGATTTGAGGATGACCTTCACTGATGAAAACGTTGCTAGGACCATTTCCATCAGGTATATTGTTATTAACGTGTCTTTTGCTTACAACTTGCTTTTAGGTCGACCATCCTTGAACAGGTTGAGAGCAATAGCCTCAACAGCCCATATGAGGATGAAACTACCTTTTGATGAGGGAGGGGTAATCACCGTAAAAACCGATCAGAAGGCGGCCAGAAAGTGCTACGAGAGTAGCCTGAAGAATCGAAGGAAGACTTACACAATCGCGTAGTCGAGGTGCTCGGGAATGAAGCGTATAAACTAAAGACCTTAGAGGGGGAAGCCATTCCTCGAGAGTGGAACGTGGCAAACCTCAAGTTGTATTTCAGCTAAGATATTCTTGCTTAATACTTTCTTTTTTAACAATGTGATGGTTAAGGTGATGCTCTTTTTCCCTTGAAGGGGTTTTTTAATGAGGTCACCTAATGATAAATTTGTTCTTGGAAGATGATGCATTTAGTTTTTTTGATCTACTTGAATTAGCACACGGTAAGTCGACCTACCTCGGCATAAGTATGTATGCTCGAGCATAGGTGTCCTGTGGGATTAATTTGTTTGTTGATTTACTTAAGCCTGTGTAAGTCGACCTACCTTGGTATAAGTGCGTATACCCGAGTATAGGTGCCATAGGGAATTGATTTGTTTTACTTAAGCACGGATAAGTCCCTCGACCTATAAGTATATATACCCGAGCATAGGCGCCCTGTGGGATTCATATGTTTGTTGATTTACTTAAGCACGGATAAGTCGGCCTACCTCTGTGTAAGTATGTATACCCGAGTATAAGCTCTCTCTAGAATTAATTTGTTTGTTGAGTTAATCAAGTATGGGCAAGTAAGATGACTAGCTCGGTGTCAGTATGACTACCTGAGTATGGCGCCCTGTGTATAAAATGATTACCTAGTGGTAGGTAAGACGACCTAGCTCAGTGTTAGTACGATCACTCGAGTATAGGCACCCTATGGGTAAGCTGTTGTAGATAAGGTACTTGGCATGGTAAGATGACCTAGCTCGATGTTAGTATGACTACTTGAGTATGGGCGCTCTACAATTTGATTTGTTATGGTTAAGTTGTTTGATTTGAGGTAAGGTAAGACGACCTAACTCGGTGTAAGAGTGACTACCTGAGTGTAGGCTCTTTGCAAGTAGATGTTATGGTTAGGCTGTTTAGGTGCATGGTATGTCGTGCTATCTCAGTGAGTAAATGATCAGATGATCAACCGAGTAGGCGCTTTGCGAAACAAAGCTTGGTGAGATCAAGATATATGGCTTGCGAGATAGACCTATGCAAGTTGAGATTGAGCATGAGCTTGTCTTAGCTAGGCATGTGTGTGGTTCGTCAAAAGGTTAGTTCTTTGAGAACCCCATGATTTTTCATGCTTAGATGAGCATTGGTTTCTTGTTATCTTTATTTGCTTTATACTAAAGATGTAGAGATGAGTTAACTAAAGTGACAAGTTATCCGCATTTACAGTAGTTGTTATGCTTAAGCTAGTTGAGGTTTACTAAGTTAAGTAACGAGAAATGCATTGGCTTCAACTAGTCGAGGTTTACTGAGTTATCACCTACCTGCTGGGGGAAACGCCACGCCAGCTGCCAAAACGCTAGAGAGCCACTTCGTCCAGTTAAGCTCGGCTCTAGCCTGGGGGACTTGTGTACCATGCAAGAGAGATCATCATCTCGGTCCAAGTATTTAGGGAAGGTCAGCTCGGTGTTTCAGTCCAAGAGGTGGGTCGTGAGCTCGACCCAAATGTTGGTCAGCACAGAAAAGGTAATTAAGATAAAAGATAAAGAGATGTTTTATCTGTTGTGATATTATTCTGAAGATGAAAGATATAGTTGTTATTATTTAAATCTGTTATCTTATTATTATGAAAATAACATATATATGTAAATCTGTTATTATGTTATTCTGAAAGATAACATAAATGGTTAATTATCATGATCTTTAAGTCTGCTGTGATATTATTCTGAAGATAAAGAGATATTTTATCTCTTGTGATAATATTCATGTTAATTATATATTAATTAATACATGTTAGTTACATATTAATTAATAGTTGTTGAGAATAAAATAGGAGCACCCGAAAATAATGGTGTACATGTGAAACGTAATGTTTTCCTATTGTTAGCACATGAAGATAAGTGGTGCCCATTAACAGGTGGTTTTTCTGTTATGATTAAATATTTTTTGTTGAGATTACACTCTCGTTACTGAAAGTGGTTGAAGAAAAGTCTATAAAAGGGGCTTGAGAACCCTGGTAAAGGGACGCTGTTTTTGAATACTAAGACTGAATCTGATTTGATATCTCTAATGCTCTCACTAACTTGATTGTCGGAGTGTAATCAATAGGTAGAGCCCCCTCTGTCCAACGGAGCCGAGTTCTAGACTTGTCAGAGAAGACAAATCAGAAGTGGAGCTCTCCATCTAGTCCACCCGAAGTTAATCGGCGAGAATAAACATATTTGGGATACTTTAGCTATGTCAAATAAAGGATTCAAAGAAGTGCAAGTATTGTGTTGAAGTGATGTCTTTTATAGGTAGTAATTGAGAGGTAATCCTAAATTGATGATGTATACAATATGAGTATTAAGTTAAAGGATTCAATGAGATTCTTGGTTCTACGGATATATTGAGTCATATAGACAAAAGTATCAATTCGTGAGAGGCAATGAAAATTTTTGACATTAAATTAGAGGTGAATAGTAATTGACATTCGATGTGAGGTATAAAATATTATCTTGTTATATAATGTTTCTAGATAAAAATTTATCACTATAAGAAAATCATTAAATAGAAATCAATTTTAGAAACAAAAAATAATTAGTTATTATATTGACTAAATTAGATATTATGTTAGAGAATAAAAAAATGATTAATATCTAAATTAATTTCTATTATTGATAAATAGTTTATAAACTGATATGTAATTAGCTATAAAGGTTTTAGCTACCAACTTTATAAATAATTGGTAGTTATCAATTTAGAAACTATTTATCAATAATAGAAACTAACTTAAATACCAATAATTTTTTAGTCTCTAAAATAGTATCTAATTTAATCAATATAACAACTAATTATTTTTTACCTTTAAAATTGATTTTTATTTAATAATTTTTTAATAATATATACTGAATAGTCAACACTTTTACGTTATTTTCTGTTGTATATACTTAAATATAAAATAGAAATATATACTAAAATGTAATCGAGAAAATAGTACAAAATTGGTATATTTTATTACATTTAAAACTACGCATTATATTTTGGAGTATTAGAAAAATAAATACAAAAAACTAAAAGTTACATTTTACAAGTGTATCGACCAGTCCTCGGACACCGAGAACAGGTAGTAAAGGGCGAACCACGTCAGATGGGTCCCACAGCATGGGCCAAAGCCACGTGAGGAATGGACCCCATTAGAGGGTGATCAGTCATCGGTGTGTTCCCTCAGAGAAGGGTGATCAGTCATTCCCCTCAGAGTAGGGTGATCAGTCGTCGGTGTGTCCCCTGAGAGAAGGGTGATTAGTCATCAGCATTTTCCCGCAGGAAAGGGTGAGTAGTCGTCAGACCACCAGGATGGGCTGAGGTGTCATCGTCACTCAGCAGGTCGAGGGGTCCTCGGCAACAGAGTATGGCGAGGTGACATCGGCCTTGGGTGGAGACGAGGTGACATCGGCCTTGGGGGAAGACCAGTTATCAGTAAACATGCCCAGAGGTAAGGAGAGGCCTGGATCACGAAGTGCCTATGCGGGTAGCAGGGAGAGCACAGTTGGGTGTAGAGTCCTGAGGGGACGAGTACTCACCAGAGCTAGGGTTTTCCCAGTAAAGCTACATGCATGGCACGTGAACAGTGAAGACACTCCCAGAACAGGTGGCCCCAGAGACTAGGTGCACAAGGAGGCACCCAGGTGGTCACCCTGTTAAAGTTTGCACTCCAGAGAAGGAAACCTTATGTGCTAGATTACCCTAAGATTGGGTGATAGCGGCGCAAGGGTATTCCAGTAAACCCTAAATATGGCTAGCAGCGCAGTAAACCCTAATTAGGGCTAGCGGCGCAGTAAACCCTAGACTATATAAGGGACAGTAAAATACTTCACAAAGGTACGCAGTTTCTAGACCTAAAAACACAGAGAGAAACTCAATACAATTGGTGTTGCTTGCCCTACACTGACTTGAGCGTCGGAGTGCAAACAGCCTCTAGGGCGCCCCCTTTCTCTTTTGCAGGTGCAGATTGTTTCGAAAGAACCAAGCACATATCGACGTGAGGAAGGAGGCATGTGAGTGTCGTGAGTCAACCGATAGGCGGGTCAACCGGCAAGAACATTTGGCGCCCACCGTGGGGCCGGAGTAAAACGAAGGTCCCATACACAAGAACGAGAGCAGAAATCGCAGAGAATGAGGAATACAAGACACGGGCCCGTTCCACCAAGTGGAGGCGACAGCGTTACCATGCAACAACTCATGGAGACGTTGCGCGCCCTCCAGGAGACGGTGGCGGAGTCCAGAGCGCATCAGGCACGTATGCAGGAGGATCTGGCTGCTTCCCAGGCCAGGAATGAGGAGCTACACAAGGCCAACGAAGAGCTATGCTTGAATCTGCACCACATGCACCAAGCTGGGGGTCGCATGGGAGAGGATCAGGCTCCACTGACGCCCCTAAGAGCCTTCCCTATGCCTTTCTCCCCTGAGATCATGAACACAGTGGTGCCTCCCAACCTGGTGGGAGTGAAGGCGTCGTTCACGGGGAAGGAAGATCCAGAAGCGCATCTGATAGCCTTCCACACCCAGATGATGTTGTCTGGAGGCTCAGACGCTGTGTACTGCAAGGTGTTTATGAGTATGCTGAGTGGAGTAGCTATGGAGTGGTTCGTGAGCCTGCCAGAGGGCCACGTCACCTCCTTCCAGCAGTTTTCGAAGCTGTTCACAGAGTAGTACATCGTCAACAGAGGGCTACCGATGGTGTCCTCCGACCTGTTCGACGTGCACCAGTACCAGGGGGAGTCGTTGAAGGACTACCTTAACCGTTTTAGTGAGCAGGTAGTGAGGTTGCCCAGCAAGGACGAGGACATGCTGGTGCATGCATTCAAGAAAGGTGTGCTGCCTAGTCTTTTCAGTGAATCGCTCATTAGAGACCACCCTGCCACCTTCGCTGAGATTCGGCGACGCGCGGTGGCGCATATTGTAGCAGAGACGCAGGTCTTTGAGAAGAAAAGCAGTGCTGCACCGCCCAAGCCGCGCGAAGGACAGGGGAAGCAGCAGCGACACGCATGGGTGCATGAGGCCAGAGAAGGGAAGAAAGCGCAGGGCAGGTCTCGCCCCTACACACCCAGGAAGGATCAGGCCAGGGGGCGTGCAAGTGAGAACAATACACCCCCCAGGTATGATTTCATGATAGAGTTTGCGGAGCTGATTGCAATTCCCGCGTAGCTGCAAGACTCCGAGTACCAGAGAAAACTGACAAGGTGCTTGGAAGTAGGAAGGATGACTGGTGTGAATTTCATCAGGCTTATGGACACACACTCTACACCTGCCTGGCGCTGGGGCATCAACTTGCTGAGTTGGTGAGAACAGGTTTCCTAACCGATTACCTGAGGGAGCCGCAAGGTGATCGCGCTTCGGGGTCCCAGGCAGGTGACCAGCAGCATGAGATCCCTGTGCACGGGGAAATCAGGTGATGGAGGGAGCTACGCTAGGGGGGCTCCCAGGTAGCTCGGGGGGAAGCTGAAGCAGAGGGCATGATCGCTACTCGTGAGGTCGGTCATCGCCAATGAAAGGAGACCCAGCATATATACACCCAGTTAAGATGTAAAGTAGATGCGTTCTCGCGCTATACACTGTAAACAGTTGAATACACCAGGGGGCACTCTTTTCCCTAAGGAGGGTTTTTAACGAGGCCACCCAATAAAAAAGACTTTAGTACATAAAGTGTGTGTTTTCCAGTTTAAAGTTCCCCTTGCCCCAAGCGCAAGTGCAGGTGATAAGTGGTCAGTACCAAGTGACCACCACCTACAGATCAGCGCCAGGACAAGCGCCTGGGAGCAGAGTATAAGAAGTCATCGGTGGTTATTCATCGCGCGATCAGTCATCGCCCCGTGCAAGCACGATCAGACATCGCCGCATGAGGACGCTATCTGTCGCCGCCACGTACAGAGCACGATCACTCATCGGCGCATGGTCATCGGGGTCTCGCCAACACGTGTTAAGCTGGGACCCAAGCTCCCAGCGAGAGCGTTACGCATGCACCTCGCATGATTCCAGAAGAAGAGCTCCTCGCCGGTGGGAACGTGCATGAAACAGTGTGATGAGGCCTTGCAGGTAGGATGCGCCTGGCGAGTGCGCTCAGACCAGCCACGCCAGGTGCTCTCCTGGGAGCATGCACCCACTCAGAGAACATTGGAGAAAAGTCCTCTTCCTCTGCTTCTTACAGCAAGGTTGAGGCGAGAGGAAAAGTCCTCTTCCTCTGCTTCTTACAGCAAGGATGAGGTGAGAGAAAAGTCATCTTCCTCTGCTTCTTACAGCAAGGTTGAGGCAAGAGATAAGTCCTTTTCCTCTGCTTCTTACAGCAAGGTTGAGGCGAGAGAAAAGTCCTCTTCCCTCGACTCTTACAGCGAGGCTGAGGCGAGATAGAACCTGTCACTTAGAGTTAGAGGTCTCGTGAGTGGAGAGGTAGGTTCGTAGAAGAACACCTCCACTTCGAGTGAGAACTTCCATGTGAAAGAAGGGTTCGCCCAGAGAAATCCTCCTCGCCTGTAAGCGATGTGAGGTCAGTTAGAATCTGTCACTTGGAGTTAGAGGTCTCGTGAGTGGAGAGGTAGGTTCGTAGAGAACACCTCCATTTTGAGTGAGAACTTCCAACGTGGACAGAAGGGTTCGCCCAGATAAATCCTCCTCGCCTGTGAGCGATGTGAGGTCAGATAAATCCTCCTCGCCTATGAGCGATGTGAGGTCAGTTAAGTCCTCCCTCGCCTGTGAGCGATGCGAGGCAAGATCGAACCTGTCACTTGGGGGTTAGAGGTCTTGCAAGCGGGAAGGTAGGTTCGTCAAGAACACCTCCCCTTCGAGTGAGAACGCCCAACGTGAACAGCCAGGTTCACCAGTTAAGTCCTCCCTCGCCTGTGAGCGATGCGAGGCAAGATTGAACCTGTCACTTGGGGTTAGAGGTCTCGTAAGCGGGAAGGTAGGTTCGTCGAGAACACCTCCCCTTCGAGTGAGAACACCTAACGTGAACAGTAAGGTTCACCAGAGAAGAAAGTCCTCACCCTCGACTTTGTACAGCGAGGCTGAGGCGAGAGAAGACCTCACCTCGACTTTGTACAGCGAGGCTGGGGCGAGATAAGAAAGACCTCACCCTCGACTTTTTACAGTGAGGCTGAGGCGAGAAGAAAGACCTCACCCTCGACTTTTTACAGCGAGGCTGAGGCGAGAAGAAAGACCTCACCCTCGACTTTGTACAGCGAGGCTGAGGCGAGAGCAGAAAGACCTCACCTCGACTTTGTACAGCGAGGCTGAGGCGAGAGCAGAAAGACCTCACCTCGACTTTGTACAGCGAGGCTGAGGCAAGAGGAGAAAGACCTCACTTCGACTTCTTACAGCGAGGCTGAGGCAAGAAAGGTCATCGAGAAGCACTTTTTTTCCCCAAAACACAAGCATCATCTTTGGTGTTCAGGCCCTCTATGTGCTTAGCGCTGGAGTAACAGAGAAGTAAAGCAGAGCCTGAAGCGCGATGACTGATCGGTGGTGCACCAACATGCTAGTCGGTGGTCGGTGGTAGAAGCAGGTTCTGCTGCGAGAAGCCAAAGCATTTATGCCCGTCAAGTCAGTCGTCCAGCATGAAGTTATGCATAAAAGCTGTTAAAGACAATGCTGAGTCACATGCAGAGAGTTAAAAATGGAAAGGGACATGCAGCTGGAGTAAAGATTTCATTCATATTGAAGTCAATGCAGTGAGCCTTTACAGCTAAAAGGTTCATACAAGTTATGAGGCAGAAAAAGAAATTACAGGGAAAAGAAGAAGTTGGAAAGGGAGAAGCTCAAGGAGGAGGAATGATCTTGCCATCGACCACTTAGTCTCTTTGCTGAGAACGAGTTCACAGCTTGAGACTGGGAGGCTTGTGATCCGGTCGGTCCCGGTAGTCGATGACGTCAGCAACAGATGACCACGTGGACCATTCACAGGGTGACACGTGGTAGAAGATAGCAGGTGAATCAGAGGGGAGATCACTCAGAACGGTGATCGGTGGTCAGTTGCTAAAGTGACCACCACCAGCAGATCAGTGCCTAGATGAGCGCCTGACAGCAGAGCGCGAGAGGTAATAAAGCACCGATCAGTCATCGGTGCAAGGTCATCGGGGAGAAGCTTAATTTACACCTCTTTGTCGAGAAAGAAGCCCTCAATTCGAGTAGAGAGCTCACCAATGAAGTCCTCAGAGGGTAAGAGATGTGGGCGATGACAAGGTGGTGAGATGTCCCTTCAACGCACTACTTATGTCCATACGCGCAGTGCCACGTAGGTCGCCCGGGCCAATGACTTAGTCTCTTCGCTGAAACAAGTTAACAGCTTGAGACTGGGGGGCTTGTGTATCGACCAGTCCTCGGACACCGAGAACAGGTAGTAAAGGGCGAACCATGTCAGATGGGTCCCACAGCATGGGCCAAAGCCACGTGAGGAATGGACCCCATTAGAGGGTGATCAGTCATCGGTGTGTTCCCTCAGAGAAGGGTGATCAGTCATTCCCCTCAGAATAGGGTGATCAGTCGTCGGTGTGTCCCCTGAGAGAAGGGTGATTAGTCATCAGCATTTTCCCGCAGGGAAGGGTGAGTAGTCGTCAGACCACCAGGATGGGCTGAGGTGTCATCGTCACTCAGCAGGTCGAGGGGTCCTCGGCAACAGAGTATGGCGAGGTGACATCGGCCTTGGGTGGAGACGAGGTGACATCGGCCTTGGGGGAAGACCAGTTATCAGTAAACATGCCCAGAGGTAAGGAGAGGCCTGGATCACGAAGTGCCTATGCGGGTAGCAGGGAGAGCACAGTTGGGTGTAGAGTCCTGAGGGGACGAGTACTCACCAGAGCTAGGGTTTTCCCAGTAAAGCTACATGCATGGCACGTGAACAGTGAAGGCACTCCCAGAAAAGGTGGCCCCAGAGACTAGGTGCACAAGGAGGCACCCAGGTGGTCACCCTGTTAAAGTTTGCACTCTAGAGAAGGAAACCTTATGTGCTAGATTACCCTAAGATTGGGTGATAGCGGCGCAAGGGTATTCCAGTAAACCCTAAATATGGCTAGCAGCGCAGTAAACCCTAATTAGGGCTAGCGACGCAGTAAACCCTAGACTATATAAGGGACAGTAAAATACTTCACAAAAGTATGCAGTTTCTAGACCTAAAAACACAGAGAGAAACTCAATATAATTGGTGTTGCTTGCCCTACACTGACTTAAGCGTCGGAGTGCAAACGGCCTCTAGGGCGCCCCCTTTCTCTTTTGCAGGTGCAGATTGCTTCGAAAGAACCAAGCACATATCGACGTGAGGAAGGAGGCGTGTGAGTGTCGTGAGTCAACCGATAGGCGGGTCAACCGGCAAGAACAACAAGTATTAAATTAATAAAAAAGATATTTTTTATATACTATTAACAAAGTCGAACAAATTTTCCAATTAATGAAAAATTTAAAAAGTAATTAAGATGAAATGTAAAACATTTGTCATAGTTGATTTTGTTGTCATCAAGCAAAGCATAATAGAGAATAAAGGAGCAGTGTTACTAAAAGTAATCCAAATTACAGTAAGTTGTCGTTTTTAAATCTTGTAATAATTATGTCCACCGAATATCTCTTTTTCTCATTTCTAGAACTGTTCAAGTGAAGTCGTAGATTTAACCGATTTATCTTTTTCTATGCCCTAATTTTTAATTTCTTTTCATAAAGTTTTTCTGCTGTCTCTTTTCAACACCTTCTCTGGTTACGTTACAAAACCACAAGCTCATAGGAGAAACATTTTGATAGATTCAATTTTTCTATGTGCATAAAGGGATTCGGGTCCATCTAGTAATTAGTTTGTGTTATAATATGCATTGTTTTATAGTTTTGGATCCTCTAATGTTTTATAGATACGAGCTAGTGAATGATGCTTTGATAAATAATAATTATAAATTAATATTCATGATCAATACATTAATTATAAATATAAGAGTATTTTTAAGAAATGCATATTCTTTAAGGCTTAATTATAACGGATTAAAAAACTTTCATTTATTTGTATATAATAAAGTGAGATTGAGAATAAATGTACAATGTTCTTGGTTTTTTTATAAGACGGAAAGTTGTTGTAAGAAAATATTATCAAATGTAATTTGATAATGCTTTAATAGAATTATAAAGCTAAGATTTAAACAAATTATAAATAATCAAAATTACGTCCAAAAATTAGAGACTAAAATTACATACAATTAAAAAATTAAGGAATTAAAATTGCAACTTTTTTGAAATATATAAAGAGTAAAATTACAATTAATTTCTTTTATATAAAAGTTCACCTTTTACTTTAAAGAAGTACCATTTACAAGAACACGACAAGGACTTTTGTTTTATTTAGTTAATACTATTTTTTAAAGGCATTTGAACATTTTGAAAAGATGAAGAATTGAATTTGATTTCTTATCACAGTATTCTCTTAACAAAATTCACTAAAAAAAAAGACTGTGTCCCTAAACTGAAAAGAAAAACCTACCACATGCGTTTCTCTGCCCTTTTGATTTTGAAATGTATCACTTTTCGTTTTTAAAATAATTTATATAACGATTTATAACCATTATTAGATAGTTTTTTTATAGGAAAGTTATTTATTTTTAAATTAGTGAAAAAGTACAAAATTTTTAGAAAGACTAAACTTAAATTTCAATTTTTTTAAAGATCTGAAACATCATTTTCCTTTTCTCTGTAGTTTCTCTTCCGCGCCTTTGACTATTCATTCACTTTATATAGTTATGACTTACAACCGGAAACTTAGAATTTAGAATAGGAAATATTACTTTTAGACATTCTGGCTGCATTTAAGATAAAAAAACAATAGATAAAATAAATGTTTCCAATCTCATTATTGAATTTAAGATAATAATTAAAATTTGTAAAAAGCTTTTTCAGTGTATATATATATTTTTTTATATCTAAATAAAATTAATTTAAAGTCATTTTTCAACAAATTTATATAACAACTTTTTTATCAATAAAAAATTAAATAAAAGGAACATTTTGGGTGTTTCCGTATAGAAAAAGTAATCTATATACGTATAAGGCTAGAGCAAAACCTTGGCTCAAGAGTTAACCAAACATTCATGCATGCCCCCAAAAAATTTGTACGTTATTCATTGGTTGTTCTCACTCATCAACATTTCATGATTGTTACAATTCAGAATAATAATACAAATTATCCTCATTCCCCAGACAAAACATATTTTACTGCAAACAAATGTATCCAATTCCATCAAACCTAGCACTAACACAGACATTGATTTTCCTGGGATATTTGTTTTCCTGTTTGCTTTTGAAACTTTCATTATTGCCAAATAAATATTGGACCCGTGACCATATGCATTCATGATTAATGTTCAGCTACATTGACCCCTGTCCTCCCAACATTCCTGTAACCAATGTGCACCCTGCTCCTCGTATGGCATCAATGACCCCTTTGTTCAGCTTCTCAGCAACCCCTACCACCAAAACATCTTTTCTATGTCCCACTGCAGAAAGATTAGTTACACATAACCTATTCACTCCTACTAACTCCTTTCATTCCCTGACTAATGATGTATTGGTACCTCCTTTATTCATTAATGACATACCTATTGTGCCTCACCCCAACATTTTAACACATAACACTGACTGGTTGTAAAAACCAATATGAGTAGGAAAATTGTGTTTTGGACTACATATACCTTATCTACGTGACATAATCTGTTAAGCAACTAGTATTTCATTTGCAAGATAATCGAGTTCCTTTATTTTCAAAGGGTCCATATCACTCCAACCCACATTCCTTTACAAGTCAAATTGTCTTTCAGATTAAGTTGTGCAGTCCCAAACTAATTTAAGTATTCCTTTCATTTATTATGTGATACATTACTAATTTCCAACCATCTACCACATGAATACCATACCTTATATGCAATTTTGCATTCAAAAAATAGGCGTGAAGATGTTTCACTAAGCTCTCTATGTTGATTAAAGTGAATGGATTTGATGTGCTCAAGCTCAACCATGAAGACTACAAAGTTGTTGACGACTATTTTACGACAAATGTACCGTGTCAGAAGTCATAATTTGTCCCTAAGAACGGATATCAAATCCACAAGAAACAATTGAATTAATCAAGTATAAGATTAACTAAATAGAAAACAATAAATACAAGTTTGTAGGATGTTTGTTGTGTATAATTGCAATAATGTAAATAAAGCAAAGTAAAGAGTTATTGATTCAATTGAGAATTGATGCCCAAATAAAATTCATTTATATTGATTTCTCACATATAAAATTATTAAAATAGTCTCCTAAATATCGATTTCTTGCATATTCATAAAAACTCCTTATCCTTATGATTAGATGTTGATAGCAATTAACGTTTCAAATCTATTCATAGGATTCAAATATGTTATACATTATCATTTAGGTCAAAAACTTAGAAGTATTTTTCAGTCAAATTTAAGGATCAAAATTATGGTAAACAAGCCTTACGAATAAAATGACAATACAAATCATCAATCAAGAACAAAATATTATATTTAAATATCACCTCAATACATAAGAGTTTGAATAGATTAACCAAAGGGTAGAATTAGCCACTCATGTTGGCCATTACAAACATGGAAAGCAAGAAAAGAAGATCCAGGATGTTTCTCCTTGACTGCTGCCTCCTCTAGAATTTTCTATCATCTCTTATTCTCCCAAATGATCTCTAGGATTGTGCCTCATGCCTCATATTTAACCTAGTTGGGCTTGGGCTAAGTGACTTCTTGCGTAGGCGTGATTGGGCTTGCCTAGGCGAGTTGGACAAGAAAAAGCCCAACCTCTCTAAAGTGGTCTCGCCTGGGCGAGATTGAGCTCGCTTGGGCGATATTGAGCTCGCTTGGGCGAGTTCCTCTGGAAGGTTTCTGGCTTAGGCGAGTTTAGGCGAGTGTTGGAACGTTTCAACTTTCCCTTTTTATCTTGTATATTCTCCTTTAACCCTTTCATCTCCATTTTCCCCAAGAATCGTAAAATTAACACAAATTTGGGAATAAATCATTCTTACTCATATTATAATCACAAAATATGTAAAAAAAGGTTTAAATTTATAAATTAGATGTTAAATTATAGTTATTTTATCAATATATATCCATAAGAGTCTGTATTTAAGTTTGAAATATTATTGAAATATAACACTTATCAACTACCCCAACTTAGAATCTTGCTTGTCCTCAAACAAAGTAAATGAATATAATTAAATCATAATTGAATTTAAATATCAAAAAAGCTTTATTTACTAAACAAAAGATTAAATAAAAACTTATGTTGCTTCCAAATTCAATTATAGCAAAATATAGATACAAATCAACTTCCAAGATCAAACTTAAAACAATAAAATGACAATTCATCAAGGAATTTCTTCTCATATGCACACAGGTAAGTGTTTCTCTCTATTTTCACTGAATTCAAACAAATCATAGTTGTTTTTTCATTTCATCTTCATATCATAATCATATTAGAAGCATGAATCTTGAAGTCTTTTACAGGGTTATAATAAAGTTGGGCTTCTGAAGAGTATTGGTTTTTTAGATAACAAAATCTGCATTTTAAAGAAGAAGAACATACTTATAATCCAATTACAGTACATATGTGTTATCTAATCACCATATTCTTTGAATTCACGCTTTTCCTCATTTTCTTTTTACTTATTCATGATTTCAACATGAATTTTAATTTTTTTTCAATCGATAGGAATAGATTATTCCTATTTCCAATAACTGGATTATTTGAACTCTAAACAACTAGAAGTAATCATCTCTTTTCTATATATATTGAATTTATGTTCTCCTTCCTTAAACATGCCCATGGGTAGGAAAATATATCATTCAAGATTTAGGGTGCAATAATAACAAAAATTCTTGGCTCAAAAAGGTTATCAAAAAAATATAATGAATTCTATTTACATAAAGGTTGGCTATTTGACCCTGAGTTACTAATTAACACAAATGCCTCAATCAACTTCATGCTCTTTTATGTGTAACATAAAATAAAAATTAAGCAACCACAACTATCAATTCACCAATGAAACTATCAAAACTATTTCAAGTTCACACACTTACTTTACTTAGTTTACTTAGTCTCATTCCTTATTGTTTTGTCATTCTTTGTTCTAATCAATCATCCTGTTAAATTTTCATAAGTATCATAATTTCAACTACATTTGAATAAGGATTCAATCACATTTTCTTTTCCAACTTGTGTCTAATTCATTTTACTATTTAAAATTCAAACACAAAGTCCTTTTTTTCCCACAATTCAAATTTAATATTGCAATTCTTATTTATTTAAGAAAAAATAAAATTAGAAAACCACTCAACACAATTAAATTAAAACTGAAAATAATTCAAGAATAACAATACAGGCAAATTAAGCAAAACATAACAAAATAAGCAAATAAAGACAAAAATTACCAACTAAAAAAATAATATCTAGAAAGATAAAATAAAATAAAAAAATAACTGAAAAGAAAAGAAAACTAGAAAGATAAAATCATGCTTTTGCTCAATCTTCTCTTCTTAGGAATTCATCCAGTTTTGTATTAAAGTCCTCATCTACAGCTGTAGTTGGTCCTGCTTCATCTGTTGGATTTGTCCCCCTGAATAATAAAACTTATCCCCAGGTCAAGCTACATAAGCTCCAAATTGATCTGGAGGCTTGTTTAACGTCATATAGCTTGACGTCTGTTTCTTTCAAGGTGGACGACCCCTTTGTCGCAACAATTTTCTGGTTACAACTTTAGTTCTTCTTGAGTATGGACTTTCAAGTTCAATAGTTCCATCAGTCCAAATTTCTTTGACAACCCATAATCTTGACCCTTTTGTCTTCAATCACCTAGGTTGAAATTTTAAATTAGCACTTCTAAGCATAATTGGTTAACCAAGTTTAAAGTTATCTTTCATTATAATTGCATCCTGATGAATCTTATCTTCCTCCTTTATGCATGGTGCTGATAGCTTATTAATAGTGAGTTTCTTTTCCACAAATTCAGGTACAAGCTCTTTCTTCTCTTCAACTACTTGTGGAGTACAACATTGTAGAACTTTCTTTAACATATTTAAAGGGTGCAACTGCTTTTTGGTTTCAGGAAAGGCTTTCTTTGATGATCTATTTTTAGACAATCTTTCCCTTTATCAGAATGTTGCCAAATCTCAAAAATATTTAAAGTTACCTCATCATCCTGAGCTCTCACTTTTAGCTTTCCGTCATCAACATCAATGATAATTCTAGCAGTCTTCATGAATGGTCGTCCGAGAATCACAAATTGTATAGATTTTCAATTTTCTAAGTGATTACATTATTATAATATATATATATATATATATATATATATATATATAATAGATGGTATAATGATATAACATCTAAATTTTTTCATTACATATTTCTCCTTATTTTTATTCTGAATTTGGTATGCATTTAAATTATTTTTCATCTGGAAATTATTCTTCATATCATCATGATCAATAGTACAACCATGAGATGCATTGTGAGTGTGCACAATTTTATGAGCATCTTTTTGCAGCATAATGAGCCCTACTTCCTACAATCATTACAATCTTGTGAGTCATATTCTCAGTAGTTTTATGAGCCAAGTTTTTAGAAGCCTTATGGTCCATGTCATCTTTAATCTTATAAGCCATATTATTATGATGAACATGAGCAAAGATAACTTCCCTTTCAACAATTTGTGCAACCTGGCATTACTCCTAGTTTTGAAAAACCATATTTGTTGATTCTGATATACTTGTTGAGACTAATTCTATCATGCCTACAGTTCCCATTTTATTTATAGTTACAGAAGGTCAAAACAACAATTATGGATGAATTGTCTAACGCTGATGATTATGTTGATGAACTTGATGTTTTTATTGGTCATGTTCATGCTTTTGAAGACACTCCAAAAATGCATATGACAACTTAAGTCAAGATGGACTTTGCCAATACATGTGCAAGTGAATGAACTAATTTAAATGGAATGTCTAACCTTAAAGCATCTACCATTCCAACAATGTCTACCATTCCTGATACAACCAAGACACCAAGAAGATGACCAAGGATGCACACTATGAAAGGTCATCTCAACATTCAAGTGAAGACCTCACCAGAGGGAGAAATGGACAAAGACTAGAGCATCTGAAGTTCTTCCTACTGGTTTTCTTAAGAATAAAACAAGTTGTAAATAATTTGGGCTCACTTTGGGGGTCCAAATAGCAAATATAGGCTAGAATAAGGTGTCTTTAGCATAATAGGGGGTGTAGTTATCATTTTAGCTTTTTCCTAACCCTTTAGGAGGGCATTTTGACCTAGTTTCTAAAAGGACAAGCCTAGGATGCGGGATTGACTTAGTCAAACCCTAAGGCTGCCCATTTTTTCCCTTTTCCCATCCTATCCCTCTTGCTTGTTTTCCAAGGCTCCTTCACCTATAAATAGGAGGCCTACCCATTGTATTTTTTAAGTTGAAATTGAAGTAAAGTTACTCTGCACAAATATTGTGTGAGCTTGAGTGAGTGTTATCTCTTCTTCCTTGGTCTAATCTTGATGAGAATGAAGCTCTCAAGTGGCGTCCTAACACTTATCTTGGTGGTTTCCACACACCAAGTGGCGTGATCATCCACCACCACCTCCATAAGTTTCTTCTTCCATTTTCCTTCATGTTTCCATTCCATTTATGTTAATTTTCCTTACTCTTATTCCTTTGGGTTTGCTCTCGGTTTTGGCACTCTTATTTGAGTGGGGTTCATCATTTGGTTGGCCTTGATCACCATTGATGTTTCCTAGTTTCCTTTCTTCATTTTCGTAAATTGCATCCATTCTCACCATATAATGTCTTTTATCTTTGCCTTTGTGAAATTCACCTTCACACCTACTTCACCACTTGGTTAAGTTAGTGTCCAATGGGAATTTTCCTAAGGTCACCACCATTAAATCCTAGAATCTCAATCCTAAAGTAAAGTGTCATCTTAAATGAAAACATCTAGAATTCAACTCATGTCAACTTCCCTAGACATTAATAAACTATCAGTTTAAAATCACTTTGTTATTTGCATTGACAAACTTACTAGTTTTAAATATGATAATTTACTTGATTTTTCAAGAGAGTTTGAATTATCCTATTTTACTCATATTTTTACTTGTGATTCATGACTTGTTCATTCATTCATTTGTGAAGCATGTGTTGAGATTAACAAATGCATATTGTCTGATGATATGATTTTGCACGAAGGATACTGGTATTACTACATAAACATCATCTAACAAACCAAACTGCATAGAGGCAGCCATAATAGCTATTTTTAATGTTGACCCAATTGATTTCCATGTTGCTAAGATCTCTGGACCATTGCCAACTACTGTCCAACCACCACTGATGGAGCTGGAACCACTTCGTACCTTGAATCTAACTAATTGCACTTGTGATTTATTTGTGATTCATATATGTGTAACACTTGTGCTTAAATAAATTATTTTTTAAAATTTTCATTGGGAAGATTTTGATACAGGGTTTCGTATGGAGATATTAGCAAGCGAGAATACTTAAATTTCATCACAATAACTGTTGATAATTCTTCTTTAGTTTCTATCGTGCAACCAACATCATTGGAGCGGGAACAAACACTATCAATGATTCATGTAGGCCATGGCAATGAAGAAGAGGATGACACTATTTTTCTGTAATTGAGGTTCCATGAACTAATGAGAATACACGATTAATACACGACTTAACCCAATCCTTTTAAGAAGCACATCACCCGCTCAGAATCCTTATAATTTGCTATAGTTTTCATCATCCCACAACCACACTTTGCCTTGCATGCATAGGCTGGCAAAGGGCGTAAAAAGTCCAACTCCTCCCATAGAGTTTTGGAATCAGTGTAATAGTCTATGATACTCCTCTCACCTTGCTTGATGGAGTTAATCTCTTGTAAGAGGTTCGAAACACGAAAGTGATTACTTTTTGCAAATATTTCTCTAAGGTCTTCCCACGGTTCTTTTGCACTATCAATATACACAGTGCTTTAAGCTATCTGTGTTGTAAGACTTCGTGTGATCCATGAGATCACCATAATGTTGCACCTCTCCCACGCTTCGTATTGACTGTCACTACGTGAAGGTTCTGGTATCTCCTCATTGACAAATTTGAACTTGTTCTTTGAAAGTAGGGCATGCTTCATTGCTCTACTCCAAGAATGGAAGTTGGATCCATAAAGATGCGACGTAACTAAAACCATCGCTGGACTTTCTCTTGGATGAAGGTAGAATGCATTGCTTGGATTTTGCTAATCATTCTTGGAGAAATTTTCTTGCATCACAGCCATGAGGAAGAAGAAGCCAAGAAAGGGGAAAAGAAATCGAGGAAAGGTTCGTAGGAGGGAAAAAAAAAAGGGCAGCAGAGAAGAACGAGTTATACCCACTCTAATACCATCTTGAAGTTGTGCATCTTTCTTGATTAAAAGGAGCAAGATGGAAAAGAAGAGAAGCAGTGCGCACAGAGAGTAATCAGAAGAGTGGAAAAATGTAATTTTTATTTTATGTGTTCTGCATCTGCTGATGCCATGGTTTTATATTACAAAAGGAAGAAGGAAATTCTAATGGGCTTCATAAACAAAAACAAACAAAGTGCAAACTAAGGAAAAAACAAAAAAACAAAAGGGCAAAAACACTAAAACATACTATCCAGCTTCCTCTCTTATTCGATTGAATTTTGGAACTCGAAGAACTAACGGATCCAAACCTTTCTCCTCTCTGATTCAGTTTTTTTAGCTAGCTATGAAGACTTTGTGAACTATTCCTCGTTTTTGATAGATCCTTCTCATCTCCTTTTCACCGAAGTTTACCAAAAAAATTGTGAGAAAAAGAAAAAAAATCCAAAATCCTCTAGTCGGATTTTGCTATCTCTCTGGTTCGTTGCTTCTGTAATATTAAATGTAATATAAATTTATACAACAATATAATCCATTTAATTGATTATATAATCTATTATGAAAATAATTTATACTTTGCATTATTACTGTTAAATGTGATATTACGAATTTTCAAGTAATTATTTTAAAAATTAATAAACTTTGAAGTATTTATTAAATCTTGATGATCAATCTATGTCCAATAAGGTAGTGTACAATGTTAATAAAGTCTCTGCTACTAATTATTTTTTTATTCAAAAAGGTTAAAAGTTGAGATGATTATTTAATATGTCTAAGTTGAAATCAAGCCATCAACATAATAATTAAACATTTAGATATTGACGAATGGCTACTGTGCAATAAAATATTGCATAAATATGTTAATTAGGGAATATTAATTCTTATATAATTTCAAATGTCTTAGTTAATGATAGAAAAAAATATTAAAGTTTAAAACTATTAAATATATTTTCTTTTATTTACTATTTTTCATAAATTCTGAAAATATTGAAAGAAAGGCATTGCTTTATTCACTAACAAAATAAATATTTGGGTTAGGTAGTGGCATATGGAAAGTTTAATTATCTAAAGGTATGCCTTTTTTAATTTTAGGTTTTGTTAATGTTTCGTACAATGCCTACTGTTATTGACTCTATATATGATTATATTCTAATCCTTATATATTAGTTCTCATTTTTCCAATGTTCGTAAAATTAACCCATGATTATATATATATATATATATATATATATATATATATATATATATATATATATATTATATATATATATATATATATATATATATATATTTGCTTACTAAAAAGAACTTTCCTCCAATTTTGACCATTAAAATCAGAACGGTGCAAGTTGTGCAACTTTTGAAGAAAGGGTTTTGTAAGGACCTAGAAAATTTTATTGGAATGAAAGTGATATATTTTAAGTGAATTCTAAGTATGTTTTTATTTAAAATATAAAGGAAGGAAAGTGTAGCTTAGAAGTCTACGAGATCACCGTTGTTGAAGACGGAGGCAATCTCCGACTTCTCTGGTACATAATCGTCAATCGCCTATGGTGTACTTGATCGCCGAAAGTGTACTTAGTATGTAGTCAAGATGCTGGATCAACCATAGTGGGTTCCAAAAACCACGCGTATCAAGGTGTGGGTTGAGCCTTAGATACGCTGTGCATGCGAAGCTCTATGCTTGAGCATAAGAAATCGTCCTTAGTATTGCATGCATGGGCGCACGAGGAGTAGTGCTGATCTATTCTTGGAAATGTGAAGCTACCGACGTCACCGAGTCATGTGGGAGTGATACCACAGACTTAGAGGAATGGGAGGACGAGCCCTCAGCTCGGTGTGACGATGTGACATCGGTGACCAGAGTGAGGCGATGTGTCCTCGTCACACACAAGGGCGATAAGAGATCGCCAACAGGATGAGAGGAACATCGGTCATCAACCAGGATGGGTGACACATCGGTGGTCTGCCAGGGTGAGACATCGGTGGTCTGCCAGGGTGAGACATCGGTTATCTTCCAGGGTGAGGAATCAGTCGTCTGTTAGGAGAGGCATCAGTCATCGTCGGTATGAGAGGCATCAGTCATCGCCGGTATGAGAGGCATCAGTCATCGCCGGTATGAGAGGCATGGTCATCGCGCGAGCAGTCATCGGTGGATGGTTATCGCGCGATGTCGTGTTTCACACAGATAAGGTGGGGCCCAGGCTCCCAGCATGAGAATGTCCTGCATACGCGACACGTAGACAAAAAGGGTGTTTCAGAATAGTTAGCATCAGAGAGTTGGTATGTGCAGAAACCCACGTGGTCATACTGTTCAAGGAAGTGTGCACGCAAGGTTGCTCAGAGAGTGGGTAATGGCAGAGAAGGCTAAAGAGCCGTTCGACCTTAAGAGCTGAGGAAATCAGCTCATTTAGTTCCCCTTTCTCCTTTCTCCTCCACTCGAAGATGCGGTTATCCTCACGTACCAGTGCTACGATCAACGACTGCCATTGTCCTCCTGAGAAGTTACTCTGCAAGTTTTCTGCTCAAAGCCCTAAAACAAAGTAAGTCGTTTTGCTCTGTTCTTTGAGTCGACTCTGAATTTAAGAGGGTTGTCTTTGCATAGGTTGTGCATACAACTCTTTTAACTTCAGAAATAGTCTCTGTTAACGCAGAAAATGAGTAATCTCGTTAGTTTTGTGATCGGGACTCTATGGTGCAGGTTAAGACATCCTTGAGTTCTCGGTGGGTTTGGAGCTCTTAGTGAGATTTTACGCAAGTCCAGGTAAGGGAAGCTAGCTTTATTTTCAATAATAACCGTAGGCTAGAAGATTCTGAAGTTGGGGCGACGTGGTCGCCGATTTTCAAAGTTTCTTGCACGATGCTCTGTTTTTATGTGTGGGGCGACGTGATCGTCGGTTTTAATGCAAATTTCGAAATCCCCTATTTTAGTGTCGTTTTGAAATTGTTTGAGATTGAAAGGTGAAATGTATATGATATTCGAAAATCTGAACTTTTGTATGATTGTTTCTGTGATTGGGATTGTTTAAGAAAAGATTCAAAATATTATATGATGGAATTGTGCTTTTACGTGTGGTATGATGTACTGGATGAATGTGAAATTGTGATCAAGACATAGTATTTTAAGGAAAGGAAATACCGTGTTGAGATTGGTTATGAGGTGTATTGATCTGTGAGTATCCTATGAATGAGACGATCCTGACTTTGCTGATATAATGGAATCACATAGATGAAGTTATTCAGTTGTTGAGAGTCGAAGGAGGTTCATATGTATGGTTAAGTTGTTTGAAAGATAACTAACTTGACCTGTTATATGAATTAACCCTGTCATACCGGGAGAGTGATGATATTGAGATTATGTTTATGCGCATAGCTGTGTGGATTTCACAGCAACCCTGTGTGGATTTCACAGTGGTGTGGTATGACAGGTGCAGGTCTCTGGATGCTAAGTTCAACGCATGAGTCTTCCGGAAGTAGTGTCAAGTGTCTATGTGTGATGAGTCAGTGGAAGTCTGACGTGAGAAAGAGAAATATTGAAATGTGATAGACACTTGATGGATTTTTGTGGAATGATTGATACTTGAGGAAATTGTGAAATGTGTGAATATTTGATGGTTTACGTTAATATCAAGTTTCATGTTTTAAAGTTTTAAAAATATCTAGCTTACCCTGTGTTTTTGGTGTTGTGTTTGGTTTTTTTTTCTTAAACCTGTGATGATCGTGTTAATTACACAGGAGCAGCTGATGTTGCAGGTGGTAGAGCTCCTCAGTGAGCAGATGGAGAAAAGGATCGTTTTATATTTGAATGTTTTATTTTGGAAAACTTTTGATGTATAAAATTTAACTCCCTGCGAGGAGGGATGTTCCTTTTGAAGAACACATTGAATGGAAGAGATGTATTTTATTATATATCTATATATGAATGTTAATTTTGATATTATTGTTTTATGTTTATTTTATGATATAAATATGAATAAGATTTTTAGGGGCGTTACATTAATGGTATCAGAGCAGTTCGTCCTTAGGATGATCTGAGGGTAGTGGATTCATTGTGTTTCTTCTGCTCACAAAAATGTGTTGGAGTTTTAAATTAAAGCTATAGTGAAAGGTTTTTAAATGTTTTCTTATTGAAATTTTGTGTGTGCTTTAGTAAATATATGCTCTAACTGAAAAATTTAGTATTAAGAATGAAAGGATCTTGATAAAGTAGTGAGGGTGCACACTCATAACTGGATCGAGATGATTCTCAATCTTAATTCTAAAGGTTTGATGTTTAGCATACATTGAATTCGGGTGTGATTTATTTCATTTTATTGAGTGTTTTTGTAATTGATTGAAAGTGGTTGTTTGGATTGATGGTTTTATACCAGTAGCTATTCTGGTGTTTTGCTTGATGTTATAAGTATCATGATCTTGCTGATAAGCTCAAAATTCTAGATGATTTTGAGATGCTGACCTTTGTAAGACCTAGATGTGGTCTTCTAAATGAATTGATTCTTTATCAAGTTCATTTTATAGGAATATGATTACAGAATAATAGTTCCCTAATCTTACACAGAAAATGGCTCCTAAACCGCCTACCCCTCCCCAACCTTCTGTGGAAATGAGCCAGATCGCCAGGGCCATTGAGATGATGGCAAGTGCTATCCAGCAGCAGAATGCGGCGATGGCTCAGAATCATCAAGCTGCAATGCAGCATTGGGAGACTGCTAGGTCAGTTGCAACAGCTCCCCACGTCGGTCAGCCTCAGGAGCAGATGGGACTGACCGAGTTCCTCAGGCACAGCCCACCTAAGTTCAGTGGGAATGCTACTCCTGACCAAGCAGATCAGTGGATCAGGGGGTTAGAGAAAATCTTCAAGCCGACCTCCTGCCCTGAGGATAAGAAGTTGGTGTTTGCTACGTATCTGCTATCTGGAGAAACAGAGTTCTGGTGGATGGGAGCTCAGCAGATGATGGAAGCCAGAGCTGAAGTGTTAGACTGGGAGAGCTTCAAGGTGAGATTTCTGGAAAAATACTTCCCAGATAGTGCAAGGTTTGCGAAGGAAGCAGAATTCCTCAGATTGGAGCAGGGGGAGATGTCAGTGAATGCTTATGCTGCTCGGTTTGAGTACCTCGCCCGATTCTATACCCAGGCGACCTCTGAGGCTTGGAGGTGTAGGAAGTTTGAAGAAGGACTGAAGCATGGGCTGAAGAGGACCATAGCCCCTATGTGCATCAGGGAATTTCACGCCTTAGTAGAGAAGGCGAAGATGGTGGAGACTCTGGAAAAGGGTGATTCTCGGGTGATCAGGTCACACCCGGGGGGGTTCTTCTAGTGGGAAGGCCAAGGTGCAGCAGCAGCAGAATAAGCCTTATGCGAGACCTCCACAGCATAGGGCAGGAGCAGCACCGCCCCAATTTTAGCAGCAACAACCATGGAAGCCTAAATGTTTCCATTGTGGTGGACCGCACACGTCCAATGTATGCCCCAAGGGGAATTCAGAGCGAAGATGCTTCACCTGCCAAAAGACAGGACATGTTTCTAGAGAGTGTCCTAACAGGAATAGGATGACTCAATCCAGTGGCTCTCAACAGTTGAGGAATGAAAGCAGCAGACCTCAGGCAGCAGGGAGAGTGTTTGCCATGTCAGGAGCTGAGGCGTCTCAGTCAGGTAACTTGGTGCAAGGTGTTTGTTTTATAGCTGGTAGAAGCCTTGTTTGATTCTGGAGCGACACACTCTTTTGTGTCAAGTCGGTGTGTAGCCGAGTTGGGCCTTCTAGTGAAGGAGCTGCCGTTTCAACTGTTGGTCTCTACACCTGCATCAGGGCAGGTTATGACCTCCACAGTTTGCTCTGAATGTCCAGTGATAGTAGAGGGACGCAGGTTCAAAGTAAATTTGATCTGTCTACCTCTTCAGGATCTGGATGTTATCCTAGGAATGGATTGGCTATCTGCCAATCACATTCTCATAGATTGCGGTAGGCAAAAAGTGGTGTTTCCAGATCTCCAAGAGTCAGATGTGATATCTGCTCGGGGGATCTCAGTGGATCCAGCCAAGGTAGAGGCAGTGCTTCAGTGGGATTGTCCTAAGATAGTCACAGAGATAAGGAGTTTTGTGGGTCTAGCTGGCTACTATCGGCGGTTCATTGAGGATTTTTCCAAGGTAGTGGCTCCTTTGACTCAGTTGACACGCAAAGATCAACCTTTTGCTTGGACCGACCGATGTGAGCAGAGTTTCATGGAACTAAAGGAAAGGTTGACTAGTGCTCCGGTGCTGGTGATCCCAGATGTGGGGAAACCTTTTGATGTCTACTGTGATGCTTCACATCAGGGCTTGGGATGCGTTTTGATGCAAGAGAAAAGAGTAGTTGCATATGCTTCAAGGCAACTCAAAGTTCATGAGAGAAACTATCCTACTCATGACTTGGAGTTGGCGGCTGCGGTGTTTGCCTTGAAGGTTTGGAGGCATTATCTGTATGGAGCTCGGTTTCATGTGTTTAGTGATCATAAGAGCCTGAAATATCTGTTCGATCAGAAGGAATTAAATATGAGACAAAGGAGATGGATGGAGTTTCTAAAAGACTATGATTTCCAACTCATGTATCATCCAGGGAAGACCAATGTAGTGGCAGATGCTTTGAGTAGGAAATCAATGCAAGTATCATACATGATGATTGAAGAACAGAAACTGATCGAGCAATTCAGAGACTTAAACTTGGGAGTAGAATTCCATGTTAATCACATTAGTTGTAGTAAGTTGGCTATAACTAATGACTTCCTTGGAGTGATAAAGGATAAGCAGTTGGAGGACCCTAGTCTGAAGCGTACTGTGGAGTAACTAGGGACCGATCAGGCTAAAGACTTTGTGATGGGAGATGATGGGATCTTGAGATTTAATGGCAGAATTTGCATACCTGCAAATGAAGAGTTGAAGAAGATGATCCTAGAGGAAGGTCACAGGAGTCGCCTTAGCCTACATCCAGGCATGAACAAGTTGTACCATGACTGGAAGGAGTCATTTTGGTGGTCGAGAATGAAGAGAGACATCGCCCAGTATATTACTACCTGCTTGACGTGTCAGAAGGCAAAGGTAGAGCATCAAAGACCTGGCGGTTTGTTACAGTAACTGGATATTCCTGAGTGGAAATGGGATAGCATTGCTATGGATTTTGTTACCCATTTACCCAGATCGGTAAGAGGTCATGATGCAATCTGGGTCATAGTTGATCGGCTGACGAAGAGTGCCCACTTTCTTCCAGTGAATTTGAGGATATCCATGGCCAAGTTGGCTCAGTTATATATCAAGGAAATTGTGAGGTTGCATGGAGTGCCTTCCAGCATTGTTTCGGATAGAGATCCCAGGTTCACTTCACGGTTTTGGCAGACTTTACAAGACTCTTTGGGAACTAAGTTGAGGATGAGCTCTGCATATCATCCTCAAACAGATGGACAGTCTGAGAGAACAATTCAGTCCTTGGAAGATCTACTGAGGACCTGTGTTTTGGACCAATTGGGAAGCTGGGATGAGATGTTGCCACTGGTGGAGTTTACCTATAATAACAGTTATCATGCCAGCATTGGGATGGCACCGTATGAAGCTTTGTATGGAAGGAAATGCAGAACTCCATTGTGTTGGTACCAGGAGGGCGAAGCTCTCTTGGTCAGGCCAGAGTTGATTCAGCAGACGACCGAGAAGGTGAAACAGATAAAAGACAGAATGAAAGCTTCTCAGAGTCGGCAGAAATCTTATGCAGATCAGAGGAGAAAACCCTTGGAGTTTGCAGTAGGAGATCATGTGTTCATGAGAGTGACACCGACCAAGGGTGTAGGACGAGCTATCAGATCAAAAAAGCTATCTCCTAAGTTCGTCGGGCCATATCACATCTTGAGGATGATCGGTCCAGTGGCTTACGAGATTGCTCTACCTCCTCAGTTAGCGAATCTGCATAATGTCTTTCATGTATCACAGCTGAGGAAGTACATGGCAGACCCTAGTCACGTGCTGGAAGTGGACGATGTGCAGATCAAGGACGACTTGTCTTTTGAACCAAAACCAGTTAGGATTGACGATTGCCAGAGTAAGCAACTTAGAGGCAAGACCATCAACATGGTGAAGGTGGTGTGGGATGACTGATCAGGGGATTCAACTTGGGAGTTAGAAGAAACCATGAGAGAAGCCTATCCATACCTCTTTTTCTTGTAATTCAATTTTCGAGGACGAAAATTTTTCTTGTTGGGGAGAATGTAAGGACTTAGAAAATTTTATTGGAATGAAAGTGATATATTTTAAGTGAATTCTAAGTATGTATTTATTTAAAATATAAAGGAAGGAAAGTGTAGCTTAGAAGTCTACGAGATCGCCGTTGTTGAAGACGGAGGCGATCTCCGACTTCTCTGGTACATAATCGCCAATCGCCTATGGTGTACTTGATCGCCGAAAGTGCACTTAGTATGTGGTCAAGATGCTGGATCAACCATAGTGGGTTCCAAAAACCACACGTATCAAGGTGTGGGTTGAGCCTTAGATACGCTGTGCATGCGAAGCTCTATGCTTGAGCATAAGAAATTGTCCTTAGTGTTGCATGCATGGGCGCACGAGGAGTAGTGCTGATCTATTCTTGGAAATGTGAAGCTACCGACGTCACCGAGTCATGTGGGAGTGATACCACAGACTTAGAGGAATGGGAGGACGAGCCCTCAGCTCGGTGTGACGATGTGACATCGGTGACCAGAGTGAGGCGATGTGTCCTCGTCACACACAAGGGCGATAAGAGATCGCCAACAGGATGAGAGGAACATCGGTCATCAACCAGGATGGGTGACACATCGGTGGTCTGCCAGGGTGAGACATCGGTTATCTTCCAGGGTGAGGAATCAGTCGTCTGTCAGGAGAGGCATCAGTCATCGCCGGTATGAGAGGCATCAGTCATCGCCGGTATGAGAGGCATCAGTCATCGCCGGTATGAGAGGCATGGTCATCGCGCGAGCAGTCATCGGTGGATGGTTATCGCGCGATGTCGTGTTTCACACAGATAAGGTGGGGCTCAGGCTCCCAGCATGAGAACGTCCTGCATACGCGACACGTAGACAAAAAGGGTGTTTCAGAATAGTTAGCATCAGAGAGTTGGTATGCGCAGAAACCCACGTGGTCATACAGTTCAAGGAAGTGTGCACGCATGGTTGCTCAGAGAGTGGGTAATGGCAGTGAAGGCTAAAGAGCCGTTCGACCTTAAGAGCTGAGGGAATCAGCTCATTTAGTTCCCCTTTCTCCTTTCTCCTCCACTCTGCTGATATAATGGAATCACATAGATGAAGTTATTCAGTTGTTGAGAGTCGAAGGAGGTTCATATGTATGGGTAAGTTGTTTGAAAGATAACTAACTTGACCTGTTATATGAATTAACCCTGTCATACCGGGAGAGTGATGATATTGAGATTATGTTTATGCGCATAGCTGTGTGGATTTCACAGCGACCCTGTGTGGATTTCACAGTGGTGTGGTATGACAGGTGCAGGTCTCTGGATGCTAAGTTCAACGCATGAGTCTTCCGGAAGTAGTGTCAAGTGTCTATGTGTGATGGGTCAGTGGAAGTCTGACGTGAGAAAGAGAAATATTGAAATGTGATAGACACTTGATGGATTTTTGTGGAATGATTGATACTTGAGGAAATTGTGAAATGTGTGAATATTTGATGGTTTACGTTAATATCAAGTTTCATGTTTTAAAGTTTTAAAAATATCTAGCTTACCCTGTGTTTTTGGTGTTGTGTTTGGTTTTTTTTTCTTAAACCTGTGATGATCGTGTTAATTACACAGGAGCAGCTGATGTTGCAGGTGGTAGAGCTCCTCAGTGAGCAGATGGAGAAAAGGATCGTTTTATATTTGAATGTTTTATTTTGGAAAACTTTTGATGTATAAAATTTAACTCCCTGCGAGGAGGGATGTTCCTTTTGAAGAACACATTGAATGGAAGAGATGTATTTTATTATATATCTATATATGAATGTTAATTTTGATATTATTGTTTTATGTTTATTTTATGATATAAATATGAATAAGATTTTTAGGAACGTTACAAGTTTAATTTTAATATAATTACTGCTACAGATATCATATCAACTCAAATTTAAGTATATACACAGAATAACTCTCATTTTATAAAATCAATTTTCCAGAGTTACTTTAGCTCAAAATCTAAATTATAAAATAATATTAAAATGTATTCTAACTATTTTTATTAAGTTGACTGAATTGTTAAGGGACTAACTGTAAATGTTCTTTCCTAAACCTTATGTTTGAGATATTTAGTTTTCCGCGTAAAAGAAGTATATTAAAAAATTATTGCTGTAAAAAAGAGTAACTAGAATTTATTATGTACGAAATTTAAAAATAATTATTACAGGAATTGATAGTTATATTGTATACAATAATCTAAAATTTGATAATAAATAATAATAATAATAATAATAATAATAATTATTATTATTATTATTATTATTATTATTATTATTATTATTATTATTATTACTATTATAGTAATAGTGTTTGAAGCAATAATACTTTTTTTTTACTGGAACAAGGATGTTATCAGGAGGATGAATAGAGAATATTAAAAGGATAAGATTTTGAAAACAAGTATTTTTTGTCACAAAAGGTTATTATTTTGGGAAAAAGGTCATTTAAAATAAAATTAGGTTCTTATTTATGAAGTAAAAATTTATTTACATTTCCCTTCTCATATTCAATAGGTATGTATTTTTTTTTTCAATCTCATTCCCATCGAAGATACCCATATTGATGTTTGTATTTGTCCTTAATGTTCCAAACTTAATTAAATAATTTTTTTATAAACATATAAGAAATAAGATATTATCAAGTATTCAATGTTAAAAGGATATATATTTTCTTTTCTCCAATGTCAAATGTTAAGAAAGAAATTATAATTGTGTAAATATCAAATACCAATTTGCTAAAAGTTAAATAATTGTACAAAAGAGTAAAATAATCAAATGTATGAACTAGAAATAAATTACGAAACTAAGGACAAAAAAAGTTAATAAAAGATTACCTAATAAATTAAATGTATTTTAGTAATTTAAATGGTTATAGGTATAAGGACAAAGATGGATATTAAGACGTGTATAGGACAAGATAAATATTTACATACTCATCTTCCTCTTCATCTCAATTTAAAGAATTAAATATATTCATACGGTACTTAGTCAATATATTTGAACAATACCTAGTGAGACAAATTGATTTATCATTCCAATCAATAATCTCATATTGTAATTCTTACAAGATTAATATACTCTCGCACAGGTATTCTCTCTAAATAATTCAAGATAACTTGAAAATGTATCACCTCTTTTTTAAATATATGTGATTACTAATTGAATTATATTTTAATAAATTAAAAAAGTAAAATATTTTCAATTTTTTTAATGTATATTTATTTTTTATAATCTACTAAAAGAAAATTATATCCATATATATATATATATTATTTTAAAAAATATGAGTTTTATTTATATATAATCTTTCTCTCATTATCCTATTATTTCATTACAGGTAATGATTATTGATTTAAGAAAGATAATATTGTGCCCCAAACGTGACAAAATTGGCATTTCCATTTTACTTTATATAAGTGAAAACAATTATCATATAAATAAATTAGATAATAACAAAATATTAATTAATTTGTGTAACACTCCTTTCTTATCTCTCTTTTACTTAAAAAGTTTCTCTCTAAATTCTTTCGTAATTGCCTATAAAGTATTCATCAAAGTTAAGAGAAACAAACTAAGTTTTTAACTTGTCACACTAATAAAAAATTATTAAATACAAACCAATTTTAGAGATAAAAAATAATTAGTTATATTGATTAAATTAGATATTATTTTAGAAATTAAAAAATTATTTGTATCTAAATTAGTTTTTATTATTGATAAATAGTTTCTAAATTGGTATCTAATTAGTTAGGTTTTAGCTACCAATTATTTATATTTTAAAGTTGGTATCTATAATCTTGATAGTTAATTAGATATCAATTTAGAAATTATTTATCAATAATAGAAATTAATTTAAATATCAATAATTTTTTTATTCTTTAAAATAATATCTAATATAGTCAGTATAGTAATTAATTATTTTTTATATCTAAATTTGGTAATTAATTATTTTTGGTATCTAAATTTAATTTCTACTTAATGATTTAATGATGTGTTGGAACAAGTTATTAAGCATGAGAAAAGATGAAAACATCTAAACCATGTTTTGTTGCTTCCACATCATCAAACAAATCATGTTCATTAGGAAAAGTTCATGATAAACTATGAGCATATTGATAAAATTATAAGATGTTTTCCTACACCTTAGAGGTAACAAGAAACTGATTTGTGTGCATCTAAGAACCCCAACAATCTTACACTAGAATAAATCATAAGTATCCTTAAGGTCCATGAAGTTGTGTTGCAACAAGTGTAGACACAGTTGGAGCTAAAGTATTTGAGGAATCATATTCTTGAACAAAGATTTAAAGAATGTAATATATATATATATATATGTTCTCGCCGGTTGACTTTTCTGTCGTCTAGACTCCGCGATCGTTGGCACCTTCCTCCCCTTTTCCTGTAGAATAGCTTGCCTGCAAAGAAAGAAAGATAGGCGCCCTCACGGTCGTTTGCACTCCGATGCTTAAGTCAAAACTAGGGCAAAAAACACCAAGTGTATAGTAAAAGAGTGATAGTCTCAAAAACTGCGTACCTTCACCTGGGACCTTCAGCCCCTTTTATAGTGTGTTATTAGGTTACCACTAGTAACCAACTTTCCCTGCACAGAATCTTATCTTTAAAGAGAAAATATTTAATGAGAGAGAATAATGTGTGTAATCTTAACAGCACAACTGGGTGGAATCCTCTCTCCTTGGAGTGCAACAAAACCCCTCAATAATCACCTGAATCTTAATGGAAACAATATCTTCTATCACTTAATCTTTTGGCGTGTATTGCGGGAACCTTCTAATCTTAAAGTAATTATCTTTAGGCGTGAATGCTACAGCATACCCGTAACCCTAACGCCGCAAGGTCTATCTTTATGATTTAAACTAATCCCTCACGTGCCTTTACACCCTCACGTGCCATTACATGCAATTCTAAGGATAAATCTCTTATGCCAAAACCTAACGTCTCGCATATATCCTGCATGCATGGCGCATCTGTGAACCTAGTTTATACCTTGACACGTGTGATTCCATGGACCCACTATGGGCCCCACCACACCGACCTCTCATGTGCCGACCTCTCATCTCTTGGCCGACGACCGAGGTCTGGCCACTACAATATATATATATATATATATATATATGATTTTTATTTTGTACGATTCTGTTTTTCTTCTATTAAAAAGTTTATTAATCCATTGAATTACCAAAGAAAACTTATTTTTAAAATCTGATTTGACCTCAATTGATTATATGATGGTATTTTTAATATATTAAAACTAGTTTTTAATAAATTGAAAATTTGTTTGTTTCATAAGGTTGTTTGTCTGTTAAGTTTTAACAAATTGAAAACATAAATTAATTCAATGTTTTCACTTTAAGTAAAATCAATAGATTAAAATTAACAGAACAAATTATATAACTATTTTTCTGAGGATCTATATTAAACTTTTGAAATCCAATTTTGACATACACTTGAACTTTTTGAGAAAGCTTATTTTTTAGTAAGAAAATATTTTCTTAGAGCAATTCTTTGAAGTTATTTGGATCATACATTCTTAACTAAGAGAAGTATCATGAATCCTTGAACCATGTAGTTTCTGCAATGATTCAGGTGTGATTGTTCCTTGTCTTTCATTTGTTTGCTATAGTGTTAAATTGTAATTGGATAGGTTCAGTTGTTCTAGGATAACTGCAAATTAATTGTTGGGTAGAATACTCTTGTAAGATTCAGAGTGGTTTTCTTGGAGTCTTTATGTGTTGTAAAAGACTTGTTTTAGTGGAATCGTGGTTGGTGTAGCTGAGAAATTGGATGTAGCTCTCGTGGAAGAGTGAATCTATATAAAATTTGAACGTGTGGTTTTTCTCGCCCTTCCTCTTTAGTTTATGCACATTGTTCTTTAAGGTTTCTTGATTGGAACAAAAAGTTGACAAATGAATCACTTTACCAAAAACAATTTAATTGGTTGTTTTTATTGTATTCTGAACTGTCATTGATTTTTTAATGTGTTATTGTGTATTCTTAAATATTTTAATCAATTGATTTTCTCAATAACTTCATTATAAACTCAAATTTTTAAAGAAAACTTGATTGTTCAATTCCCCCTCTTGAACTTGGCTTACATTTTTTACAATTGGTATCAAAGTTAGTTCTTAAAAATTACTAAAGATTCGATCCTATTTTTTGAACATGGTTGAGAACAAATTAGCTTTTGCTAAGGGTGCTTCTATGAATAGGTTATCCTATGTTTGAAGGTGTGAACTATTAATTATGGAAGGTTAGAATGAAGATCCTCATTAAATCATTTGATCGGGTATTTGGGATGCAACCATTAATGGACCTTATGTGCCTAAACATGTGATAAATAATGAGCTTGTTGATAAATCATGGGCTGAATGGTCTAACGCTAAAAATAAAAAAATAAAAAGCACAGTATGATACATGACAAAGAATATTATAACTTTTGCTTTAAATTTGGATTAATTTTTCAAGATATCTCAGTGCACTTCGACTAAGGAAATGTGGGATATCTTTGATGTTACACGTGAAGGTGCCTCGGATGCGAAGAGGGCTAGAAAACATGTCTTAATTGAAGAGTATGAGCTCTTTGGAATACAATAAAGGGAGACTATAGCAGATGTACAGAACAAGTTTACACACCTTGTAAATATCTTATTATTCTAGGAAAGATCTTTGATAAAGATGAGTTGAACATCAATATCTTGAAGTGCCTAAATAAAAGTTGGCATCCCAAGGTCATGGTAATGTTAGAATCAAAGGATTTGACTACTTTGACTATTGCGCTCTCTTTGGTAAATTGATAGAACATGAGCTTGAGATGGATCAATTAAAGGAAGTGCATTTAAATCCTCAGTCTAGAGAAAGGAGAATAGTGGAAATGATTCCAGTGAGTGCAGTGATGTTGAAACCTTGAATATGCTAACCAGAAAGTTTAGCAGATTTATGAAAAAGAAGAGCAAAGACAAGATTCAACCAACTAAGAGGTATAATTTTAGAAAAATTGAACATGGTTCATCTAACTTTACTTGTTTTAGTTGTAGTAAATGTTAAAGCTTTTTCATCACACCAAGTTTATCAAACAAAACCTAAGTTTCCATTTTAATGTAATATAGATGTTAACCTATGTCAAATCCTGAGAAACATGTTAATTGAATCCATTGTTTGATATTATTCATTTTGCAAATTAAGATTGAAGGTTTGGACGAAGTTTAAAATAATAAATAGATAACAACACAAATGAAAACGAAACACAAAGTAACAAAGTAGACTATCTAATGACAATCGTCTATTAGACTATCTACCAACAATTAAAATAGAAATTGAAAATAAAAAAAAATTGTGCTAGAGAATTAAACGAAAACTAGAGACGTAAATAAATAAATAAAAATTGGAATTAAATTGATAGAAACTAAAATAGAAATTTTTAGGGGAAATAACTTTCGAATTGTGCAATTCACAATATTTTCAAATTGTGCAATTTAAAAGTAACTTCCACATCTGAAAGTGAAAGTCACTTCTAGATTGCACAATCTCGAAGTCTATTATGGATTGCATAATTTAAAAATCACTTTAAAAAAAATAACTTTTAAATTGTCTAATCCAAAATAATTTTTTTAAATTTAGAAGTCATTTTTGGAGTACTACAAGCTGAAAAAAATTCTTACCTACACCAATAACAACAAAAAGATCAATTAGTGGCGACAATAATGGAGTTACAATGGCAAGGACGACAACGGCAATAACACAGCCGGACAAAACAAACGAGAACAAAAGAGATAGGGAGATTGAATAGAAGAAATACAATTAGGAATATGCAAAATTAATTTTGTTTTCTATACATACATCCCTGTGGGGTGCAGGAGGAACCATGGGGTGCAAAAAGAAATCTCCATAAACAATAAGAAATGATGGTGGGCAATTTGGCCCAAAACCCTTCAGAAAATAGTTTCTGTTTATCTCAGGATTTTTAAGAATCACTAAATCGATTTCGGCTACCATTTGGCGGTTGGTTTAAAAAGGTGTTGGACTCTTACATGCTAAGGAACTAAACCAAGAATGGAAATCTAAAGTAGTAAAATGGGCTCCAGATGCCCACTTAGATGTTAAAGAAGCGAGGAAATAGAAAGGCAAATTCTTCCTACATCCAATCATTTTAAAACTGCACCCTACATATTTTTTTTAATTTCTGAAAATGCCATTCATTCCAGAAATAAAAATCTAGAATTGAAAATTCAGAAAGGTAGATATGAAAGAGATTATTATTTTCCGGAAATAAAAATCCAAAAATAAAAATAAAAATCCCATTTTGGATAAAAAAAAATCCACAATACAAAAAATTTATTCTGAAAATAAAATCCAAAACATATTCTGAAAAAGAGGGTTCAGAATCTATTTTTATATATAGCTCAATTTTTTCTAAAGACATTTTCATCTTTTCTAATGAAATTTGGTGCAGTGAGTGATATGGTGCAGGAAGTAATTGTCGAATAGAAAACAAAGAAAAATGGGCCGGAATCAGCCCAATGTGGCTTCACTGTGAAAAAAAAAGTAGATAAAATTGGATTATCACATTTTTTTTTATAAAAGTTAAGAAAATAATTAAACGTGTTTCAGTGAAGGTCATTGAAGAGAATTGTGCGATTTGTTAGCGAATAGCGAAAACTTAGTTATTGTTATTATTATTTTGGTTTCATGGAGAAAAAAATAATTAATGTGTACTCAAAAAGGAAAAATAATTTAGCTTTATTATTAAAAGAGAATATTGATGAAGTTACTCTTTTTTTTTTTTTCTGACGCATAAAAGAGCAAAGCCATTAATTAATGAAGCTATTTCTAGACTGCTATAATTTGCATTATTTCGGCAGGATCTAGCAGGTAATAATCATGAAATCTATTAAGAGTAACTTTTTAAACGCTTAAAATCTCTCCTGCATATCTGAGTAGGATTTTTTAAAAATTAAATTAAGTAAATGCTCGCTTTAACCAGTGGCATGATTAATTTGGGAATTCTTTTTTGAAAAACTCATTCTTCCAATCATCTTACACCTTTTTGATCTGGTTACAATTATGCTTATAACACAGTATATGACAAAAAGAAAGTTAATTTGGTGGGTCCAGAAGCCCTAAACCCAGTCCTTGGCAGTTGACAATACCATATTATTGAAGGTCACCTACCCCCCAACCAAGCATGTTTGTAGGACACTTCAACCAAAGAGAATGGCAGTTCCTTTATAACTGAATCCACTAACAAACTTTACCATGAATCGCAGAAACTCACAACACAGAAACATAGGTTAAGAAAAGTAACGAAATGGATTCAATCAAATGTAACATAATTAACATTGATCAACCAACACATGTTGCCTCAACCGGAAGTTGATCTTGATCTTGTTTTGGGATTGAAAAAAGGGTACACCCATAAAGCAGTGTCGATAACTTACAAGCCAAGTTTACATAATTACATCAACATCCATAAAGCAATGAAACTTTTATGTAATTATTTCAGTTTCGTGAGGAAATAAAAAAAGTTTGATCAGTGAGAATGACCTAAGCTTCAATAGGTTATACATGTGGCATTAATTGTCTCCTAGATGATAAATCAATTTGTGTTTTTTTGTGCCATTCAAACGTCCTGTGTGAAATGTCAATAGTAGCATGCAAAATCGTGTTAAAAAAATGCTTTGAAACAGAGAGGAATGTAAGCTAGGCCAAATTGGGTGGTCCAGTTGAAGTTTGATTCTGTTGTTTTGTGGTGCTAAATTTAATAGCAAAATGCCAGTTGGTACAGTTTCCTCATCTCGTGACTAATGGGTCTTCTTATTGATTATTGAAATGAATAATTTGATAGTATGTCAAAGGGTTATAATAGAACCATTCATTTTAAAATAAAAATTATGAACTGGACATAGAGTACAACAAGCTAACTCTTGCACTTTACACCAAAGAAATTAACTTCTTTATTATTATTATTAATTTTAATATTTAAGCTATAGATCTGCTAGCATCCCATCCTATGCATATTTATACTAAAATGACGGGACATGGCTAGATAATTGTGTTATAAATATATAATCAAAGATTCAATTTTCAATTTTATATAAAAATTGTATCAGAAAATGTCAATTCTTTAAATAGATCTAAATATCTTGAAATATTAGTATGATATTTTAATCAAATTTAAGTCTATTTTCAACCTTATTGGTTCTTTATGTAAAAATGTTCCCTTTTTTTCATTTGCTTTGAAAATTGTGCAATATTATCTAAAGTGTTTGTGTCATTGAATAGCTTTCTTAGTTAGTAGGCATAACCTGCATGTCTTTTTGACTTTTCTCCCATGTGGCTAAAAGTATCGAAAGCAAAATCAAGGAGAAATTGACCTAACATTGTTTAGCCTTTAAGTAAGGAAACAAATGTCCAAAACATTGCATCCTTGGCAAAGTGAAAAAAAAAAAAAAACTCAAAATCATAAAATTCTGAAAATGAACCTCAATTGCAAGATTTACATTTTTAGTTTTCCGACATCATATACTGCATACTAAGAAAAGCTCATTAAATATCATTGTTGAGAACTATTAGTGCCATTTTTTAATTTCTCAATTGATACTCCAAACCTACTTGTCGTTTTCTGCTGAAGAAAAAGAGAAGTATGGAAAATGGGAGAGTGAGAAACACTAACAAAAAAAGCTGGGCATGGTGGTCCACTGATGGTGTTTGAAGCTAAAGAAGAAGCTGAAATTTGGATATGGTTATCAAAAGGGTGCAATGGTGATTTCTATGTGAATTCGAAAAGTTGAAAGAGAATCAAAGAATCTGTAAAAGGGGTGTAAAGTTATTTCAGAAAATACAAGGAAGGTTCTGAATTATGTGATGGGGGATTGAGAATAAGATACCTCCAAAAACATAATTTTGAAGGATGTATAGTGATCATCCACCGTGAATTTAATTTGTGACAGTTGAATGGTTGGTCTGTTTTTTCAGTGTCTGATTGATGACCTAAGTTCACGTGTATCTCTCTATTAGCCTTCACCATTGCACTATGCTTTCACGAAGAACCATGGGGTCACACTAGATGTGACAAAAGTGGCTCAACTATGGGATAAAATAAAATCAACCTCATCCTTTTACTATTAGTTCTTTTTAAAATAATTCTTTTGAGATGCTACCAAGTGTTAATGATGTAAAAACAAACAAAATATTGAATTAAAATATAAATAAATGTCAATGCCCGAAACTCTATTTATTGTATAAAATAAAAGAATATCATTGCAAAGGTTTTTTCTTTGCAGATTCATCCTATTTTGTTTTGATTAAAGTCTTTTAATTGGTCTTTTTGGCTCAACACCTGGTTACAATGTTCTAGGAGGGAGTGAAGTTATTTATAGTATAAAACAATTTAAAAAAGTTTTTTACCAATTTTTAAAACTTTGAGAAGGGTTATTACATTGTAAGTTGGAGTTTTCTTTATTTGTAATATAGACCTTTTTGTCTTAGCGAGAAAACTGGATTAAAGGATAAGCAGATTTTATGTTTATTTTGTCTTGGTGAATGGTAATTTGATAGATGAGTGCTCGATACAAAGGCTCTTTGTCACTATTTTATTTTGATCGGTGGTTTAAAACAACGATCCATATTTAATGCGTTTTTACGGTTAAACGTTGTTTTTCAAAATGCGATGACATTTTTTAAATTAACTTAATTTAAGAAGGCTGCTATTTGTAATAGTCGCATTCTTAAATCAAACGCTTGATTTAAGAATGCAACTATTACAAATAGCCGCCTTCTTAAAACCTTTATTACCCTAACTCAGAAGCGTACCACTTACGTTTTCATACTCTCCTTTCTCTCGCGCTTCGTTTTTCTTTTGTGCTTCCTCCATTAACGGTGTTTCTTCTCTTCTTTGCATTGTCTTCGTGCCATTGGTAAACATTGTCTTCGTGTCATTGGTAAACATTGTCTTCTTCTCTTCCTCTTCTTCTTCTACTGTGTCTTCCTCTTCGCTGTTGCTGCCTTGCTCCAACGTATATTTGCGTTTCATTGAGAAATTTTTATTTGCATTTTTTGAACTTTTATTTATGTTCTTGGTTATCAGGCCTTCCAATGTTAATCCATTATTTGTATTATTATTTTTTATTCAGAATATGTCAAATTCAGATTCAGATTGGGATGAAATACTAAGAATGTGAAGAGGTATGATACGGATGCACCAAGAGATCAAAAGAAATGCTAAAATAATGACCTGTTCTTCGGAAAAGATCAAAGTTGAGAACTTTTATTAGAAACCCAAACAATAGCAAAAAAGAAAAGAAACCCTAAATGTCATTTGCAAATGCGATTTATAAATGCGATTATGGTAAATAACTGCATTTATAAATTGAATTTACGAATGCGGCTAAATAGCCGCCTTCTTATCTCCTCGATTTAAGACTACGTGTACATCAAATATAGCCGCCGTTTTAAATTGAAAATAGTTGTCATTGTTTTGCCTTTTTGCACCAGTGTTTGTTTAAGAAAGTTACTTGGGATTACTATAAGGGGTCCAACTAAGGAGAGATTAGTTACATATTAATATCGAAAATTTGCTAATGATGTCATATTATTATTGGTTTTGGGTTAAGAAAAAGTATAACACTTTACAATTTTGATTAAACGCTGAAAATTACTAAACATACAAAATATGACCATGCATAGTTTGTAAGATGGTTCATATTCAACAAACATATAATGTAAAACAAAACAACACGATGCAACATTTTTTTACGTTTGATAAAACGTTTATATGATCAAACAAGATGTACAGATAAAATTGTATCATATATATATATATATATATATATATATATATATATATATATATATATATATATGTATGTATGTGTGTGTATGCACGCGTGTGCATGCACATTTATTATTTGGAAGTATGAAATGTCCATTACATTCGTCGGTCAAATAGATATGTTAAAAGGTGTAAGCTAAAGTCAACATCAATTATCTTTTGTGTAAAGAGCTAAAGTTGCTTTCTTCATCATCTTTTTGACGCAAAGAGCATTTCAAATCTGACCTAGCTATCACTCATGTGTGGTGTGCACTTTAACCATGAATTTATGAAAAAAGTATTGTCAGGTATCAAGGATGTTGTGTAAAGAAGAAGAACATTAAATGCAACCATCATGTTGAAGCTCCTCAAGTGCAAGGTGGATATGTAACAAAACTGATGTTGCTTAACAATACAAATGATCTTTCAATGACTATCTTCTTCCAATGTCTATATAAAGTCTACCATCAAGAAGAAACATATAATAGAGATTGCACCATGCCAAAATGTTGTCCAGATGTTCAACAATCTTCAAAGCTTCATAAAAGAGATTCTAGAGTTGAGAGTAGAGTAGCTGCCATATCTATGGATAAGAAAAGGTCATTAGAAGAACATTGGAAGTGTTAATTTAGTCACCTAGAGAGTGAGTCTTCATCTTGTATACGTCGAAAGACGTAACCCATTCTTAGACTGCAAAAAGATCTAAAGTAGGAGAGAAAGCCTTGTCATCAGACACAATCCTCCCTAGTAGTCAGACACAATGATCAGATGATCATTCAAACCTTCAACCTTTTTATGTTAGCCAGGAGTGGCTAAGGGGCAAAGAATACTTGTTCAACCAAAATTGGCTTGAGGAAGGGGGTGACTACGATCCAAAAAAATAGTCGATTAGCTAGGAATTGTCATGTGAAAGGAATACTCGGTGTTAGTAAGGAGTGGTTTGAGTAAAGAATACTCAAGTGATTTAGATGAGTTGCTTAATTTGTCTGTTTTGACCTCCGAGACAAAAAAAGCTGATTTAAAATAAGTTTTCAAATATGTTTGTCTGAGTAAATATGTTATAAATTAGGAGGTTGCATCGTTGGTATTTCATCAAACGTAACATATTGAAAATCATTTATCAAAATATACTTCATTAAGTTAGTCTGTTACTACAAAGTTGCGTAGTTCAAACTTGCATCAGCACAAGCTCATTAGACCAAACACCTACCATCTGATATCTAAACTGAAAATTTCGTCTGAAGAAGAACATTAAGACAATACTTGCGAAAAGTTTTCAAAAAAATTATTAAATCACAATTCAACCCTCTCTTTTTGTGATTTACCTATTTTCACAGGTCCTAAAGTGGAGAATGTTGTGATTTTGAAGATTTTTTTAAAGTGTTTTGAGGTTACTTATAGTCTTAGGATCAATTTTTAGAAAAGCTCTTTGGTTAGAGTTTTTTGTAGAGGCATCGTAGCCAAATATGATGAGTCTTTTAAACTACAATGTTGTCTTTCTCTCTTATTTATTTAGGTATTCCAATGGGTATAAATGTTTGTACGAAAAAGGTGTGGAGGTTAGTGATTTAGAAGATGCATAAAATATTAACTCCTTATAGTCAAAAGAATCTTTCTATTTTTGTACACACTTAATTAGTTCTACTTGAACGCTTATTCCAATTTTCTTTGTCTCCTTTATTAAATTCCCAATAAGGTAGTTTTACTAATAATTAGGTTGCAACACAATGTTTTTTAGGGCCAAGAAGAGGGAAAAATGTAGTACATGGATTAAATGAGATTTTATGTAGTAACAAAAAGACCATGGTAGGTTAGGGGTATGTAAGATTGTATCCTTTAGTAAAGCTCTTATTTTTTTACATGGAGATGGAGCTCGTTACACGATAAGGATTATTTACGGGTGAAAATTCTAGAGGCAAAATATGGGGATCTTAGCACCCCATTAGATTGTATTGGCTTTGCTAAAGCATCCCAATGGTGGAAGAATGTGGTGAATTTATCAAGAGAAGGTGATGTGGTTAACTATTTAAGGATAATATTGTGTGTTTTTCATGATTGGACTAAAGAGGATTGTTAGAAGGATTGATTTCTAAAACTTTTTTCTGTTGGTACTAACAACTTAATGATTATGTCTGAAATAGGGGAGTGAAATGGAGAGGTTTGAAAAAGGAGTTGCTTTGGAAGAGTTGTTAAAACATAATATTTCTTTGGAAATTCAGTTTGTAGTGCCTTGAAGAGGGTGTCATGATGAATGGGGTCTAGAAAGGAGAAGCTTTTGATATTTACTCAGTTAAGCATGTGTACATCCTTATTCATGGTAATGTTGCTTATGTTAACACTACTTTGAAGATACTTTGGAGCATTAAGATGCCATCTAAAGTGACAAGAATTGCTTAGTGGGTGTTCCATGATAAGATTTAAACTAAATATCATCTTTTGAAGAGAAATATGATTTCTAATGGTGATGATTTAACATCTCTTTTATGACCTTAAGGAAAAGTTGTCAAATCACTTATTATTTTGGTGTACTTTTTTTATATGAGGTAGGACAAAGGGTTTACAATTGATGAGGGGTCGAGTATCTTTACCTTTGGATATAATTTCTCATTTCTTAGGGTTATTAATGCTTTGTTTGGATTAGAAATTGAATGGAAAAAGAAAGAAAGAACGAGAAAGAGAGAGAAAAGTTATGTTGTTTAGATTGAGGGAAAGAGAGAGAAAAGTTATGTTGTTTAGATTGAGGGAAAGGGAGTGAAAAGTGAAAGGAACTAAGTGGAAAGTTTGTAGTTTCCCCACTGTCATTTATTGAGAAAGAATCATTTCCCTCTACCATTTTTTGATCAAATGCTTAGGTGTCTAGCTAGTAAGTCTCACTACTACTTTTAGATAGTTTTTCTAGTTATTTCCAAATCTGTATTGCACTTGAAGACAAATATAAAACTAGTTTTACTTGTCCTTTTGGGACTTTCATTTACAAGAGGATGCATTTTGGTCTATATAATGTACCTAGCACCTTCAAAGATGCATGATGAGTATTTTTTCCATATTTTCTTGAACATTGCATAAAGATCTTTGTGGATGGTTTAAGTGTTTATGGTTCTTCTTTTGGGGTATGCTTAGCCAATTCAACAAAAGTGTTAGACAAATGATGATGGACCATCCAAGCCACCATACACAACAATAAAAGACAGAATAACTACCTATATAAATACAATAGAATACGCGTGTATAGGATTTGTGATGGGTTGCTCTTCATGACCATTTGTTCTTCTTGAAATATGAGGTAAAAAGGTGGTGGAAGCTATGGATGATATAGGTCAAAGATGGCTCATATAGAGCTATGGGTTCCTTGTAGGTGCATGAAAGGTATGGAGAGTGATAGGTTAGGCCAAATCACTTGGAGGAAGGTGAAGATGAAGATCAAAGTGTCTAACCTAGAGAGACTAGACAAAGAGTAGAAGCTAGCATAATTTTGGCAGCATTTACTCATATAAATTGATCTTAAAAAAACATGAGTCAAAGCATCCTATTTATAGGAGATGGTGCCTTGGAGAGTAAGGAACAAGGGTAGGACGGGGAATACATAAAAGAGGGGGCTGCTAGGGTGTTGACTAAAGGTCAATGCACCCCCTTAGCATGCTTCTAGAAGGTAGGGCTACATTCCTACCCTAAAAGGCCTAGGTACAAGCTAAATTGTTAAATACACCCCCGATTGTGCTAAATGAACCCTACTCTATTGAAATTATAAATAAACTAAAATTAATTTATGCTCAGCTCCCATGGCTTGAGCTTTACTCCTTGTAGTCCTCTGAAGGGTCTTTGAATATGTAGAGAAAAGTTTCTCTGCCATCAGTAGCAGAGTCCCACTCTTCTTGAATCCTCTTTGCCATGGACCTAGTTGTTAGGCCTGAGCTTAGGCCTCTTCCATCAATTTGTATAAATACTTTGAAGAGTATTTTATAGATGAATCAAAGACACTCTAGAAGATCCTTACTTGTTACACAAGCAAGGATCTCTAGAGCATCTTAAGAGGACACATATGCCTTTCCTTAAGCCACCAACACCTCACTATAGTTAAGCTTGCTTAACTAGGGTTAAGGTAGCTTAAGGAGCAAGCTACCTCATCTTTCTCATCTATAAAAACTCTTTGTATGTAGATTTGATATTAATGTGAGTGAAGAATTTTGAAATAGAATCCATTCTCTCTCAAGTCTCCTCTTGCTTGCAAGCCTATACGGCCTAGTGAGCCCTTGAGGCCTCACCAACTTCCTCTTCAAAGCATACATCATCACCAAACCCTAACCTCACTCAAACCTCACGGATTATCCTCTTTCCTCAAGTCTTATGCTGACTCTCCACATCTCCACCCCAATCGAGTGCTCGGAATACATTAACAAATGTGTTGAAACTAACCTTGTTTTGAATTTTGAAAAGTGTCATCTTATGGTAGAATAAGGAACAGTTTCAGGCCATATTGTCTCTAAAGGGGTATAGAGATAGATCCTGCCAAATTAGATGTTATATCAGAATTACCTTACCCTTCTTCTATGTGAGAGGTTCATTCTTTTCTTTCTCTTGTAGGCTTCTACATATGGTTTATCCACAACTTCAGCAGGATTGCCCTTCCACTGTCCAACTGTCTAAAAAAGGATGTTGTCTTTGAATTTGGAGCAAAATGAAATAAGCATTTGAATGCCTACAATAAAGCTCTTACCACTACTCCTATCATTTAACCACATGAATGGAAGCTCCCATTTGAACTAATGTGTGATGCATCAAATTATGCTTTGGGGGTTGTGTTATCACAAATGGTTAATGGACTGCCTCAAATGATCTATTATATGTCGAAAACTTTAGATGCAACTTAAGTCAATTATACTACCATTGAGAAAGACATCTTAGCCATTGCCTTTGCCTTAGATAAGTTTAGATAATATCTTTTTAGGCTCTACAGTAGTTGTTTTTACTAACCATGCTACTTTTGAGAATTTATTAGGCAGATTCAAAACCCATATTGATCAGATGGATGTTGCTACTCCAAGAGTCAATTTAGTTGTACAGGATAGACATGGTGCATGTAATCCCGTGGCAAACCATATAAGTTTCATAGAGAGGGAGAAAGATGCATTTCCTATTCAGGATGATTGCCCATATGAGCAGCTTTTCACTTTAGCTGAGTCTGATGACCCGGTAGATGGTTTAGGAAGAACATTTGATGTACCATCTAATTCTTCTTCTTTTAGTCCTTAGTTTGCTGATATTGTTAACTATTTTACTGCTTTTTATTTTTTAAAGTACTATGTTTGGGATGACCCTTATTTTGTGGTAATTTTGCAGTGACCAAATTATTCGTAGGTGTATTCCAAAGCATGAAATATAGTTTGTACTTTACTTTTATCATGCCTCACCTATTGGAGTACAACTTAGAGCATAAAGAACATGAAGGAAACTACTAGACAGTGGTTTTTATTGGCCCATGATTTTCAAAGATTTGGAAGATCTCATCTACATGTGAGTAATGTCAAAGTTTATGCACAAATAAACCAAGCTCTGATATCACATGATATGAGTTGAATTGAAATTACACATGTTTTTATGATTTTCGCTTGGATTAAGACTGTGATTAGCAAGATAATGTGATAACTTAGTGAAGATTGTCACTTAATACGAACTTAACCAAGTGATAAGTAAGTGTGAAGGTTCTCTTCAAAAGAGTAAAAGGAAAAACACACACTTTATGATGATTGACACAAAATTAAATATGACAATAAAGAAGTAATTGAAATAGAATAGATAGAATAATGAAAGGAAAAGAAGCCTTAGGCGAATGATAAGTTCATGGAGGTGGAAAGGTGGAGTGAGTCACGCCACTTGGGGGAGGAGAGCTCTAAGATGAGTGAGGAAAGGAGTCGCCACTTGCAGCATTCTTTGCGAAGATAAGACTCGGAGGGAGTTTAAAACACTCAAGAATCACTCAAGCAAAGTTTCTTTGCTATCAATTCAATGTATTTTACAAGGGGACTAGACACTTTATTTATAGCCTAAGGTGCCTTGTGGATCAAGAAAGGAACATGGGGAGGGGCGTGAATGTTCTGCACCTTGAGAGACCTTTCTAGAAACTAGATTAAAAATGGACTTTCTAGAAGTTAGGTTAAGAGTGGAGCACATGGGGTGGGCGACACTTTTTGGGAAGATCTTCTAGAAACTAGGTTTTCTAGAAGCCTTAGCTAGCTTATTCTTCTTCTTGGACCAATGTGAGCCCAATTTATTACATTTTAATCTTGTCTTGTAAAAAGACAAGAAGAAAGAACTGTTGATATTCTAGTCCATGTCCGGGTGTTCTTCTTCTAAGGATCTTTTGAGGAATGGTGGGGCTTTGTGACTTAGTCTAAGATGACTGACCTAGCCTCAAATAGTCTTTTATGCTTCTGGTCATCTTCTTGTAAAGTTGGGTTATATCACATTCCCTATTTCTTTTGGTTTTACATAGATACTACTTGTTGTGGATTGTGTATCCAAGTGGGTGAGGATAGAGCCACAAAGACTAATGATGCTCGAGTTGTTGTGAATTTTTTCAAGTCCAATATCTTTTGTAGATTTAGAGTACCTTGAGCCATTATCAATGATCAAGAAACTCACTTTTGTAATCATTCAATAGATTATCTATAGTAGAAGTATAGGGTGGTGCAGATAGTATCTACACCATACCCTCCCCAAACCAATAGGAAAGCTAAAAATCTCCAATAGAGAAAAAGAGAATTTTGGAAAAACTGGTGAAGCCTAGCAGGAAGGATTGGAGCCATCGTCTAAATGACGCTCTTTAGGCTTATAAGACTACTTAAAAAGCACCTATTAGGATGTCTCCCTTTAGATTTGTTTTCGATAAAGCATGTCACTTGCATGTAGAGATTGAACACATGGCAGAGTGGGTCATCAAAGCATATAACTTGGATTATGACCAAGCAAGAAAATAGAGAAAGCTTCATCTACGAGAATTGGATGAGATTTGTTTAGAGGCCTACAAAAACTCTATTTTACAAAGAAAAGACTAAGTAGTTTCAGGATCATTTCATTGCTTTGAAAGAGTTTATTGCAGGCCAAAAAGCCTTAATGTTTAATTCTTCACTGAAAATCATACCCGAAAAGCTTCGTTCACGCTGGATTAGACTTTTTCTTGTTAGTCTTGTCCATCATCATGGTGTTGTGGAATTACAGAGTCCATATTCCAACATAATATTTCAAGTTAATGGTCACCATCTAAAACTTTTTAGTGAGAATCCTTCTTTGGCAGATGAGACAGTTGAAGAAATGGACCTGCAGATTCCCACATACCCTGAAGCTTGACGAGGGAGACTTTCCTCTTCCTTTTACATTCCACTGTTTCTCTTTTTTTATTCTCTTATTTTTACATTGAGGAAAATGTATGCTCTATGTGTGGGGGAGGAGAATCATAATTTTAGAATTTCTTTTTGTTTGATTTGTTAAAATAAAATTAAATAAAAATTGGTTGGCGATTTCATAATTCTGGAAAAATTGGTTTCTTGATTTGTGTTGTTTGGATTCCGTGTAAATTGTTGAATATGTTGGTTTTGAAAATTGTTGGGTGAATCTTTTGTGATAATAAGATTATCCCTGGTGAGATTTTGAGCTTTATTGACAAACCATTTAATGGACCGTCTAATGTTCTTTTTAGTGTGTTTTCATCCATGTTTACTTAGACAAGAACTTAGTTTGATTCTTTATTTTCTAAGTTCATTTTACATGCATAAATTGATATGAATGAGGCATTTTTTGCTAAAATTAAACCACTTAGCCATATTAGTCTTATTTCGTTATAATCCATTTGTTAGTTGACGACTATTTTACGACAAGTGTACCATGTCAGAAGTAATAATTTGTCCTTAAGGATGGATATCGAACCCACAAGGAATAGTTGAATTATCAAGTATAAGATTCACTAAATAGAAAACAATAAGTAAAAGTTTGTAGGATGTTTGTTGTTTATGATTGCAAGAATGTAAATAAAACAAAGTAAAGAGTTGTTTATTTAATTGGGAAAATTGGGATTGGAGTTCATCCTTCTCACTCTTTTTTATTTTGAAAAGCATAATAATATTTTATCCTTTGATTGATATTGATGCCCATATAAAATTCATTCATATCAATTTCTCGCATATATACTTATTAAGATAGTCTCTTAAATATCGATTTCTTGCATATTATAAAAGCTCCTTATCCTTACAATTAGATGTTGATAGCAATTAACATTTCAAATCTATTCCTAGCATTCAAATATGTTAAGCATTATCATTTAGGTCAGAAACTTAGAGGTACTTTTCACTCAAATCTAAAGATCAAAATCATGATAAACAAGCATTACAAATAAAATGACAATACCAATTATCAATCAAGAACAAAATATTATATTAAATATCACCTCAATACATAATAGCTTTGAACATATTACTCCCAATCCCAAAGGGTAGAATTAGCCACTCGTGTTGACCATTACAAGCATGGAAAGCAAGAAAAGAAACCTTCTCTAGGATTTTCTATCACCTTCTATTCTCCCAATGATGTCTACGGTTTTGCCTCGCACCTCATATTTTACCTAGTTGGGATTGAGCTAGTGACTTCTCACCTAGGCGTGATTAGGCTCGCTTGAGCAAGACGAGAAAAAAGCCAACTTCGTTAGAGTGATCTCACCTAGGCGAGTTTTTGGGCAAGTTTTGAGCGTTCCAACCTCCCCTTTTCATCTTGTCTATTATCCTTTAGCCCTTTCATATCCGTTTTCTACTAGAATCCTGAAATTAACACAAATTTGGGAACAAATCATTCTTATTCATATTATAATCACAAAATAGTATTTTGCTGAATGTTGTATTTTGCTGACTTCTAGCCACTCCTAGAATTTATTGTTAATATGCTATGTATTTGTTTTGTTTTTTTTTTCTACCGGTCATGAGTGTTTTGCTCAAGAGTGCAAAAGGATAAGGGAGGGAGTATTTGATTAGTACGTTTCTAATCACACTTATAGTGTTTAACATCGGCTTTCTTAGACTATAATTGATAGTAAATCCACTGTTTTAAATAAGATTTTCCTAATCAGGATTAATTTGACCTTAATTGAGATCATTGACTAAACTTGGATTTTAAGTATATTCTCTCACTTTTCTTGTTTCTAATTATTTTTAAAGATTGCATGCCTTGATGATGACATTTCAAATGAAGAATTAAATATTTTGAAGTTTGGAAAATTATGTTGACAATGGACTAGATGGTCTCACTAGACGATCCATTAGACGATCTTCCTAGACCATCTATAGTTGAGTATAGTACTCTGAAGTGGTAAGAGGCATGCTCTATGATTATTTATGAAGAAATAAGGACCAAATTCGATCAAATTTTTTGCAAAGATATTCTTCAGATATTCCACAAAGATAATCCTTTGCAATTCTTACTTGATTTAGAGCAAATCTCATTCAAATCTTATGCAATATCTCTCACAAGAGATTAAATTATGTTGGGTTTAATTTAAGAATAATCCAATTCACGTATCTGAAATAAGATTGGAAACAAAATATCTGAAAGATAAGCAAGGATACAAATATGGAACAAAAATGGGAAAGAAGATATCTACGAGATAATTTATAACGAAGAAGGGAAAAAAAGTATATTTTGGAGGACTGAAAGACAATATCTAAATCATAATATAATTTCGAGATCCTTGGAGCAAAGAAACCAATAAAAAGATATAAGCTTCAAGAGAAAAGATATTAAGCTCTACACCGAAACATGTTCATAAACAAAGCATCATAATTTTCTTATTTTCTTCTTTATAATTCTTCCATTTTGCCTCTACATGGACGACTAAACTCTTCTAGGTTGATTCTTTTGCGATTTCACAATGAATTTTGAGGTTCTGTGCAATTATAGTTTTAATCTTCAATATTTGTAACAGGTTATGCTAAACGATATGTTTTTTTAAATTCTAATTTATGTTATTGGAATTATTTTTGAACACATGTTGATGATTCAATTATGTTCTTTAATTGGAATTCTTGTTTAGTTCATTATTCTAAACAATCTCTTGTTTGTTTAATTCATAAGGTAAAAGACTAAAAACCTTATGAGTAGATGCATGAAGACAAGTAAGGTAATTAATGAATTAATGGATGGATGTTTCATTTATTAGATTCTATTGATTTGGGTAACGTGTGTTTAGTCAATTCGATCCTGTTTGGAGATTGAATTAAATAATATATATATATATATATATATATATATATATATATATATATATATATATATATATATAAAGAATACACTGCTAAAGGAACTTGAGATTCAATATGTTATCTATTGTTTTATATTTTTTATTGTATTTTTTTATAAACAATCACAATCCTTTTTACTTTAGTGTTAATTCTAACTTTTATTGTTTTCATAAGTTTTGAAAAATATTTAATTGGATTCACAATTAAATTCATTGAAAAATAACTTAAGGTCAGCTGACCTTATCTATATAATCATCATTTTAATGTTAGACGATCTAACATTGTGTTAGATATTTTTCACTGAAACTATTGTAATTTGGTATGGCAACATGCATAGAGCCACCATCTCCTCAACATTAGTCACCATCTCCTGAGAGATTCCTTCTTCTCTTGAGTTTCTTCAAGTACTTACAAAAGTTCAATCAATAAACTAGCCTCACCACTCATGATTTCTCTTGTGCTTTTAGGTTATTTTTAGGTTATTGACATTTGTTGTTTGTTATATTTTGGATGCACAGCATGTGATCATTTTGGAAAAATTTTCAGGATCCTGCTATGGGTATTAAATACTTTTACAAGGACCAATATGACCTTCAAAAGATCATAACTATTCTCTCTCTTTTTTTTTTTTTTTCATTTATTTAAAATATATTCTTTTATTAATATTTGAATTTAAAGATGAGTGTGCCTTAAAGATACTCTTTGTTCAATCAGACAAAGAACAAATGAGATAATAATTATTTTAATAAACTTTTATCTATAATCAGATATACAATATCCATTTCACCCTTTTTAATTATCTTATTAATAGTTGAATTGTTTATTATTATCTAATTGAAATATATTAAAGCATTGTGCATTTATTACACGTAGATATCTCATATCATTTTCTGTACATATAAATTGTCGATACATTATATGACAAAAAAACCTGGTAAATGGGTACATTTTTAGGGTTACAAATAAGTAAACATAAGTCAATTTAGAAACAATTAACATTTATTTTCTCCGTCTTTTACACAGATTAACGTAGAGACGTGGATGAAAGATAGAAAGACCAATTACAAAACATTGGGTGCTCACAATTGAAGTTGCGTCCATTTTATTGACCTTGTAATTGCCATGTGTGGGGTTAAGAAAGGGTTAGTTTTTCAATGATAGTTTTGTGAAACTTAGTAACCCTTAATTAACAAAAAAAATAAGAGTTAGATTTTTCCTTTAGAAAGTGATTTAATATCTGATAAGTGGGGACCATGCCTAAAATAATAAATAGAGTGATGAATTGATGGACAATGACAAGATGTCTAATTCACCTTTCCTATGAACAGCTCAATGGTCAATGTGAAAAAACTATCTAGTCCAATCTTTGTTTGAATAGGATATATATATAGGGAGTTTGATATATTTGCCAATATATATATGGATTTGTATTTGTGGTCCTACTTTTTTAAGAAAAGAATACATTAGCAAGTATATTTTAAAATAATCAAAATTATAATTGATTAAAATACTTGTTTTAAAAAATGAAGTATGTCTGTAACAATAAAGTTAACAAAGATATATTAACGTAGTTAATTTGTTTTTTAAGGTTGAATACTAAATTTTATTACCCATTATTTTCGATTCATGAATTTTACCAAATTTCTTGTTTGTTTATTTTATCATTGTATCTTTTAATTTTTTTTTTATTTAATTCAACAATTGTGTTGACATATTATTAAAATAGTTTAAAAATGAAATGACGTTATTTTAATTTTAATCTTTTATCTAGAATTATTAATAAGGATTATTTGTTTTTTAGTGCATATATTTTATTATCTTTTTATTCTAAGGAAACTTGTACATACACGCACGTGTTTGTTGATATTTTTATAATAAAAAATATATGCTTAAAATTTTAATTATTATAATATTATTAATATATATATATATATATAATAGTAATATTTTATTAATTTTTATAATATTTTTAATTTTTAATTACAATAATTAATAAAATTAATTATGTTTATAAAGTGAAGGATTATAAAAGAAGTATATATACACGAGAAAAGTTACAAATACAATCTCCATTAAAATTTGAAAAGTTCAATTATCTTTTTAGACTTTATATGAAGAGAAAAACCAATTTCACCTATAAGATTTTCTAAAAAAATTCAATGTCATCCAAACTTTTTTTAAAAGTTCAATTTGAGGCCAACTTATTTTTTAAAAGTTCAATATCGTCTCAATTGATTTAAACTAATTTAATATATTGGTTTCAAATTTTTTTAAAACAATTCAATGTAATAATAATATATATATATAATTTAATGTGAAATAGTACAATCGTCCAGGTAAATCTAACCTAATGAATCATATTGAATCATTTTAATAAAGATTGGGACTATATTAACTTTTCCAAAAATCTCAATATTAAATTGACTTTTGTCCCTTAATATTGGAATTAAAAGAGTAATTAAACTAAATTGAAAATAATGATAATTAAGTAATAAATTATGCAATTAATTTTTCTTAAAAATGAATTATTTGGACAAAAATTACTTCTTGACAAACAAAACTTAAGAAAAAAGAGTATTACTTTAAAATATTAAATTTTAGGAAAATAGAAGAGAAAAACTTTATTAAAATTTTTTCATTTTACAATTATAAAGTAATCAATTTATAATGAATAATATGACTAAATACATATTATTTTACATAAAGTTAATTTATGAATGTAAATATTAATTATTTTTTATTGGATTTTTGGGATCCAATCGTTTTTATTTGTTGTTTTTATGGGAGCTACCCTTTAGAGAATGTTCATTTGTTTGTCTCGTCTTTATTTAGCTTTTTTAATTATTGGTTTAAACTTCCATTGGAGTTTTGCTTAGACTGTCTTGAGAATTTTTTTTTTTGTTTTCTTCGCATGGGTTTAGTATAGTGTCTCATTTTTTTTTTCTTTTTTTTTATGCTATTTTTCATGGGATTGACACATGTTGTTTAACTTGAGTTTTATATGAATTATTTTTATGCAAATAAATCATGTATGATCATTAGTTTTTATGTACCCAACATACATATTATAGTTGTTGAAGGGTGAAAAGATGAAATATTTAAGAAATTAATTATTGTTTTACTATATAAATAATGCATTAAGTTGAAGTATGATATTATGTTATATTAGTAAAAACAAATTTTAAATGGATAGAGGTGAAGATGGTGATAAATCGATCAAATTTTTTATTGGACAAGTGGTTCATTCTTTATTATGAATTCAACTTCTTTTTCTTTCACTTTAAGTTTCTTATATAGGGTAGATCTTGCCTATATAAGGATTTAAGTGTGGGAAAAACAATTGGATTTCTACAAGTATATAAAGAAAATTTCGCAAGTAGCACACTACCTCTAATTAAGGGGAGTTACTTTTAGTATGTATTACAATATGAACATTGAATTATGTGAAAATGTAAGGTTATTGCACGAATATGTGTGTGATGGTATGAATATACAAGTATATCTATAAATGTTAGAAGTTCAAAATATGAATTTGAAAGCAAGATATTGAGGTTAATATGGATGCATGAAAGTGATAGTTTGGAAAATTTGTATAAGTGCTAGAAATTGTTATTTTGTGTAGTTATTGATAAAAAATTGTGTTTCTAGGTTGATATTTCTCAAGGAGTGAATTACCTCTCAAAATCAAGTGACGAGTCATCATTGCATGTACCGCTTAATGTCGCTCAAGCACCAACATGGATAGTCAAGCGATAAAACAATTACGAGCTCACATAGGAGAAGACCTTAACAACATTATGGGTGATGTTGGAGAAGCTCTTCATGACAAAGTCCATTTACAATAAGCTTCTTTTGAAGATAATTTTAATTGGACTATGAATTAAGGAGAGCACACAACTAAGTAGTCACCTTGGTGAGCTCAATTCAATCTTAATGGAGCTCTTGCACATCGATGTCAAGGTAGATGATGAAGACACATCAATGATTCTACTATCCTCTCTCCCACCTTACCAAGAGAACTTGGTAAATTCTTTACATGTGGGAAGGATTGCATTACATTATAGGAAGTTAAGTCAAGCCTCTACAAGTAGGAGCTTTGCCTCAAAGCATTCAAGAATGTATAAGATAAACTATCTTCTGGGTTAGTGGTTTTCAAGAAAGAAAGAAAGTCAAGAACAAGATGAAAGTTGATTAGAAGGACATTTACAAGTATTGCAAACAATGGAGACATTGGAGGAGAGATTGTCCAAGATTGGGAATCGACATGTAACAACTACAATTTAAAAGGTGGAGCCTTCTAATGACAAATTGGTGTTAATTGTTGTCTTACAAGAACAAGCTTCTGATATGTAAGTGTTGGACTTTACTGACTTCTTTCACATGAATCCTTGAAGGTATTGATTTATTATATTTGATGTTTTCGATGGTGATAACATTTTCATGGGCAATGACACTTCTTGTAAGACAATTGATATACGCTCTATAGGATAAGTGTGCATGATTGTGTTATTAATACATTAACCAATTTTAGCTATGCACCAAAGTTTAAGAATAACCTTATATCCAATGGACCATTGGATATGAAGGGTTTTAGGTTCAATGTGAAGGGTGGAATGATGTCAGTTAATGAGAGAAGTGGTGTTGTGGTAATGCAAGCCTTTAAGGAAGGAAAATTCTATTTTCTTTAAGGGGAGCGTCCATAGACACATCTAGTTTTGCACCTATCTCGACATCGTCTAGTGACTTTTTTGGTGAAGCAATTTGGTAGATGTCCCTGGGACACATGTGGGTTGGAAATTTTGTCCAAAAAGGGGTTGTCGGGGAACTAGAGGATCAAGACTTTACAATTTTATGAACATTGTGTGTATGGAAAGCAACATGGGCAGAGTTTTACAACAACATTAAATAGAACAAAGGTCACTTTAATTATGTCCACACAAACTATTGGGGGTTGTCTAAATTTCCATTGCTAGAAGGTGTCATATACTTTCTCTCAATCATCAATGATTGTTTAAGGTTTACATGGGTTTTCATGATGAACTTGTGAGCACAATGTGATATATGGTGAACCATTTTCCATCCACAACCATTACAAGCAAAACTCTAGTTGATATGTGGTCGGTGGAGCCAACAGACCATTCAACATTGAAGTTTTTTTTGTATCCATGTTACTATCACGTAGATGATGGTAAACTTGAATCAAGATCTAGGAAATGAGTGTTTGTGGGATATAATAATGGAGTGAAGGTAATGAGTTCATGGATATGGACGACCTCAATTGGTCTTAAATAAATAAAATAATTGTAGAATATAATTTACTTTGAATGTAAATTTTAAAAAATAGAAATTGCATTTCATTTTCTTTCGTTTATTAAAAGGTGCAAATAGTAATTTTGTATTTGGGCCTATTAGTCTAACAAAAATAGGAGGTGTGAACATTTGAGGGCTAAAATTTAAGGAGAATATTTAATTCATCCAATCCTAATAAATCCTAACTTAATTCCTGGCCACAGAATAAAAGAAAATTCAAGAAGAAGTTTAGGCATGACAAGTGTTAATCAAGCATGAAAAGTGTAAATCAAGCATAAAAAGTATGACTCAAGCATGGTAAGTGTGACTCAAGCATGGTAAGTGTGACTCAAGCATGGTAAGTGTGACTCAAGCATGACAAACATGGATTAATCTAAGTCATTGATTTATATCTAAATTTGAATTTTAAAATTCAAATTCTTCCCTTCTTTTCTTCAAAATTTTATACCAATGACTCTAGGTTTTTATATATAAATTTTAATGTGTTCTTACAAGGCCAATATCCATTTTAACCATGTGATCTCATCTTGATTAATCTTTAGGTGCTTAGAAGTCTTTGGGTGCTTGGAAGTATTCATTCTTCTTTGATTTGGTCTCAATCCGATAAGGGTGGTACGTTTGCAAAGACACTTTAATGCTTAAGTTAGTATTCAGGGATAAGAGTTAATGTAGTAATAAATGAGTAGTAGTATCAATAGTGAATAGTATTGGGTAGTTGTCCATTTATACTATTCTTAATGGGCTTTTACCTAAGTGGGCCTTTGGAGATGAACCCATGGTTTAGCTATTGTTTAGGAGTGATAATTAGTTTTATATTTTTATTATCGCTTGATTGGTTACATCGACATTATATACGATTATATCGAGACGTTCTTGGCCTTTCTTGGTACTTCTCAGTGAGCCCGGTACTTTTCAACCTTACTCGGTTCTTCTTGACAAGACTGATACTTCTTAGCATTGCTTGATACCTCTACAAAAGACTAGTTTGCACCTTCTTGGTTTTAGTTTGTATGATGTGTTAACCTAAGCTATCTTGGTTTATGAGGGTGTACTATGTGTTGGCAAAAACCTTGCTCGTAAAAAATGAAATCTTCTAAATACATATATCAGCTAAAAGTGTGTTCAACCAAAGATATGTTATATGGAAAACAAAAAATGATTTTATCTACAAGTTTTGATGAACAAAAAGATATTCACAATTTTTTTTAGGAAACAAAAATTTCTTTATATCTCTTTCATAATATTTTTCTTAAACATATTTTATGTGATATATTACGAATATCTCTAAATCCTTTTTAAAGAAAGAAAAATTGAATAACTGAAAATCTCAAGTAATCTGATTTTAGCATCATATATATATATATATATATATATATATATATATATATATATTATCTAGAACGAAAATATTTTCTAATTATATTTTAATTTGTTTTGTCTAGCCTATATCGCAAATACTTTCAAATTCATTTTTTAAACAAATTGGAAGTAAAAATAAATTGAAAGATTTCAAATTCAAGTTTTCTATCTTAAGCGTCTATCACAAAAAGGATGAAGATATGAAGATATTGCAAAATCCAAAGTTAACCAATTCAAGTATCAAAGGACATATTTAAAAAGATATATAATGGGATTGATGGTGAAGAACAAAAGCAAACCAGTCTAACCAATTCAACTTATTCAAGTGATCTTGTTAAAAAATACAAGAGTTGTAGTGACTGTCTAATCAAGTTGTTATAGTGTCTAGTCTTTTGAGTTGGGTGTTAAACTATTGTAATTCTTCACATTGTGAAGTTATACCCTTGTGATTTTTCTTTGTGATCTATTTGAGAGTGTTCTTTATTTTCTTGAGTGTTCTAAATCTTATGGGGAGGTTAAGAAGGTACAACCTGGAGATGTTTGAATACTCATTGAAACTTGGAGAGGTGAGAATACTCATTATAACCTAGAGAGGTGAAAATACTTGTTGTAACCTGGAGAGGTGAGAATACTCATTTTAACCAAATGAATTGGTTAGTAGAAGCTCTTAAGAAGTTTCTTAAAGGGATTGGATGTAGCTCGAGTTTTGGTGAGCTGGGATAAATTCTTGTGTGTTTATCTCTGGTTACTCTTGTTGTTGCTCATGCTTTGTTGTTTACTCTATTTTTCTTGTTAGATGGTTTGCCTAAAAGATTGTAGTCGACGATTTGATTGGACATATCTTTATTCATTGTGGAATAAAAAGTCCATGCTCCATTCAACCCACCTTCTAGAGCTAATTGCACCTATAACTAGCTCCCCAGGCTTGAGTAGGTAGAAAGTTGAGAAGATTCTAGAACACTATAATAGTATCTTGGGATATGTACACCATAAATGTTGATGGCATTATGGATTTGAAATGATGTGTGGTTGTAACCAGTGGATGGATTTTATCTAATGCTTGAGATGTTGTGGCGTTTTAATTGCTCGCACTCCTTGGTGCCTATAAATATAGTGTTTGGTTGTCTTAGGACCACTTTCTTTGTGCATTTGAACGAGAGTTGTTCATTTTGGGGTGCCTATAAATACGTTCAATATATACATAATCAAATTTAATATATTATTAAATAATAAGTAAAAACACATTATCCAAAAAGGTGGATCAGAGCACAAGTGGCGAAACAATGGAAGAACCATGTTACAAACAAAGGTTCAATGGAGGGGAGTGCAAAACTTAGGGTGCAGACAGCCACAAGGGCGGCGGTGTGGTCTCTAGTGCGGGGGCACGATCAGTGGCACATGGAGGGCGCAGTCGCTAGTGGCACGGCGAAAGCTGTGGCTATCAGGGTGGAGCGGCTGTGAAAAGGGAGTGAAGAAGGAGTGATGAAGTAGTGAAGGCAGAAAGTGAAGAGGAAGGAGTGGGTGCGCGGGAGATAAAAAAATCACAAAATTAACGATGGTTCTAAGGGTAGCCGTCGTCGTTTACCCATCAGACACACATACAACGATGATTCTGTGTAACTGTTGTTGTTTTCGTCCTAGACTGCTTTTTCACGACAGTTCCAACTATAACCATCGTTAAAAACACTGAATAATTACAAGTTTGTCACCGCCCTTTTTTCAGAAATGGTTTTGTAATAGTTGTCTTTGTATGGGGTTGTGGTATTGATATTTTGTATTAATGAGTTCACCACGGGGGTGTTTCGAGTTTTAAATTACGCACCAACTCAATTGCATTTTGAATAGTTGGGTATCGTTCCAGGCTTTTCAAATTTTGTGTTTGACCTTGTGTTGAAAGTGACACCTCAAGCCTTTTTGCATTTTTATTGTACTAGACTTAGAGATTGGGTAGGGTGGTTGTCGTTAATCAACCAACTGAGAACTTTCCTTGTCACCCCCTTTACTTTCTCTTACATGATTTTTATAAGAACTTTAAAGGAGGGGGTTTCAATGTTTTTAATAAAGAAGGCGTGTTTGCCTTTTTTGTCTCAACGATAAGTCTAAGTTTCATTTTTATTGGACCAAGGACCCTATAAGGTACTACGATTGGCCAAGGTCGTTAATGATCAAGGAAGATTTGGAAACCTTTTTGGTCCTAGATCAACTTCTGTGAAAACTCCTCTGACCTTCATAAACCACCATAAGAAGAAAAGGAAGACATCTTCATTTACAAGACATATGGCCTTGAAAACTGATAAGGTTTAAGTCAAGACATAGTATAACCTCATAAATCGATATGGCGTAGTCTAACACATTATATGAACTCGAACCAGAAGTTGTAAACCAATCTTCTTTACAAGTACTAAATAAGACCAAGAAGTTCTAGTCTTTTCTAGAAGAACTAAGCAAGGCTAAGAAGTATCATACTCACCGAGAAGTACTTGACAAGGCCAAGAATGTCTCAGCACAATCATATACAATGTGTATGTAACCAATTAAATGATAATAAACATCTAAAACTAATTATCATGCCTAAAAAACAATTAAACCACGAATAAGAATTACACTAGCCCATCCCAAAAGCCCACGCAAGTAAAAACTCATTAAGAATAATATAAATACACAACTACCGAAAGGTATTTACTACTGATACTAGTGCTTGTTTATTACTACAATAATTATGATCCTTCAATAGTGATATGAGCATCAGAGTGTCTTTGCAGGCACACCACCCCTCGTGGACCGAGACCGTGATTTGTTGAAGAAGACTAAAGACTTTCAAGCACCCTAAGACTAATCAACAAGAGATCACGTGGTTTTACAAGGGTCCTCTCAGCCTTGTAAGAAAGGAATGAAAATTCTAGGTACATTTATATTTCATTTAGCTTAGAATTTCAACACATTAGGGCAATAAATAACTTTTGAATATTAGATGAAATGAGAGAGTTTCTTGGAGGTTTTTTTGAAAAGAGGGAGTTTTACTCTTACTTGTGTCTTATCCTACATCATTGGATCAAGTGGTAACTCCATCAATGCTTACGTTGAGGCTTCTCCAACATGAAATCCTTCATCAATCTATAATTTATTCTCTTTCATGATTTCTTTACTTCCTTATCTTTTTTCCATATTCTCCATCGGTGTATATATTACTTTTTATCTTCATGTTTTTGTTCTTCTCTTGGATGCAAGCCTTCACTCTTATATTATCTTTTTTGATTAAAATTGTGTTAAATGGTGAGCATCCTTGACCTTCATTATATTTTATAATTCTTAAAATATAGATAAATTAAGTTTGTAATCTCTAATCAAGCTAATCATAATCAAGTCACCTAAGTGTATAGTAAGTTTACTATAACAATCATCTAATAAACAAACATCTATTCAAAGGTCTCAAAGGCCAAGACTTAGGAGATATGGGTTTTATGATACCTTTCCTAAACCAACTATTTTTCATGAGGCAGTTGCTTGTGCCAAGGTCAACAAGTAGATTATGGTCATACATAAAAGGATGAAGTCATTGTAGAAGAATAACACTTAGGAGTTGGTAAGATCACATGGAAGGAAGAGTATGTGTTAGTGCAAATGGATATTCAAGAAAATATCATTGGAGCACTAGATAGGTTCACATATGGTACTAATGATAGAGCGTCTCGGACTAACGGTAGAATATATGTTGAAGAGTCTCATCAGAATCTGAGAATAGAGTGGGTGAGAATGTTTCTATGTTGAGAAGAGTGCCTAATGATAGTGCGTCTACTAAAGTGTCTACACCATGAAAGACATATAATGGTAGAGCATATGTGACATGTTTGTATCAGACTGTGTTCGATTCAAGACTTTATTAAACAAAGGTTATAGTTAGATAGAAAGTGTTCACTATAATGAGATTTTTCCTTCAATGGGTCTTGCTTGGTAGCTAGTGAAGACATGGAACTTGAACTGTTGGACATGAAGATATGACATTTCTCCATGCCCACCTAGAAGAAGATATTTTGAAATGTCAACTGAAAGGTTTTGACTAGGAAGGTAAGGAGGATTGGGTATCTAAGATGAAGAGGTTGTTGTACTAGTTGAAACAACATTCAAGACAATGATATAAGAGATTTGATTAGGTCAACATCGCTGAGGACTATGACATAATTCCTTATGACCAGGTGCGGCTATCAAAACCAAGTGAAGAATTTTGAGTTTGTCTATTTGTTGTTGTATCTAGACAATATTTTTATAGCATCATAAGATGGGGCTAATATTATATGGTTGAAGTCATTGTTGGACAGTGAATTCAAAATGAAGGATATGTGCACAACGAAGGTGATTTTGGGATGGAGATCAAAAGGGATCTAGCCCAAAAGAAGCTCTTTATATGTCATAGGAAGTACATAAAGAAGGTGTTAGACATTTTAGGATTAAATGTGTTATATAGAAGCTTAGTTGACCATAAAGATGTAGTATATGATGTTAGCAGAGGTGGAAAAGGAGGGCCTATGATTAAAGGGTCGATGGTATGAGTGTATGTTTGACCAAGGATCATGGTCATATACCACTTCTAATAAATGCCAATTTGTGTTCTTAAATTTAGGATCTACCAAACATGATTTCCATTCAATTATGAACCGTAAAGAACCTAGTTCAATCAATCAAAACAAGAGAGAAACAAAATATAAGAAGATTGAAACAACTAAAATGAAGAAGCAGTTAAATTCAAGTAATAGAAACCAAAATAACCAATTCAATCAGTGGAAATGATTAGAAATCCATGAAATATAATTTTTATGGGATGATTTTGGAGTAAGAAATGTGAAACTCAAAGAACAATTTGAGAACAAAAAATGCAAAAGATGGAAGAGGAAAAAAAAAACATGCCACTTTCTTAAGAGAAAGGTAAGTGCAAAGGAAAATCAACTCCTGAATTTGGAAAACTAAAGATAAGATTCATGAAAATAGGTGCATACCTTTAGAGAACTCACAGAAATGGAGAAAAATTCTCTTCAGTCTTCAATTTCATTTCATTCATTAGTTGTCTTACAAATGAGAAGATACATGTTTATATAGACTAGCTACGGTATATGAAGAGTTTAGGACATGTTTGGTTAATGGATAAAACTTTCCAAACAAAGCTTTTGTATTGAATATGAATAGTCTAGGACTTATTTGGTTGATGCATATAATTTTCCTACCAAGGCCCTTCTTTTTAGAGTAGCTTTATGTTTAAACTAAAGTGTCTTAAGATTCTATTTTAAAGAAAGAAAATATATTTTTTATATATTTTTATTTACAAGGACACTAGAGAAAATATTAAGAGAAATATGTTTGTTATCTTCTTCTAATCTCTTCTACATTCCTCGTATAAAATGCATTCGACAATGTGACAAACGAGGCACTCAAAGACAAGTGCCAAATGAAGATAAGAAACTAGTCAAAGTTTCTACAAGAGAAATAGACAAAGTCTACAAAGAACTCAACGAATCATGAGTTAAAAAAAACACATCAGACGTAGTCTAAACACTCAAGAGCTTGAGACAAATGCATCCGTCAATGATGATAAATACGCCACATTGCATGCAAGAAAAGCATGAGTGTTACATAGACCAAACGATGATTAAGTGAACATAGACGAAGATTATGCACTAGACGAACAAGTGACAGGGAAATTTCCATACTTAATCCTTTCACTTTTACTTGCTATTTAAATGTTCTAAATATTTTTTGATTGTGCTAAGTTATACAAATGATATTTTATCAAAACACAATGTTTTGATTAAAACCTTATAATGTTTTCAAGTGAGTTTCAACGAATATATCTTTTCACTATTTTATCTAATACACTGAAAAAAATATAAGCTACATTACTTGTAAGATATAAAAATGGTTACAACACAAATTGTACTAGATCATTTGATTTCATTGCTTTTGTTCCACTCATCACAAACACTCTTCCAACTGCCTTGGGTTTTGTCTTTGCCACTCTTGGCCTAGAAGAAGCCACCCCAAAAGTGTATGCCGCCTAAGATGTTGTTGTCCTACCAAACAATGGGACTTGTAATGTGGTCCTCCACACTAAAAACATGATACTCCCAAGTGTTGTCTTTTGAAGTTGCTAGTTACTATTTCTACCACCACTGCTCTTTGACCATCGGGGTCAAGAATAGGGTTATCTCTAATCAATTTTGCCTTTCCACTAAAAGACCCACTGGAATTGGACCTAAACACTTTGATATCATTAGTCTGCAACCTTTCAACTATCTTAGCTTTCTTGAACAAAACTAGAAACTCTGTAATGGAAAGAGGCACCACCAGTAGTTTGAGTTCAACCCTCAAACCTTTCTCGAACTTCATACATCTCCATGCCTTAGACGTAGCAGAAATGTAATATATCGTCAAGTGCTCAAACTTGGTAGCAGACTCATACATAGTCATGCCACCCTATTCCAACTTTAAAAACGCTTGCTCCTTCTTGAATCATTTACTATCTAAAAATATTTCTCCAGAAATCTCCTATTGAAGTTCGTCACTATTCTTATCCTTAGAGCAAAGTCTAGCCCTAAAGATTTTCTTTATCTCTCGTAACCAATGCTCAACTGTGTCAGGTCCTACACTACAATTGAATTTAGGACGATCGTGCCTCATAAATTCAGCCATTCCTATATGCTCAATTTGAACTTAACTGGTGGAGGAACTCACCATAAGAGGCTTAAGAGTTCCCTATTATTGGAATGCAACATGTTGTTGTTGTGCCATCATAACATGCTATTGTTGCATTATCGCTAACATCATCTCCATAGTCCTAGCTAGGTTATCCACATTCATTGGTGCAAGAAACAAGGTAGGTGGTCTCAGTGGTCTAAATGTCATTCCTTTACAAACAACCAATCATAGGTTAGGAACATAAATTAGATTCCACTAACTTATCTCCCTAAACCTATCAAACACAATACTTGAACAACAAAAACCTAGGAGACTTATTTCCTTAAGGTTAAACAAGGATATGACAGACTCTAATACCATAATTGTAACGACCCTAGAAATTGTTACTATTATAATACACAATGCACAATGGTAACCTACATGAACTCATAAAAATGTACATATTATATATAAATTATATCTAGTACAAAAAGAATCTCTAGTAGTACGAGAAGCAAAATTATATATGTGTATGCATTACAATACTATTCAATCTTCTAGCATATCCTTAGGATTCAAAAGCATCACTCTCACCCATCAAAACATTTGTTTGCGTATAAAATAACCAGATCATAGCAACCCAAACAAAACAACAAATATAGGGTAAGTGAATTATTCAAAAATAACAGCTCTTAAGTGACATCGTTATGTAATACACATAATCACATCATTTTCATGGATATTCATCACATCATATACATTAAATAACATGCAATCAAACATATTTCGAAGACACGACTGTTATTCCTGAACTCATAGAATAATACATGTGGGTCATATTGTAGTGGGTTACTTTGTCAGTACCCTTGATCCACCTGACTACCCTACCCACAGGGTGGGACTACCGTTGACCATGGGCACCAACCCCTGGCTCTACTCGGCCTCATACACAAGTAGTAGATTATATGCACCAACTCTTAGCTCTACTCAACCTCACATTACTTAGCTCAAAGGACATGTGCATATTTACTCAATTTTATCTTGAAAAAGGTCTAGAAACACCCAACAATTCTAGTTTATTTTTGCTTAAGCACCATTTCGTCGTTTGAGTGAAAATTGGCCCAAATTGATTCTTTTTCCACTATGTTATTTTCGCTTGAGCTAAAATATGATTGAGACAATTTTTTAGAGCATTTTTCATTTGAGTGAAACATTTCTTGCTTGAGCAAAAATTGCTCTGCCTTAAGTCACATAGCTACGCCACATTTTCAATTGAGCAAAAAGGCTTTGCCCGAGTAAAAATTGCACTACTTTGGATCATATCATCACTGACACACTTTCACTACAACGAAAAAGGCTTATCTTGAGTGGAAATAGGTCCAAAACAAACCTCCCATAGAGGAAACCTCCATTTTTATCCCCAACAAGCAAGTTTTCCACCCTTTATATCATGAACAAACATTCAAACAGTGACTTAAACATCCAAAACATTACATAAATAATGTTTCAAACAAACATAATACATTACTTTCACTATGACAATTGCATATCATACATTATAGTTATTATTTTGAATGTTAACTTCCCTAACCTAAATTTTGTTGATTCCTTTCTTCAAATAGGAATTGTGTGATCTAAACCTTAACTCCTTTTTATCTCAAAATCCTCGGCAGAATTACCCCTAACAAACATAATTCAATTAGAACAATTCTTAGAAAACATAAATCCTTCCCAAATAAACTTTTAGGTATAAATAGACTTAAACTTATTTGTTCACAAAATTGTTTAGATAGAATTTCTCATATCTTTTGTTACTTTTTTCGAATATGCAAACTGATACAGTTATAGTATGATTATCTCGTTATAGTATGATTATCTCATAAAGAACTCAGAGAGAGAATAGTGATAGAAAGATAAAAACTTTATTTAAATGAATATATTTCATATTTATATATTTCATAAAAGAATTAAAAATAATATTATATTATTTTCACAATGTTATAAAAGATACGGAAAAAAATTTATTAAATTCTTTTATGACTATTATTATCAACATCACGTCAAGAAAAAATAAATTATCATTTTAAATAATATCAGATTTAAATATTATAAATGAAAAAAATTGAAAAAAGAATCTTATTAAATATGATTAACTTAATTGTATATATATTAATAATTAAAAAATTACTTAATTAAAAACAAAATTTAATAAAAATGAGGAAAACAAAAACTTTGATTATTATTGATAATTAAATATTATATGCTTTATTGTAATTGATTTCTTACCTTCACATGCAATAGGAGTATTTGACAGATTTAGCACAGAATGAATGTATGTTTCACATGCATTGCATTATTGGTATGCTGTTCAAATCATTAAAAATTTAAATTTTTATCATTGTTGACTTTGTTCGCCACTCATTATATTCAACTTGATTCTAAGTTCTTGTTGTTTAATTGCCTTATTAATTTGACATAAAAAAATTACTATGAATGTTAAAGATATTTAATAAACTTAAAACAGTTGTAAGCGAATTAGATTAGCAATTGTGTCCTTGGCTAAAAAAAGTGGGATATATATATATATATATATATATATATATATATATATATATATATATATATATATATATATATATATGCAACAGATTCATAATGGGTTAAGGACATCGCACGAATCAAGGAGGTTCTGGTGGAGAAAAACTAGTGTTCTTGCATTATTTGAGTGATTATAGCATATATTCATTTGCAAGATGAAGTTTAGATAGTTTTCTTAATGATTAGATTTTTTCATTAGGAATTTGAATTTGAAATTCAGAAAAAAAACAAAATAATTTGATTGTTCTTACCAGGGTTGGGAAGATCTCGATCTTTTCTCTGTCTCGTCGCATTCCTACTGATCCTAGTCAATGACATTGCGAGATCTTTGATCTTCAGTGGGGTGTGATATTTGTAAAAGATATTTTGATGTCCAAGTCAGAGCTCAATATGATATAGGTGAGAGTAATATTGTTCAATGTTTACTTTTGTTTTACTTGGTGTACACCTTTATAGGAGTGTAGTGGGCCTTTGATGTTGGACTTGATTAGGGTAAGTTACCAGGTTAACTTCGAAATTAGGGTATCATTCCGTATTGTGACCATGTTAATCATGTTGTGTCAAGGAACACTTGTTAAGTGCTTTAGAGCTATATTGACCATGCCACCTGAGGAATCTTGGTTAATTGCTCTGACCAATGGGATCTCAATTTCGTATGGTACAAATATTTTATGTGAAATGTTAACATTGAATTTGATATTACTATTCTTAAAACCAAAATAAAAAGGACTAATTAAAATAAATCAATTTTACAATATTTTCTTTGCAATTAATTTTTTTTAACCGTTTTTAGCTGCTAGAAGATTTAGGTTGTGTTTGGATTGGGAGTGGAAGTGTGAGGATTTGAGGGAGTAGATGTTTAAGGATTTGAGAGAAAAGTGTGAAGAAATTGAGTGTATTTGGATTGAGGACATGTTAAAATGGATGTTTAAGGAAAGTTTATTGGAGTTTGCGAGTGATGTGATAATTGTGAGAGAATTTTGAATTTTTTTAAAGATATAAAATATAAGATTACAAATTTATCCTTGTCTATTAAAAAAAATAAAGACCTATTAAAAACAGTAATAAAAATATATGAAGTATTTTTGTTTAGAAATAAATAATTTTCATATATTCGTAAATTTAAAAATTATAATTAAAAAATAAATTTGTATTAAATGTAAATAGTATTATTATATTTATAATTATTATTATTATTATTATTATATAATTTGTTTATTATAAATAACTATATATATTAGTGTTATATTGAAATTTTTTATTATTAATTTTATTAACTATTATTATTTTATTTTATTAATAATATCGTAAAAAATTTGTGTTAGTTGAATTTATGTAATAATTAATATTTATACTTAAATAATAAAAATATTATTTAAAATTATTTTATTTGTATTATATTATGTTATATATAATAATTATATCTATATATATTTTATATATATAAAAATATTATTAATAATGATAGTTATGACTATTATTATGAAAAAGTTGATATATTTTAAAATTAATTGAATATTTAAATATTTTGTAAAATAATTTTTATTTTAAAAAATATTATGATATATGAATTAGTAACATAAAAAAATAAATTTTATATTTAATATATATTTTTTATTTCAATTTTTACTGAAATAAAAATTGGATGAACTTAATAATTATTCATTGAAGTATACAATACATAAAGTCATTACATTCAATCCAGAGAGAGAGACATGTTCATGACAATTTGAAAAAAGTTCAGAACGTAACAATGTTAAGTAGAAAAAGAAAACGTACACCCCTAACAACATCTAAATCCTTTTGTTAACACTTTCAAATGTTTTTGTAGACTACATATCTTATTCCTTGTCTAATAATAATTTCATCCATTTCATCGTCAACGTCTTCAATATATCATTTGAAGAAATTACAGTTGAGGACTATGTCACTCCTAATATGTTTTGAACAAAAGCATAAAATGATAAGAATCAATAACTTTCACATAAGATGCATATGTTTGCATAAAACATACTTGAATAAATATGACCTTGTACTTAGGATAACCCCAAAATCGCGTTCCAACATTTTTTTCAATTGTTGTTCTCAAAACAACAAAATCTCCACAATCACAAATGGGTGCAACAAATGCACTCATGCTCCCATAACCATGGCTAGAAGTACAACGTTTCTATACACCACACTCGGTACAACTACACGATGATGAAAAGTGATACGCAAACATTTAAGCTCAATGAAGCAATGTCCTCAGTGTTAGAATGTATGGCCTACACAATAAAGGGTTGAATTGTTTTCACAAGATTTTCGTAAATATTGGAAGTAGAGTGAAAAGATCTATAAAATCAATCAATTGATTTATCTGTTCAACTTAATTATTTAACAGATTAGCAGTTCTTTAAGAAATATCAACCAATTGTTTTATCGAAACAATAATGCAACAGAATACACATAATAGATTATATAACAGTTTATCAGAGAAGGAAAGTGAGATTCACACAGAGAGATTTATACTGGTTCACTCTTAACAAAGAGTTACATCTAGTCCTCAACTAACTATTGAGAATTCACTATGCAATCAAAACCATATTACAAAACTACATCAAGAATGTTGATCTTGAACCCCTCAAGAACACAAGACTCTTGAACAACACCATAGTTTCCAGAACCTCTTTCTAAAACTGTTTTACACACAATTACAGATTAAAAAGAAAGAAATAGAATACATATGGGTTTTACAAAGGTGTAGAACAATAGAATAGAAAACCTAAATTCCTACTTCACACACAAGCAATGATCCAAGACTCTAAGAATGAGTGAAAGCTCTTTGATCTTCTCTTTAAAATGTTTTATCAAAACTCTCTTCTTATTTCTCAAATGATAAAAAATCCAGCCTTTATATAGACTTTAAAAAGTGGTTAAAACTGTTTAATCATTAATTGAAACAATTAAAAAACATTTAAAAATAGTTTGAAAATCTATAACAAAATTTTGTTAAAAACACTTGATTGATTTTCAAATCAAACTAATTGATTTCTTTTTCTGTTAAAGATAACACATAAAACAACAAGTTCAATTATTGAAATAACTGATTGCTTTGGCTTTATAGAAAAGAAAAAAGAAAAAAAATCCTTTTAAAAGCACCAAGTGTAATTCAATCGGTTGTCACAATAAATCAACCGATTGAAAAACTTGTTGTAGTCACCAAACTTTGAACATAATATTTTTCAACTGATTTAAATCACGAAACAACTAATTGAAATTAACATAGATTTGGAAACCAAAAATTTTAAAAGAGATTTAGAATCAAATGAACTTGGATCATAACTACATGTAAATTAACAACTCAAAATTTACTAAACAACACTCACAACAACAGATCCTTCAAGGCTTCAAAGCTTGATTTGAAAATCACCAAAGCACCTTTTTCAACACTTAGTCCTCCAAAAAAGGTAATGAAGCCTAATTTTTATTAATGAAAAATGTAAAAAAAAAAAAAACGTTCAAAATGCATTAAAAGGAATATTAAATGATAATGGCTAGCATTAAAACATTAATACTAAATAACAAGCATAATATTGTTTGACATGAAAAATAAAAATAACATAATCATAATACAATCATTGTTGTTGATGACGTTTAATCTGATTCATTCGATCTTTCAGTCGGTCCATCCTTTCATCAACCTTGTCAAAATGTGTGTCAAACATGTCCAAACGTGTGTTGATATCCAACCTCATCTTCGTCATCGTTTCCTGGATGTTTTCAATCTTTCCCTAAATTTGGGTTAACATCTGCGCATCATGGCTTATTGAGGGCTAAGGTTGACCGTCTCGAAGATATTCAACTTTTTCATTGTTTTCTTCTCGAAATTGTCCTTTAGAATGATTTATGACTCATCCGTCAAGTCGATGCCATAGAGCATCATGATGTGTGTTGAATTCTAATAGAAACCAAAATTCAAAATTAAAAATAAATCAAATACAAAAAATATTATTAAAAATTTAAATTAATTTTGTCATAAACAAACTTTAAAATAAAGATAAAATCAGTTGTTGTTTAAGATTTGTACTTGCACAACACTACCATCAAGTTGATTTAAGAATTCTCCTTCCAACCTCAAAATCGCATTCAAAACATTATGAAAGTGACGGGAAACTGTTTCTCCAATGGAAGAAGAATGAAACACTTTGATTCTTTCCGCTATGTCCAATAATGTGGAGAAATTTTGCAACTTGTTCTTCCATGATTGATCAATATGCATCTTTAACAAGTCCAATTTGTCAATTCATTGACATAATTGAATGAATGCTTCGGGTCCCATGCGAATAATGTCACGAGAACGTTTAGTGTGCACCAAATACTCCATTAATTCTTGTATATGTGACACTTTTTTCGTGGTTCGAACTCAGTAATAGAGTTCGTTGTATCACTTAACATATGCAGCAAATTCAATCCAAAACCGCAATGCAAAGGATCATAACTGAGGCAGCTTATGAATTTTTTGTTTTTCTTGTTCTATTTGGAAAATTAGATTCATGTTTCCTTGAGCAACATCGTTATAAATTACAATAGTGTCTTCAAAAATTTTGACCTCGTCCTCCTCATTATGTAGATGTGAATTGTTATCATTATCCAATGTCGATAGGATTACGTGTTATGAGCTAGGGTTAAGGTTAGAGTTATGATTGCGGTTACCATAATAACTAAAAATTAATACACATATTTAATTTATAAATAAATATAACATCAAATTTTAACAGTATATCAACATAATATTAACATAAAAAATATATTCATATAAACATATCAACAAATTCAATATACAGATAAGAATAAAAATTTCTCAAATATTACACATATACTACAAAACTATAAACATAATCAATAACCATAAAATAATAGAAAACAAAAAAATATATAATTCTAAAAAAATCAATATTAATAACTTAAATACAAAACAGAAATTTTTTCAATATGAAAAAACATGCGGTAATACAAAAGAAGAAATAGTACTCCAAGAAAAATTTAACCATCATGAGTAATTAAAAAGAAAAAAAATTTAATAATTATTATAATAAACTAAATTATAATTGATAAACATAATAATTTTAAAAAAATATTAATAACACAACAAATTAAATAACGTTCAAGTAATTTGTTAAAATATTAAATATATATTATAAAATTATAAAATAAATCAGATCTTATATAAACAGAAAATACAATATTTTTCAAAATAAAAAATAGAAAATACTACTCTAAGAAAAATTTAACCATCATCAGTAATTAAAATAAAAAAAATTAATAAAATATTATAATCAAATAAATTATAACTAAAAAAATAATTATATAAAAAATATATTAATATAAATACAACAACAAATTAAATAAAAATAAAACTTCTAATAATTTATTAAAATATTAAACATATACTATAAAATTTTGAAATTAATTAGATCTTATATAAATAAAAAACACAATATTTTTCAATATTAAAAACCTTACAGTAATAAAAAAATAAAATTACTACTTCAAGAAAAATTTAACCATCATAAGTAATTAAAATAGAAAAAAATTAATAAAAAATATAATGAACTAAATTATAAATGATAAACATAATAATTATATAGAAAAATATATTAATATAAACACAATAAATTAAATAAATTAAATGTAAAAATAGAACTTGTAACTTGTTAGAATATTAAATATATACTATAAAATTATACAATAAATAAGATCTTATATAAATAGAATACACAAAATTAAAATACTAAAATAAAATTATAATAATCTAAATTATATTCGTATAAACATAATAAACTAAAATATTTTAACATAAACAACCCAACAAATTAAATATAAGCATAACAACAATCATTTTTGTTAAAATATTAAATAAAGGAAATAAAATATAACCAAAATCATATAACCATTAAATATAACCAAAATCATAGTCTACTTATGTATCATTTTTGTTAACAATATGGGTTTTGTTTTAGTCCTCATATCTTTTTTTTTTTGTATTTCTTTTTAATAATTTTTTTTCCATCTAATGACAGATGATTGTTGTTATTTGAGGTGTCAGTCTAGCTGAGATGTCAAGTTACATAGTAATGTCTAAACATGAAAGTTTTTTATAAAAAAAATATAACCAAAATCATATAATTAATAAAAAAGTTAAATATAAACACTAAAAAGTAAACATGCAATTGCAACCAAGATCAGACACAAAGAATTTTTAACAAAATTATTTTAATTTACTAGAAATATGAAGAATAGCTTGAAAAATCCAACACACTGAAGCAAAAGAGAAACAACTCCCAGCACCTAAAGAAAATGGAAAATACATTATTGCATGCAAGGATGTAAAATTGATTTTGGTATACATACAAAACTGGGTGAAATCGATTTAGGTTGTAAAAGGTTAAGAGAAAATCGATTATGGTGCTTACTATACCCTAAAGAGAATCGATTAGGCTGTTAAGGTAACACTAACGAAAATCGATTAAGCTTGTTATTACATAGGGAATAAAATCGATTAAGGCAGGTTCAGACAAAATCGATTCACCTGGTTAATATACATGGAAGAGAATCGATTATGCTTGTTACGTAAACGTGAAAACAAAATCGATTACGACTCTTATTATACAGGTAACAAAATTGACTATGTAAGCAACACATATACGACAAATCGATTATGGTGCACCTTATAAGCAATCCACAATTGATTATTCACCAACAGAGATATTGAAAACCGATTATTTTGATTATGTTTTATGTATCAAAATTGATTAGACAATCTACTAAGATGTTAAAAGTTTCATATCAAACACTAGATGATCTAGTGTAATTAGACGATTTAGGAACCTTTTAGACAAGATACTACTGAGTCAACATTAAAAAATCTCCACCTTGATTCTAGACAAATCTTTTGAGCGAGAGTCATTGCCTGCCACTAAGCCCATTACATGCTTAATCACCAATCTGAATCAAATTCAATCAATGAAAGAACTTGTTGCTTAGCATAACCTTTGTAAACATGTCAAAGAGATTATGATTTGTTGAGACCTTCATCACCTTCATAGATCCTCATGCAATCTCCTCTCTTACAAAATACAACTTACACTAAAAAAAAAAGGTATTTACTATTATTTACATATTATTAGTTATATAGTGTTATTAAAGATGATATTATCATTTTATCGCAAGAGAGATTCAAACCAAGGTCCACTAACTACATGCTAGTGTAACCACTAGACCAAAACTCTTTAGTTGTCATATTATGATTTTTGTTATTCTTATTATGTTATTAGCATTGTAATTATTATTATTATTAATGTTATTGTCGATAATTATAATAATAATATTATTAAGACTAATATCAATATTATTATTAATATTATAATATTATTAATATTAATATTATTATTAATATTATTTTTAGGGCCAATGAAGTTTATAAGCTCGACGTCATAAGGAATTGGAAACCCTTAGTTGAACCTCACATCATTACCATGCATCCTCAAGTGCCGAAGGAATTAGATTCTTTAGTTGTGGTGGATAAGTGCTCTAAGCAGGTGTAGCTTCTTCTCACCCATGGAATATTATATTTGGTGGAGGAGTTGGCATCGAACTACAGCTCGACATTTCAAGAGAAGCAAACATGAATGCAATGGTGGAGATAGGCTCAGGAGAAATTGGCTCAGGAGAAATTGGCTTAGGAGAAATTGGCTCAAGAGTCGAGGTATCTTTAGCGGGAGTTGGCATTTGACTATTTGGGCGAGAAGACACTAGCTGCAATGGGGACCTTTCCGGTTGAGATGTTCCCTTCTACTGCTCAGAAGAAGAAATATCAACAATGGGTCTAGACCGCTCATACTCAGTACCTAAATAATAGGGATTTATAATATATCATATATTAGCAGACAAAAACTGCTAAAAGCAGTTATGACAGTTCATCTTATAACTCGGTAGTAACTACCCACGTTACTCAATGCTTGGTCTTAACTACCAAGTAATTGCCAAGTCACCTTAATAATAGGGCAAACGTAAGGAAGAACGTGACCTAAATGTTTTCTACAAAGAAGCCACTTTATTTGGACCTCTACTTAAGTCCATGAGTTTATAAATACCTCAATTCTCTCAGGAAGTACATATATCTTATTATTCATTGACTTATACACAAAATTATATGTATTTTTACTGACTTGAGCATCAAAGAATTTTCTACAGGTGCATCACCACTCATTGGAGCAACTCAGATATTCTTACCATACACACATACACTTTCAAAGAAGAACAACTCATCCTCGGTAATAACACCTGGCGCCCACTATAGGGCCTTGGTAAAATTTTATTTTTCCCAGGACCACATTGTCATGGTTCTTACGAGAAACCAAACAACAACTTCAACATCACAAGCAAGCATAGATCCATCTCTTCTAGCAACACTCAAAGCCCATATTGACTCGGATGTACTCGGTCTCTGAAATCAACTGGGTAAAGATATGGAATTAATGCGAGCTCAACATCATGATGAAATTCAAACTCTCCAGGATCAATATCGCAATGAAATACATGGCATCCGCCATCATGTTTCTCTAAATACGAAAAATGTGGAGAGAACCATTCAACAATCACAACAACATAAAGATGAAGGTGAAACACAACCAGAAAAGACAGTGACCCAAGAGGAACAACTGAAAAGAAAGGAAAAGGAAAAAAAAAGGAAAAGGAGAAGGAAAAAGAAAAGGAGAAAAAGAAGCGAGGTGGCAATCGACGCATAGAAATTATCAATGAACATAGTGCAACATCTACAGTCCAATGCCATCAACGAATTCCTTTTAACGCATTTAATCCACCTCCAACAAATCAAGGTGTCTGAGCATTATCTTGATTTCATCCATTTACAACTGAGATTATGCAAACTTGCCTACCGAAGAGTTGGAAATGGCCAAGTTTTGACAAGCATGATGGTGGCTCCGATCCCACAACTCACGTGAGGCCTACCTCACACATACCACCCTAGTATCTGATGACCTGCGGATACATTGTCGCCTGTTTCCTATAGATTTGAGAGGAGCTGCCCTAGAGTGGTATTATGCATGACCACACCTTTCCATAGATTCATTCGATACTCTATTTGAAAGTTTCATAACTTGTTTTGTTGATTACAAACTGATCTCTATAGATCCAATTTCACTTTTGTATGTTAGACAAGGAGAGAATGAATCATTATGCCTATACATGACTCGATTTGCCAAAGCTTCCATGACAATACCCAACTTGCATCCAGTTGTGGCGATGCAACCTATCAAGGCAGGAGTCAAATCAGGCTCATTCTCAGTATATGCTGATCCACCCTTAAACATGGACGCCGAGCAAGGTCAACTCGGTACATCAGCATAGAAGAGAATGTAGAAGCAAGAAGACGAATGGTGGAGCAACCTACGACCCTACCTTTTCTTCCACTGCAAGGTTTTAAAAAGAGGCAGACTACCACATTTGAAAGTTTTACTTACGTAAATGCTACTCGAGACATTGTTTTAAAGGAAACATGTAATTTAAAGTTGATAAAAATGTCCCAACCGACTCCTTCCCCACCATATGCCGATACCACAAAATGTTACAATTACCATCAATATCAGGGACACATGATAGAATAACTGACCAACCTAGAACCCACTAGTATACAAAAAAAAGTCCATATATTGTTTAAATGAAGTGACTTTCATTTCCTCATTCATGGTCTCTAACTATTGTGTCTTCTCCTTACTTGCTAGTGTTGAGGATACACTAAAAGACTCATCTTCTAACACATCACTAGAAACTACTAAGGAGTATGCAATAAATACTGCATGTTCATACCTCTTTGGAGCTCTTATCATTCTCCTTGTTCTATCTCCAACAAACATGTAATCACTAAACTGTTTGTCTTCATCAAAAGCTTCTTGTCTTTCATCTAGGAAATCAAGGATCCAATTGTTCACTAATTGCTTTTCACTACTCATCTTACACGAGTACAACACTTGCTTTAGATAGAGACGGTTCACCAAGGACTTCGTCATGTACAAGCCTTTAAGCTTAGTCCATAGTCTTAATGTTGTCTTCTCCTCCGAGAGTTGCCTTAACAACTTATCACCGAGGCTAAGAATAATTGTGTTGTGAACCTTCTAACAATGTTTTCTTATCCTTCTCTGTCATGGACACGTCAAACTTGAATTCACTTTTCAATAAAACATTGAGGAGACCTTGTTGAATCAAGAAAGCACACATATTCAACTGTCGTAATTTAAAATCATTCAAACCAATGGTTTTCTCAATTATCATGACAAATCTATAATAAAATCTTACTTAGACTCTTATTCAAGCATAACTCAAATGTTAACCTCAACCGATGATACAAAATTCCTATTTATACAACAATATTGTTGCAAATAACTCACGTGAAACACATATAATAAAGAGGAAGACATATAAGTAGTGTTTCTCATTACTCAGTTGAAAAGTTACTTCGATGATTTCTCCAAATAATCAAAATCCGAATAGATGCTAAAAGACTAGACAATTTGCTAAGACAATTAACCACATATGATATATGCCCCATATCAAGTACTAGACAATCTCATAAAGTTAAAAAAAAAAAACCTTTTAAACAACTTTTTAAACAATATTTTACTAAAAAATGTGAGATTTCAAATACTACTTTATCTTATCTTAATTTTAAACCATAATGATGGTGTGCTATACAAGAGAGTTGATAATACTTTATTCTCAACTTAGACAAATGGAAAAGAACATAAAGATATTTATGTTATTATTTTTGTTTATTTTATTTTTGAATATAGTAATTTTCTGTGTAAAGAAAAGTTTTTTTTTTTAAAGTATAACATATTATTACACATATGTTTAATTATTTTGCTATGATTGAAGAGTCATGTATTTATTAATAGATCTTACCATTTCAGTTTGCAATTAATGCGTTAGTCACAAAAAAAGAACAACTTTATTTTAATTTCTTTAGCCGAACGAGTTTAAGGAAATTGGCAAGATCCCTAATTAAATTAAATCTAAAATGAATAATTACTTTTGTCATCTTCCAAAAATAAGAAAAATATTACTTTGTCTGAAATGGGTTAGGTTAATCAATAAATAGTGAGTGTACTGCTTTTCCTGCTCAGTCACTCTCTTCACGTCTACCACTGACGTACCCACCACCATCGTATCTTCGTTCATTTCTTTTTCCCAAAACAATTATTTAAAGTAAAAATAAAAATAAAAGGAAATTCTCACACTTTTTCTCTCACTCTCTCTCTCTCTCTCTCTCCTTCCATGGTGGAACACCGCAGACGCAGAGTCGCCGGAAGAAGAATAAGAGAGAAGATCGAAGAGCCGAGGCAAGTCGATCGCCAAAACTAGGGTTTCAAAACTGCCGACGAAGACGAAGAAAAATGCCACTCTCGAAGTACCGCGTGCGGAACGAGTACAGCTTGGCGGATCCCGAGCTGTATCGTGCCGCTGACAAGGATGATCCAGAAGCGCTTCTCGAAGCCGTCGCCATGGCCGGTCTCGTTGGACTCTTGCGCCAGCTCGGCGACCTCGCCGAGTCAGTTTCTTATTCCGTTCCTTCTGCATTATTTTTTAAGTTCTTTGGTTTCGTAATTCTGATTTTCGGTGGTTGCGTTTAGTTGAAAGGGTGGTGAGTTTGGAAAAGGAAAGCGAAAGATTAAAACAAGTGGGAATGTTTAGGTTTGTGCTGGAGTGAGCTTAATTTGGCAAGGTTGTATGATTTTGGATTTCGTTAGCTGGTTGGATCGAGGAGCTACTTTGGAATTGGAAGATAGTATACAACGTGCTGGTGGTTTTGTTCTGGTTTATTGGTTATTAAATTACTTTAGTTAGTTAGTTTCAAATTCTAGGTCTTCTCCTTTTGAACTTTGTATGGGTAAAGTTTTGAGGGGGGGAGGGGGAGAAATTGAAAGAAAATTGGGCGGTTGTAGTGCGGGGATTGGTTTAAATTGTTGAATTGTGAAAGTATTGCGGTGACCTTGTGGAGGCGTAGAGCTTGACTTGGTTTGAATTTGTCTGACTTATTGTAGACTACAAACTTGGATTGATGAAGTTCCTGATGATAGGTTTTGGCTGTATGAGATTAAATTGAGAAGCGTAGTTATTGGGTTTAAGAGAGATTTAACTGTTGAAGAAGTATGTTTGTTCTTTGATGTTTTTGGGAATTTGCTGATATTTTAAAATCGGACGAGTAGAGCAATTTAGTATACCATCTATAGCTGAGTAGAGTTACCGAACATGTGTGATTTTTCCTTAAGTGAGTATTGGGTTGTGTATTAAGGCTTAACTTTTTCATATGCCACAAATGGCACGCCTTGGTGTCTTAATCATGTGAATCTAGTTCAAATAGTAATAGATGTCATAGTGACATTCTGATTTCCTTGAGGTTAGTTCTAATTGGCGGAGTTTCGATTGTAATAGGATATTTCAACTTTGAAGTTGTTTCCTGCCTTTTTAGTACTGGAAATTTTGACTGCCCCTAGGTGCCATTAAATTCTCATTATTAAACTATTTCATTTTGGTTAGGTTTGCTGCTGAGATCTTCCATGATTTACATGAAGAAGTAATGGTTACTGCTGCAAGAGGCCATGGTCTTATGGCTCGTGTTAAACAGCTTGAGGCTGAAGTTCCTTCACTTGAGAAGGCTTTCTTTTCTCAAACTCATCACTCATCATTCTATACTAACGGAGGTTAGATTTCTCTTTACAGAGTCCTATTAAGTGTAACTTCTCATGATCGTGATTTAAATACTGTTAATCTTGTAAAATGCAGGAATTTTTGTTAAGTTGTAACCTTTTGCTGCAATGATCCCTTTGCTAATTTAAACATACTTGCATATTGCATTACAGGGATTGATTGGCATCCTAATCTACAGCCTGAACAAAATCTTGTGACTCGTGGAGACTTACCTCGATTTATAATGGACTCATATGAAGAATGTCGGGGCCCTCCAAGACTGTTCCTTCTGGATAAGTATGAGTTGATTCATCAATTATATGATTAGAAAGTAATGCTATGGATTTTTGAAATTTTTTTCTTGTGGCTTCTTTAAAGGTTCGATGTAGCTGGGGCTGGGGCATGCCTTAAGCGTTATACTGATCCATCATTCTTTAAAATAGAATCAACTTCACCTGTAAATGCTACCATAGAAGTTCAGAGAGAGAAGAGAATTCGTAAAATCAAGGTACAAAATTTCAATTCTACCATTTATATACAGTTCTTTTACTGAAAAATTGTTTTAAATGTGTGATCTTGATATGTTGTGTATTATTGTTTTGCTGAAAATTTATAAATTATTTGAGGTCTGTGCATTACCGTTGATTCATACATGTATGAGACCACATATGCAGGTGGACAACTTTTAGCTCTGCCTTTTGTTGTTAATTCCTGGGTTGCATTTCTCTGTAATTACCATAGCAAATAATTTTATGCAATGTAAATTTAAATGCTACAATTTTGTATAAATAATTTATTTTATTCACTTCCAGCTGAAGAAAGGAGCAAGGCTGAGGGATGGTGAAGCTCCTAATGTTGTACCATCACATTCAAAGTAAGCCCCAATAATTTTATTGTGATGAACCATTTTTCTTATTATGTTTTTTAATGATTGGTGGCTCAATTTAATTTCCATCATTGCAGATTACACCAGCTGCTTCTTGAAGAGCGTATTGAAAATGGTTATAGTAATCCTGCACGTCTAGTGAAGTTGAAAAAAAGACAAATGAGTGGACCGGCAGTTGAAGCAGAAGTTGGTAAGAGTTACATGGAGAAATTTCTGGAAACTCCTTCACCTGATCAAAAAATGGTTTGTGAAACTTCAATCTTTCCATTGCCTGTGAAATTGACACCAGATGATACTAGTGAGACTGGGATTAAAATTCTTGAAATCAGTAGCATCAGTCCTGTGAAAAGGTCAAAAGGAAATAAAAACACTTATTCATCCCTTGATGGGCAGGACTTAGAACTAAAATCATTTTCAGAAATCAATGGCGTGACAGATGGAGATTCTGTGAAGGTGAAAGAAAAAATCTCATCTGGTGTGACAGATAATATATCTTCTAATAATCGGAAGTTGCTTGATGTAGCACAATTGGCTATTGATGAACGAAGGAAAATAGAAGGCAACTTAGATGGGTACCATTCAGATGATGTGACTAGTGAGGTGGACAATTACATGGATGCTTTAACTACCATGGAATCAGAATTGGATACAGACAACGAGTACAAACCTAAGAATAGCTTCTTGAATGTTCAAAAGGAAACAAATACTAAGGATAAAGAGCAACAACTACAAGCTCATTTTTCAGATTCTCAATCATTTGGGGACTCTTCAATGTCTGATGACAGTAGTTCTTTCAAACAAGATAGAAATGAAGAACTAATTAAAGTGCAAGCTAAGTCGTCAGATTCTCAATCAACTGGAACCTCCTCTTCATTAGACGATAATAGTTCACTCAGAAGAGATATAAATGGGCAGCATATAGAACTACAAGCTCACCTCTCAGATTATCGATCTGTTGGAAACTCCTCTACATCAGACGAAAATGATTCTTTCATGAAAAATAGATCCTATTTACCTCAGTCTGATTCATTAAGCACCGTCATTGAAAATACACCAGGACCTTCATTATTCACAAGTGCTAAGTATTATGGACCGGTGGTTGCAGAGGCACCATCCAACCAGCTTCCCCAAAATGTTGAGTTCCAACACACAGATTGTGGGAGGTCTGTCATGCAAGATGATGCTGCTGTTCATGAAGAAGAGATTTCTGATTCCGGGAAAGCCTGTTCAGATAGGACGACTTCAGGACAGTGGTTGCGCTCAGATATTGGATACACCTCACAAGTGGTCCTACCTGCAGGAACTGAATCAGGTGAAACCTCATCTGATCCTGTTGAACTTAATTTAAGGTTAGATTGTGATGCTGCAGACAAAACACAAGATGACGATGCAGGCAGAACAGGAGATGATGATGATGATGCAGGCAGAACAGGAGATGATGATGATGCAGACAGAAAAGAGCTTGTAGAGTCTATTACTTCCAAACCTGTTTCTCTCTTCCTCACAAAAGATAATGCTTGTCCTGTGGATTCTTCCTATAAATCATCAATAGACAACTTGGATGATGATGATCCATGTATTCACTCTGAAGATTTGTTACAAGTTTCTAATGATTTAGGATTTGCTCATGGAGATGAACGCAATTCTCATTCTGAAATCAAAAGGTTCCAAGCAGAACCTACAAATGAAAACATTTCTGAAATTTTGGCTAATAAAGATATTGATTCACCAGGTGAGGATCCTGTTTGCCTGTCCACCGAAGAATTAAAAGTGAATTCAGGTGCTGTGCTGGCTCCTGATTGTCATGACACAAAAGATCAAGGTTCTACTACAGCAACCCAGCTTAATTCAGAGACTGTTGTGAAGATTCCTTCAATGAGTTGCTTTACTGGGGTTCTTTCCTCTGACTCAATTCAAAACAAAACACAGGAGGAACCAGGCTCAGCAGAAATTGAAGTTTCAAATCCTGATCTGGCATCGGAAGTTGACGAGGTACCAAAGATGGTGCATGATGATGAAACAAACGGACCCACCTGCAGTGTTGATCCAGTTGAAGTTGATGGTCCTTTTAAACATCCATCTTCTGATAATCATGTGATGGTAAATGATCTGGTCACTGAAAATGTTCAGTCAGAAGATCAACATGTATATTCTGTTCCTTGTGTTTATAGTGCTGAAAATGGTGTGGGTGTCGTTACTTGTCCAGTTTCAAGTCAGACTTCTCCTTCAAGGGGGTTTTCAGATTCAGAAGAACCTCTGTTGAATACTCATTCTTATGAAATGGACTTGAAATCCAATGAAGTAGAATTGATGCAAAGTGCCATGGATGCAAATGCAGTGGCGAATGAGAATCAATTGGCACCATTGCTAGATTTAACATCATCTGATGTAATAAATTCTGCAACCAGTAATATTGCGAAGTTAGAAGAATCTCTTCCTATTTTTGCAGATTCACAGGAGAGGAAAGTTGACGAGGCAGTTTCCAGAGAATCTTCAGAACTGGAGGACCAGAAGATAGTGGATCAACCAGAAATTGCTACTATGGATGCAAAATTGAACCTGAACAAAATTGTTCCTTGTGATCTTTCTGATTCAGAAACATGTAATATTCAGAAGTTCCAACATAGTGGTTTTGTTGATGATGCAGAAACAGTGCCTAAATTTTCAGGGTTGGATGCCCAGCAGTCAGAATCAATATTTAATGGTCAGCATGATCCATTACAAAATGGCAGAGATAGTTTTTCATCACCTTCGGGGAATCAGTGGGGACCTGAAGCTGATTTAGATCTGTTCTCAAAATCCCAAATTGGTGAACTGGTTGAAGAATATCCACTCAGAGATGAAAGAAACTTTGCCTCTGAGAAATCTCAATATCAGAAGATGCAATATCTATTGGAGCAAGAAAGTGATCATGCTACTTCTGAATGTGTGTCAGAAATACACGCAGATGAGCCATCACCATTTTATTCCTTGCCACATTCATCTAGTCAGAACACTGCAAAACTTGTCATGGATCCGTTGATGCCTCTTCTTCCTAGCCACTTTCCCAAGGCAACTGAAAATAATCTTGAGCAGATGCCACCTTTGCCTCCTCTACCGCCTATGCAATGGAGGATGGGAAAGGTTCAACATTCTTCCCTACCTTCACAGAGAGAAGAATTAGAAGTAAGCCAGGCTTCAGTCCAGCCAATTAGGCTGGATAAAACATCTCTATTTGGTTTGCCAATTTCTGAGAGAGAGACCTCGTTGTATCAGCATCCATTTTTGCCTGTCATGGCTGTGGAAAGTGATAAGCTCGAACATTCTTCTGGGTTTCCTGTTGGTGTTTCGGGGCATCCTGTTGCTATTCCTTTTCAATTTCCTATCATGGTTAATGAATCAAAAGGTCAATATAATTACCTATTGCTGGAGAGAAACCAAATTCAGAATCCCTTCTTAACCCTACCTGTGGCATCTACAGGCATGTCTCCTCATGGTCTCATTGTTGCTCCCGAGGGAAAAATGATGCAGAGTTCAAACCCATTTGTGCCTGTACCAGCAGCTGCATATGCTGTTTCAGGGCATGATTCCATCCCTACACAAGAAAGTTCAACTCAACCTCCACATAAGTTAATGTTGGAGACTAGATCAGATGATAAATCACTTCAACAGAGTAGGACTAATATGGTATCTATGGACTGGCCTCCAAATGGTCACGCAATTGGTTCTGAGGGAGAAATTGTACTGAATTCAAACCCTTGCCCTACAATTCTACCTGCTGAATTTTCTCTTTCTGGACATGAGTCTGTTTCAGCTGAAGAAAAACTGCCTCAGCCTCCAAGTCAATTAATGAGGGCGCCTAGTTCAGATGATAAAACACTTAAGCAGTCTGTTACTAATGGGGTACCAATGGACAGTCCTGACTTTCACATTGTTGCTTCCGATGGAGAAATGGAACAAAGTTCTAACCCAGAGCCTCCAATTTCACCTGTTGAATGTGCTGTTCTCAGGCCTGGACATGATTCTATCACTTCTCAAGGAAAACCGACTCTACCTCCAAGTCAATTAATGTCAGGGACTAGTTCTGAAGTTCAAACCCTTCAGCAGTCTATACATAATTTGGAAGGGGAACAAGAATGTTTGCCTATATCATTCATGTCTCCAAACATGGAAACTATGGAGCTTAATCAGAGTTTTGTGACCGATGAGGGGGGAATGACAACGTCCTTGGATACATCTGATCATACTTCAGATGTGGAGAGTGAAAGGACTAATGGAAAACCAAAGAGTAAGCTTCTTCGTCCTCGAAATCCTCTAATAGATGCTGTTGCTGCTCATGACAAAAGCAAGGTGAGACATTATCAAGTTTTTATATGACACTGAATATCCTTTTGAGGTCTTCATTCTTGCATAAAACTTTGCCTTTGAACTACTGCAGCTTAGGAGGGTTACCGAACGGGTCATGCCTCAAATTGCACCGAAGGTAGATGAAAGAGATTCTCTACTAGAACAGATAAGAACAAAGGTTAGAACTTACTTTATTTATGCTTAGTGTACACTTTTGTATTGAAAGCATTCTTTTTATTGAAATTTTTTTTTTTGGTTCTCTCAGTCCTTCAACTTGAAGCCTGCTGTGACTACGCGACCTAGCATTCAAGGTCCAAAAACAAATTTGAAGCTTGCAGCCATCTTGGAGAAAGCAAATGCAATTCGCCAGGTCTCTTTATTTGTTTATTTTACTGTAATAGGCGTGTGCTTCTGTCTTGTTCTGTCTCTCGATGGTTTTACTCCCTTTTCAGGGTTCACTAATTTGTTAGTTATTTAAATAAATAGGCTTTGGCTGGAAGTGACGAAGATGACGATGCGGATTGGAGCGATTCTTGAATTTACTATTAGAAGTGTTCTCAGCTGGTGGATGTTTTTGACACTCTGGTTCTTTCTTGAGCCTGAATAGGAAATCTCCCTGAAATGCAAGATTCTTTATCCTACTCTGTTCATATATGATACTCTGAACTCCATATAGGATATAGCTTTCTTAGTCTGCTTTCTTCGCATATATATGGCATGAAAAATTGTACTAGCATGTAGATTAGCTTCGATGTCTCGGAGGTGGAACTCACTTCAGTGAAGATGACTCAAGTTCAGCGTGCAAGCGCTGTACAAGTCTAGATCCATGCTATCAAGAAATATCCCCATGCCTCCCGTTCACATATAAGCAAATGTATATTTGTGTCGTGTCATAATTTTTTTTATATTTAGTCACGAGTATCCAATTTTGTAATTCTGTGATGTAGTTGTGTTTTGTGATAATTGCCCATTTATCATGTAGTTCATCTGTGTCCAGTATAGTAACATATATACGTGAGTAAAATCATTTCAGTGTACAGTCCACTATTACCATTGTTCATTGTTCAATCCCTCTCAATGATTACTGTTCTTGTTATATATTTGCAAGTAAATTGGAAAAAAAAGGCAGAGATGAACATCAAATTGCTTTCGGATTCATGAAGACATTCTGTGACAAGTTCCGTAGTGTCGTTGAATACTTATTTTTTTATTTTCAAAATTTAAGATAACATTAATTATTTTGTACTAATTATATCTTTATATATATATATATATATATATATATATATATATATATATATATATATATGCATACGTATATGTATGTATATAGTTAGTATATGTAGTGATTTAAAATTGGAAATGAGCAAAATAAGAAACTTAAAATAGAAAATTTATTGCGTAAAGTTTTGAAAGATAAAAAAGGGATAGAAGAGAGTACCGTTTTTGGCGTTCAGATGATAGATTATTAATTTTGGTTTGCGAACGAAATACTGGTTAATTACGGTCACGTGTAAAAGAATTATTGATGTTTTCTTTATAGTTATTAAAACTTGTATTATCAGAGAAAATATAGGTGCAGAAATGTTTCCTCTAGTTCTAATCAAATGAAAAAATTTGATTTGGTAATATATTGATATTTAATAGATTTGTTTATTACATAAATTGCAGATAAATCTCAAATCTAATTGAAATGATGGGTGGAAATACAAATTTGTAAGGGAGACAGTGATAGCAATAAATTAAGCCCTACCTGCTACATGGTTGGAAGTGAAGGTACCCCACCATTGAACAATTTTTTCAATTCCAAGCACCGCATCATAAAGGCACGGTCCACATCTTAGGAAACACCCGCTATTTATTTATTATTCTCTCAGACTTTGGGTTGTTAACCCTTTATTTTAAGAAAAGTCTCTTTTTATTTATTAAAATTAAAATATTTTTTAAATTATTTTAGTTTTCTAGTTTCAGTTTTATTACTATTCTTTTCTTTATTGTCACATTTTCTCTGAACCTACTCTCCTAAAAGTAGTTTTAAAAATTGGTTGTTAAAATAACTTTTGATAATCGAAAACATACATTACTATAAAATTATTAAATAAAATTTAATTTTAAAGATAAAAATAATTAATTATTATATTAATAAAATTAAAATTAAATATTATTTTATAAATTAAAAAATTATTAGTATATAAATTAATTTTATATTTATAAATTAGTTTTTAAATTGATATATTTATTAGTTTAGATCTGTTCAGTATTAAGGAGATCTATGACTTATTGATTGTCTCATATATAAACCTAAGGTGTGGGCTAGACGAACGCGGATGACGAATGGCATGGGACCACGAAAGTTGGGTGGCCATAATATTTTCAAAACAGAAAAAATAATATTCGCCTCGCATCTCGCCTAAAAAAGTGGAAATACAAAAATGTGATTTTCTTTTATGTTTAACATAATAATACCAAAAAAAGAGACTGAAACAACAACAAAAAAGGGAAAGTAGTTTTTAACCAACATACTGATTAGTTAAACAAGAAAAGCAGAGATTTTTTTGGACTTAGGGGGAACTATCTATAAATGAGAGAATTGAGGAAGAAAAAAGGATCAAAAAATTATTTTGTGCTGGTTCAAGGAAAAACTTTAACTCCTCAACCAATCTAAAATCGAGAAAAGCCTTTGAGCTAGACCAAATTGGCGCCCACCGTAGGGCAGGTAAAAAATGTTCCTACTCCAAAATTACTCTGAAAACAGGATTTTAAAGAAAAAATGACGACACTATGCAAAACCCTAGACCAAATGCAACGACATAAACAAAGAATGAAGTTGCATCAGTTGAGCTACTCATGGAGACCATGCGAGAGCTTCAATGGGATAATGTAGAGGTCAGGGGATAAGCTGAAGAATTCTAGGTGGTGCAAGATCGTATACGGGAAGAAGCTAGCGTTGCAGAAGAACGCTTGCGCCTAAAATTACAAAAAGAGCATGAGCACTAAAGAAGGAAGCCCATGAAGAATAGATGAAGCTTAGGGATGATGTAGAAATGGCCCAAAAATTGATGAAAAACACAGTTAAAGCCCATGAAGAAATATAGAAGGTGAATGAAACATTGAGGAAGACGGCTCATGATCAAGCAGATCGACAAGGAGATGGAAACTTGCAGTCAAACCGGGAGGACACCCTGGTACTTTTTAGGAAGATTATGGACAAACCCGTGCCTCCACACTTCATGATACCCAAAATCACTCCTTTTTTGGGCACCAGAGATCCCAAGAGCCATCTGAAGGCTTTCAGAGCCCAAATGTTAATATCAAGGGGCTCAGACTCGATGCACTGCAAGATGTTCTTCGAAACATTCACTGGAACTGCCCTCCAATGGTTTAGCAAAATTCTCGATGGCACCATCACTTCATTCCACACCTTTGAAAGGATATTTGAAGAACAGTTCACCACCAACAAGATCAAACCACCAAGGATAGTAGGCCTTTTTGACATAAAGCAAGATGAAGGGGACCCTTTGAAGAGCTACCTCAAATGCTTATGCGAAGTGTCGGTACGAACTCAATATCCAAATGAGGAGATGGTTGTAGATGCATTCATGAAGGGATTACGAGCTAATCCTTTTATCGAGTCACTACTCAGGAATCAAGCAGAGTCAATGGTTGAGGTTCGAGAGCGTGCCTCAACTTATATTGAGGTCGAATAAGCATTACGAAGAAAAAGGGAAGAGGAGAAACGGGTACATTCCAAGTACAATGGACATGAAAGTAAGAAGGCGATAGACACCCAAGGGGAGGAACCTGAATGGCGATACGTCCGGTACGTCGAAGGAAGCCCCCCAATGAAAGGAGGAATCGAAATAAATGATTTTTATACGGACATCAATATCAATTAAAGGACACAATATTGTCATGCTAATCAAAATACAAAAGAGTGAGAAAGATGAACCTCAATCCCTATTTTTCCAATTGAAGCAACAAACTCATTGACTTGTTTTCTTATTAATCATTGCCATCATAACAAATCCTAACAAACTTTATTATTTTGTTTTTTATTTAGTGAATCTTTTACTTGATTATTCAATTGTTCCTTGTGGGTTCGATATCCGTCCTTAGGGACAAATTATTACTCTTGACAATACGGTACACTTGCCGTAAAAAGTAATCAAGTTTTTGGCACCATTGACGGGGAACAATTGAATTATTTGAGTACAAATTCCTAAATATTGTGAATATTCTAAATGTTTTTATTTTTTGTAAATTTTATTTATTTTTTAATATTGTTTCATTTTTGTTTATTTTTTAATATTGTTTTATTTTTGTTTATTTTTTAATATTGTTTTATTTTTGTTTATTTTTTAATATTGTTTTATTTTGTTTATTTTTTAATATTGTTTTATTTTTGTTTATTTTTAATATTGTTTTATTTTTGTTTATTTCATTTGCAAATTTGTTTTTATTTGTTTTCATTTTATTTTCAGGTGTATTTTAAATTGATTTCCTTTTATTTGATTTCAATTTTAAAAAAATATTGTTATTACTAGTGAATCCTTGTGCTAACCCTTGATTTAGCTGTCTTATATGATATTGAGAGGTCAAATTCCCAAAGACCAATTATTATTTGAAGCAGAGATTGAAAGGGCAGCCAAAAGAAAAAAAAAGACAAAGACAAAAGAGAGGCAAGAAGACAATAGAGAGGAATCCTCAACCACTTATTTTTTTTGTCCCACTAATATTTTTTAGGAGAAAAGCAACAAGGCAGAAGAACAAGCACCACCTCCTAGGAGGACACTTGGAGATTATGCCATGGATCAAGGGCCAAAACATTTTTCTAGTATTGCAATACCTGTTACTACCAGGGCTTTGGAGATGAAACCCGTTTTCCTTAGTCTAATAAGTACCCATCAATTTACAACAATGGATCATGAGGATCCATATACACATTTGGCTACATTTTATGAATTGGTGGGAACAATGGGTTTTCAATAAGCTAATATAGAAATGGTTTATATGTGCTTGTTTCTTTTTTCATTGGCAGGAAAGGCTAAAGAATGACTCAAATCACATCCAAATCAGAGCCTCACTAGTTGGAAGGATGTAAAGGAAAATTTTCTACAAAGATTTTTTCCAATCTCTTACTACATAAAGCAAAGTCTGAAATCTCTATGTTCAAACAAGGAGCAGATGAAGCTTTTTGTGAGTCATGGGAGAGATTCAAAATGATGCTGAGAAAATGCCCAAATCATGGGTTTGAAGATATTGCTCAACCGAGCATATTTCTTAATGGTCTCAGATTTGACATTAAGATGCTCCTAGATGTTACAGTTGGTGGCACAATGATGACTGCTGATGTAGAACAAGCGACAAGGATTATTGATGCATTGTCATTAAATGATTATCAAGCCCAACATGATAGACAAGGTATTCAAAAGAAAGGGTTGTTAGAGTTGAATACTTCAGTTGCACCATTGGCTTAGAAAAAAATTCTGACACAACAGATTGAACAATTAGCTACACAAATGGCTAAATTGCCCCAGCAATTACAAGACGTGCAATCATCCCAGAGCTAGAATCAACCAATAAGGTGTGATTTTTTTGGAGGTGATAATCTCAACGGTCAATGTTATTATTAGATCCATTCATCTAAAGCAGAGGTAAATTACATGGGTAATCAGGGAAGGCAAGGTGGCTTCTCCAACAACAACAATTATTCTCAAGGTTGGAGAAGCAATCAGAATCAAAATTTTGGGTGGAATCAAGATAGTGGTTCATCCAACAACAACAACAACCACTATATCCTTCAATTTTCGAAAGACTGAACAAATTTGAAGATACCTTGGAAAAATTCATGAAAGCTACTATGGCTAGTCAGGAGAATAATATGGCAGCAATCAGAAATATAAAAATATGGGTGGGACAGATTGCCAAAAAAATAGGAGAGAGACAAAGTGGTCAGTTTTCAGCCAATGCCCAAACCAACCCAAAAGAGCATTGCAATAAAATTTCCTATGAAAGTGGTAGAATAGCAGAAGAAAGGGATGGTAATAATGTAGTGGCTGAAAAAGAAAGGAAAAATGAGACTGAGGGGGAGAGAGATGAGAAAGAAAGAGAGGAGAAAAGAAGTAAGGAGGAAAACATAAAGAGAAAAAGTGAAAATAAGGAGAGAGGTGTTCTTGAAAAAGATTTATCATACCCTTACACTCCTTTAAAAAAAGAGAAGGAGAGAATTTTTTTGATAATTTGCTCCTTAAAAATTATTTTGCAGGAAATCTGAAGCAAAATTCAATATTTAAGAGATTTATGAAGAATAAGAGCTATATTGTAGAGAGAAATACAGAGTTGGAGGATGGATGCAGTGCCATTATTCCAAAAGGCTTGCCTAAAAAATCCAAGGACCCAAGAAGTTTTAATCTTCCAGTGTCCATATGTGCCTTATCTGTGGACAAGGCCTTACTGGATTTTGGGGCAAGCATAAATCTAATTCCTTTGGAAATGCTGAAGAAAATAGGTGATTTGGAGATTAAACCCACCAAGATGACATTACAGTTAGCTGATAGAGTAACCAAGTATCCATATGGTGTGGTTGAAGATGTTCTCATCAAGGTGGATAAATTCATATTTCTTGTGGATTTTGTTGAGATGGACATGGAAGAAGACGAAGAGGTTCCATTAATTCTTGCCAGACCTTTCATGAAGACTGCTACAATAATAATTGATGTTGATAAGGGAATGCTTAAAGTAAGAACTCACCAAAGCTCGCCCAAACTCGCCTAAGCCAGACGTCCAGAAAGGCTCTTGCTCAAGTAAGCTCAATCTCACCCAAGCGAGATTGCTCTAGTGACAATGGGCCTTTTTACGTGAAACTCACCAAGGCGAGCCCAATAAAGCTCAAGCAAGAAACCATTTAGCCCAAGGCAATTAGGTTAAATAGGAGGCCTGAGGCACAACCATAAACATGCAGGATTGAAAGGAAAACACGATTGAGTGTATTGTAATCCAGTTGGGAGAATGGGAGGTGTTAGAAACCTTGGAGGAGGCAAGCGTCAAGGATAAACACCTGAAATCTTCTTTTCTTGCACTCCCTGTTTATAACCGCCATTATGTGTGGCTAATTCTATCATTTGAGATTGAGAGTAATCTGTTCAAACTCGTATGTATTGAGGTAATATCTAAACATAATATTTTAATCTTGATTGATGATTAGTATTGTCATTTTATTTGTAATGCTTGGTTTACCATGATCTCGAAATTTAGATTTGACTGGAAAGTACATCTATGTTTCTCACCTAAATGATAATGCTTAAAATATTTGAATGCTATGAATAGATTTGAAATGTTAATTTCTATCAATGTCTGATCTTAATGATAAGAAGCTTTTATAAATATGCAAGGACTCAATATTTAGGAGACATCTTAATAATTTTATATGTGAGAAATCGATATAAATGATTTTTATATGAGCGTAGCGAACTGCAAATTATAGCGGATACACCTAAAATATTTCAAAATGGTTATAACTTTTGATAGAGTGGTTGGATTGAGATGCGTTAAAAATGAAAGTTTCTTGAAATGGGGTAAGGAATCCAATGGCCAATTCCCAAAAGGCGACCATGAAATAGTATAGCGAACTGCAATTTATCGCCTTCCGTGCCCTACCATTCTATGATTATTGAAACTAATGTACCGGATCCCATCAGAACTTTGTAATTAAGCATGGTTGGGCGACAGTAGTACCAGGATGGATGAGGAAGTCCTCGTGTTGCACCTCCATTTGTATCTCCTTTTATTCTATTTTTTTTCCTGCCCCAGACAATCAAACCATGACTTCACGTTTTCTATGCTTTTTTTGCTAATTGAGACAATCAAATCTTGAAGTACCTACCAAAAGGATCGTGAAATAGTGTAGAGAATTGCATATTATAGCAGATACACCTAAATTTTCTCAAATGGTCATAACTTTTGATAGAGTGGTCGAATTGAGATGTGTTAAAAATGAAAGTTTCTTGAAAAGGGGTAAGGAATCCAATGGCCAATTCTCGAAGGGACCATGAAATAGTGTAGCGAACTACAAATTATCGAGTTCGGGGCCCTACCATTTCCTGAGTATCGAAACTCAAGCCCACTTGCAAACCAATATAGGCATTGATCGCACGTCACTTGACAGGTGCCATCATACCAGCACTACTGCACTAGATCCGATCAGAACTCCGCAGTTAAGTGTGCCTGTGTGAGAGTAGTACTAGGATGGGTGACTTCCTATTGAAGTCCTCGTGTTCCACCTCTTTTTATATGAAGTCCTCGTGTTCCACCTCTTTTTATATTTCTTTTTTATGCTATTTTTACCTTGCGCAGTTAATTAAACCATGACTTCACCTTTTCCATGCTTTTTTTTGTTGACCTAGATAATCCAATCTTAAAGTACCTTAAAAAAAGTTTGTGAAAAAGTGTAGCGAATTGCAAATTATAGCGGATACGCCTAAAAAATTTCAAATGGTCATAACTTTTGATAGAGTGGTCGGATTGAGATGCGTGAAAGTTGAAAGTTTCTCTAAATGTGGTAAGGAATCCACTGGCCAATTTTCGAAGGGGATCGTGAAATAGTGTAGCAAGCTGCAAATTATTGCGTTCGGGGCCCTACCATTCTGTGCTTATCCAAACTCAAGCCCAATTGCAAACCCATATAGGCATTGATCGCACGTCACTTGACAGGTGCGATCATATCAGCACTACTGCACCGGATTCGATCAGAACTCCGCAGTTAAGTGTGCCTGTGCGAGAGTAGTACTAGGATGGGTGACTTCCTATTGAAGTCCTCGTGTTCCACCTCTTTTTATATTTCTTTTTTATGCTATTTTTTTTCCTTGCCCAGTTAATTAAACCATGACTTCACCTTTTCCATGCTTTTTTTGTTGACCCAGATAATCAAATCTTAAAGTACCATAAAACAAGTTTGTGAAATAGTGTAGCGAACGGCAAATTATAGCGGACACGCCTAAAAATTTCAAATGTTCATAACTTTTGATAGAGTGGTTGGATTGAGATGCGTGCAAATTGAAAGTTTCTCGAAATGTGGTAAGGAATCCACTAGCCAATTCCCGAAGGGGACCGTGAAATAGTGTAGCAAACTACAAATTATCGCGTTTGGGGCCCTACCATTTCGTGATCATCCAAATTCAAGCCCACTTGCAAACCAGTATAGGCATTGATCGCGCATTACTTGACAGGTGCAATCATACCAGCACTAATGCATCGAATCCCATCAGAACTTCGCAGTGAAGCGTGCTTGGACAAGAGTAGTACTAGGATGGGTGGCCTCCTGGTAAAGTCCTTGTGTTGCACCTGTTTTTGTATTTCTTTTTGTTATTTTTTCCTGACCCAGACAATCAAACTATGACTTCAACTTTTTCATGCTTTTTTTGCTGACCCAGAAAATCAAATCTTAATGTACTTACAAAAAAGATTGTTACATCGTGTAGTGAACTGCAAATTACAACAAATTCGCCTAAAAAATTCGAAATGATCATAACTTTTGATAGAGTGGTCAGATTGAAATGCGTTAAAAATGAAAGTTTCTCGAAATTGGGTAAGGAATCCAATGGCCAATTCTCAAAAGGAGACCGTGAAATAGTGTAGCGAACTGCAATTTATCTCTTTCCATGCCCTACCATTCTGTGATTATTGAAACTCAAGCCAACTTGCAAACAAGCATTGATCGCGCATCACTTGACAGGTGCGATCATACCAGCACTAATGCAACGGATCCCATCAGAACTCTACAGTAAGCGTGGTTGGGCTAGAGTAGTACTAGGATGGATGAGGAAGTCCTCGTGTTGCACCTCCTTTTGTATCTTCTTTTTATTCTATTTTTTTCCTGCCCCAGATAATCAAACCATGACTTCACATTTTCTATGCTTTTTTTGCTGACCGAGACAATCAAATCTTGAAGTACCTACAAAAAGGATCGTGAAATAGGGTAGAGAATTGCATATTATAGCGGATACACCTAAAATTTCTCAAATGGTCATAACTTTTGATAGAGTGGTCGGACTGAGATACGTTAAAAATGAAAGTTTCTCAAAATAGGGTAAGGAATTCAATGGCCAATTCTCGAAGGGGACCATGAAATAGTGTAGCGAACTGCAAATTATCGCGTTCGAGGCCCTACCATTCCGTGATTATCAAAACTCAAGCTCACTTGCAAACTCATATAGGCATTGACCGTGCATCACTTGACAGGTGCGGTCATACCAACACTAATGCACCGGATCCCACCAGAACGCCGCACATAAGCGTGCCTGGGCGTGAGTAGTACTAGGATGGGGACCTCCTGGTGAAGTCCTCATGTTGCACCTCTCTTTGTATTTCTTTTTTGATGGCCTTCACATAGTGAGCTCTCCTTGGATGTTGAAGATGGTGCGGAAGCAATGGTTGAAATGAGCAAGATCCTCCTAGGAGTGATGGTGGTCTTGAAGGTGCATGAAGTGTATGAAAATGAGAGAGGTTTGGCCAACTCTCTTTGGTGGTGAAGGAGTGAAGATTAAAGCCATAAATCAAGAGATTTAGGCAAGGGAGTAAGTATGGCTCAAATTTGGCAGCATAACTTTACTCAAATTAATCTTGAAAATACATGAGGTAGGCCTCCTTATTTATAGATTTAGGAGCCTTGGTGAGCAAGCTTAAAGGGTAGGGATGGAAATACAAAAAGTGGGGGCTGCCTAGGGTATTGACTTTAGTCAAACCACACCATCATCCTAATATTCTAGAAGATAGGTCAAAAATGCAACATTTGATAGTACACCCCTCCTTCTTTTGCTAAAGGCACCTATTTGCTAGCACACCCCTCCTTCTATTGCTAAGGGCACCTTTTTGATAGCACACCCCTAAGTGAGCAAGTTTTGCTTTCTACACTACACTAATCTACTAAGCTACCCCTAATGGGCCTCCAAGTAGCATGTACAAGGTCTTCTCCCTCCCATCCGTGGCTTGACTCATTTGGGCGTGAATGTGCTTGGCCATGGACCTTGTGAGAGGTCCTAGACGGTCTAGGCTCCCTCCTAGACGCTCCTCATGTAGCTCCCCCTTGTCTTGTGCTAGACGCTCTCCATGTGGTTCTAGACGGTCTAGTCTTGGCCCTTGGCTTTCATGGTGGGGTGAGCTTGGCCTCTCTCCATCATTTTTTATGCTATTTTTTTCTTAATCATGACTTCACCTTTTCCATGCTATTTTTGCTGACCCAGACAATCAAATCTTAAAGTACCGACAAAAAAGATCGTGAAATAGTGTAGCGAACTGCATATTATAGTGGATACACCTAAAAATTTTCAAATGGTCATAAGTTTTGATAGAGTGGTCAGATTGAGATGCGTTAAAAATGAAAGTTTCACGAAATTGGGTAAGGAATCTAATGGCCAATTCCCGAAGGGGACCGTCAAATAGTGTAACAAATTGCAAATTATCGCGTTCGGGGCCCTACCATTCCGTGATTATCAAAACTCAAGTCTACTTGCAAACCCATATAGGCATTGATAGCACATCACTTGACAGGTGCGATCATACCAGCACTATTGCACCGGATCCCATTAGAACTCTGCAGCTAAGCGTGTTTGGGCAAGAGTAGTTCTAGGATGGGTGACCTCGAGGGAAGTCTTTGTGTTGCACCTCTTTTTGTGTTTCTTCGTGTGAGTGTATACATTATTGTTATTATTTGTCATAAACTAGACTATACATGGAAAATCTACACACTTGGATAGGTTTAATTTTCTTTAATGCATAATTCTAATCCACTCAGCAATTTTTAAGCATAACATTTGAGTTCACAATCATCACGTCAATTTTAGTTCCCAACTATTTCAGAATGCCTCATTGAGCCTCTTTTAATACGACTCAGATAATTCCTACTAAAATGAAACAACTGCTTGATGAGGGATCGGTTACTGATAATTCACTGGCTGACATTGTCACGGTTGATCCAGTTGTCCGGGGATTTATTAGAGATTGGGATGCTATTGAGGATTTGTTGCAGCATGTTTTATATACTGGACTCGGATGGGAAATTGGCAATGAAGGTCAAATACTCTTTACGGATCCACTTTGTACCCCTAAGGTTTCTCAAACTTGCCTGCTTTCTCTTTTCCTGTACACATTTATTCCTAGATACCCTTTTTTGTGTATGCATATGTGTTATTCTTTGCTAGGTTTTCGTTTCCTTTTTATCTACCTGAACTAATTGGGCAACCTTTTATTAAATGGAATTGCCACTAATAAGTAAGTATTATTGTTTTGTTAGTGTTATATATATCTTTTCTTAATTAGTATATATGTTGTTTTCCTATTTTCCAGGCCAACAAAGAACAGTTGGTGCAATTAATGTTTGAAACATTCAACATATCAGGGTTTTATGCTTCAGAATAAGCAGTGTTATCACTGTATGCTGTGGGACGTATCTCAGGCTGCACTGTTGATATAGGACATGGAAAAATAGGTATCCACGCCTGAAGCAATAGAAACTTTATTTGAATTATGCAAATAGGTTCTAAATTGAATAGATGGATTCTTTCAGCTGCATGCTGAGTGAATCAAGCTGTCTGTTTTTGATGTGGGAGTATGCTATCTCTAGCACTTAGCATGATGGGTTCATGAACCACAGGTTCTGTGGGTAACGGGATATCTGATGTCCTGCCTTTTTTTTAATTTTGCTACAGAGTAAAGAAATAATGATTTATTAATTTTCTTTATCTGATCTCAATAATAAAATTAAATACCATTATCATATATTTAGTCTAGTCCACTTGAAATTGAACAGATTAAAAATTATGAAACAATTATTCTCCATTTCTTATATTCCAACGGTCTATACTTCTCATGTGTTGCTCATTCTATATACCACCTTTTTGTGTAATATTCCTTCTGTGTTACTAGCTTCATGTTTGAATGGAAGGAATCATGTACTTAGGATCTATATCAAATAACATAACTTAGGCTCCTAGAATGAATTTATTGAAGTTTCATTGTTCCACCGAGCCAGTTATTATTTTTTGTACATCTTGTTTTCCTAATGGAATCAAATTGAAAGACGAAGCAAGTAGTTTTCCGTATTTTCGTTTCTGTAGATAAGTGTAAGGAATTACTATATTTTAACTTTCACACAAGATCATGAATATCACGAGTGTCGCTGGTAAATGGAACAAGGAAAATATTATTTAAAATTTGTTGGAAAAAAATTTGAATTCTCCCAAGATTAATACATTTCAATTACTATTTTTCTGATACTTTCTATTTTTTAAGCTAAACTAGATAGTGTTCCAGTAAATATTGCATGCACAATTGGAGTAAATGAATAGATGTCTGAGTGTTTGTCTTCAAATATGAACATGTTTTTGAGCTTACTTGTTATATGTATTGTATCATGATTTCTTTGGCTTTGTGACTAGATATTGCACCTGTAATTGAGGGTGCTGTTCAACATATTGCCTAGTTTGGAGGTATTGATCTATCTAATTTCCTGGCTCAAGAACTAGGGAAGTCCAATCCACAAGTAAATATCAGCATGACTGATGTGGAGCAAATAAAAGAGCAGTACTCATGCTGTGCTCTAGATGAGTTAGCTTATGAAAAGACCCAATATTTTTGTCCTGTGGAGGAGCATACCCTTCCTGATGGACAGGTCTGCTTTCTTAATTCCTCTGATAGTTTTGACTAGCAATACTGATTGATAGAGGGGGAAGGAAATGAAAATGAAAGAAAAGGTGAGATTAAGAATCAGTAAGCATAGAATTGATTGATTTAAGCAAAACTTATGAGGTGGTGACTGATGTTTGTTTGGAATACATTCTGTTTTCAACTTTCTGTGATTTACCAATTAAAATCTGATATTTTTAGCTGATCATGGAGCTTTCTTTTACTGTGTTATTATATATTTTAGTCAGCCTTTTGAGGAAGCGCTTTGTAAGTTCTCTGCATGCTCAAACTGTTAAAAGTTGTATCAGTAATTTTCACATCCACCAGGAGAGGCTGGGTAACAGTATGTCTCCCTAAGGACGTTGAATTGGCTCTATTTAATGGTTCAGCTGCTTTTGTGTTTCAAAATTCTGGACCAGCCTGAAGGTTATTTCAAATTTGAGACAAACAGGCTGGTTTGATGGGATAAAAACTGCCAACAACTCAACAACATTTGTTTTCTTCCCCCCACTGTCAACAATGTGTTTATATTTAAGTTCTGTAAATGGATCTTCAATAACTTATTACTTACCTGAAAGTTGAATTATATTAAAGGTGATAACAATAGGGAGAGAAAGATATACGGTTGGGGAAGCTTTATTCCAGCCATGTCTATTGGGTTTAGAGGCTCATGGCATTGTTGATCAGCTTGTCCGTGCTATTTCAACCGTGTCATCTGATAATCAACGGCAGCTGCTGGAAAATACTGTGGTTTGTGGTGGCACTTCATCTATGGCAGGTATATCTTTGTCTTCATTAGTTCTGGTGAATTTAGCATAAGCTTGATATGAAGTTCTAATTTGTTATACTTTTTGTTGTTTTTCCCATCTAAAGACAATGTGCTTATATTTGGTTTATCCATCAATATTTTTGAAGTGTTATATCTTCTACTTTGAATGTAGGGGATCCTGCTTTCTTTTAGATTAGAGTAGAATATAATCTAATATTTGAAAAATAAATTCATATTATTTAGTTAGAAACCTGGATAGCAACCAATAAAGTTTAAAATTTAATAAACTTCTCAAATCACAGAAATTAGTAATTAGAATCAGGAATTCAAAAGACAGATAGAAATCGCTGAATATAAAGATGACCTAGTGCACGAGACTCCCACTAAGCTGGGCGAGGATAGATGAACATGGTATTACCTTGGCAGGTGGAATGGCTGTTTCTAGGATTTGGATATGTAAACTCCTTCTCACAAGGTTGTTCTTACTACTGTTGCATCAAGGGCCTCCCTGAAATTGCACAGAATGCAGGCTAGTCATTATATTTTCAGCCCCCAGTTCTCCTCTTCCATTCATCCATCACATTCCTCAGTTGGTCCTGCACTGTCCAACAAAGCTGCATAGGGCTTCCTAAAGTATTTTTTTAATAATATTTATGGATGGAAGCTCCTATATGAACTTTTCTGGTGGAATTTCTTTTAGGCCACAATAAAATATAATAAACATCTCTAAATCTGTATGCTTAATATTCACGTCCTTAGGTAGAAATGCAAATATTTTATGTTCCATTTTTTTTCTTTATTTCACAGAACCTGGATTTACTTCCCTACTTATATAAATATTTATCTATGGAGTTTAAGTTTTAGATTTAGTTGCAGATCAAGGTTTTTTTTATTGCAAGCGAACACTAATTATGTTTTAAATCAAGATATTCATATTTCTACTGACAATACTGGCTTTATCTCACAACACTTAGATTTCCTATCTATGCCAATGCTGTTGCTCTTAGTTACTTCTGACGAGCTAATGCTACTTTTCATTGGCAGGTTTTGAAGAGAGATTTCAGAAAGAATCTAGCTTAAGTTCATCTGCTGTTCAACATACCCTTGTTAAGGTAATTTGGTTATCTTGTAAAGTAACCTTAGATTTATTATTCTTGTTTTAAGTAATCTTTCCGCTGGTGGATAATCTCTGGCTTACTGCAGCCTCCAGAATACATGCCAGAAAATTTAACCATTTATTCTGCATGGGTGGGAGGTGCAATACTTGCCAAAGTGGTTTTCCCTCAAAATCAGCATATAACCAAGGCTGACTATGATGAAACTGGACCTTCCATTGTTCACCGGAAATGCTTCTGAAAGTATTCATCTCCATGATTTCAACAATTGTTTATTCCTGTGCTTGTACCCGGTACTGTAACATGCTATAACCTGTAGATTTTAAATGCTAGATGTTCATGTGCGTGTATAATGGTAAAAGCCGTAGCAATTTCCATTAAGGTAATCTTATCACTCTTTCTCCCCACCAAAAAAAAAGCTGTAGCAATCTCCATTAAGGTAATCTTCTCACTCTTTCTCCCCACCAAAAGAATTCTTCTCACCCTTCGTGAGTTCTAAGTAGCAGTAGAAGTTCCATTGTTCCTCAGAAATGTATATGTGGGGGCTTGCATATCTTTTATAATGTGGATATATATCCCTGTAAAATGTTCATTTTCTTTGTAACCTTGTGGGCTGTGGCTACTAGCTACATCCCTTCTAGCAGAACCCCTTGTTCCTATGATAGTTTGAAAGGAAAATTACATGCAAGTCTTCTATCAACTTTCCGATCGTAACTGCGGTACCACAGCTGTTATAACTTTCAAGTGACTGTGATTTCATGCAGTAAGTGCTGTGAAAGGAGATTGTTAGATTGGCTTAATGAAGCTCTATGCATGTTATTCCCTTGTTAAATACTTGACTTGCACCTAAATATGCAGCCTTGTCCCAAGCACTACCTTCTGGTACACATTTCTTATTTAGAATCTTATTTCGATTTGTATAACATGAAGATGACATCCAGAGAAAGTATAGATATAATAAGTGATATAGTGAAAAGAGAAAAATAAATGTTGGAGTTTTTGATAAACATTGTCTGTTTATATACATAGCATCAGTGTCGTATTAATTGAACAGGCTTGAACATGTTGACTTGAAGCACTTAAACCCTTAGATGAATTATTGTTTAACAGCAAACAGAATTGACACGTATGTTTTATTCCACAAGAGTAACTTCAGATGATAAGACCAACTTTAGTTAGAAAGGTAAAAATATCTAACCGGGAGTATACCGTTTCAACTATCATCCATTTCATGACTATCTGATTTCCATCACATCGGTGTACATACAAAAAGAGTTCAGAATTTTTTATTCTAGATCTAAGTTGATTGAAAATAAAAAAATTATATATCATAGATGTAGATGTAAAATGTAAGGATAGATAGTATGTTTGATAAACAATTATTTTTAATAAAATAAAAACAATAAAATGGTAAATAAGTGGACGAAACAAAATAGCCAGACTTAAAGGAAATTATTAAGGACAAACGTGCTAAAGAGAAAACAAAAAAAGGAAAAGAAAAACACCCCAGAAATCTTGAGATTGTATATTCCTTTTTGTACCATAGGAGCTATACTATAAAAGGATATCATTTTCGGATACATCTCTGTATCTTTGGTGCCCCTGTGGAGTAGGAAATGTTACCCAATCAATTGTGAAGTCCATTGCATAGGTTTTCTCTGAAGTTGAAAGACGCTAAAAAAACAAGCAAAGGTGTCAATTGTATGACGGGACCGGTCTACAAACAGAAGGAGCAAGCGTAATGGAGTCAAATCCAGATGCTTCAATTCATATATCGCACTCCAAGCAACAGTTTTCTCATATAAATAAAAACTAGGGGCATAGTTTATGGGGGCTTTTGCACCAAAATGATGTTTTATATTGTATTTATGAGAATGAGTAAAATTTTAAAAAATATGTATTTTGGTAAGTTGTGTTTTAGTAGAATAATTTAATGTAAGAAGTCATGTTCTAGCTCCGTGATCTAATAATACGATTTTGATGTTCAATAAATTTATGAGTATTAATACGATTTTGATGTTCAATAGATTTATGAGGAAGTCGTGTACCTTGAACACCAGTTTAATTAACATCTAGTCCTGCAGCACGGGTATTATATATATATATATATATATATATATATATATATATATATATATATATATATATATATATATATATATATATATATATAAAATACATTAATTAAAAGACTATAATATTAATATTAATAAATAAAATAGGTTATAGAATGTAATATCATTCATGAAAGTATATATGTAGTAAATAAAAAATAAAATTAAAATTTGAATGTCTTAATTATTGTGTATGTGAATATAAATAAAGAGTATCTATCTAATGATCTTTGAATATTTTTTTTCGTATACACCCTTTCAATTATTTTTTTTTTTAAAATAACATAATTTCAATCACCAATAGTCATACCAAGAACAAAGTTTGACTATAATATTAATAAAATAAATGAAAGAACAAAGTTTGACTATAATATCAATAAAATAAATGAAAAATCTACAAAAAGATTTTCGTAGTTTATGGATTAGTCGAATAAATGCAGAATAAATGCAGTAATTCGCGGGAATAAAAAAGTTTCTTATATTTATAGTAATTTAATTCATAGTCTATACACGAGGCAATTGCTTCTTAATCGTAAAATAGTTGTCCAAATTGCTATATTAAAAGAGAATTGTCTTTTTATGATTGCCAACAATATAATAAAAACCTAAAACCCCCTTATTTACTCCAGGAAGGTATAGAATAGAAATTTGTTTCTTTTGATAGCTTTATCATATGATAAACTATCAAAAGAAACAACCACGCTTAAAAAAAAATGATTCTTCGTTACCTATTATCTTTTTTTTCTTACAACAAAAAAATCAAATGGAATTAGTTTTGATGTTGTTGTTCCATAAATAACATATTTTGCTACACAATCACATTTCCTATCATGAGAGTCATGTTACTTATATGTAAAATAATAATAAAAAAATGAATTGTAAATATGGAATAATATCAATTTATACATACCACACTATCAAGACCAGCATCAGAATGTTTCTGGATAACATTATAATTAATACACAATTTCTTGACACGGAATGACTGTTCAAACCTATAATTTTGATCTTTGGTAAAAAAGCACAAGTTTATCGATCAAGTCACCAAATTCTTTCGGCATTTCAGTAGAGGCAACGTTCTAAATACATCAAAATATAGCAATTAATATATATATATATATATACATTATATAAATGAATCAATAAAACATATAAATTTAACAAAATTGACCTTCTCATGACATTCCAATACTTCAGCACAAGATTTATTGATGAGGGTAGTTGCTTCCCTGTCAAAAAGCACAAAAGTGGTGGATTCTGTATCATCAATAACTCTAACCTTGAGTTTATACCTGAAATTTAAAATACACAAACATAAGTTACAAAATACAATATAAAATTTGTTGGAAATTCATATCACAATGAAATTGAAATTGTGGAAAATACATTGCATACCTTGGTTGCACTTTTATAACATGCTTATTACATTTTTCGCAGAAGAACATTTTTGAATCTGGGTAAACTGCTTTATTGCATAAGCAAGCAGTGTACCACCAATCATCATCAGGTACTATATGTTTGATAATAGCTAGGACAACAAAAGTGCTCTCCTGAAACAAAATAAATAAATAATAAATAGGTTCAAATATTTAAGCAGACATAAACCATTTTTACAAATTGTAAAACTAATATATTTATACTTCATTGCAATTTTTGAGTCCTTGAATAGTATTTCTTGGGATCAAGTGGAGAAACTCATCTGAATCAGACAACTGACTCAATCCCTGTGAAGGAGAATCTGTTGACTCAATCATCCTACACATTTTAAATTTGTAGTTAGAATTCATTCAAGTCATAAATTTCAACAATACTCACTAAAATCATTTATTGAATGACAAATAATGTATTGAATTAACCTTTTCTTAAGTTTTGTAGCCTCTTTAGACTCGATGTTGTAAATTATTTTAGTGCAGTCCATACAATTTTGAAGACACACTTTGTCTACATGTAACCAAAATCATTAGCTTATAGTTAACTAACAAATAATACATGTTGATTACTTTACATACCCTGAAACATCTTAACTTTTGCAAACTGGTCACTAACAACAATATTTTGCACTTCTCCATAAGAAAGAAATGCATTCAGTTCATCAACATAATTTTCAAATAGGGTACACTCCATTTGGAAGCTGTTGTAAATTAAAATAAAAATTGTAGAAGACCATCAATTCATGCAGGATTTGTTGAAGAAAATAATTACTTGTTCCTGAAAGTAATATCTTACCCATCAGCTTCAATGGAGATTACATTTAGCTTAGTTATTTTCCCTGTTCTATTAAGTTCCCTTTCAGTGCCCTATACCTATGAGAATTCTGATAACATCTGTACAAAATAAATGATTTTAGTCCACATTAAAACAAATATATTAAACTAAAATCATAATAGCTAAACTTACCAAATAAGTAGTCAGTATCAAAGCCAGTGCAGACAACACAGAAATTGGAGTGTGTTGCACTTGAAACTAGTTCATTACTCACACAGGTTACCTTAGTTCCAAACTGGAAATTAATTTTGTATTGGTGGCGGGTTGTTCTATACGATCCAGCATTAGTGGCAACACTAAAAAATTGGAAAGCATAGACCTTATCCTCAATAATCTCTTTTTTGGAATTTATAGATAAGTGTCCTCCTAATATATACATGAATAGTAAGACCTGAAAAAGAAACAAAATAAACCATGATTAGAAGACTTTACATAAAAAGACTTTACATAAAACTTTGATAGTAAACATTAGAAAAAGAACTCATAATACTACTTCACCTCCCTATCTTGTATGACCATTTCCATTGAGAATGGAGATTTTGTTTTGTTGAAGTCAGAAACAAACCACAAGCGAATCACCCTTTCTATGAGGAACCAATTCTCCTTTTCAGGATTAACATCTTTGATGGAATTGGTAGTTTGGCTCAAGTGAGACATAATAAAAAATATTAATAGTGAGAATGTAAATGACTAAATGATTGAGTTGAAAAAAATAAAGTTATCCACATCTATATACAAACGGAAGATATCTTATTTAACTATTTAAAACCGCAAAAATAACATGTCTTCATGATTTCAAATTTGAAATTTGAATGATGTATCAGGAAATGCTTCAAGGAAAAGGAAAAATTGTTAAAAAAAAACCATGGAAAAGATGTAACACGGTTTGGGGAGAAAAATTAGCAAAGACCTCAGTTTTGCTTTCCCATGCTTCCAAAAAAGTTCAAGATCTTCCGTTGATGTGGTTGAAGATACGGCACCCTCATTTTCACAAAGAAGGAAACTATCAGAGTAGAGATGGCAAGGGCAGCGTGGGAGAGGGCGAGCTATGAAAGGCTTCATTTTCACAAAGAAGGAAACCATCAAAGTAGAGGTGGCAAAGGCAGTGTGAGAGAGGGCAAGCTATGACAGGCTTCATTTTCACAATGTGGGTAACTATCAGAGTAGAGGTGGCAAGGCAGCGTGAGAGGGGACTGGTGAGGATCAAAGAAGAAGGTAAAGTAATTTTAGAAAATGAACATAGTGTGCCACATTCTGAAAAAGAAAAGAGTGATGAGAGAGGGTGAAAAAGAAATAATGATGATATAGAGTTGGTGGGGTCAGAAAATAAGACAAAGTAACTTTAAAAAAAGGTGTGCACGTTTTAGAATAAAAAAAAAAGAAAAGAGTGATGAGAGAGGGTGAAATAAAATACAATAAAGATGAGAGAGAAATTTTCTTGACGGTGATAGAAAAAGACAGAGAAATTTTCTTGACGTGCGATTTTAATATTGTGCCACGTTTTCACTTCCACTTTCAGTAAAATTGAATTTTGATTTATTTTTATTAAATTTACCTTGTGTTGAAACGTGTAAAAACTTTTTCTTGAAGTGGTTACTATTTGTATTATTTATAGATTTATAGATGAAATCTAAGAAGACAACGGTTGTATAAAGAGTAAAGAGGATAACTATTGTGTAAATCTTTCGGAACGAAAGTTGTAAATACAAAACATATTTGTGGTAAAAATTCATTGAACCAAAGTCAGAGAGTGAGCTTCCCATAAATGAAATGATGAAGTGACGTTACTTGCTAGTACAATTTCTAATTGATAATATAAATAAAGATATTTTTGTTATTTTATACAAAAAAAATTGAAAGTTTAAGTGTAGAAAGAGGGTTGTATATTGGAGAAAAGTTGTCAATGTATATTTTTTTTATAAACGTCAATAAACTTAGGTACCTCATACAGACAAAGACAATTTCCTTACAACATGGATAAAAAGGTAAACAAATTCACCAAATTACCTTTTCAATTGCGCTGCACAACGCCAAATATGAAAGTGTGTAACTTTTTTTTAGTTTATAAACTAACTGTTAATTTTGACTATTTTGTATGTAATATAAATTTACATTTTTAGTGAGAAATTTAACTGCATATTCAAGAGATATAGATGTTATTTATTTAGTGGGAAATTTCATATTCAATCTTTATTTTATGCAAACAAAATTGTTGAATCAACGCGAGTTAATGAAATGAATTTCTAATATAATAATTTGGAGATGTTCATGACAAAAATGTTATATAACAAAAAGACCTTCATTGTTGTCAAAATTATATCTATGATACTTACAGGTTTCGTCATAAAAAAAGAAAGAGACTGTTGAGGTATTAGACAGACTCACACTCCATAAGACATATCTTAAGGAAATATGTTTTAATGATAAAATACGGTAAGATTTATTAAATGTTTTAAATAAGTTGTTATTTGGTGTGCATCACTTATTAGAAAGACATTAGAATGTTTACTAGCACAAGAATTAGAAAAATATGTCAGACGATGTATGCAATGATATGTACAGTCAAACATTACAAGATTCATGATAAAACATATATACAGAAAGTAAATGCATACACCAAACGGTTTGTGTAAAGAGTTATATGAAGTTTACATACAATGAACATTCATATAAGCAAGCGACATAAAAAATACATGTCAAACAATCTAAGGAAGAGTCTGTTATTGACCTTCATATTATTTAGAAAAGTCTTTCTTATATTGAGTTTTGGTGTCTTGTGGAAGGATACGCAGTTATGAAGATTCTTCTGACAAGACAAAACGTCTAATACAAAATTGTAATTTCTCAATAAATTGGCACAACACCTGACCAAATCTGATTCTATTTGGTTTCAGTACTATAACAAGCATACCTGCACTAAGGGAATTACCATGGACATGTTTTAAGCAATGAAAAAAAAAACTGCAGTGTTTAGCCCAAAATAATTAATTCCTATTGATACATATCTCTTTTTGTGCGTGACTATCTTTCTTCCACAGGTCTCATTCTTAAGTAAGGTAGTCATTTTTTTATTGGCGTTGTTTATCTCATAAATCTTAATTAATGCTTTTATAGAAAAAAATTATTTGATGTTACTTTAGTTATGAGTTTTATCAAAATAAATTTAATAAGAGTATTTTAGATGAATAAAGGTATGAAGTTTTAAATTAATTTGTATGGTTTCATTTTTTAATATATATTTTAGTAAACAATTTTTTTTTAATTAATACTTACAAAAATATGTAGGATAAATTGTAGATTTTTAAAATTTACGCAATAGAATACAAAATAATCAGAGATCTAAGTTATTCCATTATCAGGAGAAAGACGAGAGGTGTGAGTCATGGGAGTGGTCACAGGTGTAGAATCAAGAATGGCTGTTTCTAGAAAGAGATCAAGAGTATATTTGCGTTGACTTAAATGAAGACTAGTGCTGTTACGGGCAATTTCTAGTCCCAAAAAGTGAGTGAGATGACCTAAATTTTTTATCTTGAAGTGATTGTGTAGGGATGCAGTAATTGTATTGATTTTCTCCGTGTCATCAACATAAACAAGAATAACAGTGAGTTTATCGTTATCATATTTAAGAAAAAGAGAGTGATCAACAGTAGAAATAGAGTAATTATTTGATAAAAGAAAATTAGAAAGCTTAGCGTACCATTGGCGACCAGCTTGACAAAGGCCATACAAAGACCGTTGAATTTTGCAGACATGCTGGGGAGAAGGAAGAGAGAGGCCAGGTGGGGGGTCATGTATACCTCTTCATGGAGATCACCATGAAAAAATGCATTATTGACATCAAGTTGTTTTAAAATCCAATTTTTGGTAGTGGCAACAGCAAGGAGAAGGCGGAGGGTAGTGAGTTTAGCAACAGGTGCAAAAGTGTCTAAGAAATCAAGTCCTTCAAGTTGAGTGAACCCTTTGGCAACAACTCTAGCTTTGTGGTGCTCAACAGTGCCATCAGAATGGTATTTGATTTTATATACCCATTTAGAACCAATAGTTTTCTTACCTAAAGGTAGAGGGGTAAGTTGCCAAGTATTGTTGGCAGCAAGAGCTTGGAATTCAGATTGCATGGCAGATTGCCAAGAAGCATGTTTGGAGGCTTCGTTATAGGACTGAGGTTCAGGATGAGAGTTGATAGAGGAAATAATATTTCTAAAATTAGAAGATAAGGAATTGTAAGACAAGTAATTATGAATAGGATATCTACTACTTATAGCGTTGGTTGCAGTGTGAAAATTTGCAAGATAGGCAGGTTGTCGGTGAGGACGAGTTGATTGTCTTGGTAAGTTGGGTGAGGTGCTTCTTAGAGGTAAAGAAGGTGATAATGCTGGTGGAGGTGCAGTGTTGGATGCAGGAGCAGAGGTACTATTTGCTGGAAGATCATAGGATAATGAGGCTGGCGAAGGTGCAATATGGGGTGCAAAAGGAGAGGCACATGGCTCGACAGGAGGTGCAGTATTGGGTGCAAGAGTAGAGGCACATGGCTCGGCAGGAGGGGCAATATCAGAAAAAAAATCAAGAGCATAATTATATACGTTAGAAATAGGGAGAGATAAAGTGTTGGGGTCCCTAGGCAAGCCACTATCCAATTTATATGGAAAGTGATTTTCATGAAATATTACATGCCTTGATATCTCTATGCTATGAAACTTTAAATTTAAGACAATATAACCTTTTGTATTTTGTGAGAAGCCAAGAAAAATACCTTTGATAGATCTATCATCTAATTTCTTCCTATTTGCAGTAATGGTACTAGCATAACAGAGGCAACCAAACACTTTTAAAAAGGAAATCTCATACAGTTTTCCAAACAACTTTTCATGAGGAGTGATGTTATTAAGTAATGGAGTAGGAATAGAATTTATTAAGAAAACAACATGATTTGCAGCAAATTCCCAAAAAATAGGAGGAAGATTTGCTTGAAAAAGTAAAGCTTGGGTTACATTTAGTATGTGTTGATGTTTACGTTCCACAATGCCATTTTGTTGTGATGTTTCAACATAAGATGTTTGATGTATAATTCCCTTTGAAGCATAGAAATTTGACATAGCAAACTCAACACCATTGTTAGTACGAATCATTTTGATATTAGTTTTGAAATGATTTTGAACAAAAACAATGAAGTTAATGATGTGCGGACGCACTTCAGATTTATTATGCAGCAAAATAACCCAAGTATAACGTAAGTAATCATCAACAATAATCAAGAAATAACGAAAACCTTGCATAGAAATTATTGAACAGGGTCCCCAAATGTCAAAGTGTACCCAAATGTCAAAGTGTACAAGATCAAAAATAGCAGAGGTATCAATATTACTTAAAGTGAAAGGAAGTTTTCTTTGTTTTGCACGACTACAAGTGTCACATACATGATGAGTATCAACAGTAATAAAAAGGTATTGTCTGTTTAAGACATGTAATCTTTCATGTAAAGGGTGCCCCAGTCTATAGTGCCATAGTGTTTTGTCAGTGGTATTACAATGAATAAAAGGAGCAAAACTATGTGGTTTAGAATGACTAGAAGCAGGCAAGGTAGTGATAGGTACAAGCCAGCAGTGGCTTTAATTGTACCAATCTTCTCTTGGGTGAGATTGTCCTGTATAATGCAGTGATTTAAAGCGAAAGTTAAAGTGCATTTAAGTTGATGTGTGAGTTTAGAAACAGATATTAAGTTTAATTGAAAATGAGGCACATATAACACATCAGACAAATAAAACTTAGCAGAAAAATGTACTAAACCAGAATATGTAGCATAAACATTTTGGCCATTTGGGAGACTAATTAAGACAGGTTTGATTTTAGTGTAAGTAGTAAAAGCGCTCAAATTATGGCAAACATGATCTGTGGCACCAGAATCAACAAACCAAGATTCTGTTATAGCAGATAGTGAAGAGAGAAACTTACCCGTTGAAGATTGCTTGGTATTGGTGATTTTATCTGCAAAGAAGGTGCCGACTTCATTAATTTGAACGTGAGGGGCAGGATCCTCAAGATTTTGTTGACATAAAATGTTGGTCAAGAATTGACACTGCTGTGATGTAAGTTGAATCCCCTTTACATCCTGTTCTTTAGAAAAAGACTTAGAAGAAGGATTAGTAGTAATCATACTGTTGGCTTGGGATGTCCTATTGGTGAATTTGTAGCCAGGAGGGAACTCATGCTTTTTATAATAGGTGTCGATAGTATGACCAAGACGATTTACAAAAAATGTAGACTTTTCTAGTAGAAGAAAACTTTGAGGTTTTAAAAGCACCAGAAGGAAAATCCACTTTGCAAAAACAAACAGCTTCAGTATGACCATTTTTACCACAGAAATTGCATGTAGTAGTGCTTAAGACTATGAAGGCTAGGGGTAGGAACAACCGTGGATAATTGTCTCTCTTGTTGGAGAACCAAGGAAAAATTTTTGGATATGGCAGGAATGGGATCCATGAGCAAAACATGAGAACAAATATTTCTATATTGATCATTTAATCCTCTTAAAAATTGCATAGCACGATCCTCACACTTTCTTTGATTTATAATAGAAATAACAGAACAAGAACATTTTACTAGGCATGTGCATACAGGATTAGGTCTAAAATTCTCTAATTCATCCCAAATAACACGCAATTTTGTAAAATATTCTGTGACAGACATATCTCCCTGGTTTAAAGAAATACTCTCAAATTGCAAATCAGAAATGCGAGATAAATCCCCTTGTGAATATCTAACTTTTACATCATTCCAGATATCAAAGGCTATGTCCATCCAAACAATACTTTGCCTAATAGGATAGAAACAGAGTGTACTAACCAGGAGACAACCATGTTCTTACAACGTGACCAAGACGAGAAAGTGGGATCATCCCTTTGTGGGCACGGGTATGAGCCAAGTATGAATTCCACCTTATTCTTCGCACTAAGAGCAGTGATGAATGACCAGTTCCATGAATGGTAGTTTTTTGAATCAAGAACAGGCGATACCAACGAGGCTGCAAGATTCTCGCTAGGGTGTAGGTACAGGAAGTTGTTCATAGATTGTTTCAAAAGGGGCGTCGGTATAGGGTTTTCATTGGAAGAGGAAGCCGGTGTGGGGTTTCACCAGACATCGCCTACAAGATTGAAAAAAAAAACAGAAAAGATAACCAAGAACAGCAAAGAGGAAAATAAAGATTAGAGAGTAATGGAGATGAATATTCTTGCCTGACGTGGTGTTTCAATAGTGCACGTAACCGCACGTAATTGTAATGGAGAGAGGAAGGTTATGATGAACCTAATTGCAAATGAAAAGGAAACAAGGACTTCAAGCGTTAAAGAGAGAAAAGCAGAGAAGAGAAAATACAAAAGAAACTCTTATTTACTTGTGTATTAGAGAGTAAAATACATGGTGTATATATAAAAAAGACTAAAACCTAGTTGAAACAGAAAAGGAAAGTTGGGTCAAAGAATAAACAAAACCCAACAACCTAATACAGAAAAGTAAACAATTTGAATAGAAATAATATATATTATCAGAAAAGTAAACAATTTAAATAGAAATAATATACGTTAACAATAATGGTTGTGAGAATATTTTAATTTTTTGTAAAAGTGTAAAATATAGCATTAGAAATTTACCCTTATTTTTAAAAAAAAATAGAATAATAAAATATTAAATATTTTTTGTGTAAATTTGGGTGACTTAGAATTATGTAAGTTTTTTCCGATATCATTGAATAATTAATTTTGAAAAAAATAGTTACTTGATGAAAAATAATTTACATGTAAAAATTATGAATATATGTAAAAATTATAAATTGATATATAGAAATAAATAATTTAAATATTAATAAATTTAAAAATTATAATTAGAAAATAATTTTATATTAAATGAAAAAAATATTATTATATTTATAATAATAATAATTATTATTATATAATTTTTTATTATAAATAAATATATATTTTTATATTAAAATTTTATTTTATTATTACTTCTATTAATTATTATTATTTCATTTTATTAATTAATATTATTTTATTAAATATTTGTGTTAATTAAATTTATTATATAATATCTATATATATATATATATATATATATATATATATATATAAATGATAAAATTGAAAAAACCACAGTCATAAACTCGCTTTTTCTAACTTTCTCTTTATTTTATATAAAGATGATATTTACTCCTCATATTTATATTTTCTCATTTGTTTCTTTACAAAAGCATGAATGCAAATGATTGATATATTCTCAAATCCCTGTTTCAATTTTGCTACCTCTTGCTGGTGTGACGATATGTAGGTACAAAGATTCTTCTAACTACAAAATTGTGATATTGTCTTGACTAATAATTTTAAGGAAAAATCATAATTTTATTTATATTAATATGACTCAATATTTCATATTTTAGTAGTCGAAATATGTAATAAATTTTTGAGTTAAAAAATATATATAAAATATTATAGGTGACAACTTAATGTGTAAGAGAGGTCCAATTGGATATACTTTAACTTTATTATTGAATCTGAAAGATTGGGCAACTTAAGCTTTGCTAGAGAAAAAAAATGTTCTCACACATTTCAATTTTGAGAAAAGTTTGACATGCTTCTTTAGACGGGGAAATCGTGCTTAAAACATCAAATGTCAACGTGGTACTCAATTGCTCTAATCAATCAAAGTTTGATACTTACTTATATCATAGGATAAATATTTGATTTTTTCTTGAGATACATGCAAACCCATGCCCAATGTCAAGAATTAAAAGGCTAGAACCTTATCTTTCTCCATTAAGGATTCACAGAAACGAATAATACCTCCTCCACAGTTTTTCCACTAACTTCCTACTAAAAAATTACTAGAAAACAAGCCTCCAAAGACTATCCAAGGAACCCAACAACGTACGGTTCTTTTCTGAAACACAAGAAAAGGAAATCCTACATGGAAGGTAAGAAATTTTTTGGTACAAAATCTCTTAAAAACTCACAATATAAGTGTATAGGTAAGAACAGTAAAAGTTCCCTGACTTATATTCAAGGAACTAAGGGACTCTTGTCGGTTGAATTTTGCATGAAACATTCGGAGGGACTCTTGTCTGTTAAATTACACATGAAACAACAACGTTTTTTTATAAGCAACAACAAATGAATAAATAAAAACCACTTTAAGGTAATCCAGTCCATTCAAAAGTTTGCTAGTAACTTCCTACTGAACAATTACTATAAATCTAGCTAAAGACCTGCGTGGAAGGTAAGAATTTTTTTTTGTAAAATCTCTTAAAAACTCATAATACAAGTGTATGGATAAGGATAGTAAAAGTTCCATGACTTATATCCAAGAAGTGAACGGACTTTCACTTCTGTAAAACACGAGAAAAAGAAAATCATACTCCTATATGAATGAAAGTTGAAGAGATATAATTTTTTATCCAATTAAAGGTGAATATTTGATTCTAGGACTTCGTCATCCTATATCTATCCATCACTCCTACAACCGGTATAATAACTCTTTGAACAAATCAAAGAGTACACCATTGAGGGTTTGGTATTATCTTCATAAATACCCGTTGTTATGATGATAAGGAGGGACTCCCAAACTATCAAGAAGTATCAACTATCTCTTTGCACCCAATGGAAAAAAAAATCCTAAGAATCCTTTAAAGTAGGCATCATTCATTTCCCATTTGAATAGTTATTCATATCTTTACTATTATCAGGAAGTAAAAGCTCCCCCCGAAAAACTTCAATTTCAAAATCAAGAACCAAATAATACCATGTTTCAACCATCTATTTGCACCCAATAAAAATCCTTTATTATAGTAGGTAATAATTCATTTCCCATTTGAATTAGTTATTCATATCTTTTTCATTATTTTTCTCATTTTTTTCTCTCTCATAATATGAACACACCCTTTCTATATGAAAGGGATTTTAAAAATAACTTAGTAAATAAGCAATTTTTTTAGTTCAAAACCTTATCTTTCAATTTAAAACCGATAATAAAATAAAATATTAATATGAGAATAAATGAAAAGGTAATTTTATATATATATATATATATATATATATATATATATATATATATATATATATATATAAAAGACGAGAAAAACATTATAAAAGTATGAAATAAGATTTTTCTAGAAGAAAATATTTGATTTCAACTATAAATAAATATGTATAAAGATTATTACCAGATAATTTTTTTTTTTACTTTTGTATAGTTATTGACATATTTTTTTTAAAACATTATAAAAGAGGAAACCAAATGTTTATTCCATTAAATAATTCAAAATGCAGTTTTTTTTTTATTCTCCACCAAGGATATTGTTCACACATCTTGTTTCCTTTTATAATACATGTAGAGTTTACGTTTTTTTTTAATATAATTTTCTTAAGAGTACAGATTCGATAAACATAAAATAGTTATATTCTAACATTATAAAATAAAATAATAACAATTTTACTAATACAGTTGAAAAATAATTGAAGCAACCTATATTTAAATCAGCAATATCGTAAATATATTTTACTCCTAAAAAATAAAAAATAAACTATGCATGTGTATGTGTATCCTAATATGAAGTAACTCATAATACTTGGTCACTACAAAACAGTGGATCATGAAGAAAGAAGCAAAATTTCATGATTACTCATTTTCAGTGATACTATGTATGTCATCCTAAACCAACTATAGATAGTATGTTTATATTGTCCTCAACATAAAAAATAGAAAACACCATTCAATCTACTGCCCCTCTGGATGGATGGAGATAGAGATAGAATCCAGACTAGTATCCTACGCATCAAAATAGTAAAAAAACATTATTTAAATGAAATCAAACATTTTAAGTCATAAAAGAATATGCATGACATAACACTTACTAGATGAAGAAACTTCATCTAAAAGAATTAAATTTAGAGAAGAGTAAGGTCTAGATAAATATTTTCAAACGACGTCCTCCTTATATTATGGATAAAGATGGTAGAAGTTTCATGACTTATATCCAAGGAACAAAATGAGTATTGTTTGTTCAACTCCACAACAAACAACAATGTACCATCACTTCTGTGAAATAAGAGTGAAGGAAATCTTACCTGAAATCCTCCATCCACAGGGTTGAAGTCAAACAAAGTTGAAAGATATAATTTTCGACACAATTAAAGGTGAAAATTTGATTTCAGGACTCAGTTATCCCATATTTATCCATCACTCACACAGTAGCGGTACAATAGCTCTCCAATGAGAAAATAAAAAAGTACACGGTTAAGGGTTTAATACTATTTTGAGCAACAAATACCCCAAATTTCTCATTTCATTTTTGTCAGGATAATAAATAACTATCGCCAAACTATCGGATGAAATGAGTAAGAAACGGAGTAAATGGAAGAGAACTATGAATCTCACTATTACCTTGCATGGAAGATATGAAAATATCTCCAGTTGAAGATCAATTGGAAGAATAGGAAGAGACATCGACATGATTTCCATAAGTATACATTTTTAGACAAAATTTGTTATTAATGAATATCTTCATTAATTAAATTATAACAATAATCAAATTGACATATTATTCATATTTCTTTTAATTTTAAAAATTTACAAATTTTATTTATTATTTTTTTATTTTTGTATTCTTATTAAGTTTAAAAAAATAGATTACTAAGTATTATGATTTATTTGATTTTCATAAGAAAAATAAAAATTAAATTACAATAAAAAATAAATATAAAAAAATAACAAAAAAGCATAATGAAAATAAAAGAAGAAAAAATATTCTTAAAAATCAGTTATAAAGAAAATTATTTTTATATATGAATATAATATATTCGTATTTATTAAAATAAATTATAAATCTATACTCTTAATATAAATATACTTAATATAAATATTCGAATAATAATATTTTATTTAGTTTTAAATATTAATTTATTTACAATTTGTTGTTTATTATATTAGTAAGAGATCTAAGTACTATAGATCCAAAATCTCTAATTTTTAAGAAAAATAGTGTAATTTAACTATTAACATTAATAAAACCAAATATTAAATTTACTAATTTTATAAAAGATAAATTACATTAATTAATACAGTTTTACTTAAATCTATGCTATATTTTAGAAAATAATTAAAATAATTAAAATAATTAAAAATAATAAAATTAAATATATTAATAAAAGTAAAGTAGTAAATTAATTATATTCATTCAAATAATGGTTGTTATAGATATATAATTGAAATAATTCTTTTAAAATTAAAAATTCAAAGAAAAGAATAAGAGCAACATTATAAAATTTATTTTCTAAGTTTAAGAAAAATTCTCATTTCTAAGATCTTTAGAATCAATATTAAAAAAATAAAACATTTAAAAATTAAGATTTAAGAAAATCAGATAGACGTAAAAAAATTATTAATATTTATTTATTATGACATATTTTTAAAAACACCTTATAAAAGAAGAAACCAAATGTTTATTCCATTAAATCATTCAAAATGCAGTTTTTTTTTTTTTTTTGGATATTGTCCTATATGTTTAAACTTTCAACAGATTTTGATATTCATTGACACAGATTGTTTCCTTTTATAATACATAGAGTTTACGTTTTTTTTTTAATATAATTTTCTTAGGAGTATAGATTCGAGAAACATAAAATATTTATATTCTAAATTTGTAAAATAGAATAATAATAATTTTTCTAATACAATTGAAAAATAATTGAAAGAATCTATATTTCAATCAGCAATATCGTAAATTTATATAAATATTTTTTAAATAGTTTTTAAGAGAAATTCCTAATATTAATGTATTTTAAAAGTTCAGAAATTAAAAAGATTTGAAATTGTGTAAATATTTTGAAATAGTTTTTAAGAGAAATTCCTAATATTAATGTATTTTAAAAGTTCAGAAATTAAAGAGATTTGAAATTGTGCAATATCGAAACTTTCTGATTCGGAGTAACAGTTTTAGTTTTTGTTTTTTTGGTTCATATTTGAAACTCTGACGCTTTAAGAAATTAGGTTTGGTATTTTTGGATTTTGCGAGTGACAGTGAGCAAAGGAAGTGGAATTGGGCATTATTGGTGGGTTTGATGTTATGAGATGAGTAAGTAGAGTGTGGAGAAGATAATGGACTCCGTCGTTAATGCGGCGGTGGAAGAGATCTGTGGTGGGATTGAAGATAGGGTAACTTTTGCAGGCTTATGGGTGAAAAATATTTTTTATTAAAAACTTTTCTTAGTAATAAAGGAAAAGAAAGCGGGGAAAGTAATAAAGAAAAATGAAAAAATAAAAATAAAATAAAATAAATTAAAATTATACTTTTTAGTTATTTATTTAATGAAATTTGAAAAAATGTGAAGTATTTTGTTGAGATTTTAGGAACTTAAATTAAAGTTAAGATATTATTAAGAGGTTTTAGAATAAACTTATGTAATTCGATGAAAATTAAAAAAAATTCAATTATTTTGTTGAGGTTTTAAAATAAGTATTTAGAATTTAATTAAAATTTTAAAAAAAAATTATTATTTTTCAAAAAATTTATAATAACTGTAAATCTTTTTACAATCCGTTCAACCGATTAATCAATTGATTTATTTAAATGAAATTTTCGATCTAATACTTATATTTATGAAAAATTTATTAAAATAATTCACATTTATCATAATAAATAATTTTATTACTAACTTTATTATAATTAATAATTGTTTTTCAAAAATATTAGCAATTTTTTATTTTTAATCAATGAAAATAACTAGGACAGGGATGTCTACATTTTATAAAAAGAAACAAAGAATAAAGATGGTTATATTGTATTTATACATTATGACTTAAACATTGGATAACTTCTAAGATTTACTTTTCGTAAGTCTACGAGACCTTCTGCACACACATTTACAATATTATATGAAATTCAAAATATAGATCAAATTCAGTTTTTCTTTTATGATTTCTTACTTTGCTTTAAGAAATTTATTCTCTTTAACTAATAATGTAATGTTGGTAGCACCAAAGCAATTCTTCTTCCATCTTATGGACGAGTATAATGTGTTAGTCTAATATCAAGATTTATGTATATAAAACATAAATCTTTGCACATGAGTGAAATATAATAAGTAACTTAATATTTAAACGATGGTTAATTCTTCCTACTCCCAATTTTTGTAATTTTTGTTTGAACATGCATTGTATTCACTTTTAAATTTTCAACTATTAACCGATAAAATATAATAAAAAATCATACAAAATGGTGAAAATTACTGAATTTGAATAAAATATACAGACTTAAGGCAAAAAAAAAAAATCAATAACTCATACGAGAAACAAAAAGTATATTTTATCAATAAAAGTAATGGTTAAAATATATTGTATAAAAAAAAATAATAATCTTATAACTACGTGATCAAATTTTAGAAAATTTTCACACTACTTTATTTAAAGTAATAGTTATAAATAGAATAATAATTTTATTATTTATACACATAAGGATTTGTTATTCTTGTGAATCAATACTCTAGAAAATAATATTATAGTGACTTTTTTCTTTAGTAATAACAAAATAGTTATATAATACACAACACTGTAGTAATGGTTATTAATAAATTTATATTCAACAAATATTTTTTAATCCTTACCTTCCGCATTACATCGTTGTTAATACTAAAGAAAACAAAAAAAAATCAAAATATATTTAAGTAATTTCTTTTTTAAACAACACATGCAGGGAAAATATATATCTACTCATTCATTTAACTTTAAGATGATTGTTTTAATGTGTTACTAAATTTTTTTAAATTGATAATTTTATTTATGTGGATATATTTTTCACATGAAATAATATTGCTCTTATACCATCTAATTACGACATCCCTTATTTTTTTTTAAAAAAACTTATAGATTTATATATTTATTTATTATTTTTTATATAGAACACAATACTTTATTTATTTATTAATTTTCTTACACATCTTTATTTATACATCTCGTTATTATGTTAGATTCGTAACTATGGTTACACATTATTATATTCTTACCAGTATGTATGTATTTTTCAGAGTTGTAACTCTCCCACTTCTTTTTAAGCTCAAAGGCCTGGTATATAACAAATGATATGAATGAAAGTCACAATGACTGTGAAAATATACTAAAATTATTAATATCTAAAATAAATTTCATTATTAATAAAAAAATTATAAAATAATTTTTAAATTAGTATATAAATTAACTATTAAAGTTATAATTTAGATTTAAATTAATTTTTAATGGACTAATAAAAACTAACTTATAATATAAATTAGTTACTAGTTAAAACTAATGATTAGATATCAATTTAGAAAGTAATTTATAAATTTTTTATTAATAATAAAAATTACACTAGTACTAATAATTTTCTGAGTTTATAAGATTGTTTCTAATTTAATCAGTCAATAGTAACTAATTATTTTGGTTTATAAAATTAGTTTATATTCAATGATTTGTTTGTAATAAGTGATAAGAAATACCATAAAAATAGATTAAATAATATGAGATTAGATGTTATTTATAAAGTTTCTATTGGTTCTTTAAATAAAAAATTGTAAATTATTTTTGTAGTGATTAGATAAATGAGACTTATTGGATCCCTACAAAATTATCTTATGTTGTCAATTCTCATTCAAATTCTCAACGCAATACCTATTCCTAAACATAACTGTTGTCGCTTTTTGTGTATCTCTATTTTTTATTTTTTTATCTTTTTAAAAATTTTCATGGCAGGTATCATTATGTAATTTGATATCTTAGCTAGACTAACATTTCAAGTAACAACAATCATCTGTCATTACATAAAAAAAATATTATTAAAAAAAAGAAAAAAGAAAAAAGAAAAAGTACAAAAATATGGGGAAACTAGACCAAACCTATATGTTAACAAAAATTATATATAAGTAGACTATACCTATTCCTAAAGAATTCTAAGAACAAACTAGAGGGAAGCCTATTATACCAATAAAATGGTTCTCTATGAATAAATCATAAATTAGTCAACTTATCAGCACATGCATTCCCTTCACGAAAAATATGAGAAACCCTAAATCTGATTTTTCCACAGAAATTAAGACAAGTATTTCATCGATTACGAATCATCCAAGGAACATTAGTATTAGCAGTAAACACACCACAAACTAAGGAAGAATCACATTCAAGCCAGACATTAGTAAACTCCATCTCTATTTTTAATTTTATCATAAATTTATGTTTATATGCATGTTTTAAATACCATTATAATTTTTTTAATAAAGATAAAGTTTATTATAGTATTTCAAAAATAGGAGTACAGTTTATAATAAACTAGAATATTACAATATAAATTTATAATCCATTTTAATAAATATAAATACGCATAAATATTAATATTGTCAAAAGTGTAAAATGTAATAAGTTATTATAATACGTAATTTTGAGTTTTAGTGTAAAAAAATAATATAGTGTATTTATAATATATTCATAATACATAATACATAATCTATAATCAATAAATTAAATAAATAATAAAAATCCTTGAAAAAAAAAATTATTAGTGTTGAGATTGTGATACTAATATTTGTACACTAATAACTAAAATTATAACTCTACAATTAATGATCCAATATATTACTAAATATAGTAAGGTATCAATAATTATATATATATAATTTATTTATTATAAAGGTAATTTTCAATAATATGTGTTCAGACTTTATAAATATTAATTTTATTATAATTTATAGTAAAATATTTAAATGCCAAATTTATTATAAGCACTAATTGTTAATTGTAAAAAATATATGATAAATCATTATAATGATACCGATATTAGTCCATCATAATATATGAACGTATTATCTAATATATATTGTTTTCATATTTGTTTAGCTTAAAAATTATAATTACCAATTTTATCACCACCAAATTATTACTTTTTTTAAAAATTTTAAAATAAAAACAGTATGTTTTTTTATAATTACTTCATATTTACAATTTTAATTTGATAGATAAATTACTAATCTCACCATTAGAAACTATATACATATTTACATTTTTGTTACCATGTTTTCAAAATTATAATATAATACAATTAAATATAAAAAAATGTTAAAAAATATATTTTTTAGGTTCTTAACTAACTCTAAATGTACAATATATAGTTTAATGTAATAAATAGTTTAATTTAGTTTGCTTAAAAAATTAATATAAAATTTGAACTAAACTGATTAATTAAGAAACGAATAAAATATAAAATTCATCAAAATTTATGAGTATTTAAATGGTTTAAAAATATTTTTCTTTTTGAATTGATTCAATTTTGAATATTTTACTTCCTTTTTTCCTTTTGTAGTTTTCAATCATAGTTGAATATTCATCTTAAAACCTAATATAGTTTTTAAATACGAGAATTAAATCAACTTTTCTTATAACATTAAAATTAAATATTAGATATTTTAAATTTCTTGAATGAAACACGTCCCTTTCTAAAATTCACAATAATAATCATAATAAAAGAAATACACACATAAAATTATTATTTCAAAATTGAATATTTTACTTCCTTTTTTAGTTTTCAATCATAGTTGAATATTCACCTTAAAACCTAATATAGTTTTTAAATAAGAGAGTTAAATCAACTTTTCTTATAACATAAAAATTAAATATTAGATTTTTTAAAAATTTATTGAATTAAAAACGTCTCATTTCTAAAATTCACAATAATAATCATAATAAAAAAATACGCATAAAATTATTATTTCAAAATTCAATCAAAAGAATAAGAAAAACAACATTAGAAAAAAACCTTACAAATTTTAAGAAAAATTTTCAAATCTTTTCACTCGAACATAAAATTCTAAAAGCAAAAATATATTCTCAAACATCTGTTTGTTGCATAACAAACTCACAAAAAATGTTCAAAACAAATTCAATAAAAAACTTATAATATAAAATATTAAAAAACCTAAATCATAAAAATAAAATTATAAAATAAAAATATATTCTCAAATATCTAACAAACTTACCAAAATGGTCAAAACAATAATCCTTTATTTTAGTAGGCAATCATTTTCCATTGAATTAGTTATTCATATCTTTTCCATTATTTTTCTCATATTTTTTTCTCTCTCTCATAATTTGAACACACTTTATGAAACCGAATTTGAAAATAAATTAGTATTATTAAGCAATCTCTTTTAGTTCAAAAGCTTATCTTTCAAATAAAATAAAATATTAATATAAGAATAAATGAGAAAATAATTATATATAGAAGTATGAAATATTTTTTTTTTTAAAAAAAGGAAGAGAATATTTGATTTCAACTATAAATAAATAATATGTATAAAGATTGTTATGAGATTATTTTATTTTATTTTTGTATAGTTATGACATTTTTTTAAAAAAAATATATAAAAAGAGGAAACGAGATGTTTATTCCATTAAATCATTCAAAATGCAGTTATTTTTTTGATGTTCTCTTCTTACATTAAATATAAGATATGTTTAAACTTTCAAAAGATTTTAATATTCATTTACACAGATGGTTTCGTGATAGAGTTTACGTTTTCTTTTTAATATAATTTTTTTAAGAGTATTCAAGAAACATAAAATAGTTATATTCTAAAATTGTAAAATAAAATAATAACAATTTTACTAATACAATTGAAAAATAATTGGAGCCATCTATATTTAAATCAGATCGTAAATATATTTTACTCCTAAAAAATAAAAAATAAAAGTAACTCATAATACTTGGTTACTAGAAAACAGTGGATCATGAATCTCAATAGGCGACGAAGAAGGAAGCAAAATTTCATGATTACTCTTTTCAGTGATACTCTTAAAAAATAAAAAATGAAGCAGACAGATAATAAAATCAGAGTACATTCACTACATGAAAAAAAAGTTTCAGTGGAGGTTATTTAGTGGAGGTTAACGTAACCTTAGGAATTGATTTAATTAATGGAGGTTCTTTTCTAAAATCTCAACAAAATAATGGAGATTTTTTAACCTCATTTAAATTCTAAAGGTATAATAAAATCTTGGCAAAATGACGGAGGTTTTTTTAACCTTCATTAATTTCCAAAGATTTATTTTAAAATCTCCGCAAAATAACTGAGGTTTTTTTAACCTTCATTAATTTCCATAGGTTTATTTCAAAACCTCCGCAAAATAACGGAGGTTTTTTAACCTTAGTTAATTTTCAAAGGTTTATTTTAAAACCTCTGCAAAATAGTTGAGATTTTTTAACCTTTGTTAAGTTTCATTAATTTATTCTAAAATCTCATTAAAATAATGGAATTTTTTTAATTTTCATTAAGTTTGAAATGTTTATTGTAAAACATTAATAAAATATTTTAAATTTTCTTAAATTTCAATAAATAAATATAATTAATTTTTATAAAAAATAATTTAAAAAATAATTTTAATATATTTGATAACTAAATTCTTAAAATTTTTGAAAGTGTAAGTTTAAACATATAAATTTTTTTAAAAATATTCTTAATTTAAAATATTTATTTAATTAAAATTAATTAATTTTTATTTATTTTATATAAATATTTTTAATAAAAAAAGAAAAATTATCTTTTTTTTAACTTTTTCAAAAAGATGTATTTTCAAACCTCAGGAAAATACTCCTCTTCCACGGTTCTCATCCTCTATAAGAGCTTCTCCTCCACCGGACCTGTTCTCTTCTCCTCCACCGAACCTGTTCTCCTCTTCCACCGGATTTGCTTCTGTTGAACCTGCTTCTACTGCTTCACCACGGTAATTTGTTTCTTCTTCCTCTTCTCAGTACATATTCTCTCTCTCACGCCCCTATACGTTCCACCATACGCAACGCCACCGTCATCACCATCGATTTTGCTTTTTTTTTCATTTTCCTTTCTCTGTTTCCATTGTCGATTTCTTCAGATTGGAGGTTCTGGCGTTATCTGTTTGGTTATTAGTTTTATAATCTGTTTGGTTTTAGCTATTGATTAGCTGTTGAATAAGCATTATATATGCGTCAATTTTTCATCATATAGTTGAAAATATCCATTTAAATGACATCTAGATACTCATGAAGCATACATATTCTATCATTACGTTTGGGAAGCATTTCATTTCGATTGAGTGCAATGATACAAGACTCTTGTTTCTCCTTTTGTTCTCTCGGAAAATGCAAAAATCCAAATAGAGTCTTAATCATTAGAGTAAGTGTGAAAGAGAATTATTGAAGAGGAGAAGTTTGAATGGCAATGTTTGGTAGCAATGGCAATGAATTAGGTGATATTAGTTGGAGGGGGATGAGGAAAAGTGTTTTAGCTGAACTGGAAATTCCAGATTTGAGTCTTTTGAACTTGCCATCACCATTCGACCGTGCTACTGCTGCTCTTCCGTCTGGGACTGAGTTAGACTTTGGACTTGATTTTGATTTTGTATCATTTGAGGATTATGGTCAAGGTTTTGATGATTTTGGTGGCTTGGAAGATATCAACATTTATGGGTTTGATGACAATGAGCCTAGTGAGCTTCCTGATTTCGATTTTGGCGATTTCTGTGCTGATGAGTTTGCTGGTTGGACCGAGGAGCCCCTCAACATACCTTGTGCCTAAGTTTTGCAGAACTCCATAGGAATAATTTTACAATATTTATTGAAAGTTTTGCTATGATTATGATTAAGTTTTATTAGTTTCTGTGAGATCTCAGAAATTGTATCTTCTGTGTGGATATGCTGTTATATTTATTTGTTCTTAGAGAGGGTAGTCCACTGAATGGGGAGAGAATCTTTGGGTTTTCCCGTGCTGCTAAAGCCGTCCAAAGGTTCTCAAACCATGAATATCAAGTAGAATTTTGATATTAAGAGTTTTCTTATCAGTTATATTATGTAAAACTTCTGCTAAAGTAACTAATGGTATTATGCAAAATGGTAGCTACACATGTTTTTATTAATTTTGATTTGCACTAATTTGTTTTATATATGGTTGTATTGTTATGAGAGATTGACCGTTATTCATGTTGTTTACGTTTCTTTTATTAGATTGGTTTAATTGGATTAATTTGTCTTTAATTTAGACTGTAGTTTTTTTTTGTCGTAGTTGTGACTTATGCAATGCCATGGAAGGAAATAACTACACCTGTTGATAAGAAAATTATTTATAATGACAATAAAATTTGCAGAGAATACCAGGGGAGAAAGACTATTCATTAAAACGATGTTAAATTTCAACAAATTTATATAGAGTTAACATTATACTATTTGTATTTCTGAATAATATTATATTTTTTCTCTGATTTTTAGTTATTATTTTTATGAAATACTTCTTTGAAGGTTAAAAGTGTATATAGGGGGAAATACTTCTCTGATTCACTCTTGCTGCCACATAAATTAACAAAATCCTTCCTCACTGCTGCAACACATTCTTTGCCCTCTTATCAGCCATAGGGAGGCTTTCAGCTCCGCAGCCAAAAACGTGAGTTTAACCTTAATCACTATATTCATCAATATATATATATATATATATATATATATATATATATATATATATATATATATATATATATATATCATATTTTTTGGAGCCACTTGATTCAATTCAACTACCTTGGTTAACACCATTAGGTGTTAACTTCACATATGCTTTGTTTGTACACACTAAATTGTGTTTTTCATCTGTAACACTGCTTTGTTTTTCATCTATTCTTTTATGCATTCTAATACTCTTGTTGACACATGTTTTTTTTTTAAAACTTTCATGCTAGGTTTGCTTTATTTTTATCAAACAATTCCATTTAGATATGGATAAGTCTTGGATTAACATGCCTCGAAATACATGTCAGTACATGGATGGATTGAATATATTTTTGGACTTTGCATTTGCTAATAAGAGCGTTGAGGGTAAGATAATTTGCCCATGTCCGAAATGCAATCTTAAAAAATGGCAAACTCGAGAAGCAACACATGAGCACTTGATTCTTCATCCTTTTCCAAAAGGTTATACATTCTAGCTTCTACATGGCGAGACAAGTTTTGTACAAAATACGATTGAAACACCTCCAGTTTTCCAATCAAATGAGCATAAAGTTTCTAGTAATGATCCCATACGTGTCATGGTTATGGACGCATTTGGAAATTTTTTCTATGATGATAACGTGGAGGATGATGAGGATATGTGTCCTAGATCAAGCGAAATGATGCCTGATGAAATTGCTGAGTATCTGAAGTTTATGCATGATGGGCAACAAAGTTTGTATGAAGGATGTGGCAAGTATTCTAAACTTTCTTTCTTGCTCAAATTGTACCACATCAAATGTCTATGTAGAATGACTGACAAGGCAATGTCAATGATATTGGAGTTGTTAGCAGATGCCTTTGATTATGCTAAAATTCCATGTTCCTTCTATGAAGCTAAGAAAATCATTAATAAGCTTGGCCTTCATTACACCAAAATTGATGCTTGCCCAAATGATTGCATGTTGTACTATGGAGAAGACAAAGACAAAGAAGTTTGTAAGAAATGTAATTGATCCGGTCGGTCATCGGTAGTCGATGACGTCAGTAGCTGATGACAACGTGGGTCAGTCGCAGACTGACGCGTGGCACGAGAAAGCAGATGAACCAGGGTGGAGATGGTTCAAGAACGGCGATCAGTGGTCAGCTACCGAGTGACCACCACCAGAAGATCGGTTCCTACTTGAGCGCCTGGAAGCAGAGCGCGAGAAGTGATGAAACACCGATCAGTCATCGGTGCATACAGAGCGATCAGTCATCGGTGCATGCATTGTGATCAGTCATCGGTACATGCAGAGTGATCAGTCGTCGGGGGTTCCTTGTCAATACGTATTAAACTGGGACCCAGGCTCCCAGCGAGAACGTTACTCAAGGACCTCGCCTGATTCCATAAGCAGAGCACAAGGACGTGAAGAAGCACATCGGTCATTGGTGTGTGTTGAGGTGACATCGGCCGCGCGATGTGAACAACGCAACCAAGATCAATAAAGCGCCCAGAGGAAGGGAACGGCCTTAGTCGCGAGACGACCATGCAGGAAGATGAGAAGACGCAGTTAGGTGCAGAATCCTGCTGGGACGAGAACCCATCAAGGTTAGAATCTCCCAGTGGGTTGCATGTCTGCCACGTGGATGGTGAAGATGTTCCCAGAGAATAGGTAGGGCAGATAGGCACAGAAGTCGAGGGGTGCAGAGGCACCCACGCGGCTTCCGCTGTCAGACTTGGCACTCAAGTGAAGAAGGCTGGCACGCAAGGTAGCCCTGGGGAGTGGAAACGACAGTGCAGGGTAATTAAGTGGCCTAGAGGTAGCCTGTAGGGGCTACACGAGTTTATATGAGGAAGAAGAACACCAAAACCAGGTATGCAATCTTGACCTGAGAATACACAACACAAAACCGAGAGCACTCAGTTTTCGAATCAAAGAGGACTGAGGGCACACACACAGTCTCACACAGAGAGATCTGAGAGAGACCTTTTGGTGTTCCCGTTGCCTGACTTGAGCGTCGGAGCTACAACGGCCGCTAGAGGCGCCGTTCGCGTGTTTTGCAGGTATCGCTTGAAGTCCCGTCGAAGGTTCCTGGAGCCTCCTCGCAGGACGCGCAACAGTTAGAAAGCCAAGCGAAGGAGTGACGAGGCATTCTCCCCACGCTCGAGTCCGCGGCGAGATCAGTAATGAATCTAGATGGAAAAGAAGAAAGAAGAACAAGACTATTGATGGTACTATGAAAAAGCAAAAGAAAGTTCCTGCTAAAGTTTTAAGATATTTTCCATTGAAGCCACGCTTACAACGAATGTTTATGTCTTCTAAAATAGCCGAGCATATGCAATGGCATGCATCAGGAAGTACAAATGAAGGCATACTAAGGCATCCGAGGGATTCTGAAGCATGGAAGAACTTTGATCTAATGAATCCTCAATTTGCTTCAGATGCTCAAAATGTTAGACTTGGTTTGGCTGCTGATGGATTCAATCCATTCGGTGATTTGAGTACAAGTCATAGTACTTGGCCTATTGTACTCATACCCTACAATCTTCCTCCTTGGATGTGTATGAAGCAAAGTTCATTCATTCTTTCCATGATCATTCCCGGTAAAAGAGCACCAGGAAATGATATTGATGTATATTTAAGGCCATTAATTGAAGAATTAAAAGAGCTATGGAATAATGGACTTAAAACTTTTGATTCATATAGCAATGAAGTGTTTAATATGCATTCAGCTATATTGTGGACCATTAGTGATTTTCCTGGTCTTGGAACCTTATCTGGGTGGAATACACATACTGGGTTGGCTTGTCCTAGGTGTAATTTTGACACTACTCCTAAGAAGATTCAGGGTAAATTTTGTTTCATGAATCATCGACGTTGGTTAAATGCAAGACACAAATTTAGATTAGCCCGCATTCATTTTGATGGAAGTGTGGAAAATAGAAATCCTCCTTTGACAATATCAGGAACATATGTCTTGAGACAAGTTGAGAATGTCAATATCATATTTGGGAAAGAACCAGAAGTTAAGGAACTGGGGAAAAGACAACGGAGAGATCACCAAGCTATTGATGGCCCTCTACAATGGCGAAAAAAAAGTATATTTTTTGAACTTCCTTATTGGGTAAACAATTTATTGTACCATAATCTACGGAGGTTCTTAAACCCATGGTATTTAACAAGAGTTTTGAAAGGCTTTTCCTGAGGTTTAAAAAAACCCTGGGGAACACATTCCCTAGAGATGGTTTAGCGGGGGAAACTACAACCCTAGATAAATGACTTAATGGAGGTTTTAACCCTAGATAATGTAAAAATAAACCCTCATTAAAACCATTTTTTCTTGTAGTGATTGATTGTATGTCATCTTAAACCAACTATAATATGTTTATACTATGTTCAACATAAAAAATAGAAAGCACCATTCAATCTACTGTCTCTCTGGATGAATGAAGATAGAAATAGAATCCAGACTAGTATCCTACATCAAATTAGTAAAAAAACATTATTTAAATGAAATCAAACATTTTAAATTATAAAAGAATATGCATATCATAACACTTACTAGATGCAGAATCTTTGTCTAAAAGAACTAAACTTTGAGAAGAATAACCTATATAAAAACTTGGATGACAATGACCTATACAAGGATCTTTATAATTTCTACAAACATTATCGATAAGGATAGTAAAAGTTCCATGGCTTATATCCAAAGAATGAATTGAGTATGTTTCGTTGAATTCCACACCAAATAACAACGTACCGTCACAACGTACCGTCACTTCTGTGAAATAAGAGAAAAGGAAATCCTACATGCACATGAATGTCAGGATTGAAGCCAAACAAAGTTGAAGAGATATAATTGTCGGCACAATTAAAGGTGAAGATTTGATTCCAGGACTCGGTTATCCCATACCTATTCATCACCCACACAACAACGGTACAATAGTTCTCATCTGAATAAATCAAAGAGTACATGGTCAAGGGTTTAGTACTATTTTGAACAACAAATGCCCCAAATTCCCAGTTTTCATAGTTGTGAGGATAATAAATAGCGGTCGCCAAACTATCAGGACGTAAAAGCTCCCCAAAAACTTTAGTTTGAGGATCAAATGTCAAAATAAAATAATACCATGCCTTTTCAACCCATTTCATTGCACCCCAGTGCAAAAGTTCATAATAAACCACACCATTATAAGCAGTCGTAGTCGTAGTACAAAGTGAACAATGAGGAATTTCTAAAGGTCTCCAATCATTTTCTACATAGGTATAGATCCAAGCACTGCGCGGAGGGGAGGGCTCATCGGGCGCAAGTTCATTACCAAAACCTATGTAATACTTCTCATCTGAATCAATTTTAACAACTAAATAATCGGATAATCCACGACTAATAAAGCCGTAAGAGTAGATGGATTTGTAGATGGATTTATCATCATGTAAGGGGAGATCAAAACAATACCAAATCATTGGATTGATGAAAAAGATATCACCATCCATTTTCATGCATATAATACCATTACATATACCGATAATGCTGTTACCAAAATCGATAATGCTAAAATCGATAATGATGTTACCAAAATTACGATGCACGTACGGAACCATCAAGTTCTGGAACAGAGTTAGATGATCGTCATCCTCGTAGAGAGAGATGATGGAGGAGGGCATAAGAACAAAAAACTTGTTGCGAGACTTACTATGATGTCTAGATATAAAATCTGGTGAAATGAGTAAGGAACGGTGTAAATGGGAGAGAACCATGAATCTCACTATTGCCTTGTATGGAAGGTATGAAAATATCTCCAGTTGAAGATCAATTGGAAGAATCAGAAGAAACATAGACATGATTATTTAGTGAGAGAGTGTGAGTTTAGTGAGAGTATTATGTATACATTTATAGAAAAAATTGTTGTTAACGAATATCTTAATTAATTAAATTATAACAATAATCAAATTGACATATTATTCATGATTCTTTTAATTTTAAAATTTTAAAAATTTTATTTATTATTTTCTTATTTGCATATTCTTATCAAGATTAAAAAAAAAACAATAGATTGCTAAGTATTATGATTTATTTGATTTTTATAAGTAAAATAAAAATCAAATTACAACCTAAAATAAATAAAAAAGTAATAAAAAAGCATAATGAAAGTAAAAGAAGAAAAAACAGAAAGTTATTTGGTGAGCCACGAATTTTCAATGGCAGAAACAGAAAAGCTAAATAATTTATATATATATATATATATATATATATATATATATATATATATATATATATATTATTTTGTTTTGAGAAATCAGTTATAAAAAGGAATCATTTGTATATATAGATCTAATATATCCGTATTTATTAAAATAAATTATAAATTTATACTCATAATATAAATATACAAATAATAATATTTTATTTGATTTTAAATATTAATTTACTTATAATTTATTGTTTATTCAGATTATTTTGAATACGGATCTAAATTCTCTAAATTTTTAAGAAAAATCATGTAATTTAACTATTAATATTAATAAAATTAAATTTTAAATTTACTAATTTTATAACAAATAAATTGTATTGATGAGATATTAATGGAGTTCTACTATATTTTAAAAAAATTAAAAAATTTTAAAAATAATAAAATTAAATATGTTAATAAAAATAAAATCAAAAAAATATTTTCAAGTTTAAGAAAATTCTCATTTCTAAGATCTTTAGACTCTATTATTTTAAAAGTTAAGATTTAGAAAAATCAGATAGACTTAAAACAAATATTAATATTTATTTATTATGACATATATTTTTTAAAACATTATAAAAGAGGAAACGAAATGTTTATTCCATTAAATCATTGAAAATGCAGTTCGTTTTTTTTGTATATTCTCCATCCAGTATATTGTTTACATTAAGTATAATATATGTTTAAACATTCAACCGATTTTGATATTCATTCACACAAATGGTTTCCTTTTATAATATATAGAGTTTACGTTTTTGTAAATATAATTTTCTTAAGATTATAGATTCGAGAAACATAAAATATTTATATTCTAAAATTATAAAATAAAATAATAATAATTTTTCTGATACAATTTAAAAAACGTTGCTATGCGAAACAACTTGCAGATGGAACCACGTTTCAAACAGACGTTCATCTAAAGGATTATTTACCTCAAATGAAAGCTATTTGTGACAAATATGCAAAAGTCAAGGGCAAGGTTCATTTTCCTTTAATTCTCTCTAAACTTACCAACCAGACCATAAAAATAGATTAAATAATATGAAATTAGATATTATATGTTTGGATAAAATTTTCATTGCTTCTTTAAATAAATTAGTATAAATTATTTTTGTACTGATTAGTTAAAATAAATAAGACTTATTGGATACATACAAAATTATCTTATGTTGTCAATTCTCATTCAAATTCTCAACTCAATGCCTCCAACTACATACTAATTTAGACTTGAGAGAGCATATTATTAACTTTCCTTCTCTTAATTTACCATTTTGTGATTATCCAAACTCAAGTCCACTTGCAAATCTATATAGACATTGATTGTACATTATTTGACATGTACCATCACACTAGCACTAATGCACTACTTCCTATCAAAAATTTGTAGTTAAGCGTGTTTTGGTGAGAGTAGTATTAGGATGGGTGACTTCTTGAGAAGATTTTGTGTTGCACCACTTTTTGTATTTATTTTTTATGTTATTTTTTTTCCTAGCCCAGACAATCAAACCATGACTTCACCTTTTCTATGCTTTTTTTGTTGACCTAGACAATCAAATCTTAAAGTACCTACAAAAAAGATCGTGAAATATTGTAATGAACTGCAAATTATAGCGGATATGCCTAAAAACTTTCAAATGGTCATAACTTTTGATAGAGTAATCGGATTGAGATGCGTTAAAAATGAAAGTTTCTCGAAATGGGGTATGGAATCCAATGGCCAATTCCCAAAGGGGACCGTGAAATAGTACAGCGAACTGCAAATTATCAAGTTCGGGGCCCTACCATTTCGTGATTATCCAAACTCAAGCCCACTTGCAAACCCATATAGGCATTCATCGCGCACCACTTGATAGGTGCTATCATACCAGCACTAATGCACCAGATCCCACCAAAACTCCTCAGTTATGCGTGCTTGGGCGAGAGTAGCATTAGGATGGGTGACCTCCTGGGAATTCCTCACCTCTTTTTTATGCTATTTTTTTCCTGACCAAGACAATCAAATCATAAAGTACCTACAAAAAAGATCTTTCTGTATTTCTTTTTTAAGCTATTTTTTTTTCTGGCCTAGACAATAAAACCATTAGTTCACCTTTTCTACATTTTTTTTGCTGACCCAGATAATCAAATCTTAAAGTACCTAAAAAAAATCGTGAAATAGTGTAGTGAACTACAAATTACAGCGAATACGCCTCAAAAAATTCAAATGGTCATAACTTTTGATAGAGTAGTCGGATTGAGATGCGTTAATAATGAAAGCTTCTTGAAATGAGGTTAGGAATCCAATGGCCAATTCCAGAAGGAGACCGTGAAATAGTGTACCAAACTGCAAATTATCGTGTTTGGGGCCCTACCATTCCGTGATTATCCAAACTGAAGCCCACTTGCAAACCCATATAAGCATTGATCGCGCATCACTTGGCAGGTGCAATCATACCAACACTAATGCATTGGATCCCATTAGAACTTCATAGTTAAGCGTACTTGGGCGAGAGTAGTACTAGGATGGGTGACCTCCTTTTTGGAAGTGCTGGTGTTGCACCTCTTTTTTGTATTTCTTTTTTATGCTAATATTTTCCTGACCTAGACAATTAAACCATGACTTCACTTTTTCTATGGATTTTTTTGCTTTTTTTGTATTTCTTTTTTATGCTATTTTTTTCCTGGCCCAGACAATCAAACCATGACTTCACCTTTTCTATGCATTTTTTCCTGACCCATACAATCATATCGTAAAGTACCTACAAAAAAGATCGTGATATAGTATACTGAACTACAAATTATAACGGATACAACTAAAATATTTCAAATAATCGTAACTTTTGATAGAGTGGTCGGAGTGAGATGTGTTAAAAATGAAAGTTTCTCGAAATGGGGTAAGGAATCCAATGGCTAATTCCCGAAGGGGACCGTGAAATAGTGTAGCGAACCGATAATTATCGCGTTCCGGGCCCTACCATTTAGAGATTATCCAAACTGAAGCCTACTAGCAAACCCATATAGGCATTGGTCGCACATCACTTGACATACCAACACTAACGCATTGGATTCCATCAGAACTCTGCACTTAAGCATGCTTGGGCGAGAGTAGTACCACGATGGGTGACCTCCTTGGAAGTCCTTGTGTTGCACCTCTTCTTGTATTTATTTTTTATGCTATTTTCTTTCCTGGTCTAGACAATCAAACCATGACTTCACCTTTTCTATGAATTTTTGCTGACCCACACAATCAAATCTTAAAGTACCTACAAAAAAGATCGCAAAAAAGTGTAGTGAACTTCAAATTATAGTGGATACGCCTAAAAAAATTCAAATGGTCATAACTTTTGATAGAGTGGTCAGATTGAGATGCGTTAATAATGAAAGCTTCTCGAAACGGGGTAAGGAATCCGATGGCCAATTCTCGAATGGGACCGCGAAATAGTGTAGTGAACTGTAAATTATAGCGGATACGCCTAAAAGATTTAAAATGGTCATAACTTTTCATAGAGTCGTCGCATTGGGATGCGTCAAAAATGAAAGTTTCTCGAAATGGGGTAAGGAATCCAATGGCCAATTCCCGAAGGGCACCGTGAAATAGTGTAGCGAATTGCAAGTTATCGCGTTCGGGGCCCTACCATTCCGTGATTAGCCAAACTCAAGCCCACTTGCAAACCCATATAGGCATTGATCGCGCATCACTTCACAGGTGCGATCATACCAGCACTAATGCACTGGATCCCATCAGAAAACCGTAGTTAAGCTACTTGGGCGAGAGTAGTACTAGGATGGGTGACCTCCAACGAAGTCCTCGTGTTGCACCTCTTCTTGTATTTCTTTTATATGCAATTTTTTTTCCTGGCCCAGACAATCAAACCATGACTTCACCTTTTCTATGCTTTTTTTGCTGACCCAGACAATCAAATCTTAAAGTACCTACAAAAAGGATCGTGAAATAGTGTAGCGAACTGCAAATTATAGCCGATACGCCTAAAAGATTTCAAATGGTCATAACTTTTGATAGAGTGGTCGGATTGGGATGCGTTAAAAATGAATGTTTTTCGAAATGGGGTAAGGAATCCAATGGCCAATTCCCAAAGGGGACCGTGAAATAGTGTAGCAAACTGCAAATTATCGCGTTCGGGGTTCTACCATTCCGTGATTATCCAAACTCAAGCCCACATGCAAACCCATATAGGCATTGATCGCGCATGACTTGACAGGTGCGATCATACCAGCACTAATGCTTTGGAACCCATCAAAACTCCGCAGTTAAGTGTGCTTGGGCGAGAGTAGTACTAGGATGGGTGACCTCCTGGGAAGTCCTCGTGTTGCACATCTTTTTGTATTTCTATTTTATGCTATTTTTTTCTCCTGGCCCAGACAACAAAACCATGACTTCACCTTTTCTATGCTTTTTTTGCTGACCCAGAAAATCAAATCTTAAAGTACCTACAAAAAGGATCGAGAAATAGTGTAGCGAACTGCAAATTATAGCGGATACGCCTAAAAGATTTCAAATGGTCATAACTTTTGATAGAGTGGTCGGATTGGGATGCGTTAAAAATGAAAGTCTCTCGAAATGTGGTAAGGGATCCAATGGCCAATTCCCCAAGGGGACTGTTACATAGTGTAGCAAACTGTAAATTATCGCGTTCGGGGTTCTACCATTCCGTGATTATCCAAACTCAAGCCCACTTGCAAACCCATATAGGCATTGATCGCGCATCACTTGATAGGTGCGATCATACTAGCACAAATGCACCGGATCCCATCAGAACGCCGCAGTTAAGCGTGCTTGGGCGAGAGTAGTACTAGGATGGGTTACCTTCTGGGATGTCCTCGTGTTGCACCTTTTTTTGTATTTCTTTTTTATGCTATTTTTTTTCCTGGCCCAGACAATCAAACCATGACTTGACCTTTTCTATGCTTTTTTTGCTGACCCAGACAATCAAATCTTAAAGTACATACAAAAAGGATCGTGAAATAGTGTAGCGAACTGTAAATTATAGCGGATACGCCTAAAAGATTTCAAATGGTCATAACTTTTGATAGAGTGGTCGGATTGGGATGCGTTAAAAATGAAAGTTTCTCGAAACGGGGTAAGGAATCCAATGGCCAATTCCCAAAGGGGACCGTGAAATAGTGTAGCGAACTGCAAATTATCGCGTTCGGGGCCCCTACCATTCCGTGATTATCTAAACTCAAGCCCACTTGCAAACCCATATAGGCATTGATCGCGCATCACTTGACAGGTGCGATCATACCAGCACTAATGCACCGGATCCCATCAGAACTCCGCAGCTAAGCGTGCTTGGGCGAGAGTAGTACTAGGATGGGTTACCTCCTGGGAAGTCCTCGTGTTGCACCTCTTTTTGTATTTCTTTTTTACGCTATTTTTTTTTCCTGGCCCAGACAATCAAACCATGACTTCACCTTTTCTATGCTTTTTTGGCTGACCCAGACAATCAAATCTTAAAGTACCTACAAAAAGGATCGTGAAATAGTGTAGCGAACTGCAAATTATAGCGGATACACCTAAAAGATTTCAGATGGTCATAACTTTTGATAGAGTAGTCGGATTGGGATGCGTTAATAATGAAAGTTTCTCGAAATGGGGTAAGGAATCCAATGGCCAATTCCCAAAGGGGACCGTGAAATAGTGTAGCGAACTGCAAATTATCGCGTTCGGGGCCCCTACCATTCCGTGATTATCTAAACTCAAGCCCACTTGCAAACCCATATTGGCATTGATCGCGCATCACTTGAGAGGTGCGATCATACCAGCACTAATGCACCGGATCCCATCAGAACTCCGCACTTAAGCGTGCTTGGGCGAGAGTAGTACTAGGATGGGTGACCTCCTGAGAAGTCCTTGTGTTGCACCTCTTTTTCTATTTCTTTTTTATGCTATTTTTTCTTCCTGGCCCAGACAATCAAACCATGACTTCACCTTTTCTATGCGCTTTTTGCTGACCCAGACAATCAAATCTTAAAGTACCTACAAAAAGGATCGTGAAATAGTGTATGTAGCGAACTGCAAATTATAGCGGATACGCCTAAAAGATTTCAAATGGTCATAACTTTTGATAGAGTGGTCGGATTGGGATGCGTTAAAAATGAAAGTTTCTCGAAATGGGGTAAGGAATCCAATGGCCAATTCCCTAAGGAGACCGTGAAATAGTGTAGCGAACTGCAAATTATCGCGTTCGGGGCCCCTACCATTCCGTGATTATCTAAACTCAAGCCCACTTGCAAACCCATATAGGCATTGATCGCGCATCACTTGACAGGTGCGATCATTCCGGCACTAATGCACCGGATCCCATCTGAACTCCGCAGCTAAGCGTGCTTGGGCGAGAGTAGTACTAGGATGGGCGACCTCCTGGGAAGTCCTCGTGTTGCACCTCTTTTTGTATTTTTTTTTTATGCTATTTTTTCTTCCTGGCCCAGACAATCAAACCATGACTTCACCTTTTCTATGCTTTTTTTGCTGACCCAGACAATCAAATCTTAAAGTACCTACAAAAAGGATCGTGAAACAGTGTATGTAGCGAACTGCAAATTATAGCGGATACGCCTAAAAGATTTCAAATGGTCATAACTTTTGATAGAGTGGTCGGATTGGGATGCGTTAAAAATGAAAGTTTCTCGGAATGGGGTAAGGAATCCAATGGCCAATTCCCAAAGGGGACCTTGAAATAGTGTAGCGAACTGCAAATTATCGCGTTCGGGGCCCCTACCATTCCGTGATTATCTAAACTCAAGCCCACTTGCAAACCCATATAGGCATTGATCGCGCATCACTTGACAGGTGCGATCATACCAGCACTAATGCACCGGATCCCATCAGAACTCCGCAGTTAAGCGTGCTTGGGCGAGAGTACCACTAGGATGGGGGTGACCTCCTGGGAAGTCCTCGTGTTGCACCTCTTTTTGTATTTCTTTTTTACGCTATTTTTTTTTCCTGGCCCAGACAATGAAACCATGACTTCACCTTTTCTATGCTTTTTTTGCTGACCCAGACAATCAAATCTTAAAGTACCTACAAAAAGGATCGTGAAATAGTGTAGCGAACTGCAAATTATAGCGGATACACCTAAAAGATTTCAGATGGTCATAACTTTTGATAGAGTGGTCGGATTGGGATGCGTTAAAAATGAAAGTTTCTCGAAATGGGGTAAGGAATCCAATGGCCAATTCCCAAAGGGGACCGTGAAATAGTGTAGCGAACTGCAAATTATCGCGTTCGGGGCCCCTACCATTCCGTGATTATCTAAACTCAAGCCCACTTGCAAACCCATATAGGCATTGATCGCGCATCACTTGACAGGTGCGATCATACCAGCACTAATGCACCGGATCCCATCAGAACTCCGAAGTTAAGCGTGCTTGGGCGAGAGTAGTACTAGGATGGGGGTGACCTCCTGGGAAGTCCTCGTGTTGCACCTCTTTTTGTATTTCTTTTTTATGCTATTTTTTTTTCCTGGCCCAGACAATCAAACCATGACTTCACCTTTTCTATGGTTTTTTTGCTGACCCAGACAATCAAATCCTAAAGTACCTACAATAAGGATCGTGAAATAGTGTATGTAACGAGTTGCAAATTATAGCGGATACGCCTAAAAGATTTCAAAAGGTCATAACTTTTGATAGAGTGGTCGGATTGGGATGCGTTAAAAATGAAAGTTTCTCGAAATGGGGTAAGGAATCCAATGGCCAATTCCCAAAGGGGACCGTGAAATAGTGTAGCGAACTGCAAATTATCGCGTTCGGGGCCCCTACCATTCCGTGATTATCTAAACTCAAGCCCACTTGCAAACCCATATAGGCATTGATCGCGCATCACTTGACAGGTGCGATCATACCAGCACTAATGCACCGGATCCCATCAGAACTCCGCAGTTAAGCTTGCTTGGGCGAGAGTAGTACTAGGATGGGGGTGACCTCCTGGGAAGTCCTCGTGTTGCACCTCTTTTTGTATTTCTTTTTTATGCTATTTTTTTTTCCTGGCCCAGAAAATCAAACCATGACTTCACCTTTTCTATGCTTTTTTTGCTGACCCAGACAATCAAATCTTAATGTACCTACAAAAAGGATCGTGAAATAGTGTATGTAGCGAGCTGCAAATTATAGCGGATACGCCTAAAAGATTTCAAATGGTCATAACTTTTGATAGAGTGGTCGGATTGGGATGCGTTAAAAATGAAAGTTTCTCGAAATGGGGTAAGGAATCCAATGGCCAATTCCCAAAGGGGACCGTGAAATAGTGTAGCGAACTGCAAATTATCGCGTTCGGGGCCCCTACCATTCCGTGATTATCTAAACTCAAGCCCACTTGCAAACCCATATAGGCATTGATCGCGCATCACTTGACAGGTGCGATCATACCAGCACTAATGCACCGGATCCCATCAGAACTCCGCAGTTAAGCGTGCTTGGGCGAGAGTAGTACTAGGATGGCTGACCTCCTGGGAAGTCCTCGTGTTGCACCTCTTTTTCTATTTCTTTTTTATGCTATTTTTTTTTCCTGGCCCAGACAATCAAACCATGACTTCACCTTGTCTATGCTTTTTTTGCTGACCCAGACAATCAAATCTTAAAGTACCTACAAAAAGGATCGTGAAATAGTGTATGTAGCGAGCTGCAAATTATAGCGGATACGCCTAAAAGATTTCAAATGGTCATAACTTTTGATAGAGTGGTCGGATTGGGATGCGTTAAAAATGAAAGTTTCTCGAAATGGGCTAAGGAATCCAATGGCCAATTCCCAAAGGGGACCGTGAAATAGTGTAGCGAACTGCAAATTATCGCGTTCAGGGCCCCTACCATTCCGTGATTATCTAAACTCAAGCCCACTTGCAAACCCATATAGGCATTGATCGCGCATCACTTGACAGGTGCGATCATACCAGCACTAATGCACCGGATCCCATCAGAACTCCGTAGTTAAGCGTGCTTGGGCGAGAGTAGTACTAGGGTGGGTGACCTCGTGGGAAGTCCTCGTGTTGCACCTCTTTTTGTATTTCTTTTTTATGCTATTTTTTTTTCCTGGCCCAGAAAATCAAACCATGACTTCACCTTTTCTATGCTTTTTTTGCTGACCCAGACAATCAAATCTTAATGTACCTACAAAAAGGATCGTGAAATAGTGTATGTAGCGAGCTGCAAATTATAGCGGATACGCCTAAAAGATTTCAAATGGTCATAACTTTTGATAGAGTGGTCGGATTGGGATGCGTTAAAAATGAAAGTTTCTCGAAATGGGCTAAGGAATCCAATGGCCAATTCCCAAAGGGGACCGTGAAATAGTGTAGCGAACTGCAAATTATCGCGTTCGGGGCCCCTACCATTCCGTGATTATCTAAACTCAAGCCCACTTGCAAACCCATATAGGCATTGATCGCGCATCACTTGACAGGTGCGATCATACCAGCACTAATGCACCGGATCCCATCAGAACTCCGCAGTTAAGCGTGCTTGGGCGAGAGTAGTACTAGGATGGGGGTGACCTCTTGGGAAGTCCTCGTGTTGCACCTCTTTTTGTTTTTCTTTTTTATGCTATTTTTTTTTCCTGGCCCAGAAAATCAAACCATGACTTTACCTTTTCTATGCTTTTTTTGCTGACCCAGACAATCAAATCTTAAAGTACCTACAAAAAGGATCGTGAAATAGTTTATGTAGCGAGCTGCAAATTATAGCGGATACGCCTAAAAGATTTCAAATGGTCATAACTTTTGATAGAGTGGTCGGATTGGGATGCGTTAAAAATGAAAGTTTCTCGAAATGGGGTAAGGAATCCAATGGCCAATTCCCAAAGGGGACCGTGAAATAGTGTAGCGAACTGCAAATTATCGCGTTCGGGGCCCCTACCATTCCGTGATTATCTAAACTCAAGCCCACTTGCAAACCCATATAGCCATTGATCGCGCATCACTTGAAAGGTGCGATCATACCAGCACAAATGCACCGGATCCCATCAGAACTCCGCAGTTAAGCGTGCTTGGGCGAGAGTAGTACTAGGATGGGTGACCTCCGGGGAAGTCCTCGTGTTGCACCTCTTTTTGTATTTCTTTTTTATGCTATTTTTTTTTTTCCTGGCCCAGACAATCAAACCATGACTTCACCTTTTCTATGCTTTTTTTGCTGACCCAGACAATCAAATCTTAAAGTACCTACAGAAAGGATCGTGAAATAGTGTACGTACCGAGCTGCAAATTATAGCGGATACGCCTAAAAGATTTCAAATGGTCATAACTTTTGATAGAGTGGTCGGATTGGGATGCGTTAAAAATGAAAGTTTCTTGAAATGGGGTAAGGAATCCAGTGGCCAATTCCCAAAGGGGACCGTGAAATAGTGTAGCGAACTACAAATTATCGCGTTCGGGGCCCCTACCATTCCGTGATTATCTAAACTCAAGCCCACTTGCAAACCCATATAGGCATTGATCGTGCATCACTTGACAGGTGCGATCATACCAGCACTAATGCACCGGATCCCATCAGAACTCCGCAGTTAAGCGTGCTTGGGCGAGAGTAGTACTAGGATGGGGGTGACCTCCTGGGAAGTCCTCGTGTTGCACCTCTTTTTGTATTTCTTTTTTATGCTATTTTTTTTTCCTGGCCCAGACAATCAAACCATGACTTTACCTTTTCTATGCTTTTTTTGCTGACCCAGACAATCAAATCTTAAAGTACCTAAAAAAGGATCGTGAAATAGTGTATGTAGCGAGCTGCAAATTATAGCGGATACGCCTAAAAGATTTCAAATGGTCATAACTTTTGATAGAGTGGTCGGATTGGGATGCGTTAAAGATGAAAATTTCTCGAAATGGGGTAAGGAATCCAATGGCCAATTCCCAAAGGGGACCGTGAAATAGTGTAGCGAACTGCAAATTATCGCGTTCGGGGCCCCTACCATTCCGTGATTATCTAAACTCAAGCCCACTTGCAAACCCATATAGGCATTGATCGCGCATCACTTGACAGGTGCGATCATACCAGCACTAATGCACCGGATCCCATCAGAACTCCGCAGTTAAGCGTGCTTGGGCGAGAGTAGTACTAGGATGGGTGACCTCCTGGGAAGTCCTCGTGTTGCAACTCTTTTTGTATTTCTTTTTTATGCGATTTTTTTTTCCTGGCCCAGACAATCAAACCATGACTTCACCTTTTCTATGCTTTTTTTGCTGACCCAGACAATCAAATCTTAAAGTACCTACAGAAAGGATCCTGAAATAGTGTATGTAGCGAGCTGCAAATTATAGCGGATACGCCTAAAAGATTTCAAATGGTCATAACTTTTGATAGAGTGGTCGGATTGGGATGCGTTAAAAATGAAAGTTTCTTGAAATGGGGTAAGGAATCCAATGGCCAATTCCAAAAGGGGACCGTGAAATAGTGTAGCGAACTGCAAATTATCGCGTTCGGGGCCCCCTACCATTCCGTGATTATCTAAACTCAAGCCCACTTGCAAACCCATATAGGCATTGATCGCGCATCACTTGACAGGTGCGATCATACCAGCACTAATGCACCGGATCCCATCAGAACTCCGCAGTTAAGCGTTCTTGGGCGAGAGTAGTACTAGGATGGGTGACCTCCTGGGAAGTCCTCGTGTTGCAACTCTTTTTGTATTTCTTTTTTATGCGATTTTTTTTTCCTGGCCCAGACAATCAAACCATGACTTCACCTTTTCTATGCTTTTTTTGCTGACCAATACAATCAAATCTTAAAGTACCTACAGAAAGGATCCTGAAATAGTGTATGTAGCGAGCTGCAAATTATAGCGGATACGCCTAAAAGATTTCAAATGGTCATAACTTTTGATAGAGTGGTCGGATTGGGATGCGTTAAAAATGAAAGTTTCTCGAAATGGGGTAAGGAATCCAATGGCCAATTCCCAAAGGGGACTGTGAAATAGTGTAGCGAACTGCAAATTATCGCGTTCGGGGCCCCTACCATTCCGTGATTATCTAAACTCAAGCCCACTTGCAAACCCATATAGGAATTGATCGCGCATCACTTGACAGGTGCGATCATACCAGCACTAATGCACCGGATCCCATCAGAACTCCGCAGTTAAGCGTGCTTGGGCGAGAGTAGTACTAGGATGGGGGTGACCTCCTGGGAAGTCCTCGTGTTGCACCTCTTTTTGTATTTCTTTTTTATGCTATTTTTTTTTTTTTGGCCCAGACAATCAAACCATGACTTCACCTTTTCTATGCTTTTTTTTGCTGACCCAGACAATCAAATCTTAAAGTACCTACACAAAGGATCGTGAAATAGTGTATGTAGCGAGCTGCAAAGTATAGCGGATACGCCTAAAAGATTTCAAATGGTCATAACTTTTGATAGAGTGGTCGGATTCGGATGCGTTAAAAATGAAAGTTTCTCGAAATGGGGTAAGGAATCCAATGGCCAATTCCCAAAGGGGACCGTGAAATAGTGTAGCGAACTGCAAATTATCGCGTTCGGGGCCCCTACCATTCCGTGATTATCTAAACTCAAGCCCACTTGCAAACCCATATAGGCATTGATCGCGCATCACTTGACAGGTGCGATCATACCAGCACTAATGCACCGGATCCCATCAGAACTCCGCAGTTAAGCGTACTTGGGCGAGAGTAGTACTAGGATGGGTGACCTCCTGGGAAGTCCTCGTGTTGCTACTCTTTTTGTATTTCTTTTTTATGCTATTTTTTTTTCCTGGCCCAGACAATCAAACCATGACTTCACCTTCTCTATGCTTTTTTTGCTGACCCAGACAACCAAATCTTAAAGTACCTACAGAAAAGATCGTGAAATAGTGTATGTAGCGAGCTGCAAATTATAGCGGATACGCCTAAAAGATTTCAAATGGTCATAACTTTTGATAGAGTGGTCGGATTGGGATGCGTTAAAAATGAAAGTTTCTCGAAATGGGGTAAGGAATCCAATGGCCAATTCCCAAAGGGGACCGTGAAATAGTGTAGCGAACTGCAAATTATCGCGTTCGGGGCCCGTACCATTCCGTGATTATCTAAACTCAAGCCCACTTGCAAACCCATATAGGCATTGATCGCGCATCACTTGACAGGTGCGATCATACCAGCACTAATGCACCGGATCCCATCAGGACTCCGCAGTTAAGCGTGCTTGGGCGAGAGTAGTACTAGGATGGGTGACCTCGTGGGAAGTCCTCGTGTTGCACCTCTTTTTGTATTTCTTTTTTATGCTATTTTTTTTTCCTGGCCCAGACAATCAAACCATGACTTCACCTTTTCTATGCTTTTTTTGCTGACCCAGACAATCAAATCTTAAAGTACCTACAAAAAGGATCGTGAAATAGTGTATGTAGCGAGCTGCAAATTATAGCGGATACGCCTAAAAGATTTCAAATGGTCATAACTTTTGATAGAGTGGTCGGATTGGGATGCGTTAAAAATGAAAGTTTCTCGAAATGGGGTAAGGAATCCAATGGCCAATTCCCAAAGGGGACCGTGAAATAGTGTAGCGAACTGCAAATTATCGCGTTTGGGGCCCCCTACCATTCCGTGATTATCTAAACTCAAGCCCACTTGCAAACCCATATAGGCATTGATCGCGCATCACTTGACAGGTGCGATCATACCAGCACTAATGCACCGGATCCCATCAGAACTCCGCAGTTAAGCGTGCTTGGGCGAGAGTAGTACTAGGATGGGTGACCTCCTGGGAAGTCCTCGTGTTGCACCTCTTTTTGTATTTCTTTTTTATGCTATTTTTTTTTTCCTGGCCCAGACAATCAAACCATGACTTCACCTTTTCTATGCTTTTTTTGCTGACCCAGACAATCAAATCTTAAAGTACCTACAAAAAGGATCGTGAAATAGTGTATGTAGCGAGCTGCAAATTATAGCGGATACGCCTAAAAGATTTCAAATGGTCATAACTTTTGATAGAGTGGTCGGATTGGGATGCGTTAAAAATGAAAGTTTCTCGAAATGGGGTAAGGAATCCAATGGCCAATTCCCAAAGGGGACCGTGAAATAGTGTAGCGAACTGCAAATTATCGCGTTCGGGGCCCCTACCATTCCGTGATTATCTAAACTCAAGCCCACTTGCAAACCCATATAGGCATTGATCGCGCATCACTTGACAGGTGCGATCATACCAGCACTAATGCACCGGATCCCATCAGAACTCCGCAGTTAAGCGTGCTTGGGCGAGAGTAGGACTAGGATGGGTGACCTCCTGGGAAGTCCTCGTGTTGCAACTCTTTTTGTATTTCTTTTTTATGCGATTTTTTTTTCCTGGCCCAGACAATCAAACCATGACTTCACCTTTTCTATGCTTTTTTTGCTGACCCAGACAATCAAATCTTAAAGTACCTACAAAAAGGATACGCCTAAAAGATTTCAAGTGGTCATAACTTTTGATAGAGTGGTCGGATTGGGATGCGTTAAAAATGAAAGTTTCTCGAAATGGGGTAAGGAAACCAATGGCCAATTCCCAAAGGGGACTGTGAAATAGTGTAGCGAACTGCAAATTATCGCGTTCGGGGCCCCTACCATTCCGTGATTATCTAAACTCAAGCCCGCTGGCAAACCCATATAGGAATTGATCGCGCATCACTTGACAGGTGCGATCATACCAGCACTAATGCACCGGATCCCATCAGAACTCCGCAGCTAAGCGTGCTTGGGCGAGAGTAGTACTAGGATGGGGGACCTCTTGGGAAGTTCTCGTGTTGCAACTCTTTTTGTATTTCTTTTTTATGCGATTTTTTTTTCCTGGCCCAGACAATCAAACCATGACTTCACCTTTTCTATGCTTTTTTTGCTGACCCAGACAATCAAATCTTAAAGTACCTACAGAAAGGATCGTGAAATAGTGTATGTAGCGAGCTGCAAATTATAGCGGATACGCCTAAAAGATTTCAAATGGTCATAACTTTTGATAGAGTGGTCGGATTGGGATGCGTTAAAAATGAAAGTTTCTCGAAATGGGGTAAGGAATCCAATGGCCAATTCCCAAAGGGGACCGTGAAATAGTGTAGCGAACTGCAAATTATCGCGTTCGGGGCCCCTACCATTCCGTGATTATCTAAACTCAAGCCCACTTGCAAACCCATATAGGCATTGATCGCGCATCACTTGACAGGTGCGATCATACCAGCACTAATGCACCGGATCCCATCAGAACTCCGCAGTTAAGCGTGCTTGGGCGAGAGTAGTACTAGGATGGGTGACCTCCTGGGAAGTCCTCGTGTTGCACCTCTTTTTGTATTTCTTTTTTATGCCATTTTTTTTTCCTGGCCCAGACAATCAAACCATGACTTCACCTTTTCTATGCTTTTTTGCTGACCCAGACAATCAAATCTTAAAGTACCTACAAAAAGGATCGTGAAATAGTGTATGTAGCGAGCTGCAAATTATAGCGGATACGCCTAAAAGATTTCAAATGGTCATCACTTTTGATAGAGTGGTCGGATTGGGATGCGTTAAAAATGAAAGTTTCTCGAAATGGGGTAAGGAATCCAATGGCCAATTCCCAAAGGGGACTGTGAAATAGTGTAGCGAACTGCAAATTATCGCGTTCGGGGCCCCTACCATTCCGTGATTATCTAAACTCAAGCCCACTTGCAAACCCATATAGGAATTGATCGCGCATCACTTGACAGGTGCGATCATACCAGCACTAATGCACCGGATCCCATCAGAACTCCGCAGTTAAGCGTGCTTGGGCGAGAGTAGTACTAGGATGGGGGTGACCTCCTGGGAAGTCCTCGTGTTGCACCTCTTTTTGTATTTCTTTTTTATGCTATTTTTTTTTTTTTGGCCCAGACAATCAAACCATGACTTTACCTTTTCTATGCTTTTTTTGCTGACCCAGACAATCAAATCTTAAAGTACCTACACAAAGGATCGTGAAATAGTGTATGTAGCGAGCTGCAAAGTATAGCGGATACGCCTAAAAGATTTCAAATGGTCATAACTTTTGATAGAGTGGTCGGATTCGGATGCGTTAAAAATGAAAGTTTCTCGAAATGGGGTAAGGAATCCAATGGCCAATTCCCAAAGGGGACCGTGAAATATTGTAGCGAACTGCAAATTATCGCGTTCGGGGCCCCTACCATTCCGTGATTATCTAAACTCAAGCCCACTTGCAAACCCATATAGGCATTGATCGCGCATCACTTGACAGGTGCGATCATACCAGCACTAATGCACCGGATCCCATCAGAACTCCGCAGTTAAGCGTACTTGGGCGAGAGTAGTACTAGGATGGGTGACCTCCTGGGAAGTCCTCGTGTTGCTACTCTTTTTGTATTTCTTTTTTATGCTATTTTTTTTCCTGGCCCAGACAATCAAACCATGACTTCACCTTTTCTATGCTTTTTTGGCTGACCCAGACAATCCAATCTTAAAGTACCTACAAAAAGGATCGTGAAATAGTGTATGTAGCGAGCTGCAAATTATAGCGGATACGCCTAAAAGATTTCAAATGGTCATAACTTTTGATAGAGTGGTCGGATTGGGATGCGTTAAAAATGAAAGTTTCTCGAAATGGGGTAAGGAATCCAATGGCCAATTCCCAAAGGGGACCGTGAAATAGTGTAGCGAACTGCAAATTATCGCGTTCGGGGCCCGTACCATTCCGTGATTATCTAAACTCAAGCCCACTTGCAAACCCATATAGGCATTGATCGCGCATCACTTGACAGGTGCGATCATACCAGCACTAATGCACCGGATCCCATCAGAACTCCGCAGTTAAGCGTGCTTGGGCGAGAGTAGTACTAGGATGGGTGACCTCGTGTTGCACCTCTTTTTGTATTTCTTTTTTATGCTATTTTTTTTTCCTGGCCCAGACAATCAAACCATGACTTCACCTTTTCTATGCTTTTTTTGCTGACCCAGACAATCAAATCTTAAAGTACCTACAAAAAGGATCGTGAAATAGTGTATGTAGCGAGCTGCAAATTATAGCGGATACGCCTAAAAGATTTCAAATGGTCATAACTTTTGATAGAGTGGTCGGATTGGGATGCGTTAAAATGAAAGTTTCTCGAAATGGGGTAAGGAATCCAATGGCCAATTCCCAAAGGGGACTGTGAAATAGTGTAGCGAACTGCAAATTATCGCGTTCGGGGCCCCTACCATTCCGTGATTATCTAAACTCAAGCCCGCTGGCAAACCCATATAGGAATTGATCGCGCATCACTTGACAGGTGCGATCATACCAGCACTAATGCACCGGATCCCATCAGAACTCCGCAGCTAAGCGTGCTTGGGCGAGAGTAGTACTAGGATGGGGGACCTCCTGGGAAGTCCTCGTGTTGCACCTCTTTTTGTATTTCTTTTTTATGCTATTTTTTTTTCCTGGCCCAGACAATCAAACCATGACTTCACCTTTTCTATGCTTTTTTTTGCTGACCCAGACAATCAAATCTTAAAGTACCTACAAAAAGGATCGTGAAATAGTGTATGTAGCGAGCTGCAAATTATAGCGGATACGCCTAAAAGATTTCAAATGGTCATAACTTTTGATAGAGTGGTCGGATTGGGATGCGTTAAAAATGAAAGTTTCTCGAAATGGGGTAAGGAATCCAATGGCCAATTCCCAAAGGGGACCGTGAAATAGTGTAGCGAACTGCAAATTATCGCGTTCGGGGCCCCTACCATTCCGTGATTATCTAAACTCAAGCCCACTTGCAAACCCATATAGGCATTGATCGCGCATCACTTGACAGGTGCGATCATACCAGCACTAATGCACCGGATCCCATCAGAACTCCGCAGTTAAGCGTGCTTGGGCGAGAGTAGGACTAGGATGGGTGACCTCCTGGGAAGTCCTCGTGTTGCAACTCTTTTTGTATTTCTTTTTTATGCGATTTTTTTTTCCTGGCCCAGACAATCAAACCATGACTTCACCTTTTCTATGCTTTTTTTGCTGACCCAGACAATCAAATCTTAAAGTACCTACAGAAAGGATCCTGAAATAGTGTATGTAGCGAGCTGCAAATTATAGCGGATACGCCTAAAAGATTTCAATGTCATAACTTTTGATAGAGTGGTCGGATTGGGATGCGTTAAAAATGAAAGTTTCTCGAAATGGGGTAAGGAAACCAATGGCCAATTCCCAAAGGGGACTGTGAAATAGTGTAGCGAACTGCAAATTATCGCGTTCGGGGCCCCTACCATTCCGTGATTATCTAAACTCAAGCCCGCTGGCAAACCCATATAGGAATTGATCGCGCATCACTTGACAGGTGCGATCATACCAGCACTAATGCACCGGATCCCATCAGAACTCCGCAGCTAAGCGTGCTTGGGCGAGAGTAGTACTAGGATGGGTGACCTCCTGGGAAGTCCTCGTGTTGCACCTCTTTTTGTATTTCTTTTTTATGCTATTTTTTTTTCCTGGCCCAGACAATCAAACCATGACTTCACCTTTTCTATGCTTTTTTTGCTGACCCAGACAATCAAATCTTAAAGTACCTACAGAAAGGATCGTGAAATAGTGTATGTAGCGAGCTGCAAATTATAGCGGATACGCCTAAAAGATTTCAAATGGTCATAACTTTTGATAGAGTGGTCGGATTGGGATGCGTTAAAAATGAAAGTTTCTCGAAATGGGGTAAGGAATCCAATGGCCAATTCCCAAAGGGGACCGTGAAATAGTGTAGCGAACTGCAAATTATCGCGTTCGGGGCCCCTACCATTCCGTGATTATCTAAACTCAAGCCCACTTGCAAACCCATATAGGCATTGATCGCGCATCACTTGACAGGTGCGATCATACCAGCACTAATGCACCCGATCCCATCAGAACTCCGCAGTTAAGCGTGCTTGGGCGAGAGTAGTACTAGGATGGGTGACCTCCTGGGAAGTCCTCGTGTTGCACCTCTTTTTGTATTTCTTTTTTATGCCATTTTTTTTTCCTGGCCCAGACAATCAAACCATGACTTCACCTTTTCTATGCTTTTTTTTGCTGACCCAGACAATCAAATCTTAAAGTACCTACAAAAAGGATCGTGAAATAGTGTATGTAGCGAGCTGCAAATTATAGCGGATACGCCTAAAAGATTTCAAATGGTCATCACTTTTGATAGAGTGGTCGGATTGGGATGCGTTAAAAATGAAAGTTTCTCGAAATGGGGTAAGGAATCCAATGGCCAATTCCCAAACGGGACCGTGAAATAGTGTCGCGAACTGCAAATTATCGCGTTCGGGGCCCCTACCATTCCGTGATTATCTAAACTCAAGCCCACTTGCAAACCCATATAGGCATTGATCGCGCATCACTTGACAGGTGCGATCATACCAGCACTAATGCACCGGATCCCATCAGAACTCCGCAGTTAAGCGTGCTTGGGCGAGAGTAGTACTAGGATGGGTGACCTCCTGGGAAGTCCTCGTGTTGCACCTCTTTTTGTATTCCTTTTTTATGCTATTTTTTTTTCCTGGCCCAGACAATCAAACCATGACTTCACCTTTTCTATGCTTTTTTTGCTGACCCAGACAATCAAATCTTAAAGTACCTACAAAAAGGATCGTGAAATAGTGTATGTAGCGAGCTGCAAATTATAGCGGATACGCCTAAAAGATTTCAAATGGTCATCACTTTTGATAGAGTGGTCGGATTGGGATGCGTTAAAAATGAAAGTTTCTCGAAATGGGGTAAGGAATCCAATGGCCAATTCCCAAACGGGACCGTGAAATAGTGTCGCGAACTGCAAATTATCGCGTTCGGGGCCCCTACCATTCCGTGATTATCTAAACTCAAGCCCACTTGCAAACCCATATAGGCATTGATCGCGCATCACTTGACAGTGCGATCATACCAGCACTAATGCACCGGATCCCATCAGAACTCCGTAGTTAAGCGTGCTTGGGCGAGAGTAGTACTAGGATGGGTGACCTCCTGGGAAGTCCTCGTGTTGCACCTCTTTTTGTATTCCTTTATTATGCGATTTTTTTTCCTGGCCCAGACAATCAAACCATGACTTCACCTTTTCTATGCTTTTTTTGCTGACCCAGACAATCAAATCTTAAAGTACCTACAAAAAGGATCGTGAAATAGTGTATGTAGCGAGCTGCAAATTATAGCGGATACGCCTAAAAGATTTCAAATGGTCATAACTTTTGATAGAGTGGTCGGATTGGGATGCGTTAAAAATGAAAGTTTCTCGAAATGGGGTAAGGAATCCAATGGCCAATTCCCAAACGGGACCGTGAAATAGTGTAGCGAACTGCAAATTATCGCGTTCGGGGCCCCTACCATTCCGTGATTATCTAAACTCAAGCCCACTTGCAAACCCATATAGGCATTGATCGCGCATCACTTGACAGGTGCGATCATACCAGCACTAATGCACCGGATCCCATCTGAACTCCGCAGTTAAGCGTGCTTGGGCGAGAGTAGTACTAGGATGGGGGTGACCTCCTGGGAAGTCCTCGTGTTGCACCTCTTTTTGTATTTCTTTTTTATGCTATTTCTTTTTCCAAGCCCAGACAATCAAACCATGACTTCACCTTTTCTATGGTTTTTTTGCTGACCCAGACAATCAAATCCTAAAGTACCTACAAAAAGGATCGTGAAATAGTGTATGTAGTGAGCTGCAAATTATAGCGGATACGCCTAATGTAAGGACCCAGAAAATTGTATTGGAATAAAAAGGGTTATATTTTTAAGGAATTCTGTATTGTTTTACTTAAATAAAAAGGAAGAAAAGTTAAGTTTAGAAGGGTATGAGATCGCCAGGGCGCGAGGACGTCGCCAGGGCGCGAAGACGTCGCCAGGGCGCGAAGACGTCGCCAGGGCGCGAGGTATGCAGGCGTCGCGCGGGCGCGAGGCATGCGGGCATCGCGCGGGCACGAGAGGCATGCGGGCATTGCCAGGGCAGGCGCGAGGCATGTGGGCGTGGCCAAGGCGCGAGAGTTATGAGGGCGTCGCCAGGGAAGACATCGGTCGTCTCCCAGAGGAAGACATCGGTCGTCTTCCAGGGCGAAGGAGACATCGTCGTTCGCCAGGATGAGTCAGCGTTGGAAAGTTGTCGCGATGGTGAGCCTCACACAGATAAAGTGGGACCCAGACTCTCAGCATGAGACGTCCTTGCACGCGCGCCACGTAGGCAAAAAGGATGATTCAGAGTGGTGACATCAGGATTTTGGCATGCGCAGGAGACACTCGCGGTCGTACTGTCAGAGCAGTGGCTGGCATGCACAAGCGACAACAGTGGCAGTACTGTTCAGAGCAGTGGTTGGCATGCACCAGAGACAACGGTGGTCGTACTGTTCAGGGCAGTGGTTCTCAGACTCTCTGTAGAGTGGGTGTGGCAGCTGCTTTTGATGGGTGATTGGTGTTAGAGATGCAGAGACCCACTGCTAGAGAAACAAGAAACGTCGCAGCCCTTCAAAGAGAGAAAGAGTGAGTTACCTCCCTTCTCCTCCAGTTGCCTCCTTCGCGCTGCGATCCTAGCACCTTCACACGAGAGTACGACGAGCGACAGCCACCATTAGAGCACCTGGGCAGTTCTCTGCAGTCCTTCAACCAGACGCAAAAACAGAGCCAAGCGTTCTTCAAGTTTTTGTTGGTTTCGGAACTCTAGGTGTTTGCGCAAGTCCAGGTAAGGGAAGCTAGACTTCCTTTTCAATACAAGCCATAGTTTAGCTATTTCTGAAGTAAGGGCGACGTGGTCGCCGGTTTCGTTTTCATCTTCGTAATGCTCTGTTTCATGTGTTTGGGCGACGTGGTCGCCGGTTTATGTGCAGACTTCGAAAATACCCCGTTTTGAACCAGGTCGCCGGTTTTGGCGCTGTTTTTACGAACTCCCTTTTTGTGTTTGCTTTGAAACGTTTGAGGCTTAATGTGATATTCGAAAATCTGAACCTTTGAATGATTGTTGCTGTGATTGAATCATTTATTTTTAGTGGAATGAATGTCTTGAATGCTGTGAATGGGAGATCAAAGCATAGTATTTTCAGGAAAGAAAATACCGTGTAAGATCGTATGTAATGTGTATTGACCTGGGGCTTGTCTAGAAGGAGATATCCTGACTCTGCTGATATAATGGAATCACTAGATGAAGTTATTCAGTGTGGAGAGTCGAAGGAGGTT